>CANTUR010000142.1:2067500-3491112 GCA_947683625.1 Mallotus nudiflorus
ATGGAATGATTGAACTAAAGAGAGAAGAGGGAAGCTTAAACTTAAACTTATAATTGCAATTAATTAAGCTTAATTAATTAAGAGACAACACGTGCAAATCACATGACGAAAGGATCTGCCTTGCTCGCTACTCCATTTCTGTGTATTGTTACTGTATTGGGTTATTTTCATTTCTTTCAATCTAAGAAACAGAGAAGAAGAAGAAGAAGAAGAAGAATCGATAATGTCAGAGAAACCACCACCAGTGACACGTGAATGGGACAATCTACCTCCTGAGCTCTTAGCTATAATCGGACGTGGCCTCTGCTCCTCCGGTCTCGACCTCCGGCGATTCGGGGCTGTGTGTAAGAATTGGAGATCTGCTGCAGCTCAAATTCAGGTACCACCGCAGCATCTTACTCTTCCTCTCAACGAAAAAATGGATATCCACTTTGATGATCCCATCTTGTATGCCCGTGAAGCTGTGTGGATTTTGTCTCAGAGTGAAATATATCTGATTGAAACTGTGGATGAACAAAGAAATGGTTGGATAATTAGGGTTAGCAAGAAAAGTACTGAGAGTGGTCTAAAATACTGTTTGTTGCATCCTTTCTCTGCGGCTGGTACTGTTAAACTCACTTATGATTGTGCTCACATGCTACCTAAATTTATTAATCCAGTGGATTATAGGGTTATTTCTCTTGCTAAACCTTTTAGTTTTTTTGTAAGCAATCAATTTGGACGACGGTACTATCTTTTAGAGTATGAGCTATATTGGAGGGCAGAGGCTTTATCGTCGGAGGAAAGAGATGGGGTTGGTTGGCTGGTTTTTGTTATCGACGATTATGGTATGTTATTTTATAAGAAAGAGGAAGACGAACCCAGTACGTGGAAGATGTTTGAGCATAGTACAAAACATGTTGTGGACATTGCAATTCATAAGAAAAAACTCTATGCCATTGAAGATGATGGTAGCTTAACCGTGTTTGATTACTCTTTTACAGTCTTGAATCGCCTACCACCACCTAATTTTGCTCCTCATCTTCGAAACGGGAGGGCTCTTGTACGCATCTATTTGATTCCATGTCTGGGTCTGGGTGATCTCATATTAGTGTCTGTATGGTCCTATGATCGACAGCGAAAAGTCGAAGTCAAACTATACAAGCTTCAGGAAGAAGAGCAAAGCTGGAAGGTGGTTACCAGTTTGGGTAATCATGCTTTGTTTGCAGGTAGGCATTGCAGGTTCTCTGCATCTTTTGAGGGCATTCAGGGATTGGGACATAACTGTGTCTACTTCCTCGATGATCATACTATTGCTCGAACACGACGCCAGCGACAACCTCAACCTCAACCTGCCATTTCACATGGTTTTCTTCACAACAACATCAATGTGTTTTGCCTCTGTTGTGGTAGTGGTGGGCGCTTGATTGATTTTCCACATCGTGCCAATATATTTTGGCCGCCTCCACAGTGGCTGGGAGCAAATTGACAACTGCCTTGTTCTGCTTCTGCTGGTCTCTGGTTCACTCCAGCTACTATTCTCCTTTATCATGGCTCCATATGATGAGGGCGTTCAGCCAGTTAATTACTCTATGTAGGGACTATACGGATGACTATATATGTTTGCTTGTTTGTAAGGCATGACGTGATTGTGCTCCTTTGATAAGTGCGGTTGCGTGTTGCCATTGAACTCTGCATCTGCAGTTTTAAGTAGTTTTCTTTCTAATATAGTACTATTGGGTGAAGTAGAGGCATTTTTATTTCCGTTGGGAACTCTTGTAGTGAACAGCTTTTTAAATTTCAGTCATGATATTGAACCCTTTCTTGCAACAGGATACACCCTAATGTTGTAATCTGAATCAATTGATTGGCGATTAGCAGATTAGGCGTCCAGCATTTCGCTTTTGTTTGCATTTAATCCTGCAACCAAGCGAGAAGATATGGTGAAAGTTCTTGCAAAAGCACTTCTGAGCCCTGTTACATTTGCATCTTGCTTTTGCAATATGGTAGCTTGCCTTGTTAATAGTTTGACGGTGTAGATCAAATTTTTCATAGCGTAGATTGCATTGCTAATGCATTTCCTGACTAGGGATTGATGGTCTATGAACTGCTATGGCTGACAAAATTTGTTATGCGTTTTAAATGCATGTCTATTTGTTTTGTTTCCTAAGTAGAAGAGATATTATGATTCTTTGGTCTGTATGCTAATGTCGCATGGCAATGTTCTGAGAACTAGACTGGAAATCGAAATGCTTAATTATTATGTTTGTGTAAGACATACTGAATATGATAGGATTCCTGTAGTATGTGTAGTTGTGTTGCCATTTCAATCGGCAATTTTAAGCATTGTTATTCCTTATTTAGTAGGATAATGTGTTGGGTGAAGCAAATGTGTTTCACACACTTGTAGTATAATAGCTATCTAAAAATCCAGTTGATTATTTGCTGAACCTTTGCAACAACAGGTACATCCTAATTATGTTATGAAGCTGCTTAAACGTGTGATTATTTGCTCCTATTTTGTGTATAGCTGTTTTTAGTCATGTGTTATCTAATGTGCATTCCTATTGTGTACTTTAGAGGAATTTCTACTTATCATGTGCTAAGGTACCTCCTTGGTAGCCCCGAGTACTGTCACCTAAGATAAATCATATATAGTCCTGTGTTTGTTTTAGGTAATTAGTGTTGGTCAAATTTGGTATAATAGAATTGGCAGTAACTGATGTGAATTTTTCAGAACTATATTTGAATAAGTTTAAAAGCGATTGTGATGCTTTAAGTATTTTGTACATGACTAGCAAAAAATATAACATTCACACATATAATATATTTTCAGTTTTCAATTGTCATAAAATAGTGCCAGTTTTAGACCTAATCTTGAATAGACAAGTTATATAAATAATGCAAAGATTCCTAATCGATATTAAGTGCTGAGCTATGCTCTCATTTTGTAAGACTGTTAAAATTCACAATTTATTTTAAACAATTTTGAGAGTTATAATTAAAATAAAATTCTTTAAATTTGAGGAGTTATTTTAGGTTAAATAACTAATATTCTTTATCAATTAATATTATTATATTATATATATCACCCATATTCTCTCTAGAATATTTGTTTTGATCTCTAGGAATCACATCTTGTTGAAACAAATTAAACATCCGCTCAAGGTTAGTTTCTATTAATCTCAATTATGGTTTTGATTAATAAACTTTATATATGTCACCTTTTTTTTTTGTGCATTATTGCTTTAACCAACATGCATGCCAATCTTAGCTTGTCTATGTTCAATGAAATCTCAGTTAAACCTGATATTGAATATTAGTGCTTTTGTAGTTAACAAACTATAAATAATGGGCTGCAAGTGGGAGGATCTTCCTAGAGATATATTAAGGATGATCGAAGAATCTCTAGTTTGGTATTTAGACAAAGTTGTTGAGATTTTCCTATATCATAGATGTTCCTATTTTAGACATTTCTTGTTTAGTTTTATTTCCTATATTTCTTACTTTCTATTTGTTTCCTATTCTTTAGGCACAAGCTTAGTTTTTTTCCTACATTGAATGTATAGATGCTTGTATATATAGCATACATTATAATCAATAAAGATTATCTTTTTCCCATTAATATTTTCTCATAGTATCAGAGCCTGATTCAAACAAATTGAGCCAGAATCCATCTTGTCAATAACATCAATGGGAGATCAAGAAGGAAGTTCAGAAAAGTCACAAAGTTCAACGAAAGGGGGAGAAATCATAATGCAGAATTATGATGATTCACCATATATTCTTCACCCTTCAGATCATCCAGGACTTGTGTTTGTCACCACACCTTAGGAGAAAATTTCGCTTTATGGAAAAACTCCATGGAAACAACCTTGTATGCAAAAAGAAAGGGTGGATTCATTGACGGAAGTCTACAATTGCCGAACTCAGACTCACTAGATTTTGGACGATGGAAAAGGAATGATGCTATGGTTAAAGCTTGGCTAAGAAATTCTCTAGCTAAAGACATACAAGAAAGTGTTATGTATGCAAACACAACACAAGAGATATGGAATGAACTTTGCGAGAGATATAGGCAAAGTAATGCACCTCGTCTTTACAAAATAAAAAAGGAGTTCTCTAACCTTAGTCAAGAAGATGGACAACCCTTAACCCAATACTATACCAAATACAAAACCTTGTGGCAGGAATTACAAATTTGTGATCCTTTGCCCCATTGCAAGTGTGAAGCAGCAAAGGGATTTCAAGAACACCAAGAAAGGGAAAAAGCTCATAAGTTCTTACTGGGTTTGAACATCAGTTTTGATAGGCTAAGGTCTCATATGTTATCAATAGAGCCAACACCATAACTAAAAAAAATTTTCTCTTTGGCACTGTAAGAAGAATAATAATTTCTCATGCAAAAGAACACAGATCAGCCATCAACTATAGAAGGTGCAGCATTCGTAACAAAGTTAAATGGTGATGAAAAGAACTACTCAAACTGAGGCTAGAACTCAGCAAATCGAACTAAAAAAAATGTGTACATTGTGGCAAAAATGGACATCTTAAAGAAGAATATTTTGAGATCATAGGGTATCCTCCCAATTGGAAAACTAATCAACAAAACCGTGGAAGCAATGGAAAAGGTGCCTTGAGGCAGTGACAAGGCTACAACAATATAGCCACAACAGGATCCCGATCATCAAGTCCTGGTAAACAGCAATGGCGCAATTCAAAACTAAGAAATCATGAACTTAATGCCGCATAACATCAAGTTCAATAAACTCTGGGACTAATAATAAATCAATGCTCCAAATTATTGTCTTTTCTCACATCCTCTGCCAATCAAAACAATGGTAATGAAGGTTTAACAAACTTTGCAGGTAAAAGTTCCATGACTAATAATCCTTGGATTGTTGATAGTGGTGCCTCCGATCATATGATTAGAGATAAGAGGCACTTTGACCACTATGTGCATGTTTTGACACACCCAAATGTAAAAATACCAGATGGTTCTTCCCTTTCAGTCACTCATGTTGGTGATGTACGCATAACACCAAACATTGAGTTAAAGAAAGTCCTCTGCATACCTGGTTTTAAATATAACCTCCTCTCAATTTCTAAGATAACCAATGACTTGAATTGCTCGGCTACATTCTTTCCTAATTTTTGTTTCTTTCAGGACCTATGTACAAGGAAGCTGATTAGAGCGAGTAAGCTGAAAGATGGTGTTTATTAAATGGAAGGAAGATATGGAATGGCAAGTTAAAGTGTTCTTGAAATGGATTATGCTTTGTGGCACATGAGACTAGGACATTATCCCTTCAGCAAGTTTAAATTTATTTTTAAGAGATCCCCCTCTAGTGATTTTCATGAAGTTTATGATGCCTATCATAAAGCAAAACAAACTTGTTTACCTTTTTTATTAGCAATAAAAAAAGCATCAATTATTTTGACCTCATTCATGTGGATGTTTGGGGTCCTTATTCAATTCCTTCATTAAGTAGTGCTAATTTTTTCTTGACCATAGTGGATGATTGTTCTAGATGTACTTAGGTTTATCTACTGAAAAATAAATCACAAACCTATGATTACCTAACCATGTTTTACCATATTATGCACCATAACAAAATGGGAGAGTGGAACGAAAGCACCGTCATATACTTGAGGTACCATGTTCTTTACGTTTCCATGCAGATTTGCCATTAAAATTTTAGGGAGAATGTGTTCTTACTGCAGTTTATCTCATAAATTTAATGCTCACACCCATCCTTGCCAATAAAAGTCCTTATGAAGTTTTATTTCATAAGAAACTTGATTATGAGCACTTGAGAGTTTTTGGCTCTTTATGTTACGTCCATGATAAACCAAAAGATAAATTTTCACCTAGAGCACATCATTGTATCTTCTTGGGATATCCACATGGAAAAAGGGGGTATAAGGTTTATAATTTTATAAAACAAAAATTTCTTGTGTCTAGAGATGTGATATTCCATGAAAAGATTTTTCCTTTCCAAACTAACACAAACCTGAATACACCAGTTCCATCACCGTTGGTTAACCAACCACCTGATCTCATTTACCAGTCGGCATATTCTTTAGACCCTACTGCCTCAGACCAAATCGAGCCTATTCAGATTGACAATTATCCAAATGATGAAGCAAGCAAAGAAATTACCACAATGATCTTACCAGTCAGACCTCTATCTGTCAACCAAAAAACACATGAAATTCATCATTGTAGTCCCCAAACCAATAATCCCACACAACCTGAACTAATCAGTAATAATGAAAATAGCTCTTCTCCCTTTCAATGACCAGTCAGGTCCCGACGTGTGTCCATAAAGCTTTCTGGTTTCGACTATGAGCTATTACCATCCTTAGCGCCATCATAAGGCTCCCCTCCATCAGCGAACTCAGGTATGTCCTATCCTCTTTCAAATTGTCTCTCTTATTCTCGTTTTACTAATAGCCACAAAGCTTTCTTGGCATCCATTTCTTCACTAGATGAACCTAAATTTTTCCATTAAGCTGTCAAAGAACCTAGATGGCAACATGCGATGTAGTAAAAAATTCATGCATTAGAGGAGAATCATACATGGACTTTAGAACCTTTACCACCAGGCAAACATGCCATTGACTCTAAATGGGTTTATAAAATTAAATATCGATATGATGGTACTGTTGAGCACTTTAAGGCACGTTTGGTTGCTAAGGGATTCACGCAAATTGAAGGATTAGACTACCATGATACATTTGTACTGGTTGCCAAGATTATAACCTTGCGATGTTTGCTTTCAGTTGTTGCCATACGTCACTGGGAATTGCACCAACTAGATGTAAACAATGCCTTCCTTCATAGAGACTTGCATGAGGAGGTATACATGAAAGTCCCATAAGGTTTTGCTAAACCAGGTGATAATCGTGTTTGCAGGTTAAGAAATTCCCTTTACGGACTTAAACAAGCATCACGAAATTGGTTCCAAACACTTTCTAAGTCCCTTCAAAGGTTTGGTTTTCAGTAAAGTGCAGCAGATAACTCCTTGTTTACATTGGTATGAGATAATCATTTTATAGCTTTGTTGGTTTACGTTGATGATGTTGTTATAACAGGAAATGATCTGTATATTATAAGTTAAGTAAAGGACTATTTGAACTCGACTTTTCGCATCAAAGATCTTGGGACCCTCAAATATTTCCTCGGCATTAAAGTAGCACGCAACAAAGAAGGGATAACTCTTAGCCAACAAAAATATGCACTAGATCTTCTTAAAGAGGTGGGCTTATTAGATGCTAAACCAGCAAGGTTCCCCATGGAATTATGACACAATCTTGCTGCAAATGTTGGAGATCCAGTATCAAATGTGGGACAATATCGCCGGCTCATTGGTAGACTGTTGTATTTAACCATTACACGCCCTGACATCACTTACCCTGTACATGTTCTAAGCCAATTCATGTAAGACCCTCGAGTGCCTCATTTGAATGCAGCATTTCACATTCTTCGTTACTTAAAGTTTACGCCAGGCGAAGGCATTTTTCTTTCTTCTTCAAACTCATTACATTTGATAGCTTATTATGATTCGGATTGGGCAAGTTGTCCTATAACTAGACGATCGACCACTGGCTACATAGTCTTCCTTGGACAGAGTCCCATATCTTGGAAATCAAAGAAGCAAATTATATGGTTTCCCACTCTTCAGCTGAAGCAAAATATCGGGCAATGGCAAATGCCATAAGTGAGTTATTGTGGTTACGCTCCTTGTTTCTGGAACTCAAAGTGACATTATCCTCGCCTATGTCTCTCATATGTGATAACCAAGTAGCTCTCCATATTGCTGCCAATCTGATTTTCCATGAACGAACAAAGCACATCGAGATTGATTGCCACTTCATACGTGATCGTTTGATTAGTAATGAGATACGCACTTCTCATGTTCGTTCAAGTGATCAAGTTGGAGATCTTTTCACAAAGGCATTGGGATTCAAACAGTTCCACCACTTGTTAGGCAAGTTGGGCATCTGTAATCTTCATGCTCCAATTTGATGGGGAGTGTTGAGATTTTCTTATATCATAGATGTTCCTATTTTAGATGTTCCTTGTTTAGCTTTATTTCCTATATTTCTTGCTTCCTATTTGCTTCCTATTCTTTAGGCGCAAGCTTAGTTTTTTTCCTATATTAGATGTACAGATGCTTGTATATATAGCACACATTATAATCAATAAAGATTATCTTTTTCCCATTAATATTTTCTTAAAAGTTTGAATGTCTTGTGTACGCAAGTCATGGCAATCTGCTTTGCCTAAGACTAAAAATCGTTATCATCATCAAATTCCTTGGTTATTGCTACTACCTAAGACGTCGTCCCCCAAAGAAGCGACTTATACATCATTCAACATTCTAGAAAAGAAAACCTATTACCTTAATTTACACAATCTTCCAGGTATCTTTTTTTGAGGATCATCTCATGGTTGGCTAGTTATCGACGATTATGTTTCATTATATCTTCTTAACCCCCTCACCAAGGTTCGAATCTGACTCCCAGGGATATTTACTATTCCTAATTATCTTCATGTTGTTATAATGTAGACAAGATCTTCACATCATGATCATTACAGAGCTAAGATTATATTGTCCTCAAATCCTAGTTTAAGTGATGGTTTTCTAGTTGCACTCACATATGGGAGATTTCAAGCTTGGAATTTGGATTGTTTCGCCTATTATAAACATGGAGATAAGCGATGGACAGTACTTGATGATATTGAAGGTGAAGCATATTATCAAGATATCATATTTTATAAGGGCCAATTATATGCTGTGGATCGCTATGCGCAACTTATGGTTTTCCACATTAATGGGGCTTCATCCATTAAGCAAGTAATAATACCTTACTATCGTGAGCTTAAAGGCTGTGAGATGTCCTTGGTAGAGACTCCTTTTGGACTTTTAATGGTTCATCATCAGTTGAATACTGAAGAAGACGATCCGAGACTTGTTGCTCAGAAATTTTGGCCTAGGCTTAGTAGAGAGAAGTCACCATCTCGTACGTTTAAGTTCAACATATTTAGGGCTGATTTCAGTGGCTCTCAATGGTGTAAGCTAGCAGTTATAGGTGATGATACTTTATTTTGTGGATTTATTTACTCAATTTCTGATGCAGGCAGCAACATAGAGGAATAAGCCCTCCAATTTATGCAAAAATTTGACAAATTACGATAATAGCAATTTTGTAATTTTGAACAAGTTCCATGTATCATATTTGGGTGATTCAAAAGCCAATTTCATGTGGAAATGGGCCAACAGTTTGAATTCACTATCTTTGCTCATGAGATCCATCGCTTTTCGGCCAAATTCTATCATTTAGGCCCTTAAACGGGCAATTTTATAATTTCCTATTTTTAGGGTTTTAATTTCCTATTTTTGTTTATGGTTATTTTAAGGATTTACTATTTAAGCTTTCCTTATTATTGGACGACAGTTTTATGATAATTTGAATTCTCTTTTATTCTTCAAAAATTTCTTAAAATTTTGATGTCTATACTTAAATCACTATAGAAGGTCGATTATTGGTAGTCATGTGCGATTCAACAATATTCGATTATTATTATCCGCCCTTCCGATGCGTCACCACCCCTGAGTAATACTAGGTGGAATGTATTTACCAGTCAGAGCCTGAGATGAGGGTCCAACATGTTAAAAGGGGGCCGATGGAATTATCATCTGAATGGGTGTTGACAAGTTGATTGGAGGAATGAGAGTAGATAGATTAATGTATGTGTTGAGAGTTAATATTGGTGATGGACTTGAAGTCATGATGCTAATGTCTCAGTTGGTAGATGCTTAAATGGCTTTTAACTTAAGAGTTCCCATAGATGACACCACTTGATAACTTGTTTCCGGAACTCCTAAGCTGGCAACCCTGCGAGTGATCAATGAAGGGCAACCTTGCGAGTGATCAACGAAAGGCAAGGTGAGAGGTGGGGAGGATCCACACAAACCCTATGATGCCTAAGTTAGAAAATATATAGAGAGAGTGTTAAGAGATAAAGAGAGCAAGAAGTGTGAGAGAATATAATGAATGAGAATGAGGGA
This sequence comes from Mallotus nudiflorus, assembly GCA_947683625.1. Taxonomy (NCBI): domain Eukaryota; kingdom Viridiplantae; phylum Streptophyta; class Magnoliopsida; order Malpighiales; family Euphorbiaceae; genus Mallotus; species Mallotus nudiflorus. The sequence continues at coordinate 2,077,559 of CANTUR010000142.1, forward strand.
TATAAGGTCCTATTTATAGGCATAGTGATGCTAAAACTTGGGAGAAATATGATTCCTCTTTGATAAGAGTTCTATGCATACTAGTAGAGTGTTTATTCTTATCCGGGAGTCTCTTTAATTGGGAATATTTTTCTATTTATTTTAGGTGTTCTTCTTCTGTAAGCAACTTAAAAGAAAAATAAAAACCTTAATTAAATAAGAATATGTATATGGGGTATCACTTATAACATCTATAAAATTTCAATTATATCTCTTTTTCTTTACAAGTAAAATATTTGAATTAAATATTTTTAATTCCTTAAAAATATTTTGTGATCAAACATATAATTTTAATTGTTTTTTAATTCAGTAAAAATAATAAGTTCTTACAAACAAGTTGAAATAAGCTTTCACAAAAATTTAATTTATTTATGCAATGAGGCATAATGAATAAGCTCAACATTTTTTTTCGCTAATAAGACTTAATGGATTATAAGCTAAATGAGGCATGGTGAATAAGCATGACATTTGTTTTCTCTTAATAAGACTCTCAATGGATTATAACCTATACAATAGCGACAATCAATCTTGCAACATTTACTATAAAGATGATAAACTCCTATAGACACATCAAACTCAAAATGATGATAAAGTCCTATAGACACATCAAACTCAAAATTTCAACGGCCTTGACAATAACAAAAATCAAATCTCATTGGAAATAAGTTACCACTTGACTAATTTCTCACTAGCAATGTTAAATTATCTTCTTAATATATTAAAATAGTCTTGAAATGATATAAAATGGAAAACTTTCAATAGGTGGATATAAATAAACATTTATATTTCTAGCCCTGAACAAATAACCTGATACATAAATTAAATTTCAATTGCTACCCATAAAAATTTTTTTAAAAAAGAAGCAAAAACTAGAATAAAATTTAGCAGCTCTATCAACATATCTATCAACTTTCTCTTTTAAAAAAATGAAGGCCTACTTCAATACGCCCCATAAATAATCAATAGATGTAACTTAAAAAAAATCAATAGATGTAACTAAAAATGTAAAAAGTTGGCTGGATATATAATGAAGTGCAACTCTAAAGTTGGATACAAGGTATTTGGAGTGATCCAAATTGGCATTAGTCGAAAGGGAAAGTATTTGTATTCCTGACACCACAATGGCTTGATGGTTCTCCTCTTAATGTCGAACACATTAATATAGTCTACTGTGCAATGATAGCATTTGAAGTCATCTGTGAAGTATATACTGTTTGGCTTGAGTCCATGAAAGTGAAAGGATGATACTGAAATTGACGTAACGGAGGGGCAGATAATAATAATCGAATATTGTTGAATTGTGCATGACTACCAATAATCGACCTTCTATAGCGATTTAGGCTATAGGCATCAAAATTTCAAGAAATTTTGGAAGAACAAAAGATAATTCAAATTATCATAAAACTGTTATCCAACAATAATAAGGAAAGCTTAAATAGTAAATCCTTAAAACAACCCTAAACAAAAATAGAAAAATAAAACCCTAAAAATAGGAAATCACAAAATTGTCCGTTTAAGCGCCTAAATGATAGAATTTGGCCGAAAAGCGACGGATCCCACAAGCAAAGCTAGTAACTTCAAACCATTGGCCCGTTTCCACATGAAATAGGCTTTTGAATCCCCCAAATCTGATACTTGAAACTTGTCCAAAATTACAAAATTACCACTACCGTAATTTGTCAAATTTTTGCATAAATTGGAAGGCTTGTTCCTCTATGATGCTGCCTGCATCAGGTGGCCAGCTCTTGGCACCGACCTCCTTTTCTAAGCTTCTCTTCAAAATCATAACAGACCTATACCTTCTGTACCTTTTATGAGCCTATCAAAAATACTTGTCATAAACACACATAACCTAAACATAGTCATCCAAACACTTAACCTATCCCCAATGAGTAAAGAAGCAATGATTCAAAAAATTCAAACCTAGATGACCCTAATGCAATAACAACTGAATGCCTTAATTCAAAGCGGTAATCTTAAAGCAACCCACATAGGAAATAATATAATGCCACCAACAGCAGCTCTAGAGGTATTTATTGAAAATAGAGAAGAGCAAACTCTAGAAGGAGACTCTAGCTCGACAATCCCGACCCTAGACGATTTAAAATTAGTTCAGAAAGTTAAAGAAGTCATGCATAAAGTTCGTATTTCACCAAGGAAAGAAGATGAATGCATCATTGAAGGAAAGACACCCCTTGTGAGCAGAATAATCCGGAAGGAGATTCCAACCAAATTCATAATGCCTTAATTGGATCAATTTGATGGAATTGGAGATCCAATCAACCACATATCCTTATTCAGAACTACAATGTTACTCTAGAATGTGAATGATGGAATCATGTGCAGAGTCTTTCTGAGTACGCTCACCAAGAATGCTCAAAAGTGGTTCCACCGACTTCCTAAGAATTTTATCTCCTCCTTGAAAAGTTAGCCAAGAAATTCTAGATTCAGTTCATTACCAATGTCCCTTTAGTGAAAAACATCAATGATCTCTGGATGTGTCGACAGGAGGTCACTAAGTCATTGAGAAGCTATTTAGATCAATTCAATAAGGTAGCCATGCAAATCGAGAATTTAGTCAATGAGACAGCCATAGAGGCTTTAAAGAATGGGACCCAACTTAGGAAGCTCAATGACAAGATAATGACAAAGGAACCTAGCACCTTCATCGAGGTAATGACTATGACAATAACGATGATAAAGATGGACAAAGATATAAGGATGCACTGGGACGATGAGAGAGCACCTGCTAGGAAAGCTAAAATGTCAGGATCCAGAAGGCCAAGCTTCTAGTGATCAAACTTTAGATATTCGATGGAAGGATTTGAAAAGGAGGCTAAAAAGTATACACCACTAAACACTTTTAGATCCAAAAACCTAATATGGATCAGACATAATGGCTTAGGAATAACTCTAGCTAGAAGACTGAGTTTGACCAGGAGAGCCATACAGCATAAAAGATACTACTGTCAATATCATCGGGATTATAGGCATGAAACTGATGCATGCCAAGAATTAAATATTTTCATAAAAAGATTAATACAGAATGGTAAACTTGGTAACTTCTTTAACATAACTAGAAGGAACAAAGATCCAGACGATCAAGATAGGGATAAGCCAAAGAAAGCTCAGAATGAACTAACCAACGTTATTAATATGATTGTCGGAGGAGAAACCACATAGAAGAGGACTAAGAGATCCTGTAGAGAATAAGGGCCCACCTATGAAAAGAAGTAGACTATCATGTTTAGTTGAGAAGACGAGAAACATGTTCAGCACCCTCACAATGATGCAGTCATGGTAAGTGCTTTCATTAATAATTACCTAGTGAAAAGATTATTGATTGATATGGAAGCATTGGCAACACACTCTTTTAGAATGCTTAAAAAGTAATGGGAGGATTCATTACTAATTTAAAAGCTATTTAGAATCCCATCATAAGCTTTTGTAGAGGAACCACCTAGTCAATGGGACTAATAGAGTTGAGTCTAAACTTTGGCAACTGAGACACTGGAAAAGTGAAAGATGTTAAAGCTCAATTCAATATAGTAGATCTCCCTCTTGCATATAATAACATCATAGGCTGACCAATACTTTACAAGATCAATGCAGTCACGAGTATCCGACATCTAACCATGAAGATTTCTATTGAAAGCCGGGTTCTAATAATTCATGAAGATTAGCACATGGTCAGGCAATGCTATCAGATGGTAGTCAAACCTCAGATGGAGGCATTCCCTCTAGAATTTTGTGAAATAAAGAAACAAAGAGCTAACCCTTAGTCGATTGACTAGGTTCAGAACTTACATATCACTGAAGGAAAGACAGTAAAGATCAGCATTGAGCTTGATAGCGAAGTTAAACATGGGATAAGGAAGGTCCTTATTAAACACTTAAGTAGTTTTACTTCTCAAGCATCTGAAATCACTAGAGTAGGATTGCCTCACATAGTTTGAACATTAAACCATGAGTAAAGCCAATCATCCAGAAAAAGAGGACCTTCATATATGAAAGACAAAAGGTAATAATTGAAGAAATAAAGAAGCTACTGAAAGCCAAATTTATTAAAGAAGTAACACACCTAGAGTGGGTAGCCAATGTGGTGATGGTAAAAAAGTCCAATGGCAAATATAAAATGTGTGTAGATTATACCAACCTCAACAGAGCATGCCCCAAAGATAGCTATTTGTTACCAATGATAGATCAACTAATAAACTCCACTACCGATCACTATTTATATAGCTTTATAGATGTTGTATAAAGGTACCATAAGATACCAATGAAGAAAGAAGATTAGGAAAAGACATCATTCATTACCCATAAAGATCTTTATTACTACAAAGTTATGCCTTTGGGCTGAAGAACACCGGAGCAATATATCAAAGGCTGATGAATCATGTGTTTTAAGATCAAATTGGAAAGAATGTGCAGGTATATGTGGATGACATCATCATTAAGAGCCAACATGCGAAGGTGCATTTTGATGACCTTGACCAAATTCTTCAAATACTGAACCAATACCAAATTAAGCTAAATCTAGAGAAGTGTGTTTTTGGAGTAAAGGCAGGCAAATTCTTAGGATTCATGATATCCTATAGGGGAATTAAAGCTAATCCATAAAAGATTAAGGTCATTCTTAAAATGAAAGTTTTAAAATCAATCAACGAGCTACAAAGGCTAAATGGCAGAATAATAGCATTAGGGCATTTCATCTCTTGCTCAGCCAAGTGATGTCTACCACTGTTCTAAGCCTTAAAAAATTCCAAGAAGTTTGTATGAAATGAAGAATGCCAGACAGCTTTTGAAGACATCAAAAAGTTCTTATCCTCGCCACCTCTACTCAGCAGGCCAATTCCCGAAGAAGAAGGAGGTCAATAAAATCCAATATTCTACATCATCAAAATACTCAAAGGTTCAAAAACTCAGTATCCCAAACTGGAAAAGTTAGTTATGGTTGTTGTCCATACATCTCGAAAACTCCGACACTATATTTAAGTCAATTTAATTATTGTAAGATCCCTATATGGAAAATCTTACAAAGAATTGAAACATCTGTAAGACTAGTTGAATGGTCAATATTACTCTAAGAATTCGATACCAACTATGAACCTTGGCAATAAATAAAAGCTCAGACCCTAGCAGACTTCGTACAAAAGATAACAATGGAAGATCTCACTCCTTTCAAGTATCTAAAATGGAAGTTATATGTTGATAGAGCCTCGTCCATCCAAGGATCTGGTGCCGATATCATTCTCAAAGGGCCATACAAAGTCACTATCAGATATGCAGTTTAGATAAAGTACAACGCCACTAATAATGCAGTCGAGTATGAAGTACTCATTACGGGATTGAAGTTAGCCACCAAGTTCAGAGTCAAACATCTCAAGATATACTCAAACTCATAACTGGGGGTAAACCAAATCAAAGGGACATTCTAAATCAAAGACCTGAGCATCGCCATATATGTCAAAAAAGTTAAACAGCTCCTAAAGAAGCTCGAGCATGAGGGGGGACAATGGTAAATCATTCAAATCCACATAAGAAAAAATTCTTAAGCCAATCTGCTGGCTAAATCAGCAGCCGAAGATAGTTAAAAATTTAAAGAACTTGAGCTCACTGAAGCATTAATAAAGCCAAACACCGAGGAAGAAAAGATCATAGACATATAGGAAGTAGTAGAATGGAAGAAACTAATTATTCAGTATCTCGAACATGGGGTACTTCCATAAGACAAGTTGAAAGCTTAGAAGTTCAAGATAAAGGTTATGCACTACTCCATCTACCATGAAGAACTCTACAAAAGGTCTCTCTCGCACCTATGGTCTAAATGTGTATCGTCAAAAAAAGGAAAGTATGTGCTTAGGGAAATCCATGAAGGAATTTATGGAGCACATGAATCTCATCATTCATTAATCAGAAAGGCATTGATACAGAGATACGATTGGCCTACCATGTCTTGAGAGGCTTAGAAACTAACTTAAGAATGCCACAAATATTAGTAATTTGCCCGCCTCAACCATAAGCCTTATAATCCTAAGCATCCAATTAGGAGTTCCTGGCCTTTTATAGTTTGGGGGATGGAAATTTTGGGTCCCTCCCAGAAGAAGTTCCTGATCATAGCTATAGACCACTTCACTAAGTGGATAGAAGTTAAAGTTGTACCAACCATCACTGAGGCCCAGATCCAGCATTTTTTCTAGAAAGAAATCATCTGCAAATTTAGAACACCACACACCCTGATAACAGATAATGGGAAGTAGTTTGACAATGAGAAATTTAGAAAGTTCTATTCGGATGTCAAAATAAAGCTCTGATTTACCTTAGTAGCCCATCCGTAAATAAATGGCCAGACAGAGGTCACCAACAGGATCATCATGTAAGGGCTAAAGAAATCCCAATGGAGATTGGATCAGCCAGTTATCAGGTCACCGAGAATTTAGATCAGGAAGTTAATAACATCAATACCTAGATATGTCTAGATCTACTGAAAGAGAGGAGAGACCAGGTCTCCATAGTAGCAGAAGTCTAAAGGCAGAGGGTTATGAAATATCAAATCAGCAAATCCAACCATAACACTTTAAAGTCAGAGATTGCATACTTAGAAGAACTAAAATTGGCAAAGGTAACTCCAACATAGGTAAACTCAAACCTAATTAGAAGGACCTCATCAAATCATTGAGAAGACGACCAAAGGGGCATACAAGATTAAAGATAGACAAGGGAAAGAATTACCCCAATATTGGAACTCAAATTGTCTTTGAAGATATTATCAATAAATGTACTTAGAATTTCTTGAAATAAATACTTCATTTATCATGAAAAATGTTGTACTACAGAGAATATTCCAAAATATAGGGAAAATTATCAACTAAGTAGTTTACAATTAAGTACTAGGAAACTCAGAAGATGGGAGACTCATATTATGAGACTCGGACATAGAGGCTAGATCGGATCTAGTGAAGATAGCACTAGCAGACATCTCCCCAAGAGGCCTTGAATCCTTTGGTTGCTCGGAAGATAACTTATCAATAGTAGACTTGGTTGTGTTTTTGGAATTCTTTGATCGCTTAAAGGAAGCTTTGCTTCGAGCATCTTCTTCAGCAATAATTCTAGCTAGATCAACGGGTAATATTTTATCCAAGTCTATAAAGTTTAGATTTGGGTGTTACGAGAGTAAGACTCTCTGACATTTAGACTTGTAAACTTTGAGAAACCCCATGACCATATTTTGGTAGCTTCTCTTGTCATCCTTATGAGATTTCTCAGCCTCAATAAGTTTTTTCTCCAAAGCTGTAATCTGAGAATCCTACCCTTCACTTTTTGTTATAAGTTAAGCTTGATTGTGCTCCAACTCCTCCATGCTCTTCTGGCTCGCCTCGGCTTCAGATCTCGCCTTAATGTGCGTAGTTTGGTAAAGTTCCAGTACTGCTTTCGCTTTCTCTAATTTCTTCTCAAAATCAATGGCTATAGTGCAAATCCTTCAGGCTATATTAACTCTTAAGGTAATAATAATTGTCCTTCACCAACATCAAAGCCTGAGTCATCTGAAAGGAAAGATAAACATTATCAACTTGGGTACATATGAGCATAAAGTGAGCAAAGTGGAAAATAATTACCTCTAGATCATGGAGTTGTACATCTCCTTTTTATCCATATCCATCCAGTGTTGGATATCTTCAGGAAGCCATAGAGACTCAACATATCGATCCCTCAATTGAGCATTTAAGACTCTTAGAGGCTTTATCTTTTTAATATCCAGTACCTCATGTTTGAACACCCAGATAGCTTTGGGCGCTTTATGAAGACCTCTTTACATAACTCTTTAGCATCTGATTCCTCGTTCAGGGCCTATTTCCTCCACCTAAGAAGGTTTAGCCATCGCTTTTCCTTTCTAGTGGGGCACAACATTAAAGGAAACCTCCAAAGCAAGAGGCTTGGATATAGGAGAAGAGATCTACATGTCCCCTTAAGTCTTTAACTCATTATTTACAAGTTGAATCCCATCCGCAAATGCAAAAAAGTTAGCCTTCTATAAATAAAAAGAAAAATAGAAATCAAAGTAATACCTCCTACATCTTAAAACTTACCACTGAGATGTATGCAATTAGGACAGACTCTCCAAAGATATCACCTAGATAAATTTTTGGTAGATCTCGCGTCAACTATCTCATGAAGATGGAGCCTTATGACCATCTCTGTATCCTCATCATATAGCCTTGAAGGATGCTTCACCTTATGGCAGTCATCAGACCATATCTGCCGAACATGGATAAAGTCCAAAGGATGTTCAACAATGAAAAACCTATGCCTCTATTTTTTATGAAGATCCAAAAGTTTTATGAAGAGGCTATAGTTTGGTATAACTAATAGAGAGAATATCAGCTCTCTCTTTTTCTTATTTAGGCTATAAAAATATCACAGGATATCCAAATCCAGTTCTCTACTTTCCTCGTGCATCAATTCTATAAAACCAATTAAGATCTGGGTAGCTATTGGGATGGAGTTACCCAGGAGCTATGTTATATCTATTTAGAAAACTCCTAACAAAGGGATCTAAGGGGAACTTCAATCCCCCCCCCCCTCTAATTGATCAAAGTATATAATTAATCTATCAAAATCTAATATAAAGGTATGGGCTTTGAAGTTCTTATCTACAGTGTGCAGAGTGAAGTCTGCTAGAATGCTAAAACATCTCCAGTACCATTTTAGCAAATCCTCATCTACCTTAGAGACAAACAAGTCAGAACTAACTTAATCTTATAGAGCCATAGATCCTATTCAATAAAAAATAAGAAGAATAATATGGAGGAGAAAAGAGGTTTCACCTGGGAAGAAGTATGCAAGCTCATTGCAGAAGGCCTTGAAACACGTGAGAGAGAACTTAACAAGAAAAGAAAATAGATAAAAAAGTGAAAAGTGCAACAAACAAATGGGTTTAATCTATTTAAAGCACAATGAAAGGTTCTAAAATGACCATTATTGCCCTCATGAACATTTTCATTTTCCCCATAGCATCAAGGGTAATTTCAAGCAAGAAAAAAGCCCACTAATCAATCAGTTATTACTATGGCAACTAAAATGTCTCATCTTTTGACACACAAACAGACGTGATAGTTACATAATTTAAAATTCAAAGGAAAATAAAAAGACATGGCAGTTTATAATCTCGCTACTAGCTATCTCCTCTGCTGGCACTTGGGTCGTGCTTCTAATGTACCAAAATTCTAAGTTTAGTGATTAAAGCTGGCACTCTCAGGTCACTTCAATAGTATTGAGGTTTTGAGCATGTAAGGCTCAAGTCATAGCATCAAGCATCTAAGCCCAATGACTTAAGTTGGCACCCTTAGGTTGCTTTGATAGTACTGAGGTTCCGAGCATGTAAACCTTGAGTCATAGCACCGAGCTTCTAAGCCTCGAGCATCCATATCCAGCGACTGAAGCTGGCACCCTTAGGTTGCTTCAATTATACTAAGGTTTAACACTCAGGCCGCACTTTTAATGCATCGAGCATCAAAACTCTAGCAAATTAATCCCTTACGCCGAGCATTTTTATTACAGGTTTTGTGCACTCAAGTTTAGTTGGCACTTCAATAATGTTCTTATACAATGATTTCAAAATTGAATACCGAGCTTAATCTTTTCCTATGACTAAGGCTAGCCACCTTAAGTCACCCTTCCCTATCAGATGCAATGATTCAAACAGTCTTTCTCTAGATAGAAGAATGATGTTTTCATCACCTTACAAACTTGAATACATCAGACATAAATATCTTAACATACTTTCGGGGGGGACTCTTGATACCCCATATATATATTTCTATTTAATTAAGGTCTTTATTTTCCTTTCAGGTTGCTTGTAGAAGAAGAAAACCTAAAAAAAATAGGAAAAGATTTCCAATTAAAGAGACTCCCAGATAAGAATAAATATTATTCTAGTATGCATAGGACTCTCATCAAAGAGGAATAATATTCCTCTTAGGTTTGAACATTACTATCTCTATAAATAGGATCTCAAATCTCTCATTCCCATTCATTTTATTCTCTCACACTCTTTGCTCTTTTTATCTCTCAAAACTCTCTCTTTATATGCTTTGACTTAGGTATCAGAGTGTTTGTGGGGATCCTCCCTACCTTTCACCTTGCCCTTCATCATTCGCAAGGTTACTAGCTCAGGAGTTTCGGAAACAAGTTATCAACAAGCATATAAAATTTATTGAGTATTATAATATTATAAAAGTTTTAGCAATTTGTATGGGAAGTACAAGAAAACTCCTAGCTATATAACTAAAATAAATTCAAAATAGGTAAATATTTTGATTCATTTACAGAATTATGAGTTAATTTGTAATTTCATATATTATTAATTTAATTAGTCATGAATCCACACTTTACACAAACTGTAAATAATCACAAATTATATAATGGACTTCTATCTATAATGCTATGTGTGCCTCACACGTGAGCAGTGTTTTTTTTCTTTGCTTTCTTTTTTTTTCTAGGTGCATCATCTTCTTCTTTCCTCACCTGCAATCTCATGCTTTTTTTTAGTCTCATTCAAATTAAATTTAAAGATTTATTTGTTTTTTATTCTTGATTCTCATTCATTGCGTTATCATCATCGTCTTGTTCTTTTTTTTCTTATTCTTTCCTCGACATTTTTGCAATGTCTAGCTTTTTTTTTTTTGATCTCATTCAAATCAAATTTGAAAAGAATCAAGATAAAAAAAATAAGAACCAAAAAGGTAAGTCAAAAAACAATAACATGACCAAGAATCAAGAAGAAGAAGAATAATCGTTGGTGGATTTCATTAGTTTTTTTTTTTTTTATATGTTTGTTTTTAAAAGTTATGACTTTAGATACATTAGTTTGTGCATATAAATTTATTAGTTGTAACATAAAGGTTCATATGTTATTGATTGGAGGTTCATGTATGTCACGACCCAAACTAGGAGTCATGACCGGCACTAGGGAACGGGAATTCTTTCGAATCCGGAATCCGTAGCAAGCCTTAGAAAATAAAATCATGCAATAATTAAATAAAAATATGACAGAATTAAAATTTTTTGAATCAATATATAATATAAATACTTCAAATCCTTCTCAATGAATATATCTTCGTATAGTAATCAAATACAAATTTTTAGAGTATATAATATCAAAACAATATAATACTCTTCCGATACAATAATACTACCACTGCAGTTTCTAGAATACAAATCAGAGTTTAAAATATACGTTTGCATAAAATGGCTGGGACCAAAGAACACCGGCGAGGAACTCTACAACTAAGTTATGACAATATGGGATCTCCTGAAAAAAAAATAATTAAGGGGGGTCAGACCTCACTGAGTGAATTATTATACTATACATACATTCAATCTAAACCATAACAATCAGGCATTCTTATATATATATACATACATTTCACATGAATGTCAAACTCTGCTTATATAAATATACAAAATGCAGAAAACGTTTGTTTTAATTCATAAAGGATCCATAGAACCCTAATAATAGCAACCCCATCATCACTCTAGCCATGCAGGCTCACTTGATTCTAAATAGAACACTTATTCCAAATTTGACAGCAGACTAGCCCCGAGACACTAAGTCGACTGAGCTCCAACAGTCTGGCTGTCAGTGTGATTGGCCTCGAGACCCCTGGTCAACTGAGCTCCAACAGTCTGATTGTCAGTGTGATTGGCCCCGAGACCCCTGGTCAACCGAGCTCCAGCAATCACACTATTTATCACCTCACATCTCTATCAACCTAATAGATCATTCATTCCACTATGAACAGTAGACTGGCCCTGAGACACTAAGTCAATCGAGCTCCAGCAGTTTGATTGTCAGTATGATTGGCCCCGAGACCCCTGGTACAGCAATCACACTATCTAACATACCATTAATCTTAGTCAAATCCATCAAATCAATTATAATCACCACAATTATTTTTCACTCAACCCTTATCTATCGCACCGGTACGTACACGGTCCTAATGCTGCCCACTAGGAAGCACGTTCTATTGATATCCTTCATTTAAATAAATCATTCATTCGAAAAATAATTAATGTAGAACAATATTCATAATAGTAAAACCAACCATATATATATATATATATATATATATATATATATATATATATATATATATATATATATATATATATGTGTGTGTGTGTCAAATAAAATATGAAATAAACTAAAGATAAATCATTAATATAGTTAAAAATAATTTAAATGTATAACAATAATATAACATGCATTTTCTTAAAAATATACCTAAATATACAAAAGATATGCCCTAAGAACACAAATCATTTAATAAAATATTTATGTATAAATGTTCATTTAAATATGTGTTTAGGTTAACAAACATTCACATTCTACCAAAATAACCTAATTTTCTAGCATGCATAAATCACAATTAAACCCTAAGTATACCACTAATGTTTTAGGTTTCAATTAATAATAAAACATACATTTATTTGGGAAAATATATCAAAAATATACCAAAAATAAACTTAAAAACAATTTAAGTGTAGATTTATAATTTAGCATGCAATTATTTAAGAATAAACATAAAATGTATTGAAACTATACCTAAAGTATACTAATCATTTAATAAAATAATTATGTCTAAATGTACATTTTAAACATGTATATATATTAAAATGTATTAAACATAAACCTAAATGTTTAATGTGCATATACCAAAATATCATCAATAATTATTTAACATGCATATATATATACAAAAGTACAACCCTAGATACACCAAAAATATTATAACTGAAATCACTTTAAAGACATAAAATGAAAATAAAAAAACCCTAAGTTATGCATCCTATATGCAATGCATATATATACAATATAATAACTCACATGTTAGCGCTCCACAAGACAAACTCGGTGGGCCTGATCCATTAGGCCTCGGTCTCGTCACAACTAAACAAACAAATGATAATATGAAATCAGAATAAATTTAACAGAAATTCTAAATACTCGATCTAGAATTTTAGACACAAAATTAGAATAGGGATTTGACCGGACATCACGTTTTATGAGAATTCTACCGAAAATCCGACAGAACCTCCCCTGTAAAACTGACATCTCTCTACTCAAAGAGTAGAGCCGGTCCTGCAAAGAAAACACACTTTGAAACAACACCAAATTCACAACCACAATCCTTCAGTCAGACTCCAAACTACAATTCACCGACCGAAGTTCACAATTCACAGAATAATTACAAAATACTGAAAATGCCCTTTTATAATAAAAATACATTTTATAATTCCAAATTACATAATTAACCCTAAAACTTATTAAAAACCAATAAAAACTCATTTATTTAGAAAAATCGTATAATATACATATAATTTGAAAATAATTTATGAAAAATAGTTTTAATTAGTTAAAAATACTAAATAATTTGTATAAATCATTTTTATACCCTAAATAACTATTAAAACCAATTTAATTACATTTTTAGCCAATTTAGTGTAAAATTACCAAAATACCCCATATATATATATATATATATATATATATATATATATATATATATATATATATATACTAAAATAAATCCAAAAATTCACCAAAAATAATATAATTACTCAAAATTAATTTTCCTAACATATAATTCAATAATATCAATAAATATACTCAATTTACCAATTTATTTCAATTAAGCACATAATTAACCCTATCTTTCAAAATTACATAAACTTAATAAATTCCAAATAAATATATAAAAATTCACAAAAATTACAAATAAATTTCTATAATTCATTTTAACACCTATAATTATCATAAAACATAATTTTATAATTTAATTAATTAATTTTCGAAAATTAGAAAATAATAATAAAATAATCAAAAATACCCAAAAATCAAAATAAATTCCAAAAAATTCTAAAAAAATTACAGCATGTATATTGAGCTTCTAGAATCAAAGTTTGTGAAGGGATTTTTCATGAATCAATCAAATTGAAGCTCAAAAAAATTTAAAACCCTAAATGGCTGAAATGAAGAAATTGAAACCTAGAAAAATCTAGACCATTTTAAGTGAAACAAAGCTTGGAATCACACTCACCAGATCTCAAGGAGAAGATAGAGACCGGGGTGTTGAAATTGGTGGCCGGAATCACGTCGATCGGAGCTTGATCGATCTCGGCTTTTTTGAGAAAAATCGATCAAAACTCACAGGAAAAGGGAGCTTCAGGCGTCGGGAATGGCTGGCAAGGGAGGAGGAAGGCTGAGGGGCACAATGACAGAAAGAAACAGAGGTCATAGTGGCCGAAAATGGTGGAAAATTGATCAGGAGGGAAGAAGATGAAGATAGTGGCAAAACTGTAAATAAAGCAAACTTCTGATTTTTGATAAATAATAATGTATATATGTATATATATATATATGTCCACCTTATATTATAATATTATATATATTCCCACACACAAATAATACTCACCACATAAATATTTTAATATATTTAATAATTTATACACTTAAAATTAATTAATTAATATTAAAACTAAATAATAAAAATTAAGGTAATTAATTAAATCCTAACTAATTTAAATAAATACACATATATACATTTTATTTTAGCACTTAAAAATTATGTATGAGTTCATGCAAATTTGTAAAACTAGTCAATAATTAATATTAAATTATTTACGTGTCAATTTCCCCGAAAATACAATTTTTGAAAATTTTTTACGTAAAGTACTTAAAATAATATAAAATAATTAAAATTAGCTTTAAACAAACAACAAACTCATAAAATATCATAAATATATACAAAAATTATTAACACTGCATATTTCGATACAGTATAAAAATATTTAAAAACTCGGGATATTACAATGTATTGTAAGATTGAAAGTAAACCTACAGGTAAAGATCAATAAGCATGCATATATAGGTCAATGAACATACAAATAAAAGTTAATAAATTTTGTTACAAGTTCATTGATTTTCACCTGCATGTTCATTAAGAATTAAATGAACATGCAGATGAAGATCAATGAACCCATGTAGGTTTTTTTTTTTAAAGAGAACATTTGATGAGAAAAAGAAAGAAAGATGTGCATGTTTTTTTTTTCACACATGTGATGGATCTTTAATCTATATTGTAATATGGATAGGAGTCCATGATATAACAATTGGTAAATAATATACATATATTAAAATAACTAATAAATAAGTTTAATAAATTAAAATATAATTGAATTAAATATAAAAATAACAACTTAAAAAATTATTACAGTAATTATATTTTATTAAGACTGCATATATATATATATATATACTACTAATAATAATAAATAAATAAAATAATAGTTGGAAAAAAAGAATGTTTGAGTTAAAATAAAAGATATAATTACTTGACAGTAAGGAAGAATAATATTTTAGATATAATTGAATTATAGTATTTTATATAGAATGAAACATGTGGATTTGAAAATAAGATTATTTATATTTTTATAGAAAAATATTTTTAAATTTTTATAGAAAAATATTTTGAATTTTAATAATTCAATACATAAGTGTTTAGAGGTAAAAGTCGAATTATAAAGAAAGACACTTGTCGAAAGCAAAATTACGAAAAACAGTATTTACTCATTATTAGGTTAAAATTCAATAATTTAGTCATTTACTAATATAAGTAAAATTAAATTAATTAAAAAATAATTTTGATTTGATTGAAAATCTATTTCATATTTTAATTAGGTTAGCTTTTATTTTATCTAATGAAAATTAAATTAGTTAAAATATAATTCTAATTTAATTGAAAGTATATTTTCTATTTTAATTAAGTTAAATTCTATCATATTTCTAACAAATATTCTAATTTAATTGAAAGTATATTGTATATTCTAATTAAGTTAATTTCTATTTTATCTTTAATAAAAGTTAATTTAATTTAAATATAATTCTAATATAATTAAAAGTATGTTTTCTATTTTGATTAGATTAATTTCTAATATATTTCTCATAAAATTAAATTAATTAAAATGTAATTCTAATTTAATTTAAATTATGTTTCCTATTATAATTAGGTAAATTTCTATTTTATTTTTAAAAAAAGAAATTAATTAACATATAATTATAATTTAATTAAAAGTATATTTTTTATTTTCATTATGTTAATTTGCAGTTTTATCTGTAATAAAATTAAAATAATTAAAATTTTAGTGTTAACATTGTTAAAAGTGTATGTTCCCCTATTTTAATTAGGTCTACAATTATATTTTGGGATTTTTTCAAAAATAGACCAAAAATCAAAAATATTATCAAAGTCACATTGACAAGAAATATTTTCAAAAACTAACTTTTTCTTTTTCAAAATTAACTTCCTTAACTTTTATTTTTCAAATATGGACTACTTTTCTTTCCTTACTTATTTTTAGGGTATTGTCTTCTTTTTTTAATTTTTTATCAATATTTTTTGTATTATCTTTATCTTTTTTTTCTCAATATTTTTTTTGCTAAATATTTTTTTCTATATTTAAGGTACTATCTTTTTTTCTCAATATTATTTTTTTTGCTCAACATTTTTTTCCTACTATTTTCAACTTTTTTTTATTGTCTTCATATTTTTTTCTCAATATTTTTTTATGTTCAACAAATACTCTCAACATTTTATTTTTTTTACTCAACATTTTTTCTACTATATTCCTCTCTCTTTCTATATATATATATAACAACTAATCTAACCATGCATGGTTTTGAAATGAATAGTGGAATTAGTTTTTGGAATCTAGCTTTGATGGTTTAGGTAAGTTAATTATAAATAAATAAAATAATATACTAATAATTTACAAAGTTTTGAACAGAACATGAACATTTGCAGCTAAAATTGTTTTGTTTAATGAAAGGAAATGAAATTTAATGTGTCGGCGTATAGATGTCTGGGCTTGAAGTTGAACACAAACACGTAAGATTTTGGTAGCATTTTCTCCCAGCAAGAGGGTTGCTAGATATGAATTGTTTTGACTGAATTTTTCACCATGGATATAAAGCTGCAAAATAAAGCAATTGAGCAAAATAAGCAATGTAAATCACAGAGACTGGTAGATGGCCAACTGAATGAACAGATAGTGCTAATCCAGGCTATACTGAATATCATTACATAATCCAGGATGTTGTAAATATCATTACATAATCCATAATATCTTCAGCTCAAGAAGCCTTATGTTAGGAGGAAAAGAAACAAAAATTCAAAGAAATAAGGACTGAAAATGCTAACAAAACAAGAATGATAAAAAAATGAAACACATATCATATAACAACAAAGGCATGATTAGTTATCCACTTACCAAGGGCATATCAAAAGAATTGAAGTCACAAATAGGCTTATCTGTAACAAAAACCATGCGCATATTTGACAAAAAGATCGTTCCCCCTTGACTTCTACAATTTATGAAACAAGTTAGTTCATTTTGCAACCAATCTTCCTACTCCATTTTGAATTCCTAAATCAAAACTTTCCTTTTGTTTTACTCTAACCAAAGCTGATGATATTTAATGAGCTACTGCTTACCAATGAAACCATGAGGAAAGGTATTTACAAGCTGACAAATATATTCCTACAACCTACTCCGAATTGTTTGGAGTGAGGTCGATAAGCAATTAGGTTTGGAGTAAAATTATTAGTGCAATCACAAAGAGCACCAATAAAAAATCTTATTAGCATTACAGAAACAAAGGGAAACACAAAAATTTAAAAATTAAACCATGCTTGAACTTCTAAAATTCCTTTTAATCAAAACCATCTTTTACAATCTCTTGAAGTAAAATTAAAAGTGTACTACCACAATTAGCATCCTGAAAAAAAAAATGATTTACCTGTATTATGAGCTATATTAAAATGTCTAATAAGTTATTTTTTTACAATTTTTGTGATGTATTTGTAACATTAACAAAAAAAAAAAGAAACATACAACAAAAAAAAATAATGCTAAGCAATAAAACGTAATAACACTAAAAAACGGCAATAACACTGAAAAATAAAAGTAACAAAAAACAACAACAGCTCTGCTTTCATCATCTTATGATTGCTTCGGAGTTCCAAGAATCATTTTGGATTAATACCATTAATAAAGGACACAGCACTAGAACACAACACTAGAATGACTAAGTGTAGAAGTACTATTTGAACAGCAGAAGTCTATATATGCCATAATTAACCCAGTTCCATGTCTGTTCGTAGTGAAAATGGTGCATAAGTGCTAAGGTAACAGAATCATTTTAAAAAAGAAAAAAGAAAACCTCTACTTGTACATCTAAGCAAAAAATAAAGAAATCATAGCAAATACAAAAAGAAATAATGGAAAACCTTGACTGCAGAGGCACAGAGCAGCGCATGCTACACTAACTACATTTTGGAGTTGGTGATTTCGAAGCATGTGCATTTTCATGTCAGATAACTCTATAAACTGCATTTATCAATATTGATATTCATTGGTGGGAACTTCAAAAATTGATTGGAAAAAAAAAAAGCATGAATGCCAATGGCCCTATAGTGTCAAAAATAAAAGTTTCACTTTTTATCTTTTGAAGAATTGAAGATGTAAAAGGTCTAAAATCCTTTAAAAGAAAGATTCCAGAGCATACCAGCTTAAAATCCCTCTCAACTTTTATCATTATGTCACACAACTGACAATGCCTATCATCAAATAAGCTAAGGCCTTTAATGGTGGTTCTGATTCTAGAATCAGACGCTAATACTACATGAGCATGCATTAATGATGCTTTGTCACTAAGAATACGCTCAATGTGAAGAGCAAAAGGCCCACCCATAACCAACTGAAAATTCAATCAAAACAGTGATAAAACTAAAGGAAAAGATTCATCGAAAAGGCAGTGAGAGACATTATTGTTCAATAAATAATCAAAAGAGAGACATGCTGCATAACTAAAATTCAGTGCTTTATGCATGCACATAACATGACAAGCAGTGAAAGAAAGATAAACTGTGCGAGCAAAAAGAGAAGAATGGAGCAACATCCAACGGTGGGAGAAAATTAAATAACTAATTAAAGATGAGGGGAGGATCACCTAACTGGACAACCATGTTTAATTACTCCAGCTTTAGCCATTGCAATGCTTTCAAGAGAACCCTCTAGTGCCATCAAATGTTCCTTATCAATAGTAGTTATGATTGATGCAGCAAGTCTATAACTACAAAGTATATTTGTAGCATCCCGAGCACCCCTAAGACCAGCCTGCCATGAGAATATAAAATAAGCTTTAAAGTTTGTATTGGCCCTAACAAAAATACCACCCAAGAGAAATCTAGCAATATGAATGAGTTTAGATGCAATAAATATGGTAGTTTAGCACACCACTTTGGTATTTAAGGTTATCGAGGTGGAGATGCTAGTTACATATTTTATAATTCATGACCATGATGCGAAGTTTGCTTCTCGACTAGCCATTGGGCCGGTGGGTTTTGATGTGCGCATGTCCGTTCTTCGTGAGGAATATATGGAGGAGATGTGCACATGCTTACATAACTCGTGCTCTCATTAAGTGTATTAGCTTGAAGAATTGCTTGTAAATATAAATAATTGTGGTGTAACTTTAGTCTATGCTATATACGTGAAATTTGTTCAATAGCATGAGCATGATATTATGACTATTCATTTATTTATATATTTAACAAAAAAAAGAACTTGCCATGGAGGATATAATCAAGTATGTGTATTTAGTGCTTCATTAAAGGGTTAATAAGACTGATTAAATGATCTAGCTATGCTTAACACCGTCATCCATTATATGGATGAGATTTACCATATAATCTCATCCATATGGTAAATCATCTAACGAACACTCCACATCATCATCCATTATGGATGATGGTGTGGAGTGTTCGTTACAATAATTGTTCGAAAAGAAAATTTAATAAAATTATTATAAATTACTATATATTATAATGTAACACTATAAAAATTATAAATAAAATATTTTTCTTATTATTTTTAAATACTTATTAACTTGAAGTCTATTAAGTAAATAATTATAAGTAATTAAAATTTTTATTATCTTATATTTGTAATTATATTTTAAAAAATAAAGCATAAAATTTGTTTTAAAATATATTTTTTAAGAGAAATAGTATAATTATCATTTTTTAGTCAAATTTATAGATTTTAACAAAAAAGAATTAAAATTAAATTAATTAATATTTATCATTTGATTATTAGTTAAACTTAAAAGTATTATATTAAATTAATTTTTGAGTAAGTGAAGGTATAAAGATTAAAAATATTAAAGAAATAAATTATCATAATTCAAATAAAAAATTTACTAGAATTGTAATAAATTATAAATTTAATCGGGTTGTAATATTTAAATTATTATATAAAAAAATATTTTTATCATTTTCACATTTCTTATTAAAAAATAACTAATAATTTTTTTATTATCTTATAATTAATTATTACCATAATATTTTTCATATGAAATAAGTTCTGAGAAAAATTAATTGTAAAAAAATTTATAAAATATTATATAATTATTTAAATAAAAATTTTATTAAAATTATATTAAATTAATATTAAATTGTTATATAAATAAAAAATACTGTTATAATAATAATAATAATAATAATAATTTATTTACTATATATCATGAGTATAAAAAATTTCTTATTCACGTGTGAAGTACGTGGTTGTTTACTAGTATATGTGTGTGTTAATTTATTTAAAGTAAATATTTTTTCTAAAAAAATTATTGACTACTAATTTTAATTTATAAATATTAAATAATCTTGAGAAAATATCACAAAGTGGTTCATTTGACCTCCATTTTTTTAGTTTTGTTTTGGCTCAATTGTTCTTTTCAATTTTAGCCTTCGGGTTTGGTTTTTTTTTTTTTTTTGGGCTTTTCTTTTACCGTTTAAGACTACAATTTAGGACACTGCTCATCCAAAACTCGTCAAAGTAACCTGTGTAGATAGTTATCCTTGTTTTGTACTCACCTCATTTAGCCTCTTTTTTTGGATTATGAATGAGGTTATGTACGAGAGAGAGAGAGAGATTTCAGTATATTTTTGAATTGTGAGAGAAATATTTCAGAAGTAAAAAAGCAATTCGTTTGTATATTTATTTGATTTTTTTTATGTATTTATCCTTATTTTTAATTGAAGTTGAGTGTATATATTTATTTAATTTTTATATTTTAAATAGTTTTAATTTTATATTCTAAATAACAAATTTTTTTAATTTTGAAATTTGCCATTATTTAGAATAATTATTTAAAATTATTTAGAACATAAAAATTAAACTAATTAAATTAAAAACTACCCATAGTTTTTAATAATTATTTTTTAATAAATTTTTTACTTTTATTAGTATTAATAATAAAAATATTAGTTTTTTTATATATTTCATAACTTTTTTGTTTTCTTTTGGTTGTTATTTTTTTTATTTTTAGTTATTTTTTGTTAATTTATTTGTTGATTTTTCAGTTGTTGATTTTTGTTAATTTTTATTATTTTAATTATTTTTTCAATTGATGTTTTTATTATGAAAAATAACAATTGAAAAAACAATAAATAACGTAAAAAAACAAAAAATAACTAAAATCAACAAAAAAAATTTGAGATATATCAAAAAAAATTATTATTGATCTTATTAATACTAACAAAAGTAAAAAGTTTTATTTACGGTATTAATTTTATTATTAATAATAAAAAAGCAACTAAAAAATAAAAATCAACAACTGTAAAAAAATTTTGATTTTTATTATTTTATTGTTTCAGTTGTTGTTTTTTTATTGTATTATTGACTTTTGTTAAAAAAAATAACAACAAAAAAATAAAAAATTATGAAATATAAAAAAAAAAAAAGTTATTTTCCCAAAGAGAGCCCCAGCCAATCGATGAGGTTAGAGACGCTAATATAACAAGGGCTCTTTCTGTAAGATAAGAAAACAAGAACAGGATATTCAAATTAGCAAAAGGAGGAGAGCAAAGAGATTAGCGTTTTTCAAGCAGTTTTCCTTAACGAAATCATCTATGTGATCAATGTATGCTTCAAAGAAAGCAAAGAGGAACGCTCGCTAGCAGCTCCAAGGGATTGAAGACCAAGTTTTTGGGACAAAGAAGAAAAGTTTTCTTTATTATTAATACTGATAATAGTAAAAATTTTATTTATAATCTTAATTTTATTTTTAATAATAAAAAAATTTGAAAAAGCAACAAAAATTAACAACCTTAAAATTTTATTAATTTTTGTTATTTTGTTGTTTAAATTATTGTTTTCAGTTATTTTTCACTTTTAAATTTACATAATTTTTAATTAAATTTTTCACTTTTATTAGTATTAATAATAAAAATAAGAATTTATATATATATATATATGTTACATAATTTTTTTTGCTGTTTTTGGTTGCAGAGCTCCTATGAAAGTAGACAAAGAGCTCTCAAAATTTCAAGAATGCCCTCTATTTGTCAAGCAATTGGCTTCCAAGATCTTGGCTTTCCTAAACAGGCCATTATTAGAGATTATCAAAAGATTTCATTTTTTACAAAAACGTTTCAATTCAAAATTAGTTGATATTTGATAAATTGATTGAGGTTTAGGTACCTAAAGATGACTTGAGTTTCTCATAGAAGCAAGATTGTTGTTTCAAAGGCTTTTTATGCTGTTAAATAGAAACCACCGAAAGAAGGACCTCATCTTTTTGAACATGGAAATAAAAGATCCTTAATTTTTCCTAGCAACCAGTGATATTGAGCAACTAATGCGGAGTATTAAATGTTGTCTTTTGGTAAAATTGTGCAATCCCACATTGGAAAGATTAAAAGAAAATGAAAGGGTCATTAGGCTATAAAAGGATTGCTCCCCTTTTAGTTAAACTTATTTCAAAATTGTCTCATCTTCTATATTTAGGCAATTGTATTTTTTTCTTTTTTATAATATTTTCTCAATTAGTGAAATATTATTTTCATAATGTCTGAGAATATAGACATAATTGACCAAATATCGTTAAATTTTGGTGTTCCTTTTTGTGTTTATTTAATAGTTATTGACGAGTATAGTTGTTAATTATTGTCATATTAAAATTATTTATATTGGTAAAATTCTATTTAAGGAAAGTGATTTTTAAGTGGGACCATTGTGATCCCATCACTTTTTCTTGAGAATTATCTTGAGGTGATTTTTAATATAATTGTTTACATTCTAGTCACATGTGCAATAATTCTCAAGGTGAAATTATTATTATTGGTGAAAATTAACCTAAATTTCACAACAATTAGTATCAAAACTCTTAGTTTATTTTAATATACTCTGTGGTTACGGTTTAGGCTGACCTTCTACATCAAAAAAAGTTTCCTTGAGCTAATTGGCATTTCGCATCGACAGCTATTAAATAGAATTTATAGCAAAAATGACAGACAACACAAAGGTATCCACATCGGCATCAACAGCTTCTTCATCTTCAATTTTGGCAAGAAATGCTATAACAAATGCTAGATTTGTAGTGAAGATTTTTTATGGAACAAGTCATTTCGACATGTGGCAAAGTGAGGTTTTAGATGCCCTCTTTCAACAAGGTCTAGACATTATTATTGAAGGAGAGAAACTAAATGATGTTAAGGAGAAATAATGGAAGGTGATCAATAGATTGGCATGTGGTACAATTTCATCATGTCTTTCTAGAGAGCAGAAGTATGCATTTTCTAAAGAAACTTATGCAAGTAAATTATAAAAGGCACTGGAGGAGAAATTCTTGAAAAAAAAAACAGTTAGAACAAACTCTACATGAAAAAGTGATTGTTCTGAACTATGTTCTAGGTACTATGATGAATTATCACATTACTAGCGTTAATCAACTAGTAACTAATTTGATGAATATGGATGTGACTTTTAATGATGAAGATCTGGCTTTAATGTTGGTAGGATCGCTTCTTAATGAGTTTAAGTATCTTGAAACTACTCTACTTAATGACAAGGTTGTTGTGTCTTTAAGTAAAGTAATTGTAGCCTTGTATAGTTATGAATTGTGAATGAAAGAAAAGCAAGAAAATACAAGTGTTGAAGCATAAGCTCTTATTGTCAGAGGCCGTTCGCAGAGTCAGAATAAAGGAAGGAGAGGGAGATATAAGTCAAAGTCCAAACTGAGCAAAGATTAATGTGCCTTTTATCGAGAAAAAGGGCACTAGAAGAAAGATTGTCTTAAGCTAAAGGACAATGGCAAACCTAGAAAGGAAAATGCTATCTCAAATTTAAATGTAACTGAGTGTGCTTATGCAAATTTAGATCTCTCAATTGTTGCTACACCATCAACTAGTTGTTCGAGTTCATGGTTGTTATATTTAGCTTTTAGTCACCATATGACTCCCAATTAAGAATGGTTCTTTGACTTTAAAGAACTAAAAGGTGGAGTTATCTATACAGTGAATAATGCCCCTCTTAACACATATGGGATTGGTTCAATTCGCTTGAGCAATCAGGATGGATCAATCAGAACTTTAACAAGTGTTCATTATGTGTTGGATTTAATAAGGAATCTCATTTCTGTGGGAACCTTAGAGTTAAAAGGTTTCAAAGTAAAGGTGAAAGATAGGATAATGAGAATCATCTCTGGTGCACTTATGATAATAAGGGGATTCAAAAAAGAAATAATGTGTATTACTTTTTGGGTAGTACAATTATTGGTACAGCAGTGGTGGTAGCTTCTACTAATGATCAGGAGTCAGAAACAACTAGGTTATAGCATATGCGCTTGGAGCATGCTGAAGGAAAATCCTTAAAATTGCTAATAGATCAAGGATTATTAAAAGGAGCACGAATTTACAGATTGAATTTTTATGAGCATTGCATCAAGGGGAAGAAGACAAGTGTGAAATTTGGAACAGCTATCTATGATACTGAGGGAATTATGGATTATGTTCATTCAGATGTGTGCAGGCCTTCCAAGAATGTTTCATTGGGAGGAAAATACTATTACGTTTCCTTTGTTGATGATTTTTCCTAAAGAGTATGGGTATATACAATGAAGATGAAGGATGAGGTGCTAGGAATTTTCTTTAAATGGAAAAAGATGGTGGAGATTTAAACAGGCAGAAAAGTTAAACGTCTCCGCATAGACAATGGTGGGGAGTTAAAAATGATCTATTTTTGAAAGTTTGTGAAGATAAAGGTATTGTTAGACTTCACCATTAGATATACACCACAACAAAATGGGGTGGCAGAGCGAATGAACCAAACATTGCTAAAGAAGGTTTGGTGTATGTTGTCTAATGTTGGGTTGAGCAAAGAATTTTAGGCTGAGGCTATAGTATATGCTTGTCACCTTATCAACCACTTACCATAGACTACTATTCATGGTAAAACATTATTGGAGAAATGGTTTGAAAAACCTACTATAAATTATGATTTCTTACATGTATTTGGTTGCACCATGTTAAGGAATCAAAGTTAGATTCAAGAGCAAAGAAGACAATCTTTATGGGGATTACTTCTTGTGTGAAAGGCTATCGTCTTTAGTGTCCAGAAATAAAGAAAGTAATATTTAGCAGGGATGTTACCTTTGATGAATCTACCATACTGAGAAAGGTGACTTCAGAAAAAAAATGGAGCAGAAAGATGGTACTCCCAAATAGGTGGAGTTTGATAGTAACAAAATTATCCCAACTAATGTAGAAATTGATGGTAACTCTCTTATGGTAGAAAAAGAGTCAAATGAAAAAGAGGTTCATACCTAAGAATCTCCACAACAACATGAATCAATTATATTAAGGAAGGGAAAAAGGACAATTAGACAACTAAGTCGCTATACTGATATGGTCTCTTTGCATCACCGATTGCCATTAATGACATTCCTGCCACTTATAATGAAGTAGTCCAAATTTCATAACATGAAAAGTGGAGGATTGCCATGAATGAAGAAATGCAGTCCCTTCAAAAGAATTAAACATAGAAACTAACTAGTCTTCTGAAGGGAAAGAAGGCAATTGGGTGCAAATAGGTATATGTAAAGAAAGATGGATTTCCTAACAAGGATAATGTTTGCTATAAAGTAAGATTAGTGGCTAAAGGCAATGCACAGATGGAGGAAATTGATTATAATGAAGTATTTTCTCCAGTTGTAAAACATTCCTCCATCAAAAATTTATTGGCTTTGGTAGCATAGTTGAATTTAGAACTTGTTCAGATGGATGTAAAAACTGCATTTTTACATGGAGACTTAGATGAGGAAATCTATATAACTCAGCCAAATGGATTCAAAATTGTTGGTAAAGAAAAGATGGTTTTCAAATTAGAAAAATCATTGTATGGACTAAAGCAATCTTCGAGGCAATTGTACAAACGATTTGATAAGTTTATGATAAAGCAAAAGTACACGAGAAGCAAATATGATCATTATGTGTATTTGCACAAGCTACAAGATAGATCCTATAAATATATTCTTTTTTATGTTTATGATATGCTAATAGCTTCCAGGAGTCAGACCAAGATTGAGAAATTAAAAACTCAATTGAACATGAAGTTTGAGATGAAGGATCTTGGTGAAGCAAAGAAGATTCTTGGCATGGAAATATCTAGAGATAAGAACTTAAGGTGGCTTTGTTTGTCTTAGAAAGAATATTTGAGGAAGGTACTAAAATGTTTTAGTATGAACGAAAAGTCAAAACCAGTTAGTACACCACTTACTCCTCATTTCAAACTTAGTGCATCCATGTCACTGAGGAATGATGCAGAATGGGAATACATGTTAAAAGTATCATATGCAAGTGTTGTTGGTAGCTTAATGTATGCAATGGTGTGTACGAGGCCTGATGTTTCACAAGTAGTTGGGGTTGTGGGTAGGTACATGCATGATCCTGGAAAGGAGTATTAGCAAGCTGTGAAATGGATTTTATGGTATATTCTGAACACCATAGATATTGGTTTAGTATTTTAGTAGGATAAACAAGATGGTCAATGTGTAGTTAGATATTGTGATTCTAACTATGCTGGTGATTTGGACAAGCGTCGATCAACTACTGGTTATGTGTTTACTTTTGCAAAGGCACCAGTCAGTTAGAAGTCCACCTTACAGTCAACAGTTGCTTTGTCTACTATAGAGGCAGAGTATATGGCAGTTACAGATGCTGTAAAAGAGGTAATTTTTCTTCAAGGGTTGCTTGGTGAACTGGGAATGGAGCAGCAGCACATCAAAGTGCATTGTGATAGTCAGAGTGCTATTCATTTAGCAAAGAACTAGGTTTACCATGCAAGGACGAAGCATATTGATGTTCGATATCACTTTGTACGGGAGATTCTAAAAGAAAGTGGAGTCATAATCCAGAAGATTAGAACTACTGAGAATCCTACTGATATGATGACAAAAGTGGTAACTGCGATTAAGTTTAAACATTGTTTAGTCTTGATCAATATTATTACAAATTGAAATATGAAAGTTGCAAACACTACTGAAGGTTAGATTTTTAAGAGAATTGCATAGAATTTTGCTAAGGTGGAGATTTGTTGTCTTTTGGCAAAATTATGCAATCCTGATTAAAAGAAAATGGAGGGGTACTTAGGCAATATAAAGACTCCTTCCCCTTTAGTTAAATTGATCCCAAAATTGTCTCCTCTTCTATATTTAGGTAATTGTATTCTTTTTCTCTTTTGCAATATTTCCTCAATTATTAAAATATTATTTTGGTAGTGTTCGAGGACGTAAGCATAATTGATCAAACCTCGTTAAATGTTGGTGTTCCCTTTTATATCTATTTAATAACTACTGTCAAGTATAGTTTATCACACCCAAACTAGGGAGTCATGACCAATGCTAGGGAACAATAATTCTTTCGAATCTAGAACCTGTAGCAAGCCGTAAAAAATAAAAACATATGCAATAACTAAACCAAAATACACCATAATTAAAAACTTAAAAAATATAAAAATAAATCTTTATCATTATACGTAATAAAAATATCTCATACAACATTCGAATACAAAAATCTCTGATACAACACTCAACTACTACAATAATATTACTACTACAATTTCTAAATTACAAATCAGAGTTTAAATATACATTTTTCATAAAATAGCCGGGGCAGAAGAACATCAGTGAAGAGCTCTACTACTACGGTATGACAATATAAGATCTCTTGAAAAAAAATTGAGGGGGGTCAAACCTCACTGAGTGAATTATTATATTATATATACATGCACCTCCTAATTTCATATGCAATCAAGCATCAATATATACAATAAATATATACAGGCATCTCACACAGATGCTGAAATCACTTTTATGTATGATAAATGCTGAAAAATATTTATTTTAATGAAGGATTAAATAGAACCATAATTATACACAACCTCAATCAAAAAATCTCGCTAGCCATACAAGCTCACTTAATTCTAAATTAATTCTCTTATTCCAATTTGGACAGAAAACTGACCCTTAGACACTAAGTCAACCGAGCTCCAGCAATCTCACTGTTAGTGTGATTGGCCCCGAGACACTAGGTCAACTGAGTTCCAACAACCACACTACTCAATCACATCAATCTCAAAATCAATCAATCAAATAAAAGTTACCTCAAGTGATTTCATAACTCAACCCTAAAATCTATCGCACCAGTACATACACGGTCCTAGTGTTGTCCACTAGGTAGCACGTTCTATTGATATCATTCAAATAAAATTGTATATTTATGGAAAATAATAAAATGCATAATTAAATCACCAATGACATTCATTTCATAAAGAAATATATCAATTATATCCCCAAATATCAAAATATTCAAATATATATGCCACTTATATACCAAAAATATACCAACATATAAATGACACATATATACCAAACATATACTAAAAACAAATCAAGTATATGTCACATATGTATCAAATATGCCAAAAATATACTAAAAGTATACCAAAAATAAACTTATTCATTTAATAAAATAATTCATGTTAAAACATGAAAACTCATAATCATGCTTCTACATGCAATGTATATATAAAATAATAATTGACAGGTTTGCGCTCCTCGAGATAAACTCGACAGGTTTGGTCTGATAAGTCTCGATCTCGGCGCAACTAGAAAATAAATATTAATAAAATCAAAATATATTCTAATTCATACTTCTAAGAATTCTAAAGAAAACCCGATCTAAGGATTAAAAACTCGATCAAACACAGAAATTCAGGATCAACCAAACGTCACATTTTACAAGAATTCTACCGAAAAATTGACAGAATCTCCTCTGTAAAACGGACATCTCTCTACAAATATAGAGCCGATCCTATAAGAAAAATACACTTCTAACAACACAATAGCTCAACATCTCGGATTGAGACTCCAAACTACACAGTTCCCAACCGAGGTTCACAATTCATGATAAAATAAATATTAAATAATAATATATTAAAATCATTAAAAATCCATAAAATCAATAATAAATCACAATATAATTTATTTAAACACCAAACACTAAATATCATTATTTTCATAATAATTAAATAAAAATCTCAAATAATAATATTATATTAATAAAAATCTAATTTTTCTATAATTCAACATAAAATAGTAAAATTCACTTTTATATACTCAAATAGTTTAAATACATAATAAAATTAATTAAAAATCCATTTAATCACCAAAATAGTAAATAATTTATTATTTGAATATAATTTTCAAAAATTAGTATTAATTAGTTAAAAATAGTAAATAAATTGTAAAAATTACTTTAATACCATATAAAATTCTAAAATCATTTAAAACATATTAATTAACTATATTTTCAATAAAAACACAAAATTAACCTACATATCCAAAAATCACATAATATTAATAATTTCTCAAAAATTATATACATTCACCAAAAATTATTTCATAAACTCTAAAATTAACATCTTAAATTAATAAAACTAATTTAACCAAATTTCCATCCAAAATAATTCATTAACATAATTATAAAAAATTCAATATTTTACTATTAAAATAATAAAAAAAACCATAATTCAAATTAATTCAAAAAAATATACAAAAAATATATTTAGATAGTCTAAGATTCACACATCAATATGTCCAAAAGGAAAATTCATGAATCAATCAAACTGAAGCCCAAAAAAAATAAAAACTCTAAATGACATAAACTAAATTTGAAAAAAAACTTACAATTCAAACATCGTAAACTTAAACCGACTTGAGAATCGAGAAGTACACATCAAGAGAAGTCTAACGAGCCCAAGAACTCGAGCTAAAACCATAAAAAAAAAAAATTCGGTGATACAGTAACTTTCACAATTTCTCACGCGATTTTCGATGACCGGAAGCTCCTGGCAGTGACAAGAAGGGAGAGGGAGGAAGATGGCGAGCTTGGGTGGCATCTGTGGTTGCAAGTGGCACTGGTGGAGCTCGGACAGTGCTGGTAAAATAAAATTGGTGGAAGGAGAAGGTGAAGAAGAAGAAAGAAAGAAAAAAAAAAAAGTGGGGAAGAAATGAGAATAGGTTGACCCGTGCATGCTTTTGACCATTCTTATGTTATATATATGTGTGTGGTGTGTGTGTGTACACTTAACTTTACACTTGTCAAATATACATACATATATATACACTAACACACACATGCACAACATAACCCACTAACACATTAACATAATATAATAACAATAAAATAATAATAATAATAATAATAATAATAATAATAATACTATCACATGCATAATAGTAATAAAATAATAATAACACATGCATGCAATAATAATAATAATAATAATAATAATAATAATAATAATAATAATAATAATGAAAATGATTTTGAATACTTTAAATAATAAAACTCACAAATTAATTATTTTTACATAAATACAATTTTTAAAATAAAATAAATGAATAATATACACGAATAATGATAATATATAAATAAAATTAAAAATTTTATTAACACTGCAAATTTTAAAATAATTTTATATTTTTTTAAAATATCGGGTCATTACAGTCTTCCCTCCTTATAAGAATTTGTCCTAGAATTCAAAAAAAGAACAGAAACAAGAATTAATCGAGGAAAAAGATAAGAGTAAGTAGCTCACATCTCAACTTCTATCTCCCAAGTGTACTCCTCCATGTTATTGTTTTGCCACAACACCTTGACCATTGGAATATGCTTCAAACGCAACTGACAAACTTGATAGTTTACTATCGCAATAGGTTCCTCCTCGTACATCAAGTCTTCATTCACTTCCACACTATTAGGCTGCAACACGTGCAAAGGGTTTGAAATATACTTCTTCGGCATCGAGATGTAAAAACACTTGATGCACTTGAGACAAACTTGGGGGTAAAGCTAACTGATATGCAAACATGCCCACTCTCTCTAGAATCTCGAATGGTCTAATATATCTCGGTGCTAGCTTACCCTTCTTACCAAATCTCATCACACCTTTCATCTCAGACACCTTTAGAAATACATAGTCTCCAACCTAGAATTCCACATCTCGAATCCACATAGCTCTTCTGTCTACTAACTGTAGTCTCTAATCTCCTTTTGATTATAGTAACCTTCTTAGTGGCATCCTGAACCATCTTAGGTCTAGTTAATACTCTCTCTCCAATCTCATCCTAACTCAGAGGGGATTTACACTTTCTTCCATACAAAGCCTCATATGGTGCCATCCCAATAATGCTATGGTAGCTGTTATTATATGCAAACTCAACGAGTGGCAAATGATCATCCCAGCTATTTCCAAAATCCAATACATACATCCTCAATATATCCTCAAGTTTTTAGATCATCCTCTCAGACTGACCATTTGTTTGAGGGTGAAAAGCAATACTGAAATCAAGCCTAGTGCCCATCGCTTCTTACAACTTTTGCTAAAAAAAGAGAGGTAAACACCGAACCTCTATCAGATACAATGGACATAAGTACTCCGTGAAGGCACACAATATGCTTAACATATAGCTTCACTAATTTAGCTACATAATAAGTGGTTTTCACAAGTAGGAAATGAGCGGACTTGGTTAACTTGTCCATAATCACCCAGATGAAATCATATCCATCCTTAAAATGAGGTAACCCAACCACAAAATCCATAGTAATTCTCTCCCATTTCCACTCAAGAATAGGAAGTGGCTGAAGCTTCCCAAAAGGCTTTTGATGTTCAGCTTTCACCTGCTGGCATGTCAAGCACTTAGCAATAGAGTCAACTACATCCTTCTTCAGTCCATCCTACCAGTAAAAATCACTAATATTATGGTACATCTTAGTGACTTTTGGATGTACGTTGTAGGCTATAGAATGTGCTTCCTCAAGGATCTCTTCTCTTAAAGTATCCATATCAGGAATGCACAACCTACCACTGATCCACAAAATACCTTCATCATCAAGTATGAAATCAGTGAACTTCCCTGCACAAATATTCTTTATATGCTCTGCTATAATAGGATATCGACCCTGAGCTGCCTTAATCCTATCTCTCAACATAGATTAAACTCTAAACTGAGTTAACAGTCCACTAGATCTACTCATTTTTATCATCAGACCTTGATCCATTAACTGGTGCAACTCTTAGATCAATAGTCTCTTCTTCACACTAATGTGAGCAAGACTACCAGAGGACTTCCTACTCAAGGAATTTGCTACCATATTAGCCTTGCCTAGATGATAAAGGATCTCACAGTCATAGTCCTTCAGGAGTTCTAATCATCTCCTCTACCTCATATTCATATCTCTCTGCTAAAAAATGTCCTTCAGGCTCTTATGATCGGTGAAAATCTCACAAGTCACCCCGTACATATAATGTCTCCAAATCTTGAGAGCAAAAATCACTGAAGCCATCTTTAAGTCGTGGGTAGGATAATTTTGTTCATGTTTCTTCAATTGCCTTAAAGCATAAGCTATCACCCTACCATTCTACATCAACACACAACCTAGGCCAACTTTAGAGGCATCATAATACACAGTGAATTTATTTACTCTATTAGGCAAAGCCAAAAACTAGAGTTGTGGTCAACTTCTCCTTTAGCAACTAAAAACTATTCTCACAAGCATCTAACCACTCAAAATTCACATTCTTCTGAGTTAAGCGAGTCATAGAAGCTATAATTCTGGAAAAATCTTGCACAAATCTCCTATAATGCCTAGCTAAACCTAGAAAAATATAAATCTCCATAACTATAGTCGGTCTAGGCCACTCATACACTATCTTAATCTTCTATGGATCAACCTAGATACCATCTTTAGACACCACGTGTCCAAGGAATGCAACACTCTCCAACCAGAAATCACACTTCGAGAATTTAGCATAAAGCTAATGTTCTCTCAGTGTTTGTAATACAATCCTTAAGTGATATACATGCTCCTCCATACTCTTTGAATATACCAGTATATCATCAATGAAGACTACTACAAACTAATCTATAAATGGTCTGAATACCCTGTTCATCAAATCTATAAAAGCAACTGGTGCATTAGTTAACCCAAATGACATCACCAAAAACTTATAGTGGCCATATCGAGTGTAGAATGCCATTTAGGAACATCAACTTCACTTATCTGCAATTGATGATAACCTTACCTCAAGTCAATATTAGAAAAGAATTATGCACCTTGAAGGTGATCAAGCAGATCATATATCCTACTGGTTCTTCACTATCACCTTATTCAGATCTCTGTAATCAATGTATAGTCTCAGAGTACCATCCTTCTTCCTCATAAATAGGATTGGTGGACCCCAAGGAGAAACCCTAGGTCTAATAAAACCCTTATCTAGTAAATTTAGTAACTGCTCCTTCAACTCTGCAGGAGCCATTCTATAGGGCGGCAATAAAATAGGAGTAGTGTCTGGAACCACATCTATACAGAACTCAATCTCTCTATGAGGTGGTAAACCTGGCAACTCCTTAGGAAAACATCACAAAACTCACAGGCAACAAGAACATCTGTAAGTGATAACTTCTCCAATGAAGTATCCCTGACTAATGCTATTGACCTTAGCAATAATCAATCTTAATTTTGATCTTAACAAAATTAATTTTGAGTATTTAATTTATTTATTTAAGTGTGCATAAGTTAGGACTCTATTATAAGATGAAGTA
Organism: Mallotus nudiflorus; assembly: GCA_947683625.1. NCBI lineage: Eukaryota > Viridiplantae > Streptophyta > Magnoliopsida > Malpighiales > Euphorbiaceae > Mallotus > Mallotus nudiflorus. The sequence continues at coordinate 2,111,664 of CANTUR010000142.1, forward strand.
TAATTATCTTAGGCTGATTAGACCTTTAAGATTCAAAGAGGCTTTGGACATCCTTAGAGCTTTATAATGAGAAAGTTATCTTCTTCAAGTCTAAAGTAGAAATCTTAAGCTTTTTGAATTAGGCTTATTTTTCAAAATCCAAGTTCATTTGGTTATGCAAATTTTGAGTCAAAATCCACATATACATCTGCCATCTCAAACTGTACATCTCTTAGTATTTTGGACATATCTTGAGTTACAGAAATCCAATTAAGGTGATTCAAAATGATATGAAAAAATAATTTAAATATCTACAACTTTCATGAAAAAAGTATAGGAAAATTCAAATTTTTTCCAGAGAAAATCACTGCTTCAACTTTTGTTTAGCTATCTAATAGTATTCTACATTTCAGATTGCACAACTCTTAGTATTTTGAATATATCCTAAGCTACAGAAGTTCAATTTAGGTGATTAAAAATTATATGGAAAGATAAGTCAAATATCTAAAATTTTCAAGAGAAAGTATAGGAAAATTCAAATTTCTTAAAGAGCAAATCATGGCTTCAACTTGGGTATAACTATTTGATAGTATTCTGCATTTCAAATTACATAACTCTTAGTATTTTGGACATATCCTGAGCTAAAAATGTCTAATTTAGGTGATTTAAAATGATATGGAAAGATAATTCAAATATTTACAGTTTCTATGAAGAAAGTGTGGGCAGATTCAAACGTCTTGATTAACTAATCACAATTTTAATCCATAAATAGTTGTTTGACATAATCTCTTTCAATGATTCAAAATATAGACATTGGAAACATTATTTGCACCTCCAACAGCTACATTTTTAATTATAAATACCTCTAGAGCTGAATGGAAGTTAAGTAACTTATTTATCATTCATTCTTTCTTATGCATTCATTGAGCTCTCAAATTCTCTTAAACAATTCTTTGTTTGTATAACTCTTGTGAGAGTTAGTTGTGTGTTAAAAAAATAATTTCTCTTCATCTTAAATCTTGGGTTAGATTAGAATGAAATTAAGATTTATTTCTAAAGAAAAAATGTTATCCATTAAAACACTTGGGTTTTGGTTTTTTAAGTGAGCCTTGAAAACTCATGTTGTAAGGTTATAAAAGTGAGCCATAAAACTCTTGTGTAATCTCAATCTTATCAATAAGATTGTGGGTGATTGAAAATCCTAACTTGGGGATAAGTTAGGTGGAGACATAGGATTATTGTTGAATCTGACTCCTTAAATCTTTATATTCTTCATTCTTCTTTCTCAACTTCTATTCGATTCTTGCAAAGAATTTTTTTAATTTCTCATTTTTATTCGATAGTCATTTTCAATTGGTATCAAATTGTGAATTCTAGGTACTTCATTGCTAGAATACAAGATCATGGGGAGTGAATCATAAAACATCTCTTCTCTTAAACCATTCTTTGATGGTAGTGACTATCCACATTGAAAATTCAAAATGGAATTATATCTTAATTGTGATTCCATTAAACTTTGGGATATTGTCCTAAGAGGTTAGGAACCACCTACAACTGTCATTGATGGTATAGTAACTACTCTTGTAAAAAGCCAATGAAGTATTGATCAAAAGGAAGAAAATCATAAAAATAAAAAAGCTATGATTACTCTAGTCTCTTCAATGACAAGAGAAGAAGGAGGCAAGCTTCAACATAGTATATCGATCAAAGAAATGTAGGAGACCTTAGAAAACCACTATGAAGGCAACATTCAAGTAAAAACTACTATGAAGGCAACTTCATATGTATAAATATGAACTCTTCAAGATGAAGCCTCATGAATTAATCACGGTGATGACAAATCATCTCAATGCTCTCCTCAAAACCCTAAAGAAACTTGGAAAATATTTCTCCAAAGAGGAAGTAAACAATAAGATTCTAAGAATCCTACCTAAGAAGGATTGGGAATCTCATGTTACTTCAATTGAGGAAGCTTAAGACCTCTCCACCTTATTAATCGATGTACTCATTGGTAAGCTCTTAACACATGAGCTCACTATCAAGCAAAGAGGTGAAGAATAAGAAGAGAAATAAGAAAAGAAAAAGAGCATTTCTCTAAAAGCTCTTCAAAAAGATAGTGAAGAGGAAAGCATCGAAGATTCTAGTGATGAAGATGGTGACATTATCATGCTCACTAGGAACTTTAAGAAGTTTTTAAGAAAGAAAAACTTCTTAAGAACAAGGGACTTCAATAAGAAGTTTGAAGGAGATGGGAAGAAGAAAACTAAGGAGGTTACTTGCTATGAATGTAAGAAATTGAAACATATTAGAAGTGAGTGTCCTAAACTCAAATTCAAGAATAAGGGAGCAAAAGATAAGAAGAAAGCATTCAAAGCTACTTGGGATATTCCTCCGAATCCAAAGAGGAAGAGGAACAACAAAAGGTGTCCCATCTTTGCTTCATGGCCTTTGAAAACAAAAATGAGATGTGCTTGAAATCCACAAGAACAAAAAGCAAGTGGTATCTTGATAGTGGATGTTCAAGGCACATGACAGGAGATAAAGAACGATTCAACAAACTTGATGCTAAGGATGGAGGACACGTTACTTTCAGAGATAATGCAAAAGAAAAAATTATTGGCATTAGAGAAATAGGTAATCCTCAATCCTTATCTATACATCATGTGTTGTTTGTTGATGGTCTTAAACATAATCTACTTAGTATAATTCAATTATGTGACATGGGAAATAAAGTAACTTTTTATCCTAAAAATTACTTTGTTAGTAGTCTTGATAAAAACAAAGTTATTTTTAATGGTGAAAGAGTAGACAATGTTTATGCCATTGATTTGAATAAAATTGATAACAAAGACATAAAATGCTTAGTGTCTATCTCCTACGACATATGGGCATGGCATAGAAGATTATGACATACAAATTTTGAATGATCTTTGTAAACAGGAACTTGTAATTGGTTTACCTAAAATTAAATTCACTAAGGATAAACCTTGTGATGCTTGCCAAAAGGGAAAACAATCTAACTCCTCATTTAAGCTAAAAAATGTAGTGTCCACCTTTAGGCCACTTAAACTTATACATATAGATTTATTTGGATCAACTAGAGTTGTTAGCCTCGATGGAATGCACTATGCATATGTATTGGTTGATGATTACTTTAGATTTACATGGGTGTGTTTCCTTGCTTATAAGAATGATGCATTTAAAGCTTTTGAAAATTTTATAAAAAGAGTTAAAAAAGAAAAAGGCTTTTATATTTCTTCTATTATAAATGATCATGGAATCGAATTTGAAAATGAATTTTTCAAAAACTATTGTAATAAAAATTATATTTCTCATAAATTTTCATCTCCTAGAACTCCTCAACAAAATGGGGTAGTTGAAAGGAAAAATAGAACTATTGTGGAAATGGCTAGAACAATGCTTCATGGGTATAATTTGCCTTTATACTTTTAGGTGGAAACCGTTAACATATCTTGTTATATTTCAAACAGAGTTTTCAAAAGACCAATTTTAAATAAAATATCTTTTGAGCTATGGAACAATAGAAAATCTAAAATCTCATATCTAAAAAGTATTTGGATGCAAGTGCTTTATGTTGAACACTAAGGAAAATCTTGGAAAATTTGATTCTAAAGTCGATGAAGGAATTTTCTTAGGCTATTCTATTTCTAGTAAAGCATATAGGGTCTTTAATAAGAGAACTTTAGTAGTTAAAGAGTAAATGCATGTGGTATTTGATGAATCAAACTCACTTGATCCTAGAAAGGATGTTTGTAGTGTTGATGATCTTGTAGGTGATAATGAGATTATGAAAACACAAGAAGAAAATTTTAGTAAGTCTTTAGAACTTGAAGATCCAAGCAAGAAGGAAAATGAGGAGACATATTAAGCAATGTAAAAATGAGATTTTCATCAATCAAACCAAGTATGCAAGAGACATTCTTAAAAAGTTTGGTATGGATAGAGCTAAGATAAGTAAAACTCCAATGAGCACCACAATCAAACTTAACAAAGATGAGAATGACAAACTGGTTGATGAAAAGCGATTTAGAGGTATGATAAGATCTCTTCTTTATTTAACTGCTAGTAAACCCGATATTATATTTGCTACTTGCTTTTGTACTAGATTTCAATCAAGTCCTAGAGAGTCTTATTTGAATGCTATCAAAAGAATTTCAAATATCTTTGTGGTACAATGCATTTAGGACTTTGGTATCCTAAGAGTTCATCCTTTGACTTGATTAGTTATTCTAATGCAGACTTTGCTGGTAGTTTACTAGATAGAAAAAGCACTTCTGGAACTTTTCAAGTTTTAGGACAATGTTCAGTTTCTTGGTTTAACAAGAAACAAGTTTCAGTTACCTTGTCCACTGCTTAAACTGAATATATTATAGCAGGTCTTTATTGTTCATAAGTTTTATAGCAAAAACAATAATTGTTAGATTATGGTGTAAAACTTCATCACATTCCAATCAAATGTGATAATACAAGTGCTATTAATCTTAGCAAAAATCCCATTCAATATTCTAGAACTAAGTATATAGACATTAGACATCATTTCTTGCATAATCATGTTCAAATTGGTGATATTTCACTTGAATTTGTTAATACAAATAATCAATTTGCAGATATCTTCACCAAACCTCTCAATGAAGAGAGTTTAAATTTCATTAAGCATGAATTGGGTATGATTAATGGTTCTAGTTTATCTTAATTTTATGTTTAATTGATGGTTAAATTGTTTCCATGTGAAATCATGTTGTGCTTATTGGTTACTTTGATTGATAAATATTTTAATTTTGATCTTAAAATTTTTTTTGTTAGCCTATATTTGGTTTATCTTTTTAAATTTCCTTTTGCATTTTGTCAAAGGAGGAGAAATAATTTGAGTTTACATGTGTACCTAGTTAATTTTCTTTTTAACATGTGTACTTAGTTTGTTTTTAATTTTAAAACTCCTTTAAAAAAGTTTGTTTTTAATTTTAAAAACTCCCTTAAAAATTGTGCTTATATTAGTGACATATTATATTTTTATTTAATATATGGGGAAAAATTTTGTTTAAATTTTTTCATGCATATTAACATTATGATTAATTTTGTCGTCCATCATATATTACAAAAGGTCTTATTTTGCTTACTTTATGTATGACATAGATTTCATAAAGATTTTGAGTATCTTTATTTTTTTTCATTTTCCCTTTATATCTCTCTCTTTTTTTTTTTTTTGCTTTTGACAAAGGGGGAGAAATATATTTGAGTTTGTTATTTGTTAATATACATGTGTATAATATTCTTCTTAAGAATTGTTTTTATCTTTGACAAGGCATGCATTACTATACATGTTTATAGTATTTTATTATTATGTTTATACATGCATAATTCATGTATAATATTTTCTTAGGAATTGTTTTCATCTTTGATAAGACATGAATAATTTTATAAAGATTTGGTGTATCTTTGCTTTGTTCCTATAGGAAGTGATGCATTTTAGTAGGACTATATGCATATATGTTTGAAATTATTTCCTCACATTGCCTAACATTTATTGAAATGATCATGTCATCATATTTTATATTTTTAATACATTTGTTATAAGAATGTCATATTTTTATCTCTGCTACTATATTTTATATTGTTTATATTTTTTTGTCAAGGGGAATAATCTATAAATTTATATTTCTTATCATGTCCATATTTGTAGGGGGAGAAATAAAGAAATATATTTTATTACGTTTGGTATCATTACTATTACAAATATTATCACACACTTTACTTTGTATTATTTTTTAATCAAACTCAAAATAAGTTTGTCAAAATCAAAAAGGGGGAGATTGTTGATCTTAGCAATAATAAATCTTAATTTTGATCTTAAAAAACTTAATTTTGAGTATTTAATTTGTTTATTTAAGTGTGTATAAGTTATGACTCTATTGGAAGATGAAGTATAATTATCTTGGGCTGATTGGACCTTTAAGATTCAAAGTGGCTTTTGACATCCTTAGAGCTTTATAATAAGAAAGTTATCTTCTTCATGTTTGAAGTAGACATCTTGATCTTTTTGAATTAGGCTTATTTGTCAAAATCCAAGTTCATTTGGTTATGCAAATTTTGAGTCAAAATCCACGTATACGTCTGCCATCTCAAACTGCACATCTCTTAGTATTTTAGATATATCTTGAGTTACATAAGTCCAATTAAGGTGATTTAAAATGATATGGAAATATAATTTAAATATATACAACTTTCATGGAGAAAGTATAGGAAAATTCAAATTTATTTAGGATAAAATCATGGCTTCAACTTGTGTATAGCTGTTTGACAGTATTCTGCATTTTAGATTGCATAGCTTTTAGTATTTTGGACATATCCTGAGATACATAAGTTCAATTTATGAGATTAAAAATGATATGGAAATATAAGTCAAATATCTACAATTTTTATAAAGAAATTATGGGAAAATTAAAATTTCTTCAGGAGCAAATCATGCTTTAACTTGGGTATAACTGTCTGATAATATTCTGCATTTCAAATTACACAACTCTTAGTATTTTTGAAATATTCTGAGCTATAGTTATCCAATTTAGGTGATTCAAAATTAAATGAAAAGATAATTCAAATATTTACAACTTCTATGAAGAAAGTATAGGAAAATTCAAATGTCTTGAGTAGCCAATCACGGTTTCAATCCATGAATAGCTGTTTGACATAATCACTTTCAATGATTCAAAATATAGACATTGGACACATTATTTGCACTTCCAACAGCTATATTTTTAAGTATAAATACCTCTAAAGCTGAATGAAAGTTAAGTAACGTGTTTATCATTCATTCTTTCTTAAGCATTCATTGAGCTCTCAAATTCTCTTAAACAATTCTTTGTTTGTATAACTCTTGTGAGAGTTGGGTGTGTGTTAAAAATAGAATTTCTCTTTATCTTAAATCTTAGGTTAGATTAAAAGGAAAGTTAGATTTATTTCTAAATGATTTAAGTATTATCCATTAAAACATTTGGGTTTTGATTTTTTAAGTGAGCCTTGAAAACTCATATTGTAAGGTTATAAGAGTGAGCCATAAAACTCTTGTGTAATCTCAATCTTATGAATAATATTGTGGGTGATTGAAAATCCTAACTTGGGCATAAGTTAGGTGGAGACGTAGGATTGTTGTTGAATCCGAACTCCTTAAATCTTTATGTTCTTCATTCTTCCTTCTCAACTTCCATTTAATTCTTGTAAAGAATTCTTTTAATTTCTCATTTTATTTAATAGTCCTATTCACCCCCCCCCCTCTAGGACTCTTTTCAAATGCCAAATATCCCTGACAACCTTTCCTTAGCATCTTCATAGTCGTGATAACGAAGATGAGATTCTGAGGTGCAGAACTCTTATCACCCATAAACTTAAACTCTTCATCATTCAAAATCCTAAAAATCACCTCTTACTCTGATAATCCATAATGGCATAGTGTTGAGACAACCAATCCATACCAAGGATCATAACAAAATTAATTACTCAACAAGGACTAAATTTGCTAATAACTCTTTAAATTTTAATTCTCAGCTCGAGTGCTAATGTACTAAAATTAATCCTATAACATATAGTTCTACCAGTCTCCTCTTATATAGTATCACATCTATGGCATGACATGACAGATTGAAGAGTTCACAGGTATTCTTTTTAACTAATTGCTTTTCTCTTACTCTGTGCAATACCACCATGTGTAACTATCCCTTATTGAAGGTGGATGGAAGTATCTTAGAAATCACTCTTTAAACTCCCATCATGACACATAAGTTATATAAAACTAATTTAACGCATTGAACAATCTTACACTATAGTCAAACTGATAACTTCACCATCAAAGAGTACAAAAGTGTTGCGTCCACATTAAAAATCTTCTGATTCCTTCATCAAAGCATATTCAAAACAATTGTCATGCCTAATTAAGTGCTGCCAAGTCCTCATGAACTTTGGCTAAACCAGCCAAAATTGCTACAAGTTCAAGTTCAATGACTACCCATATCTCTACAATAATTATTTGGCCTTTGAGTTACAATTGCCTCCAACCTACCCCTATACTAGATAGGTGTAGTAAGGGCTGAAACTAGATTACAACTTCAACTTGAAAGGACTGCTTAGCAATATATATTGTCTCTGTACTAGAAGCAGTTCGCGTTCACCCCACCAAAAAGACATGGAAATCAACAAGATTCAAAACATAGAATATACACAAAATTGACATATCTTGAGTTCTCTACTGAAATAAAAGTTGCATCTTCTGTACAATTGAAGGTATTAGCATTGCACCCTGCGCAACTCATGGTGCATAGGCAGCATTATCAAAATCTCAAGCCACAAGCTCCTTATTATGTTATTCCTGCTACTATAGCGATCATCTAGCCCTTTAGATCCACCTCTACCCCTACACCAAGCTGACTACACAAGGGGTAGAACCTCCACCTTAAAATACTCTTCATTATCGGACTCATCGATTGATGGAGTGACTCACGCTCGCCATAAATGGAAAAGAAGAAAAGCAAAATAAACAATCACAAACAGTAAATAGACAACAAACAAACTCCTTAACGGTTACGCAAAATCTCAAAACCAAGGAAAACTTATTGAAGACATTATCAAACCTAATTCACTATAGTAGTTTCAAAGAAAACCCAATCTGAAAACCTAGGTCCACAACACTAATAACCTAGGTTCTGATACTAACTTTGTCATGACCCAAACCGAGGAGTCATGACTAGCGTTAGGGAACAAGAATTCTTTTGAATCCAGAACCCGTAGCAAGCTTTAAAAATTAAAAACACATGCAATAACTAAATAACAATACACCATAATTAAAAACTTAAATAATATAAAAATAAATCTTTATCATTATACATAATAAAAATATCTCATACAACATTCGGATACAAAAATCTCTAATACAACACTCAACTACTGCAATAATATTACTACTGCAATTTCTAAATTATAAATCAAAGTTTAAATATACATTTTTCATAAAATAGTCGAGGCGGAAGAACACCTGCAAAGAGCTTTACTACTAAGGTCTGACAATATAAGATCTCTTGAAAAAAAAATTGAGGGGGGTTAGATGTCACGACCCAAAACAGGGGCCATGACCGACGCTAGGGAATGGGAATTCTTTCGAATCCGGAACCCATAGCAAGCCTAAAAATAAAATAAATCATGCAATAATAACAATAATCATATAATATGCAGCGGAAATAAAAATCATAAATATAATAATAACATTTTCATCACTGGATTTAAATCAAACCTCATCTCATCACATATAAATAAAATCTCTTTAATACAAATCCAGTTTCAATATAATACATCTCTTTAAATAAAACACATGAAATCCCACACTTTAATTCACAACTACTGCAGTGTCTAGATTATAAAAATAAGACTCAAGTAAATAATTTACACAAAGAAGCCGAGACGGAAGAAATTCGGCGTATCGACCTACTACTGAGGTCTGAAGATGTTGACTCTCCTGAAAAATAGTCAACGGAGGGGAGTCAAACCTCACTGAGTGAATTACTATAATATATATACATACACACTAAATGATAATGCATACAGTCAACAGTATATATATCTAATATATATACAGGCAAATACACACAGATGCAATAAAATCATTTTATATATATTTTATTGAAAATCATCTTTTATGAAGGATCACATAGAACCCTAGAATATCGCAACCTCAGAAACAGTGTTAGACAACACTCTAGCCATACAGGCTCACTTATTCCAAATATATCCACTTAATCCATTTAGACAGTAGACTGGCCCCGAGACACTAAGTCAACCGAGCTCCAGCAGTCTGACTGCCAGTGTGATTGGCCCCGAGACACTTGGTCAACCGAGCTCCAGCAATCACACCCAAACCATATCTCACACATATCAATAATCATAATCAATCAATATCCGTAAATAGTTAGTAATATAGCCTAAAGCTATAGGCGTACCGGTACGTACTCGGTCCTAGTGCTGCCCACTAAGTAGCACGTTCTATCGATGTCCTTCATCATTAATAATATAAAACATTCATTCACAAAAATAAATGATGCATGAATGTAAATGAAATAACAATATAACCCATATATATACCAGAAATATATCAAAAGTAAACCAGGTATATTTCGAGTATATATACGTTAAATAAATCCAGTCAAATCATAAATTAAACTAAAAATATATTTAAAACATTTTAAATATATTTTATTAACAAAACATGTATATAATTTATTATATACCAAAAATAAACCAAAAATATACTTAATATAAACTTAAGAAATAATCAAATTGTTTATGCATATTTAATCAACATAAAACATGCATTTCTAAGCATATATATATAGTATAGTAACTCACTTAATGCGCTCCACGAGACGGGTCCGACGGGCCTGGTCCACTAGCCCTCGGTCTTGACACAACTAAACAAGCAATAAATAATAGACATCAGAATAAACCTAACAGAAATCCTAGAATTCGATCTAGAATATTTAACATAGAGTCAGAAATTAGGGTTCGACTGGATATCACGTTTTACGAGAATTCTACCAAAAATTTGGCAGAACCTCCCCTGTAAAACGGACATCTCTCTACTCAAAAGAGTAGAGCCGACCCTGCAAGGAAATACACTTCGAAAATAAACACCACATCTCATTTACAACCCCTCGGTCGGACTCCAGACTACAGTCCACCGACCGGGGTCCACAAACACAAAATAATTCCAGATATACCAAAAATATCCTTATAACATAGAAATTCATTTTATACGTAGAAATTACATAATTAACCTTTAAACACTATAAAAACCGATAAAAACTCATTTTATTAGTAAAACCGTATATTATATATATATAATTGAAAATAATTCACGAAAAATAGTTTTAATTAGTTAAAAATACCAAATAATTTATAGAAATCATTTTTATACTTTAAATAACTATTAAAACCAATTAAATTACATTTTTAGCCAATTTTATGTAAAATTATCAAAATACCCCTATATATATAAATATTCTATAATTACTTCAAAAATTCGCCAAAAATTATACAATTATCCAAAATTAGTTTTATCAACATATTTATCAATAATATTAATAATTAAACTCAATTAACCAATTAAATTCAATTAAAAACATAATTAACCCTAATTTCCCAAATTTACATAAACGTCAATAATTCAAAATAAATACTTAGAAATTCATAAAAATTCCAAATAAATCCCTATAATTCATTTCAACACCTAATTTAACCATAAACCCCAATTTCATAATTTAAATAATTAATTTCCGACAATTAGAAAATAATATTAAAATATTCAAAAATACCCAAAAATCCAAACAATCTCCAAAAATTCCACAAAAATTCATACATGTAGATTGAGCTACTAGGAACAAAATTTGTGAAGGGAGTTTTCATGAATCAATCAATTCGAAGCTCAAAAAAATCAAAAACCCTAATATGGCCGAATTAGAAAAATCGAAACCTAAACAAATATAAACCATTTAAGCTCAAACCAAAGCTAGAATCACACACATTAAATATACACCACACACATAAAATTTAATATTTTAAAATATAATAATAAATAAAAATAATTAAATAACAATAAATTAATAAATAAATAATAAAATATTAGGGTAATATTAATTAAACCCTAATTAAATAAATATTGCACACATAGGCTTTATTTAGTATTTTAAAAATACGTATGAGTTCATGCAAGTCCGAAAATATATTTAAAATAATTAATAATAAATTATTTACGTGAAAATTTCCCCGAAAATGCAAGTTCCGGGAAAATTTTACGTAAAGCACTATAAATAAGACACAATAATTAAAATAGGTTTTAAATACACATTAACTCGTAAAAATATCATAATATATACAAAAATTATTAACACTGCATATCCCGGTAAAATATAAAAATGTTTTAAAAAAAATACGGGATATTACAGTCTTCCCCCCTTACAAGAATTCGTCCCCGAATTCCAAAAAGAAAAGATTACAGGATCAGGAAGGAAAGAGATACGGGTAAGAAGCTCGCATCTCAGCTTCAGTCTCCCACGTATGCTCCTCAACTCTATCGCTACGCCATAGAACCTTGACCATCGGAATCTGCTTCGATCGCAACTGTCGAACTTGAAAATCAACGATCGCCACAGGTTCTTCCACAAATGTCAAATCTTCACTCACTTCTACACTGTTAGGTTGTAACATGTGTGAAGGGTCTGAGATATACTTCCTCAACATCGAAATATGAAATACTGGATGCACCTGTGACATACTCGGAGGCAAATCTAACCGATATGCAACAGTGCCAACTCTCTCCAGAATCTCAAACGGTCCAATATATCTCGGTGCTAACTTACCTTTCCTACCAAATCTCATCACACCCTTCATCGGAGATACCTTCAGAAAAACGAAATCTCCAACCTGAAACTCCACATCTCTGTGCCTAGGATCCGCATAACTCTTCTGTTTGCTAACTGCGGTCTCTAATCTTCGTTTAATCACGGTGATTTTCTCTGCAGCATCCTGAACCATCTCAGGTCCAGTCAAAGCTCTCTTACCAATCTCATCCCAACTCAACGGGGATCTACACTTCCTTCCATACAACGCCTCATACGGTGCCATACCAATACTGCTATGGTAGCTGTTATTATATGCAAACTCAACGAGTGACAAATGATCATCCCAGCTACCTCCCAAATCCAAGACACACATCCTCAACATATCTTCCAATGTCTGGATCGTCCTCTCAGACTGACCATCTATCTAAGGATGAAAAGCAGTACTGAAATCTAACCTAGTGCCCATCGCTTCTTGCAACTTCTGCTAAAAACGAGAAGTAAACACCGAACCTCTATCCGATATAATGGACACAGGTACTCCATGAAGGCACACAATATGCTTCACATACAACTTCACCAATCTAGCTACTGAATATGTGGCTTTCACAGGCAAGAAATGTGCAGACTTCATCAACCTGTCTACAATCACCCAGATGGAATCGCATCCATCCTTCGAACGAGGTAAACCAACCACAAAATCCATAGCTATCCTTTCCCACTTCCACTCGGGAATAGGAAGAGGCTGAAGCTTCCCAGAAGACTTCTGATGCTCAGCTTTCACTTGCTGACACGTCAAGCACTTCACAACATAATCAGCGACATCCTTCTTCAATCCATCCCACTAGTATAAATCTCTGATACTGTGGTACATCTTAGTAACACCTGGATGTACGCTGTAAGCTGTAAAATGTGCTTCCTCTAGAATCTCTTCTCTCAAATCATCCACATCAGGAACACACAATCTACCACTGATCCACAACACACCATCATCATCGAGTGTGAAATCAGTGAACTTCCCTGCTCGAACATTCTCTGCAAGCTCTTCCAGAATAGGATCTCGGCTCTGAGCTGCTTTAATCCTATCCCTTAGCACAGATCGTACTTTAAACTGAGCTAGCAGTCCACCTGATCTACTAATCTTCATCATCAGACCTTGATCCACCAACAGATGCAACTCCTGGATCAATGGTCTCCTCTCAACGCTAATATGAGCAAGACTGCCTGAGGACTTCCTACTCAAGGCATCTGCTACCACATTAGCTTTACCCGGATGATATAGAATTTCACAATCATAATCCTTCAACAGTTCCAACCATCTTCTCTGCCTCAAATTCAGATCTCTCTACTGGAAAATGTACTTAAGGCTCTTGTGATCAGTAAATATCTCACAAGTCACCCCGTACAAATAATGTCTCCAAATCTTCAAAGCAAAGATCACTGTAGCCATCTCAAGGTCATGTGTAGGATAGTTCTGCTCATGCTTCTTCAACTGCCTCAAAGCATAGGCTATCACCCTTCCATTCTGCATCAACACACAACCAAGACCAATTCTAGAGGCATCACAGTAAACTGTGAACTTATCCACACTATTAGGCAAAGCTAATACTGGCGCTGTGGTCAACTTCTCCTTCAACAATTGAAAACTATTCTCACAAGCTTCTGACCACTCGAATCTAACATTCTTCTGAGTCAAGCGAGTCATAGGGGCTGCAATTCTGGAAAAATCCTGCACAAACCGCCTATACTACCCAACTAAACCCAGAAAACTTCGAATCTCAGTGACAGAAGTAGGTCTAGGCCATTCAGACACTACCTCAATCTTTTGTGGATCAACCTGAATACCTTCTTTAGACACTACGTGTCCAAGAAAAGAAACACTCTCCATCCAGAAATCACACTTTGAGAATTTAGCATAAAGTTGATGATCTCTCAGTGTCTGTAGTACAATCCTCAAGTAATATACATGCTCTTCCATACTCCTCGAATATACCAGTATATCATCAATGAAGACTACCACAAACTGATCCACATACGGTCTGAATACCCTATTCATTAGGTCCATAAAAGCTGCTAGTGCATTAGTCAAACCAAAAGACATCACCAGAAACTCATAATGGCCATATCAAGTGCGGAATGCTATCTTAGGAATATCAGCTTCACTGATACACAACTGATGATAACCTGACCTCAAGTCAATCTTAGAAAAGAACTGTGCACCCTGTAGCTGATCAAACAAATCATCTATCCTCGGGAGAGGATACTTGTTCTTCACTGTTACCTTATTCAATTCTCTGTAGTCAATGCACAATCTCAGGGTACCATCCCTCTTCTTCACAAACAGGACTAGTGCACCCCAAGGAGAAACACTAGGTCTGATGAAACCTTTATCCAATAACTCTTGCAACTGCTCCTTCAACTCTTTTAACTCTGCAGGAGCCATTCTATAGGGTGGCATAGATATAAGAGTAGTACCTGGAACCACATCTATACAGAACTTAATCTCTCTATGAGGTGGTAAACCTGGTAACTCCTCGGGAAAAACATCAGGAAACTCACAAGCAATAGGAACATCTGTGAGTGACAACTTCTCCACTGAAGTATCCCTGACCAATGCCAAATATCCCTGACAACCTTTCCTCAATAACTTCTTAGCCGTAATAGCAGAAATAAGATTCTGAGGTGCTGAACTCCTATCACCAACAAACTTAAACTCTTCTTCATTAGGAATTCTGAAGGTCACCTCTTTATTCCTGCAATCTACCACGACATAGTGCTGAGATAACCAATCCATTCCCAAAATAACATCAAACTCCATCACATCCAACAGAATCAAATCAACGGGTAATGTGAGTGATTTAGAAGGAATTTATCCCTCATTAATATGAGAAAGATATCTAGAGGCCCCTTGATGAGATAGACTGAATGAAAATGCATGGCCATGCTGAAATGAATTGATAAAGAGTTATCATTTTCAGTCTACTTGGAATCAAGTCATAATATTGAACTATATAAGGATGACATTCTATGCCTTATGTTCAATTAAGATATCATGAGATAAAGGGACAATAAAATTCACTGTAATTAGGTTATGTCGGATTATTGACTTCACATGACTTGGGTAGTCATAATGTCTTGCTAGAGGCCACTTATGACTTGTAGGCCTAAATAGAGATTTAGGCCCACTGCCAATGTTATGTGAACCTACAGGGTCACACACTTAGAACAAGCCCAAAACGGATATGGGTTTAATAAGCCCAAAATAAACTCTGTGGAAATAAATAATTAAAGTGTTTTATTTATTTATTTATTTGTTTATTTATTTAAGATAAATGTTATTTTAAATAAATAAATAAGATATTATTTTTGATTTGTTTTTAAACAAAATCAGAATATAATAAATGGAAAATTACCAAAAGGTTATTGGTAAGTGAAACCCTAACTTGGAGTCTATAAATATGTTATATTCTCTAGGGTTTCACACACTTGTTTTTGCCTCCAAATTCGTTTTCTTTCCTCTTAGAAAACAAAGACAGAGTTTTCCTTTTTGTTCTTGATTTGTAAGACAGTCAAGAGGTTGCTAGCACACACACTCAAATTCGTTTTGTGAAGGGCTGTTCGTGTGGATACCTATAGAGGACGCATCCTTTTGGAGACGTCTTGATCCGAACAACCAAGCCAAAAAGCTCGAGGTAAGGTGTCACCGGTGTGAACCTCCTCTCACCCTTCCAGAGAATCTTGCCTCTTCTGCGTTTTGGTAAGATTATTAAAACCCTAGATTTAATCAATTAGTCGAATTACATGGATCCTGGCTTGGGAACGTGATAAAATTTTAATTTTTCCGCTGCGTTTGCATCACGGAACCCAACAGTGGTATCAGAGCCACTTGTAATTCGATTAATTGATTCTGTGTATATGTGATATATGTTAGGGTTTCAAAATTATCAAAAGGGGTTTTGATTTGTTTTGTGACAATTCTGGGTAATCTATTTGAAAACGGAATTAAACATTAATTTGATTAATGTTTTTAATGGTTTAATGTGATTAAACTAAAAACAGTTTTGATTTTATGAATTAAGAATGCTGTTTCATGAAAAACGATTTTGTATGATGTTTTTTATGAAAAACGAATTAAGAATAATGTTTTGATTAATATGATTAATTGAAGCAACATATTTGTTTCCTATTTTAATTAGAAAAACGTTTTCTATTTGATTAGGAAAATCGTTTTTAATTAAATCTGAAACAGAAATTCTGTTTTCAAAAACCTAATCACTTAAGGATTTAAATCTGTTATATATTCTGTTTTGATTAATATGATTAATTGAAGCAGCTTATTTGTTTCCTATTTTAATTAGAAAAACGTTTTCTATTTGATTAGGAAAATCGTTTTTAATTAAATCTGAAACAGAAATTTTGTGATTATGCAGATTATGTGTTAAGGGCAATCTGTTTAAATGTTAAACAGATTATGCAGAATGGATATGTTTTCTATACATTCGTTCAAGCTGTAATTTTGATTACACAAATTAGGGTTTTCTTAATGGATGCGTCTGTTTTAATTAAAAAAAAAAATTTTTTTTTGATCTGTTTTGAACAGATTTTTCAGACTGTAAAATGTTTACAAAGAGTGATGTTTTTAAGCAACAAACTGATTTAGTAATATGATTACAAAATTGGTTAATTGCTTTCTTGACGCAAATAAGGGTTTTAAGGTGGCTGTTTTAATTGAGCGTTTTTGTCTATTTTGAACAAATTGATTTTATAGTAATTTGATTACGAAAATTCATTAATGTTCAGAAATTTGAAAGGTAACTCACCGAAGAGTCAGCGGGACCGCCACCTGGGGCGCTGCCCCCGGACCCCGCCAGGGGCGCTGCCCCTTGGACCCCGCCAAGGGGCGATGCCCCTTGGAACCCCACTAGGGGCGCTGCCCCTAGGACCCCGCAAGGGGCGCTGCCCCTTGACCCCAAAAGAATTGTCACATTAGTTTATTTTTAACATAATGATTAGATTTAATAACTAAATAGATTATTATGTTATACATGTTTGTTGTTTTATGCATGGTGCATAGCATGGCCCTCAGACCAATGTGATTGGATTTTATTTTTATGGGTTGTAATTTTAAATACGGCCTGCGAGTCGTTTTTGTTTTGTTGTATTTATTTTATTAGAAAAGTGTAGAATAAATTACAACAATTTTTGTAAATCAAGACCCATGGTGCAATTCAAGTTGGAGGCCCAGGATGGAGATCCAAGGTGGGAACCAAAAGGGAGATCCATGGTAGAAGATGGAGATCCAAGTTGGAGGCTCAATTTGTAATTGTAATATTACCTAGGTTTGACCATTGATCTTCATATTGGCTTATGAAGATCAACTTAGATTTGGGCCATGCTATGTTACATTTATTTATTTGTTGTTATGTATGCGATGCCATGTGATGCCATGTATGTGATGCCATATGATGCCATGCAATACAACATAACAATAATTGAATACGATTAAATAAAAATGAACCCTCATTTAATATTAAGTCATTATAATGCCTTCCATAAGTTCAACACTTGTCAAGTCTTAGATTATTATATATGAGCCTGCCAAAGCAGGGTGTATAAATTTATCTGGGGAAGGCAAGCTGGATAATGGTGCTATCCAAACGTTTGATATGGTTTGACTTAACTAGGTTATCAAAATGGTTTTGGACCTAGGGCATTAGATGGGATTTTTAGCCATGACATGTGATGTCAAATCCCATACCATCCAAGAGTTACATGAGATGTAATTGATAAGAGTTATCTACCTAAATAACCATATTTTAGGTCATGAGCCAAAGCTCACTTAAAGTATGGTGAAATATGGATCTTGGCCCACTAAAATTTCTAAAATTAACTTAGAGGGTTATTGATTTGAGTAAATTTAGTGGGAGTTTTTATTATGCCTTATAAATATTTAATAAAATACTGAATGGACTTTGCATATATTTGTTGTAGATAATGACTTCAAACACTACACCTACCATGTCACTGCGATCGATCCTTGAGAAGGATAAGCTCAATGGGACTAATTTTCTTGACTGGTACAGAAACCTAAGAATTGTTCTTAGGCATGAGAGAAAGGAATACATCCTTGATCAACCCATCCCTGAGGAACCAGCTGCCAATGCTCCTAGAGCACAAAAGGATGCTTATACCAAGCATCTCAATGATTCTACTGATGTCACTTGTGTCATGCTTGGATGTATGGAATCTGAGCTGCAAAAGCAACTGATGGAAATGGAGGCTTATACTATGATAGGCCATCTCAAGGAAATGTTCCAAGAGAAAGCTAGAATTGAAAGGTTCAATACCATCAGGGCATTGCTTTCTTGCAAGCTGACTACTGGCGGCTCTGTCAGTCCTCATGTTCTCAAGATGAAGGGTCATCTTGATCACTTGGACAAGCTTGGTCTCAATATTGAACAAGAACTGGCTGTGGATATTATTCTCCAATCTTTGCCTGAAGCTTATGATAGCTTCATTATGAATTTCAATATGCATAGTATGGAGAAGACTGTTTCAGAGTTGCATGGGATGCTGAAAACTGCTGAAAAGAACATCAAGAGTAACACCAAGGATGTTCTCATGGTCAATAAGGGAAAGGGGATGAAAAGGGTTGGAAAGGGAAAGGGCAAGGTCTTTAAAAGCTTTCAGAAGCCCAAGCCAAAGCCCAAGCCCAAATCCAAAGCTGAACCCAAAGCAAAGGAAGGAATCTGTTTTTTCTGTAATGAGCCAGGCCATTGGAAAAGAAATTGCAGGCTCTATTTGGATGATCTGAAGAAGAAAAAGGGTGGTGAGACTACCTCTTCAGGTATTCATGTTATAGAATTAAATTTATCTGCTTCTGCTTCTGATTCTTGGGTATTAGATACTGGATCAGGATCTCACATTTGTACAAATGTGCAGGGTCTAAAAAGGAGTAGATCATTGGCAAGAGGCGAAGTGTACTTACGAGTTGGCAATGGAGCAAGAGTTGCTGCTTTAGCTGTAGGAACTTATGAGTTACCTTTGCCTAGTGGACTTATTTTATCTTTAGAAAGTTGTTATTATGTACCTACTTTGTGTAGGAATATTATTTCTGTTTCTTGTTTGGACAAGAAAGGATTTGAATTTATTATTAAGAATAATAAATGCAGTATTTATCACGATAACATTTTCTATGGATATGCTCCATGCACTAGTGGACTCTATGTTTTAGATGCCGAAGACACTAATGAAATGCCAATCTATAACGTTGATACAAAGAAGTCTAAATCTAATGATTTAAACTTCACCTACCTCTGGCATTGTCGTTTAGGCCATATAAATCAGAAACGCATTTCAAAGCTACACCAAAATGGGCTTTTAAATTCATTTGATTATGAATCATTTGATACATGTGAATCTTGTTTACTTGGAAAAATGACTAAAACACCTTTTACTGGACAAAGTGAGAGGGCTAATGACTTATTGGGCCTAATACATTCTGATGTATGTGGACCATTAAGCTCAACTGCTAGAGGAGGTTTTCAATACTTCATAACTTTCACAGATGATTTTAGTAGATATGGTTATCTCTATCTAATGAAACATAAATCTGAATCTTTTGAAAAGTTCAAAATTTTCAAGAATGAAGTACAAAATCAACTTGGTAAAAATATTAAAACACTAAGATCTGATCGAGGTGGTGAATATTTAAACCAAGAATTTACAGATCATCTTAGAGATTGTGGGATTGTTTCACAATTGACTCCTCCAGGTACACCACAATGGAATGGTGTGTCTGAACGTAGAAATCGAACTCTATTGGATATGGTTCGATCTATGATGAGTCAATCTGATCTTCCAATCTCTTTTTGGGGATATGCTTTAGAAACTGCTACATTCATTTTGAATAGAGTTCCATCAAAGGCAGTTGAAAAGACACCATATGAGAAATGGACTGGAAAAACTCCTAGTTTGTCTTTTCTTAAGATTTGGGGTTGTGATGCTTTTGTGAAACGTCAAATTTCAGATAAACTAGCACCCAAATCTAATAAATGCCTTTTTGTGGGATATCCTAAAGAAACTAAAGGATATTACTTCTACAATGCATCTGAGAACAAAGTGTTTGTGTCTCGGAATGGTGTATTTTTGGAAAAAGAGTTTATTTCCAAAGGAACCAGTGGGAGCACAGTGCAACTTGAAGAAATTCAAGGCCCACAAAATTGCATTGTACATGATATGGAACCGCAGCTGAATCAACAAGAAGTTGTTGAGCCTGCACAAGTACCAGAAGGCCCAAGGAGGTCTGATAGGACACGTCAAATCCCCATGAGATATGGATTTCTCATAACTAGTGATTATGATGTGTTAATTATGGATCAAAATGAGCCCACATCCTATCAGGAGGCCATAAATAGTCTTGACTCTGAGAAATGGCTTGAAGCCATGAGATCAGAAATGCAATCCATGTATGATAATCAAGTATGGACCTTGATTGACCCAAATGATGGTTTAAAAACTATTGGGTGCAAATGGGTTTTCAAAAAGAAAATCGACATGGATGGCAATGTGCATACCTTTAAGGCAAGACTGGTTGCAAAAGGTTTCAAACAAACACATGGTATAGACTATGATGAAACCTTTTCACCAGTGGCTATGCTAAAATCTATTCGAATTCTCCTTGCCATAGCTGCATACTATGATTATGAAATATGGCAAATGGACGTCAAAACAGCATTTCTTAATGGAAATTTACTTGAGGATGTGTACATGACACAACCAGAGGGTTTTGTTAGTCCTGAGAATTCTGGAAAGGTATGCAAGCTTCAAAGATCCATTTATGGATTGAAGCAAGCATCTCGGAGTTGGAATCTTCATTTTGATGAAGCAGTCAAAGAATTTGGCTTCATTAAAAATGATGATGAACCTTGTGTATACAAGAAAGTTAGTGGGAGTGCTATTGTGTTTTTAGTGTTGTATGTGGATGACATACTACTCATTGGAAATGATATCCCTATTTTACAAAATGTTAAATCATGGTTAGGGAATTGTTTCTCAATGAAAGACTTAGGTGAAGCTGCTTATATATTAGGCATCAAGATCTATAGAGATAGATCTAAAAGGCTTATTGCCCTAAGTCAAAGCACTTATATTGATAAGGTATTGAACAGGTTTAATATGCAAGATTCCAAGAGAGGATTCTTGCCAATGTCACATGGCATTAGTCTCAGTAAGACTCAGTGTCCTATGACACAAGATGAGCGAGACCGCATGAGTAAGATTCCATATGCTTCTGCTATTGGATCTATCATGTATGCAATGTTATGTACTCGACCTGATATTTCATATGCCTTAAGCACAACGAGCAGATACCAATCAGACCCAGGTGAAAGTCACTGGACAGCAGTCAAAAATATCCTTAAGTACTTGAGAAGAACTAAGGATGCATTTTTACTGTATGGTGGTCAGGAAGATGAGCTAGTTGTAAATGGTTACACAGATGCCAGCTTCCAAACTGACAAGGATGATTTTCGATCACAGTCCGGATATGTGTTTTGTTTGAATGGAGGTGCAGTGAGTTGGAGGAGTTCCAAGCAAGACACTGTTGCTGATTCTACAACAGAAGCTGAGTACATAGCTGCCTCAGAAGCAGCTAAGGAAGCTGTTTGGATTAAGAAGTTCATAACTGGACTAGGTGTTATTCCTAGTATATCAAATCCAGTGAACTTATATTGTGACAATAATGGAGCTATAGCCCAAGCTAAGGAGCCCAGATCACATCAGAGATCCAAACACATACTCAGGCGTTATCATCTTATTCGAGAAATTATTGAGAGAGGAGACGTCAAGATATGCAGAGTACCTACAAATGATAATGTTGCTGATCCACTGACTAAGCCTCTTCCACAGCCTAAACATGAGAGTCATACTAGGTCCATGGGTATACGATACGATGTTGATTGGGCCTAGTGCAAGTGGGAGATTGTTAGTGATATGCACTAGGTCAATCATTTGTGATTATGTATTGACTTTCTTATTTTATTAATAAAGAGGTATTATATTATCATTTGATTTTATGATAATTACATGAATGGTTAATTCTTACTAAGGCCATCAAGTATGTGACTTGATAGTAAAACCCTTAGATTAAAATAAGAGTTCTATTCTAATTATCCCTAGCCATTTATTCATTATATGAATATTAAAGTATTAAGGCTAGTATGATGTTGACCGATGGTTATGTTTTACTAATCATAAATATAAGATATTAAGTCAACTCATAGGTACATGATGAGAGATCATGTACTGGATTGACCCACTATGAGAATACTACATAGATTATTGTCATAAGTATTTCTTATCACAGTAATTTTATTTCGGTCCTTTGACCTTGAAATCATCATGGATTTCTACATAGCTATTTTATGTTTTGACACATTCTAACATTGTCTTTAACCGGATGATTAAAAGAATGTTGTTGGATATAAAATTAGTTATGTGAGGAATGTGAGTGATTTAGAAGGAATTTATCCCTCATTAATATGAGAAAGATATCTAGAGGCCCCTTGATGAGATAGACTGAATGAAAATGCATGGCCATGCTGAAATGAATTGATAAAGAGTTATCATTTTCAGTCTACTTGGAATCAAGTCATAATATTGAACTATATAAGGATGACATTCTATGCCTTATGTTCAATTAAGATATCATGAGATAAAGGGACAATAAAATTCACTGTAATTAGGTTATGTCGGATTATTGACTTCACATGACTTGGGTAGTCATAATGTCTTGCTAGAGGCCACTTATGACTTGTAGGCCTAAATAGAGATTTAGGCCCACTGCCAATGTTATGTGAACCTACAGGGTCACACACTTAGAACAAGCCCAAAACGGATATGGGTTTAATAAGCCCAAAATAAACTCTGTGGAAATAAATAATTAAAGTGTTTTATTTATTTATTTATTTGTTTATTTATTTAAGATAAATGTTATTTTAAATAAATAAATAAGATATTATTTTTGATTTGTTTTTAAACAAAATCAGAATATAATAAATGGAAAATTACCAAAAGGTTATTGGTAAGTGAAACCCTAACTTGGAGTCTATAAATATGTTATATTCTCTAGGGTTTCACACACTTGTTTTTGCCTCCAAATTCGTTTTCTTTCCTCTTAGAAAACAAAGACAGAGTTTTCCTTTTTGTTCTTGATTTGTAAGACAGTCAAGAGGTTGCTAGCACACACACTCAAATTCGTTTTGTGAAGGGCTGTTCGTGTGGATACCTATAGAGGACGCATCCTTTTGGAGACGTCTTGATCCGAACAACCAAGCCAAAAAGCTCGAGGTAAGGTGTCACCGGTGTGAACCTCCTCTCACCCTTCCAGAGAATCTTGCCTCTTCTGCGTTTTGGTAAGATTATTAAAACCCTAGATTTAATCAATTAGTCGAATTACATGGATCCTGGCTTGGGAACGTGATAAAATTTTAATTTTTCCGCTGCGTTTGCATCACGGAACCCAACACCATTCTATAGGGTGGCATAGATATAAGAGTAGTACCTGGAACCACATCTATACAGAACTTAATCTCTCTATGAGGTGGTAAACCTGGTAACTCCTCGGGAAAAACATCAGGAAACTCACAAGCAATAGGAACATCTGTGAGTGACAACTTCTCCACTGAAGTATCCCTGACCAATGCCAAATATCCCTGACAACCTTTCCTCAATAACTTCTTAGCCGTAATAGCAGAAATAAGATTCTGAGGTGCTGAACTCCTATCACCAACAAACTTAAACTCTTCTTCATTAGGAATTCTGAAGGTCACCTCTTTATTCCTGCAATCTACCACGACATAGTGCTGAGATAACCAATCCATTCCCAAAATAACATCAAACTCCATCACATCCAACAGAATCAAATCAACGGGTAATTCTCTATCTCCCACGAGAACTGGACAACCAGAAAGAACAATATCGGCGTCCAAGGAATCACTCAGAGGAGTGGCAACAAACAAAGGAAAAGTCATCCTCGAAGCTTGCCAATAAGGATTAGAAGTAAAAATGGGAGAAATAAACGAATGCGTGGCACCCGGATCAAACAAAACCCATGTATCCAGGTAACAAACAGAAACAATACCTACCACGACTGCATTAGATGCTTGAGCATCCTGCTGAGTAAGGTGGAAGACTCTGGCCTGACCTCGACCTCCCTGCTGACTGGTAGAAGCCTGGCCAACACCTTTGGCACCTCCTCTAGTACCTCTACCACGACTCTGCTGTGGAGCAAACTGAGTGGAACTCTGATGCTGAGCTTGTGGTAACTGAAATGGCACGGGTGCAGCACTAGCAATCGACTGCTGTGGGAATCACAGAATCTGCTGCTGCTGATACCCAGAATAAGGACACGATCTGGCAAAATGTCCTGTCTGCCCGCATCTGAAACATGTCAGTGGTGTCAGATAACACGATCCCTGATGGACTCTACCACAAGTCTGACAAACACTGGCCGCTGATCCAGAACTACGACCACTGCTGCTGCTCGAAGCACCTGACCCAAATCTGAATGATCTACGCTGACCTCCACGGCCATGTCTACTGCTCTGATGCACTCACTGCTGCTGTCTTTGACTCTGCTGAGTCGGACCTCGCTGCTGACTACTCGAACCAACGTGAAAACTCGAATATGGAGTAGCCTGCAATCCACTTGACTGAACTCCTAGTTGGTAGTAATTAGGCATCGCTCCCTGCCTAACTAGCCTCAGCTCAATCTCCTTAGCCAACTCAATCACAGACTCCAGAGTAAGGCCTGCTGTAGGCATACCAGCAAAAGCTGAACCCAAACCAGTAACGTATATAGTGACCGTGAAATACTGGTCTCGCATCAAATCCTCAGCATATCTACCCAAACGAAGAAACTCTCGGGTGTACTCCTTTACAGATCGATCTCCATGAGAAATACTGGTCAAATGAAGACGATAACTCAAACGAAGAGGCTCTGGACAGAATCTCCTCATAAATCGCTCTCGAAACTGAGCTCATGTCATCGTCATCATATAAGGCTGGATCATCTGAATGAACCAATCTAGAGCTGTTCCCTCGACAGACAACTCGACAATCATGATCTGCTGGTACTCGGTATGAGCAGTCTGAGTCCTAGTCTCAATCGTATGCAGAAAATCTAACGGATCGGAAGTACCATCAAAAGTAATACTGCCAACTCGGGCATAGAACAAAGCTACCTCAGGGTCAGACATACCCTGCTGATAGGCAGGCTGAACAGGCTGAACAACTGAAGGAACAGGAACATCAAATTCAGGCTCCACAGGCTCCTCATCCTGTAACTCTCTCTGCCTACGGTGACCTGCTGCTCCTCGAGGTCTACCTCTACCACGACCTCTACGTCTAACTGGCTGCTCAGGAGGTAAAACCTCGTCCTGAAAAGACTCATCATCCTCGGCCTCAACGACCGGTGGAGCGACACGCGCTCGCCTCCTCATACTGAAAAGACAAACGAAAAGATTCAAACAAAATAGACAACGGAGGAATAACGCTAAAAACTAAGCAAGGAATACTTATCAAGACATACTCGAACCTAATACACTGCAATAGTCCAACAGAAAACACAACTTTAAAACTAGGGCCACAACTCACATAACTAAGCCCTGACACAGAACTCCGCTCTGATACCAACTTTGTCACGACCCAAAACAGGGGTCATGACCGACGCTAGGGAATGGGAATTCTTTTGAATCCAGAACCCGTAGCAAGCCTAAAAATAAAATAAATCATGCAATAATAACAATAATCATATAATATGCAGCGAAAATAAAAATCATAAATATAATAATAACATTTTCATCACTGGATTTAAATCAAACCTCATCTCATCACATATAAATAAAATCTCTTTAATACAAATCCAGTTTCAATATAATACATCTCTTTAAATAAAACACAAGAAATCCCACACTTTAATTCACAACTACTGCAGTGTCTAGATTATAAAAATAAGACTCAAGTAAATAATTTACACAAAGAAGCCGTGGCGGAAGAAATCCATCGCATCGACCTGCTACTGAGGTCTGAAGATGTTGACTCTCCTGAAAAATAGTCAACGGAGGGGAGTCAAACCTCACTGAGTGAATTACTATAATATATATACATACACACTAAATGATAATGCATACAGTCAACAGTATATATATCTAATATATATACAGGCAAATACACACAGATGCAATAAAATCATTTTATATATATTTTATTGAAAATCATCTTTTATGAAGGATCACATAGAACCCTAGAATATCGCAACCTCAGAAATAGTGTTAGACAACACTCTAGCCATACAGACTCACTTATTCCAAATATATCCACTTAATCCATTTAGACAGTAGACTGGCCCTGAGACACTAAGTCAACCGAGCTCCAGCAGTCTGACTGCCAGTGTGATTGACCCCGAGACACTTGGTCAACCGAGCTCCAGCAATCACACCCAAACCATATCTCACACATATCAATAATCATAATCAATCAATATCCACAAATAGTTAGTAATATAGCCTAAAGCTATAGGCGTACCGGTACGTACTCGGTCCTAGTGCTGCCTACTAGGTAGCACGTTCTATCGATGTCCTTCATCATTAATAATATAAAACATTCATTCACAAAAATAAATGATGCATGAATGTAAGTGAAATAACAATATAACCCATATATATACCAGAAATATATCAAAAGTAAACCAGGTATATTTCGAGTATATATACGTTAAATAAATCCAGTCAAATCATAAATTAAACTAAAAATATATTTAAAACATTTTAAATATATTTTATTAACAAAATATGTATACAATTTATTATAAACCAAAAATATACTTAATATAAACTTAAGAAATAATCAAATTATTTATGCATATTTAATCAACATAAAACATGCATTTCTAAGCATATATATATAGTATAGTAACTCACCTAATGCGCTCCACGAGACGGGTCCGACGGGCCTGGTCCACTAGCCCTCGGTCTTGGCGCAACTAAATAAGCAATAAATAATAGACATCAGAATAAACCTAACAGAAATCCTAGAATTCGATCTAGAATATTTAACACAGAATCAGAAATTAGGGTTGGATTGGATATCACGTTTTACGAGAATTCTACCAAAAATTCGATAGAACCTCCCCTGTAAAACGAACATCTCTCTACTCAAAAGAGTAGAGCCGACCCTGCAAGGAAATACACTTCGAAAATAAACACCACATCTCATTCACAACCCCTCGGTCGGACTCCAGACTACAGTCCACCGACCGGGGTCCATAAACACAGAATAATTCCAGATATACCAAAAATATCCTTATAACATAGAAATTCATTTTATACGTAGAAATTACATAATTAACCTTTAAACACTATAAAAATCGATAAAAACTCATTTTATTAGTAAAACCGTATATTATATATATATAATTGAAAATAATTCACGAAAAATAGTTTTAATTAGTTAAAAATACCAAATAATTTGTAGAAATCATTTTTATACTTTAAATAACTATTAAAACCAATTAAATTACATTTTTAGCCAATTTTGTGTAAAATTATCAAAATACCCCTATATATATAAATATTCTATAATTACTTCAAAAATTCACCAAAAATTATACAATTATAAAAAATTAATTTTCTCAACATATTTATCAATAATGTTAATAATTAAACTCAATTAACCAATTAAATTCAATTAAAAACATAATTAACCCTAATTTCCCAAATTTACATAAACTTCAATAATTCAAAATAAATACTTAGAAATTCATAAAAATTCCAAATAAATCCCTATAATTCATTTCAACACCTAATTTAACCATAAACCCCAATTTCATAATTTAAATAATTAATTTCCGAAAATTAGAAAATAATATTAAAATATTCAAAAATACCCAAAAATCCAAAAAATCTCCAAAAATTCCACAAAAATTCATACATGTAGATTGAGCTACTAGGAACAACATTTGTGAAGGGAGTTTTCATGAATCAATCAATTTGAAGCTCAAAAAAATCAAAAACCCTAATATGGCCGAATTAGAAAAATCGAAACCTAAGCAAATCTAAACCATTTAAGCTCAAACCAAAGCTAGAATCACACACATTAAATATACACCACACACATAAAATTTAATATTTTAAAATATAATAATAAATAAAAATAATTAAATAACAATAAATTAATAAATAAATA
The DNA here is from genome assembly GCA_947683625.1 of Mallotus nudiflorus. Classification (NCBI taxonomy): domain Eukaryota; kingdom Viridiplantae; phylum Streptophyta; class Magnoliopsida; order Malpighiales; family Euphorbiaceae; genus Mallotus; species Mallotus nudiflorus. The sequence continues at coordinate 2,140,280 of CANTUR010000142.1, forward strand.
ATAAAATATTAGGGTAATATTAATTAAACCCTAATTAAATTAATATTGCACACATAGGCTTTATTTAGTATTTTAAAAATACGTATGAGTTCATGCAAGTCCGAAAATATATTTAAAATAATTAATAATAAATTATTTACGTGAAAATTTCCCCGAAAATGCAAGTCCCGGGAAAATTTTACGTAAAGCACTGTAAATAAGACACAATAATTAAAATAGGTTTTAAATACACATTAACTCGTAAAAATATCATAATATATACAAAAATTATTAACACTGTATATCCCGGTAAAATATAAAAATATTTTAAAAAATATATGGGATATTACATTAGACCTCACTAAGTGAATTATTATATTATATATACATGCACCTCCTAATGTCATATGTAATCAAGCATCAGTGTATATAATAAATATATACAGGCATTTCACACAGATGCTGAAATCACTTTTCTGTATAATAAATGTTGAAAAACATTTATTTTAATGAAGGATCAAATAGAACCCTAATTATATGCAACCTCAATAAAAAAATCCCTCTAGCCATACAGACTCACTTAATTTCTTATTCCAATTTGAATAGTAGATTGGTCTCGAGACACTAAGTCAACTGAGCTCCAGCAATCTCACTGTCAGTGTGATTAGACCCAAGACACTAGGTCAACTGAGCTTCAGCAACCACATTACTCAATCACATCAATCTCAAAATCAATCAATCAAATAAAAGTCACCTCAAGTGATTTTATAACTCAACCCTAAAATCTATCACACCGAGATGTACAACGGTCCTAGTGTTGTCCACTTGGCTGCACGTTCTATTGATATCCTTCAAATAAAATTGTATATTTATGGAAAATAATAAAATGCATAATTAAATCACCAATGACATTCATTTCATTAAAAAAATATATCAATTATATCCCAAATATATACCAAGAATTTACTAAAAATATTCAAATATATATGCCACTTATATACCAAAAATATACCAACATATAAATGGCATATATATACCAAACAATATACTAAAAAAAATCAAGCATATATGTCACATATGTATCAAATATGCCAAAAATATACTTATTCATTTAATAAAAAAATTCATGTTAAAACATGAAAACTCATAATCACGCTTCTACATGCAATATATATATAAAATAATAACTCACAGGTTTGTGCTCCTCTAGATAAACTCGATGGGCCTATTCTAATAGGTCTCGGTCTCGGCGCAGCTAAAAAATAAATAATAATAATAAAATCAAAATATATTCTAACTCATACTTCTAAGAATTCTTAAAAAGACTCGATTTAAGGATTAAAAACTTAGTCAAACACATAAATTTAAGATCAATCCAACGTCAAGTTTTACAAGAATTATACCGAAAAATCAGCAAAACTTCCTCTTTAAAACGGATATCTCTTTACAAAAATAGAATTGATCTTATAAGAAAAACACACTTCTAACAACGCAACAGTTCAACACCTCGGGTTGAGACCCCAAACTACACAATTCCCAACCGAAGTTCACAATTCATGATAAAAATAAATGTTAAATAATAATATATTAAAATTATTAAAAATCCATAAAATTAATAATAAATCACAATATAATTTATTTAAACACCAAACACTAAATATCATTATTTTCACAATAACTAAATAAAAATCTCAAATAATAACAATATAATATTAATAAAAATTCAATTTTTCAATAATTCAACATGAAATAGTAAAATTCACTTTTATATACTCAAATAGTTTAAATACATAATAAAATTAATTAAAAATCCATTTAATCACCAAAATAGATAAATAATTTATTATTTGAATATAATTTTCAAAAATTAGTATTAATTAGTTAAAAATAGTAAATAATTTGTAAAAAAATTTTAATACCATATAAAATTTTAAAATCATTTAAAACATATTATTTGACTATATTTTCAATAAAAACACACAATTAACCTATACATCCAAAAATCACATAATATTAATAATTTCTCAAAAATTATATACATTCACCAAAAATTATTCCATAAATTCTAAAATTAATATCTTAAATTAATAACACTAATTTAACCAAATTTCCTTCCAAAATAATTAATTAACATAATTATCCAAAAATTCAATATTTTAATATTAAAATAATAAAAAAATACCCATAATTCAAATTAATTCAAAAAAATATACAAAAAATATATTTAGGTAGCCTAAGATTCACACATCAATATTTCCAAAAGGAAAATTCATGAATCAATCAAACTCAAGCCTATCGAGAAGTACATGTCGAGAAGAGTCTAACGAGCCCAAGAACTCGAGCTAAAACCACAAAAAAAAAAATTCGGTGCTATAGTAACTCTCACGGTTTCTTATGTAATTTTCGATGATCAGAAGCTCTTGGTGGTGACCAAGAAGGGAGAGGGAGGAAGATGGCGAGCTTGGGTGGCGTCCGGTGGCTGTAGGTGGCGCTGATGGAGCTCGGACAGTATACACACACACACACACACACACTTAACTTTACACTTATCACATATACAAACACACACACGCACAACACAACCCACTAACACGTTAACATAATATAATAACAGTAAAATAATAATAATAATACTATCACATGCATAATAGTAATAAAATAATAATAACACATGCACAAAAAGGGGACAAGCTGTCTGGCCGGAAATTAGTTGTGTGATGCTATAAGTACGGCTTTGGCTAGTCCATGATATAATCTGTATAGCTATGAAATATCATTTTAATGGAGCTCTGAAAAATTGGTATAAGAGCCTTGTTTTTGCATAAGGTGGAATTGTTATAATTCATATGAAGATTGAAAGAGAAGAAATTCTTAAACATGACAGAACCAGAAAGCTCTTCTGTTCCCTCTTTTACTCCCTCTGTAATATGTGATTATAAGTATGTGCCAACTAAGTCTGTTGCCATTACCCTATCACCCCCCATCAACCAAACCACCCAGAAAAAGATTGATTACTTGTATGAATTTACTTACCTTCCTGAAGATCAAAAGATTGAAGAATCAAAATTCCCCCTGTTGAACCATTATGATGCCTTTTCAAAATCCAAAATAAACTAGAAACAAACTTTTAAAGCTCTTGTAAACCGACCCACTTCCTCTATAAAAGAATATGTTCAAGCCTCCAGCTTTGATCAACACCATATACCAGCCTCTCAGACAGAACAATTTGTGACCTTAGAAATTCCTCCAGAATTTCTAAGAACTTGGCTAAACCAGGGATACACTCATATCCACTTTGGAGCTATAAGGTTAGGACTCTCCTACCATGGCAGAGCAGGGCAACCTGTTTTCTCTAGGATCGCTCTTTTGGATTCTAGATATAAACAGTATCAACATGCTGTAATTGGGACCGTAGAGATATCTTTAAATGCTGGCTCAGTATTCTTTACATTTTTCCCAAATTATAATCTGGCCCTTTCTGATCCCCATGCCTTGACAGCTTTAAAAGTACAACTCCAGATCCTTGGTGCTGAACAAATTTCCACAGCCAAAGTAGCCACCCTTCACTACCAAATTGTATACCGTCTCCAAAACCATGCTATCAACTTGTCACTACCATGTGTCCAAAATGATACTTTGTTCATAAAAGCAGACTCTCATAATACTCCCACGTGCATTCACACACCCAAACAACTTTCTAGGAATGATTTGTTAAAATTATTCCCAGAAAAGTGGATCACCAATTATGAGAAGTTGCATGAGACAGTGGAGCCAATTCAAGGTACAGACCCTGTGCATATCAAAAGATCTGATGGATCAGTTGATATGATCTTTAGGAGAAAACAAGAGACTCCTACAGTTTTTAATACACAGTTCATGATCAATCCTTGGGATCCAGAAGATAACATCCCTGTAGCCTCTTTTGATAATTCTGGAAGACCAGTCTATACTTTTAAGCGTCATGGTCACTGTTATTTTGATTATTGTGATTGTGATGATTGTTATGCTGCATCCTACTTTGATGATGATGAGAAGAAAAAGAAAAAGAAGAAGTCTCCAGGAAAATATAGTGAAAAGGAATTCAGAAGAAGATATGAAGATGGAGATTCAAGCATCTGCACTCTGGGACAACCTTCAGGAAAATATGATTATCTTGTATCATATTATCCTCCTGCTTGGTACTAACCACCAGCTACTCAAAATATTCCTCCTGAACCTTGCAAACCTCAAATACCTCCTTCCCAGCCAAAACCTAAGGCAACTCCTCTCCCATGCTACAAAAAAGCTTTGAAATGGGTAAGAAAAGAAAACTCAGCTGAGATTCAAAAGCCAAAGTCTTTACCCCAAATCTGTATATTCCAACCCACAGATTTTCCTCCTTTAACCAAAGAAACAAAAAACCAAATTACCATGCAACCTTTTATCTTGGAATCAAACATTGTTGATGCAGATGGCAGACCTAGACAAACAACTCCGGCTGAAGCAGTAGTCAACTCGCAGACACAAAATGCTTATGCTCAAAATCAAAAATTGAAGCTTATTGAAGAAAAGATTGATGGAGTTACTGAACATATGAATTTGGTAGAAAAAAAGTTCCAGGCCTTTGAAAAATGAATGACAGCCGTTCATACAGAATTACAAAGGCAGATAGAGATGAAGCACCAGGAACTTATGCGAATCATCAACAACAAAGGCACATTGAATAGCATTCAAATGAAAGAAACAGAAATTTTAAACTTGAAAGCCCAGGTTGACCAACTTAAAAAAGATCTTAAAAGAAAGAAAGAAGAGTTGTCCTCACAAACCTCTTCAAAATCCTTCTCTCCAGATCCTTTGGGTCTTTTGTACAGCCCTTATTCAATTCCCAGTTCACCATACACAGCCTCTTCCACCCAATCTTTATTTCCTGCACCAACAGCCCCCTTGAATATTCCTCCAAATTTTCAAGGATTCAAATCCTCATCAAAAACCCCCTCTCAAACACAGTCCTCTGATGAAACAACAGCAAAGAAAGGAAAAACAGTCCATTTCTCTCAAACTGAGAAACCTAAAACAACACCTTCTGAATCATTACCCAAAAATACCTCACCAACCTCATCACCCAAAGAGCCAGAACACCCTCTAATGATGGTGAATCCTATCTTTTCCTTTTTAGAAAAATGTGCTGAAAATGTCATGCCCAACTTTTCAATTGAATCTAATTCAAAAGAAAGTCCATATTCTGAATCTTCAGAAAGTGACTCTGATTCGGATTATGAAATACCCTACCAATTGATGGCTGATGATGCTACATCTTCTAAAGGACCTCAAGTTAAAGAAGTTAATGATCCAGAAGAAGAATTTGAACAGCCCAGAACACCGCAGCCAAATCCACAGACAAATTTCCAAAAAAATACTGGAAATTACTTCACCCTGGATGATGTTCCTCCTTCACAATACAGGAATAGATTTCTAGAATTTAAAGCATGGATAACTGGACAAATGCTTATTCCTGGAGCAGAAATCAGGGTTGTTATTGAAACATTTCTTGCAAAAATGGTGGGAAAGCTAGCAAACTGGTATGCTTCTTTGAATGCTTATGCTAGAACCTAGTTGATGGATGCCACATCACTGGAAGATTTCCTAGGACTCTTGCATTATGAGTTCTTAAGAAAATGGGATGATGATCTTGAAGTTGCACGAAAGGAGTATTACCAGATGAAATGTTGTTCACTACAAAGAAAAGATCTAGAAAGACATTTCCAAAATATGTCTACTAGATTTTACCTGTTAGGAGGCACTGCTAATCCTGATTTAAAACAAGCCTTTTTGGCTTCTATTCCCGAGATTCTTGCCTCTCGAATGTTTTCAATCCTTCAACAATCAAATTACAAAGTTGGAGATATGCCAATGGGACATTTGTATCAGATCATGATTCAGGCTCATACACAGTTATATGATCAAAGGAAGATGATTAAACTGTATCTGGGCAGTAGGAAGAATCCTTTGGGAAAACTTTCATGTGACAAGCCTGATTTACAAATCAAATGCAAAGATGCTGATGTTTGTGTTTGTCCATCAAAGAAGAAGAAACATTTCTTCAAACTGAAGAAGAAAGGGAAAAGATCCAAGTTTAAAAAGTGGAAGTATTACAAGAAGAAAAAGTTCCGTGGCAAGAAAAAAACTGACAGATGCTACATCTGTGGGAAAAAGGGTCATTTTGCAAAAAACTGCCCTTCAAAAACAAAGAAGACTGAGCAAATGATTTAACAAATTCAGTAGATCACTAAAGTAGATTTGAATGATGTTGATCTTGAGTCTCTCTTTTCAGAAGAAGAAGAAGCTTCACCAGAATGTGTTTTTGCTATAGGCTAAGAGGCGGACTCAGAAATTTTCAGCTCTGAAACAGAGTCCTGGAATGACCAGTTCTTAATTGATGGTGATAATAGAGACATGATAACCCTAACTCATGAAAAACATCCAATACCTTTGTTCCTTATCCAAATTTACCCAACCAGTTATTCCAAACCCATAAAACTTATAGCCTTGATCGACACTGGAGCCAAAACTACCATTCTCAACCCAAAAGCCTTGCCTAAAGAATGTTGGAAACATCATTCTGAGTATTTCTCTACAGCTAATGGAGAATTACTTGAAACCGGCCTTAAAACTAAACACCCAATAAAGATCCAATTCTTTCCAAATTGTTACACCTGGACACATGTTCTTGGATCTTCTTTACCTGGAAAAGATATTGTCATTGGCTTTGATGTCTATTGGAAGATGAAAGACTTGAGAATTCTTCCAAATGGACTCAAGTTCAAGAAATACTTTCAACCATTCACCAATATTTCATTTATCCTTTTTGTTGACCAAACCATTTCTCAACCAAACCTTCAAACTATTCATGAGTTCTTATTAAAAGAATGCAGTGCTCAGTCTTATACAGAGTTTCTTTAGAAATGCTCATCACCATTATGGAAAAATGAGGAGTTCTTCATCTCTTTACCTTTCAAACAAAATGAAGATGTCAACCCAACAAAGGCAACTCATCTAGGAATGACTCCCTCTGATCTTAAATTGGCAATTGAAGAATGCAACCAATTGGAAGACTAAGGCCTAGTTGCTCCCACAAAATCAGAATGGGCATGCCAAGCTTTTTATGTAAACAAAAGATCAGAACAAGTTCATGGGAAGAAAAGATTGGTGATCGACTATCAGCCTTTGAATTTCTTCCTCAGGGATGATAAATTCCTCAATGATCAGAGCCTTGTTTTTGCATAAGGTGGAATTGTTATAATTCATATGAAGATTGAAAGAGAAGAAATTCTTAAACATGACAGAACCAGAAAGCTCTTCTATTCCCTCTTCTACTCCCTCTGTAATATGTGATTATAAGTATGTGCCAACTAAGTCTGTTGCCGTTACCCTATCACCCCCCATCAACCAAACCACCCAGAAAAAGACCGACTACTTGTATGAATTTACTTACCTTCCTGAAGATCAAAAGATTGAAGAATCAAAATTCCCCCTGTTGAACCCTTATGATGCCTTTTCAAAATCCAAAATAAACTGGAAACAATCTTTTAAAGCTCTTGTAAACCGACTCACTTCCTCTATAAAAGAATATGTTCAAGCCTCCAGCTTTGATCAACACCATATACCAGCCTCTCAGACAGAAGAATTTGTGACCTTAGAAATTCCTCCAGAATTTCTAAGAACTTGGCTAAACTAGGGATACACTCATATCCACTTTGGAGCTATAAGGTTAGGACTCTCCTACCATGGCAGAGCAGGGCAACCTGTTTTCTCTAGGATCGCTCTTTTGGATTCTAGATATAAACAGTATCAACATGCTGTAATTGGGACTGTAGAGACATCTTTAAACGCTGGCTCAGTATTCTTTACATTTTTCCCAAATTATAATCTGGCCCTTTCTGATCCCCATGCCTTGACAGCTTTAAAAGTACAACTCCAAATCCTTGGTGCTGAACAAATTTCCACAGCCAAAGTAGCCACCCTTCACTACCAAATTATCTACCGTCTCCAAAACCATGCTATCAACTTGTCACTACCATGTGTCCAAAATGATGCTTTGTTCATAAAAGCAGACTCTCATAATACTCCCACGTGCATTCACACACCCAAACAACTTTCTAGGAATGATTTGTTAAAATTATTCCCAGAAAAGTGGATCACCAATTATGAGAAGTTGCATGAGACAGTGGAGCCAATTCAAGGTACAGACCCTGTGCATATCAAAAGATCTGATGGATCAGTTGATACGATCTTTAGGAGAAAACAAGAGACTTCTACAGTTTTTAATACACAGTTCATGATCAATCCTTGGGATCCAGAAGATAACATCCCTGTAGCCTCTTTTGATAATTCTGGAATACCAGTCTATACTTTTAAGCATAATGGTCACTATTATTTTGATTGTTGTGATTGTGATGATTGTTATGCTGCATCCTACTTTGATGATGATGAGAAGAAAAAGAAAAAGAAGAAGTCTCCAGGAAAATATAGTGAAAAGGAATTCAGAAGAAGATATGAAGATGGAGATTCAAGCATCTGCACTCTCGGACAACCTTCAGGAAAATATGATTATCTTGTATCATATTCTCCTCCTGCTTGGTACAAACCACCAGCTACTCAAAATATTCCTCCTAAACCTTGCAAACCTCAAATACCTCCTTCCTAGCCAAAACCTAAGGCAACTCCTCTCCCATGCTACAAAAAAGCTTTGAAATGGGTAAGAAAAGAAAACTCAGCTGAGATTCAAAAGCCAAAGTCTTTACCCCAAATCTGTATGTTCCAACCCACAGATTTTCCTCCTTTAACCAAAGAAACAAAAAACCAAATTACCATGCAACCTTTTATCCTGGAATCAAACATTGTTGATGCAGATGGCAGACCTAGACAAACAACTCCGGCTGAAGCAGTAGTCAACTTGCAGACACAAAATGCTTGTGCTCAAAATCAAAAATTGAAGCTTATTGAAGAAAAGATTGATGGAGTTACTGAACATATGAATTTGGCAGAAAAAAAGTTCCAGGCCTTTGAAAAATGAATGACAGCCGTTCATACAGAATTACAAAGGCAGATAGAGATGAAGCACCAGGAACTTATGCGAATCATCAGCAACAAAGGCACATTGAATAGCATTCAAATGAAAGAAACAGAAATTTTAAACTTGAAAGCCCAGGTTGACCAACTTAAAAAAGATCTTAAAAGAAAGAAAGAAGAGTTGTCCTCACAAACCTCTTCAAAATCCTTCTCTCCAGATCCTTTGGGTCTTTTGTACAGCCCTTATTCAATTCCCAGTTCACCATACACAGCCTCTTCCACCCAATCTTTATTTCCTGCACCAACAGCCCCCTTGAATATTCCTCCAAATTTTCAAGGATTCAAATCTTCATAAAAAACCCCCTCTCAAACACAATCCTTTGATGAAACAACAGCAAAGAAAGGAAAAACAGTCCATTTCTCTCAAACTGAGAAACCTAAAACAACACCTTCTGAATCATTACCCAAAAATACCTCACCAACCTCATAACCCAAAGAGCCAGAACACCCTCTAATGATGGTGAATCCTATCTCTTCCTTTTTGGAAAAATGTGCTGAAAATGTCATGCCCAGCTTTTCAATTGAATCTAATTCAAAAGAAAGTCCATCTTCTGAATCTTCAGAAAGTGACTCTGATTCGGATTATGAAATACCCTACCAATTGATGGCTGATGATGCTACATCTTCTAGAGGACCTCAAATTGAAGAAGTTAATGATCCATAAGAAGAATTTGAATAGCCCAGAACACCGCAGCCAAATCCGCAGACAAATTTCCAAAAAAATACTGGAAATTACTTCACCCTGGATGATGTCCCTCCTTCATAATACAGGAATAGATTTCTAGAATTTAGAGCATGGATAGCTGGACAAATGCTTATTCCTGGAGTAGAAATCAGGGTTGTTATTGAAACATTTCTTGCAAAAATGGTGGGAAAGCTAGCAAACTGGTATGCTTCTTTGAATGCTTATGCTAGAACCTAGTTGATGGATGCCACATCACCGGAAGATTTCCTAGGACTCTTGCATTATGAGTTCTTAGGAAAATGGGATGATGATCTTGAAGTTGCACGAAAGGAGTATTACCAGATGAAATGTTGTTCACTACAAAGAAAAGATCTAGAAAGACATTTCCAAAATATGTCTACTAGATTTTACCTGTTAGGAGGCACTGCTAATCCTGATTTAAAACAAGCCTTTTTGGCTTCTATTCCTGAGATTCTTGCCTCTCGAATGTTTTTAATCCTTCAACAATCAAATTACAAAGTTGGAGATGTGCCAATGGGACATTTGTATCAGATCATAATTTAGGCTCATCCACAGTTATGTGATCAAAGGAAGATGATTAAACTGTATCTGGGCAGTAGGAAGAATCCTTTGGGAAAACTTTCATGTGACAGACCTGATTTGCAGATCAAATGCAAAGATATTGATGTTTGTGTTTGTCCATCAAAGAAGAAGAAACATTTCTTTAAACTGAAGAAGAAAGGGAAAAGATCCAAGTTTAAGAAGTGGAAGTATTACAAGAAGAAAAAGTTCCGTGGCAAGAAAAAAACTGACAGATGCTACATCTGTGGGAAAAAGGGTCATTTTGCAAAAAGCTGCCCTTCAAAAACAAAGAAGACTGAGCAAATGATTCAACAAATTCAGCAGATCACTAAAGTAGATTTGAATGATGCTGATCTTGAGTCTCTCTTTTCAGAAGAAGAAGAAGCTTCACCAGAATGTGTTTTTGCTATAGGCCAAGAGGCAGACTCAGAAATTTCCAGCTCTAAAACAGAGTCCTGGAATGACTAGTTCTTAATTGGTGGTGATAATAGAGACATGATAGCCCTAACTCATGAAAAACATCCAATACCTTTGTTCCTTATCCAAATTTACCCAACCAGTTATTCCAAACCCATAAAACTTGTAGCCTTGATCGACACTGGAGCCAAAACTACCATTCTCAACCCAAAAGCCTTGCCTAAAGAATATTGGAAACATCATTCTGAGTATTTCTCTACAGCTAATGGAAAATTACTTGAAACTAGCCTTAAAACCAGACACCCAATAAAGATCCAATTATTTCCAAATTGTTACACTTAGACACATGTTCTTGGATCTTCTTTACCTGGAAAAGATATTGTCATTGGCTTTGATGTCTATTGGAAGATGAAAGACTTGAGAATTCTTCCAAATGGACTCAAGTTCAAGAAATACTTTCAACCATTCACCAATATTTCATTTATCCTTTTTGTTGACCAAACCATTTCTCAACCAAACCTTCAAACTATTCATGAGTTCTTATTAAAAGAATGCAGTGCTCAGTCTCATACAGAGTTTCTTCAAAAATGCTCATCACCATTGTGGAAAAATGAGGAGTTCTTCATCTCCTTACCTTTCAAACAAAATGAAGATGTCAACCCAACAAAGGCAACTCATCTAGGAATGACTCCCTCTGATCTTAAATTGGCAATTGAAGAATGCAACCAATTAGAAGACCAAGGCCTAGTTGCTCCCACAAAATCAGAATGGGCATGCCAAGCTTTTTATATAAACAAAAGATCAGAACAAGTTCGTGGGAAGAAAAGATTGGTGATCGACTATCAACCTTTGAATTTCTTCCTCAGGGATGACAAATTCCCTTTGCCAAAAATTTCCTCATTATTTGCATTTTTGGCAGGAGCTAAAATCTTTTCAAAATTTGATTTGAAGGCTGGATTTTGGCAACTTGGAATCAAAGAGGAAGACAGATACAAAACGGGCTTTTGTATTCCAAACAGACACTATCAATGGAATGTGCTGCCTTTTGGACTCAAAGTAGCCCCATCACTATTCCAACGGGCTATGATCAAAATCTTTGAGCCCATCCTCTCCAGCGCTCTTGTTTATATTGATGATATTCTTTTATTTTCTACAGATATAAAAGCCCATGAGAAACTGCTCCAACAGTTTGCTAATCTTGTACGACATTATGGTGTTATGCTTTCACCCACCAAAATGTTCATTGGCCAAACAGAGATAGATTTTCTTGGAATGAAATTCAAAGAAGGGAAGTATCTTCCAGGTCCTCATGTTGCAACAGAACTGGATAAATTTCCAAAAGAAAATCTTTCTGTCAAACAAATCAGACAAGTTCTTAGCATTATCAATTATCTCAGGGATTTTATTCCTCACTTGACAAAGAAGACAGCCCCTCTCAGAGCTCTTCTAAGAAAGAATCCTCCACCATGGTCCTCAGAACAAACAGAAGCTTTTGAACAACTCAGAATTTACACAAAGAATCTTCCTGATCTCCAGATTCCCTCCACAGGAAAAAGAATTCTTCAAACAGATGCAAGCGATCAATTTTGGGGAGCTATTCTTTTAGAAGAGGATGACAATAAGAAAAAATGGATTTGTGCTCATGCTAGTGGAAAGTTCACAGATGCAGAATGCCATTATCACTCAACCTTTAAAGAGGTCTTAGCAGTTAAATATGGCATAAAAAAGTTCAAATTCCATCTAATTGGTCATCATTTCAAAGTTGTGATGGACTGCTCATCATTTCCAAAAATGCTTGAATTCAAAGGAAAGACTCTGCCCCATCCTCAACTTCTCAGAATGAAAGAATGGTTCAGTAAGTATGACTTTAAAGTAGAACACATCAAAGGAGAGGATAACCTGTTACCAGATCTTTTAAGCAGACCACCTTTCTCTTGTGAAAAACCCTTTCAGTTAAAAGTTCTTCCCATGCTATACATGTATCAAACTATTAATGCCAACTTTCTTGAAAAAGGTATTCCTCCATCCTTACCATCACACATTTCCATGACCATCCTTAATCAAAAGGCAAGAACTCAAATTTTTGAACTTCAATCTGGACTAATCAGAAAATATGGGTCAGATTTCTTTCACAAATTAGGCTTTCATCCTATCTATCCTTTCACCTGTATTTTCAGCTTCCTAAACCAAAGTCCTGAAAACCAATTTTATTGGCCTCCTGAATTGTTAATCCTATTTTGGTATCTTTTTCATCTATATTGGATCTCATTTGATCTTCAACCATTAAAGCTTGCAAGGTATATCAGCCTGCTTGAGAAGAATGAAGGTCTGAATCCACATTTGTCAACATTTCTCAAATGGTTCCAGAATTTGTCAAGATGGAAATCCTATTTGACAAATGAAGCTTATACTCAATATGTGGCACCTCCTCTCGAATGTCATACTATCATCACCTTCAAAAGAACTTTCTTCAAAGCTAAAGGTGTTTTCACTGATGTACCATGTTTCAATATCTATGGGACTTATAGACACTCAATGATGCACTATATTACCATAGATACCACAAATCCTTCACCATGGAGAGAATTTCAAAGACACATGTTCGAGAAAAATGGTATTATTCCAAAGGAGATATGGCCAAAGATATCTGATGATGCCCCATGGGAAATATTTCCTCATCTTTTCAAAATTTGATTTGAAGGCTGGATTTTGGCAACTTGGAATCAAAGAGGAAGATAGATACAAAATGGGCTTTTGTATTCCAAACAGACACTATCAATGGAATGTGCTGCCTTTTGGACTCAAAGTAGCCCCATCACTATTCCAACGGGCTATGATCAAAATCTTTGAGCCCATCCTCTCCAGCACTCTTGTTTATATTGATGATATTATTTTATTTTCTGCAGATATAAAAGCCCATGAGAAACTGCTCTAACAGTTTGCTAATCTTGTACGACATTATGGTGTTATGCTTTCACCCACCAAAATGTTCATTGGCCAAACAGAGATAGATTTTCTTGGAATGAAATTCAAAGAAGGGAAGTATCTTCCAGGTCCTCATGTTGCAACAGAACTAGATAAATTTTTGAAAGAAAATCTTTCTGTCAAACAAATCAGACAAGTTCTTGGCATTATCAATTATCTCAGGGATTTTATTCCTCACTTGACAAAGAAAACAGCCCCTCTCAGAGCTCTTCTAAGAAAGAATCCTCCACCATGGTCCTCAGAACAAATAAAAACTTTTGAACAACTCAGAATTTGCACAAAGAATCTTCCTGATCTCCAGATTCCCTCCATAGGAAAAAGAATTCTTCAAACAGATGCAAGCGATCAATTTTGGGGAGCTATTCTTTTAGAAGAGGATGACAATAAGAAAAAACGGATTTGTGCTCATACTAGTGGAAAGTTCACATATGCAGAATGCCATTATCATTCAACCTTTAAAGAGGTCTTAACAGTTAAATATGGCATAAAAAAGTTTGAATTCCATCTAATTGGTCATCATTTCAAAGTTGTGATGGACTGCTCATCATTTTAAAAAATGCTTGAATTCAAAGGAAAGACTCTTCCCCATCCTCAACTTCTCAGAATGAAAGAATGGTTTAGTAAGTATGACTTTGAAGTATAACACATCAAAGGAGAGGATAACCTGTTACCAGATCTTTTAAGCAGACCACCTGTCTCTTGTGAAAAACCCTTTCAGCTAAAAGTTCTTCCCATGCTATACATGTATCAAACTATTAATGCCAACTTTCTTGAAAAAGGTATTCCTCCATCCTTACCATCACACATTTCCATGACCATCCTTAATCAAAAGGCAAGAACTCAAATTTTTGAACTTCAATCTGGACTAATCAGAAAATATGGCAGATTTCTTTCACAAATTAGGCTTTCATCCTATCTATCCTTTCACCTGTATTTTCAGCTTCCTAAACCAAAGTCCTGAAAACCAATTTTATTGGCCTCCTGAATTGTTAATCCTGTTTTGGTATCTTTGTCATCTATATTGGATCTCATTTGATCTTCAACTATTAAAGCTTGCAAGGTATATCAGCCTGCTTGAGAAGAATGAAGGTCTGAATCCACATTTGTCAACATTTCTCAAATGGTTCCAGAATTTATCAAAATGGAAATCCTATTTGACAAATGAAGCTTATACTCAACATGTGGCACCTCCTCTCGAATTTCATACTATCATCACCCTCAAAAGAACTTTCTTCAAAGCTAAAGGTATTTTTACTGATGTACCATGTTTTAATATCTATAGGACTTATAGACACTCAATGATGTACTATATTACCATAGATACCACAGATCCTTCACCATGGAGAGAATTTCAAAGATACATGTTCGAGAAAAATGGTATTATTCCAAAGGAGATATGGCCAAAGATATCTGATGATGCCCCATGGGAAATATTTCCTCCTGATTATGGGAAACAGCTGTTAGCAGACAAAGAATATTGGGAAAAGACACAAAGGACTACATCAATCCCATCTCACATGCAAATTGATGATCCTTATCAAGCCAGCTCATCTGATCCTTATCAAGCCAGCTCATCTGATCCTTATCAAGCCAACTCATTTGATCCTTATCAAGACAGCTCATCTGATCCTTATCAAGCCAGCTCATCTGCAGAACAAATATGGTTAAACTCTTTCAAATCAAATAATTCAGAGGACCCACGTATGCCAATAGCAGGACACTCACAGGATCCTGATGAAGACTTTTACCATAGTGAAGACAGTGCTGAAGATAAGAATCTATCTCCAAGTCACGAGCCAATTGGTCACAAATGGTTGTAATTTAAAGATGTTACTTTTATCAGTGGATATCTATCCACGTTTGTCTATTTATCTATGGTTGTTTGTTTGCTTGTAGGCCTTCTTATATCTCAGCTCCTTCTCTATATAAGGAGCTTTCTATCTCAGTTATAAGGCAGAACCCCTCTTGTAAAAATTTTCAGAAGCTAAATAAACCATGGCCTTTTAAAAGTCTTTCTTCTTCTCTAACAGTTAGATTATGAATTACAATTATTCCACCTATCTAAATTAATGAGTATGCTCTGTACTTGCCTCTATGAAGGATCTGGTATATCAGAAACTTAATTAAGAAGATGATCCAGTAACCAACTCTATTAATATTATAATTTATAGTTGTATAGATTATAAAAAGGGGACAGACTGTCTGGTCGAAAATTGATTATGTGATGCTATAAGTACGACTTTGGCTAGTCCATGATATAATCTGTATAGCTATGAAATATAATTTTAATGGAGCTCTGAAAAATTACTTTTTATAATCTGTGAAAAATTGAGGAGTTCTTCATCTCCTTATCTTTCAAACAAAATGAAGATGTCAACCCAACAAAGGCTATGTTGAAAGAAGAAGATAGTGAAAAAAAACCGTGAGAAAAAAACATTGAAATAAAATGTTGAAGGACGTTATAAAGAAAGTAGTTAATATTTAAAAAAGTATACTGATGTCAGAACTCGCGATATGTATAGCGTATTGCGAGTTCTACTATAAGAGAAAGAAAAAAATTTCTTTCTTTATTTTGCCCCTAATACAAGAAGCCATTAACCATTAAGATAAATTTTTTTTCTAATTTTGGAACTCACAATAGTACTTGCTGTCACAAGTCCTGACACAAATTATTTACCATTAAAAAAAAATTTGAAAAACTAATATTGAAAATTTAGTTGGCGAACGCCATTTTATATAAAATTTTACATTTTTCGTCTACATATGAAAAGATACCAATAATCTTTTGGACTAATCATCCGTTATGAGCCCATCAAATATTTGGACAATAATTCATCTTCTTCAGGTACCAGCAACTGTATTGTTACTTAAAATCTCTACTTTTGAAAGCTCAGGGTCAGAGGTAGCAGCAATGTCACTCCCTTCTCTGCTAAACTCTCAAACCCCAAAAATCCCATCTCCTCTCTATAACCTTTCAACAGCTTTTCCAAAGCTCTCATCAATACAAATCTTGAAATTCCCAAGAAAATTCCACTCTCTTTCACCTTCTCTTCAATCATCTTTCTCTTCTCTAAACGACAATGATTCTGCCATTGAAGACCATGTTATTGGGGATTGTTTAGTCTTTGAAGAAGGCGCTTTTGAGGACCCATATCTCGAAAATGCTTCTTTTTCTGTTATGGATGAAGATTCTGGTTCTGCAATCCTCAGACCACCCAAGACCAAGAGCAGGAACAAGAAGAAGAATGTAATAGAAGTAGAAACAGAGAATTTGGTTCCTGATAAATGGAGAGAAGTACAAGCAGAAATCAATATTACCAAGAAAGAAAGGCGAAAAATTGCTCAAGAACTGGAGTTTAATAGTCGAGTGGAAAGGAAGAAGAAAGGGCTGCGTCCTGTTAGAAGTTTGAATTTGGAGGAGTACAAGGCTTATAAAGAAGCTAAATTGGCTCAATTGAAGCCCCTTGTTCTTGATAATCCTTCAAACGTTGGGGTGGAGAAGAAAGATGATGATGAGAATGAGAGTGAGGAGGAGGAGGATAAGGTGAAAATGAGTAAATGTTCTAGCGAGAGAGTGGCACCCAAGAATCCAAGATGGGCAGTTTATGGAAAAGGTTTTGATGATGTTATAGAGTTCTTTAATAGTGGGCATTATGATCCTGCTGCTAAACAATCTGAAGGTTACTTCTTTTCTTTCAAACTTTTGCAATTCGATTACAAACTTTGATACAAATACTTGTTTTCTTATTTTGAATAATATCAGTCTGATGTTTAAATTTGATAAGGTTTTTTGAGGATGGATATGATTTTGTTTTAGAAATTGCACCATTATTTTGTGCTTATATAGTCAGTTTTCTTCTTGCTGTATATGTACATGTGATGCATACTGAAAATTTATGTATACAATGATATCTTTTGCTATGTTTTTTTATGTGTGACTATCAAGAGCTTGCTACTAATGTTTTCTTCTTTTTCTCTTCTTCGGAATTGCTGACAATGGATAGTCCGTCGCAAGTTGTTTACGAAAGAGGAAAAAGTTTTGCTTAATATGAAGAAACCTGAGCTTGCAGCTGCTACCTCTGTGAGCATACCATTTTCTAGAATTAAAACTTGTTTCTATTTTTCTTTTTTTTTATGTGCATTTTATTGTTTTCTATCTCTAATGTTTTGGTTTTCCTCTTACTGGCTTACATTCTAATATCTTTGGAGAATGGTTTGGTAATTAATTACAATACGCACCACGAACTTCCCTTCCCACGCTCCCTTTGTTCTGTATGGTCTGTATGTTTGTGACTTTGACTTGTTAATGAGTGAGCAGCTTGTTGTGCATTGAGCAAGCTAATAATTGAGTTTAAAACTTAAATATGACACCAATGATATTCTTTGCAGGGCAAATGGTTACCTCTGCACTCCCTTGCTGCATCTGGTGAATTCTACCTTGTAGATGCCTTGTTGAAACACAACGTTGATATTAATGCTGTGAATGTGGTATGTAGATTTGCAGTTGGTTAACAGAATTCTACCATTTATTTTGCATCTTGTCTATGTCATTTTAGGAACTGAACAAAAGAAAAATGCTTGGCTTAATGATACATGTTTTCTCATTTTTTGAGCTTTGGAAAATCATATTCTTCAGGATGGTTTGACTGCTCTTCACAAAGCAATATTATGCAAAAAGCAAGCCGTTACTAGCTATCTTTTGAGAGAATCAGCAAACCCATTTGTTCTAGATACAGTGAGTAAATTCTTATCAACCAGTAAATTCTACATCTATTTATTATCAGTTAAAAAGAAGCATTTGTTTGTTCTGATTTTGTCACTGTCAATTTACCAATATGATCAGTCATCATCTTTAGCCGCATACTTGGTGCCAACTTAAAATTTTAGGTTTGTATGTTCAGTCCTTCCTCCTCTCTGTTTTCTTTAATTGTTTAGTTTGTTAATAAGCTTCTTTTGTCAATCTGCCACTCACTGAAAAGGACTTTTGTTGATTTAAGTCTAAATTTGTCAACCTACACCCATCCCATTGCTTTACTAGTTTGAGCATTTGATATGAACTCTTTTCACATTGAGATTGAAGTTAAATTTTGGCTTTTAAATTCATTGTCCTATGAACATGATGGAGAATGAATTGACTGATTTGTATCAATTTTCCTGATTATTCAGTTATTCCATGATTTAAGTGCTTGCAATCTACTCTAGAGATTTGAATCAATAGTGTAGGGAACTGAATCAAATCATAAGATTAATGTAGAGAATCATATGATTCTAACAGCAGTAGCTGGCTGATTCAGAGTGGCCATATTTGCATTTTTCCATATTAACTGCATTATAGCAATATTGCTTGTCATAAAAAAAAAAATAATAATAATAATAATACAAGTTTTCCACTATGTTTGGGTTTGAATGAAAAGGAGGAAAGAAAATATAGAGGAAAAATGTGAAAATAATACTAGTTTCTTTTCTTTATTTTCCTCTCTTATGCTTGGATAGAGGGAGAATAATGATAGAAGAGGAAAGAAAATAAATAACTTTTAAATTATTATTTTAGTTTTTTTATTTCCAGAATTTAAATTATTATTTTTTCCTTTTCTTTCTCCATTTCTCACCATTCTGGAGAGACAATTTGGGATGGAAAATAGTACCTATTTTCTTTCCTCCCTTATTTTCCTTTTCTTTTCCAAACATGAAAAAATTATTATTTTTTTCTTATTTTCCCTTTTTCCTTTTCTTCCCTCCTTATTTTCCACCAATCCAAACACAGAGTTATGTTTATGATGTTTGCATTAGTAGCACTCAGTTTTATTTATAAGTTCAAATTGATTGCACTATTGATTTTATTTTTCATTCTTTCCTTGCTGAAAATAGGATGGTGCTACCTTATTGCATTATGCAGTCCAAACAGCCTCTATTCCTGCTATCAAACTTCTTCTGCTATATAATGTCGATATAAATCTTCAGGACAATGTATGGTTGATATTTTTCGTCATTTCATTTCTTTTCATTTCCTCTTTCGGTATTGATGCTTCATTACTTTACAAGCTTAACACATTTATTTCGCCCTTTTAGGATGGATGGACACCGTTACATGTTGCCGTGCAAGCCCGAAGAAGTGATGTAATAAAGCTTTTATTAATTAAAGGAGCCGATAGGACATTAAAAAACCAGGTAAATATTTAATAAATACTGGGGATCTTTTTTTTTCTCCTTTCCCCCACCCGTTCTTTGATTTAATTCATTTGTTGAAAAAAGTTTTTGGTCTTAACATGTCCTATAATTGCTACCGGTCAGTAGGCCATTGGTTGTGCTGTACTTTAGCGTACCACAGGCATTCAAGTATTTAAATTCTTGGCTTCTACTTCTCCTCTCTTCAACATATCCGTAACTCTTTCCAACCCTCATGCAGAGAGAGGGACAACATAGATATGGCCATTCTATGTTGTGGTTCCTATTGACATTTTAGCTGTGTATAATTTGCTGAACTTGTAATGTCAGGGATGCTATGACATATTTCATTCCAGTTTCAAGTCACAGAAACCTATTACGACCCTGTTACTAGAAATTAGCTTTAATGTTTATGTGATGGATTGTAGATTGTTACATAAACATGGATAACTATTGCATATTCACATTTCACTTTTGGTTATTTACAGAATAGAAGGCAATCTTTTAATTTCTCAGACATGATTTGTGGTTTTCTTTTCTTTTCTTTCCTTTTTTTTTTTCAGTGTCTTTCACTTTGGATTTGAGGTGGCTGATATCTTCTTCCTATTTTTTTCCCCTCTTCAGGATGGCTTAAGCCCACTTGATCTTTGCCTATATTCTGGTAGAGACACAGGGACTTATGAACTAATCAAGCTGTTGAAGCAATACTACAAGAAGTAAAATTCATCTCATGAATTTTAGCTTTCCCAACTGCTATAGACTTTTCCTTCATCTAGATGCGCAAGAATATTAGTACAAAAAGCACTAGTCTAATTTTGACTGTCCATAGAGGATTTTTCTCCGCAGAACGGACATGGATGTCGATAACGACAACATATACCAACAAAAAATGAAAAGAACGCTTTTCAAACCTTGTGTTGTTGAACATAGACAGGACTAGAGTGTATTAGTGTCATTTGTAATTATCTTATATACATATAAAAGCATTGGTGACAATGTTGTAGTGATTAGATAATTTGTCATGAATCATTCTCTATGCTGCTCTGCAAAAGAAAAGAAGGCTGTGAAGTTTGAACCCCATAACTCTTGCACTATGGTTATGTTGGATGCTACGCTAAATGTTGCTGAGATTTATAGATTAAAATGGTTTAGGCCGAGATATCTCGGATCTTGAAGTCCTAAATTCGATTCGTGACAATGTCAAATATTAAATTTTTTGTTGATTTCATAGGTAAAATTCATATTCGAGATAAGAACTTTAAATATTTTTTTCCCCTTACTAACACTAACAAACGTAAGTTTGATAAATAAAATAAAATAAACCTCTAAGCACCCCTTGATTGAACTTGACTCAAGTTTCATGTGAACAAATTTAATCAAATATAATGAATCCACTTGGGAAAAAAATAAATAAATAAATTAAAATTCTGTCCTGAGTTCAAGGAAAGCATATCAATAGCTGCGATTGAAGTGAATTAAACATATGTCTGTTGTTCTACCAAGTAACAACCTCCATTAGTGCCTAATTGAACCTCCAGAATGTTTTATACAATTACATAACAGAGGTCACAGCTCAAATCAGGTTTTGGTCTTTACCTCTCCAAATCTTTTTAATAACAGTTAATTATATTTTTCATATGTGACAAAAAATTAATCAACGCTAGCCCTTTTTTAAAAAAAAAATGTTGTTCAAAACAAAAATCTGAATCTAAGATTGACTGTGATATTTATATATTTTTTCTAACAATATAAAAAATGTTATGATCAGAGGGTGACTCATTTGACCATGATAGCAATTCTGAATCTTATAATTGATGTGTATAAACTTCGAGTGTATCCAGTTTAAAGCTTAACCCACATATTGAAGACAAAAAAGCTTGTATATTTATTTTATTTAATCATTTTTATTTTATTTACATCTTTTTTAAAATTATATGAATAATTTAATATTAAGTAAGGATATATTTAAAAAAATCATAATTTAATTAAATTAACTATGTTTTTTAATATGTATGAAAGTCAAATCAATATTATAATTTCGAAAGTAAAAAATTAAAATACATCTGAATATATATGAATAAGATTTTTGTACAACTCAAATAATATTGTTTATTAAAATTTATTAAATAATATGACATATTAATTCAGAATATATGTTTTTATATGTTGGCAGTTGGACAATGGTCGTGCTAAACACCTTTTACAGTATATTTGCTCCTAGTAAATATAAAAATCAATAGTAATACCAAAATAACCTTTTTTTTTTTTGACAAAAATACCAAACTAACTTTTAATTAATTCATATAGCATTTATTAGCATATAATATACATATACTCCTCCGTTCCTAATTATTTGTCGTTTAAGGTTTTAGCACATAAATTAAGAAATGTGATTAATATAGGTATAAAATGTTATACTACCCTATAATAATTTTTTCAACCAATTATTACTAACTTTGTATACTTTCAAAATGAGTAGATTTAAGTCAGGGTAGAATAGGAAAAAAAAAATAGTTAAAATGTATTAATAATTAAAAATATTAAATAATTAGGAACAAAAATAAATAATTAAAACGTTAAATATTTAGGAATAAAGAGAGTAATTTTTAGTTGTTTTTTTTATTTTAATTGAATTTAAATTCAAAAGTAAAAAAGGAAAATCAAATTGAATTCATCGGTACTTTTTTTTAATTGGTGTTGGTTGTAAGTATTTAATGGGTCACAATTATTAATTGTTAATGTACTATCCGAGGAGGGAATAATTTAAACTTAGCTTATATGGAACCCATATCCGGTTCCATCCATGGAAACGGCCAAAAATTACCTTTGGTATTGCTGTGGTTCTAACCGATGACCTAAGATCTAGGTGCCTCAGCCCTAACCATTCGATCTAAGCATCACAAGCAAGTTAATTTGGTTATTTGATTTCATTTGGATTTGACACATTTCTAGTAACAACTTTAACTTTTTTTTTTTGAATGATTATATGAAATTGTTAATTTCTAACACTAAAAGAAAAATAAGAAAAGTGGGAGTTCGATTACAACACTTTACAATAGGTTATCCACATCTTAAATTGTATGGACACAAATATGAAAACATTAAAAACGTAAATATGGACATAAAAAATGATTTTATAATCAAAGTGTTTACTTTTTAAATTAAAATATTTAGATAGTATGATTATAAATAAAAAAATATAAATATAAATACAAAAAATATTTATTAATTGAAGTGGTGTGTAATATAATTCACTTAAATTATTATGGAGAACTAATGACAATTAATTTAATTATTGCAAGAATGACACAAAAGCATAAGGATAAAGGACATTTCATTAATCAATCAAATAAAAGAGAGGATAATATACAAGGAATATTTTGTTTCTTTATTTGTTTTTTTTTTTTTTTGTGGTATGTTTCTTTATTCGTTATAATGTTGTTAAATAAATCTTTTAATTCTGAGCTATGTTTCTTTCTTTGTTATAATGTTATTAAATAAATCTT
This sequence comes from Mallotus nudiflorus, assembly GCA_947683625.1. Lineage (NCBI taxonomy): Eukaryota > Viridiplantae > Streptophyta > Magnoliopsida > Malpighiales > Euphorbiaceae > Mallotus > Mallotus nudiflorus. The sequence continues at coordinate 2,163,707 of CANTUR010000142.1, forward strand.
TTAATTCGGTACAAGTTAAGCACATCCTTTATGATGCTCACCCATCAATAATCACTCTTATCTAGAACAAGTCACCCACTCACATTATTATATTTACTTAACTACTTTATTAATTAATTGATTTAGTTTCAATCACTCCATAACAGGCTCAAATTTTTCTCCCTTCACCTCATGTCAAAAAGAAAAAATTAAACAATTAAAATCTAAAAAATTAAAATAATTCTATTTTATTTAATACATCATAAAATTATTTTATTATTTTTTTAAATTTATAAATTGGTCAATTTTTTATTTAATTAATTTGTAAATAATCAATTTAAAATTTTTGCTTTACATCGTTTTGTATGGGAACGTATCCTATCTCTAATTAATGTATAATGTATTTTATATAATTTTAAAAAATACAATATTTTTCATATTACACGTCACTACTCAAATAATAATTGATAATAATAGAATAATAAAAATGAGTTGAGCTTTATAGCTCTCTCTTGCAGCTCAGCTTAGCCATGATTTAACCTCGCCTTCTCATTGTGTCTTTGGTATGTTCAGTCACGAATTGATGATGTTAGGAGCTCAATACCAAGTCCCTACAGTGAATAATTTGAGGGTTTTAAGAGATGAAAAGAATGCATATAATGGTTTTTGTGGTGGCTTGATCTGGAATTCAACTGGGTTCTTGTCAATTCAATTGGGTTTTACCAGAAGCTTGAGATTACAGTGTGGCCGTGTTAAAAAATCAATCTTTGTCTCTTGTAAGTGTTCTCGTGGAAGCTTATTTGATGATGGCAGATCCACTAATGCTCCTGATGATCATGCTCATGACTTTCTTCTTGCTTCCCTTCTCATTTCAGGTCCATCTCTTTCTTGTTCTATGCTTATGTACATGCTTTTTTTTATTTTATTTTTGATTTGTGGGTATGCTTCTGTTTCTTTTATTTGAAATTCGGATTTGATGATGTGTAGAAAGGAAGGGAGAAGAACTTAAGTTCATTACTCGGCTTATGAATGTCACCTCACCTGCTCAAGTATTGAATCTATCAATAAAGAATAGCAGAATGTATTTTGAACTTTTTTTTTTTTTGTATAAAATATAGATTTGATGAGGTGTGTAAAGGATAATGATTTGAATTCATGGGTTCATCTCAAAATCTTACTTACAACATTGATCAATCTTAATGTCATTGCATAATGTGTTTTGGAAATATCATGTAACTTTTTTTTTTTGTTGTTGTATATTTGAAAAAGAAACGATTGGATTATATACTTTTTCCACTTGTTATATCTATTTATATGTCTATACAAGTGTGTTCATTCCTTGGCTCTTTTATTGGTTTAACTAGTACAGAAACTGTGTTGCACTATCGCATGCGGAAGCATGGATTTCAAGATGGAACAAGATGGCGCTTACCTGGTAGATGGAATCCATTTGCTGCTATAATAAGGGACTCAAGACCCGATACTGGTCTTGTAGGACATGAGTTTCTTCGTCGCTTCCAGGCTCCTACTATTTTTCTTAAAATTTCTTGTGATGGAGACTTTCTGTTACCAATTATTGTTGGTATGTTAATGAATAATCACATCATTGCTTTGATGTTGGTAGAATGATTGATATTAACTTTAATTGGTTTTCATTGCAGGGGAATTTGCCATTGAGAAACTGATAGATGCCTTGCGGGGAGGAGATGGAAATGATGATGGGGTATTTCTTAATTATTGCCATTAAATTTTATTTATTTATTTTTTCATCATCATATCAACACATATATGGTTTTGCTGCAGGATTGTCCAGATCAGTTTCAGCTTGTGAGAAATCTGGTGGACAAACTTGGATATGAAGTATGAAATTTCATTTTTTATGCATATACCATAGCTTGTGTCCTTGGTTTCTTTTTTCAGTTTTGTAAGTCAGCACCTAGCTAACACTGGGTGATTCTCTGTCCTGTAGGGAATTAATAGACTTTGAAAGCTTTTTCCCATAGTAGATTGCAATTCAGGATATTGTGTTCTCAATTGTGGTAAATGATGAAAAATATAAGACTAAGTTTTACTAAGTTATTAATATCTTCCCTTCTTTTTAGGTAAAAATGGTGAGAATTACGGAGAGAGTGGTTAATACATACTTTGCAAGAGTATATTTGACCAAGGTGATTCTGAAGTTGTCAATATTATGCCTTAATTATTGTTGAAAACAGCAACCTAGTGAGATTCTTATAAAGTTAAATGGAATTTCTAAAATCTGCAGCCAGGAGAAAATGAAATTGTGAGCATAGATGCGCGACCCTCTGATGCTATAAATGTGGCAAATAGATGCAAGGTATATTATTCTGTACACCTTGGCTATATAAATTCTAACAAATTTGAAAAGTCTTTTATTTTTAGGGTCATTTGGAGTAACATTGAATCTTGTAGTAGCTACATAATGGCTTTTTCCCTCCCTGAACCCCAGCTAACCAAAATCAACAATATAAAATACCTCTTCATCCATAAGGAAGTTGCAGGTTCAGCAATTTACTCTCTAGTAGTTGGTGTGAGATACCTAAATTGCTAAGCCAATGGATACATTTCATTTTTATAAAATTAGGTTATATTTCCTTTCATTTTTATGTTTCATGTGTATGCATTTATTTTATATCTGAACTCATAACTTCCCCAACCTGTTTTTAGTTTTTTTTTAAAGCCAAATCGGAAAGAGCTTGCTAGTATATTGGTTAAATTGTCTTAGCTAATTGAACTGGAGCAATATTTAGAATAAATGAGATAATCAGATGGTCATTCTTTTCCTTCTTGGAATGTAGTGGAAATTTTGGAAACTCAACACTACCCCTGTTCTTTTCTCCTGACCTAGTGGCATTTGATGGCTTTAATGTGAATATTTATCTACAATGTTGTTGATTATTTGAAATTTGTTCTATGCAGGCTCCTGTTTATGTGAGTAAACAAATTGTCTTCACAGACGCTATCAGAATTAGTTATGGGCTGGGAAAAGTGCATCATAGGAAGCCAACTTATGATGTATCCCTTGACAGGTATTGACGTACCTTACCTTTCTCGGATCCCAATATTATTGTCATCTACTACTTTCTTGTGATTCTAAGTGTGAGTTAAGCTCTATCCAGTGCTGCTGATGGTCCGGATTCACTAGCTGAGGAACTTGAGCTTGTGAGAAACATGAATTTAGCTGTTAAAGAAGAAAGATTCAATGATGCAGGTTCTCCTGAAACATAGAAATCAATTTGTGATTAATATCGCCTGTGTGTTGAATATTAAAATATATACACGTCATGTTTGATTTATGGGGTTATTGTGCATGCTAGATCTTGTTAAATTGATTAATGTTTCCTGTAGCCATGTGGAGAGACAAATTGATGCAACTTCGCCAATCAAGGAATAACCATTAACCAATTTTTAGGTAAAGAAACAATTTATTATGTTGCTCATGGTATGAACATATAGTTTCTGCCTTTATATGTGTATAACTTTCACTTAGGAATTGATATTTAGGGTTCCTGCTTCCTAATACATGGTTTCTGATTGAGGTTATGTAGTTTCCCTGAAGATGTTTGTCTAGCATTTCTATTGGTCTATGCAAGTGAAGGAACGGTCTGAGAAACTTGTAAATAGTCAAGGAAACCAAAAATAATGGTATGCACAGTTAACAACTCTCTTAAAAAATGAGCTACCTGATTTGCATATTAAGAGCTGGTGTTCCCTTGAATTGTTCAAAATCATGAAAATAATATTTTAACTCACGCATGTGGATATCATTGGTTTGATTAGAATGTAAGGCTTTGTATACAATGACAAGATTTATAAAATATTGCTCATTGAGAAAGATAATAGTAATTTCCTTGTTAATTTTAGTGATACTGAAGCAAAATACTTATTTGTTCAGGAGTCCATATACGACAATGGATAAGATGTATCTATGTGCCACTCCCAGATAGTTAAACTCTGGCAAGAGTTGCCAACTTTGGCTAGATATAAAATAATAATAAAAAAGAGAGAGATAGCGAGCTACCCTTTGTTTCTTTGTGCTGATATTTGCTGGTGCTAAAGTTTGCAGTCGCAAGGTTTAATGAAAGAGGAGAGAACAGAAGTTTCCCTAGCTTACAAATTTTTTGGACAACAACTGCTTAATTCTTCATTCTAGTGGCCTTGAATGTGCAGTCAAGCTTTAACATCTAGCTGATTAACGTGTAACTTATGATGTAAAGATTTTTGGATGGATTTTAGCATGTTTCAAACTGTTCATGTAGCTGTGTACAGTTGGCAGTGAAATTAGTGTAACCATGTAATTCACCTCAGCCCTGTTCCCTCTTTGTTAATGAGTAGTGTATAACATTATTCAGTTATATTTTCATGTACATTCTTTTGCAGATATATCAATGTTTTATACATATGTAAGATTATCATCAGTATTGGCAAATTTAAAGATCATGCTTTTTACAAAACATCCTCTTCCTGGAGAAAATCTGTTCTTTGAATCGTAAATTTGTTACAAGATTGATCATACACAATAATAAAATAGTTTGCATTTCTGGGAAATCACTTACAGCTATTTCCTCTTCCAACATGAAAATTGACAACAGCATGGCAAAAATTGGAAAAGAGTTGCAGTAACAAGTATTACCGCATTGCTAGAGTGCACTGCCAATGGAACTTATTAGATATGAATTTAAGGTTTGAATTCAAGCTCAGCGTCGACACCAGGCAGGAATTCTTGGAAGTCTTGGATTCAGACCTCGATAAAGATTTGGCATTCGTTCTCCGTCACCCCACAGTGCATAGGCTTCTTCGCCGTGCACAGCATCATCACCTATTTCCAGGTCATCTTCTGGCATCCTAAGATAAAAAATGCGACTTATCAGAATACATATTAAGCTCGTCACAACCACATTCCAGGCAGTGACAAAAGCTGCTGCTTCAACTTGGCAAAGCATTTGTTTAAGGCCATCTCTGAGTCTTCCATGAGTGAAACTATAGAACAAGCCTGTGCCATAGGTGGTGCTTGGATACATCAGCTTCAGAAGGTTGGGTTTGGCAAAGAATCCGGAGAGAAGTCCTCCAAGAAGGCCAGCCACGGCATGCGTGTGAAACACTGCCAATGTGTCGTCCACACTTTGAAAGAATGCAGATCTCCTGTGCAATACCATCATGGTGTACCACGTCACTGAGCCAGACATTGCTCCCATCAATATTGCTGCCCATGGCTCCACTATTCCTGCCCAAATAGCATGTCATATGCTACATTAAGTATCTATTTCAGACTTTTTATATTCAATTTTTGCTTACTCCGAGTTTGTTATGTCAAACAGTTAGATTTATATCATATATGTACCTGTTACTTTTTATTAGTTAAGTGTAGAACACCTAGAATATTTCTACCATTGAGTGTAATACTCTGGGTGCAAGCAAGAATCTGCCATGGACATGAAAAATTTCATTGGTTTAAGATGGACAATGTTAATGCAGAGAGAAAGGGCTGACCTGCTCCAGGAGTGATGCAGACTAGGCCAGTGATCATCCCTTGGACAGCACCAACGACAGAGCTTTTCTTGTAAATAATCATGTCAAAGGAAACCCAGACCAAGAGGCTAGTGGCAGTGCAGAGGTGAGTATTGGCAACAGCCAGTGATGCCACCAGCCCAGCAGCAAATGGAGAGCCACCATTGAATCCTGTCCATCCCAGCCATAGGAACCCTGCACCCCCTAACATTTGAACTATGTTGTTGGGTGGGAAATGCTGCCTATCATGTGAATGCCTTGGTCCTACCTAAGTATATATTACCATCAGAAATCATTAATCACAACTTCTTTTGATATAAAAACAACCAACTTAAATTATATTTTATAAGATCGTGCACTCAATTAATGCATTCAAATCGCACCAATTTATATTTATATCTGATTTAGAGAATATTCTCTGTGTATATAAACAACATAGAAAAAGGATCGGCAAAATACATGTCAAATTACCCAATAAGCAGCAGTGAAACCAGCCACACCAGAAGATAGATGAATCACATAGCCACCAGCATAATCAATGATGTGCTTCGCAAGAAACCCTCCTCCCCAAATACTAAAAGCTCCAATGGAGTAACTAAATGTAAGCCAAAGAGGAACAAAAAGCATCCATGCATAGAAGTTCATCCTCCCAAGTAAAGATCCAGCTAGTAAAATTACAGTAATAGCAGCAAAAGCAAATTGATAGAACACATAATCAGCCCTGGGAACATGACCCAATTTAGATTGATCTAGTAGAAACTGCTGAGAAACTGCAGCACCAGGCGTCCCTACAAGTGGAACGAGCTTGTCACCGAAGGACATACGATGACCCCATAGGACCCAACAAATAAGAACAGCTGCAAATGCATAAAAAGCCATGAATGAAGAGTTCACAGCCCATTTCTTTTTCACCATGCTTCCATAAAGAATCACAAGACCAGGAACACTTTGCAGGCAAACCAATGTTGTTGCTGTGAGTTGCCATGCATTGTCTGCTTTGTTATGCCATTGTGGAGAAGATTCATCTCCTGCTAGCCCTATTGCCAAAGTAATGTTTTCTTGAAATGTAAGACTCATAGCTTAGAACAAGAAAAAATAAAAAAAATTGCCAAGAACTTGATTCTTGGAAATGTAGAGACATATAGCTTAGTGTGAATATTTTAGTATAAAGAATAAGATGTTTTGCATAGAGGTAAAGCATTGAAAAAATCTCCACATTGTAATTATCATTCAGAATTAATTAGAGAGAAAATTACAATTCCTCCCAAGATTTTGACTTAATTCATACTTTCTCCCTTTTTATTTAAAGATCAATTTTTTATCCCTCAATTTTCATGCGGTTACAATTTAGTCCTTCAAATACGGTTCCAATGAATCCTTTATATTAAAAAAAGTTTTAGGTTCCTCTGTTTTATAAAAATATACAAATTTAGTCCCTCTATTTTTTAGAAAATGTACAATCTAATCTCTCTATTTTAATAAAATTAAACAATTTAATTTTTAAATTTTTATTATTAACTACTTTTAACACTTACACATACTTCTATTAGCACTTTATAGTTAAAAAATTAGGTTGTAATTTGAATAAATTCATTAATTTGCTTAATTTCACTTTAAAAATCAAATTATTCAAATTTTTAATATTTAATTTTAACAAGTATAACTTTAAAGGTTGATAAAAAGAAAATTAATTAAAAAAAAAGAGTCAATAAAAATAAAATTGATGAAAATTTATTCTTTGATTTTTATTTAATATATTGATTGATGTATGTATAGGTATTAAAAATTAAATTGATATTGAAATTTAAAATTTAAAATAATTAAAAATTTTGAGGGACTAAATTATTTATAGTATTTAAACAAAGGGACTAAACTGTTATATCTTTATAAAATACAGTCACCTAAGTATTTTTTTAAATATAAGAGATTCACTTGAACTCTATTAGAGGGATAAAATATTGACGGGATAAAAATTGAGGGATAAAAAATTTAATCTTCAAATAAGAGAGGAGAAAGTATGAATTAAATCAAATCTTGGGAGAAAAATGTAGGTGACCCTTAATTAGAAGGTACTTAAACAATATTCATACATGTCCAACAGAAAACTTATTGGCATCAGCCTAATTATTTACAAGGCAACATAATATGTGTGAATAATAATAATAATAATAAGATTTTTTTAGTTTAAATCATTTGTATTTAAAATCTGTTGAATTTTAATTAATCCAGTTACATTTGGATAGAACTATAAAAGCGAAAAAAGTCTCTTAACAACTTATTTAATATGATTATATACACTATAACTCAAATCTGATATATTATTAAGTAAGAATAATTTTCTATCAGCTAATACCAATACTTCTTAATTATATACAGATTTTTTTTTAAAGTCACATATATGTTGGTTTTATTAATTTTTATTAAAATAAAAATTATCCTAGAATTATTAATAATTAATGAAATTAAAATATTTTAATTAAATTTTAATAAATTATAAAAAATTGCAAACGTTATAATATTTTTGGTAGTGATGGTTCCAAAAGAATTAGCTTAGCTAGCAGCTACTATTGGCTTTTATCAAATTCATTGGAGAATCCTGACAATCACAACTGAATGCATGTGGAGGCTGTTAATTTGTTGTTGATTGATTAAAGAAAGTTCTTTTTATAACCTCTAGACAAATTTCTGTCGGTTTTGTCCTCTCCACCTTGACGTTAGTGAAATAGAACAACATATTTTCACATAAATAATGTGCATGTGACAAGGGATGGCAATAACTAAATAAAAATAAATAAATTTAGAGCTCATCGGTTGAATACTTTATGAAGAGTATCAATACATAAACATGAATTTTGAACGCTAACATATGATTATCAATAAAATAAAAAGAATTAGAATTTGTTTAAGATAAAATAAATAATTCTTTTCTAGTCATTCAAATTTTTTACTTATGTACATAAAAGCTATGCTAGTATATGTAGATACATATTCTGATCGGCCCACTACAGAATTCCGATAATGAGAAGTGATAAGCATGAGGCATAACTCAAGCTTCTTTTGAAAATGGACCAAAAACCTAAACTGCTTTTTGAAAATAGACTGAAAGTCAAGCTCAAACTGAACAAAAGCCCATAAAGCCTATAAAAGAGGCACCTCAACAAAAAACTGCTTAGGCGATCGCCTGAAAGATAAGGTGTTACCATAGCAGTTAAGATGATTATCGAATCATTAAGGCGACGCCTCTTCGTTGAGGCATCGCTTTAGTGACGTGGTTCTATTTTTTAAAAGTTAATATGGTAACGATTGAAATGTAAGGGTCTAAAGATCTCTTTACACATTGGCACTATCTTTAAAGTAATAGAGATTGTTACCAATAGAAGAGGAGAGGAAAGTGGAACTCCTGAGGAGATAAAAAGAAAGAAAAAAAAAAAAAGAGAAGGGGTGGATTCTAACTGGGGAGAGGCTAACAAAAAAAGGAGCTAACTAAGAACAAAAAAATAGACCGAAAAATAGCTAAAAGCAAAGGGAGGAGAGGAAAGAATGGAATTGAAGGGACTTTAGGGTCCGTTTTTAGAAGAAGAAGGTTGATCCTTACATTAAGAAGGCTGATAAATAAAATTTCACCTCTGAGGGCTGAAGTTAGGAATCAAATCAGTCTAAAACAGTAAGATCCTCTAGTTTACATTGGTTTTTATAGTTTTATTTAATTCATCTTTTGTTTATCCAAATGGAATTTTTGTGTGAAATATACTTGTTTGTAGTTGTTTATAAAAGTTTGTATTATTCTTGATTCATTTTCAATAATTAACAACTTTACATCTGTCCTTTTTCTAAAAAAGAAGATTTTAGTTTTAGTTTTATTTTGAGGCCCACCTTACTGAAGAGGCGCCACCTCATTGGCTTGAGACGATGTCATCATTGACTTAGTAGCCTAGGACGACACCATCTTGTTCTTTCTTTCAGTTTTTTTGTCTTTTACTATATTTAATTAATATTTTAATTGTTATATCCTTATTTACTGTTTATTTTCAAATATTCATTTTGATTTTATGTTTTCATGTCTTTTATTTTTACAAAATGTTTGTTTTATTTTAGATAAGTATTACTAAAATCATGTTGATTTTAATTCTAGTTTAATCTAATATTTTGGAAGGGTTGGTGATAATTTTGGCCTGTGGCATTACTTCTTTATGTGTCTTTGTATTTATTTAATATGCTTTTTGTTTAGTAATTACTTTCTCACAATTAAGGTAAGGAAATTTGTTTATTTAAAATGATGTTTATATTCTTGCCCCACATTTCATTATTTATTATGAGAAATTAACTGATTTATTTTTTTTAGGTTTTTTTATCATTAATTTGGGAAAACTAATTTAAATTCTAGTTTTCAAGATGGAATAAATCAGTGGCAACTTTGACAATATTTTTATTGTTTTATTTTATTTTGTTATTATTTTACATTTGTGAAGGGTTGTAATCCTTTTCTCCTTCCTCCATTTCTTCGAGTGTCCCTTTTTAGTTTATTTTTAGTGTATTTATTTTATTATTCTTGCATGTTTAAAGGGATGTAATCTTTTCTCCTCCCTCCATTTTCTTTTGCATGCGAATTTTATTTTTATGTCATTAATTTAATTGTGGATATGTGATGTGATTGGACTTAATTGGCATGAAATTGAATTAATGTACAAATTTGGACTAAAATGTAAACTTTAAAAATTGTTTGATTGAAATTGAAATTTGTATGTAAACAAGGAAATAATTAAATAATTAAAGGTAATAAAACACAAAGCATATATGGAGGTTAACCATAAGGTTAGGTGGGCATTCCAAAAGTCCATACCCAGTTTTGAACCCAGTCTCTGAGGACGGCTGCTGTGGTCCTTCGTGGGATCTAATTGCTGTAAAGTGTGTCTTAACTCTTGTCCGGGTGCTGACTCCATCTTTGATTTGGACTTTAAGTCCAAGTTGTATTTTTTAGTGGGTTTTAGGCCTGCACATTGCCATGGTCGTTGAACATTTAGGCACACGCAGAACCCCATTGCCTATAGCGGTCACTCCACTAGGGATAGAGAAACTAATTCTAATGTTTTGTTTTTTATCATTTTTAATTATTTTCTATTTCTTTTGTATTTACAATATCTTTTCCACACACTGAGCACATCATCCTGAATAACTTGAAAATAGTCATTGTTTTGCTGCCTATGTTTCACTTAAACCTAGTGGTGGAGTATTTGGCTACTATCACTCATAGCACATACTTATCCTACATTGCATATAACTTTGAGTGGGGAGATGTAAAGGAGGTATATCATTATGGATGCCAAAGCCTTTTTCACCTAAGATTCAGCTCATGTAGTGACCTATCAGCTTCCCTTAGATTTTTCTTAAAATGCATATGCTTGATGCCATATAGTAGTGTTATTTATAAAGTCCAAGTCCACTAATAATGGACCATGTTAAGTTAGGCCCAAACCTCTCATTATGACTCGTTATATTGGACTTTCGTTTTATTTATAAGATTTGCAACTTGTTTACTAATATTATCTCGAAAGATTTATTTTATGCATCAGTTTTATTATCCCTTGATGATAATCAAAACCTATATAAAAAATCCTAAGAAAAGAGACTCATCATTAAACACATGTGCGGGAGAAATAAGGGTGGAGATAATTGCTCGTGAACTAGTTATGTTTGTTTCCTTGTTTGTAAATAGTAGTGTGAGTAAAAAATAATTATAAATACCCTGTATTTCATGCATACATGACATTCATTGTAATTTTCAAAAATGCATTTTTTCTAGTCATAAGCCTGTTTTTTTTTTTTTTGGAAGCAGATTAAGGGAATTTGGCCCACCAATATCAAGGATCCAATCAAATAATTGAGACAACTTCACAAAGGAGTAGAATGTCAAGACCCTCTAATTTTGATGTTGAATCTTTCAAGCAAGAACTTTTAAAAGAAATTAGGGATGAGACACGATAAATGCTCAAAGACATGATTGCTAAAGTAGTAAGGAAGATGCCCTTTGATGAAGAAGACTCTACAACTAGAATTGTTCTTGGTGAGCCACTAAAAGAAAAATTAAAGGCACTAAGAGATCTAAGTGAATCAAAATGGATGAAAGAAATGAAAAAGTAAATAGATTAATTGCAGATTATGAAAGCATGATCTCAATCCTAACTTTGCTAACCTGGACTTGGATTTTAAGGGAGAAGAAACATTGCCCCAAAATACCAATTTCCAAATATGAAGAAATACTTTGGCACTAATGATCCTCACCTGCACTTGAAGTATTACATCACCTATATGAAGGCCATTGAGTTTTATAAGGCTCAGATTGTCAAACAATTTCCATTGCCCTTTGTTGAACCTTAAGGGGTAAAATGGTCATTTTTTATGTCATAAGAAATTAAGTAAAATTATATTTAATCCATGTGTTTAGGTGTTTATATTTAGGTAAATTAAATTTGCAATAATTAGATGTGGCATAAGTAGTGACAAAAACATTATGATTATAACTGCACAAGTCAAGTTTTGAAAAGTTAGTACTTTGACTTTATTAAGTCTGCAGCTGTGTCATGAGTGATGATGGACTCATCATGATAATGACAAATTGGGAAAATGGAAGATCAAATTTTTATCCAGATTTGAAATCAAATTGATCAAATTCGATAGGAATCTTCATTATATATGGTCACAAGCAAATCCCAATCATAAAAAAAAATTTCAAGCAAAAATATAAAGATTGAATTTGTAATTTTTCAAAAATTTTTAAGAGCAATCACAACCAACGTCATTACTACTATTATGATTATGATGGCCAAAATTATGATTATGATAATTTTATCATGATCATGATGACTAACTCTAAAAAGTTATCGAGAGTTGTCATAACCAGCGTCACCGCCATAATTATGATAATGAAAGCATGAAAATTCAAATTTCTTCTTGGCGCCTCGATAATTATGATCATAATGATTTGTTATGATTATGACAACATCTAGACTTACTTTTTCTTGGCTGGTTTAAATGGCTATATTTGTATTAAATGCACCTCCAACAACTCTTTTTCTATATGAGAGTTTAAATACTACTTAGAACATAGCTAGAATAAGAGCATGAAGTTGAGCAAACATATTTAGAGCAAAATTTGAAGATTTAATATTGAATTCATTCTTTAACCACCCAAGCTTTCATATTTAACTCTTTATAATCTTTTCTATCTTAAGAGGGTTCTTAAGAGTAGGTTAGTGAGTGTTTATTACCTTTATTCAATAGCTTAATAGGGAGATTGAGTGAGTTAGGTTAGGATTTTAATCACTTGTAAGCTAAGAAGATTATTCTTAGTATTTGGGTTTAAGTGTGAGGCTTTTAAAAAACACTTAGGTTTGAGCGTGATCCTTGGGAAAACACTTGTAAGCTAAGAGGATTATTCTTAGCATTTAGGTTTAAGTGTGAGTTTTAAAAAACATTTAGGTTTGAGTGTGAGCCTTATGAAAACACTTAGGTTTGAGTGTGGGCCTTGGAACAAAACTTGGGGGTTTAATCTACACCTTAAAGTAGATTATTAATGGATTGAAATTCTTAATAAGTGGTTAAGGAGAGGACGTAGGCTTTGAGGGCCGAACCTCTATAAATTCTTTGGGTTTTCTAGCTCTTCTTCCTCATTCTATTATTATCAAACTTTATTTTTAATTTGCTCTTTATTGAATATTAAAAGTTTCCTATCTAGCTTAAAAAGCCAATCCACCCCTCTTTTAGCACTTGCAGAATTACATCATTAGAACGAGTTACTGTCAAGTAGTACTACACTTTAGGAGCACATGTGTAGCAAGATTGAAAGGAGCTATGTTCAACCTTCAACCTTCATCAAGAAGTATGGGTTAAATTCTCAATTTGAATTCTCCCTTCACGAGCTATAGAATATGAAAAAAAGATCTAATGAATCATTCGTGAGACAGAAGGAAAGGAAAGTTGGCCTAAATAAAGTATAGACCTGCAGAATCAAACCAACTCATTATAGCCATGAAAGCTTGCATTCCACCTATGGCTAACAAATTAAAGGATATGGGTATAAGGGACTTCAAAGAGTTGTACTATTTCGGAGTACAAATTGAAGCTGACTTAAATATGAGCACTAATGAATGATTGTTCTATTTGTATGATTATTGCCTTTATTTCCTTTTAATGTTATAATAATTCAGAAAAAATGTTTTGCTACAATATTTTTTTCCTTTAGTGCTAATAGATGTTTGATTGCCTAATTTATATCATTATAATTTCATTACGATTATGTATGCAATCTTATGCTTGAATGAGAGAGAGAGAGAGAGATTCAAAAGAAAAAAGAAAAAGAAAAACCACATCAAGAGGACTAAATATCATAATTGACTTTCAAGTTCCATTTGAGAATTTTCAACCTCATCTTTTCCCTAAATGAATTGACCATATTCACCAAAAGAGAAGGAAAAAGAGAAGAAATAAAAAAAATAAAAAAGAGAAAAAAAAGAAGAGAAGAATCTTTGTTTGTACCACCCACATTTGAAAAGTCAATCCTGTGTAACTCTTTGAAAGTCCTCACAATTTGTAATGATGCTAAAATCAAAATTCCCATTAACTGTGAGCTGAAAATAGTTTTTCAAAAAACCTACAAAGATCCAATCAATAATAAGCATAATATAACATGCCTAGTTATAATAAAGGAGTAATCATGTGAAGATAGTAAGGACTGACATAATATTAGCATGTGAAGTGTTAGACATGGACTTTTTATATGTTTCACAATAATCAATAGTGGGAGTGATGTTAATGTTTGATAATCGGTAACAAAAGCATTGAATGATCAACAACTGAAGTGGCAACATGGACATTAAGCATGAAAAAATAGTGGTAAATCATAATAATAAATTTGTAACCAGCTAGCTAAGTTGAAAACTCCCAAAAGGAAGCAGCCTAGGAAAAAGAGGGAAAATAAATAAAAAGAAAAAAAATGAAAGACCCAGCTAGGCTTGAAAACTCTTAAAAGGGGGTTTCCTTAGTAAAAAAAGGGAATATAAAATAAAATTGGTTGCACTTTCATTCTGAGAAGAGCAGTTTAAGACATTAAAAGATTTTGTCTTATGGTGCAAGAGTGATAGGGTCTATCAATTCCTCAATTGGGAGGAAATTTTAAATTATATGATACATTGAGCCTCATGAGTGATAAAGACTTTTAACAAATTCTTAAACTAGGGGGCAAATAGAGTATCACTTCCACACTAAGGGTCAATCACAATTGTCCTATAATAGCAAAACATTATTAAGAGGCGACTGAGCATGGAGCATTTGTTGTCGTCATCCCAATTTAATTATAAGGGGTCCTAATTTTTATTCCATTTGGATAAATCAGTTTCAATAACATTCTCTAATAGACTCAATTTTTGAATCTAGATTCTTTGATATAATGAGGGTTAATTCCTAAAGATTAGCTCTAAATAAAAAAGGCACTTGGCTAGTTGATGCATACAAAGTCATTTAAGATTCTTATTTTTTTACTATTAATTGATGCATACATGGAATTATTTTGAAAAAGTTATTTTCAGACTTTATACTTAGGCGTATTAAAATAATGCATGTCTTCCAAAAAAATTGTACATACCACATGAGCTTGTGTTGTAAAACTTTTGAAAGTTTTCAAAGATCACGATCATGCATACATCAACTTTGAACTTTTTATGAATATATTTTCTCAAGAGTGAGCTAGCTCTAATGCATAGGATGTAAACCAACTATAAATACCTTGCTTGATGCCTTAAAGGCTATATGGTACATTCGGATTGATCTTGCTTAATGTCTGTGAGGCTATATGGCACTTCTTATTTAACATTGTCTGACGCCCTGAAGGCTATATGGTGCATTTTGATTAACCCTGCCTAACACCCCAAAGGCTATATAGCACATTTCATTCAATCTCATATAAATTTGAAAGTGGCTACAAGGCTCCCATCTCGTGTGACGTGATTGTTATTTCAATATTTCATCTCTTAGGTTGTACTTTGAGGTCGATGGTACAAAGGGCATAGTTGTTGATCAAAGTATTAGCACTTCACCTCTCGGGTTGTACTACGAGGTCGATAGTGCATAAGACATAGTTATTGATCGAAGTATCAATATTTCACCTCTTAGGTTATACCTTAAGGTTGATGGTGCATAAGATGTAGTTGCTGATTAAAGTATCATCATTTCACCTTGGGTTGTACCCCGAGGTTGACAGTGCAACACATAGTTGTTGATCAAAGTATTAGCATGTCACCTCTCAGGTTATACCCTAAGGTTGATTGTGAATAAGACATAGTTGCTTATCAAAGTATTAACATTTCAACTCTCGGGTTGTACCTTGAGGATGATGGTGAATAAGAAAAAGTTTATTGGTCGAAGTATCAACAATTCACCTCTGGGGTTGTATCCCAAGGTCGATGGTATAGAGATAACTAATCATTTATCTTTTTCATTATTTGCATTTATACTTTTTTCATAAATCTTATTTTATTGCTTGCATTTTGATTTTTGAAAAAGTAGAGGGGCAAACTGTAGACACATAGTTTGATCAGCCTGTAATAGAAGCTTAATGATGAGAAGTGACAAGCATCAAATGCAAGGCCTAGCCCAAGCTTCTTTTAAAAATAGACCAAAAGCCTAAAGCTTTTTTTGAAAATGGACTAAAAGTTAAGCCTAAACTAAAAAAATCCTATTAAAGATGCTCCTTAACACATAATTATTAAGGCAATCACCTAATTAATAAGGCGTTGCCACAACAGTTAAGATGATTATTGAATCATTAAGGCAAAGCCTCTTTGTTGAGGTGTCTCCTTAGTGACATGGTTTTATTTTTTAAAAGTTAATATAGTAATGATTGAAATGTAAGGGTTTAAAGATCTCTCCATATGTTGGCACGATCTCCAAAGTAATGAAGATCATTACTAATAGAGGAGAAGAGGAAAGTGGAACTCCTGGAAGATAAAAAGAATAAGAAAAAGAAAGAGAAGGGGGAGAGACTAATAAAAAAAAAGAGCTAACTAAGAACAAAAAAAGATTGAAAAAGGCAAGGATAAGAGGTAGCTAAAAGAAAAAGAAGGACATGAAAGAAAGGAATTAAAGGTACTTCGAGGTCCGTTGTCAAAAGAAGAAGGCTAATTATTACATTCAAAAGGCTACTAAATCAAATTACACCTATGAGGGCCGAAGTTAGGAATCAAATCAATCTAAAACAGTAGGATCCTCTAGTTCACATTAGTTTTTATAGTTTTTTTTAATTCATCTTTTATTTATCCAAACATGATTTTTGTGTGAAATATACTTGTTTGTAGTCGTTTACTAAAGTTAGTGTCATTATTCTTGATTCATTTTCAATAATTAGCAACTTTACATTTTTTCTTTTTCTAAAAAAGAATTTTTTTAGTTTTAGTTATGTTATGAACTAGAACTAAAGCAACGTCTTACTGAAGATGCGTAATCTCATTGGCTTAAAGAGATGTCATTATCACCTTAGTAGCCTAGGGCAACGCCTCATCATAATAATGATGTCGTCTTTTTCTTTCTTTCAATATATTTTTTTCTCTTTTCTACTGTATTGAATTAATATTTTAAGTGTTATATCATTATTTATTGTTTATTTTCAAATATCCATTTTGATTTTATGTTTTCATGTCTTTTATTTTTGATATTTACATAATGTTTGTTTTATTTTAGATAATCATTACTGCAATCATGTTGATTTCAAATTCTAGTTTAATCCATTAAATTAGATTAAGATTTTATATTCTATAAATATTTTGGAAGGGTTGATGATAATTTTGGCCTGTGACATTACTTCTTTATGTATCTTTGTATTTATTTAATATGTTTTTTTTTTGTTTAGTAATTACTTTCTCATAATTAAGGCAAGGAAATTTGTTTATTTAAAATGATGTTTATATTCTTATCCTACATTTGATTTTTTATTATGAGAAACTAACTGATTTATTTTTTTTTGTAGGTTTTTTATTATTATTTTGGTGAACTGATTTAAATTCTAGTTTTCAAGATGGAATAAACTAGTGGCAACTTTGACAATATTTTTATTCTTTTATTTATTATTTTACGTGTGTAAAGGGTTGTAGCTCTTTCCTCCTCCCTCCATTTCTTTGAGTCTCCCTTTTATTTATTTTTTGATTATTTATTTTATTATTCTTGCATGTTGAAAGGGACGTAATCTTTTCTTCTCCCCCCATTTTCTTCTACATGCAATTGTGGATATGTGATGTGATTAGACTTAATTGGCATGAAATTGAATTAATGTGCAAATTTAGATAAAAATGTAAAATTTTAAAATTATTTGGTGAAAATTGCAATTTGTATGTAAACAAGGAAATAATTAAATAATTAAAGGTAATAAAACACAAAATACAAATAGAGGCTAATCGTAAGGTTGAGCGGACATTCCAAAAACCTATACCCAGTTTCTAAACCTAGTCTCTATGGACAACTACTGGGGCTCTCAGTGGGATCTAGTTATTATAAAGTGTATCCCAGCTCTCATCTAGTTGGCAACTCCATCTCTAATTTAGGCTTTAAGTTCAGGTTGTATTTTTTAGTGGGTCTTGAGCCTGCACAATATCATAGTGGCCGAACACTTAAGCTCTCGCAGAACCTTACTACCTATGGTATCATTTAAAGAAGAAAATGATACATAAATGAATCTAATTGAAGTGTTGGGATTCATAAATTATCTTTAGATTTTAATTATGTTCGCTAGTATTTTTTGTAAAATTTCAAAATCTATACCAAATTCTTTAGAGAGCTCAAAACATTAATAAGATTAATACCAACTCATTAGATCTTTAATATAAACTATATTTAGGGTCTGTTTGGCTAAACTTTTGCTGATAGTTGATAGTTATTGTTGATGGCTAACAATTAATTGACACTATGTGTTTGGTAAAATTATAATAATTGTTGCTGATAGTGTATTTAATTATAGATATAGACATTAGCTAATTTAGATATCAATATTCAAATTTTATATTTATTTTTAGAAGAACAAATTATATATTTGTGTGTGTTTTATTAATATAAATGATAACAATAATATATATGATGTAAAAATGAACATTGTTATACTTATAATTATAAACATTAAGGTAATTTTTATTTTTATTATAATTTTGGCTCTAAATTTTTTAAAAAATACTAATATGTGTTGTTATTAGTATTAGAATTGATGAGTTTTGAACATTGTTATTAATATAATTTTTAATATTTTTATTTGTGTGGATGTTCTTAATAATTTTTAAATTAAATTAAGGTTAATTAATTAAAGTTAAGAAGGATAGATAGCAAAATTTATTTTTAAAATGATAGCTGATAATGAAAACCTCCAAATTAGAGCTAATGTGAACTGGAGTAGTTTAATATCCTAACAACTACCACCTAACAATTTATTAAGTTAACTAAACACCATTTTCTTAACTGTTGAAAAGTGAAAAGCTAATCCAAACACCCCTTTAATGCTTCTATGTATTTTAACTTCATATATTGTTTGCCCATAGTTTGGGGGTCATTTGGTTTATACTTCAGAATCAAAATCAGATTTAAAATGAAGGGGAATCATAAATGAAATGAAAATTTTAACAAATTATTTGGTTTACAAGTGAATTAAAATGGGCATCAATCTTATTTATATATGAAAATATATTAAATAATAATTATTAAGAATTCATATATTTTATTTCATTACTTCAAAAAAATATTATTTTCATAAATTTTAAAAATATATGACAATATTTAAAATTTTGACTAATTTATAATTAGTTTGACTTAATTTTATGGTAATGAAAAATCACTTCTTACCCTTACAAGAGGAATAAGTGATTCCCATTGATTAGGGAATTCACTTTCATTTCCATGCAACATTATAATGAACCAAATATAAAGAATTTGAATTATTCATTCTGATTTCGATTCCTACTTTTATTTTTTTTTTATGAAATAAACTGATGTATGTGTATACATATATTTTTAGTTGAATTTTAATGAGTTTTAGGTTAATAATAATTATGTTCTAGGAATTTTGGTTTAATTAGGAATGAATTTTAGTTTAGAGTTTTAATTAGGATTTTTGTTATTTTTGGTTTTAATTTTAGTTTGATTATGAGTATTTTTGGTTTTAATTATTGTAGACGGCAGGGTATAGCGCGCGCCCAAGTATTTGGCGACCACAACACTGTGTGGGCTCGAGGCCTACTAGGAAATATGATATAGGTCTTGGGCCTATTCGGAGATGGAGTTGCCACTCGAATAAAAGCCGGGACACACTGTATAGCAACTGGATCCCACAGAGGTTCCCAGAAGTCGTCATCAGAGATCCGGTTTGGAAACTGGGTATGAGCATTGAATGCTCACCCAACCTTACGGTTGGCCTCTATTTATGTTTTGTGTTTTATTACCATTTAATTATTTAATTATTTCTTCATTTACATTCAAAGTTTCACTTTCCTTCATTTACTTTCCAAGTTTTGTAGTTAAGTCCAAGTTTGCACATTAGTCCAATTTCATGCCTTTGAATCCCAATGTTAAGCAAAAATAAAATAAATAATAATTTACAACCATAAATTCAAAATCAAATGGGGGAAAGGGATTAAGGATTACAAAGCTTTTAGGTTAAATAAAATAATAATATACAAAAAATAAACTAAATATATATCAAAAATAAACCGATAAACAACATAAATGTAGTAATATGAAAGGGAAAACGAACGATGATGACTACTTAATGATGGAAACCATCAAGTAATTCCTGCAAATAATATAGAGTTAGTCCTTCCTTAAAAACATGAAATCACATATGATGATACTTACAAGGAGTCTCTATAGAAAAGGGGTTCTCACATTATAAATTAAAGAAACCATCAAACAATCAAGATTGAACATCATCATGCAATGATACAGATATGTTTAAAATAAAAAAGGGACATACCAAAGCGGACGTCACGACGAACGTTAATAAGAATGAAATTGAAAGCAGGCTAAAACTGTCAATGTGGCGATGCCTCATCAACAGAGGCCCCTGGTACTTCTAAGGCAAAAAAGGACATACAACACACATGAACAAAGGAGACAAACCTCCTAGAGGCATGTCAACGGGGCGATCGCCTCATTGATGAGATGATTGCCTCATTGACAAGAGGCGACACCTCTATGAAGAGGCATCGCCTTATCAACAGGCCGGTTCCGACTCTCAAACGTTCAGACTTCTACTTTAAGTAACAATACATGCATATACACACTCTACAAGCATTACTACATGTAAAGTTATTCAAAGATCACATTAGTAAAGTGGGATTTCAAAGCAAGATAAACTAGAAATATACTAATGACTTAGTTACACATAAACAAGAACGCACATAATAAAGAACATGTTAAGTTTGAGTGCAAGTTTTTTACTAAAATGAGAGACCCTCAGAGATGTTTTTTGATCGTGATCCTTGCTAGGATGTGATCGTGATCCTTGCTAGGATGTGATCTCCCCTTTTGACACAAGCTTCTCCCTTCTTCTCTTAGGAAAAGGTGGACTTTCCCTTGCTTCAATCTCACTGTCTTCCTTGAGGATGTTTTTTTTTCTTTTTCTTCCCTCTGTTTTTTTATTTAGAGCTCTCCCCTCTATTTTTTCCCTTTCTTTATTTTTTAATAATGGCCTCCTCCCTCATTTTTCTCTCTTTTTTTCTTTTATTCCCTAGCTTCCCCATGCCCCTAAGCCCTCTAGCTCATCATGAGCCTCCATAGCCTTTTTCTCTTCCCCAAAAAATCTCTTTCTCATGCAAGAATCAGGTTTGGAGGCTAAGGGCCACACCACTTGGCCACCATGGTTGCAGCTGCATTTAATGTAGCTGTAAGTGGGCTGCTATAGAGGCGGTGCCTCTTCGATAAGGCAATCACCGCTGTGATGAGGTGATCACTTTATTGGTAGCTGCCAAAGAGGCGATCGCCTCATTGCACTGAGGTGATGCCCCTTTGGCCCGAGCCTGTGCTGGGCCAGGCAATTTTGGGCCAATTTTGGATAATTGGGTTAGGTTTTGGGCTTTTTAGGCTTTGGGTTTTCAAGTCCACTTTCCATTAGAGATTCAGGTTTCATTCTCATGTCCAAGTTTCATATTCTCATCATCGGGCTTGACAACGAGCCGATCAAACTGAGCATCCCTAATTCGTCCCCTAACACGAGCTGATCGAATATGGTCTCTACAGTTTGCCCCCTAATTTTTTGAAAAATCAATTGCATGCAACGATAATTTTTTGAAAAATCACATGCATAACAACAATCAAACAATAAGATAAAAAAACATACCTGACTCTCGGGTCTCACCTGAGAGATGAATCCTTCAGTTATGAATTGTGACCGTGATCCTTGGGTTTTCCTGGCCCGATTAGCCACTCATTAATATTTGATAAAGAAATTTAAAAACTGGTAACCTTAGGTTTTCCTAGCCCGATTATCGTCTTGCTGGGGATATAGACTTATGGGTTTTTCTGGCCTAACCATTCATCACCTGAAACATGATTCTTGGGTTTTCCTGGTCCAATCATCACCACACCTAAAACATGATTCACGGGTTTTCTTGGCCCAATCACCACCACACCTGAAACATGATTCTTGGGTTTTCCTGGCCTGATCTTCATAACATTAAAACTTGATTCTCGGGTTTTCCTGGTTCGATCCTCATAACACTAAAACTTAATTCTCAGGTTTTCCTGGTTCGATCCTCATAATATTGAAACTTGATTCTCGGGTTGTCCTGGCCCGATCATTACTGGGGATGTAGTTTTTAGATTTTCCTAGTTTGATTATCACTCTTTTGGGGACACAGACTTTTGGGTTTTCCTGGCCCAGTTGTCATTCGCTTTCGACTTTAAGGATACTACACGAATAACCATCTCGATATTTGAGCTTTAGGGATTCAAACTCAAATAGCCTGTCCTTAAGCTTCGAGGATTCAAACTCGAATAGCCTATCCTTGAGCTTTAGGGATTCAAACCCAGACAATCCTGTCTTTGAGCTTCGGGGATTCAAACCCAAACAGCCCTGTCTTTGAGCTTCGATTCAAACCTGAACAACCCTCTCTTTAGGCTTTGGCGATTCAAACCCGAACAACCCTGTCCTTAAGCTTCGAGGATTCAAACCTAAATAGCTCTGTCTTTGAGCTTTGGGGATTCAAACCTGAATAGCCCTGTCCTTGAGCTTCGGGGATTCAAACCTGAACAACCCTCTCTTTGAGCTTCGGGGATTCAAACTCGAACAGCCCTATCCTTGAGCTTCAGGATTCAAACCCGAACAACCTGTCCTTGAGCTTCGGGGATTCAAATCGAATAGCCCTACTTTAAGCTTCGGGGATTCAAACTCGAACAACCCTCTCTTTGAGCTTCGGGGATTCAAACCCGAACAACCCTCTCTTTGAGCTTCGGGGATTCAAACCCGAATAGCCCTATCCTTGAGCTTCAGGGATTCAAACCCGAACAACCCTCTCTTTGAGCTTCAGGATCAAACCCAAACAGCTCTGCCCTTGAGCTTTGGGGATTCAAACCCGAACAGCTCTATCTTTAAGCTTTGGGGATTCAAACATGAACAACCCTGTCCTTGAGCTTCGGGGATTTAAACCCAAACAACCCTCTCTGTTAACGGCGTGGGTTTTCCTGGCCCACTCTTCCCGAAACTTTATCTTAAAAATCTCTACCTCTGAATTCCGCCTTCTTAATATGCGATAATAACCATCATTTTCCATTCATCATTTTTCATTCATTCATTTCATTTTCATTTTTTTGGGAAACCCTACACCTTTGCCCACTATAAAAATAACTTTTTCCTTATCTCCATTCCATTTTACTTTTGCCACATTTCTCTTTTTCCTCTTTCCTCCTCCTGCACTTCCTGTACTCTCTGTACCTTTTCTCTTTTTACAATCAATGGAGAATGAGAGAACACCCCCTGTGCCTAAATGGGATCATATCCCACCTTTTATTAGCACTTCTAGGAGTCTCGGATTGACTCGAGGAGACTTGATTCTCCTTCTGGTAGACTTAAGGTCCCACATCTGCTCGTTTGCATCTGAAGAGGTTAGTACCCTAAAATTTCCTACAAAATCATATTGGGTCAGTGATTAATCTTGTACAATTATCATTCTAGGGCATTATTTAATTAAATAAACGTGAAATTTATGTTTTAATTGCCAAAAATAAAAAATCATCCCCGTCCACACTTCACAGAGGCGATCGCCTCTTCGATAAGGCGATCATCTCACCAATGAGGTGATTGCCTCATCAATGAGACAATTAGCTTCTGTGAAGAGGCCATTGCCTATCGCCCTTTCAAAGAGTTTATCGGCTTTTCAATGAGGCGATCACCTCTGTGATGAGGTGATCACCTCTATGATGAGGTGATTGCTTCATCAACAGGGCAAACTGTGCTATTTACATGTCCGTTCATTCTGAATTTCTTTCTGAAACCATAAAATGCATAAATTTCACTTCCCTATCTCTTTATTTGTAGCATGACACTCAAACATTCAAAGGTACTGGGAATTTCCATGGAACTCAGGTTTTCTACAATGAATTGATCGATGAGTAGAGGGATCGGATTCAGGAGATGGGGTTTAAGGACTTTGTACTCTCGCTTCCTTCCGAGTAGGGATGCACAGACTATCAGCCACTACACACTTTGATAGAGAGGTGGTTTGATACGACTCACACTTTCCACCTCCCATTTGGTGAGCTTACTCTAGACCCTATGTTGTTTATTGCCATCATGGGGATTGCCTACGTCGGGGACCCTGTCCCTTTCGATGCAAGTCTACATTAGCTGTCTCCGGATAAGGCTACATACATCGAGCAACTTTTAGGGGACTCATACCCTTAAGTTGGACTCGATCAGGAGTTTCTACACCTAAGAGCGGGCTGCGGCGATGATTACTCCCTATGAGATTGACCAGGTGGTGAGGGCCTTCTTACTCTATCTGCTTGGTACCACCTTCTTCGTTGACACTGCCAGCTCCATCGACTTGATGTTCCTGCTGGCTCTTCAGGATCTTGACCAGGTTCCTACATTTGATTAGGGTAGTTGCACTCTGGCGTACTTATACTGAAGTATGGACGAGGTGGTCCGAGGGGCTAGGAGATTCTGCGGCTTCTGGCATGCTGTTCTGGTACATCATGATCCTCTTTTTCCCTATCTTGTTATAACCTTCATTATTTACATTAATTTTTTCAACTTCTCCTATTTTATTTTTCCAGGTCTGGGCTCTAGAGCTAGAGCTGCTTGTGTATGTTACACGAGTAGGGGATCACTTCCCGGTCCTTAGTAGGTGGGGCGCCAGTCGCGTCTTGAAGAGGCACCTTATACGAGTTCATATCCATAGACAACATCTAAACTCTCTGACATAGGATGCAGTGCCTACAAAGCACAACCTTTTTTATTAGTAAATTATGCATATTCAACTCACTTACATATTAACATATCCCTTATTATAGATTCGGAATGACTTATGGGGGCTTGAGGATACTTGGACCGTTGAGATGACTCGCTCTAGGCCCTTAGCTTGAAAGACGATATTCCTTTATGGCCTTGGGTATTGAGCTTGGTATTTGGGGGAGCGGGTCTTGAACTGGAGGGCAGGCATTAGAGCGAGGTGGGTCCCTAGGTCTCCTCCTGATAGTATGCTTTGGGCTAATAAGCTGGAGGGCAACGACCTCACTCAGGCTATTGCATGCTCACCAGTTATGGATCATACAGTTCGTGTGAAGAGCCAGTATGTGGAGTTCGTTTGCACCCATCTTCTACTGACGGTCCCCTTCCAGGCTGCTTCTACCTCCCAAGTATGTCCTTATTGTCTTTCCTCACCTTGAGATTTGATTGCACTCCCAACATGTTTCTCTTGTATTTGTCTTCAGATTGTACCTACTAGACCCGTGGCCCCGGTTAGGTCCCGAGTACTGGAGAGAGAGCCCTTGAGGCGTCGATTGGATTCGAGCAGGGAGGAGACTTTTGCAGTTAGCAAGCAAGTCGGGCCGACTACTACCCCCAGTTCTAAGTTTGTCCCAGGTAGCTGTATTCACGTCCCCGACCCTCTAGCCCAATGTTGGGTTCCTCTTGGAGAGTTGTCGCATTAGTTCTTGACCTTGGACGAGGATCTGACCCCTACATGCACCCTTAGTGGTGCTACTCATGTAAGCTTTTTCTGACCTACTTTTATTATGATTCTCAAACTGACCGTTAGTTTTAACATTTATTTCAGTAATGTAGATTCCTTTGGAGCAAGGCCTATATATGTATCACATAATAGAGGCCCAAAGAGACAATATGCTGGAGATCACCCAGCAATGGAAGGTGAGAATCTTTTTATTTTCTACATGTATGCATGCTCGCATGGTTTACTAACCTGTGATTTGTCTGAATATGATAGGGACATGGCTAGCAGGGTGAGGATCTCCACCCTCAAGCATCAGATTGATGTGTTTCAGATTGATGAGGATGAAGAGGATGAAGATGAGAGCTATAGCAGTGCTGGAGGAGAGGCTGACCCTGAGGGTACCGGATCAGACGCTTGATGTATCGGGGTTGAAACTTGTGTAGTCTTTGAACAGTGAACACATAAATTTTGGTTATTGATATATAGATAGAATGTTTGCAGAATTCATCATTCTCCTCATTTAAATTCATTTGTTTTGTTTTTTTTTCACATGTGGGCTAATTTCAGCTAATTACATATGTATCTGCCCCACTATATTCTGATTTGCAACTGTTGAGACTGCCCCGTCTGAAGAAGTGTAACAGCCCATACTGCTGATGAGGCGATCACCTCATTGAACTTTTGTGAAGAGGCGATCGCCTCTTACTGCTGAGGCTGTGCCTCATTGATGGGGCGATTGCCTCAGCAGTAAGCAGTCCTGCCCCTTTAAAAAACCCACATTCTTGTGTTTAGCCCACTTCTTGAGTTCCCTTCATCCTTAACCTCCTATTTCTCTCTCTAAGCACCTTTGAAAGTTATAATCATGATTGAATAGAGTCTGCAACTACTACAACTAATCTTGAAAGGTCTAGGCAACAAATCTTGGACTAGATTAGAACCTTTTCACCTTCCGATCTTCAAATCACTCCATACTAGGAGAATCAACTTCCCTTTTCTCCATGCCATGGTTCAGTTTTGGGATCCCCATAAACATGTCTTTCGGTTCAACATAATAGAAATATGTCCCATGCCGGAGGAATTCGAGGCAATTCTCGACCATCATACGAACTCTACTTGCTGACTTGTGATTCCTGACCTTGAAAACCCAGATTCTTACTCCATTCAGCAATAAATGGCGCGTATGTTTAACCTTTAACCCCGGTCTTCTCTTCACTGTATCCTCAGTTCAGAAATCAAACTAGAATCTTTTCTCGAGGTCACCATGAATGTGGACAAAGAAGAAACTTATTGGCCTCGCATGATGGCCCTCTACTTATATGCTAAATTTCTGTTGGTTTCTTCCTCAGGACACTGCGATTCAAAGATCCTTTCCATCCTTAATCAAGTGGAGTTAGGGTTTAATCCCTTCCTTCTCATCTTAGCAAAAATTATCATTAGATTAGACGATTTCACGAAGACACGACGATTCTCAAGAAGTCCGTTCTTATTGGAGGTAAGTTTCTCGTTGTCCCTTCCTAACTTCCAACTATTATACTATCTGCATCTAATCATTTGCAAACTCGCAGATGTGGTTTTATGAAAAGTTGGCTGTTCTTGAACCTCCTTAAGACATTAGGCATTATAAAGCCAAGCATTATCGAATAAGGAAACTACATCTTATCCCTGTAGACATTTGCGACTGGCTATCAACATTCCCTGATACACTGATCCACTAGATGTGCCCCTAGTAGGGGTTGTAGCATGTGACCATTCAGTCTTATACATATTATGTCTTAGTTTTCGATCTCCATTTTGCCACTTTATATAATCTGGCCCGCCTTTGCCACTAACACGGTCACAAATAACTAATTGTGGAGCTAGTTCATGAGTTTGAGACAAGGCCCCTTTCTCAAAATTTCCTGGACCACTTGGTGACAACTTGGCCTCGAAGAGTCATTGAAAGAAATTTAAGCTATGACAGAGATCAGACTACTACTGATCATTATAAAGCATGGGTTTATTTACAATAAATAAAAAGAGATGAATTTATTAAATACAAAAGGACAAGAGAGTTACAAATGTTGAGCTTTCAAGGTAAGCAATAAAAGAAAAGAAAACAAAATTAGCTTATGAAATAAAGTCATCATTTCCCCTTTTATTAGATGTAATTTTCCTTTTGTACTAGTTAAACGGCTCGTAATAGTCACATTAGGCAATGTTTAACAATAATTAAAGCAATCCATTTCATTTCATTTAAGTACAAAACTTATATACATTTCACTTCTGGTATATCTCATGTTATTAGTTGGCTTGGCCTTGCAAGTTTTCCAACCAATCATTTTGTGTGTGTCTCTCTCCTTTTACATGTCCTTAACTTTTACCTGGCCCGCCTCTTTTGAGGTTTTCGATTTAGCAGGACCTTTTTCTTTTTTTCTTTTTAGTCTCTAACTTTTTCCTAAACAGCCTCTTTTTGAGGTTTTCTCCCTATCGAGACTTTTTACAGAAAGTATTTCTTCAGCTTGTCTAGGTTGATGGGTTCTTTGAACTTATTTCCCTCCATGTCAGACAAAATGGCAGCACCTTTCAAAAATAACTTCTTTACCAGATACGATCCCTCCCATTTGGGCTTAAACTTTCCTTGAGGTAGGTCATGACTAATCTTGTAAGTTTCAACACCAAATCCCTTTCTCAAATCTTGCCTAGCTTGATCTTCTTATTGTAGACACGGGCTATTGTTTTTTTATACAGTTAAGAATGATACATAGCCTTTATCTTTTTTTCATCCAGCCGTGTTAACTGAGCCAACCGACTTTTGACCCACTGATACTTGGGGAGTTTAGATTCCATAAGGACTCTCAATGACCTTATCTTAACCTCTACCGATAAAATAGCCTCACACCCATAAACCAAAGAGTACGGAGTGACTCCTGTCGAAGTTCTAGTAGTTGTTCGGTACCCCCATAATGCGAATTGTAAGTAATTGGCCCAATCTCGATAATTTTTCAGCATCTTGGCCAGGATCTTTTTTACATTCTTATTTGTTGCTTCCACTACCCCATTTGCTTGCGACCTATATAGAGATGACCTATGGTGCTCAATCTTATAGTCTTTCAGTAGTGTAGTCATTTATGCTCGAAATTGAATACCATTGTCTATAATTATGTGGTGCGGCAAACTATATCTGCAGATTATGTTCTTTTCAATGAATCTTGACATCTACTTCGACCCCATGGTAGCATAAGATTTAGCCTCAACCCATTTGGAGAAGTAGTCGATATCCATAATGATATACCGATGGCTATTAGTTGCTTTTGGCCTTACCTCTCCTGTGATGTCAATTCCCTATGCAGCAAATGACGAAGGAGAAGTCATTCCTTAAAGCTCCATAGATGGTAGGTGGCTAACATTACCATAAGTTTGGAAATTATGACATTTTTTTACAAATCTAACACAATATGCCCCCATAGTAAGCTAAAAGTACCCCTAGCGGGCTATTTTCTTTGCCAAGATAGTTCCATTTATGTGTGGCCCACATACCCTGATACGGACCCACTAGACGACCTGCTCTAGGAACCCGTTCAACATGAACCCAAACCCACGCTCTCAAGGAAAGTTCAAATCAAGTTCCAATTCAGACATAGAGAACCTTCACCTCATGTTTAGTTAGTCCAAACAACCAAAGCTATATCAAAACTTTAACCTTTTGAACAATAACAAACAAGCAACAAAGGTTATCAAAAAGACGCCACAATCTACTATCTGAAAGATAGATTGATAAGTCACAAAGGTTGTCACATGGTTAACCACCAAGTAACCAAAGAGAATCCTCTCTAAATTTTATTAATCATCCATGATTGCACACCCTTAGGTTACATAAAATAAGGCCTTTATATAGGCTTAAAGAAACCCTAAATAAAACCTAATTAATATCCTAACTAAACAAGGAAACAAAATCCTTCTTAAATAAGAAAATATAATTCTACTTAAATAAGAAAATATAATCCTAATTAAATTCGGATTTACTTATGCAGCACATTGTAGTACACTTTTAAATATGATGATGGCCAAATTAACTTAAGCCCAAAACATAAAAGTTGTAGCTCTTATTGTTATCTTTCATCAGCATCTTGAATCACTTCATTTGGATCTATATTGAGTGAGATACAACCCATTTACTGATGTATATTCAGTCTGCCCAGTTTTATTCATGATCTGATAATCTTTCATAATTTTAGCTCAAGTATAAGGCTGAATTAACTCTGGATATCTTCACCAAACTTGTAGATCTCTTTCTTAGCTTTCAAAATCTTCTTGAATCATATCAATCAGAGTTTTGTAGAGTGATTTATGGCTAAAATACTGAAGTATGCTACAAAATACGAATTTATGCTAATTGTTCTTTTCTTGAATCACTTCATTTGGATCTATATAGATCCAAATGAAGTGATTCAAGATGCTGATGTATATTCAGTCTGCCCAGTTTTATTCACGATCTGATAATCTTTCATAATTTTAGCTCAAGTATAAGGCCGAATTAACTCTGGATATCTTCACCAAACTTGTAGATCTCTTTCTTAGCTTTCAAAATCTTCTTGAATCATATCAATCAGAGTTTTGTAGAGTGATTTATGGCTAAAATACTGAAGTATGCTACAAAATACGAATTTATGCTAATTGTTCTTTTCTTGAATGAACATTGTCTTATTAGCATGAACAAAACTTGAAATCTTCCTCTTTGGAGCTAGGATCACATCATTCTCCCTTTCTTCAAAAAGATTTGTCCTCAAATCTTTATCTTCCATGCAATTGGATATATATTTTTTTATTTAAAAAAAACTCAAGAACACCACAAGAAAAAAAAATAAAGAAATTTTAAATAGACTAAAAAAATTCAAGACATATGTATTTTTTTAACTTATAAATAAAAAATAAATTTAAAATCCTAAAAATAAAAAAATGAAAGGTAGAAGATTAGTAACCTTAAACCCTCTTTGTATCAACCAACTAAAACCTTAGGTATATTAAACCTAAGACCCTTTGTTACAAATTGATCAAATCAAACTTAAGGTATAAAATCTAATTGATACGACCAACTAAAACCTTAGGTATATCAAACCTAAGACCCTTTGTTACAAATCATTCAATTAAATCAATCTAATACCAACCAAATAAAAAATCATAAAAAAAAATATTTATTTTTTTGACACAAATAGAAAAACTTTAAAACCATAATAATTAAAAAGTAAATTAAGGATATGTAGAATTGAATTGAACAAAACCTGATTTGAGCCAAGCTCTAATACCAAGTGATACGAACCCACTAGACGACCTGCTCTAGGAACCCGTTCAACATGAACCCAAACCCACGCTCTCAAGGAAAGTTCAAATCAAGTTCCAATTCAGACATAGAGAACCTTCACCTCATGTTTAGTTAGTCCAAACAACCAAAGCTATATCAAAACTTTAACCTTTTGAACAATAACAAACAAGCAACAAAGGTTATCAAAAAGACACCACAATCTACTATCTGAAAGATAGATTGATAAGTCACAAAGGTTGTCACATGGTTAACCACCAAGTAACCAAAGAGAATCCTCTCTAAATTTTATTAATCATCCATGATTGCACACCCTTAGGTTACATAAAATAAGGCCTTTATATAGGCTTAAAGAAACCCTAAATAAAACCTAATTAATATCCTAACTAAACAAGGAAACAAAATCCTTCTTAAATAAGAAAATATAATTCTACTTAAATAAGAAAATATAATCCTAATTAAATTCGGATTTACTTATGTAGCACATTGTAGTACACTTTTCAATATGATGATGGCCAAATTAACTTAAGCCCAAAACATAAAAGTTGTAGCTCTTATTGTTATCTTTCATCAGCATCTTGAATCACTTCATTTGGATCTATATTGAGTGAGATACAGCCCATTTACTGATGTATATTCAGTCTGCCCAGTTTTATTCACGATCTGATAATCTTTCATAATTTTAGCTCAAGTATAAGGCCGAATTAACTCTGGATATCTTCACCAAACTTGTAGATCTCTTTCTTAGCTTTCAAAATCTTCTTGAATCATATCAATCAGAGTTTTGTAGAGTGATTTATGGCTAAAATACTGAAGTATGCTACAAAATACGAATTTATGCTAATTGTTCTTTTCTTGAATGAACATTGTCTTATTAGCATGAACAAATCTTGAAATCTTCCTCTTTGGAGCTAGGATCACATCATACCCCTTCATGAATCACTTCTATAAGCTTTCGGTCTTCATCCTTATCAACACACCTGAGGTGTACCCTGACTGTCATTCTTTTGTATAACATCTCGTCGGGACTTATGAACTGTTGAGACAATATTTAAAGGGATATTCTTTCCTTCTTATTAGCATCATTCAAAAACTGCCTAGTTTTTAAATACCTTTATAAATCATAGAACCAAGGTTTCTCAGTAGCATCCACTGGTGTTACCTCTTAGTAATAGGGGATGCGGGACTTCACAAGAATTAAGGCCTAGCTTCTTGTTGTCCCCACTTTCCCACATGAAGGCCAATGTGGCTAGGGCATCAGCTACCTAGTTTCCTTCCCTTTGCAAATGGAAAAATTTACACTGAGTAAATGAGCACAAGATAATGGCCAAGTATTCCTAGTACAGTCATAATCTATCTTCTTTTATCTCCCATTCTTTGATGGCTTATTTTATGACTAGCATAGAATCCCCATAAACAGTAATATTCTCTGCCCCCGTACTACGCAATGCCAGAGAACAAAAAATGTAGGCCTCGTATTCTGCTTGGTTATTAGTTGCTTGAAACTCAAGTCTTTTTTCCATTGGGATTATTTCTCCTTCTGGCGTAACTAAAATTACCCCTATTTCGGCCCTTTTATTGTTGACAGCTCCATCAAAGTACATTTCCCAACCTTGTATCTCTGTTGCCCCTAGATGTTCATCAGGAAACTCCAACTTCCATTCTTGATCGTCATCCACTGGGCTTTGTGCCAAGAAGTCTACTACTACTCTTCCTTTCATCGTCTTTTTGGCTATATACTCTATGTCAAACTCCGTGAGTAAAACGAGCCACCTAGCCAATTTTCCTGTAAAAGATGGGGTCTATTGGAGGTACTTGAGGGGATCATGTTTAGAAACCACTTGCACTTTATAAGATTGAAAATAGTGTCAGAGTTTTGTCATTACCTAAATTACTGCTAGGCACATTTTCTCCACCAAACTACAGGTGGTTTCGTAAGGTAGAAGCTTCTTACTCAAATAATACATGACATATTATATCTTCTTTTCACCTTCCTGTGCCAACATTGCCCCTATTGCATCTTCCTCAATCACTAGATACAAGGTTAAGGCTTTACCCGGTCTCGGTGGCTGTAAAAGAGGAGGATTCATCAGATAATCCTTAATAGCTTCAAAGGCTTATTGACATCTTTCATCCTACACAATAGGTTGGTCTTTCTTTAGAAGCTTAAAGATAGGATTGCAGATGGCCATCAATTTGGCTATAAATCTACTGATATACTGTAAATGCCCCAGAAACCCTCGGACCTCTTTTTCATTCTTTGGTGCAGGCATATCCCTGATTGCTCTGATCTTATTTGGATCCACCTCTATTCCTTTATGGTTGACAATATGTCCTAACAGTTTTCCAAATATAACCCTAAAAACACACTTCTTCGGGTTTAGTATGAGATTGTACTTTTCTACCCTAGCCAGAAACTTGTCTAATGCTTTAAAATGCCCTTTCCTAGTTGCAGACTTCACCATCATATCATCCACATACACTTCTACCTCTTTATGGATCATGTCATGCAGTAAGGCAGTTGCCATCCTCTAATAAGTGACTTCTGCATTCTTTAACCCGAAAGGCATTACTCGGTAACAGTACACGCCCCATTCGGTGATGAAAGATGTCTTCAATTTATCTATTACTGCCATCACGATTTGATTGCACCCTGAAGATCCATTTATGAAAGAGTACATTGCATTGGAAGTTGCACTATCAATTAACATATCGATATGCGGTAGCGAAAAGTCATCCTTGGGGCAGGCTTTATTCAAATCTTGGTAGTTTACACACACTCTGACCCTTCCATCCTTCTTAAAAACAAGAACTATATTCACTAACCACTGAGTGTCCTCTACCACTTCTAGAAACTTTGCCTTTAGCTGCTTTTCGACATCTTCTTTGACCAAGAGAGCCCATTCTAGCTTTAACCTTCTTTACTTTTGCTTTATTGGCGCTATGTGAGGATATATAGGGATTCTATGTTTAGAGATCTCCCTGTCGATTCTGGGCATGTCTTTATAACCCCAAGCAAATATCTCTTTTTTAAGATTTCTTCCATTTTGTCTCTCTCGTCATGAGTTAAACTAGAAGCAAGCAATATATTTTTAGGATTATCATTTGTGCCTTAATTAAACGACTCAGTTTGTGTGGAATTAATGTCAAACATATGCATGAAATGATCATCACAACCATTAGGAAGCACATAATACAAATAAGCAAACTCAAACTTCATTGCATTCACTTTTGAAAAGAAAAGATCATCAGTCTCAAACAGAGAAGTAAAAGAAACATCAAAGTCAATATAAGAGGTATCTATGATGGAGTTGAGGATGTAGGTTTCAAAGTCTTGGTCTTTGCTTTGATTATCAATGCCTTTCTACTCTGAGGTAGCTTTATCCTCTTTGAACTCCTCTTCAGCTAGTACTAGCTCCTAAGTAAGGGATTTTTCAATAGCGACTCCCTTGACTTTGTTCATAAATTTAGCAAAAATCTCAAACCCCGAGATAACTCCCCCAGCCATTAGGAGAGGTTCTGAAGTCCCGTTGTACGGATGCCCGGTGCCTTCCTTTATAAAGATTTCTCACAGAGTTTTCTTTCTAGCCACGGTCTCCTTTTCCTTTTCTTTAGACTACCCCCACACACTTATCTCTTCCCCAACTTTGTTAGCCTCTTTGAATCCTAACCTGTGCTTTAAAATAGGTACTTTATTTCTCACAAACTCTGAAGGTCCACTCTGATTTTTCCCCAATCCCATGCCGGGCAAAAATTTCATATTACGCATCATTCTCAGAACCTTTTCATCCATCTCATCCTTATAGATTACACAGACTTCAAAACTAGGGGTAAGGGAAATCTCCGTAGGGATCAACTTCAGTGTAGCTATGGTGACTTCAGTTTTAGCTGAGATTGTGACAACCCTTCCTTCATGTGGGAATTTAATCTTTTGATGAACAGTGAATGGAACACCACCTAGAGGGTGAAACCATGGCCTCCCTAATAAAATGGCAAATGTCACCGGGATATTAATCACATACAAGTTAACCTAGACTTCTATAGGTCCTGTTTTAACCAATGCCCTGAAAGTTCCTTCCACAGACCTTGTGGTATCATCATAAGCC
Organism: Mallotus nudiflorus; assembly: GCA_947683625.1. Taxonomy (NCBI): domain Eukaryota; kingdom Viridiplantae; phylum Streptophyta; class Magnoliopsida; order Malpighiales; family Euphorbiaceae; genus Mallotus; species Mallotus nudiflorus. The sequence goes on from CANTUR010000142.1 coordinate 2,198,806, forward strand.
TTTATAACTACCTCAAAAGGCTTTAAGTCAGCCACTGTCAACCCTAGTTTCGATAGAATCTTCATCGAACACACATTGATGGTAGAACCATTATTAACCATCACACAGCAGGTCATTTTCCCTTTCACCTCAGCCTTGATAAATAGAGCTTTGTGGTGATCCCACCCTTTTAGAGGCAGATCATCATTGGAAAATGTTATCATCCCTTGAGGGGTTTCAATTAGTGACTGGACAATCTGCTCTGGAGTAGAATTAGTGGAAATCTTTTTTTGATCTAGTGCCAAGACCAAGGCTTCCCTGTGATCCTTAAAATGCATAAGTAATTCCCAGACACTGGCAATGGTCTCTTTGCTTTGTTCTATCTCCTTTCCCTTCTCTGTACCTTCTGCCTTTTCGAGCCCAGACTTGGTAGCCTCAATTTCCTCTTTCTTTTCTTCGACCTTCCCTATAGACTGACTTAGCTCATACCCCTTATTGTCCCACAGGTCAACTTGTTCTTCGCTCTCATTATCGGAACTCCATATGTCCAAGATGTGCACTTATAACTCCTTGGGTTGTTTGTTCAGTTTCAGATTTTCAGGATTGGTTTTTAGGGAATTGTGGGAGATATTAATGAAGGATTTTAGGACTTTCTCCTCTATTAGGCCAGAGTTGACCACTAAAATGGGTGTATTTGGTGGTGGTACATTTCGGTAGTTGGGTAATGGGTTGGTTTATGTGTTTGGTTTTCTGTTTTCTAGGTCGGTAATTTTGCTTGAGTCTATTAAGTCTTGGATTTCATGCTTTAACCAAGCATAGTTTTCTGTGTCATGTCCGATGGTTTGACGAAATTTACAAAAAATTTTTAGGTTGGCTCCAGGCAAAGGTTATTATGAAGGTAAAGGCCATAGCAGGTTTTTCTCAATAAGCTTATCAAGGACTTTAGACATGGGACGTCCCAGATTTGAAAATCTTTTAGGCTTTCTAACTGCACTGACTTGTATATTATTGCTTGGTGGTCAAATGGCATGAATCTGAACATTACTACTTGAGCTGGCCCCCTCTTTGCCCCCAAATCCTCTTTTGAAGAATTTCTACTCTTGGGCCAAATCCGACTCTTTCTGGACCCCAAATCTGTACAATTCTTTAAAGTTCTTGATTCCCAGATCCCTCAATTTCCTAGAAAATGCTCGAACACACCCTTTTATTGCCAGGACTAATTGGTCGAACTCAGTAGGCCTATGCCTCATCAGGAACAACTTTCCCCTCCAATGAGTCAAGTAGTCAGCAAAAGGCTCGTTAAAGTTCTGTTTGGTATTCTGCAAATCTCTTAAGGACACCTCTAGTTGAACATTAAGATCATATTTCTTGATAAAAGTGGCACACAATTCCTTCTAATCTAACTAAACATGTGGTTCCAAGGTGTAATACCAACAGATTGGTGCCCCCTTCAATGAAATACGGAACTACTTAATAATTTGGCTCTCAATTAGCTCGATAGCCTTCATGTAAGTCATGTACTATTTCAAATGCAAATGGGGATCCTCAGCACTAGTATACTTCTTTAGGTTTGGGAATTTAAACTTACGAGGCAATGGTTCATCACCCTTTTCCAGATTCAGATCTTAATCTAGAGAAGCGACCATACCCTTTTCTTCATCATCACTTGCATCTGGTTCATCACCTTTTGGGTTTCTACCATTACTTCCTCTTTCAACTGTGCCCCAAATGCTTCTGGATCGAACCCTCCTGCCATTCATATTTCTGAATTCCTAACCAAATGACCTGAACTAGCTTAGACCCACCCTTCTGAGCTTGAAGGATCTATAATGTTGTAAAACAGTTGGTTAGAATGATGCATGACATGTATGCATGATATGCAAGTCTGTTTTATTTAAAAAAATTTTAAGAAACAAAAGGTCACACACAAAAAGATATACAAGATTAAAACAAGAAGCTTAAACGTGCAAACTTCCACCCTTATTTCTCCACACGTATTCAATGGTGAGTATCTTATCCTAGGATTTTTAGCCTGGGTTTTAATTATCAGTGGGGATAATAAAATCGACATATACAAGAAAACTCTTAAAATGATTTAGATAAGTAATGGGCCCTTTAAATAAAACTCGAGTCCATTTTCTACGAGCAAAAATCCTTAGCACCATAAACTCACTTTTCAAGGCCCATTTAAAATGGGTTAGAGTAGGCATGAGAGGCCTCTGTTGACTAGCTTGTTTATAATGGGCTTTGGTTGGACACAAGGGCCTTTTTATTTTGGATTGCTTATTGATGGGCTCAAGATTTATTTTAAGGGTCCATTATATGGCATAATACACATGCATGTGGGAAAATTCCTAAAGATAGTTGCTAGGTCATTACATGGGCTTGAATCTTAGGTAAAAAGGCTTCGGCTCCCACAACGATATACATCCATATATGTCTCCCCACTCAAGGGTCAAACAACGTGGATTAGTATGCGTCGTGAGTGACAATAATCAAATATTCCACCACCAGGTTTGAGTGAAACATAAGTAGCGAAGTACTGACTATTGTTGGGTTAATTCAGGACTGAAGTGCTCATTGTGTGCAAAATGTGTAGTGAATGCATAAATGTAGGAAGAAATAAGAAAATAATTAAAGATGATAAAAAGCAAAACACAGGAATTAGTTTCTCTATCCTCAGTGGAGTCGCCACTGTAGGTGGTGGAGTTTAGCGCGCGCCCAAGTGTTTAGGGACCACGGCACTATGTGGGCTCGATACCCACTAGGAAATATGATATAGGTCTTAGGCCTATCCCTAGTGGAGTCGCCACTATAGGCGGTGGGGTTTAGCGCGTGCCCAAGTGTTTGGTGACCATGACACTGTGTGGGCTCGAGGCCCACTAGGAAACACGATATAGGTCTTGGGCCTATTCGGAGATGAAGTCGCCACCCAAATAAAAGCTCTGTATAGCAACTGGATCCCATGGAGGTTCCCAGAAGTAGTCATCAAAGATCGGGTTTGGAAACTGGGTATGAGCGTTTGAATGCTCACTTAACCTTGTGGTTGGCCTCCATTTGTGTTTTGTGTTTTATTACCATTTAATTATTTCCTCATTTACATTCAAAGTTTCACTTGCTTTCATTTACTTTCCAAGTTTTATAGTTAAGTCCAAGTTTGCACATAAGTCCAATTTCATGCCTTTGAATCCTAACATTCAGTAAAAATAAAATAAATAATAATTTACAACCATACATTCAAAATCAAATAGGGGAAAGGGATTAAGGATTACAACACTTTTAGGTTAAATAAAAGAATAATATACAGAAAATAAACTAAATATATACCAAAAATAAATTGACAAACAACATAAATGCAGTAATATGAACGGGATAACTAATGATGATGACTACTTAATGATGGAAACCATCAAGTAATTCCTGTAAATAATATACAGTTAGTCCTTCCTTAAAAAAATGAAATCACATATGATGATACTTATAAGAAGTCTCTATAGAAAAGGGGTTCTCACATTATAAATTAAAGAAACCATCAAACAATCAAGATTGAACATCATTATGCAATGATACAGATATGTTTAAGATAAAAAAGGGACATACCAAAGTATACATCACGACGAATGTTAATAAGAATGAAATGAAAAGTAGGTTAAACCTGTCAATGTGATGGTTGCCTCATTGAGATGAGGCAATCACCACATTGATGGGGCGATGCCTCATCAATAAAGGCCCCTAGTACTTCTAAGGCAAAAAAGGATATACAACACACATGAACAAAGGAGACAAACCTCTTAGAGGCATGTCAACGGGGTGATCACCTCATTGATGAGCCGATCACCTCATTGACAAGAGGCGATGCCTCTATGAAGAGGCGTCGCCTAATCAATAGGCTGGTTATGACTCTTAAACATTCAGACTTATACTTTAAGTAACAATACATGCATATACACACTCTACAAGCATCAAAACTACAACTACATGCAAAGGTATTCAAAGATCACATTAGTAAAGTGAGATTTCAAAGAAAGATAAACTAGAAATATACTTGAAATATACTAATGACTTAGTTACACACAAATAAGAACACACATAATGAAGAACATGTTAAGTTTGAGTGCAAGTTTTCTACCAAAATGAGACACCCTCAGAGATGTCTTTTGATCATGATCCTTGTTAGGATGTGATCTCCATTTTTAACATAAGCTTCTCCCTTCTTCTTTTAGGAAAAGGTGGACTTTCCTTTGCTTCAATCTCACTTTCTTCTTTAAGGACGTTTTTTTTTTCTTTTCTTCCCTTTGTTTTTTTTCTTTAGAGCTCTCCCCTCTATTTTTCCCCTTCTTTCTTTTTTAATAATGGCCTCCTCCCTCCTCTTTCTCTCTCTTTTTCTTTTATTCCCTAACTTCCCCGTGCCCCTAAGCCCTCTAGCTCATCATGAGACTCCATAGCCTTTTTCTCTTCCTCAAAAATCTCTTTCTCACATAAGAATCAGGTCTGGAGGCTAGGGCCCCACACTACTTCGCCACCATGATTACAACTGCATTTAATGCAACTGTAAGTGGGTTGCCATAGAGGCGGCGCCTCTTTAATGAGGTGATCACCTCTGTGATGAGGTGATCATCTTATTGCATTGAGGCGATGCCCCTTTAGCCCGGGCCTACGCTAGGCCAGGTGGTCTTGGGCCAATTTTGGATAATTGGGTTGGGTTTTGGGCTTTTTAGGCTTTGGGTTTTCAAGTCCACTTTCCATTAGAGATTCAGGTTTCATTCTCATATCCAAGTTTCACATTCTCATCATCGAGCTTGACAACGGGCCTATCAAACTAAGCATCCCTAATTCGTTCCCTAACACGGGTCGATTGAATCGGGTGTCTACAATTATTATTCCTCTTTTGTAGGTGATTTAATGAAGGATTTCATAAAATTTGAAGGCAAAAATTGAGCATGGCCATGACATGGGCATGTTGCCACTTGTGTCACTCATTAGACTTCAAGAAATTGGAAGCACACCTTGTAACATGGCCATGCTGAGGCCATATCACATTCTGTCACACTTGAAAAATTGAAGAAATATTGACATGATCATGTTAAGGTTAAGTGCCTTTCTGAGTGAAATTAGAAAAATTGATGAATTGAAGTACGGTTTGAAGCATTACTATATTATTGCTTGTGCCGAATATGAAAATTTTCCTTCATGGATTTGAATTGAGAAATTCACAAGGAATCAAAGCTTTATCATGTAATGCCTATATGAAAGGGATATTAGGAGTATTAAAGGGTGATGAGACACCAAAAATTACAAATAAAAACTCAAAAAGGCAAACAAAGGTTTAAAGATTGAAGCGCGCTCAAATGAGTTTTATCTATTCTTATTCTTCATTCTCTTACTATTTATTTTATTGTTTATAGTTTTTATTTGTGCCACAATTATGCGTTGCTAATTTCTTTTTAGGTTTACGTTAGGAGTAGCTATTTTAAAATGTGATTGAACACAAGTTTTATGAATTTGATTTTCAATTAATTCTATGCAATGAGCTTAATTTCTTATTATTATTCCAGTCCTATTTGATTGCATGTTTGTTGGTAAATTAACCAATGAGAGTTAGGGGAATTTATTAGCTTAAGACTCATAGGACTTAGACCATTTGACTACAAAATTAGGCGAGCTCTTCGAGGATAAAATAATTATTAAGGAACTTAATGAATTTTGATTAATATCTTAACCATGAGAGTAGGTTAAACTTTAATCTTAGCATACTTAATTGAGCTCGAGAGAGTTTTTTTTTTTTGGTATTTTAGAAAAATTATCCTTAACTAAAATCAAGATTTTTAATAATTAAGTGCTTATGATCTAATTGGAATAGTGAAACTAAACCTAGACTCTTTGTTTTAATCATTTGATTTTCTTTTAGTTTAATTTGCTTAGATTAATATTTTTTTCTCTAAATTACTTTATTTGATTTGCTAGCTAAGATCATAGGTGGTAAAATTAATATTTAATATTCAATTCTTATGGGAACAATATCTTTTGTACTATAATTCACAATTTGTGTGTTTGTAGATTTTGAACATAACACAAATGACCCTTTAGCTCAATGGAAACATAGATTTGATGATGTGGCTCCCTCACATCAACAAGTTAATCTTAATGGAAAATGTGTATAAAAATGTCCATTCCTTCCATTGAACAATGATCATTAATAGCACCATAAAATAAATAAATACATAAAATAATTGACATGATAAAAGATTACATAGATGGCTAGTATGAATATGCTTTTACTTCAATTGTGATTATCATTAAATAAACTCTCTTTAAAATATTGTGTTTTGGTATTATTTTTCATAAAATATAGTTTGTATCTTACACAAAAAAAAAAAGTTTAGTTTTTGAATTTTACCAACTATATGTTTTGTAATTTCCATAGAGGGCGATGAATAAGGCTTTTGATAAATTAAAAGTTAATTAAGAAAATTAAGCAAGGATTGAGAGAGAGTAAAGAGAAAAGAAGATGGAACACAAATATTTAATGAGTTTGATTCACAAATGAATCTACATCTCCACCTAACTCTCCCAAGTTAAGATTTTGGAACACCACAATCAATTCACTCAATTTTTCTTTTTACAAGATTGAGTTTTAGGCTCAACTCTAACGTTACAATCAAGAGTTTAAGGAGAAATCTTCAACCCTATACCCAAGTGTTTTTAATAGGGAAACACTTGAAACTTTCACACAAGAACAAAACCTCACTTCCATTTTCTTAAACCCTAGAAAATAGAAGAAGAAGAGTTCCTATTCTAACACACCACTAACTCTCAGAAGAGTTAATTAAACTCAAGAATATTATATGATAATTTAATGCTCAATGAATGATAAGAAGAAAGAAGTTGAATAGCCAAAGTATATAACATCTAAAATGAATCTCTAAAGCATGTTTTTATAGCTGAGCATAAAAATATGGTTGTTGGAGCCATTAATTGATTCCCTAAGATCTTCTCTTCATAATTTAATATTTTTCAACTTTTTACAAATGAATTTTTGCTCACAATCGTAAGGGTAGGCTTCAAGTCATTAGCACCAAATAATTTGACTATTGAAGACTGAAATAGCTATTGGGGCTTGCTAGCTCATGAGCAACTCATGATTATGAGCATGACTCATGAGTGGCATCACTGGTGAGCAGTAGAGAGTGTTGAACACTGAAGAGGCCTACATACTCTTTTTTCAAGGGCCTACTTATGAGCCTCCTCATGATCTAGAGGAGGCTCACAAGTAGCTACCTATAGCTTGGAAAATTGATGATTTTTTAGCCCTTTTGCTTCCAATTGATTTAGGACTTTGCATAGACTTTTACTCTTCATGAAAACCATATATGAATGCTCTTCAAAGATAGTTTTACATATCTTTATACTTGAACAAATAATTTGATCTTTAAATGAAAACCTACATATATAAGCAACATCATTAGAACTTCAAATTTCTTATCAAAGTCAATACTAAGGGGTTGATCATGCAAATGGTAAATAATCTCCCTTTTTTTTAGCTTTGACAATCAATTTAATTAAATAATAAATAAATTGTGTATACTATAAAGAAAGCTCCTCCTTTCAACTTGAATTATTGTAACATGTGAAATATTACCTCCCCCTTAATTAATGTATGCATAACTTCAAAAGATAATTGGCATAATAAGGAGCATAATTTATATATGTGTTGCATTGTAAAAGTTTACTTGTAATTTAAATAATTATAAGCATATAAATTTGAAGGAAAAATTTCATATAACACTAAAAGGAAAAGTTCATTAAACATTTAAGAAACATAAACATTGACAAAACATGCTTATAACATAAAAAACACACGCACATTACAATGTTCTTCTCCCTTTTATTAAAAAGCAAAAAGAGGGAAGAGGCAATAATACTAAAACACTAAAGAGAATAATAATGAAGTCCAAATAAACACAAACCTAAACAAAGGTAAAGAGAAGACATAAACAAGCTAAAATACTAAAGATAAACAATAAAAATAAACAAGGAATTAGGCATCATTGTCATCATGAGGATCTTGAGAGGAAGAAAGGGGGAGGAGGAGGCCAAGTACATTAAATATTATGATAGTCATAGAGTTGATGAATGTCATATTCCATGTGATCCATGCAAAGCTCAAATCGATCAAGCCTTGTGTCCACTTATTTAAATCTATTATTAAAGTTGGATTCAATAATAGAAAGGTGATCAAAGAAGCCTCCAACCCAAGCGGGTTCATCATCAACACCTTGAGAAGAGGATGATTGTCCTTTAGCCCTTTTCTTTTGAGGTGGAGCTTGAGGTTAAGTAGGAATTTATGCTTGAGTAGTTTTTTCTTTAATACCAATCCCTTCAAGGCCTAAGTTGCTAATTTTCTCAATATCCTCTAGTCTTTAGCAAGGTCTTTATCAATTTCTTCTCCCTCTTCATCCTTCTAAAACCATACTTCCCCAACCTTCTTGCATTGTCTAGAATTTTTCAAAAGATATTCATTAAGGGGTGAAGGAAGGGCTTTGGTAAGATTATTGAAACTAATCCCAAAATGTTAGGCAATTTTAATGATAATGCAACCAACACAAAAAATCTCACTCACACTATCACAAGCTAGCCATAATCTTCATTATAGTCATCATCTTAATTCCACATCTGCATTCTGAATAAGGCAATAAATCAAGAATAAATCATGAAAAGATATTGCCTCATTACTAAGTCCCCTAGTATGAAAAGAATTGGTAATAAACTTATGAATATACTAATGAGCTTTTAAAGAGAAGGATGAGGACATGGTATAACCTACAAAAAAAGCACTAGCATTTGGTTTAGCATGTTGAAGCTAGAAATTGTAAGGCGACCAAATAGTGTTTGGTTAAGCAAGACTCCTTTGTTTGAAACCAAATATGGAATCAAATTGTTAGGCGGTCAAAAAAGGATCTCTACCCCTCAACCTAAATCTTATGCTATTCAAAGGGTTATTATCATCAATAAATTGAACCCCTAAGGCAAAAGGTGTAAAGGAATTCAATCATTAGAGGGGGATAGGTAGGAAGAAGTTCATATGTAAAATTATATATATCAACCCTTTTAAGCAATTCTTTCACTTCATTGTAGCACCCCATTTTCTCTAGTGTGGCTTGAGACATATATCTTGAAGGAATTATTGTTCTCTTGCTAAATTGATCCATCCTTTTCCTAACTTGAGTAGAGGAGTAGGAGATGGGAAGGGTTTCTTAATTTAATACTTGGTGGCCCTCCTAGATAAGGAATAAGGCACCTATTATTGTGTGGACTTCTTAGGAGCCATGGTTGTGAGAATATGAGCTAAAAAAAATTGATGAATAAAAAGCAGTGGAAGAGAGAAATTAACCAAGGCAAAAAGAGGTGAGAATGAGATTTGGATGTTATTTGGAAGAGGGGATGTAAGGGGGTTTAAATAGGGAAGAATTAGGTTAAAAACACTTAAATTTAAGTAAAAAAAATGAGTAAAATTTGTAAGTGGCCATTTGGAATTAAAGAGAAGGATTGGGTTTACAATTTTAATGAAATTGTAACTCTTCGTCTATCAGGGAGCTCCTCACAAGAAATCACAATTGTGAGCATCGCTCATGAGGGGCACTAGCCACTAACAAGATGCGACTTCACGAGCAATTGCAGCTTTATGCAATGGCTTACGACAGAGATGCTACTAGAACCTTAAACTTTTGAAATTTTGCAATTACACCCCAAAAACCTAACGATTTAGTCCCAATGAACTAAATTAACAATAAATTAAAGCAAATAGTGGCCAAATTTAAATGCTAATAAAATCAACACCATAAATCAATATAATTGAGCATGCAAATGGGAAACTTTATAAATATAATAAATTTGCTAATTCCAAATAATTTAATTAATTTTAATAATTAATTATTAAATAGCAAATAATGAAAGAAAATTAAATATAATAAATTTAAGACAAAATTTGCAAAAAAAAAATAATTTTAAAGAAAAATTCACATTTGTAACCTCTTAAGGAAATTTATCATGAGGCACAAGCACAATAAGATTCAAAAGAGATACTTTTTGAAAAACAAAAATGACAAATGAGATAAGCATTTGTTCTTAAAAAATGTGAAACTTAAGAACAACTAATATAATTATCAAGTATGCCTTTAACTCTAATTCATGAGGGATCAAATCACATTTTGCACTATTAGCGTAAATTCTATCACGACCCAAAACAGGGTCCATGACCGGGGCTAGGGAACGGGAATTCTTTTGAATCCGAAACTTGTAGTAAGCTTAAAAATTAAAAGCATGCAATAAAATGAAATAATTAAACTATTATTCAGCGAAAATTAAATCTCAATTAATAAAAATAAGTTCCTCAACATCCTTTAATAAAATGATAAAACATCATTTATCATAGATAAAATCTTTTAATACAACACTTCAGAGTAACATTTTGAATTAAAATCCTCATACATGTATAAATACAATACAATTCACGATAGATTTAAATACAACTACTAATGCAGTGTCTAGAGTACAAAATAAAAATCAAGTAAGTGATTTACATCATAAAGCCGGAGCAGAAAAAATCCGGCGGACAGGTCTATTGCTGAGGTCTGAAGAAGAGGACTCTCCTGTAAAAACATCAACTGAGGGGGAGTCAGACCTCACTAAGTGAATTATTATAATATATATACACGCATAGCTAAATGTCAAATGCAGACACTCAAAAGTATAAATAATAAATATATATACAGGCAAATACACATAGATGCAAAGAAAATCATTTTAATACTGAAAATCATCAGTTTATGAAGGATCAAATAGAACCCTATATGATCGCAACCTCAATACCAATAGAAAGTACTCTAGCCATATAGGCTCACTTAATTCTAAGTAAATTCACTTAATCCATATGGACAGTAGACTGGCCCCGAGACACTAAGTCGACCGAGCTCCAGCAGACTGACTATTAGTGTGATTGGCCCCGAGACACTTGGTCAACCGAACTCCAACAATCACACCATCAATCACATCAATCTCAATCAAATCAATCTTAATCCAATCATAATTCCCACAATAAATTATTAATTCAACCTATCATCTATCGCACCAGTACACACTCGGTCCTAGTGCTGCCCACTAGGAAACACGTTCTATCAATATCCTTCATTTATATTAAAACATACATTTAGAAAAATAAATAATGCATAATAACATTTAAAATAAATAAATAAACCATATATATACCCGAAATATACCTAAAATAAACTAAGTATATTTCAGGTATATATACGTATGATAAATTCAATTAAATCATGTAATATAATCAAAATCAACCAATAATATACTTAACATGATTTGAAAATGAATCATAAAGAAAATATGCATTTATTTTAAAATATACCTAAGCATTTAATAAAGCAATTGTGCAAAAATTTACATTTAAAACATATAATTCTAAAACATGCAATATAAACAATGCATATATATCATAATAACTCACAATTATGCACTCCTCGAGTAAAGTCCAACGGACCTGGTCCACTAGGCCTCGGTCTCGGCGCAACTAACAATAAAATAATAATACGAAAATCAGAATAAATCTAACTTAGACTTCGAGAGACTCGATCTAGAATTATAAATACAAATAGATAATAGGAATTAGACCGAATGTCACATTTTACGAGAATTTTACCGAAAATTAGACAGAACCTCCTATGTAAAATGAACATCTCTCTACTTAAAAAGTAGAGTCGGTCCTGCAAGAAAAATACACTTCGAATAAAATTCTCACAACTCCAAGGTTAGAACCCAAACTGTAATTTCCACCGACCGAGGTCCACAATTCACAACAAAATACAATAAATATATTAAAATCCAATAACTACCAAAAATGCCCTTTTAGTATCAAAATATAGCAATTTAAACATTAAAACACCAAAAATAATTATTTTACCGATAATTACTTAAAAATTCTAATATTAATAAAAATTGATGTTTCTCGATAATTCCATAAATATTAATAAAAATTCATTTTATAAATCTAAATTACTTAATTAATCCAAAAACATATTAAAAATTACAAAAAATCCATTTATTTACAAAAATAGTATATTATATATAATTTGAAAATAATTTTCAAAAAAAAATATTAATTAGTTAAAATTAGTAATTAATTCATAAAAATCATTTTATACCTCAAATAATTATTAAAACCAATTAAATTTAATATTCAACTAAAATTATCACCAAATTACCAAAATACTCCTAATATACAAAAATACACATAAAATACTAATAATATTCAAAAATTCGATAAAAATTATATAAATACTAAAAAATTATTTTCTCAACATATTATTCACTAAAATCCACAAATACACTTAATTAACCAATTATTTCTAACTAAATATATATTTAACCTATATTTTCAAAATTTACATAAACTAAATATAATTATAAAAATTACACAAAAATCAAAAAAATTATAAATTAAATTCTAAAATTAATATTAACCATCAAAAACACCAAATATCACAATTCCATAATTCATTTATTTAATTTACTAAAATAATAAAATAATCAAAAATTAAAAAAAATCAAAATAAATTTCAAAAATTACACAAAAATTCTAGGATGTAGATTAAGCTAGAGGGATCAACTTTTATGAAGGAACTTCTTATGAATCACAAGGAATCAAGCTAAAAAGAATCAAAAAACCAAAAATGGCTGAAATAAAGAAATCGATCACCACCGAAATCTAAGACAAACCAAGTAAAACGGAGCTTAGAAACACACTCACCGGTGCTCAAGGAAGGGAAAGATACTGGCGGTGTCGAAGGAGGTGGCCAAAAATGACTTGAACAAAGATGAGCTCAATTCTTGGCCAAAACGGTTTTTCAAGCTTCAATGGCGCCGGAGAAGGTGACTGGAGGCAGCGTAGCTGGCTTGCAGGAGAAGGAAGGCGAGGAGGCACACCGATAGTGTTGATCGGAGTTGCAGACAGGCGGTGATAGTGATGGTGACGGTCGGGAGGGGAAGGAAGGGGAGTAGTTTTTGTAAATTTTAGGTATATATATATATATACACACACACACACACACATATATAACACACAATAATATATAATGCACACACATAAAATAAACAAAAATAATAATGATAAAAATGCTAATGCATGCATATAAATATATATATTAATACATAAAATAATAATGTATAAAATAATGTGATTTAATAAGATTAAATGACATTAAAATAAAATATAGTAAGTTAATTATTATTTAAAATAAGATTGATATACATTATGCAAATAAATTATTTAAATGCTAGACTTAAAATAAATATTTGTATCAAACCCTAATTAACATAAAATTATGATAATAGAACTCATAATTGATAAATAATCAAATATTGTTTGAAATTATTAACACTGCATATCTTATTTTATATTCAAATAATTATAACAAATTCAATTCATCAAACATGTGAATTGTAAAGAGGATCAAAATCACATAAGAGCAAGTAATCAAGGTACATGCATTAATGCAAACTAAAACCATCTATCATTCCAAGTTTATACTTAATGAAATTTATTATATCCTTATTAAAAGATTTGATGAAAATGTCTACAAGTTGATTGTTTGTATTAAAAAATTCAAACAAGATATCACTATATTGCACATGATCTTTATGGAAATGATATCTAATGTCTATATGCTTGTAACTAGAGTGTTAAATGAGATTTTTGCTAAGGTTTATAGTACTTATATTATCACATTCAATTGGAATGTGATCAATATTAATGCTACAGTCTATTAGTTATTATTTTTTCATAAGATTTATGAGCAACAATAACTTACTGCTATATATTTGGCTTCATTGGTGGACAAGGCAACCCATAATTTCTTTTTACTAAACCAAGAGACTAAGCAATTTCTGAAAAATTGGCAAGTTATGGAAGTTCTCTCCTATCTAGTAAGGTATGGGCAAAGTTGGTATTTGAATAGCTAACTAATTCAAAAGTTGCACTCCTATGATACCAAAGTTCTAAATGCATAGTTCCATTAAGATATTAAAAGATTCTCTCAATGGCATTCAAATGAGACTCCCTAGGATTAGATTGAAATCTAGCATATAAGCATGTAGCAAACATTATATTTGACATACTTGTGGTTAAATAAAGAAGGGATCCAATCATACATCTATATCACTTTTCATCAACTGGTTCACCATTCTTATCCTTTATGAGTTTAGTGGTGGTGCTCATAAGAGTCTTGCTTGACTTAGCTCATTCTATGCCAAACTTCTTAAGAATGTCTCTTGTGTATTTGGCTTGGTTGATGAAGATCACATCTTTACATTGCTTGATTTGAAGATCAAGAAAGAACTTAAGCTCACCTAACATACTCATATTAAATTCCCTTTGCATTAACTTAGAAAATTCCTCACATAAGCAATGGTTAGTAGCACCGAAGATAATATCTTTCAACATATATTTAAACAATAAGTATATCATGTTTGGATTTTTTTTATGAAAAGAGTTATGTTAACTTTTCCTTTAAAAAAGCCTTTCTCTAATAGGAAGTTACTCAATCTTTCATACCAAGGTCTAGGAGCTTGTTTTAATCTATACAATGCTTTTAAAAGTTTAAACATATGATAAGGAAAATCGAAACATTTAAAATCTAAAGGTTGTTAACATAAACCTCTTTTTCAATAAAACCATTTAGAAATGCACTTTTGGCATCCATTTGAAAAATTTTAAAATCCATGTAAGATGTAAATGGAAGTAACATTCTAATAGTTTTTAACCTTGCAGTAGGGTCAAAGGTTTTATCATAATCAATGCCTTCCTCTTGATTATAACTTTTAGCTACTAGTTTAGCTTTGCTCCTAGTTATGACACCTTGTTCATTTATCTTATTTATAAACACCCATTTGGTGCCTATAATAGAATGATGCTTAGGGCTAAGAACCAAGGTCAAAACCTTATTTCTCTGAAATTGATTAAACTCTTTTTGCACATCAAAGACCCAAAATTCATCACTCAATGCATCATTAATATTTTTGGGTTCAATTTGAGAGATGAAGGCTAAATTAACAATAGCTTTAAAGTGAGATCTAGTGGTTACCCCTTTTTTAGTGTTATAAATGATGAGATCTTGAGAATGAGCTTTCTTGAAATGTCATTCCTTTGGGAGTTCATCCTTCAAGGTAGGTTAAGGCATCTCCTCATTATCCTCCTTTATAAGACCTTCAAGCTATAAAGGTTTACTAGCATTTTCTTCTTAAATGTTCATATTTTAATAAATTCATATATAACATCATCAACACTACCAAAATCCTTTATAGGATCAAGTGAGTTAGATTTATCAAATACAACATGCATTGACTCTTCAACTACTAGAGTTCTTTTGTTAAAGACTTTTTATGCTTTGCTAGTGGTGGCATAGCCTAGGAAAATTTCTTCATCGGGTTTAAAGTTAAATTTTCCAAGATTATCTTTAGTGTTTAATATAAAACACTTGCATCCAAATACTATAAGATATGGGATTTTGTTTTTCCTATTATTCTATAGCTTATAAAAAGTTTTGTTTAAAATAGGTATTGTGAAGACTCTATTTGCTATATAACATAAATTGTTAATGGATTTTGCCTAAAAGTATAAAGGTAAATTATACTTATTAAGCATGATTTTAGCCATTTCCACTAGAGTTCTATTTTTTCTTTTAACTACCTCATTTTGTTGAGGTAATTTATGATAAGAGAAAGTATGTTAAATACTATTTTCATTGTAAAAGGTTTTGAAAAATTCATTTTCAAATTCAATTCCATGATCACTTCTAATAATTGAAATACAAAGCCTTTTTCTTTTTGAACTTTTTTGAAAAACTATTAAAAGCAAAAGCATCATCTTATGAGAGAGAAAACATGCCCAAGGGTATCTAGAGTAATAATTAACCAAGACATATGCATAGTACATTCCACCTAAAATAGCAAATCTAGTTAGTCCAAGTAAATCCATATGAATAAGTTCAAGTGGCCTAGAAGTGGACACTATATTCTTGAGCTTAAAGGAGGTTTTAGACTGCTTTCCCTTTTGACAAGCATCATAAGTCTTATGTTTAGTGAACTTAAGTTTAGGTACCTTAACCATAAGTTCATGCTTACTGAAGTCATCCAAAAGCTTAAAGTTTACATGTCCTAGTCTTTTATAATAAGTCCATGTGTCATACGAAATAGACATTAAGTATTTAATGTCTTTTTTATCAGCTTTTTTCAAGTCAATGACATAGACATTGTCAACTCTTTCACCACTAAAAATTACTTTATCTTAATCTAAGATATTAATAAAGCAATTTTTGGGATAGAAGGTGACTTTTTTTCCTATATCATATAATTGACTACTACTAAGTAGATTATATTTAAGACCATTAACAACTAAAATATAATGAATTGACAAGGACTGAGGGTTTCCAATTTTTCTAATGCCTACTATCTTTCCTTTGGTATTGACCCTAAAGGTGACATGACCTCCATCCTTAATATTAATTTTGTTAAAATGTTCTTTATCTCCCATTATGTGCCTTGAACATCCACTTGCTTTTAGCTATTGTGGACTTCAAGCACACATACACAACACAATTCAAACATTTTTTTAAACCTAAACCTTAGTTGGTATATATTGGTTAGTATAAAGATAGTCTAAAGGAAGCAATTGCAAATGTAATCTTCTATAGATGTACACATTGCAAGTGTGACCTTTGGTCATATAATAGAAGTATTCAACATTGGCAACTCTATTTCTTTTAAGGGCATATGATTGCCTAGTATATGAAACATGCCTTTTGTGTTGTGGTTGTGTGGGTTTTCTAAAGGTCTTTTATATTATAGGAAGCCAGAGAATAAGGTATACATTAACAATGACATTGTGTATTGTGAGGTGATTATATAGTATGGTTAGGAGTATTGTATCTAGTGTACATGTAAACATGTCTAGGTTGGGGCCTTTTGGCTTATACTTTAGCCCTTTATGGCATGGAAGGTTAGGTCATGTAAGACTTCCTTTTGTTACTTGACACATGAGACCTTTTAACTTTAAAAGCTCAAGTCTCAAGAGATTTATAAGTAGAAGGAGTAGAATTACATAAAAGTTTAACAAATTTAATATGATATAATGATGAGGAAGAAGATCTCTCTCAACAACAACAACGGAGGAGGAGGAAAAGAGAGAGATTCTCTCTCTTTTCCTCCTCCTCCGTTGTTGTTGTTGAGAGAGATGAATTTAGAAATGAAGTTTTTTAACTATAATACCTTTTTAGAAAGCTTATAATTTTCATCATTACCTTTCTTGAGTTGGTCCCCCAAAATTAAAAAATTTTAAATCATTTGCAACTTTTTTATTAGATTCAACAAGTTTAGAGAAATTATTTTTCAAGTTTTCAAATTCCTTGGATAAGTTAGGTAACTCATGCTTGTAAAGCTTTTTCTTAAAAAACAAGCTTTTACATTTAAGCATGATTTTTCTCATAATAGAGCTCTTATCATTATCATCATCATCATTATAAGAAGAATGAGAAGTAGATGGTACCTCATTTTTATCTTCAATAGCCATGAAACAAAGGTTTGTCATAACTTGTTACTTCTCTTCCTTTTTTTATTCAGAGGAGTCATCCTATGAAGCTTTAAAGGCCTTGTTCTTGTCCTTTACTCCCTTGTTCTTGAATTTGAACTTGGGAAACTCAATTCTAATATGTCCCGGTTTCTTACATTCATAGTAAGTAACTTCTTTGTTCTTTTTATCATTATACTTCTTGTGATCTCTTTTTCTTGAGAAGATTTTTCTTTTTTAAAAACTTCTTGAATCCTCTAGTGATCATAGGTATCTCATCATCATCTTCATTAAAGTCTACCAAGCTTTCATCTTCATTAGCTTATTGTATGGCCTTTAATGCAATCCTTTTTTTCTTCTCTTTTTTCTCATCTCTCTTATCTCTTTTTTGCTTTATAGTGAGCTTATGTGTAACAAGCTTCCCAATAAGAATATCAGTTAAGAGAGTTAAGAGATCATGAGCTTCCTCAATTAAAGTGACCTTAAATTCCTAATCCTTCTCAAGTAGAATTCTTAGAATCTTATTGTTCACTTCTTCCTTGGAAAAATGTTTTTCACATTTCTTGAGAGTGGTAAGAAGAGCATTAAGGTGATTTGTAATCTCAGTTATTAATTCTTATGCCTTCATCTTGAAAATTTCAAACTCATACATATGATGTTAAACTTTTTTGCTTTCCACTTATATATTTCCTTCATAATGATTCTCAAGTGTTTCCATACTTATTTTATGGATTGGCAATGTTGAGCTTTACCACTTTCTTCTTTTAATATAGAGGCTAGCAAGATTTTCATGAATTTCTTATTCTTATGGTTTTCTTCTTTTTGCTCATTGTTCCATTGACTTCTTGTAAGAGTAGTGTTTACACCATCAATTGTAGCTTTAAGTGGTTCCTAATCCTTTAAAACGACATCCTAAAGTCTAATGGGATCACTATTTAAATACAACTCCATTTTGTACTTCTAATATAGGTAGTCACTATTATCAAAGAAGGGTCTAAAATATAAAAAGTTTAAAGATTCACTTCCCATGATCTTTGCTTCTTACAATTAAGTACCAATAAGTCAAGTTCTGATACCAATTGTAATTTCCCTAAAGGGTGGTGAATAGGGCTTTTGATAAATTAAATGATGATTAAAAAAACTAAGTAAGGATTAAGAAAGAGTAAAAAGAAAAGAAGATCGAACACAAGTGTCTAAGGAGTTCGATTCACAAATGAATCTATGTTTCTACCTAACTCTCCCAAGTTAGGATTTTGGAATAATATAATCAATTAACTAGATTGATTTTTTTATAAGATTGAGTTTTATGCTCAACCCTAACCTTACAATCAAGAGTTTAAGGAGCACTCTTCAACCCTATACCCAAGTGTTTTTAATAAGAAAACACTTTAACCTTTCACATAATAATAGAACCTCACTTCCTTTTTCTTAAACCACAAAGAATAGAAGAAGAAGAGTTCATATTCTAACACACCACCAACTCTCAAAAGAGTTAATTAAACTGAAGAATATATGTGAGAATTTAATGCTCAATGAATGCTAAGGAAAAAGAAGTTAAGTAGCCAAAGTATGTAACATCTAAAATGAATATCCATAGCATGTTTTTATTATTAAGCATAAAAAATATAGCTATTGGAGCCATTAATTGTTTCCCTAAGCTCTTCTTTTCACCATTTAATATTTTTTAACTTTTTGCAAATGAACTGCCACTCACAATCGTGAGGGCAGGCTTCAGGTCATTAGTGTCAAATAATTTGACCATTGAAAGCTAAAATAGCTGGTGGGTCTTGCTAGAGTGCCCTCATAAGCGGCTTAAGATCATGAGCATCGCTCATGAGCGACACAGAGTGTTAATAGCTAAAGAGGTCTGCAAGCTCTTCTTTGAAGGGCTACTCATGAGCCTCCTCATGATCTAGAGGGTGGCTCGTGAGCAGCTACTTGTAGCTTGGAAAATTGATGATTTTTAGCCCTTTTGCTTCCAATTGATTTAGGACTTTGCATATACTTTTACTCTTCATGAAAAACACCTATGAATGCTCTTTAAAAATAATTTTACACATCTTTATACTTGAACAAATAATTTGATCTTTAAATGAAAACTTACACACTTAAGCAAAGTCATTAGAACTTCTTCAAATTGCATGTTAAAGAGGATGATCATGCAAATGGTTAACATGTTTGTATATACAAATTTTATGAACCATATGACAATATCTTCATGTTTTAACATAGATTTTTAGGTATAGGTTGGTGCTGTGCTACGTACTTCAACCTATGCATCATAAGAAGTTTGCTCACGTAACTTATAATTTGATTGAATTCAATTTTATATTTTTTAGAACATTTTCTTCTACTAAGAAATTAATCTTATGATAATTATCTTTGCATAATTTATTTAAGAAATTTATATTAACCTTTTATTTCAAATTGAAATAATTTATTTAAAAATCAATATATATTCATTATTTTCAGAGAAGGTCGATAGACTTTTAAGAATGCGAGGTAGATTCATATAAATGCACATGAAAGTTGTTTGAAATGAGTGATAGAGACATAAAAATTAATTTTGAATCCTCCTTTATGGATTTTTAATTTCAGCTGAACTTTTGATTAAAGGTGAATGACATTAATTTTTTTTTTTCTAAATCGTTTGTAATTAATTCAATTTAATTTAAAAAAAAAAGTTAACAAATATTTTTAATTTAGCTGTATATATTAAAATTTAAATTCAAGATATGATTTAAATGAAATTAGCTTTCTATCAACTGATTCCAATAATTATTGATCAATAATATTGTCAATAAAATATATAATAAGATAGTTAATATGGTAATTATATATTCTGACTATTTATTACGGTAAATTAATGAGTTATTCAATAAGAATAACTTCTATTTATAAATCACTTACTTTAAAAAAAATAATGATTTCAAAAATGAATAATAGTAATAATTTCTTCATCTTAAAACTATACTTTAATTTTACACATGTTAAGAATATATCTATTAATGATAATGGCGAATTCATTTCATTTTGCCAATCCTAAGAAAAGTACATATTAATAGGGTTGTAAATGAGTTGAACTACTTGTGAGCTGTTTGGTGGTCGATTTGATAAAAACTCATTTGAATTTGTATATTAAAGTTTTTTTAATAAATGAGTTGAGATCAAATAATATAAAATTTAACTTGTAAAACTCATGAATAAATTTGAATAAAATCTCATGAGTTGACTTGTAATTTTAATATATAAATAATTTAATTTTAGATATATAATACATAAATTTTTATTGTAAAAACTATTACAAAATATATTACTAAAATAAACACTACATCAAAATGGCTCATTTGTTACAATTAAAATTATTACATATATTGTAAAATTGTCACAATATATTAATTATGGCAATAAAAATTGTTATGAAGTTGTCACATAATACCCTGTTGCAAATAGTCTATTGTAAAATGTGTCAATAAAAAATTGTTACTAATAACATTTTGTTTATGACAATAAATTGAATGTCACAAAAAATATTTAATGTGATAACATATATTGTCACAATTAAAATTATAATTATCATGTAAAAATTATATTGTCACCAATACAATACTATTTTTCATGACAATATAATTTATTGTTAAAAAAAGTATAAATAGTGACATTATTTGCTGTCACAT
Organism: Mallotus nudiflorus; assembly: GCA_947683625.1. Taxonomy (NCBI): domain Eukaryota; kingdom Viridiplantae; phylum Streptophyta; class Magnoliopsida; order Malpighiales; family Euphorbiaceae; genus Mallotus; species Mallotus nudiflorus. The sequence continues at coordinate 2,220,094 of CANTUR010000142.1, forward strand.
TAATTATGCTAATTTTTCAATATTTTATTAGTGACAATTTTTTTTGTCACAAAAATATTATTTTTATTATTACCATTCTTTAAATTTTAACTACTTTTAATTTTAATATAATATTTATCTAAAATTTTAAATTTAAATATTTGAAAAATTTTCAACTTTTTTATTTTAATAATTATCATAACTACCATTAAAAAAAATATAACTTGATAATTGTTTAATTGGACTATTTTATAGAGAAAAGTACAAATTTTTTTACTTACTGTGGGATTTAAATTAGTATAAAAGTATAAATTTAATTAGTGATAAAACTTTTTTTATTGTAATAAAAAGAGTGTTGAATATATATTACTGATAGTTAATTATTGTCACCTAAAATAAAATTTTACTTAAACTTAAAAATTTTAATTCGTATCATGAAAAAATAACACAGACTATTAATCAGCAACAAGAAAAGTGACTCAATATATATTTTATGACAATATAATATTAAATTGACATAAATATTAAAATTTATTCATTACAATTTTCGACTTGTAACAAAAATATATGTTATATATATTTGTCACAACTAAGATTCATCACTTATAAACTAAAAATTTTAGTGATAATATTAAATAATATATTTTTTACATGACAAATAAAACTTGTCACAAAAATATTTTTTGTTACATTAAAAAATATTATCGCAAAAAAGTTCTACTTTTAATTTTATAATAAGAATTAGTGACATTATCATAATAAATTGTCACAAGATTTTAATTTATTTGTGAAAATTTAATATATAGTCATATATTATTCAGTGATGAATTAATAAATTAAATATTGTGATATATTAAAAAATTATTATCACTTATTGAATTTTTTTGGAACAATAAATTTTGTGACCATAAAAATATTGTCACTAATAAGTGAATTTGATGTAGTGAAAATTATAATTAATATTAAATATATTATAATTTATTTAGTAATTGACTTATTTTAAATTTTTAATATGTAATTTTAATTAATATCTTGCATATTTAAAATTCCTTTAGATTCATTTATTGCACAAACAACTCATTGACATTAAATGTCATAACGAACTCGGTTTAATTATAAATAAACTAAACTTAAACTAGTCAAAACTTAGTTTATCTCGATTTGCTTATATTCATATATATTAAATAAGTTTTTATTAGTAAATTAACAAATTAATTTTTTTTAGGAGAACTATTATTGTTACCATAAATAGCTGCTAGGCCTTGTACACCTTCAATTCAATTGACAAATTCTAATTTCTGTAGAAACATAATAAATACAGGGTTAGCTAGAATCCATTACTCAAATACTCAAATATTAATTGCAATTGGAATCTTTTCTGTGAGCAGCCATGCATTCCTTTTTATCTCTCCCATTAAATTTTTTCACCAAAAAAAGTTTTTTTTTTTTAAAATAAAAAGAAATTGGAAGAATTAATTCTCCAACATATCTTATCAAATCAAAACTGCAGAAGTGAAGAAAACAGATAACATCAAGTTCAAAAAGTAGTAATAAAACTTTGCTATAAATTGAGATTCTTACCAGACAAACCCAGGCATATATTAAAGACTGTAAATAACACCATCCAGCCACCATTTACATTTACATATAACCAATATACATACCAACTTTTAATTAATTAATATGTACATAAATTAAAAAAAAAAATCATCTATATAAATATATATCTACAAATTAATTTTTTTTTTTTTAAAAAAAAGAGAGGAAATTTAAGACTTGCCATATTTGTGCCAACAAACAAGAATCACCACACATCTTCTAACAATGTATAGTCTTGCTCTTTGCTCATTTACCGTGGAAATCCACCGGCGCTCCTGCCTCCTGTCTCTTGAAACACCACCTCCCAAATCTTCCATGCCCTTCACTTGCCGCCGCGGCGATACACATTGACCCATTTACCACAGAAACCAATTCAATAATATTCCTATAAATATATGTATATATTCCTAATATTATTATGTACACATATAAGAATCAAAACCTTTTATATACACACAATTATAATTACAATTATAATAATACCCTTTTATGCATTTCTCTTAAAACATCTTTTTATTTATGTATGTATGTATTTTTATTGTTTATGCATTGCAAAATGAAATAGTTGTTTCCCTTAAAGGAAAGATAACAAAGAAAAGAGAAAGAACAAACTCATAACACTAACAGCGTTATTTTGTTTTATTTTATTTTTTTTGTCTTTTTTAAAAGGACATACTAAGAAACACGTTCGGTGCGGGCGTTTATTATCATCCAACCAAACCCGAAATATCCGCAATTTTATTTTACCGCTTAATATGTGCGTCCAAATAATTTGTTTAAGAAAAAAATATATATGGAGTAACATTGATTTGTCTATATTTAATATAAGGAAAATTCTATGGTTATTTGACTTTTTAATTACTTTTATTTTATCTTTATCATCACATGATGAAAATATATTTTATCATCAAATTGTGAAGTATATTTTATTTTATAAAAAATCAAATAACAATAGAATACACCTCATGTATATTTATAATTCTAACCAACAACCCTTTAAAATACATATATTTAATAATGAACAATTGTTGCTTATGTACTTAATTATTTAATACTTAAATTATTATAATATACAAGATCAACACGTATATAAATTTATTTCATTTTTTAAATTTGATAAATATGTATTAATGTTTTATAGGATCAGCACAAAAAAAATTACATGGTTAGAAGCATTTTTATTTGAAGATTTTTGATATTTTTATCACATTTAGAATATTTAATTTTATTTTTTAACACTTTAATACTTTATCAATGAATATCATCACTATTTTATAATAAAATTTTAATATAATAATTTTTTTAATAATAAAAATATTTTACATGTGATTAACTATCAGTATAATTATTTAGATACTTTTAAAGATATTATAAATTTATTTTAAAATATTATTTCTTTTTATTCTTAATAAAATAAAATAAAAATATTTTTTATTTTTATTAATTTATTTTGATTAATTAAATGATATACTACTTAATAAATAATTGTTTTATTAAAAATTCATGTTAGTTTAATATCATATCATATATTTTTAATAATATTATTGATTAAAGTATTAAAATGTAATCAAATTATAAATTTTTAAATATTATAAAAAAATATTACAAATTTTTAAGTGAAAAAACGTTTAATGATAAATTATTTTCTTATAATTTTTTCTTTTTCTTAATTATTTCATAACCAAATTCTATACGTTTTTGACATTTGGTCCACCACATGCACGGATCTGATTGGATCAAAGACATATATTGCTTTGTTTGTTGTCTACGTTTCAGTGGTTTTTTTACTTAGTTCACAACTTTTGCCAAACAAATGTTGCCTTGCAAGTTGGTTTATAAGGCGTATCTAATTATTATTGAAAAAGTTTTATCTATATTTGATGTATTATATTTAATATTAAAATTTAAAATATATTATTTAATTATTATTAATTTAATTAATAAAAATAAAATATGTGTCTTATATTTTAAATTCTACTACTGGATATATACATTATTATTTAGGTTGTAATTATTTTAGTTAGTAGAGATATCATATGTATAATGTAAATTTTAATAAACTATATAATTAGAGGACAAATCTTTTTTTTTAAATTAATGATAATAGAAATCAAACTTTATATTTTAGAAAGTCATTAGAGAATAATTATCAATTGATTATTTCCTCACTAGCATTGTAATTCTTTATTTAGATGAACAAAATTTTATTTTTATTAAAAAAATAACTACATTATATTTATATTAATGAAATTTTTTTATATTATTAGAAAATAAATTCAACTAATATTAGGAGTCAACGTCTTGGTCCCTTAAACCTTTACATTTTTTCTTGTATTTATTATTTTCATATAAATGTTAGGATAAGGATACATAAGTACTTTATGGTCAAAGCATTTTAGCATTAGGGTTTTTTTTTTTTTTTTTGTGATATTTCAATATCATATGTTTCATATTTATAGTACTTAAGTGATAAAATTTGTTACAACTTTTAATTTCTCTCTCCTCAAGTATCCGAAAATCAAAATTTTAATACAATTTGATAGATTAGGGAAAATTAAGTTTATTCATGGTAATTTTAAGTAGTAATAATAACATAAATAAAAGAAAAAAATAAAAATAATTTTCCATATTTTTATTTAAAAAAAAAAGATTCTACACACTATGAACAATGCTAAATCCATATTAAAATTATTAGAATTTGATTAAAATTAAAAATCAATTTTTTTGGATGCTAAAAATGAGAAAAATCATGATTTGTAACAAATTTTATTACTCAAGTGATATTAATTTGAAATCACATGGTACTGAAATGTCATAAAAGAAACCACAGGGTCCCAATGCTAAAATGCTTGAACCACAAGGTACTTATTTGTACTTATCCCTAAATTTTATCATACTTTAGTTCATTAATCACTTCAAAATTAATAATTTATAACTTGTTTAACTTTTTTTATTTTGATCCTCAAAACAACATTTTTTAGATCCTAGGATATATTAATTTGTCCAAATAAGTAATTATACATAATCATCATTAGTGATAACTCCAAATTGAATTTCTTGCTGTGAAACTTACATCGACGAGAGGAACGTGTGAAAAGGTGGGGTTTCCCCTACAAATACTCTAAAACTTAAGTAAGTATTTGTAAGGAAAATAATAACAAAGTGAGTATAGTTAAATTGAAGAATGTTGGATGATTACTTGTATGATGAGATGATGGTCATGGCTTGATGTAGAATGATGTAATGATGATGTTGAATGAATGATATGAGATGGATATATATATATATATAGGGAGAAGTTATATATAAACCTGAGAGGAATATGATTTCTTGCATTTGTAGGATTGCTTGTTTAGGAGAGAATAGATTTCCTCTATAGAATGATCCCTATAATTAGGAATAAAATATATCTCCTTCCTCTTTAATCCCCCTGAAAGTCTATTCGGATATTTATGTCCGAGTTTTTGATGAAGTGATGTTCTGAGCAATGCCTTGTGTTGATAAGATAATCTGTCACTTAATAATGAGATGCTCAGAGATGATGATCTAATTAAGGTGATACATGGTGTCGAGAGACGAATTGGCCAGCCTCAGTCATTGGATTCTAGATGCTTAGTGTTATGAAATGACCCAAGTTTTGAGCCTTTATGTTATGAAATGACCTGAGGACTAGCTTCAGTTGCTAGAGTTTTGATGCTCGATATTATGAAATGACCTAAGTCTCAAAACTTTAGTGTTATTGAAACGACGTAAAGGTACCAACTTCAGTTATTGGATTTAGATGCTCGGTGTTATGAAATGACCGAGTCTCAGAACTTTAGTGTTATTGAAATGACTTAAAGATGCTAGCTTCAGTCACTAGACTTAGATACTCGGTGTTATAAAATAGCCCGAATCTCAGAACTTTAGTGTTATTAAAATGACCTGAAGATGTCAACTTCAGTCATTGAACTTAGATGCTTGATGTTTTGAAACGATCTAGTCTCGGAACTTCAGTGTTATTGAAATGACCTGAAGTTGCTAGCTTCAATCATTGGAATTAGATACTCGGTGTTATGCAATGAGTCGAGTATTAAAAACTTCAATGTTATTGAAATGACCTGAAGGTGCCAACTTCAGTCAGTAGACTTAGATGCTTAGTGTTATTGAAATAACTTGAGATTGCTGGGATGAGCATTGCTCATTCATGATTGTCTGTATTGAGCCTTATCAAAGCTATTAATGTACTTTTGCTCTGCTTTTAACAAATATTTATGTTCTTTTGTCGGTGTTGTCTTCTGTTGTTTGTGCAATAATTATGCTGCATGAAATTATGGACTTAATGTGATTCCAAATTTCTACCACTTTAGAGTGGACTCGGTGTCCCACTGTCAAAATTTCCATACTGCAATGGTTTCGTTGGCTCGGTAAGGCAGTATATGAATGTTAAGAGCTGCTTATTTTGCTTTAACATGCTATAATAGCGTGGAATTTATAAGAGACGCCCTTTCTTTCACATGCAATCGATGATTAATTATTTCCCATAAATGTTGTTAATCGCTATCAGTGTTTTTAATTCGCATTTACTTATTTCGAATCTTAAGTATAAATATACTATATATTCATTAGTTCGATGCTTCTTCAAGTTCGGTTGATTTTTAGCTTATACTTGTGAGGATGGTTGTCTGACTAATGCAACCTGTCCGGTACAAGATTTGGCATCTTAGCAGAATCAAATGCTCTGAGTTTAGGAATTAGCTTGACCAGATAAAATTCAAACTTCAATTCAAATCCAGGTGTCTGGAACTTGATTGTGGAGAATCAGACCCTGATGTCTAACTATCTTTAGGTTTTTGATGCTCGGATCTTGGTACGGGGGTTCTTGGCATTTAGTTAGTTCAAATATCTGAGCTTTGCTGAAAGTCTTGGTCTTCTTCCCCATCCAAATCAATGCTTACATAAGTTATTTGTTACCATGGATTGGAGCTGGCATGGAATCTTTCTATCTGACATTGTTTGAGATGTATCTCGGTAGTATTGGCTTCTTCAAAATATTTATTTATTTCTTAAAGGCTGCCATCTTGTAGTGTCTACACCTTGATCTTCACTTGTATCAGTGTTCAATACCTCCATTCTCTTTTATTGTTGTCTTTAACGTTCTTGGGCCATCGATTCATTGAAATTAATTTTATTATTCGTCTTCTGCTTCTTCTTTTTATGCTCAAATTTGAAGTCATTTGTTTGTTTATCTTCTATCTCCTTTCTTTTCCTTAAATTCATGTTCAACTAATACTACTCTGTTTTCTTTATTTATTTCAGCTGTTGACGATCTTCTTTATTTATTCTGCTCTTGTAAATTCTTGATCTTATTTGGTACAATGAACAAGCATGGCCTTCCAAACTTGCATATCTGCCCCTTGTGGTCACAGTTTTAGGTACCGAGGAATTCAAATTTCAGCTAAAGAAGCTCAGCTTGTTTCATCAAAAGTGAATTTCCTAAGAGTCGACGACTGTAGCCAATTTTCGATGGTAAAGGCTCGGTGATCATTTATGATGACCGTGTTGCGCCTTGCCTGTGCTGCTATTACATCAAACAAAAGAGAAATTTTTTAGGATTGTTTGATTGATCTTATCTAATTATTAGTTCTTGATGTATTCTCAAAAAATATATCATTGTGATTGGTGTGTTTTATGTATAGGCAATAATCATGTATTCATGAATGAACATCTATATGTAGATGTATAGACGCGCTTGTTTGACAAGTTATAATTATTCTTATAAGATGTGGAAATAATAAAAATAAATAGTTGAGAAAGAAGAGAAAACTTATCTCTAATGTTGTAATGACTCTTTATTTTAAATAATATAAAATTATTTTAAAATATGCAGTATTAATAATATTTTAAATTTTTATATAATATCATTATTTGTGAATAGTATTTATTTATTTTATGTTAAATATTTTATTTACATAATTGGCATTATTTTGGAAGTTAGTATTGTTAGTATTATTATTATTATTATTTGTTATTGTTAGTATTATTATTATTATTATTATTATTATTATTATTATTGTTATTGTTATGGTCATTATCACTATTATTATTATCATTACTATTATTGTTATTATTATAATGTGCATGTGTTGTGTATATATATGTATATATATATGTGTGTGTGTGTTAGGTATTGAGATAATATATATATATATATATATATATATATATATATATATATATATATATAAGGGGAAGTCATGTAAAATTTCAGGTCAACCTCCCTCTCCCCCACTTTTTTTTCTCTTTCTTCTTCTTCTTATTCTTTCCTTCTCCATTTTTGCCATTTTTGGTCTTTGCAAGCTTCACCACCCATGCCTGAGCCACCAACAGACCACCACGAAGCTTGTCTGAGCCACCAACAGACCACCATGAAGCTTGTCGTTGTCCTCTCTTCCTTTCTCCTTCTCATTGACGCCTGGATATCCCTAGTCGTCGGAATCTGTAAGAAATCGTGGGTGTGCTATAGAGTTGCCGGTGAGAATCCAATGGTTTTAGCTCGCGATCCCAAGCTTGTTCGACTCCTTTTGACATGGGCTACTCGATTCTCAAGTCATTTCAACTCTAGAACGTCCGGTTAGTTATATATCTTCAAGTTTAGTTTATGTCTATTTAGGGTTTTTATTTTTTTTAGCTTGAGTTTGAATGATTCTTGTTAACCCCTTTTGGAAATGTTGTTGTGTGAATCTTTAGTTTCTCAAATATATTTTTAGTTTATTTTTCTGAATTTATTTGATTTATGTATAATTATTGTATTTTTTATAATTAAAATGAATTTTTATTAATTATGTGTTTTATATATATTGTATAGAAATTGTGTTAAATTACTATAGTTAATTTAAATTATTAGCTTTGGAAATGAGAAAATAATTTTTAGTAATCTTGGTTAATTTTTGTATAATATTTAGTATTATGTAATTTTTGGATTAATTGATAAACTTTGTGTTTTAATTGAAATTATGGTTAATTAGTATGTTTTAAGTGATTTTGGAATAATAAATAGTATTAAAATAATTTTTATGAATTATTTACTATTTTTAACCAATTAATAATAATTTTTGAAAATGTATTCAAATAATAAATTTATCTATTGTAATGATCCTATATTTTAAATAATATAAAATTATTTTGAGATATGCAGTATTAATAAAATTTTAAATTTTATTTATATATTATTGTTATTATTTGAGAATATTGTTTATTTATTTTATTCTAAGAATTTTGTTTACGTAAAATAATTTATTTAGGAGTTCTATTATTCATATATATTAAAGTTATTATCATTACTATGATTTTAAATAGTATTATTATTATTATTATTATTATTTCATTGCTATTGTCGTCGTCGTCATCATCATCATCAAATGTGCATAGTGTGTTGTGTGTGTGTGTGTATATATATATTTATATATACAAGTTGTGTGTGTGTATATATAGATGTATATAAAAGGGATTAAAAGTAAAAAATTTTGGGTCAAAGGAAGTCACCACCTCCCTCTTTCTTTTTTCTTTTTTTTTTCTTCCCCTTTGTTTTTCTTCCTTCCTTTCCCATACCATCACTGCACAACCCAGCTAGCCGGAGCAACCACCACCAGCCACTGTCAACTCCCCTCACCTCCTCCTTCCCTTCCACCGCTCCAGGTCACGTCAAGACCACTGGAACTACCAGAAGCAACAGCTGCACCGAGGAGTTGCCATTGATACCAGTGATACTTCTGGTCGCCCTAGCTCACCTCTCTGGTCTCGTTTCAATCCTTGAGCTTCGGTGAGTGTGAATCTGAGCTTCGTTTGAGCTCAATCCCTCTAGATTTTAGTTTATATTTATTTTAAGTTTTATTTTTTTTGAGCTTGATATTGATTTATTTATGAACTCTTGCTTTATAAATGTTGATCTTGACAACTTTAGCTTCTTAAAAATAATTTTTGTTTATTTTTTTGAATTAATTTGAATTATGGGTAATTTTTTATTATTTCAATAATAAAATATTGAATTTTTTATAATTATGTTAATTAATTATTTTAATGGAAATTTAGTTAAATTAGTGTTATTAATTTGAGTTAATAATTTTAGAATTTATAAAATAATTTTTAGTGAATTTATATAATTTTTGAGAATATTATTAGTATTATGCGAATATTGGAATTAATGAGTTAATTGCATATTTTTGTTGAAATTATAGTTAAATAATATGTTTTAAATGATTTTAAAATTATATAGGGTATTAAAATGATTTTTATAAATTATTTACCATTTTTAACTAATTAATATTAATTTTCAAAAATTATCTTCAAATAATATATTATTTACTATTTTAGTGATTAAATTGATTTTTAATTAATTTTATTATATAATTAAGTCATGTGAGTAATTAAAAGTGAATTTTACCATTTTATGTGGAATTATTGAAAATTTTGATTTTATTAATATTATATTATTATTTGAGATTTTATTTAATTATTGTGAAAATAATTATATTTAGTGATTTAATGTTTAAATATATTATATTTTGGTATTTTATGAATATTTATGAAATTTAATGAAATTTAATATATTTATTATTTTATATGTATTTTTGGTGAATTGTGAACCTTGGTTGGGAGTTTGTGTAGTTTGGGATTCCAACTCAAGGTGTTGAGCTTTGTGCAATTTAGAAGTGTGTTTTCCTTGAAGGATCGACTCTACTTTTTAGTAGAGAAATGTTCATTTTACAGAGAAGATTCTGTCCAATTTTTTATAGAATTCTCGTAAAACGTGATATTGAGTCGATCCTGAATTTTTGTGTTTGTCCTGAGTTTTAAATTCTTAAATCGAGTCTCCTTTAGAATTCTTAGAAGTATAAGTTAGAAATTAGTCTGATTATTATTATTATTTATTTTCTAGCTACGCAGAGACTAAGGCCTATAGGATCGGGCCCGTCAAGTCATATATATATTGCATATAGTGCATAATTATAAATAATTATGTTTTTATATGAATTATTTCATTAAATGGTTTAATATATTTTGGTATATTTCGACATATATGCGATGATATATACTTGATATATTCTCAAAATGTATTCAAGTATATTTTGGTATATTTATGGTTGATTTTGGTTATATGTAGCATATATGTACTTGAAATATATTTAGTATATTTATGGTATATTTATGGTATATTTTATGTTATGAATGTCATTTATGTTTAATTATACATTTGTTTATTTTCTATAAATATACAATTTTATTCGAAGGATATTAATAGAATGTGCTACCTAGTGGGTTGTACTAGGATTATGTAAGCACCGGTTCGTTAGACTTTAGGGTCAATATTGTGAGAATTATTTGAGGTGATTGATTATTGTGAATATTAAGTATTCAGTGAGTGAATAGTGTGGCTGCTAGAGCTCGGTTGACTTAGTGTCTCGGGGCCAATCACACTGACAGAGTGAGATTGCTAGAGCTCGGTTGACTTAGTGTCTCAGAGCCAATCTACTGTCCAAAAATGGAATAAAAGAATTTCTTTGGAATTAAGTAAGCCTGCGTGGCTAGTGTGATATTTGTTTGAGGTTACGATTATTTTTAGGGTTCTATTTGATCATTCATTTAAATAATATTTTTTGCATTCAATATATATATATATATATATATATAAAAGCAGAGTTTTGCATCTGTGTGAACTGCGTGTATATGTATATTTATATATTGATGCTTGACTGAATATGTTTTAGATTACATGTATATATATTATAATAATTCATATATTATATATATACTCCCTAGGCTAGATTATGTAAATTATTTATTTGAACTTTATTGTATTTTAAAAAATTACAGTAGTAGTGCTTTATATCTATAGAATGTTATTTTTAATAAGAGGCCTATCTCTGAATATTGTATGAAAATATTTTTATTTTAAGAAATGACATTTAAGTATTTATTTCTATATTGACTTAATTTTTAATTCTGGTGTTTTTTTATTTATTTATTTATTACATGCGTTTTCATTTTTAAAGCTTGCTATAGGTTCCAGATTCGAAAGAATTCTCATTCCCTAGCGCCAGTCATGACTCCCTGATTTGGATTATGACAAAGTTGGTATCAGAGCTCTAAGTTATTAGTGTTGTCGACCTAGGTTTTCAAAGTCTTGTTTTCTTTGAAACTACTACAGTTAATTAGGTTTGATTATGTCTTCGATAAGTTTTCCTTGATTTAGTATTCCATGTAACTGTTAGATTGTTTATTTTGTCTGAATCTCTTTAGTTTTGTCTTTCCAGAATGAGGAGGCAAGCGCGTGTTGCTCCATTGGTAGTTGAGGCCGAGGATTATGAGTCCTTTCAGGATGGAGTTTTACCTCCTGAGTTGCCAGTGAGGCGTAGAGGCTAAGGTAGAGGTAAACCTCGAGGAGTGGCAGTTCACCGTAGACAACGAGAGCTACAAGATGAGGAACCTATAGAGCTAGAATATGAGGAAGCTACTATACCTCCAGTTGTACCACTGATACAACTTGCCTATTAACAGGGTATGTTTGACCTTGAGGCAGTACTATTCTATGCTAGAGTCAGTAGGATAGCCTTTGATACGACGTCAGATCTGTTAGACTTTTTGCACACTATTGAGATGAGGACTTATACTGCTCACACTGAGTACTAGTGGATCATGATCGTTGAGTTATCTGTAAAGGGACCAACCCTGGATTGGTTCACCTAGGTGATTCAGCTATACATGATTATGATGACTTGGGCACAGTTTAAAGAGAGATTTATGAGGAGATTCTGTCTAGAGCCATTTTGGATGAGTTACAGATTTTGGCTGACGAGCATCACTAGAGGTGATAGATCTGTCGAGGACTACATTAGAGAGTTTTTATGACTTGGCAGATATGCAGAGGATTTGATGCTAGACTAGTATTTTACTGTCATGATTTACGTTACTAATCTGGGTTCTGCATTTACTAGGATGCCTACTACGGGCCTTACTCTAAAGTTGGTGATAGAGTTGGCCAAGGAGATAGTGTTGAGACTAGTCAAGCAAGGAGTTATGCCTGATTATTATTAGTTGGGTATTCAGTCAGGAGGATTCTAGACTACTCCATATTCAACTTTCCAGATTGGTTCTAATAGTCAGCAGAGAGGCTCAGTACAACAGAGTCAGAGGCAGTAGCAGAGAGTACATAGGAGTAGCAAACATGGCCATGCTGGAGCTCCTGGAACTACCAGATTTAGGTTTAATGCTTCTATTAGTAGTAATGGTTAGAGTTCGGGTTACGGTAGCACAAGATCAGCAGTCATCGCCTGTCAAACTTTTAGTAGAGTCCATCATGGACCCTATTACATGGCGCCATTAACATATTTTTAGTGCGAATAGATGGGGCATTTTGCTAAATCATGCCTATATTCTGGTTTTCAACTATAGCAGTTTCCACAACAATCAATTGCTAGCATAGCAGTAGCTCCTTTTTAGTTACCTCCAGCTCAGTACCTGAGTTTAACATAAATTATTGCCCAGCAGGGCGTGGCAAAGGTACTAGAGGAGGTGCTAGAGGTTTTGGCCAGGCTTCCACCAGTTAGTAGGGAGGTTGAGGTTAAGCCAGGGTTTTCCACCTCACTCAGCAGGATGCTCAGGCATCTAATGTCATTGTTATAGGTATCATTTCAGTCTGTTACTTGGATGCTTAGGTTTTGTTTGATCCGGGTGACATACACTCCTTCATATTCCTTATTTTTGCTTCAAAGTCGTGTTGGCAAGCTTCGAGGATGGCTTTTCCTTTGTTTGTTACCACTCCTCTAAGAGATTCATTGGACACTGACATTGTCCTTTTTGGTTGTCCAGTGTTTGTCGGAGGCAGAGAACTCCCAGCACAATTAGTATTGTTGGATGAGATGGAGTTTAATATGATTTTGGATATGGATTGGTTGTCTCAGCACTATGCCATTGTGGATTATCAGAGTAAAGAGGTGATTTTTAGAATTTTGGATGAAGAAGAGTTTAAGTTTATGGGTAATAAGAGTTCTGCACCTCATATTCTCATCTCTACTATCACAACTAGGAAGATGTTGAGGAAGGGTTGTCAAGGATATTTGGCATTAGTTAGGGATACTTCAGTGAAAAAGTTATCACTCATAGATATTCCTATTACCTGTGAGTTTCCTGATATTTTTTCTGAAGAGTTGTCAGGTTTACCACCTCATAGAGAGATTGAGTTTTGTATAGATGTGGTTCCAAGCACCAGTCCTATTTCGATATTGCCCTACAGTATAGCTCCTATAGAGTTGAAAGAGTTAAAGGAGCAATTGTATGAATTGTTAGATAAGGGTTTCATCAAACCCAATGTTTGTCCTTGGGGTGCACTAGTCCTATTTGTGAGGAAGAAGGATGGTACCATGAGACTGTACATAAATTACAAAGAGTTGAATAAGGTGATAGTGGAGAACAAGTATCCTCTCCCAAGGATAAATGATCTATTTGACCAACTTCAGGGTGCACAATTCTTTTCTAAGATTGACTTGAGGTCGGGTTATCATTAATTGCGGATCAGTGAGTCTGATGTTCCTAAAATGGTGTTCCACACTCAATATAGCCACTATGAGTTTCTAGTAATGTCATTTGGGTTGACTAATGCACCAGTTGCTTTTATGGATCTAATGAATAGGGTATTCAGACCATTTTTGAATCAGTTTATAGTAGTCTTCATTAATGATATATTAGTATATTCGAAGAGTATAGAGGAGTATGTATATCACTTGAGGATTGTAGTGCAAACATTGAGAGAACTTCAACTTTATGCTAAATTCTCGATGTGTAATTTCTGATTGGAGAGTGTTGCATTCCTTGGATGCATGCTATCTAAAGATGGTATCCTGGTTGATTCATAGAAATTGAGGCAATGTCTAAGTGGCCCAGATTGACGACAGTCATAGAGATTCATAGTTTTTTGGGTTTAGTTGGGTATTATAGGAGATTTATGCAGGATTTTTTTAGAATTAGAGCTCCTATAACTCGCTTAACTCAAAAGAATGTGAAGTTTGAGTGGTCAGATACTTATGAGAATAGTTTTCAGTTGCTGAAGGAGAAGTTGACCACAGCTCCAGTTTTAGCTTTGCCTAATAGAGTAGATAATTCATTGTGTATTATGATGCCTCTAGAGTTGGCCTAAGTTGTGTGTTGATGCAAAATGGTAGGGTGATAGCATAAGCTTCAAGGAAGTTGAAGAAGCATGAACAGAATTATCCTGCCCACTATCTAAAGATGGCTGCAGTGATATTTACTCTCAAGATTTAAAGACTTTATCTGTACGGGGTGACTTATGAGATTTTTACTGATCACAAGAGCCTTAAGTACATTTTTCAGTAGAGAGATCTGAATATGAGGCAGAAGAGATGGTTAGAACTCTTGAAGGACTATGATTGTGAGATTCTTTATCATCCAAGCAAGACTAATGTGGTAGCAGATGCCGTAAGCAAGAAGTCTTCAGGTAGTCTTACTCACAGACAGTGAGATTGCTGGAACTCAGTTGACTTAGTGTTTTAGGGCTAGTCTATTATTAAAAAATGGAATAAGATAATTTCTTTAGAATTAAGTAAGACCTTATGGCTAGTGTGATATTTTTTTGAGGTTACGATTATTTTTAGGATTTTATTTGATCCTTCATTTAAATAATATTTTCTGCATTCAATATATATATATATAAGTAGAGTTTTGCATCTGTGTGAATTGTGTGTATACATATATTTATATACTGATGCTTGACTAAATATGTTTTAGATTGCATGTATATATATTATAATAATTGATATATTATATATATACTCCCCTCAATATTTTTTTAGGATATTTTTCATCGTCAGACCTCAGTAATAGACCTCTACGTCGAACTTCTGACTTCTTCAGCCTCGGCTAGATTATATAAATTATTTATTTGAACTTCGTTGTATTCTAGAAAACTACAGTAGTAGTGCTTTGTATCTGTAGAATGTTATTTTTAGTAAGAGGCCTATCTCTGAATATTGTATGAAAATATTTTTATTTTCTGAAGTGAAATTTAAGTATCTATTTCTATATCGACTTAAGTTTTAATTTTGGTGTATTTTTATTTATTTATTGCATGCATTTTTATTTTTAAGACTTGCTATGGATTCCGGATTCGAAAGAATTTCTATTTCCTAGTGTCGGTCATGTCTCCTTGGTTTGAGTCGTGACATCTACTATTTTTGTGATTAAATGAGTTTTAACTATTTTTATTATATATTTAAACTATTTAGATAATTATTTGTGAATTTTTCTATTTAATTTCGAACAATAAAAAAATGGATTTTTATTAATATTATGTAATTTATTTAGGATTTTTTTTTACTTAATGTGCAAATAATTAGCTTTAATTTTTTATTATTTAAATAAATTATATTATGGTTTATTATTGATGATTATTAATTTTGATGATTTTTAGTATATTATTATTATTAAATATTGCTTTGATTATGAATTGTAATCCTCAGTTGGGAATTGTATAGTTTGTAGTTCCAACCTAAGGTGGTGAATATTTGTGAATTTTGAAGTGTTTTTCTGTACATGGTTGACTTTACTTTGTGTAAAGAGATGTCCATTTTATAGAGAAAATTCTGCTGAATTTTTCGATAGATTTCTCATAAAATGTGATATCGGGTCTATTTTAGTAGAGTCTTATTTTTAATCGAGTCTCTCCTTAGGAATCTAGAATTTGTAGGAATTTCGTTTTTAATAATTTCTTTGCTTTAGCCACGCCTTCAGCCGAGCTGACTGGTTGGGGTTAAATGCATTCAACTTGTAAATTAATAATTGAACTGTGTGTTAGGTGTTTTAAATTAATATATATAAATTCTTTGATTTTTGATAAAAAAAAAGGTAGAATTTAATAAAATAATTATTTTATTATTTAAAATATGTATAGTTTTACTTGAGTGAAATTCTCCTTTTGATTGTCATGATTAAATAAGCAAGTATATGTTAAAATTTTCATATGATTAGTTAATTGTTATTTTATTTTAATTTATTGCAATCTTTCTTGTTTATTTATATCTATTTATTTTAAATTAAATTATGGTACCTGATGGGTTTCACAAGACTGTGTGCGCACCGATAGGATTGAGAGTGAGTGTTGATGGTTAAAAAGGCTCGGTGATATTTTACTCTCGGACATGATTTTGTGAGATTGTGTATAAGGCTCGGTGATACTTTACTCTCAAGTGTGATTTATATATTACTAGGGTTGGTAGCTCGGTGATGATTTGCTCTCGAGAATTGCCAATAAATATTGGTTTAAGTGAATTGATTGTGGCTGGTAACTTGGTTGATGCTTTGCTCTTAGGAACCGGCAGTCCTTAGATTATAAGAGAGCTGAAAGGCTATTAGATTTGTGGATTAGGATTCTACCTAATTTTCTTATAAAAATGATTTAATAAAGGTTATTGTATTTTATAAAGTATGTTATGATTTTAAAATACTTTATTTCGGTAAAAGAGGATTTTGATAAAACTAAATAGTTTAAATGATAAATTATAAACTTTTTACCTTCATAAATATATTTTAAAGGAGGTTTTGTACTATATACATTTCTTTTATTGACTTACTCAGTGAGGTCTGACTTTCCTTTATTATTTTTTTAGGATCTCGGGAGTCACCTGTCTGTTAGCCTACTCTACGTCGGGTTTCTTCTTCTTTGGTTGTGTTATGTTGGTTTATTTGATATATATTATTGTCATGTGTGTATTTTAAATCTAGAACACCACAATAGTAGTGGAATGGTTATTTATTATGTTATATTTGACGTATGTATGAAAACTTGTACTAAAGGTTATTATTATATATATTACCTAAGTTTGTGTTGGATTTTAATTCATTTATGCTTTTTGTCTTTACTTTAATTATGTCATTTTATTATCATCTTTATATTATTGAAATTTTCATAAAGGTTTATTATGGGTTTCGGGTACTTTATGTATTCTCATTCCCTAGTGTTGGTCACGTGCCCCCTTTTAAGATCAGTTCATGATAAATGTGCTTTTGTCCCGCCTTCAAGTTAGTGAATATTTATGTTCATGAGTTTACTTAATTTTTACCGAAAATTTATAGGTTTTTTCTTGTACCTTTTTGCTTAAGCAATTTAGATTTTTTTTTTTATGAATATCTAAGCTTCAAATAAGTGCCAAGCAAAAATACTGTCCAAGTTTGCATGTATTCTATGACATTTTGCTTTATTTCTAATTCATCCTTCATGGAGTCTTAAAGTTATTACATTAGTTGGTGTAGGCTTGTAGGCTTTGGCATTTAGTGCTGATTTACATTCCTTGTTGTGACTTACGACTCTTGCTCAAACTCTTATTGAAAAGCTCGGTGCTTATTCCAAATATAGCAGACATAAGAACCAAGCTTATATGTCTGATTATCCCTAGGCTTTGGTGCTTTGATGCTTTTAGCTTGGAGCTCAACTTCATATCTCAATGGTCCATTTGTGGTTTACTCCAATGTTTTAGCTCCTCCATGCTCAATGCTAGAATTATTGCGATCACTTATTGAATCCAAGCATCACCTTATTGCTTAATCATGCATTTGCTGTTGCTTCAAGTTTTTTTAAAACCAAATGACTAGATGCAACACTTAAAAGCTAATTAATGATTTGTGTGAGTTATCTAATTATTAAACTTGGAATCAAGAACAAAGCTTTTCAGTAAGAGTGTTCAGAAATCCAACTTGAATGCAGTTGACCTAGATGTTCAGAAATCTTTCAAGCTAGAGAATAAGCCATATTGCCTGATTAACTTAGGATTTGGAGCTCAATAAGAACTTAATATCTGGTGTTTTATGCTCAAATGTTCAATGCTTGGAGATTAGCTTGTGAGCAGAGAACCATTTTTGTTCAAGGCCTTCCTTTATTGTCCTCATCAAATTCCACCTTCTAGTGGTCATGATGATTTTTTTTTTTTTTTTTTGCATCTTTGAGTTGATAAGAGCAAGTTCCCAGTAAGTAGTGATAATTTGAAACTTAATTCAATTGTGCCTAGCCCTTAATTATCTTAAATAAGTAAGACAAGCGAGGTCCCCATAGACAATGACACTTAATAACTCCAAATTGAATCTCTTACTGGTGAAACTTGCATCAACGAGAAGAAAGGTAAAGGGTCAGATTTTTCTTACAAACACTCCGAAGTTTAAATCAATATTTGTAAGGAAAATAATAATAAAGCAAGTAGAGTTAAATAGAAGAATGTTGGATGATTACTTGTATGATGAGATGATGATGATATGATGGCCATGACTTGATGTAGAATTATGTAATGATGTTGAATAAATGATATGAGATGAAATGAGATGTATATATAAGGAGAGGTTATATATAAACATGAGAGGAATATGATTCTTTGCACTTGTAAGATTGTCTTATTTAGAAGAGAATAGACTTCCTCTATAGAATGATCCCCATAATTAGAAATAAAATAGATCTCCTTTCTCTTTAAGGGTTTTGGTTCTCTATCGAGGGTATCAATTAGTCTAGTTAATTGATTATGGGTACGTTATGATGACTTGTTCATATTTTGCTACCAACTAACAACATTTCTTAGGATCAGTGAATTAATGTTATCGATAGAATAAATAAGCAGTTTTCAAAATAAATTTTTTACCTGTAAAATATACTATACGGCATTAGCTAGATTTATTATGTAAGATATAACTTTAAAAAGAAGGAAAACAATTGAGAAAATTCGAAAAATAATTGAAAATTATCTGACTACTTTTTTTTATCTAATGTTGCAATATTCAGTGTTCATAAAAGTTTTTAATAAAATATAATATATATGACTTTTTGTATTTGTCATTTTTATCAGTTTCTCACCTTAATTTATAATTTTTCCCATTTAATAACTTAACTCGCCAAAATTGTAATTTTCAAACCTCTATCAACATACGTGACATAAAATAATAAATCAGTATGTGTCACATTTTAAAGGTTTAATTGACCAAATATTGTAAGTAGAGGTATCAAACTGATAAAATTTTACAAATACATTGAGTGGTAGATGTATTATATCATCAAATTAGTACATGTTAATGTATTTTATGCAAATTTAAGTATTAAAATGATAAAATTACAAATTAATGTGTCAAATTGACAAATTATATCAAATATAAAGGGATATAAGTGTATTATGTATTTTAATTAATTTAAAATCTAAGTCTAAGTGAACTCATGAATGTAGCAAATCTCTTTCAATATTATTATTATTATTTAAATTAAAAAATTTTAATATTATATAATAAAAGATATAATTTTCTTCAAATTGACAACCATAGAGATTAAATATTATTAGTTTTTTAATTTAAAAGATTCAAATTTCATGTCACTTCAGCAAATAGATGTCGGTCGCTGACTAATATTATTAAAAAATGTTTTCAAAAGTTGTGTATGGTAGGTCAATTTTGAAAGGTTTTGTCTCCTAAAAAATGAAAAATATAATCATTTATTGTGATGAGGCTGTAAGCTGTCCCTTTTTATATATATAAAAATTAAGGGTAAGCTTGAATTTTGAAAGAAAATTATGGAAACATAATAAATGACTCCCAACTAAAACTTTCAAACACTATTTTGATTTAATGGTTTACTATTTTCTTTTATTTTCCTAAAATAAAATAAAATAATTATTCTATTGAACAGTAAATATTCAGAATTCACATCCTCAAAACATATTGTTGCTTATGCTCCGAAATTTGTACAATGAATTATTTTTTTAACAACCATTTAAATATTGCAGCATCATATATATATATATATATATGGTCAAACTTTTTTAACCTAATATGCATTAAAAAGACAAGTCTTAATGAATTTGAACTAATAACTTTAAAGTTATGGGTGACTACACTTGACCAATTGAGTCGAGCTTCATTGACATACAATAAATTATTGACCAAATCCCTTGATGACAGCAGTAATTATAGTAGCTAATTTTTTTTTATTTTCTTGTTGATTCTTTTGGCTATATTAAGACTATTTCCAAACTTATTTCTAGGCATCCAAGAGCCACAGTTTAAGTGTGAAGCTTGCTTATTAGCTAAATTTCAGTGTGATAAAAAATTATTTTTATTTCAATAATATTTCATATTTGAGTTATTTTTATAGTTATATTCTAATAAGATTGAATTAGTTAAAATTAAATAAATTTTAAATTCTAGTAATTTAGAAAGAAAATATTAAATAGATGATGGATGAAATTTTTGAATAGATACCAGGAATATTAATTAATATTCTTACCACACATATCATTGGTTGGTCACTTGGTTTATCAACAGAGGAATTTTATATAATAATTTTGATTTTAATGACTTTAAAATCAAATTAACAATATTAAATTATTTAAAAATTGTCTATATTGTATTAGGTTTTAATTTTGTTTCATCACTTCAATTAAATATTAAATTTTTATTAATTTAATTTTTTAACTCATTAAAATCAGGATTGCTGTATAATATATATTCCATCAATGGCTCATTACAGCTTGCTAGCTAGTTTCATAATAGGATACAAATGTATATTAATTTTATCAGAATTGTATGCATTAAAATTAATTATAAATATATTAAACAAGTTTTCAATTCGTTGGACTTTAGACAAGAGTTCAACAAGTTTTCAGTTAGCTAGTACCATTGAGGCCAGGGTTTATTTATTTGAGGGGGAGGGCAAAATTTATTGCTAGCCAACACAATATTAAACATTAAATTTCAGTTATGTATGATTTAAAAAAAAAAGTATTTACCTAATGTTCACCTCTGTTTAAAAGTATTTTAAGATGAAAAATATGAGTTACTTCATTATTAATTTACAAAATTATTTTTGATTTAATTTAAAATAAGAAGACTATTTTTTTTAGTAGTTGATCTGCAAGTATATCATTTGATCACCTAATTATTTTTTTAGAGAAAAAAAAAGTTCTTCATTTATTAAAAATTAAAAATACATATTGATAAAAAAAATAATATAAATAAAGTACAGTTAAAATATATTAAAATAAATTCTCCACTATTGTAAATTTTTTATTACTATTTCTTAATTGCATTAATAAAATTCTTTTAATGTATAATTCAACGATATATACACTCCATTTAATTATTTTGATTAGGTATAAATCGATTCTACTGTCTTTAAATAGGTCAGATTCTAAAAATATTAGCAAAATTTTAACCAAGTATAAATTTGTAAAATCTACAAAAAGAACACCATCCCATAAAAATTCCATGCATAAAGATTCAAAATTAAAAAAAAAAAAATTGGTGATTTGCATTTATTAAATGCAAAAATTTTATTTATTAATAATGAACATTCACCTATCGAAAATTAATTATGTTTACAATTGTGTTGTCATTAACTCAGTAAAATTTGGAGGTAGAGGCAAATGTTACATACTCCAATCTTGCACACTCTAAAGCCAAAATGAAATTCTGATATCCATTGAGAGTGGAAAGGAATTGATAAAAAATAAGCTGCCGTATATTTCTTTTTTCTTTGTTTAGTTTTATGCTGTACACTATTGATAAATCATTTAAACGTATTTTTTGTATATATGTTGGAAATTAAATATAAAGGGTATATAAATGTTAAAAATTTCATAGCCTAGATCCATGTTTGTAAGTGATGAGATTATTCTATGAAAGCCATGAGTTTTACAATTTAATTTTGGGTAAGAGAAAGTTTTTTTTTTTTTCATTTTTAATATATATATGAAAGAGGCCCTAGAGGGGTAAATATGATAAATTAAAAATTAAAAGAAAATTAAGATTTAATTAAGAATTAAAGGAGAGTTTAGATGAATGAGCAAGAGAAGAACTTAACAACAGAAAATTTTAAGGAGTTTGATTCATAAATGAATCTATGTTTCTATCTAATTTATCCACAAGTTAGGTTTTTTTAACACCCACTCCAATCTTATTAATCTAGATTGAGTTTCCAAGAGTTTTGTGGCTCAACTCTAACTTTTACAACACAATGAGCTTTTGTAGGCTAAGCTCTAACCAATAATCAATCACAAGTGTTTTGAAGCTTACACTTGAACCTAAACCACTAGTATTAACTACTCATTTTCCTTCTTCAACCCAAGAAAGAATATGAAGAAGAGAGATAACCTAGCACACAACTAACACTCAAATACAATTGAGAATTTTAAGAATAGAGAGAATTGTTCAAAGAATTTAATTGCTCAACCAACTTGTGTAACTTCTTAAATGAAGTTTTAGGTCTTCAATTTATAGTTTGAGAGTTAAAAATAGTTGTTGGAAGCCATTAAATTTATTCCCAACCTCTTTCTTCTTCATTAAATGCATTTTCAGCTTTTGCAGGAATTCAGAAGCTCATGATCGTAAGCGTGGGCTCGAGATCGTGAGTTTTGAAAAATATGACTATTGTTTGCAAAGTGACTGTTGGTGATGCTCACAATCTGCTTAGGATTGTGAGCATAAATTGTGAGTGTATCAACTCTCTCTCGCTCAATTTGGGCATGAGGCACATTGGGACCATGAGTGTAGGCTCAAGACCGTAAAGGTACACTCATGGTCTACTCGGGATTGCGGGTTGATTGTGAGCATAGGCTACCCTTATGAAAACTTGTCCATTTTTCTTTTGACGACCTCCTTGGCACACAGTTAACTTCCTATGCCTTAGAGGACATGTGTAGGGGTATTTGAATGGTTCAAATGTGTTTATAATGCCCTTAGACTTGATTTAAAGCGTGAGCAATCAACATTGCTTTCATTGGGCATAATTAGGTACTTATGCTTATAATCACACTTAAACAAAGAGCATTAATGGTTCAAAAATGTTTGTTAAAGTCAAAATAAGGATAGATTAACACTTGATCATGCAAATGTTCAACAATCTCCCCCTTTTTGACTTTAACAAATAATTTTGAATGATAAGGAAAAAATTATAGGTGCAAGGGTATACAACATTGCTTAAAATGCTCCCTATTAACATATACTAAGGGTTTCAAGATTTTTAATAATCTCCCCCTTAAGATATGTTTGGGTAGTTAAAAAAATTTCATTTAAAGACATAGGTATATGAATGTATTCATTTAATCATTCAAATAATTCAATGGAGCATTAAATATGCACATAAATTTAACCATCAAATATTCAAGTCAATAGTTAAATTATTCAAATGTGTATTCAAAGACAAAATATTTAAGTATGAACATTAATAAAAAAAAGTCATTTTAATATCTAAGTCATTAATTCATCATTTAACGTTCATGTTTGAATTCATCATTTAACATTCATGTTTGAATTCATCATTCAAAATCTCATTCTTCTCCCCCTTTTGTCAAAGGAAAAAAAAGAGCTTAAAATAAATAAAGAGGAAAATGAGAGGAAATACTAAAAGACTTAACTTCATTACATGAGCATTCTCTAAGTACATGGACATGAACAATAACATAAGATTAAAAGAAATGAATACTAACATAAACATAAGCATAGAAGCACGTAGTCCATGAGATGCAAGAGAAATATGAAAAATGAAAAACGTAAAAGGAATACATGAATAGAAAGGAAGTTCTAAAGACACTAGGCTTGATTATCTCAATCATCATTAGGACCTTGATCTTCATTGCCTCCTTGAGATGGGGGATGGGTGAAGGGTGTCCATTGGCATTGGTAGCCTTGTTGCTTATATAAATAATGGACATTATATTGTAAATGAGTGAGATGATTGTCCACTTAATCAAATTGATTATTGAAATGGTTTTCAACTTAATTAAAACAAGCATTGAAGTTGGTTTCCATTAATGACATATGATCAAACATTTCACTAACCCATGAAGGCTCATTTGCATAAGTTTAAGTACTACTAAAGGATCCTTTGCCCCTAGTTCTTTTTCTTTGAGATGCATGAGGGGGTGCTTCAATCTCTGCCAAGCCTTGAGAGCTGAAGTGATCAATGTCATCAAAATATTTCTCAAGTTCTTCATCCATGGCTTAAGCTACTTCTTTTTCTTTCCAAAACCACATATTATTAACCCTCTTGAATTGCTTGGAATTCTTAATAAAATAATTATCAAGAAAGATAGAAGGATGGGACTCTAGGAAATAAAGGTTGATGTTAAAATAGATGTCAATTCAAGAGATGAATCCTCCTACTAATAAGTTCCCCGAAGCACTATCATTAAGCAACCATAATCTCCATTGAAAGAGTCTACCCATCTCAATTTTTATGTCATTAATCATGCAATGAAGTGAGAAGAGATCTTTAAAGGAAATAGTTTTATGTCTTTGGCCTCTTGCATTAATGAAAAATGTAAGAAACTTTTAAATATACTAAAGAGATTTGGATTGCATAGAGGAGGATTTGGTATGACCAGCATGAAATCTAAATGAAGAGGATTTGTAATGTTGCATCCAAAAATTATGGGGTGACCAAATAACGTTTATTTAAAAGAGACCTCTTTAAGTGAACCCAAAAAAATCACCAAATTCATAGGTGGTTAAGAACTTATCCCTCCCACCCAATTTAAATCTCATGCTATTAAGGGGGTTGTTATCAAAGAAATGGGTTCTAAAGCAATAAGATGATAGAAACTCAATAGCTAGTTGGGGACATATGGGTTGAACATTTAAGACAATGGTGGGGAGTCCTACCCTATCAAGAAGAGTGTTTACCTCATTAAGACATCCAAGTTGTTCAAGAGTGGTCTTGCACATATATCTTAAAAAGATTAAATTCCTTTGAGAGAAAGCTTGTGCTCTTGAATGAATTTGAGCATTGGTGTAGGAGATTGGAAGTGTTGCTCTAGGATTTTCCTTGGTGGCTCTTCTTGGAGGAGGTGATGGAGTGGTAGCTTGCCTAGAAGATTTCTTAAAAGCCATAATTAAAAAAAATGTGGTGTAGGAGAAAGAGAAAGGCAATTGCAAGAATTTACAAAACGATAATGATTGGAGAAAAGAAATTTGCAACAATTGCAAAAATAAATAAATAAATAAATAAGTTTAGAGAAGGAAAAAAGAAATTTCAAGAATTGTAAAATAATAATAAAAAAAATTAATGAGAGAAGGAAAAAAGAAATTGCAAGAATTGCAAAATAATTAATAGAGCAATTTTAATGAGTGAAGGTGAAGTGTAATATGAGAATTGTTCATAGAAGAAAGGGGTATAAATAGAGAATTTTTAGAGGGAAAAAGATTTTAGATGAATGAAAAATAATGGAAAAGAAAAAAAATATCTGTTTGAGCTTGAAGAAAGGTGAAAAAATTTAGAAAAACTAAGCAAAAACGATCATGTGGCAGAAGAAACTGACAAACAAAGGTTAAAAGCAGAAAAAAGGATAGTTGAAGCCATTGAAGGTAGGCCTAGGCCACACTCATGGTCTTGAGCATGGACCTTAAGGGCACCAAGCCAATCTGAGCTCACGATCTGTGAGGGTGCCAGGCTAGTCTGAGCTAGCAATGGGAAGAGTTACAAGCCCACACTCACAATCCACTCATGATCATGAGCATGGACCATAAGGGGGCTAGGGTTTTGATAGCCCAGACAGTTGGCTCATGGTGAAATTGCCTATAGCCCCTCTAAGTTTTTTAAATGATTTTCAATCACACCTAAAAATTGTTATAATTTAGTTGTAATGGACGTAATTGACAAAAATGAAAATTATTTAAATGCAAAGTAATTTTAAATGACAAAAGGGTCTGATTTAAAGATAAATGAGCATGATTTAAAGATAAATGACAAAAGGGCTTGATGTAAATAATTAATTAATTGAATTAATTTCAATAATTAATTATTACATAGCAAAATAAAATTAACATATTGGAAAATAGAAAAATTTCATGTAGGCAAATTAAATATTCACATATGATTTAATCAATTCAAAATAAGATGCACATATGGAAAAATAATTAAATGCACTAAAAATTTGCATGAAGATAATTTTTGGATATTTTGAATATTTTGATTTTGAGATAATATAATTCAAGGATATGCATTTTAAAGATAGATAGTTAAATAATCAATATCCTACAAACCAAGAATAATTATAAATATAAAAAATATCCAAATAAACATTTCCATTAGCACTATAACACTCACACAAAAAATGTATACAAATGATAAAAAAAAAATTCTCAAAGATGTAACAATTGAGCATATAATGATCATAAACATTCAACACAAAAACAAATTATCAAAAAGAAGGAATAATTTCAAGTTAGCATGATATAGTATTCCAAGTCTATGCTTAATGAAGTTCATTCAATCTTCACTAAGTGGCGTGGTAAAGATATTTGTTAGTTGGTGTTACTGTTTACAAATTCAAGATGAATATCATCGTTTTAAACATGATCACTTAAGAAATGATGTCTAATGTCTATATGGTTAGTTCTTAAATGTTGAATGGGATTCTTACTAAATTTTATAGCACTTGTATTATCACATTTGATTGGAATGTGATCAATATCAATGTCATAGTCCATTAGTTATTGTTTTTGCCACAAGATTTATGAGTAATAACAACTTGCCACTACATACTTAGCTTTGGCAGTGGATAAGGCAACCGACACTTATTTTTTACTAAACCAAGAGTCTAAGCAATTTCTTATAAATTGGCAAGTTTCATATGTGCTCTTTCTATTGAATAAGCTACCAACATAATCTGCATCCGAATAGCTTACTAAGTTAAAACCTGAACTCCAAGAATACCAAAGTTCCAAATGCATGGTTCCACTAAGATATTTAAAGATTCTCTTAATGGCATTTAGATGAGACTCTATACGACATGATTGAAACCTAGCACATAAGCATGCAACAAACATTATATCTGATCTTTTAGCAGTTAAATAAAGAAGGGATCTGATTATACCTTTATATCATTTTTAATCAACCAGTTTGTCATTCTTATCTTTGGTGAGTTTAGTGGTGGCGCTTATAGGAGTCTTGCTTGCTTTAACTCCTTCCATCCCAAACTTTTTGAGAATGTCCCTTGTGTACTTAGTTTAGTTAATGAATATCTCATTCTTACATTGATTGATTTGAAGTCTAAGGAAGAACTTGAGCTTATCCATCATGCTCATTCTGAATTCCCTTTGCATTAACTTATAAAATTCCTCACACAAGCAATGGTTAGTAGCACCAAAAATAATCTCATCAACATATATTTGCACAATAAGTAAATTATACACATATTTTTTTATGAATAGAGTTGTGTCAATTTTTCCTTTAAATAAACCTTTCTCTAACAAAAACTTACTTAACCTTTCATACTAAGCTCTAAGAGCTTACTTCAATATATACAATGCTTTTGAAAGCTTAAACACATGATCAAGAAACTCAAAATTTTCAAAACCTAGAGGTTGTTCAACATAGACTTCCTTTTTAATGAAACCATCTAAAAATGCACTTTTAACATCCATTTGAAAGAGTTTAAAGCCCATGTAAGATGAAAATGTAAGTAGCATTCTAGTAGCTTGTAACCTTATAATAAGAGCAAAGGTTTCATCATAATCAATGTTTTCCTCTTTATTATAACATTTAGCTATTAGTCTAGCTTTATTCTTAGTTATGGTACCTTGTTCATTCATCTTATTTCTAAACGCTCATTTGGTGCCTATCATAGGATGATGTTTGGGTCTAGGAACTAAGGTCCAAACCTTTTTTTTTTAAATTGATTTAACTCTTCTTGCATAACAATGACCCAAAATTCATCACTCAAAGCATCATTAACATTTTTAGGATCAATTTGAGATATGAAGGCTAAATTAACAATGGATTTGAGTTGAGGTCTAGTAATTGCCCCTTTTGTAGTGTCACTAATTATGAGGTCTTGAGGATGTGCTTTTTTGAATTACCAATGCTTTGGAAGGTCATCCTTCAAAGTAGGTTAAGGCATCTCCTTATTTTCCTTCTTTGTAGGTCCTTCTAGCTCCAAAGGTTTATTAGCATTACTTTCTTGAATGTTCATATCCACAAGCTCATTTACAACATCATCAATACTACAAACATAATTTCTAGGATAAAGTGGGTTAGATTCATTAAATATTATATGGATTGACTCTTCAACTACTAGAGTTCTTTTATTAAAGACTCTATATGCTTTGCTAGTGGTGGCATAGCCTAAGAAAATTTCTTCATCAGCTTTAGAGTCAAATTTTCCAAGATTATCCTTGGTGTTTAATATGAAGCACTGGCTTTCAAATACTCTAAGATATGAGATATTGGGTTTTCTATTGTTCCAAAGCTCATAAGAAGTTTAGTTTAAAATTGGTCTGTTAAAGACTCTATTTAGTATATAGCAAGAGGTATTAATAGCTTATACCCAAAAGTATAAAGGTAGATTATACTCATGAAGCATGGTCTTAGCCATTTCCACTAGAGTTTTATTTTTCCTTTCAACTACCCTATTTTATTGAGGTATTCTAGGAGAAGAAAAAGTATTTGAAATATCATTTTCATTGTAAAATTTTTAAAAAATTCATTTTGAAAATCAATTTAATGATCACTTCTAATAGTGGAAATGAAAAAGCCTTTTTCTTTTTTAACCTTTTTTAAAAAACTTTCAAAAGCTTTAAAAGCATTATTCTTATGAGTAAAAAAATATACCCAAGTATATCTAGAGTAATCATTAACTAACATATATGCATAGTACATATCACAAAAACTAGTAACTCTAGTAGGACTAAATAAATTCATATGAATAAGTTCAAATGGCCTAGAAGTGGACACTATATTCTTGAACTTAAAAGAAGATTTAGATTGCTTTCCCTTTTGACAAGCATCACAAGGCTTGTCTTTAGTGAACTTGAGTTTGGTCAATCCAACCATAAGTTCATGTCTAATAAGTTCATCCAAAAGTTAAAAGTTTGTATGTCCTAATCTTCTATTCCAAGTCCATGTGTCATGGGAAATAGACATTAAGCATTTAATGTCTATTTTATCAACTTTATTCAAGTCAATGACATAGATATTATTAATGCTTTCACTACTAAAAATTACTTTATCATCATTTAAGCTACTAATAATGCAATTTCTAATATAGAAAGTGACTTTATTTCCTATGTCACATAATAGACTAATAATAAGTAAATTATGCTTAAGACCATCAACAAGCAATACATGATGAATAGATAATGATTGAGGGTTACCAATTTCTCTAATGCATATAATCTTTCATTTGGCATTGTCCCCAAATGTGACATGACCTCCATCCTTAGCATTAATCTTGTTGAATTGCTCATTGTCTCTTGTCATGTGTCTTAAACATCCACCATCGAGATACCACTTGATTCTAGCCTTTTTAGACTTTAAGCACACCTGCATAGTATAATTCATGCACTCTTTTAAACCTAAACCTTTGTTGGTTTAGGTTGGTCAGTCTCAAGGTAATCCAAAAGAAGCAATTGCAAGTGTACTCTTCTATAGAAGCACATATTGCTAGTGTGACCTTTGGTCATATAATAGAAACATTCAATATTGGCAAATCTATTTCTTCTAGGAGCATATAATTGTCTAGTGTATTGATGCAAAACAACAAGTCTTGGAATGAGTTTACAAAACAATGGACAACATATATAATAATAATAATAATAATAATTATTATTATTATTATTTGATTTTTATTTTTAGAATTTGACTTTCCTATATTGTTAGGGATTTGATTTCCTACCTTAGTTAGAATTATCTTTATTTTATTTTCTAATTAAAATTAGGGTTAAGGTTGGTAAGTTTGTACCACCCTATAAATATGTAAGCCTTAGGGCTATATGAGTCAATTTTTATTAAGTTGATAATCAAAGTTCTATTTTTTTTCCAATTTTTAGCATTTCTTTATGTGAATAAATGAATCTTAATGCCTTTTATTATGGCATTCTTTTAAATCAACAAAGTAGAAGAAGATTGTTTGATGGCCAATCATGTGCGATTTAACGACAAATGACATTTATCGCTTTTAACCTAAGTTTATGCTACGTCATGTATAAAGCATGCTTTTGGTGTTGTGGTTGTGTAGGCTTCCTAAGGGTTCTTTGTGCCATATGAGGACAGTGAGACATGCATTAACAATGACATTGTGATTGTGTAACATGCTTAGAAGTGTTGTATTTAGTTTACTTGTAAGCATGGCTAGGTTAGGGCCTTTTAGATTGAACTTTAGCCCTTTGTGTTAATGAAGGTTAGGTCTTGTGAGACTTCCCCTTATCTTTTTACATATAAAATTCTTAGCTTTGAAAGCTTAAGTCTCAAGAGGTTTAAAGATCGAAGGAATAGAGTCACATGAAGTTTTAACAAAATTAATATGAGATGATGATGAGGAAGAAGGTATTCCATTTGTATATCTAATTTAATGAGTATTCCCATGGAGTTTTTTAGAGTTAAATAGACTATCTAAAGTCTCCTTTCCTCTTTTGAATTTAAAAATGAAATTCTTTAATTCTAGCACCACTTTAGAAAGCTTAAGATTTTTATCATTAGCTTTCTTAAATCGATCCTCTAAGAAATTTGAAGATTTCAAATCATTAGCAAGTTTCCTATTAGATTTAATAAGTTTAGAGAAATCATTTTTCAAGATTTTAAATTCCTTAGTTAAGATAGATAACTCATACTTATGAAGCTTCTTCTTAAAGAGGAGGCTTTTACACTTAAGCATAAGTTTGCTCACAATAGAGCTCTCATCATCATCATCATCATCATCATCATAAGAAGAATAAAAAGTAGATGTTACCTTATTTTTGTCTTCAAGAGTCATGAAGTAAAGATTAGCCACTTTTTATTGCTCCTTTTCCTTTTTCGATTCAGATGAGTCATCCCATGAGGCTTTAAAGGCCTTCTTCTTGTCCTTTGCTCCCTTATTTTTGAACCTAAGCTTGGAGCACTCACTTCTAATATGACTTGATTTCTTGCATTCATAGTAAGTAATCTCTTTATCTTCTTGCCTTTATACCTCTTTTTAAAGTCTCTAGTTCTTGAAGAATTCTTCTTTCTCAAGAATTTATTAAAGTTCCTTATAAGCACGACATATCACCATCTTCATCGCTAGGGTCTTCAAGACTTTCCTCTTCACTATCATTTTGTGAAGCCTTTAAAGCAATACTTTTCTTCTTTTTCTTACTTTTCATATTCCTTTGCTTTAACATGAGTTCATATGTCAAAAGCTTACCAATAAGGATGTCGGTTGAAAGCTTTGAAAAGTCATAAGCTTCTTCAATGGAAGTCACCCTCGATTCCCAATCCTTCTTAGGAAGGATTCTAAGAATCATTATGTTGATTTCTTCCTTAGAATAGTATTTTTAAGCTTTCTCAAGGTAGTGCGAAGGGCATTGAGTCTATTTTTCATTTTAGTGATGGATTTTTGAGGCTTCATCTTGAATAGCTCATATTTATATACATATAGTTGAACTTTCTTACTTTTCACTTGAATGTTGCCTTTAAAATGATTCTTAAAAGTCTCCCAAATCTCTTTGGTGGATAGATAATATTGGACCTCCCCTCCCTCTTCTCTATATATAGAAGCAAGTAAGATTGTCATTGCCTTCTTATTCTTATAGTTTGCCTCCTTTTGCTATTATGTCCATTGGGTTCTATCAATGAGAATTTTCATGTTGTCAAGTGTGGCTTTAAGGGGTTTCCAACCATTAAGTACTACTTGCCATAACTTAATTGGATTACTATTGAGTTATAGCTCCATTTTTAATTTCTAATGAGAATAGTCACTCCTATCAAAGAAAGGTCTCCAAGAAGAATAGTTCATACCTCATTGCCTATGATCTAACCTTCTTGTAGTTAAGTACCAAGAAATTTATTTTTGATACCAATTGAAAGAGGCCTTAAAGGGGAGGTGAATAGGGAAAATAAAAAGAAAATTAAGGCTTAATCAAGAATTAAAGGAGAGTTTAGATGAATGAGCAAGAGAAGAACTTAACAACACACAATTTTAAGGAGTTTGATTCACAAATGAATCTATGTTTCCACCTAATTTATCCTCAAGTTAGTATTTTTTAACACCCACTCCAATCTTATTAATCTAGATTGAGTTTATAAGAGTTTCATGGCTCAACTCTAACCTTTACAACATAATGAGCTCTTGTAGGCTAAGCTCTAACAATCAATCAATCATAAGTGTTTTGAGGCTTACATTTGAACTTAAACCACTAGTATTAACTCCTCACTTCCCTTTTTAACCCAAGAAAGAAGATGAAAAAGAGAGCTAACCTAGCACACAACTAACACTCAAATACAATTAAGAATTTTAAAAATAAAGAGAATTGTTTAAAGAATTTAATTGCTCAACCAACTTGTGTAACTTCTTAAATGAAGTTCTAGGTTTTCAATTTATAGTTGGAGAGTGAAAAATAGTTATTGGAAGCCATTAAATTCGTTCCCAACCTCTTTCTTCTTCATTAAATGCATTTATGGCTTTTGTAGGAATTCAAATGCTCAGGATCGTGAGCATTGAAAAATATAACCATTGTTTACAAAAGTGACCATTAGTGATGCTCACGGTTTGCTCGGGATCGCGGGCATAAATCGTGAGCATATCAACCCTCTCTTTCTTAATTTAGGCATAAGGCACATTGGGACCATGAGCGTAGGCTTAGGAACATGAGGGTACTCTTATGGTTTACTTAGGATTGTGAGCATAGACTGCCCTTATGAAAACTTGTTTATTTTGCTTCGGAATGACCTTTTTTGCACCCGGTTGACTTTCTATGCCTTAGGGGACATGTGTAGGGTATTTAAAAGCTTCAAATGTGTTTAGAATATCCTCAAACTTAATCTAAAATGTTGTCAATCAACATTGCTTTCATTGAGCATAATTAGATACCTATGCTTATAATTTGTCATGAATCAAATCGGAGGTCATAACCGACACTAGGGAACGGAAATTCTTTCAAATCCGGAACCTGTAGCAAGCCTTAAAACAATAAAGACATGCAATAATTAAAATAAAATATGAACCAAAATAAAACTCAAATCAATATAATAAAAATATAACTATGTCATATCATAAAATAAAACATTTTAATACAATATGCAGAGAAAGGCTTCTGAATTACAACCAACATACAGTAAAAACCAAAAATAACTCACTACTGCAGTTTTCTAAAGTACAATATAAAATTAAATAGATAATTTACATAAACAAGTTGAGGCTAAAGAAATCCAACGGATAGGTTTGCTGCTGAGGTCTGAAGAAGAAGACTCTCCTGTAAAACCATCAACTGAGGGGAGTCATATCTCACTAAGTGAATTGTTATAATATATATACATGCATTTCCTAATGTCAAATGCAATCAAACATCCGCATATAATAAATATATATATAAGCATTTCACACAGATGTTGCAAATCACTTTATAATAATACTGAAAAACATAAGTTTATGAAGGATCAAATAGAACCCTATTTAATCGCAACCTCAATCAATAATAACATCACTCTATCCATACAGGCTCACTTAATTTCAAATAAATTCACTTATTCCATTTGGACAGTAGACTGGCCCCGAGACATTAAGTCAACCGAGCTCCAATAGTCTAACTATTAGTGTGATTAGCCTCAAGACACTATATCAACCAAGCTCCAGCAACCACACTATCAATCATATCACATCTCAATCAATCAATCTCAATCAAATCATAATTACCACAAGTAATTCTCACTCAACCCTAAATCTATCGCACCAGTACATACACAGTCTTAATGTTGCCCACTAAGTAGCACATTCTATCGATATCCTTCATTAAATAAAACATTCATACAAGAAAATGAGTAATGCAGAATGACATTCATAATGATAAATAAACCGTATATATATACTAGAAATATAACTAAAATAAACTAAGGATATTTCAAGTATATATATATGTCAAATAAATTCAAATCAATCATAAAATATACCAAGAGTAAACCAATTATATGCTAAAAATATGCTAGATATATATCGAAGATAAAACATGTATTTATTTATAATTATATAAAAAATATACCTAAAATATACTAAACATTTAATAAAATAATTTATGAATAAATACACATTAAAAACATGTATATTCTAAAATATGCAACCAAGTGCGATGTATATATAAAATAACAACTCACAAGTTTGCGCTACTCGAGACTGGTTTGACGAGCCCGGTCCACTAGCCCTTGATCTCGATGCAACTAAACAATAAAATAATAATGAATATCAGGATAATTCTAACTTAAACCTCTAAAGAGACTCGATCTAAGATTATAGAACACATACATACACAAAATTTTAGGATTGACCCGATGTCATATTTTACTAGAATTCTATCAAAAATTCGGTAGAACTTCCTCTGTAAAACAGACATCTCTCTACTAAAAAGTAGAGTCGGTCCTGCAAGAAAACACACTTCTAATTAAGGAATTCACACAACCCTTGATTGGGATCCTGAACTGCATAATTCCCCAACCGAGGTCCATAATTCACCAAAAATATAAAGAATATAATAAATATATTAAAAATGAATAAATTCCATAAATATCCTCAAAATATCTAAATATTACATATTTAACACTAAAACACTAAATATACTTAATTTCACAATAATTACGTAAAAATTTCAAAATAATAATATAATATTATTAAAATCCAAATTTCTCGATAATTACACATAAAATAATAATAATTCATCTTATAAATCCAAATAACTTAATTAACCTTAATATATAACAAAAAGTTATAAAAACCCATTTTATTACCAAAATAATATATAATATATTATTTGAAAACAATTTTCAAAAATTAATATTAATTAGTTAAAAATAGTAAATAATTTATAAAAATCATTTAATACCTTAAATAATTATAAAACCAGCTAAAATATAATATTTACCTATAATTATCACAAAATTACACAATTACCCTAATAATTCAAAATATCCATAATAATACTAATATTACTCAAAAATTCTATAAAAATCATTAAAATTATTTTCTCAACATATATAATACTAATATTAACTAAAACACATATTTAACCAATAATTTCAACAAAAATACTAATTTAACCTAACAATTCAATATTTACATAAACTATAAATATTACTAAAAATTATATAATATTCACAAAAATTAATTTCTCAACACTAAAATTAATAATAACTCATAAAAACACTAAATCAACCAATTTTATAATTTAATAAATTAATTTACGAAAATTCAATAAATAATAATAAAATATTCAAAAATTCACAAAAATTAAAATAAATTCCAAAAAATTCAAAAAAAAAAAAATATAGACATGTAGATTAAGCTACCAAGATCAAATTTTGTGAAGGAAGATTGCTAGATTCATCAAGATTTAACTTAAAAAAATTAGAAAACCCTAAAAGCCAAAAACAAAAATTCAACAAAACTCACAAATGATCGAATTTAAGCTTGAAAGGAGATTGGATTCATCTTCCTCATGACTCAAGGAGTCGAAAGACACTAGAATGGCGAGCTAAGGTGGTCAGAGGAGGAAGAAACGGCCAGAAAATGACCTTGCTACCACTGTCGATTTCTACGCTGCCAGCGCTGGAGAAAAAGGAGGAGGAGGCGACGAAGGCGACTGGAAGGTGGCAGAGCTTGTTGGATGGCAGAGAGGCACTCTGTCGATGATGGAACAGAAGGTGGCGCGAGGAGGATGCTGGATCTTCGGGTGGTGGTTTGTGTCTGCTTATATGTTTGTATGTATATATCTATTTATATGTATATATATTTAATAAAAATTTATATTATAATATAATATAACTTTATGTTTAAAAATTCTCCACCACACACACACATATATATATACTCACACATGCACATAGACGCACACACAAATATACACATACATTAACATAAAATCACATTTACCTAAACAATAAATAATAATAATACCCATAATATAATTTAATAAAAATAATAATATTAAAATAATAATGCACATAAATTAATGTTATTAAAATAATACTATCCGAAAATAGTAAATATAAATAACACAATTTAAATGTCCAAAATCATGAGTTTCAAAATAATATATTTACGTAGAAACTTTAATTAAACATAAAATAATAGTAATTAATCAAAAAATAGCAAATTAATTAAATTTAACTTTATATTTTATTAACACTACATATCTCATTATATAATAAAATAATTTAAAAACTAAGGTTATTATATAATTACACTTAAAATAAGAGCATTAATGGTTCAAAAATATTTGTTAAAATCAAAATAAGGATAGATTAACACTTGATCATGCAAATGTTCAACAATATAATATTTTTTATCTATTAATAAAAAAATTATTTGCTGATTTTTATAAATTTGTTCCAACTTCTAAGGTTTGGTAAAAATGTTTTAATTTAAACAGTTATTTGTAATTCTAACAAAGTTTGCACTTTAATCAAATTTGATGAAAATACAAATATTGTGGCTTTTTAAAAAATCATTTCATAGGTCACATATATATTGTTATTAATTATAATGAAATTATATATTCTGCTAAAATTGAAAATAATTAACTAAATAAAGATATTTTTGTCAAATTTTAAATATTAGAATAAGTTTACAACAAATCATAACATCTGTTATTTTAAAAATTATAAAATGGCATTAATTTTTTTAGGATATTTTTTTGTGTGGGTAAAAGTTGAAACTCATCAAAACCACATTGAAATAACAAGGAAATTTGGTGAGTTTCTGTATGGAATCTTTCATCTCATATGGGATGATTTCTCATTCAGTGAAAATTTATGAGCACATTCTCTCATTATTTGGCCATGTCGAAGGGTCAAATCTTCAAAAATTCATGAATCCCTTTTGTAATATCTCTCAAGCAAAAAAGATTGAGGAAGAAAATGAAATTTCATCAATTGATTTCTTTTAAGTACACATCCTTTATATTAATGCATGATGTGAATGTGTCGGCAGTGCAACTGCGTACTGTACTAATGTACATTGGTTGAGGAGTTGTATATATACAATGGTTTTAGTAACTCACCATGAATATGCAACTAATTGCTTAGAAACCCTAGTTTTGCCCTAGTCAAAATCTAGAAACCACGCCACACAAGAAATTAAATAATTGCAGGGAAACCAATAAGCATTTGAGATCAACTGATAAAAATTGTTTCACTTAAATAAAATTTTGGGTTCAAATTTTAATGAATGTAACTATTTTAAATTAATTATTGAAAGACCTTTACCATTCTTATGATTTTACCTTATTCGAACTGGGTAATAAGAGTCCAATAAATTTTAAATATTGGTAAAACTTGTGGTTCCGATCAAAAAAAAATTATAAGAAAATTCTTCTTAAATCTCAGTTTATTACTATATATGTTTAATAATGTTCATATGTATAATATATATTCATATTTTATAAATCTAATTCAGATGTAATGTACATTTGAAGTAGGTAATTGCTTTTAGAAATTCTTATATACCATGAATATATTATATTCAATGGTTATATCCATAGTATATAAATATCTGTATAATTTTTATTGATTAAGTATAAATTATCTAAAATATATACCAAAATTGGGAGAGTCTTATTTATAATTGGTGTATTACATTCAACTTTTTTCAACCAAGTATATCTCATCTAAATGATATGTCTTAAAATTCTACTATTTAGTGTATATAAATCCAGTGTAAGTAAAAAAAATTTATCAACATTAGTCGTTGAATGTAATATGTTCGAAATAAATAAAAAGTTTTAAATTTTTTACAAAAGTCGATCAATTAACCACTCAAAAAACATAATTTGTTATTACAGAATAATTTTTATGATTAAATATATAAAAATTTTGAAATAGTTCAAAAAAATTTAAAGAAAAATCAAATATATAGATGTAAAAGATTACTTAATCTCGTTTTTAATTTCTCTTGCCTATTAATGTCGGAGCCTGTCCATCCCCAGAGTGAGATTCCCTTAATTTAATGTGGGTTGTCTTTCTGCTTCTGGTTGGGTAAGACAGTGAGAGAGGATCGCAATCATATTCATGGCCAAACGATCTTTTGAATTTTCAACCCTTTTACTTTTTCATGTCCACCCATCTCAGTAGTCTCTCTCAATGATCTCTTGCCAATCTTGCCCTTTATATGTATCACAATAGTTCAATACAAAATTATATAGTATTAGATTTCTGAAAAAGGGATTACGAATTTTGATGTTTTAAAGTAAATCAAAATTGGGCTTATTGAATTATAAATTTAGAGTACATCTAAAGCTCAATCACTTCAATATATATATATAGTTTGAAAAATGCACAAATTAAATTAACATATCTAATAATATAAATTTTAAACTAATAATAATAATAATAATAATAATAATAATAATAATAATAATAATAATAATAATACTATTCATGAAATTAACATTTCAAAAATCAAGCCTTAAATAATTCATTAATATTATATTAATATTATAGTCATTTTAACAAAAATATTCAAAGCAGTGAAGTGTATAAATCATTGAATTGCACTTTAAGATATTATTATTTTTTATTAAAATATACTTTTAATTTTTAATCAATGAAAAATTTATTTTTTTTCCATAAAAAAGTTTGAATTTCAAATTATATTTATATATGCTCCATAAATTTTTACATTTTAAAGGCTACAACATGGATTCATCATTTTACAGGATTGGAACCCTAAAGTTGAGAGCAAATTAAGGTCATACATATAATAATGTGTAGGAAAGGTTATTTTAGGTGTTTTATTGGGGTGAAATGAGTGGATGGGTGGTCATAGAAAATTGGGGTAATAAATCAAAAGGGGTTGAAGCAAGAAGAGCAGTACTTAATATATCAAAAGGGGTTAAAAGGAGATAAAAAGATGGAGATATGGAGATGGAGGGAAGAATAATGGATTTAAATGCAATGGCCCAGCTTTCTGCTTTGGTAGTCGCGGTTTTAAATGCTCATGCAGACCCTCTTCCTCCCTCTTAAATCCCTACCCAAACATTCTCATTTCTTCTTCTCTCCACACACACACTCACACACCAGCTACTCTACTATTCCTCTATATCCCCTTCAGAAGCTTCAAAAACAACCCAAGAAACAATACCCATCGTTGGTTCTTATCTTCGTCTGTTTTTGATCTTGACATAATGGCTGAAGAAGGTTATTTATATATGTGAAAAAGTGATTGTGATATTGGCCTGGTTCACTCAGACACCATGAAAACTCTACACACACACATATACATAAGCCTTTTCTTGCTTATTGCTTGATTAGGGTGTTGTTGTTGATTTGATTGAGCCGTGCCAATATCTCAGTACTCTTTCATTTCATCACTAATCAGCAATATCTATAAGTTATTGAAACACATCCAACATCAAAAGGTTAATTTATTTGCCTTTGCCTATGTTCATCCATCTTTTACACTTTTTTTTTTTTTCTGGCTCTTAATCAAGTATGCTAGGTATATATATACATGTGTGTGTGTTTATCTCATATTGTAAGATTGCTTTTATTAACATTGATATGCAACAGGAACATACCCCAAGGAACAGCAGGAGAAGGAGAACATCACTAGGTAGAGCAAACTCTCCTTAGCCTATTGCCTATAAAATATTTTAATCTAATCTGAGCTGTTCTGATTCTTCATCTCCATTGTTTCAGGATTCATAGATTCTTAAGTAACTTGATTAACTTATTTTTTTTAATTATATATATTTTCATTTGATATCGATGTCCAGTGGTTGTATAAATTCCAATTATTCATAAGTTTATGTTGGATGAATTCAGTCAAAAAGAAAATTTTTATTTTTCGTACATGTTATTTATTGTTTTTTAAAAAATTATATGGATTTTGATTATTATTAATAATTACTAACTAAGACCATTTAAAAGGTTTGATGAAGCATTTGCATGACAAGTGCCAAGAGAACTTTTATGGCAATTGAGTGAGTGGGAGACAGTTACCATTGAGGAGATATTGTAATTCACTTTAAAGAAAATGGATATAAAATTAAAAAAAAAAAAACAAATAAAGTCAAATCACCCTTAAATAAATATAACCTTTATTGCATGTATCAAAAGAAAAGGAAAGGTTACCTCATCTACCATGAAACTTGAGGCTTTGCATACCCTTTTTCTTTGAAAAGACTTAAACCGATACTTGAAATTAAATCGTAGCCACAAGCCACATGGGATTGATGAAGAATCTAATAAATATGCCTGTGCCCTGGAGCTAAAGCAATTCTACATTTACATTTCTATATCAATCGATTGCATTTGACTTTCATTTTTCTTTCTTTTGTAGAATGAATACAACATTAAAAAACAAAGTCGATGTGTGTGAAGGGAAACTCTTCAACAAGTGTAATTTAATAACTAATTAATGCATGATCAAGTATGTGTCAAGTAGTATGAAATATAATTTAATTTTAGCAAATAAATTTTTAAAAATGTTGCTAAATTTTTAAAAAGTGGTGTAGTGATATTTGTTAAAGAAATTCTTGACATGTTAGATTTGAAATTTGTTATTGTTGATTTTTTTTTTTAACAGAGATATCATATGATATAAGTATTAATAAATTGTATAATAGAATTTAGTAATTTTTTTTAAAATTGAAGATAACAAAATTTGAATGTTAAATCTCAAAATATTTTTAGAGGTGAACAATCACTTAATTACTTCCTCATTGACATTTAACACTATTAAATACTATAGGTAATTTTTATTTATAAGATGTAAGATTTAAATTCTTTCACTATGTCGATTTGTTTTTTAGGCTTTGCCTTCTCTCTTTTAAAAAAGAAAATTATGTAATTTAGAAGGAGAATGATGCTACTATTATTGTCAGAATTTTCTATTAATAAAAATATCAATAAAGCTATTGTTTTCTTATGGAGCAGATTTACACATTGATAGATTCGCTGGTCTCTCTGTATGTCAAGATGTATATATATATATATATATATATATTCACCATTTGGGATGCATGGCAACAACATTAGCCAAGGGTAGATGACTGGCGAAGCCTTTGTTCAGCACAGGGTTGCCGGATATGGTTCAGTGGATCCTTTGTGAAGAGCTAACCGGATACAACTAAATGAACACTTGTCTAGGAAACTCAAACAGTCACATCTTTCAGTCAATTTTACGAAAACAGCAAGCTTTTTAACAGTACAGAATGCTCCTTGTTGTCAAAAATGCTATTTTTCTGTAAAATCCATTATTCTATAAATTCTCACCGTGACATTGAATCAATTTTATAGTTTACATAAAAGTTTTTAAAAAGTATACTAACAATAGTTGGGATTTGAATTATTTTTGTTTAAGTGATGTCTTAAATTCTAATTACTGTATATTATGTCATATTGAATTAGTTGTTAAAGGTTATTTACCATCCTTATAGATACCAATAACTTTAATAAAAAAAATTAATAACATATAATTGTAAATAGCAAAATTAAAATCATAAATTATATGATTTTACTTAGGGGTGGTTTGTTTCATAAAAAAAAAATAAAATAAAGGTGAGAAACGAGATCGGAATGAGTGATTTTGATTTCTAATATTTGGTTCATTAAAATTTTGTATAAAAATGAAAATAAATTTTTCCATCAATGGAAATCACTCATTCCCCTTATAGTGGTAATAAATGATTTTTTTATTCTCATAAAATCAAGTAAATTAATTATAAATTAGTCAAAAGTTTAAATATTGTCATATATAATTGAAATTTATAAAATATAATATTTTTAAAAATTAATGAAATAAAATATATAAATTCATATAATAACTGTTATTAAATATAGGTCAAACGCTCAAATTGCCCCTCAATATTTTATCCTAATTACAGATTGGACCCAAAATACTTTTTCGAGCCAAATTGGAACTTCACGTTTTTAAAGTTTTTTCATATTGAACCTTTACGAATATAATTAAGTCATGTAACTTTTTTATTACAATTAAGTCCTGTAAATTAATAAAAAAAATAATTTTAAGGGTTACTAACAAACAAAAATGATCAATTTTTTTTTAATATATATATATATAACATAATTCTAAAGTTTCAAAATTTTTTAAACCTATAAAATATATTTTTAAAAATTTTCTTGAATTTTAAAAACTTTACAATTAAGTGATATATATTTCAAATAAATGACCAATTTTAAAAATGAATATTAAATGGCAAATTGATAATTAACCCAAAAATTTAATTTTAATGGTTGAATAAAAATTTCTTAAATTTCATTAATGTTTTTAAATTTTTTAAACCTATACAATAATTACAGTGGTGAGTGAATTACTACCAATGATACTAGAAGAAACAAATGCATAAATATGTAAAATTAGTTTAATTCACATATTGTATTTGTGTACACATTTATCTTAAAACATTACCTCTCAATATATTTTTTTCTTATTTTGTTTTTAAGTAGACTAAACATTACCTCTTAATGTTACAAATTCTTAAAACTATCATCTTTTGTTTTGATCTAAAATTTAATTTTAACAATTCAATAAAAAAAAACTTTATTTATCAATTATTGTATAGGTTTAAAAATTTAAAAACATTAATGAAATTTAAGAACTTTTTATTCAATCATTAAAATTTAATTTTTGGGTTAATTATCAATTTGCTATTTATATTAATGAATAAA
The DNA here is from genome assembly GCA_947683625.1 of Mallotus nudiflorus. NCBI lineage: Eukaryota > Viridiplantae > Streptophyta > Magnoliopsida > Malpighiales > Euphorbiaceae > Mallotus > Mallotus nudiflorus. The sequence continues at coordinate 2,263,310 of CANTUR010000142.1, forward strand.
ATTGACCATTTATGTGAAATATATATCACTTAATTGTAAATTTTTTGAAATTCAAGAAAAAATTTTAAAAATATATATTTTATAGGTTTAATTTAAACTTTATAATTATGGTATATATATATATATATATATATATTTAAAAAAATTGATCATTTTTGTTTGTTAGTAACCCTTAAAATTAATTTTTAATTAATGTATAGGACTTAATTGTAATAAAAAAAATTATAGGACTTAATTATACTCGTAAAGGTCCAATATGAAAAAAAATTACACATGAAATTCCAATTTGGCTCAAAAAAAATTTTTGGGTCCAATTTGTAATTAGGATAAAATGTTGAGGGACAATTTGAGCGTTTGACCTTTAATATATTTTCATATATAAAAATTAATTTGATTCCAATTTCCTTGTAAACTAAACACTTTATTAAAATTTTTATTCCATTTTCGATTTTCCTCCATTCTGATTGTGATTTTGAAATATGAACCAAACCAACCCTTAATTCCAACACAATTTTATATGATTTTATCATTTAAATTATGATTTCCATATAATTTTACTTAATTTTAATTTTACATACATTTTAACCGGTTTAAATAATTTAACTTATAAAAATATATGAGTTAACTCAATTTTAACGATAATCATCCTTCTGATATATTTGACTATCCCATTTCCATATGTAACACCGCAATTCTTATAGCTTAATTAAAGTTTTATAATTGATGTTAGTAAGAAAGGGTTCAATAATAGCTTTTCTTTAAAGATATTTTAAAATGTAGGGTTTAAATTCTATAGTTATCAAAAACAGGAAAACTATTTTGTTATATAGTCAATTGATGCATAAGTTAATATTTCTATAAATTAATGTCGAGAGGTCTTCTAAAAGTTGGAGATTTGACTTTTGTTACAAGCTAAATTAAATTCAAGTTAATCAAAACTAGCTTGATATATTTCCATTTTACATTTTTTTTTAATAATTGAAAATAGGTATCTCTCATCATGCAATTGTTATACTATGAACCTTGTTTACATTGCAACATTGTGAAATACTATTTTTTTAGCGCGCTTGATTTTTTTTTTTTTTTACATTTTTTATGCGTCTAGAGTCTATCAGTACATCTTCTTGCAACCAAATCAAAAGCTGAAAACAAAACAAATACTTAAGTTTTTTTTTTTTTGTTAATTTTAAATATTTTACATTATAAGTGATTAAATTAGAATATTGCATAACTTGTATCTCAACTTTTTTTTTTGTTTTTTTATTCTAAAAAGATACTAAAATCATGAATAAAACATTAAATTCAATCACTATAATTAATAAAATAAAAAGAAAAAATAATTTTTGATATTTAATTTTTTATTCATTAAAAATTATTTATTTTTAAATTATAATAAATAAACTTTTACTTTTTTTTTATCTTAGTTAAATAATGTAGGTATATTGCTTAAATAATACATGTTTATAAGATAAAATATATAGTTTCATTACTTAAATAATGCAAATCCATTAACCTTTACGTACATATTTATTGACTTTTACTTACAAATTCTTTGATTTTTACATACAGATTCATTAGTCAAATACTACATATTTATTTTTTAGATTATGGAGGTCCATTAGTTATCCACTATAGATTCAACACTTTTTTTTCTTGATATACATAACTCATATTATAATTATTTATTTTAGGAAAGAATTACAATCAATCAATTCCACCTACATATAAAGATTTGATTTTAGACCTGTTGTAATCATTTCAACCAAATATTTGGTGGATGCATATGGTAGTGTTTACTACAAACATATTATTATTTACTAATATATATATATATATATATGAAAATATTTAATATTTTATTTTTTTAATTATAATAAATAAAATTTTACTTTCATTACTTAAATAAACCTTCACCTACTAGTTCATTGATCTCTACCCACACATTCATTGATATTCACCTGCAGTTTTATTGACCTTTAAACCTGAAGATTCATTAATCTTCACCTATATATTCATTGACTTTTACTTGCAGGTTTATCAATATTATCCTTTCAATCTCATTAAAATTTTTATAAATATTTTTATTTATCAAAAAATTATTATTATTTTATTTTATTAGTTATAGTAGTTGAATGTAATTTTTTATTCATAACTTTAGTCAAAATTAAATCTTTATTCATTAAAAAAATTTATTTCTTAATTTTTTAATTATAATAAATAAAATTTTACTTGTATTTTTTATTTTTAGTTAAATAATATAGGTTTATTACTTAAATAATGTATATTCATAAAACATATAGGGTTATTATTTAAATAATACATGTTCATTAACTTTCACTTTCATATTCGTTGAACCTGAGGTGAATGTCAATAAACTTGCAGGTTTTCACCTGTATATTCATTGATCTCCATGTGTAAGTTCATTCATCTTCACCTGCAAGTTCGTTCACTTTCACCTACAAATTCACATTCAATCTCATTAAAAAAAATAAAAAGTATTTTTTATTTATCAAAAAATTATTTTGTCATCATGTCAACCAGAGATACATTGACCAAAATTCTCAGTTTCTATTTCTAACATTGAGACCAAAGAACTATGAGTAAGAACACTAGTATGTTCCATTCCAATGCTTCAACATCTGAAACATCCATTTTCAGAAGCTAAAAGAAAATGTAGTATAATTTACATAGAAAAATGCCTTTGTATTGAGGAGATAGTATAATATATTGCAATCATTTATCATTCATTATAGTTTCTTATCATAATGTTGATGCGTGGTTAGATTGCTAAAAAAAAATTGATGCACGTTTCGCTTAAAGCAACATAAAACTTGAAAATTTTCTACAAGACACTACAAAAATATGCATATAATCTCCACTTCTTATTGTGTGGTTTAGGTATATATATATATATGAAATGAAAATTATTTAATATTTTATCTTTTAATTATAATAAATAGAGTTTTACTTATTAATAAAGGAAAAGGAATTTTTTGTATATCTCTTTTGTACAATGAAGACTGATATTTATACAAGAGTCCGATGACTAGAATAGGAAAGAAAGAATAGGAAAGAAAAGTTGTCAATGCTTGTGATATACACATTCTAAAAATACTTCCTAAAAATCTGCCTATTTACATCATAGAATCAAGCAACTGATGTTATTGATTCCTATAATCACGTTAACACCCCCCCCCCCCTCAAACACAAGATGGCATAGTGGATGCCAACTTGAGTTTGCTTAGTAAATCTAAAAAACGTGTGGGTGGATGGGTTTTGGTGAAGATATCAACGACTTGGTTAGCAAAGGAGACGGGAACTAAAAGTATGGTGCCCTGAGTAACCTGATGACGAACAAAATGACAATCAAGTTCAATGAGTTTGGTACGTTCATGAAAAACATCATTATGAGAGATCTGTATAGCACTTCGATTATCACAATAAAGCATAGTTGTCACGACCTAAAACAGGGGCCATGATCGGCGCTAGGGAATATGAATTCTTTCAAATCGGGAACCCGTAGCAAGCCTAAAATAAAATAAAACATGCAATAATAATAATAACAGTATTTAATGCAGCAGAAATAAAATCATAAATGTCAAAATAATAATTCCGTCAAACGAAATTAAATCGAATTCTCATATCATATATAAATAAATCCTTTAATACAAGTTCAATTCATATTCTTAAAATACATATCTCATATAAATACAATACACCACATCTCCGAAATAACCATAACTATTGTAGTGTCTAGATCATAAAATAAAACTCAATACTCAGATAAGCAGTTTACATAAAGAAGCCGGGGCGGAAGAAATCCGGCGTAAAGCCCTGCTACTGAGGTCTGAAGACGATGACTCTCTTGAAAAATAGTCAACGGAGGGGAGTCAGACCTCACTGAGTGAATTACTATAGTATATATACATGCATACTAAATGACAATGCATACAGTCAACAGTATATATCTAATATGTATATATACAGGCAAATATACACAGATGCAGTAAAATCATTTTATATATTTTATTGAAAATCATCGTTTATGAAGGATCAAATAGAACCCTAGAAAATCGCAACCTCAAAATAGTGTTAGACAACACTCTAGCCATACAGGCTCACTTATTCCAAATATATTCACTTATTCCATTTGGACAGTAGACTGGCCCCGAGACACTAAGTCAACCGAGCTCCAACAGTCTGACTGTCAGTGTGATTGGCCCTGACACACTTGGTCAACCGAGCTCTAGCAATCACACCTCCAAACCATATCTCACACATCAAATAATCATATCCAATCAATATCCACAAATAGGTTAGTAATATAGCCTAAATGCTATAAGTGTACCGGTACGTACTCGGTCCTAGTGCTGCCCAATAGGTAGCACGTTCTATTGATATCCTTCATTTTAAATATAAAGCATACATTCTTAAAAACAAATGATGCATATAATTGAAAATATACCGAAAATAAACCAAAAATAAACTAAAAATAAACTTAAGTAATAATTGAATTATTTATGCATAATTAATCAAAATAAAACATACATTTCTAAATCATGCACCCTAAAGCATATATATATAAAATAGTAACTCACACTTAGTGCGATCCTCGAGATGGGTCTGACGGGCTTAGTCCACTAGGTCTCGGTCTCAGCGCAACTAAACAAACAATAAATAACAGACATCAGAATAAACCTAACAGAAAATCCTAGAAACTCGATCTAGAATATTGGACACAGAATCAAAAGTAGGGTTCGATCGAACATCACGTTTTACGAGAATTCTATCAAAAATTCGGCAGAACCTCCCCTGTAAAACGGACATCTCTCTACTCAAAGAGTAGAGCCGGCCTTGCAAAGAAATGCACTTCAAAAAATAAACACAGAAACACATCCACAACCCCTCGGTCGGACTCTAAACTACAGTCTACCGACCGGGGTCCACAATCACAGAATAATATAAAAATACCAAAAATGCCCTTATATCGCAGAAATACACTTTATAAGTAGAAATTACGTAATTAACCTTAAAACACATTAAAAACCGATAAAACTCATTTTATTTAGAAAAATCGTATATTATATATATAATTGAAAATAATTCACAAAAAATAGTTTTAATTAATTAAAAATACTAAATAATTTGTAGAAATCATTTTCATACCTTAAATAACTATTAAAACCAATTTAATTACATTTTTAGTCAATTTAGAGTAAAATTACCAAAATACCCCTATATATATATAAATATACTAAAATTACTCCAAAAATTCACCAAAAATAATATAATTACCCAAAATTAATTTTCTCAACATATTTATCAATAATATCACTAAATAAACTTAATTAACCAATTAATTTCAATTAAAAACACAATTAACCTAATTTTCCAAAATTACATAAACCTAATTAAATTCAAAATAAATACATGGAAATTCATAAAATTCCAAATAAATTTTTATAATTCATTTAAACACCTATAATTATCATAAAACACAATTTCATAATTTAATTAATTAATTTTCCAAAATTAGAAAATAATATTAAAATATTCAAAAATACCCAAAAATCAAAATAATTTCCAAAAATTCTACAAAAATTCACACATGAATATTAAGCTACTAGGATCAACATTTGTTAAGGGACTTTTCATGAATCAACCATTTGAAGCTCAAAAAAAATCAAAAACCCTAAGATGGCCGAATTGAAAAATTGAGAAAAACCATACCAAATCAAGTTTTGAGCTTAAAAAAAGCTTGGAATCGTCTTCTATGGCTTCAGGGGAGTCCAACGACACCAGAATGAAGGAATTTGGTAGCCGGAATCTTGAGGGAGGAAGAAAAATGGAACTTTCAATTTTTCGACGATGACAGAGGCAAACGGCGCCGGAGAAGAAAAGGAAAGGTGGCGAAGCTGCTGGCTGGGAAGGGTGGAGCTGCTGGCGGCACACCGACGGCCTAAGAATGGAGGTAGCAGTGACCGGAGGAAGAAAGAGACGATCGGGAAGAGGAAGGAAGAGGGAGGGGGTAGAAATGGTAATTTTCCAAAAATTTGATTTTTTGACATATTATATGTATATATATATACTTTACACTATATATTAAAATAATATAAAATCACACACATTAAATATACACCACACACATATAATTTAATATTTTAAAATTTAATACACTTAAAAATAATTAAAAACTATTAACACTAATTAATAATTAATAAAATATTAGGGTAATTAATTAAACCCTAGTTAAATAAATAAATACACATATATACATTATTTAGTACTTTAAAAATATATATGAGTTCATGCAAGTCCGTAAATCTATTTAAAATAATTAATAGTAAATTATTTACGTGAAAATTTCCTCGAAAATGCAAGTTCCGGGAAAATTTTATGTAAAGCACTTAAAATAATACACAATAATTAAAATAAGTTTTAAATACATATTAACTCGTAAAAATATCATAATTATACAAAAATATTAATATTGCATATCCCGATGAAATATTAAAATATTTAAAAACACGGGATATTACAATAGTAGCAGAAGATTATGGGACACCCATATCAGATAACAACCAGCGTAACCAAATTAATTCAGATGTAGCGTCAGCTAGAGCATGATACTTAGATTCGGTGCTGGAATAAGCAGCAACTTTTTGCTTTTTGCTACGCCAAGAGATAAGAGAATCGCCTAAGAAAAAATAATAACCAGTAGTAGAATGATGATCTGTGGGATCACCAGCCCAATCAGCATCAGAGTAGCCAGATAACACCAAAGAGGAGTGAGCAAAAAAATGGAAACCATGAAAAAGAGTGCCTTTAATATAGCGAAGTATCCGAAGAACTGCAGAAAAATACGATGAGCGAGGGGCAGACATGAACTGACTGACTAAGTGAACTGCATATGAGATATCAGGGCGAGTAACAGTGAGATAAATAAGACTACCAACAAGTTATCAATATAAGGTAGGATCATCAAGAGGAGTGCCATCGAGAGGAGTGCCATCGAGAGGAGTAAGTTTGCAATTGAGTTCCAATGGGGTCGATATAGTTTTACCATCAGTAATGCCTGCTCGAGAAAGTAGATCAGATGCATACTTAGCTTGAGAGAGATAATAACCTTCAGAAGTATGAGAAACTTCAAGACCTAAAAATAACTAAGATGGCCAAGGTCCTTCATTTCAAAACATTGACTAAGAAAATGTTGTAATTTGGAGATACCAGATATATCATTCCTTATTATGATCATATCATCAACATAAAGTAGCAGAAGTACAATACCATGGTCAGTTCAACGAACGAACAATGCAGAATCGTGTGGACTAGAGATAAAGCCAAGTTGAGCAAGAGTAGAACTAAATTTGGCAAACCAAGCTCGAGGAGCTTATTTTAAGCCATACAAAGCTCATCGGAGCTTGTAGACCTTATAAGGAGAATGATAGCCAGGGGGAGGATGCATATACACCTCTTCGGATAAATCACCATGGAGGAACGCATTTTTGACATCCATATGGAGAAGCTTCCATTTGTGAACTGTAGCAATAGCTAATAAACTACGGATTGATGTCAATCGAGCAATCGGAGTGAAAGTTTCTTCATAATCGATCCCATATTCTTGAGTGTAACCTTTGGCTACTAAGCGAGCTTTATAGCCCTCAATGGACCCATCAGAACGAGTCTTGATTTTATAAATCCATTTGCAGCCAATAGGGGACTTGTGAGGAGGAAGATCAACTAAGTCCTAGGTATGAGTTCTCTCCAAAGCCTGAAGTTCTTCAGACATAGCTTTTTGCCAAAGAGGGTCAGTACTTGCCTCACGATAAGAGCGAGGCTCATGAATAGTGGCAATAGCAGAATAACAATGGAAATCAGTAAGATAATGAGGAGTTTCTCTTACCCGGGTGGAACGACAAAGAGTGGTGTCAAGGATAGGTGGAGGATCAACAGGTGCAAGATTAACAGCGGGAGCAGAATCATTAAGAGCAGGTGTGGAAGGCCTAATATTAAGCGTATTAGAATTTTTTGTGTCAGAACTTGGAAATAACTCAACAAAGGAATCAGTGAAAAACATAGAGTCAATGTTGACAGAGTGGTGAAATTTAGAAAGAGATGAGAACATGGTATTTTCCCAAAAGGTAACATGATGAGATATGCAAAGTCTATTGGTAATAAGATCCCAATAACGATACCCTTTATGTTCAATACCATATCCAAGAAAACAACATAAACGAGCACGTGGTTCTAATTTCGTACGTTCATGGGGTTATAGAAGAACAAAACAGGCATAACTAAAAGGTTTAAGTAGAGAATAGTCAGGAGGCTTACCAAATAATTTTTTAAAAGGGGGTAAATTTTGGAGAACTAAGGTAGGGACTCGATTAATGTAGACTACAGTAAGAGCGGCTTCACCCCAAAATTTTTTGGGACAAGAGGCAGAAAGAAGAAGAGCACGAACAAAGTCAAGTATGTGACGATGTTTGCATTCAGCTCATCCATTTTGTTAGGAAGTGTGAGGACAAGAACGTTGAACCAAAGTACCTTGTTGATTGAGAAATTGGAGTAAGGAAGAATCCCTATATTCCATAGCATTATCTGTTCGAAGAATTTTAATAGTAGAAGAGAATTGAGTTTTAATCATATTAGTGAATGAAGTGTAAATTTGTGGTAATTCAGAGCGATTTTAAAAAAAATAGATCCATGTAAAACGAGAATAATCATCAATGAACAACACAAAATAACGAAAACCATTTATTGAAGAAATAGGGGAAGGACCCCAAATGTCCGAATGAATTAAGTTAAAAGGACTCTCTGAAATGGAATTGCTAAGATTGAAAGACAACACTGGTTGTTTTACAAGCTGACAATGTAAGCAATTAAATGACTCAAAGTTTGTAGATCCTAACAAGCCACGAGAAATTAAAGACTGAATTTTGCTAGCTGAGGCATGACCAAGACAAAGATGCCATTGGTGAATAGAAGAGTTGGTAGTTGTAGTAGCAGACAGAAATTTTTGAGGAAGATGAAGAGAGATAAGTTCAAATAATCAACCCACCCTATGACCCGTCCTAAGAATCTATCCCGTTTGTGGATCCTGTACCTGATAACAAAAAGGGGAAAAGTTAACATTCAGTCCTTGTTCATACAACTGACCAACAGAGATAAGATTGAGGGCTAAATTAGGGATATAGTAGGTTTCAGGAAGACTAAGATTGGAGGTAGATGCATGACCAGTGTGAGTGATATTCATTTTGCTACCATTGGCAGTGTGGATCGATGGCAGGGAAGAATTCGGTGAGGTAGAAGACAACATGTTAACATTATTAGTCATATAGTTACAACAGGCAGAGTCATAAAGCCAATGTGAGGTACCTGGAGTGACAAACATGGCAGTAGTTGAATTGGAAGAGATAACTTGTTTGAATAGTGCTTCAAGATCACTCATAGTGATGGCAGCAGAACCGTCAGTGGTAGCCGCGGAGACAGAAGGAAGGCCAAGCTTTGATACAATCTTGGGTTTAAAAACCACACCTTTTGGTCATGGAGGATTAGTCGGGCAATTCTTAAGAATATGGCCAAGAGCATGACAATATCTGCATTCAATAGTCGGACAATTAGCAAAAACATGACCAATTTTATTGCAATTCTTACAAGAGTTGTGGCTAGATTTCTGATATGAGGAACGAGTAGTCGCAAGAGCAATTTCAGAATTTTAGGTTTTGTTAAGATTAAGGCGAGTTTCTTCGAAAATGATTTCTTGTATAGCTATATCCAATGTAGGAAGAGGATGTCGGTGCAGTAGAGAGGCTCGAAAAACTTCATATTCAGGTCGGAGAGCCATGAGAACTTGAATAAGATGAAGTTGATCTTCACTTATTTTAGCCTGAGACAGTTGATTCCAAATCGGTTGAACTTGAGTAAGAAAATCATTCACAGATTGACCAGATTCTTGTTTCAGATTATGAAGTGTAGTCCATAACTGAAAGTAATGAGCAAGTCCAGTGGTTCAATATCTACTGGCCAAGAAATCCCAAATTTCTTTTGCAGTGTCATAATCAGCAAATTGGATGTGAATGGATGGAATAGAGGTGTTGCGAAACCAAGTAATAATCTGATGGTTTTTGCTATCCTAATCTTCAAGGCGGTCAGCAAATTTGTCATCAGTTTCATCTTATTGTTTGGTTGGCTTATTGATATCTCCGGTAACAATACGCCAAAGCTTACGACCGATCAAGAAACTCTTCATTCCTTAGACCCACAGATTATAGTTTGAACCAATCAAGACCGTTGCAATAGGTTTTGCAATATCAGATTTCTCCATTTGGAAGTGGAGATGGCAGGGATCTTAAGAAATTATGCAAAATAAGGCACCAAAAGTCACGAGCCAAGAACCAAAAAATTTGCAGAAAAGAAGAAAAGCTCTGATACCATAATAAAGGAAAAGGAATTTTTTGTATATCTCTTTTGTACAATGAAGACTGATATTTATACAAGAGTTCAATGACTAGAATAGGAAAGAAAAGCTGTCAATGCTTGTGACATACACATTTTAAAAATACTTCCTAAAAATCTGTCTATTTACATCATAGAATCAGGCAACTGATGCTATTGATTCCTATAATCACGTTAACACTTATATTTTTATTTTAGTTAAATAATGTAAATTTATTACTTCAAAAATGTATGTTCATACTATAAAACATGTAAAGTCATTATTTAAAAAATGCATATTCACTGACATTCACCTGCAGATTCATTGATCTTTATCTGCATGTTCATTGATACTCACATGTATGTTCATTGACCTTTGAACCTGTAGTTTTATTGAACTTCACCTGCAAGAATATTGATATTCACTTGCAGATTCTTTAATATTTTCCTTTCAATCTCATTAAAAAATTAAAAAATATTTTTTATTTATCAAAAAAATTATTTTTTCTTTTTATTTTATTAATTACAGTGGTTTAATTTAATTTTTTATTCACGATTTTATTCAAAATAAAAATTTTATTCATTAAAAAATTATTTTATTTTTTATTTTTTAATTATAATAAATTGAGTTTTAATTACTTGTATTTTTATTTTAGTTAAATATTGTAGATTCCTTACTTAAATAATATAGATTTATAAGATAAATCATGTAGGTTCAAATGAGTTTGACAAACAATATATTAAAATTATGATGGACCTCCAATCAATAAGAAATGAATTTTTACGTTATAACTAATGAACATATATGTACAAAACTAATGAATTTAAAGTTATAATTTTAAAAAACTAATAAATCTCCGCTCACATAATGCTACAATAGTAACCAATGACAGTATTGCAACAATTTAATAAGAGATGTCTTTATATATTAATCTTTATGATGATTTTCTTTTTTCCCTTGATTTTGTTTTGTAGCCCGTGTATTTCAACATTCTGAAATTTTACTTTGAGTGCACTTGTACCGAAAGAAGACTTCTACAGCTGGAACTACTTTGTAGGAGCATATCATTTACCCCAGCCTACACTAAGTCTCAAACTATCCAAAACTTCCAAGCAAATCTACTAAAGTTTATATTCATAAGTTCATTTTACTTTTAAGGCATGTTACTGGGTGCTTCGATAATGGCAAAAGTAAAGGAAAAGCAGCATCTTAGCAGCATTCCATTAACAAATGCAAACAAAAACAACAACAGCAACAAGAAACGAAAAAGAAAGAGAAACAAGGCAAAGAAAGTTACTGTAATAGTAGTAGAGCAACAAGAATCTGATCAATGATAGACTCAAATTGATGGAGAAGAGGAACATGAAGAGGAAGAGGATCAAATTAATGAGAAGATAAACAACAACAACAACAATAACAACAATAATAATAATAATAAGATGATGGTGATGATGATGAAGAAGAAGAAGAAGGATGAGCTTGAAGACAGCAACAATTATAAGAGGAAGTGTTAAAAAAAGAAAGCGTAAAAAAAAAAAAGAGGAAGCCCTTATGAGTTTTACACGTGTGATAGAGTATTGGTTCATATTGCACTAATAATAGGGATCCATGATATAATTTACCTTCACCATGACTATTATATTATGCTCGGCCTAGCCAACCCACCATAAAATTTAAAAAAAAAAAAAATCTAAATATAGATTAGATTCATTCACCTAAGGTAAATGTAATCTCAATAAATATCTTTTTAAAGTGGGAAACTATCATTGAAATTATTGATTAATTGCCATTTTTTACTAAAAAAATTTAAATAAATAATCTCAATATGCAATGGATAGTAAAACGTGGTGATTTTATAACTTTATTTTTTTTTCTATATTGTCACTATCTAAAGTTTATTAAATTCTCTTTTGAAAAAAAAAATTACTAAATTCTAATATAATTCCATTTATCACAAAAATAATAATAAGTCTATCAATAACTAATTTAATATGACAACATATTTTTATCAAATTATGTTAAAAAAAAAATTATCAGGCATAATAATTATTATTCTTCTTCTTTCATTGTGCAATTCTGCTTTTAAATAAATTTGTCCACCCAAGTCCATAGTCAAAACAACACAGTAGCCCAACAAAGTAGCAGATGAGTAATGGGTGCATCCTTTTCTCAATATTTTTTATGAATGCAGCCAAGGGGAGTGGAAGACAGTTATATGGTACCCCATAGTGTCAATTGATTATAGCCAACAAGAAAATTTGCAATTTAAGACGTAGGACCAACAAATTACATAGAATTCTATAAGTGCTACAAGATTCACATTCGTTTTCTTTTGATTGTAATTTTAAGACGTAGGACCAATAGTTACAATTGCATAGAATTCTACAAGTGCTACTATGTTCACATTCGTTTTCTTTGGATATATTTAGTGTACACGTACGTGTACATTTTATATTTTTTACCTTTTAATATTTAATTAAAAAAATTACATAAAAATCAACATTTTGAATATTTGCAAATAAAATCATATTCTTTTTTTTGTCAAATTAAACCTTAATATTTCAAAATTTATCAAAATTAACACTTCATTAGGAAACCTTAAAAACTTGTTGATGTGACCTTTAGTTTTTGCTTTTTCTAAGACTTCTCTATCAAGTGAGGTCTGTATCGTTAAGTGTATTGCTGACTCATAAATTTACTAACCTTAATTGCCTCCAAAAATTCTCAAATACCTACAATTCATAATTTATTTCTATATCAATAGTGCTGGAGCTCTAGAGGGTGAATAGAGCTAATAAAAGTTTGAAGGAAAGATAGAATATTAAAGGGGGACTAGAAGGTGATGTAGGGAAGAATGAATAAGAAAAAGAAAGAACAGTTTGACACAAACAATTTAGTGAGTTTAGATTATAACCAATCTTACATTTGCACCTAACTAATTTCAAGTTAGGATTTTCAAACTCAATCTAATCTTATTTACCAAGATTGTTAAAGAGTTTTTTAAAACTCAACACTAAACCTTTGCAAATTGAGTTTTCTAGACTCACTCACAAATCTTTACAGGTGTTTTTTTCAAAGCTCACACAAAATCTATTCTCAAGTGTTTTTAAAGTTTACACTTAAACCTTCCCAATTGTGTTTTCAAGGCTAACTCAAAACCTTTACAATAAGTTTTTTTCAAGGTATCAACAACAATCCAAAGAGAAAAAATCTCACTACCCACTTCTTCAACCCCAATAAACAAGTAAAAGAAAAAAAATCTTATCTCTAATCCTTATACAACTCTCATAAGAAGGATACATACAAACTCAATAAAAGTTTATTATAGAGAAAGAATATACAAATAAAAATTGTGAAAGAAATAAATTTAACTCAATGACTTTACATAATAATTTTTCTCCACAAAGTCTTGAATACTTTAATTAAAGTCTTAAGCTTGTATTTATAGTGGAGGATGCAAAACTAGCTACTGGAGCTTTATTTTATCCCTAATAAACCTCCATCCTCATTTAATATTTCTTTCACTTTTTGCAGGAAAAATGCTCGTCATAATCATGTGGGGAGGTGACACAATTGTGAGCTTCAGTTTCATAGTCGTTGGAGCTCTGAAATAGATGTTATATATGTTGTCACATTATTAAGGTGACGCTCACAATCTTGACTCTGACCACACCCTTAAGTGTCATTGCCTTTTTCATTCACTTGAGTTTTGCTTACTCGAGATCATAATTAGGATGCTCATGATCGTGAGGGTGATGCTCACAACCATGAGGAGAGGATCGTAAAGGTCACTACCACTTCAAATGATATGAATTCAGCTCCTATTTAGCTCATGATGCTCCTCATAATTGTGACCAAGATCGTGAGGAGTCTTGTGACTCCCAAATGACTTTAATTTGAGCATGGACTTAAACCTAACTAAGATATGCACTTAAACACAAATATTAGTAGAATATTATTAAAGTCAAAACCAAGGGTAATTAGAGATTGATCATTCCAAGGTCAATGAATAGCATTTTCACAAATATATAATGGAAAAAGATGTCACCTCAGTTCAACTGCTACTAACATTGACTCTTCCTTCTTTCCTTCTTCATGGCCAACACTAGATAAGGTTTAAAGTTCACTTTGTTGATTCATTTGCTAATGGTTTTTATTTTTATTTATAATTGTAATTCCACAAGTGTTAATGAGGGGGGGGGGGGGGGTGAATTGGCTTTTTAAGCTAAATGAGCAATTTTCAATTTTTAACAAAGAGTAAGCAAAAAAAAAAAAAAAGAATTAGAGCACAATAGAATGAGGAAGGAAAGTAAGAAAAACACAAGGAATTTATAGAGGTTCGGCCCTCCAAGCCTACGTCCTCTCCTCAACCACAAATTGAAAGTTTTAATCCACTATCAATCTACTTCAAGGAGTATATTAAACCTTTACAAGCTTAAATCAAAGCTAACCTAAATATTTTCCCAAAGGTTACACTCAAATCTAAGTGCTTTTCCAAGTCTCATACTCAAACCCAAATATTTTCTCAAGGCCAACACTCAAACCAATATGCTAAAAATAATCCTCTTAGTTTACAAATGTTTAAATCCCAATCCTAACTCACTTAATCTCACTATTGAGCTATTAAATGATTGTATTAAACACTCACCAACCCACACTCAAGAACACTTTTGAGATTGTAAGCACTTCAGAGGGAAGGGACATGATCAATGTGATATCGGAGCATACAGGCTAATGGCGACCATCTACCGATTGTTATTGATAGTGGGAGGGTATGCCTAATTAGGCTTTGTGGATTGGAGTCACCACCTAATTGAGTCAGGAAAAAGTGAATCAATAACTCACTTTCCTAACCAAAGATTTCGGGTTCAAGGGGATAGGAGTTACTTATCATGTATTGCTTGAGTACTCATTCCTTCACTCTAGTTTCGGTTTTATGATGCATTTTACCACACTTGATTATTAATCAATTTGAATTGCAAATTGAAACGCGGGATAATTGGAAGTGGTGCACATACATCACAAGATAAATAAACATTCACCCATCACATCAATTAAGCAAGTAATAATGCAAATAAGTAGCAAGAAATAAATAACACACAAGCATGCAAGAAATAATAAAAAAATAAAAAGACAAATAAACAAAAATAAAAAGAACATGGAAAAGGGATGAAGGATTACAACCCTTGAAAAAAAAATGGCCTATTCTAATAAATACATCCAAAATAGAAAATAAAATAAAACAAAGGGGAGTCAGGATTAAGGATTGCATTGCCTCAAAAATTCCCTATTCTATTAATTACATTAAAATGGAAAATAAAGTAGAATTTCCTATTCTAATAAACCCATAAAATAAAGGTTAGCGTTCATATACATGCAAGCACACATTACTCTTAAGACAATTTTATATAGTTCATTTGTCCATAATTGACATAGTAAAAAGTAATTAAACAAATGAGCAAAGAAGGATGCTAATGAAAATGCATGATGCAAGATTTAAAAATTTGAGTATAGAGTTGTCATTTTTATTATAAAAATGGGATTTTCATGACAAGAAAATATAAAATTAATAAATTCACCAAAGAAGATAATTAAGGCAATAAAAGGGAATAATTAAAAAAGGTATAAATGAGATAAATAAATAAATGATAAAAGATACTATTTTCACCATAAAAAAATTAACTTTATGATAAAAATAGTAAATTTACCAAGAGAATAAGATGAAAATAATCACAAATAACAAAAATGTAATAGAATAATAAAAGTGATAAAAATATTATATTTACCATAAAAATGTAAACTTTATGATAAAAATAATAAACTTATCAAGGGGGGAAATAATAAACATGCAATAAAAGATAGTAAAAATGATAAAAATACTATTTCCACCATAAAAATGTGAACTTATGATTAAAATAGCAAATTTATCAAAAAGGGAAATAAAAGCAAAAAAAAAAAAAAAACAGAAATGCAAGAGATATAATTAAAATAATAAAGTGCAGAATTAAAATAATAAAAATGATAAAAGTGCAATTTTTACCATTAAAAAATTGACTTTATGATAAAAATAGCAAATTTATCAAAAATTAAAATAAAAGCAAGAAAAATAATAAAGATGCAACAAATATAATAAAAATAATAAAAGTGCAGAAATATGCAGAAATAAAATAATGGAAGTGATAAAAATGCAATTTTTACCATGAAAATATTAACTTTCTGATAAAAATAGCAAATTTATCAAAAATACAAATAAAAGCAAGAAAAATAATAAAAATACAACAGATATAATAAAAATAATAAGGTGAAAAATTAAAATAATAAAAGTGATAAAAAATGACATTTCTACGATAAAAACATCAACTTTATAATAAAAATGGCAAGTTTATCAAGAAAAGGTATAAAAATATCAAAAATGATAAAAATACAATAATATGCAATAAAGATAATAAAAATGCAGAAAAAGCAATAAAAATAAATAGAAATACATAACAAAATAATAAAAATGATAAAGGTGTCATTTTTACCATAAAAACATCAACTTTATGATAAATATAACAAGTTTACCAAAAAAAAAAAAGAGCACAAAAGCAATAAAAATAACAAAAATGCAAAAAACATAACAAAATTGATAAAAATATAATTTCCACCATAAAAATGTGGATTTTATGATAAAAATAATAGATTTATCAAGGAAGAAAATAAAGAGAAGGACTAAATTAATAAAAATGCCAACTTTACACCAAAACACCCATTTTTTATATAAAAAGAAAAATAATGCAAAAATAATGGGAGATGCAAAGATGAATGCAAACATTCCCGGATTCATCCAAACAATCCATCTACATATCTTATTCTCAAACTTCAAATCATCACAAAAATCACACTTTACCATAATACAATAAATAATAAAACAAAATGCAAAAAAGAAATAGAAGAGAAAATGCAATAAATGATAATTTTTAACAAAAATAAATAGGGAGATCCTCAAAGGGACCGAGTGATTGCCTTAGATGTGTGCTTTGACTTAGAAGGACCTAGGGTTGGATTTATGGGTCTAAATCCTAAATGAAAATGATTTTTTGTTTGAGTTTTTGAGAGTAAAAAGGTCTTCAAGTGCTTTAAGGGGGAGAGAGAGAGAGAGAGAGAGAGAGAGAGCAAATTCGTCCTGATTTCTCTCTCTAAAAGAGTTGAAAAGTTTCCAAAATCTCCCTAAAGGGGGAAATTTTTTAGCTTTTAAGTCTGCAAGGTCGGGACCCATATTGTTAGGTCCATGACACACGAGCTTGGGTCTTGGACCTATGTGCATGGGTTTTATGACCTATATAGCACATTCGTGTGTTGAATGACCCACACTCGTGGGTTAGCCCATCCCATGGGCTTTTTCACCCATTTTTTTAGCTCTTTTTGGGCTCAGTTTGGTTTTTTTGAGGTTTTAGGTGTATATTTTTTGTTTGTTTTTAGTTTTTTTTTTTTTTTTGAGTTTCTTCTCAATTCAAGCATGCCTAGGAAGACTCCTAAAGGATCTTTCTCCCTGTCTGATAAACATGAATCCATCATCATTGGATTTTTGGAAAAACTGCCAAAATTTGGGTATCAATAGAGATATAAAAGATTTCAAAAAATAAAGATGAAAGAACTTGGGTGGTTGAAAATTAAATTCAAGGATAAATGCTCAAAGATAGATCTTGGGGTTTTTGCTTAACTTCCTTCTCTATTTCAAGCTCTATTCTAAGTAGTATTTAAACTCTCATTGAGAAAAAGAGTTGTTGGAGGTGCATTTATACAAATAAAGCCGTTTAAACTATAATAATATGAATTTTTGTAAATTAAATTATAAAATTTGTAGTGTTAATAATGATTTTTATTTATTTTTTTAAATTGTGATATTTAATTATTGTAAAAATTAAATGAGTTTCCTGTGCTATTATTATTATTTATTAAGTAAAATTATAACTTTTAATGAGTAAATTAAAACTATAGTTATTTAAATATTAATAAATGAAATAAATATATTTTAGATGTGTTTTATATTATTTTTTTCCCCACTTTTCTTTCCCTCCCCTCCTTTTTTCTTTCCTTTCTTTTTTTCCCTCCCTCTCTGTTTTTCTTCTTCTTCTTCTTTGTAGTTCTGTCAGCAGCCATTGCACGCCACCTCGCCATTAGCAACATGCCAGACCGCCCTCTTCATGCCATCGCTCCACCATTCATCACACCAGCCATAGCATCAGCCGCCAATCGTCCTATTCCTTGTGCAATCACATGGTGACTGAAATGACAGAGGGAGGCTGACACGATTTCGGTGAGTAATCCTGCCAAGCTTGGGCTCTAATCGAAGCTCTCGACTTGGGCTTCGATAATCGTTGATCAATTTTGAGAAATTTAACCGGTAACAACTCCAATTTCATAAAATTTAATTTTGGGTATTTTTGTTAAATTGTGAAATTAAATGTCAATTTGATTTCATTTGATATTGGTTCTTTAGAATAGATTATTGTGGATGTTGTAAGATTTTCGAAAATAATTTTTGTGAAGTTTTATAAATTTTTCGAATTCCCAAGGTCTCGGGTTACTCTTCCTGACCCCGAAAATTTTTTATATTTTTAATAAATTCTACTAATTATTTTAAGCAAGATTTTTTAAAGGAAGTTTATTAAAATTATGTACCAAATCTTTATTATAAATTTCTGAATGTTTATGTCAAAAATGAATTTTTAGAAAAATTAGTATAAATTAGTAAATTTTATATTTTAATTGAAATTATTGTGAATTGTTATGTTTTGGATAATTTTTGAGTAATAAATAATATTAAAATAATTTTTATGAATTAATTCCAATTTCTAGCTAATTATTAGTAATTATTAGAATAATATCTGAATAAAAATTGTACTTATGATTTTTAAGATTTAAATGAGTTTTTGATTGCTTAATTATATAATTGAATAATTTAAATGGTTATCGGTAATTAAATTCTATTTAATTTTGAAAATTAGAATAATGGCTTTTATAATATAATTTGATTATTAATGTGGATTTTATTATTTATTTTGTAAATAAATGTCTTTTATGCTTTTATTGTGTAAATAAATTAATTTTGGTATTTAAATGGAAATTAAATTGTGATTTGTGAAATTGGTTTACAGTTGGGCATAAAGTGTAGTTCGAGAGCCCAACTTGAGATTTGGCGTTATTGTTGATATTTAAAGTATTTTTTTTTTTTGCAGGATTGCCTCTACTTTTATAGAGATATGTTTATTTTACAAAGGAGACTCTACCGAATTTTTGATAAATTTCTCATGAAACGTGACATTGAATCAAGTTGAGTAGAGTCATATTTTTAATCAAGTCTCTCTTTAGAAATTTAGAATTTATAGGATTTTCATATTTAATTCCATTTTTTTAATTTCTTTTCTTTCGTTGCACCTCCAATTGAGTCGACAGGTGGGAGTCAAGCGCGACTACGCAGAGGAGCGCATTCAACCTGTAAGTTAATAACTGAACTGCATGTAGGATATTTTATAGTGAAAATATAAATTCATTAATTATGATAAAATGGGAGAATTTATTAAAAGAATTATATTATTATAAAATATACCTGGATTAAATTCTCCTATTATTTACTATGATTATATAAGCATGTTTATATTAAATTTTTATATGATTAGTTAATTGTTATTTTATTTTATTTTATTATAATCTTCCTTGTTTTATTTACTTTTATTTATTTTAAAATGAACAGTAGAATGGGCTACCTGATGAGTTTCATTAGGATCGTGTGTGCACCGGTAGGATTGAGAGTGAGTGTTGGTAGTTATAAGGCTTGGTGTTGCTTTGCTCTTGGGCATGATTTTGTGAGATTATATATAAGTCTCGGTGATGCTTTTCTCTTGGGCGTGATTTATAAGTTACTAGGCTCAGTAGCTCGATGATACTTTGCTCTCGAGAACCGCCAGTAAATATTAGTTTAAGTGATTTGACTGTGGCTGGTAGCTCGGTGGATGTTTTACTCTCAGGAACCGGCAGTCTTTTGATTATAAAAGAGCTAAAAGACTATTAAAATTGTGGACTATGGTTCTACTTAGTTTTCTTATAAAATGATTTCAATACTTTATTTCAGTAAAAAAAGGATTTCAATAAATCAAATGTTTTAAATTATAAATTATAAAGTTTTATAAAATATATTTTTAAAGGAGATTTTCACACTATATACATTTTTTTATTAACTTACTCAGTGAGATCTGACTCCCCTCAATTATTTTTTCAAGATCTTAGGAGTTTTCAGTTAGTCTGCCTAATTTACACTAGGTTTCTTCTTCTTTAGCTATTTTATGTAGGTCTATATGACATGTATTATTATGTATTTGAAATTTAGAACACCGCAGTAGTAGTAGTTAACTGTTATGTTATATTTTATGGATTATTACTTGTATTAAATATTATTTTGGATATTATGTTCTTTGTGTTATTTATTTTATTTAAACATTTTATTTAATTATTGCATATATTTTATTGTAAAATTTTCTTCAAGGCTTACTATGGGTTCTAAAAGCCTCATGCTTTCCCATTCCCTAGTGTCGATCACATGTCCTTGAGTTCGGGTCATGACAAAGTTGGTAGCAAAACTTTGGCTCATTTCATATATGTTTTTATCTATAAATATCCATTTTTTATGAGTTACTATAGTGATAAGTTGATAATTGTCACTTGTTGTCTTCCTTGTTTCTTGCATTCTGCGCATATGTAGAATCATTATCTTATCTTAAATTCCTTTTGGGTCTCTTTTCAGAATGAGACGAGTGCAAACTACTCCTACTATGGAAGCAACATCTGAGGAGAATGAAGATGAACAAACTGTTCAGGATGAAATTCTTTCTTCTGCTCCTTGACGTAGAGGTAAAGGTAGAGGTAGAGCTAAAGCAGCAGTAGCTTAGAGGTAGGAATAGCAACAAGTAGAGCCTGAAATTCCATTAGAGGATTCTACAGCTTTTGCAGTGGGTATGGCAAGACTCAATCAAGTCTTGGCATCGATAAGAGAGAACTATAGGTGGCAGTTGCTGAATATTGCCAGGAGAGATTTATCAGTTAGGGACTACACTCGAGAGTTCTTCAGACTATCACGTCATGTTACAGATGTGATGTAGGATGAGATGAGAGTAGTAGAGCTCTATGTGACTGGGTTAGGCCTAGCTTACATTGGCATTTAGACAAGGGGTCATAACCTTAAAAGTGTAGTTAAGGAGGCCAGGCAGCTTGAGCGAAGACATATCCGACATGGCACTATATTGGATCCTCTTGAGAGTGGCAGTGACAAATCAGCTTAAAGGGTTCAATAGTTTATTTTTCAAATAGGCAACACTAGTACTCAGACAGGGGGTACTTCTCAACAGAGCAAATAATTCAGAGCACATTAGACTGATAGGCACAGTTATGCTTAAAGTCATAAGAGTAACAGAACTGCTAGGTTTAGTACAAGTGTTAGTAGTAATAACAGTGGGTAAAGCTCCAGACATGGCAGTTCAGGATCTAGGGCCAGTGCATGTGCCACTTATAGGTGAGTACATCAGGGTTCATGTCACTTGGCACCAGAAGCTTATTTTTAGTGTCAAAAATTTAGGCATTTTACTAGGGATTATCCTAATTATAGTTTCTAGCCATCATATGCTCTGGGATCTTCATCATCAATTGCTTAGCAATTTTAGCAGATGCATCAATAGTATCAGACACCTATATATCCTCAGCAACAACTAACTTAGTATGCAAGTCAGCAATGCAGAGGTTTTAGAGGTAGAGCTAGGGGTAAAGGATTTGTATAGTTGTCCACTTCACAGTAGGTAGGTCATAGTCATGCCAGAGTTTTCACCTTGACTCCTAGGATGCTTTGGCATCCAACACAATTATGGTAAGTATTCTACTAGTGTGTTATTTTAATGCTAGAGTTTTGTTTGATCCAGGTGCTTTACACTCGTTTGTATCTCCTGCGTTTGCTTCTAGAATAGCATGTCAGCCTTTGAAGTTATTAATTCCTTTATCTATAGTGACTCCACTTAGTGATAAGTTAGAAACATCTGTGTTCTTTCCATCTTGTCCTGTGTTAGTGGAAGGTAGAGAGTTGCTAGTAGACTTAAATGTGATTGATTTTGATGTGATTCTGAAAATGGATTGTTTGGCACAGTATTATGCTAGGGTAGACTATCAAGAGAAGGAAGTAATTTTTAAAATTTTGACTGATGAATAATTCAGATTCAGAGGTGATAAGAGTTTAATGCCTTAGAATATTATTTTTACGATCTTAGCTAGGAAGATGTTTAAAAGAGGTTATCAAGGCTACTTAGTTGTGGTCAGAGATATACAAGTATATAAGGGGGCAGTTAAAAGGGTGCTAGTGGTGTACGAGTTTTTAGATGTTTTTCCTAAAAAATTATCAGGCTTACCACCCGAAAGGGAGATAGAATTCTGTATTGATGTAGTGCCTGATACATATCATCTCTCTATGCCACCATATAGAATGACACTTGCAAAGTTAAAAGAACTGAGAGAGTAGTTACATGAATTACTCGATAAAGATTTTATCTGGCCTAGCACATCTCTTGGGGTGCTCTAGTATTGTTTGTGAAGAAGAAGGATGATAGTCTTCAACTTTGTATCGACTACATATAGTTGAACAAGGTCACCATCAAGAATAAGTATCCACTCCCAAGGATTGATGATTTGTTTAACTAGTTGCAAGGAGCTCGATGCTTCTCTAAGATTGACTTAAGTTCTAGGTATCATTAATTAAGGATTAGAGGTGGAGATGTAATCAATACTACATTTTGGACAAGGTATGGCCATTATGAATTCTTGGTGATGTCCTTTGGTTGACTAATGCCCCATCAGCATTTATGGACTTGAGGAACAGGGTGTTTAGGCCATTCTTGGACCAATATTTGATTGTGTTTATTAATGATATTCTAGTATATTCCAAGAGTAAGGCAGAACATGCGATCTTTTTGAGATTGGTGCTTCAGACTCTAAGAGAGCACCAGTTGTATGCCAAATTTTCAAATTATGAATTCTAATTGGATCAAGTGGCATTCTTAGGTCATGTGGTAGCTAAAGATGGCATACAAGTGGATCCCAGGAAAATTAAAGCTATTATAGAGTGGCCAAGAACCACATTAATCACAGAAGTAAGGAGTTTTTTAGGTTTAGCTGGCTATTATAGGAGATTTATGAAGGATTTCTCGAATATTGTTGCACCTTTGACAAGATTGACCCAGAAGAATGCTAAATTTATATGGATAGATAGATGTAAGGAGCACTTTCAGTTGCTTAAGGACTTGTTGACTTTGGCTCCAGTATTGACTTTGCCTTTTAGGAATAAAGGGTATATGGTATATTATAATACTTCTTGAGTAAGATTGGGTTGTGTGTTAATATATAATGGAAAAGTGGTTGCCTATGCTTTAAGGTAGTTAAAAAATCATGAGCAAAATTATCCTACTCATGACTTAGAAATGGTAGTAGTGGTGTTTGCACTAAAGATTTAGAGGCATTACCTGTATGGTATGACTTGTGAAATATACACTAACCACAAGAGCCTGGCATACATATTCCAGCAGAGAGATATGAATCTAAGGTAGAGAAGATGGATGAAACTTCTAAAGGACTATGATTATTCTAGTACCATCTAGGCAAAGTCAATGTAGTTACAAATGCATTAAGCAGAAAGTTCGCAATCAACCTTACATATATTAGCACAGAGAGGAGGCCAAATATTAAGAGATGCACGAGTTTAATCGACCATGGGTTGCAGTTAAAGGTGACTAAAAAATGCATCCTTACTCAGTTCAGGGTACAATTAATATACTTAGATCGACTTAAAGCAACTCAAAGAAGGGACCTTGTCACGACCCAAACTAGGAGTCTTGACCGGCGCTAGGGAACGGGAATTCTTTCAAATCCGGAACCCGTAGCAAGCCTTAGAAAATAAAATCATGCAATAATTAAATAAAAGTACGACCAAATTAAAATTTTTCTGAATCAATATATAAAATAAATACTCTAAATCCTTTTATAAATGAATACATAGTCGTACAATGTTCAAATATAAATTCTCAGAGTATTTAATATCCAAACAAAATAATACACTTCCAATATAATAACACTACTACTGCAGTTTCTAGAATACAATTTAAAGTTCAAAATATACATTTGCATAAAATAGCCGGGACTGAAGAACACCAGCGAGGAACTCTACAACTAAGGTCTGACGATATGGGACCTCCTGAAAAAAAATAATTGAGGGAGGTCAGACCTCACTGAGTGAATTATTATACTATATATACATGCAATATAAATCATAACAATCAGGCATTATTATATATATGTATATATACACATTTCACACGAATTCCAAACTCTGCTTTTATAAATATACAGAATGTAGGAAAACGTTTAATTAACTTCATGAAGGATCCATAGAACCCTAATAATAACAACCTCAACAACCCCATCATCACTCTAGCCATGCAGGCTCACTTGATTCCAAATAGAACACTTATTCCAATCTGGACAGCAGTCTGGCTGTCAGTGTGATTGGCCCCGAGACACTTGGTCAACCGAGCTCCAGCAATCACACTATCTATCACCTTACATCTCAATCAACCCAATAGATCATTCAATTCACTTATGGACAGTAGACTGGCCCCGAGACACTAAGTCAACCGAGCTCCAACAGTCTGACTGTCAGTGTGATTGGCCCCGTAATCACACTATCTAACATACCATTAATCTTAGTCAAATCAATTAAATCAATTATAATCACCCAATTTTAACTCTCACTCAATCCTTATCTATCGTACCGGTACGTACACGGTCCTAGTGCTGCCCACTAGGAAGCTCGTTCTATTGATATCCTTCACTTCGAATAAATCATTCATTCGAAAAATAATTAGTGTAGAACAATATTCATAATAGTAAAACCAACCATATATATATATATACCAAAAATATACCTAAAGTATACCCAGTATATTTCAAGTATATATATATATATATATATATATATATATATGTGTGTGTGTGTGTGTGTGTGTGTGTGTGTGTGTGTGTGTGTGTGTGTGTCAAATAAAATACGAAATAAACTAAAGATAAATCATTAATATAGTTAAAAACAATTTAAATGAGTAACAATAATATAACATGCATTATCTTAAAAATATACTTAAATATGCAAAAGATATACCCTAAGTACACAAATCATTTAATAAAACATTTATGTATAAATATTCATTTAAATACGTGTTTGTGTTTAACATATATTCACAATTATACTAAAAATAAACCTAATTATCTAGCATGCATATATCAAAAATAAACCCTAAATATACCACTAATGTGCTAGGTTTAATTAATAATAAAACATTTATTTATTCAAAAATAAATAAAAAATATACCAAAAATAAACTTAAAAATAATTTAAGTGTAGGTTTATAATTTAACATGCAATTATTTAAGAATAAACCTAAAATCTACTAAAACTATACCTAAGGTATACTAATCATTTAATAAAATAATTATGTCTAAGTGTACATTTTAAAACATGTGTATATTACTCAAATGTATTAAACCTAAATCTAATTGTTTAATGTGCATATATCAAACTAACATGCATAATTATTTAATATGCATATATATAAAAATGCAACCCTAGATATACCAAAAATATTATAATTAAATCATTTTTAAAACATACAATGAAAATGAAAAAATTCTAAATAATGCATCTTATATGCAGTGCATATATATACAGTATAATAACTCACATGTTAGCGCTCCACGAGACAAACTCAGCGGGTCTGATCCGTTAGGCCTCGGTCTCGGCGCAGCTAGACAAACAAATGACAACATGAAATCAGAATAAAGTTAACGAAAATTCTAAAGACTCGATCTAGAATTTTAGACACGGAATTAGAATAGGAATTTGACCGGACATCACGTTTTACGAGAATTCTACTGAAAATCTGGCAGAACCTCCCCTGTAAATGGACATCTCTCTACTCAAAGAGTAGAGCCGGTCCTGCAAAGAAATACACTTCGGAATAAACACAGAAACAGAATTACAACCAAAATCCCTCGGTCGAACTCCAAACTACAATTCACCGACCGAGGTTCACAATTCACAGAATATTTATAAAATATCGAAAATGCTCTTATATAATAAAAATACATTTTATAAATCCAAATTATGTAATTAACCCTAAAACATACTAAATATCAATAAAAACCCATTTATTTGGAAAAATAGTATATTATATATAATTTGAAAACAATTTACGAAAAATAGTTTTAATTAGTTAAAAATACTAAAAATTTGCAGAAATCATTTTTATACCCTAAATAACTATTAAAACCAATTTAATTACATTTTTAACCAATTTAGTATAAAATTATCAAAATACCCCTATATATATATATTCACTATAAATGTTCAAAAATTCACCAAAAATTATATAATTACTCAAAAATTAATTTCTCAATATAAAATTCAATAATATCAATAAATATACTCAATTTACCAATTTATTTCAATTAAACACATAATTAACCCTATTTTTCAAAATACATAAACTTAATAAATTCCAATAAATACATAAAAATTCACAAAAATTACAAATAAATTTCTATAATTCATTTCAACTCCTATAATCACCATAAAATACAATTTCATAATTTAATTAATTAATTTTCGAAAATTAGAAAATAATAATAAAATATCAAAAATTCTCAAAAATAAAATAAATTCCAAAAATTCTAAAAAAAAATTACAGAATGTAGATTAAGCTTCCAGGAAAAAGTTTGTGAAGGAATTTTTCATGAATCAATCAAATTAAAGCTAAAAAAAATTTGAAACCCAAAATGGCTGATTTAAAGAAATTGAAACCTAAGCAATTCTAGACCAAATCAAGTGAAACAAAGCTTGGAATCACATTCACCAAAGCTCAAGGAGAAGATAGAGACTGACGGCATCAAATTTGGTGGCCGAAAAGTGCTTGGTCGGAGCTAAGTTGATTGTTGGCTCCTTGATGAAAATCCGACCAAAACTCATTGGAAAAGAGTGTTTCAGGTGGTGGAAATGGCTGGAGGTGGAGGAGGAAGGCTGAGAGGCATAGTAATAGCAAGAAAATCAGCTTGAAAGTGGCTGGAAATGGAAGAAATATGGTGATGGGCATTTGGAGAAGAAGAGTGACAATTCTGTAAATAAAGGGAAGTTTTGGTTTTTGATTAAAAAAATTTTGTATATATGTATATATGTATATATATATATAATATAATATATATAATATATATATATATATATATATATATATATATATTCACACTATATATTATAATAATATAAAATTTCACATACATTAAATATACACCACACACATATTTTAATATGTTTAATAATTTATAAACTTAAAATTAATTAATACAAAAATTAAATAATAAAATTAAGGAAATTAATTAAGCTCTAATTAATTTAAATAAATACACATATATACATTTTATTTTAGCACTTTAAAATTATATATGAGTTCATACAAATTCATTAAACTAGTCAAAATAAATAGTATTAAATTATTTACATGTCAATTTTCCTGAAAATACAATTCCCGAGAAAATTTTATGTAAAGTAAATCAAATAATATAAAATAATTAAAATTAGCTTTAAAAAAACAAAAAACTCATAAAATATCATAAATATATTTACAAAAATTATTAACACTGCATATCCCGATGCAGTATAAAAATATTTAAAAATTCGGGATATTACAGACCCATAGTTGTAGAAGATCATGTTTGAAGTGCAACAAGGTAGGTCCACTGGAATTGCGATTGATGGCGAAGGTGTACTGCATTTGGGTACTCGATTTAGTGTGCCAAATATGGATGAACTAAGAAAAGAAATCATGGAAAAGGCACATTTGTTTGCTTACAGTGTTCATCCAGGTTCTACTAATATGTATTATGACTTGAAACATACATATTGGTGGAATGGAATGAAAAAGGATATTGCAGAATTTGTATCCAAGTATCTCACTTGTCAGCAGGTGAAGCTAGAGCACCAGAGGCCCATAGGATTATTACAGTCATTTCCTATCTCATAATGGAAGTGAGATATAATTGCTATAGATTTTATGACTGGATTGCCTCGTACTACTAGTGGTTATGATGCTATTTAAGTGATAGTTGACAGGCTAACTAAGTTAGCACACTTTCTGCTAATTAAGAAGACATACTCTATTGACAACTTGGCAAGGTTGTATGTCAATAGAATTGTTTACATCCACAGGGTACCAGTGAGTATAGTGTCTGATAGAAGATCTACTTTTACTTCAAGCTTCTAGCAAGAATTGCATAAGGCATTAGGTACAAGACTTGATTTCAGCACAATATTTCATCCTCAAACAAATAGTCAATCAGAAAGGACCATTTATACCCTGAAGGATATGTTGAGGATGTATGTGATGGACTTTGGCAGTCAATAAGACATACATTTGCCATTGATTGAATTTGCATATAATAACAGTTATCATGCAAGTATTAAGATGGCTCCGTATGAAGCACTATATGGTAGAAAGTGTAGATCACCATTGTGTTGGAAAGTTAGAGAAAGACAACTAACAGGTCAAAAATTAGTGCAGATTACTTCTAAGAAGGTTCCCATCATTCAACAATGGTTGAGGATAGCTTTTAGTAGACAAAAGAGTCATGCATATCCTAAAAGGAAGGATGTGTCCTTTTCTATTGGAGACATGATGTTTCTAAAGTGTCCCCAATGAAAGGGGTTATAAGGTTTGGTAAGAAGGGTAAATTAGCTCTGAGATACATTAGACCTTTCTAGATACATTCAAGAGTTAGAGAAATGGCTTATAGATTGGTGTTACCACTTGAATTATCTTGAATTCACCTAGTGTTCCACATATCTATGCTGAGGAAGTATGTTCCTAATCCTTCTCACATTATTTAGCCTCAGACAGTGGAGCTTAGTGAAGATCTGTCATATGAGGAATATCTTGTGGCTATTATGGATCGCCAAGTTCATAAGCTTCACACTAAGGAGATCCCAATGGTGAAGGTGTTGTGGCAACCACACAATAAAGGACTGCACGTAGGAGACAGAAGCAACGTGTGGGTGGCATATCCCTATTTTTTTCATTAAAAATTTTGCATCTTTTATTTATCAAAAATTCAAGGACAAATTTTTTCAAGAAAAGAAGATTGTAATAATATGAATTTTTATAAATTAAATTATGAGATTTGTAGTGTTAATAATGATTTTTATTTTATATTATTTTATTAAATTGTGATATTTAATCATTGTACAAATTAAATGAGTTTCCCGTATTATTATTATTATTATTATTATTATTATTATTATTATTATTATTA
This sequence comes from Mallotus nudiflorus, assembly GCA_947683625.1. Classification (NCBI taxonomy): domain Eukaryota; kingdom Viridiplantae; phylum Streptophyta; class Magnoliopsida; order Malpighiales; family Euphorbiaceae; genus Mallotus; species Mallotus nudiflorus. The sequence continues at coordinate 2,293,164 of CANTUR010000142.1, forward strand.
TTATTTAATGAGAAAATTAGAACTATAATTATTTAAATATAATAAATTAAATAAATAAATTTTAGATGTATTTTATTTTATTTTTTCCCCCGCTTTTCTTTGTCTCCCCCCTCTTTTTCTCTTTCCTTTCTTTTTTCTTCTTTTCTTTCTTTTTTCCCTCCCTCCCTGTTTTTCTTCTTCTTCTTCCCGATTTTGTTAGCAGCCATTGCATGCCACCCGCCACCAGCAACACGCCGAACTGCCTTCTTCACACCATCGCTCCATTGTTTGTTACACTAGTCACAACAGCAATTGCCGATCATCCATTTCCTCGTGTGATCACATGGTGACCAAAATGAGAGAGGGAGGTCAACATGATTCCAGCGAGTAATCTGACCAAGATTGGGCTCTAATCTGAGCTCTTGACTCAGTCTTCGATTATCCTCGATCAATTTCGAGAAATTTAACAAGTAACAACTCCAATTTTGTAAAATTTAATTTTGGGTATTTTTATTAAATTGTGAAATTGAATATCAATTTGATTTTATTTGATATTGGTTCTTTAGAACAAATTATTGTGGATGTTGTAAGGTTTCCAAAAATAACTTTTTTGAATTTTTATGAATTTTTTGAATTCTCGAGGTCTCGGGTTACTGTTTCTGACATTGTTCCCAAGCCTAGAAAATTTTTATATTTTTAACAAATTCTACTAATTATTTTAAGCAAGTTTTGTTAAGGAAGTTTATTAACATTATGTACCAAATTTTTATTATAAATTTCTGAATGTTTATGTCGAAAATGAATTTTTGGAAAAATTAGTATAAATTAGTAAATTTTATATTTTAATTGAAATTATTGTGAATTATTATGTTTTGGATAATTTTTGAGTAATAAATAATATTTATGAATTAATTCCCATTTTTAGCTAATTATTAGTAATTATCGGAATAATATCTGTATTTATGATTTTTAAGATTTAGATGAGTTTTCAGTTGTTTAATTATATAATTGAATAATTTAAATGGTTATCGGTAATTACATTCTATTTAATTTAAAAAATTAGAATAATAGCTTTTATAATATAATTTGATTATTAATGTTTATGTTATTATTTATTTTGTAAATAAATGTCTTTTATGCTTTTATTGTGTAAATAAATTAATTTTGGTATTTAAATGGAAATTAAATTGTGATTTGTGAAATTGGTTCTCGATTGAGCATAAAGTGTAGTTCGGGGGCCCAACCCAAGATTTGGAGTTGTTGCTAATATTTGAAGTGTTTTTTTGTGCAAATTTGACTCTACTTTTATAGAAAGATGTTCGTTTTATAAAGGAGACTCTACCGAATTTTTAATAGATTTCTCATAAAATGTGATATCAGATTAAGTTTAGTAGAGTCGTATTCTTAATTGAGTCTCTCTTTAGAAATCTAGAATTTATAGGACTTCCATTTTTAATTCCATTTTTTTAATTTCTTTTCTTTAGCCGCACCTCTAGTTGAGTTGACAGGTCGGGGTCGAGTGCGATTGTGCAGAGCAGCGCATTCAACCTGTAAATTAGTAATTAAATTATGTGTAGGATATTTTATAGTAAAAATATAAATTCATTAATTGTGATAAAATGGGAGAATTTATTAAAAGAATTATATTATTGTAAAATATACTTGGATTAAATTCTCCTATTATTTGTTTTCGTTATATAAGTGTATTTATATTAAATTTTCATATGATTAGTTAATTGTTATTTTATTTTATTATATTATAATCCTCCTTGTTTTATTTACTTTTATTATTTTAAAATGAATTACAGTAGAATGAGCTACCTAATGGGTTTCATCAGGACCGTGTGTGCACCAGTAGGATTAAGAGTAAGTGTTGGTAGTTATAAGGCTTGGTGATACTTTGCTCTCATACATGATTTTATGAGATTGTATATAAGGCTCGGTGGTGCTTTGCTCTCGAGCATGATTTATAAGTTACTAGGCCTGGTAGCTCAGTGATGTTTTGCTCTCGGGAACTGCAAATAAATATTGGTTTAAGTAATTTGACTGTGGCTGGTAGCTTAGTGGATGCTTTGCTCTCAGAAACCGATAGTCTTTGGGTTATAAAAGAGTCGAAAGGCTATTAGAATTGTGGACTAGGGTTCTACCTAGTTTTCTTATAAAAATGATTTTAATACTTTATTTCGGTAAAAGAGGATTTCAATAAATAAAATGTTTTAAATCATAAATTATAAATTTTATATTTTCATAAAATATATTTTTAAAGGATATTTTCATACTATATATATATTTTTTATTAACTTACTTAGTGAGGTCTGACTCCTCTTAATTATTTTTTCAGGATCTCAGGAGTCTTCAGTTGGTCTGCCTACTTTGTGCTGGGTTTCTTCTTCTCTAGCTATTTTATGTAGGTTTATATGACATGTATTATTATTTATTTGAAATCTAGAATATCACAGTAGTAGTAGTTAACTGTTATGTTATATTTTATGGATCATTACTTGTATTAAAGATTGTTTTGGATATTATGTTATTTGTGTTATTTACTTTATTTAAACATTTTATTTAATTATTGCATATATTTTATTGTAAAATTTTCTTTAAAGCTTACTATGGGTTTCAAAAGCCTTATGCTTTTACATTTCTTAGTGCCGATCACGTGCCCTCGAATTTAGGTCATGACATGAATCACCTTGAAAAAGTAGCTCTGCGCGATCATCATGATCATGAAAAATTCATCACACATTTGATAATTGGAGGCACTAAGAAGAAATTTTGAATTCGCGCACTTCATGATCATGACACTATTTATGAGAACTCTTAGGAACTTCTGTAGTTGGTCATCATGATCATGACACCAGTGGTGACAATCTATTATGATCATCGTCATGATCATGATACCAATGATGACTAGCTTTGGGAATTCTCAAAATTTTACAAATTGAATCTTTGTGTTTTTGCTTAAAATTTTTTTCTAATGATTGGAATTTGCTTGTGACCACTTATAATAAAGATTTCCATCAAGTTTGACCAAAATTGATTTTAGATCTTGATAAAAATTATGATCTTCCATTTTCCCAGTTTCTCATTTTTATGATAAGTCTGTCTTACTTATGTCACATCTGATTATTGTAAATTTTAATTAACCTAAATCTAAATACTTAACCAAACTAATTAAATATAGTTTTACTTATTTACTTATGACTATAGAAAATGACCATTTTACCCCTCAAGGTTCAATAAGAATCAATCCTTTATATTCCTAATTATTACTCTTCTTATTATACTTTTGACATAAAATAAAGAGGAAGATAATTAAAGAAAGGCTAATAGGATTGATGCCTACAATTCTATAACATCAACAATCTTTATCTGCAAGTGCATACAATCATATGAGTAGTAATAAAAATATACCATTCCTAAAGGGATTAAAGTCAATTACTAAGCTACTCTTAATATGCCACTTGTTTAAATAATGAAAATTCCAATAAGTGAAAACAAAATAAATTGAATTTAAAATACTAAAAACTTGGTCATGAAATCTATAGAATGAAAGACATTGGGGTTTTATCTCCCCTGGGTCAACTTATTTGAGGATGGTGTCAACTTCTTCTCAATTATGAATATCATTTTATTTCTAAAGCATCTTAAAAATCATGATGTTTATCTCAAGCACGCTCATAATTAACCAATCATGATAATTACCTGATTCCCTAGCTCTCACTACCATGATTTAAATATCATAACTGATTTATTAAAGCAATCTTCTAAGAAATATTAATATTGAAATGTCTCTCAATCAAATCAATTTGAATTAATAGATTGTTATTACTTTTCTCATTAGAACCAATCTTTCAATCTAACCCTAGTGTCTAGTTCAATTCAATAGGTGATTAAGCCAATGAAAGTTTTAAGTCCAATAAATCTCATGAAATAAATATTCCTTGATTTAAAAAAGTTAACATAATTAAGTTCATGTTTAGCCGGGTTCATGAAATCCTAATTATCCTACTTAGCTACTCATAAAAATTAGAAATGAAGAACAAAAGAGAAAGAATCCAAACATGTTCATGATCAAATATGATTAAAGATGAGAAGAATAAAAGAAGAAAAACCCATTTTATTTCACTTGGTGAATGATGTTGATAGCCCTTACACCTTGTTCTTCAATCCAAAAATCTGATTAGGTAGATTTTATAATATTCTAATTTTTTAAAAATTGAAATTAGAAAAGAATTTTTTTTTTCACTAAGAAAAAGATAAAGTTCTCCCCTAACCTCCTCTTCCGTAAGGTATAAAAACTTCTTTCTTTATATATCGTCCCTAAAAAAAACCCTAAAATGTTCTATCTGTTAGCACATGATTGTGCATGAGATGCACACAGCCGGGTGGCCTTTTTGCACAATTTCTTCACAAAATCAAGCTCGACTATGTGCTCAGCTGGCATAGCCATGTGTTCCTTTAGACTCTGCTAGATTTCTATTACCTTTAGACTCTGCCTTTACAACCCTTGAAAAAAAAATGTCTATTCTAATAAATATATTCAAAATAGAAAATAAAAAAAAAATAGGCAAATTTGGATTAAGGATTACATTGCCTCAAAAACTCCCTATTCTATTAATTACATCAAAATGGAAAATAACGTAGAATTTTCTATTCTAATAAAACTGTAGAACAAATGTTAACTTTCATACTCAAGCAAGTACACATTACTCTTAAGGCAATTTTATACATTTCATTTGTCCATAATTGACATAGTAAAAAGTAATTAAAAAAATGAGCAAACAAGGATACTAATGAAATTGCATGATGGAAGATTTAAAAATTTAAGTATTGGGTGTAGAGTCATCATTTTTATTATAAAAATGGGATTTTCATGACAAGAAAATATAAAAATAATCAATTCACCAAAGAAGATAATTAAGGCAATAAGAAGCAATAATAATGATTAAAAAAAAAAGGTATAAATGAGACAAATAAAAAAATGATAAAAGATATTATTTTCACCATAAAAATATTAACTTTATGATAAAAATAGTAGATTTGTCAAGAGAATAAGATGAAAATATTCACAAATAACAAAAATGTAATAGAATAATAAAGGTGATAAAAATATTATTTTTACCCTAAGAAAGTTGTAATATCCCGTGTTTTTTTAAAAAAATATTTTTACACTGTACCGGGATATACAGTGTCAATAATTTTTATGCATTGTACGATATTTTTATGAGTTGATATGTATTTTAAACCTATTTTAATTACTGTCTATTATTTTCAGTGTTTTACGTAAAATTTTCCCGGGACTTTCATTTTCGGGGAAATTTCCACGTAAACAATGTATTATTAATTATTTTAAATGTATTTACGGGTTTGCATGAACTCATACATATTTTTAAATCATTAAATAAAGCCTGTGTGTGTATATTTATTTAATTAGGGTTTATTATTACCCTAATATTTTATTATTTATTTGTTATTATTTGATTATTTTATTTATTATTAAATTATTAAAATTTATTATTTTATTATTAATTATTTATTAATATTTAATTATTTTAATTTATTTTATTTTTTTTCTTTTTTCTTCTTTTCCTTTTTCTTTCTTTTTCTTTTTCCTTTTCTTTCCTTTTCTTTCCTTTTCTTTTTCTTCTTCTTCTTCTTTCTCTCCCGCGCCCGACGCCGACCACCATTTCCTCACCGCCGTTTCTCCCTCCTCCGGCCACCGTTTTCGACACCGCCGGTCTCTATCTTCTCCTTGAGCTCCAGTGAGTGTGATTCTAGCTTTGGTTTGAGCTAAAATGGTCTAGAATTGCTTAGGTTTCGATTTCAAAATTTCGGCCTCTTTGGGTTTTTGATTTTTTTGAGCTTCGATTTGGATGATTCATGGAAAATTCCTTCACAAATGTTGTTTCTGGTAGCTTAATCTTCATGTATGAATTTTTACAGAATTTTTGGAGGTTGTTTGGATTTTTGGGTATTTTTGAATATTTTAATATTATTTTCTAATTTTCGGAAATTAATTATTTAAATTACGAAATTGGAGTTTATGGTTGAATTAGGTGATGAAATGAATTATAGAAATTTATTTGGAATTTTTATGAATTTCTAAGTATTTATTTTTAATTATTGAAGTTTATGTGATTTTGTAAAATTAAGTTAATTGTGTTTTAAATTGAATTTAATTGGTTAATTGAGTTTAATTATTGATATTATTGATAAATATGTTGAGAAAATTAATTTTGGATAATTGTATGATTTTTGGTGAATTTTTGAAGTAATTTAGGTATATATATATATAGGGGTATTTTGGTAATTTTACCCTAAATTGTCTAAAAATGTAATTTAATTGGTTTTAATATTTATTTAAGGTATAAAAATGATTTCTACAAAATATTTAGTATTTTTAACTAATTAAAACTATTTTCCGGGAATTATTTTCAATTATATATATAATATACGGTTTTTCTAATAAAATGAGTTTTAATCGGTTTTTACAGTGTTTCAAGATTTATTATGTAATTTCTACGTATGAAATGTATTTTTATGATTTAAGGATATTTTTGGTATATTTGAATATATATTCTGTGTTTATGGACCCCGGTCGACAGATTGTAGTCTGGAGTCCGACCGAGGGGTTGTGATTGATTGTGGTGTTTATTTTTGAAGTGTGTTTCTGTGCAGGGTTGGCTCTACTCTTTTGAGTAGAGAGATGTCCGTTTTACAGGGGAGGTTCTGCCGAATTTTCGGTAGAATTCTCGTAAAACGTGATATCCAGTCGAACCCTAATTTCCGATTCTGTGTTGAATACTCTAGATTGAATTCTAGGATTTCTGTTAGGGTTATTCTGATGTCGATTAATTATTTCTTGTTTAGTTGCGCCGAGACCGAGGGTTAGTGGACCAGGCCCGTCGGACCTGTCTCGTGGAGCGCATTAGGTGAGTTACTATATTATATATATATGCTTAGGATGCATGATTTAGAAAATGCATGTTTTATTTTGACTAAATATGCATAAATAACATGATTTATATTCAAGTATATTTTTGGTATATAATAAATTATATACATGTTTTATTAATAAAATATATTTAAAATGTTTTTAAATATATTTTTAGTTTAATTCATGATTTGATTGGATTTATTTGACATATATATACTCAAAATATACCAGGTTTATGTTTGGTATATTTTCGGTATATATATGGTTTATATTGCTATTTCATTTATATCCATGCATCATTTATTTTTGTGAATGAATGTTTTATATTTAAGAATGAAGGATATCAATAGAACGTGCTACCTAGTGGGCAGCACTAGGACCGAGTACGTACCGGTACGCCTATAGCTTTAGGCTATATTACTAACTTATTTGTGGATATCGATTTGATTATGATTATTGATATATGTGAGATGTGGTTTGTGGGTGTGATTGCTGGAGCTCGGTTGACCAAGTGTCTCGGGGCCAATCACACTGGCAGTCAGACTGCTGGAGCTCGGTTGACTTAGTGTCTCGGGGCCAGTCTATTGTCCATATGGATTAAGTGGATATATTTGGAATCAGTGAGCCTGTATGGCTAGAGTGTTGTCTAACACTATTTTTCTGAGGTTGCGATATTCTAGGGTTCTATGTGATCCTTCATAAAAGTTGATTTTCAGACAAAATATATAAAATGATTTTTCTGCATCTGTATGAACTTGCCTGTATATATACATATTACTCATATACTGTTGACTGTATGCATTATCACTTAGAGTGTATGTATATGTATTATAGTAATTCACTCAGTGAGGTCTGACTCCCCTCCGTTGACTATTTTTCAGGAGAGTCAACTTCCTCAAACCTCAGTAGCAGGTCGATACGCCGGATTTCTTCCGCCCCGGCTTCTTTATGTAAATTATATACTTGAGTCTTATTTATTTTATCTAGACACTGCAGTAGTTGTGAAATAAAGTATTTGTTTTAAAGAGATGTATTATAGTAAAACTGGATTTGTATAAAGATTATACATTTATGAGATTATATATGCGATGTGATGAGTTTTGAATTAAATCCAGTTGATATGGATGATATTGTAATATTTATTTTTTTTATTTTCCACTGCATATTATATTTTTATGGTTATCATTGCATATTTATTTTATTTTTAGGCTTGCTACGGGTTCCGGATTCGAAAGAATTCCCGTTCCCTAGCGCCGGTCATGGCCCCTGTTTTGGGTCGTGACAATGTTGGTATCAGAGCGAAGTTCGTATCAGAATGGAGTTCTGTGTCAGGGCTTAGTTTTGTGAGTTGTGGCCCTAGTTTTAAAGTTGTGTTTTCTGTTGGACTACTGCAGTGTATTAGGTTCGAGTATGTCTTGATGAGTATTCCTTGCTGTAGTTTTCAGCGTTATTCCTCCGTTGTCTGTTTTGTCTGAATCTTTCCGTTTGTCTTTTCAGAATGAGGAGGCGAGCGCGTGTCGCTCCACCGGTCGTTGAGGCCGAGGATGATGAGTCTTTTCAAGACGAGGTTTTACCTCCTGAGCAGCCAGTTAGACGTAGAGGTCGTGGCAGGGGTAGACCTCGAGGAGTGGCAGGTCGCCGTAGGCAGAGAGAGTTACAGGACGAGGAGCCTGTTGAGCCTGAGTTTGATGTTCCTGTTCCTCCAGTTGTTCAGCCTGCCTATCAGCAGGGTATGTCTGACCCTGAGGCAGCTTTGTTCTATGCCAGAGTTGGCAGGATTGCTTTTGATGGTACTTCTGATCCTTTAGATTTTCTGCATGTGATTGAGACTAGGACTTGGACTGCTCATACCGAGTACCAGAGGATTATGATCGTTGAGTTATCTGTCGAGGGACCAGCCTTGGATTGGTTTATTCAGATGATCCAGCCTTATATGATGACGATGACATGGGCTCAGTTTTGAGAGCGATTCATGAGGAGATTTTGTCCAGAGCCTCTTCGTTTGAGCTATCGTCTCCGTTTGACTAGTATTTCTCGTGGAGATCGATCAGTAGAGGAGTATACCCGAGAGTTCCTTCGTCTGGGTAGATATGCTGAGGATCTGATGCGAGATCAGTATTTCGCTGTTACTACATACGTTACTGGTTTGGGTTCAGCTTTTGCTGGTATGCCTACAGCAGGTCTTACTCTCGAGTCGGTGATTGAGCTAGCTAAGGAGATTGAGCTGAGGTTAGTTAGGCAGGGAGCGATGCCTGATTACTACCAGTTGGGAGTTCAATCGAGTGGATTGCAGGCTACTCCGTATTCGAGTTTTCATGTTGGTTCGAGTAGTCAGCAGCGAGGTTCGACTCAGCAGAGTCAGAGACAGCAGCAGCGAGTGCATCGGAGCAGTAGACATGGTCGTGGAGGTCAGCGTAGATCGTTTAGATTTGGGTCAGGTGCTTCGAGCAGCAGCAGTGGTCGTAGTTCTGGATCAGCGGCTAGTGTTTGTCAGACTTGTGGTAGAGTCCATCAGGGACCGTGTTATCTGACACCGTTGACATGTTTCAGATGCGGGCAGACAGGACATTTTGCCAGATCGTGTCCTTACCCCGGATATCAGCAGCAGCAGATTCTGTGATTCCCACAGCAGTCGATTGCTAGTGCAGCACCCGTGCCATTTCAGTTGCCACCAGCTCAGCATCAGAGTTCTACTCAGTTTGTTCCATAACAGAGTCGTGGTAGAGGTACGAGAGGAGGTACCCGAGGTGTTGGCCAGGCTTCTACCAGTCAGCAGGGAGGTCGAGGCCAGGCTAGAGTTTTTCATCTGACTCAACAGGATGCTCAGGCATCTAATGCAGTCATGGCAGGTATTCTTTCTGTTTGTTACCTGGATGCTTTGGTTTTGTTTGATCCAGGTGCCACGCATTCGTTTGTTTCTCCTGTTTTTGCTTCTAAATCTTGTTGGCAAGCTTCGAGGATGGCTTTTCCCTTGTCTGTTGCCACTCCTCTGAGCGATTCTTTGGACGCCGATATTGTTCTTTCTGGTTGTCCAGTTCTCGTGGGAGATAGAGAATTACCCATTGATTTGATTTTGTTGGATGTGATGGAGTTTGATGTTATTTTGGGAATGGATTGGTTATCCCAGCATTATGCCGTGGTTGATTGCAGGAATAAGGAGGTGATTTTCAGAATTCCTGGTGAAGTAGAATTTAAGTTTGTTGGTGACAGGAGTTCAGCACCTCAGAATCTTATTTCTGTTATTTCAGCTAGGAAGTTGTTGAGGAAAGGTTGTCAGGGGTTTTTGGCATTGGTTAGGGATACGTCAGTGGAGAAGTTGTCACTCACAGATGTTCCTGTTGCTTATGAGTTTCCTGATGTTTTTCTCGAGGAGTTGCCAGGTTTACCACCTCATAGAGAGATTGAGTTATGTATAGATGTGGTTCCAGGTATTACTCCTATATCTATGCCACCCTATCGTATGGCTCCTGCAGAGTTGAGAGAGTTGAAGGAGCAGTTGCAAGAGTTGTTGGATAAGGGTTTCATCAGACCTAGTGTTTCCCCTTGGGGTGCACCAGTCTTGTTTGTGAAGAAGAAGGATGGTACCCTGAGACTGTGCATTGACTACAGAGAGTTGAACAAGGTGACAGTGAAGAACAAGTATCCTCTCCCGAGGATAGATGATTTGTTTGATCAGCTACAAGGTGCACAGTTCTTTTCTAAGGTCGACTTGAGGTCGGGTTATCATCAGCTGCAGATCAGTGAAGCTGATATTCCTAAGACAGCGTTCCGCACTCGATATGGTCATTATGAGTTTCTGGTGATGTCTTTTGGTTTGACTAATGCACCAGCAGCTTTTATGGACCTGATGAACAGAGTATTCCGACCGTATGTGGATCAGTTTGTGGTAGTCTTCATTGATGATATACTAGTATATTCGAGGAGTATGGAAGAGCACGTATATCACTTGAGGATTGTACTACAGACACTGAGAGATCATCAGCTTTATGCTAAATTCTTGAAGTGTGATTTCTGGATGGAGAGTGTTTCTTTTCTTGGACACGTAGTGTCTAAAGAAGGTATTCAGGTTGATCCACAGAAGATTGAAGCAGTATCTGAGTGGCCTAGACCTACTTCAGTTACTGAGATTCGGAGTTTTCTGGGTTTAGCCGGGTATTATAGGCGGTTTATGCAGGATTTTTCCAGGATAGCAGCCCCTATGACTCGCTTGACTCAGAATAATGTTAGATTCGAGTGGTCAGAAGCTTGTGAGAATAGTTTTCAGTTGTTGAAGGAGAAGTTGACCACAGCGCCAGTATTAGCTTTGCCTAATAGTGTGGATAAGTTCACAGTTTACTGTGATGCCTCTAGAATTGGTTTTGGTTGTGTGTTGATGCAGAATGGAAGGGTGATAGCCTATGCTTCGAGGCAGTTGAAGAAGCATGAGCAGAACTATCCTACACATGATCTTGAGATGGCTGCAGTGATCTTTGCTTTGAAGATTTGGAGACATTATTTGTACGGGGTGACTTGTGAGATATTTACTGATCACAAGAGCCTTAAGTACATTTTCCAGCAGCGAGATTTGAATTTGAGGCGGAGAAGATGGTTGGAACTATTGAAGGATTATGATTGCGAGATTCTTTACCATCCGGGTAAAGCTAATGTGGTAGCAGATGCCTTGAGTAGGAAGTCCTCAGGTAGTCTTGCTCACATCGGTGTGGAGAGGAGACCATTGATCCAAGAGTTGCATTTATTGGTGGATCAAGGTCTGATGATGAAGATTAGTAGATCAGGTGGACTGTTAGCTCAGTTTAAAGTATGATCTGTGCTAAGGGATAGGATTAAAGCAGCTCAGAGCCGAGATCCTATTCTAGAAGAGCTTGTAGAGAATGTCAGAGCAGGGAAGTTCACTGATTTCACACTCGATGATGATGGTGTGTTGTGGATCAGTGGTAGATTGTGTGTTCCTGATGTGGATGATTTGAGAGAGGAGATTTTAGAGGAAGCACATTCTACAGCCTACAACGTTCATCCTGGTGTTACTAAGATGTACCACAGTATCAGAGATCTATACTGGTGGGATGGATTGAAGAAGGATGTTGCCGATTATGTTGCTAAGTGCTTGACGTGTCAGCAAGTGAAAGCCGAACATCAGAAGCCTTCTGGGAAGCTTCAGCCTCTTCCTATTCCCGAGTGGAAGTGGGAAAGGATAGCTATGGATTTTGTGGTCGGTTTACCTCGTTCGAAGGATGGATACGATTCCATCTGGGTGATTGTAGATAGATTGACGAAGTCTGCACATTTCTTGCCTGTGAAAGCCACATATTCAGTTGCTAGATTGGCGAAGTTGTACGTGAAGCATATTGTATGCCTTCATGGAGTACCTGTGTCCATTGTGTCAGACAGAGGTTCGGTGTTTACTTCTCATTTTTGGCAGAAGTTGCAAGAAGCGATGGGCGCTAGGTTGGATTTCAGTACTGCTTTTCATCCTCAGACAGATGGTCAGTCTGAGAGGACGATCCAGACACTAGAAGATATGTTGAGGATGTGTGTCTTGGATTTGGGAGGTAGCTGGGATGATCATTTGTCACTTGTTGAGTTTGCATATAATAACAGCTACCATAGCAGTATTGGCATGGCACCATATGAGGCGTTGTATGGAAGGAAGTGTAGATCCCCGTTGAGTTGGGATGAGATTGGTGAGAGAGCTTTGACTGGACCAGAGATGGTTCAAGATGCTGCAGAGAAAGTCGCCGTGATCAAGCGCAGGTTAGAGACCGCAGTTAGCAGACAGAAGAGTTATGCGGATCCTAGGCGCAGAGATGTGGAGTTTCAGGTTGGAGATTTCATTTTTCTGAAAGTATCTCCGATGAAGGGTGTGATGAGATTTGGCAGGAAGGGTAAGTTAGCACCGAGATATATTGGACCGTTTGAGATTCTGGAGAGAGTTGGCACTGTTGCATATCGGTTGGATTTGCCTCCGAGTATGTCACAGGTGCATCCAGTATTTCATATCTCGATGTTGAGGAAGTATATCTCAGATCCTTCACACGTGTTGCAACCTGACAGTGTGGAAGTGAGTGAAGATTTGACGTTTGTGGAAGAACCTGTGGCGATCGTAGATTTTCAAGTTCGACAGTTGCGATCGAAGCAGATTCCGATGGTCAAGGTTTTGTGGCATAGCGACAGAGTTGAAGAGCGTACGTGGGAGACTGAAGCTGAGATGCGAGCTTCTTACCCGTATCTCTTTCCTTCCTGATTCTGTAATCTTCTTTTTGGAATTCGGGGACGAATTCTTGTAAGGGGGGAAGACTGTAATATCCCGTGTTTTTTTAAAAAAATATTTTTACACTGTACCGGGATATACAGTGTCAATAATTTTTATGCATTGTACGATATTTTTATGAGTTGATATGTATTTTAAACCTATTTTAATTACTGTCTATTATTTTCAGTGTTTTACGTAAAATTTTCCCGGGACTTTCATTTTCGGGGAAATTTCCACGTAAACAATGTATTATTAATTATTTTAAATGTATTTACGGGTTTGCATGAACTCATACATATTTTTAAATCATTAAATAAAGCATGTGTGTGTATATTTATTTAATTAGGGTTTATTATTACCCTAATATTTTATTATTTATTTGTTATTATTTGATTATTTTATTTATTATTAAATTATTAAAATTTATTATTTTATTATTAATTATTTATTAATATTTAATTATTTTAATTTATTTTATTTTTTTTCTTTTTTTTTCTTTTCCTTTTTCTTTCTTTTTCTTTTTCTTTCCTTTTCTTTCTTTTTCTTTTTCTTCTTCTTCTTCTTTCTCTCCCGCGCCCGACGCCGACCACCATTTCCTCACCGCCGTTTCTCCCTCCTCCGGCCACCGTTTTCGACACCGCCGGTCTCTATCTTCTCCTTGAGCTCCGGTGAGTGTGATTCTAGCTTTGGTTTGAGCTAAAATGGTCTAGAATTGCTTAGGTTTCGATTTGAAAATTTCGGCCTCTTTGGGTTTTCGATTTTTTTGAGCTTCGATTTGGATGATTCATGGAAAATTCCTTCACAAATGTTGTTCCTGGTAGCTTAATCTTCATGTATGAATTTTTACAGAATTTTTGGAGGTTGTTTGGATTTTTGGGTATTTTTGAATATTTTAATATTATTTTCTAATTTTCGGAAATTAATTATTTAAATTATGAAATTGGAGTTTATGGTTGAATTAGGTGTTGAAATGAATTATAGAAATTTATTTGGAATTTTTATGAATTTCTAAGTATTTATTTTTAATTATTGAAGTTTATGTGATTTTGTAAAATTAAGTTAATTGTGTTTTAAATTGAATTTAATTTGTTAATTGAGTTTAATTATTGATATTATTGATAAATATGTTGAGAAAATTAATTTTGGATAATTGTATGATTTTTGGTGAATTTTTGAAGTAATTTAGGTATATATATATATATAGGGGTATTTTGGTAATTTTACCCTAAATTGTCTAAAAATGTAATTTAATTGGTTTTAATATTTATTTAAGGTATAAAAATGATTTCTACAAAATATTTAGTATTTTTAACTAATTAAAACTATTTTCCGGGAATTATTTTCAATTATATATATAATATACGGTTTTTCTAATAAAATGAGTTTTAATCGGTTTTTACAGTGTTTCAAGATTTATTATGTAATTTCTACGTATGAAATGTATTTTTATGATTTAAGGATATTTTTGGTATATTTGAATATATATTCTGTGTTTGTGGACCCCGATCGACAGATTGTAGTCTGGAGTCCGACCGAGGGGTTGTGATTGATTGTGGTGTTTATTTTTGAAGTGTGTTTCTGTGCAGGGTTGGCTCTACTCTTTTGAGTAGAGAGATGCCCGTTTTACAAGGGAGGTTCTGCCGAATTTTCGGTAGAATTCTCGTAAAACATGATATCCAGTCGAACCCTAATTTCCGATTCTGTGTTGAATACTCTAGATTGAATTCTAGGATTTCTGTTAGGGTTATTCTGATGTCGATTAATTATTTCTTGTTTAGTTGCGCCGAGACCGAGGGTTAGTGGACCAGGCCCGTCGAACCTGTCTCGTGGAGCGCATTAGGTGAGTTACTATATTATATATATATGCTTAGGATGCATGATTTAGAAAATGCATGTTTTATTTTGACTAAATATGCATAAATAACATGATTTATATTCAAGTATATTTTTGGTATATTTTTGGTATATAATAAATTATATACATGTTTTATTAATAAAATATATTTAAAATGTTTTTAAATATATTTTTAGTTTAATTCATGATTTGATTGGATTTATTTGACATATATATACTCAAAATATACCAGGTTTATGTTTGGTATATTTTCGGTATATATATGGTTTATATTGCTATTTCATTTATATCCATGCATCATTTATTTTTGTGAATGAATGTTTTATATTTAAGAATGAAGGATATCAATAGAACGTGCTACCTAGTGGGCAGCACTAGGACCGAGTACGTACCGGTACGCCTATAGCTTTAGGCTATATTACTAACTTATTTGTGGATATCGATTTGATTATGATTATTGATATATGTGAGATGTGGTTTGTGGGTGTGATTGCTGGAGCTCGGTTGACCAAGTGTCTCGGGGCCAATCACACTGGCAGTCAGACTGCTGGAGCTCGGTTGACTTAGTGTCTCGGGGCCAGTCTACTGTCCATATGGATTAAGTGGATATATTTGGAATCAGTGAGCCTGTATGGCTAGAGTGTTGTCTAACACTATTTTTCTGAGGTTGCGATATTCTAGGGTTCTATGTGATCCTTCATAAAAGTTGATTTTCAGACAAAATATATAAAATGATTTTTCTGCATCTGTATGAACTTGCCTGTATATATACATATTACTCATATACTGTTGACTGTATGCATTAACACTTAGAGTGTATGTATATGTATTATAGTAATTCACTCAGTGAGGTCTGACTCCCCTCCGTTGACTATTTTTCAGGAGAGTCAACTTCCTCAGACCTCAGTAGCAGGTCGATACGCCGGATTTCTTCCGCCCCGGCTTCTTTATGTAAATTATATACTTGAGTCTTATTTATTTTATCTAGACACTGCAGTAGTTGTGAAATAAAGTATTTGTTTTAAAGAGATGTATTATAGTAAATCTGGATTTGTATAAAGATTATACATTTATGAGATTATATATGCGATGTGATGAGTTTTGAATTAAATCCAGTTGATATGGATGATATTGTAATATTTATTTTTTTTATTTTCCGCTGCATATTATATTTTTATGGTTATCATTGCATATTTATTTTATTTTTAGGCTTGCTACGGGTTCCGGATTCGAAAGAATTCTCGTTCCCTAGCGCCGGTCATGGCCCCTGTTTTGGGTCGTGACAAATGTGAACTTTATGATAAAAATAATAAACTTATCAAGGGGGAAAGGGCATAACCCATATTTTTCCCAATGCACTTTTATTTTTTTTCCGGATTTCCCCTTTCACTTTTGTTTTTATACATTGAATCCCTATACTTTTATTTTGCCATACATTAGTCCTTAATTTAAAATTAATACACTTTTATTTTGTCATATATAGGGTCCTTAATTTTAAATTAAGGACTCATTGTATAGCAAAATAAAAGTGTAGAGACTCAATGTATAGCAAAATAAAAATGTAGGGACTCAATGCATGAAAATAAAAGTACAGGGGAAAATCCTGAAAAAAATAAAAGTGCAGAGGGTAAAATATCAATTAAACCAAGGGAAATAATAAACATGCAATAAAGATAGTAAAAATGATTAAAATACTATTTTCACTGTAAAAATGTGAACTTTATGATTGAAATAGCAAATTTATCAAAAAGGAAAATAAAAACAACAAAAATAATAGAAATGCAAGAGATATAATAAAATAATAAAGTGCAGAATTAAAATAATAAAAATTGTAAAAGTGCAATTTTTACCATAAAAAAAACATTGACTTTACAATAAAAATAGCAAATTTATCAAAGATTAAAATAAAAGTAAGAAAAATATTAAAAATGCAACAAATATAATAAAAATAATAAAAGTGTAGAAACATGCAGAAATAAAATAATGGAAGTGATAAAAATGCAAATTTGTCAAAAATGCGAATAAAAACAAGAAAAATAATAAAAACGCAACAAATATAATAAATATGCAGAAATAAAATAATGGAAATGATAAAAATGCAATTTCTACCATAAAAACATTAACATTATGATAAAAATAGCAAATTTATCAAAAATGCAAATAAAAGCAAGAAAAATAATAAAAATACAAAAAATATAATAAAAATAATAACATGCAGAATTAAAATAATAAAAGTGATTAAAAAATGACATTTCTACTATAAAAAATCAGCTTTTTGATAAAATTGCCAAATTTATCAAGAAAATGTATAAAAATAACAAAAATGTAATAAAAATAATATAAATGCAGAAAAGCAATAAAAATAAATGGAAATACATAATAAAATAATAAAAATGATAAAGGTGTCATTTTTACCATAAAAATATTAACTTTATGATAAATATGACAAGTTTATTAAAAAAGAGCATAAAAGTAATAAAAATAATAAAAATACAAATAGCATAATAAAAATGATAAAAATATTATTTCCACCATAAAATGTGAATTTTATGATAAAAATAATAGATTTATCAAGGAAGAAAATAAAGAGAATGACAAAATTAATAAAATGTAAAATAACAATAAAAATGCTAACTTTATACCAAAATACCCATTTTTATATAAAAAGAAAAATAATGCAAAAATGATGGGAAATGCAAAGATGAATGCAAACATTCTCTGATTCACCCGAACTACCCACTCCATCTACATATCTTATTCTCCAACTTCAAATCACCACAAAAATCACAACTTTACCACAATACAATAAATAATAAAATAAAATGCAAAAAAGAAATAGAAGAAGAAAAGAAAATGCAATAAATGCTAATTTTTTACAAAAATAAATAAGGAGATCCTCATAGGGACTGGGTGATGACTCTAGATACGTGCTTTGATATAGAAGGAGCTAGGTTTGGCTTTATGGGTTTAAATCCTAAAAGAAAATGATTTTTGGTTTGAGTGTTTAGGAGTAAAAAGCGTCTCCAAGTGCTTTAGGGGGGAGAGAGAAAGAGCAAATTCATCCCAGTTTCTCTCTCTAAGAGAGGTTTGTTTTGAAAAATATGTAAAAATGGCCCCAAAAAGGGAAATTTTTGAGTTTTTAAGTCTATAGGGTCGAGACAGGGCTGGGACCCATGCTCTTGCGTCCATGACCCACAAGCTTAGGTCTTGGACCTATGCACGTGGATTATGTGACCCATGCAACCCATCTGTGGGATGAATGACCCACGATGTGGGTTGGATAACCCACACTTATGGGTTAGCCCTTCTCATGGGATTTTACACACTTTCTATGGCTCTTTTTGGGCCAAATTTGGCTTTTTTGAGGTTTTTGGTGTATACTTTTGGTTTTTTCAGGTTTCTTCTCAATTTAATCACACTCGAGAAGACTCTTAAAGGATCTTTCCCCCTATCCGACAAACAAGAATCGTTCATCATCAATTTTTTTGGGAAATTACCAAAATTTGGGTATTAACAAAGATATAAAAGATTTCAAGAAATAAAAATAAAAGAACTTGGGTGGTTGAAGATTAAATTCAAGGATAAATGCTTAAAGATAGCTCTTATGGTTCTCTAGTTCTAACTCTATTCTAAGTAGTATTTAAACTTTTATAGAGAAAAAGAGTAATTAGAGGTGCATTTTATTCAAATAAAGTTGTTTAAACCACTTAGAATAAGCAACTCTACGTAATCGTTATGTTCTGTTGCATTCAAAACCTGCAAGCACTCAAATCGTGAATTGTAGCACAAAAGATATCATTCCCATTGAGACTATATATTAAGTACTAATATGTTTACCTATAAACTCAACTAGTAAATTAAATAAAAGTGAATTTGTAATTAATTAAATGAACAGTAATCAAAATAAATTGTAATCAAATAATAAATAGCTTAGAGCCTAGGTTTAGTTTCACTCTTCTAATCTAATCATGAACACATTAGCAAATAAAAGACATTGATTTCAGTTAAGGGCAATTGTTTGAAATAACCTAAAGACTCTCTCAAGTTCAATTAAGAATGCAAAGATTAAGATTTAACCTACTCTCATAGTTAAAAAGTTAATATATACTCCTTAAGTTCTTTAACAATTATTGGTTTACCATTGTAGACCCTATCTACTGTTATGGTTCCTCGAAGAGCTTGCTTACTCTTATGTTCGAGTGGTCTAAGTCCTATGAGTTAGAAGCTAATGAATTCTCCTAACTCTTGTTGGTGAATCTACCCATAAACATGTAATCAAGTTAGCTAATAATGAAAACACACATAAAGTGCAACTTATAGAATTAACTGAATATAAAATAAAATAAAATCTTTGTGTTCATTCACATAATGAAATAGCTACTCCTAACCTACACTTTAAAAGAAAATTAGCCACACATGTTTATAGCAAATAACATAAACATAATTAAGAATTAAGAAGAAAAATAAAATAAACTCTTGAATTTATTCACGTAAATCTTCTTCAATCTAAGCTATGCTCTTGTTTGTGTCTGCCAATTGATGACTAATCGATCCCCCCAAAATTTCTCATAAAGTGCCCTTTTACAAAGTTCAAAAGAGTGCCCTAAAAATCCATCTCCTACTCGGGTAAGGAAACCATATGGCATGGTACATGGCTTCCCTAGGCATGCTATATCTCGTGACAAGTTGAAAACCAACATCCAAAAGCTTACACGCCTTCTCGCACAATTTCGTACATGCTATGTAAATCATTTTGTAGCTTCAAATGTTACACAGTTTGATGCATGGTTTCTTGCATGGCTTCATGCATGGCTTTGCAAAGGGGTGCAATGTATTCATGTCCCATGCACACGGTTTATAACATGGCTTCCTCAACCTATGTCCCTTCCTACCAATTTAGTGTAACACCACACGGCTTCACACACGACTTCCACACTGTATTACATGTCGTGCTTGAAACAAGTCCTTACTTCTTTTAATTTCCTCATTAAACATGCCTACAAGAATGGAAAACAAATTAATATGAAACAAAAACTTCTTAAAATATACTTTAAATAATAAAATTATAATCAAACGCTAATACTAATATATTTCCTAATTAAATATATATTCTACCTAAATTACTCTAATTTCTTATTCAAAATTTATTTAAAAACAACTCAAAATTTTATGTAAAAATAATAGACATCATGTTCATTATAAATTCGTCATGGTCCTGATAATTGGAGGCACCAAAATGAAATTTTGAATTCGCACACATCATGATCATAACACTAGTTAAGATAACTCTCGAGAACTTCTACAGTTGGTCATCATGATCATGACAATAGTGGTTACAGTCTATCATGATCATCATCATGATTATAACACCAGTGATGACTAGCTTCTAAAATTCTTAAAATTTTGGAAATTGAATCTTTGTATTTGTGCTTAAAATTTTTTTCTAATGATTGGAATTTGTTTGTGACCACTTATAATGAACATTCCCATTAAGTTTGACCAATTTTGACTTTAGATCTTGATAAAAATTATGATCTTCCATTTTCCCAGTTTGTCACAATCATGATAAGTCTGTCATTGGTTATGCCATATCTAATTATTGTAAATTTTAATTAACCTGAATATAAACACTTAAGCACATTGATTAAATATAGTTTTACCTAATTACTTGTGACCGTAAAAAATAACTGTTTTGCCCCTCAAGGTTCATTAAGAATCAATCCTTTATATTCATGATTATTATTTTTCTTATTATTCGTTTGACATAAAAAGAAGGAAGAAGATAATTAAAGAAAAGCTAATAGGATTGATGCTTGCAGTTCTATAATGCCAGCAATCTTTATCCACCACTGCAATTAATCATAAGAGAAGTAATAAAAAGGTATCATTCCCACAAGGATTAGAGTCAATTACTGAGCTACTCTTAATATGCTACTTGTTTAGACTAATGAAAATTCCAATGAGTGAAAACAAAATAAATTGAATTTAAAATACTAAAAATTTAGTCACGAAATCTATAGAATGAAAGATATTAGGGTTTTATCTCACTTGGCTTAACCTATCTGAGGATGGTGTTAACTTCTTATCAATTATGAATATCGTTTTATCTTTAAAGCATCTTAAGAATCATAATGTCTATCTCAAGTACACTCATAATTAACAAATCATGATAATTACCTAATTCCCTAGCTCTCACTAGCACGATTTAAATATCATAACTGATTTATTAAAGCAATCTTCTAAGGAATATTAATATTGAAGTGTCTCTCAACTAAATCAATTTGAATTAATACATTGTTATTACTTTTCTCAATAGAATCTATCTATCAATCTAACCCTGGTATCTAGGTCAATTCAATGGGTGATTAAGCTAATGAAAAGTATTAATTCCAACAACTCTCATGAAATAAATATTCCTTGATTTAAAGAGTTAACCTAATTAAGTTCATGTTGAGTCGAGTTCATAAAATCCTAATTATCTTACTTAACTACTCATAAAAATTAGAAAAGAAGAACAAAAGAGAAAGAATCCAAATATGTTCATGATCAAATATGATTAAAGGTGAGAAGAGCAAGAGAAGAAAAACTCATTTTATTTCACTTGGTGAATGATGTTCATAGCCCTTACACCTAGTTCTTCAATCCAAAAATCTGATTTAGTAGAGTTTATAATATTCTAATCTTTTAAAAATTGACATTAGAAGAGAAACTAATTTTTTTCACTAAGAAAAAGATAAAATTCTCCCCTAAAAACAAACAACCTCCTCTTCCTTGAGATAGAAAAATTTCTTTCTTTATATCTTGTCCCTATAAAAAAAAACCCTAAAATGTTCTTTCCATTAGCACATGATTGTGCATCAGATGCACATAGCCATGTGGCATTCTTGCACAATTTCTTCACACAATCAAACTCGGCTATATGCTCAGATGGCAGAGCCGTGTTTGCCTTTAGACTTTGCTTGATTTTATATTGCCTTTAGACTCTACCTTTACAACCTTTGAAAAAAAAATGGCCTATTCTAATAAATACATCCAAAATAGGAAAAAAAAAACGTGAATTGGGATTAAGGATTACATTACCTCGAAAACTCCTTATTCTATTAATTACATAAAAATGGAATATAAAGTAGAATTTTCTATTCTAATAAACCTGCAAAACAAAGGTTAACTTTCATATACATGCATGCACACATTACTCTTAAGCCAATTTTATATATTTCATTTGTCCATAATTGACATAGTAAAAAGTAATTAAACAAATGAGCAAACAAGAATACTAATGAAAAATGCAAGATGCAAGATTTAAAATTTTAAGTATTTTGGTGTAGAGCCATCATTTTTATTATAAAAATGGAATTTTTATGACAAGAAATAATAAAAATAATCAATTCACCAAATAAGATAATTAAGGCAATAAAAAGCAATAATAAAAATTAGGTAAAAATAAGATAATAAATAAATGATAAAAGATACTATTTTCACCATAAAAATATTAACTCTATTATAAAAATAGTAAATTTATCAAGAGAATAAGATGAAAATAATCACAAATAACAAAAACGTAATAGAATAACAAAAGTGATAAAATATTATTTTTATCATAAAAATGTAAACTTTATAATAAAAAATAATAAACTTATCAAGGAGGAAATAATAAACATGTGATAAAAGATAGTTAAAATGATAAAAAAAAAATTTCCACCCTAAAAATGTGAACTTGATTATAGAAATAGCAAATTTATCAAAAAGGGAAATAAAACAACAACAAAAATAGAAATGCAAGAGATATAATAAAAATAATAAAAGTGCAGAATTAAAATAATAAAAGTGCAATTTTTACCATGAAAAAAACATTGACTTTATGATAAAAATAGCAAATTTATCAAAGATGCAAATAAAAGCAAGAAAAATAATAAAGATGCAACAAATATAATACAAATAATAAAAGTGCAGAAGTATGCAGAAATAAAATAATGAAAGTTGATAAAAATGCAATTTTTAACATAAAAATATTACCTTTATGATAAAAATAGCAAATTCAGCAAAAATGTAAATAAAAATAATAAAAATACAACCAATATAATAAAAATAATAAATATGCAGAAATAAAATAATGGAAGTGATAAAAATGAAATTTCTACCATAAAAACATTAACTTTATGATAAAAATAGCAAATTTATAAAAATGCAAATGAAAGTAAGAAAAATAATAAAAATAATAAGGTGCAGAATTAAAATAATAAAGTGATAAAAAAAAATAACATCTCTACTATAAAAACATCAATTTTATGATAAAAACGGCAAGTTTATCAAGTAAAATTATAAAAATAACAAAAATGATAAAAATGTAATAAAAATAATACAAATGCAGAAACAGTAATAAGAAATAGATAGAAATACCAAATAAAATAATAAAGGTGTCATTTTTACCGTAAAAACATCAACTTTATGATAAATATGACAAGTTTACCAAAAAAGAGTATAAAAGCGATAAAAATAATAATTATGTAAATAACATAATAGAAATTATAAAAATATTATTTCCACCATAAAAATGCCAATTTTATGATAAAAATAATAGATTTATCAAGGAAGCAAATAAAGAGAATGACAAAATTAATAAAAAAACCAAAAATAACAATAAAAATGCTAACTTTACACCAAAATACCCATTTTTATATAAAAAGAAAAATAATGCAAAAATGATGGGAAATGCAAAGATGAATGCAAACATTCTTAGATTCACCCAAACTACCCACTTCGTCAACATATTTTATTCTCAAACTTCAAATCACCACAAAAATCACAATTTTAACACAATATAATAAATAATAAAATAAAATGAAAAAGTGATATAAAATACAAAAAAAAGAAATACAAGAAGAAGAGGAAATGCAATAAATGTTTATTTTTAACAAAAATAAATAGGGAGATCCTCAGAGGGACTGAGTAATTACCCTAGATGTGTGTTTTGACCTAGAAGGACCCAGGTTTGGATTTATGGATCTAAATTCTAAAAAAAATGATTTTTAGTTTGAGTTTTTTGGGAATAAAAAGGGTCTCTCAAAGTGCTTTAGGGAGAGAGAGAGAGAGACAGCAAATGCATCTTGGTTTCTCTCTCTAAGAGAGGTTTGTTTTGAAAAATATGCCCAAATCCCCCAAAAAGGGAAATTTTTGAGTTTTTAATCTACAGGTCCGAGACCTATGCTCTTAGGTCCATGATCTATGAGCTTGAGTCTTAGTCTTATGCATGGTGGTTTTGTGACCCACACAACCCATCTGTGGGTTGAATGACCTAGCCATGATGTGGGTTGGATGACCCACACTCGTAGGTTAGCCTGTTTCATGGGCTTTTCCACACTTTTTTCTTTTTTTAGGCCCAATTTGGCTTTTTTTGATGTTTTTCAGTATAAATTTTTTATTTTTTAAAGTTTTTTGTCAGTTCAAGTATGCCTAGGAAGACTCCTAAAGGAGTTTTTCCCTATGTCTGACAAACAGGAATCCTTCATTATCGTATTTTTGGGAAAACTGCCAAAATTTGGGTATCAACAGAGATATGAAAGATTTGAAGAAATAAAGATGAAAGAACTTGGGTGGTTGAAGATTAAATTCAAGGATAAATGCTTAAGGATAGCTCTTAAGGTTTTTGCTTAACTTCCTTCTTTAGTTCAAGCTCTATTCTAAATAGTATTTAAACTCAAAGATTAAATTTAAGGATAAGTGCTCAAAGATAGCTCTTAGGATTTTTGCTTAACTTCACTTCTTGCACCTAATACATGCTTCACAAAGATAGGACCTACACAATCAAAACAAAAACAACATAAAACATTATAAAAACTAACTAAAATTGCATAAATTACAAAAATAACTAATTATCCTAAATTTAAAGCAAATGATCTTAAAGCATATTATCGAATGATGAAATCCTAGAATTATGACACTTAAATGTAACTAAATAGTGCTTAAAATCTAACATTTTTTGCACTTGTCAAGGATACAAATGCTAATTAAAAGATTTTGGATAGTGAATGCTCCTTCTTAGTTCTAGGATGATAATGTGCAAGTTAGATTATTGTTTTCTTTGCTCTCACTTTAGGCTTTTATTGGTGTTAGCATTGGCTTCAATTTTTTGTTAGGATACTATTACCTAACCAATAGGTTAGAGAAGAGACTGAGAATCAAAGGAGAGAGAAAGAGTAGATTAAAGAGAAAAAGAAAAGAAGAAGAAGTAGTAATAGAAGATAAAGATAGAGAAGAGAATAAGTAGAGAGAAAAGTATAGAGATTTTATTATGTAATTACAATGACTATTTATTACAACTCCTCTTGATATTTATTCTATTGTTTATAACTAGTAATAGTATAATTATCGTCTATTAGTTAATTACAAAGAATATATCTATTATGCTAGAAAAACTAAATATTATCTTCATATACAACTTGTTGAGCTGTCACTTAGCTATTGTCTATTCTTGTTACATTACATTTTCGTAGCCACAGTTTCTACAATGCCCTTACAAATAAGCCCTAATTTCCTTTTCTTTTCTCTTTTTTGCTTGTTGGTTTGTTCCCAAAGGTAATGTTTATTAATTTACTATTAAGAGTGAATTTCGATATATTATTCAATGGCAAACAAAGACCAACAACAATTTACTAAATAATTACTCTATCATCTTAGAGGTTTTACAAGTGGAATTTTGATAAGCACTCAAAATTTATTGCTTAGGTATTAATGTCTTTATCAAGTCTAAGCTACAATATATATTAGGTTTGAAGCATCTCCATTTCATTTTTATTTTGTTGCTTGTTTAGTTCTTTATGCTGATAGATTGTGTGAGAGAAACCCTTTCTTTATGATAGAGGAAATGGATGACAAAATATTACATAGAGCAATATTTAAAGAATTAAGCACTTTACAAAATTCAATCCCAATATAAAATAGATAATTCATTGATGACTTAAGTTACTTCACTAGGATTGCTCATTCTTTCTCTTTGACACTTTTCAATGCTAATGTTCACTTGATATCACTCAGTAACATTCTATATGGCATCTATCAACCACTATTTGTTGTACTTCTTATATATTCTCTTAATGGAATTGCTATTAGCATTTTTCTTAAGAAGGTACTTTGTTAACCTTAATAACTTTCATCTTTTTTTTTTGAGTTTCTAAAATAGCTAAAAGTTATTCAATTGAATTCAATTTTTTTTTATTTTCTATGTCAAAAATTGGTTAATCTTAATTTCGTCCAAGAAAGAAAAGAAGCAAATTTTTGTTATGGCCTTGTATGTGTTTGTGAAATTGTTGTTCATTAAGAAAGGAATTTAGGGATTTAGAGATTTTTGGAGGCAAATGGGGTTAATGGATTTCTATTTTAGCAATCCACTTATTGGAGAAGTCTTGAAAAAAGTATAAACTAATGGCCATGTCAGCAATCCATTTAAGGTTTTTTAACTGAGGTTAATTTTGATAAATTTTGAAATGTTAAGATTTAATTTAACAAAAAAAAAAGTTTTTATTGGTGCAATTTATTTTTTTGGCAAACCATGTTCAATACGCAAGCATGCAAGAAGCTTATTTCCTTAAAAATGAAACCTGAATTCTTTCAGACAATTATGAATTTTCAGACTTTTTTCCATAATTTGTTTGGATTTTAATGAGATTACAAATTTAGCAAATTTTGGATTAACTAAAGAACAATTAATAGTGTAATGAACAATAACTTGAGATAAAATTAATATATTGCAAAAAAATAAGTTGAAAGTTTTTGAAAATTTAAGGTAAACAAGCATATGAACAAAAGTTTACTAAAGAAAACAAATGCTAAATAAATTTTATAATTTGATGATTGTTGGATGTTTGGTTTTGGATGCTTGGTTGTATCTTTTTCCTTTATGTCTTCCTTGTTTTTATACATAGTGTTGATTATAGGCTACTCCTCCAACTCATTAATTCATCAGCAAAAAATTCCAAAAGTTTCACGTTTATTCCTTTTTCATTAATTTAGCTCCTGACTCCTCAATTGAAACATGTATTTCAGAGACTTCCACTTTCTTAATGCACCAACTCCTCTGCATGTTCCAGAATATTTAAATGTTTTCATTTTTTATGGGTTAGATTTTTTTTTATTGATTATAGGCTTGTGAGCTCTTGGACTTAATATCTAAAAAATTATATTTTGGGCTCAAACAATACTCCTCATATACATATAGTATGGGTCAATTCCAAGTTAATTATATGGATATATGTATCCATAAACAAGACTCTTTTTTATTTCCATCTCTTTGTTTTAATTTTTTAAAAAATTATCTATACCAAAAATCCATCCTTTTCTCTTTCAAATTGCCAACAAATTTATATTCCAATTTTCAATTCTTCAAGAAATTCAATTTACCCATAACATTGTTTCTTCAAATATCACAATGCCTAAGTTAATTTCTCTAATTTGTCAAGAAATTAACTATCCATATTATTGTCTTCATCAAAATAGTCATTCTCTACATATCTCAAGTTATTTTCTAAATCATTCATAAATTTGTTTTTTAAATTTTCAATTCTTCAAGAATTCACTTTACCCATAACATGTATCCTTTAAATATCATAATACCTAAATCATTTTCTCTTTTTTTTTTAAGTTTTCAAGAGCTCAATGTAAGAAAAAATCTCTATAATTTTTTTAACACTCAAACCTCATAAACTTTTAAAATCTCCTTCAACCCTTAAATTTCTAATCATTTTTTTTACTACCTAAAGCATATATCACAATATCCATATTAATTTTTCTTTAATTTCTTTAAGATATCAAAATCCCATAAGGTAAAGCAATAATGTTTTTTACAAATCACCTCAGCTCCTCCTCCTTCTCTTTATCATCACCATTCACACCCACCAAAGCACCTATCACAATCGATAAAAGCAACCCAAGTTGTCTCATCTCTTCCCTAAACAGTTGTTGCACCACGCAACATGAGGAACCAGTAGAAGTTGGTAACGCGAAAAGTCTTAGTATTGATGCCGTCTCCCTTGCCTAAGATAAGATTGTGGCCCTCAAATGTCAATATTGCTAGTCGCCCATATGAAGCCATAATCTTGATTGGCTCTCTCCCTTATGCAACTACTATCAACGACGTTGTAGTCACCACAAACTATCTTACCACTAGCGATGCCTTCAACATTGTGATCTACAAGCAACTATACTAAGCATTCATCTCGATTACTCAAAAACTTAACAAGTTAAAGTTGTCTTCCGTATAACTAAAGTCATCTATTCATTTTTTTTATTCCTCAAGCAACATCATCTCTAATTAAAACATATTTTAAGTAAGGTACATCTTCATTTTTTTAATAATTGTTAGTGTTGGGATATTAAGATTTCTTATGAATTTTTTATCATTTATTGGTGATTGACTTGTGTATTTGGTGATGATGGATTGATATTGTGTGTGATGTCTTTGAACATCAATTTTCTCATTTAATTGAACTTCCATAGTGTGCATTAATGTGTTGCTCATCAGTTTAAGACTGACATTTTATGAAATGAATTTTGATTGTTACTTTGCTTTTAATGATTTTTTATCATCAATTTATGATTTTAATTAAGTTTTATAAATAATCTATGGGTTTTGCTACTTTTTGTGAAAACTTTGTTTAGGGAATTGTGAATTTACCTTAATGATTTGCTTTTTTAGCCAAAAATTTTAAGCATTTAGATGGAAAGAATTGGCTATTTTCCCAAACCAATTTTTGTTGCTTACTCTGTTACCTTCAGGAATTTAAGCTTGAATTTTGACTTGTTTGTAGTTTTTATTGATTTTATGCACCAATAATTCTATTCATGCTCTACAAATTACACTTCCTCATACAATATAAAATTCATTTTAGCAACAGAGTGCCAAAGTAATTTGTTTACTTGAAAATGCCTTATTTTCTTTAATTTGCCACAAATTGCTTTGTATTTTAAGGAATTTTAGCTTATTAAACCGAAATAAGATTAAATTTTGATTTTTTACTTGATGATTTCATTTTAAGTTTTTACACTTCATTCTAAAATTAAAAGAAATGCTTATAACTATTTTTTTTAAGCTTTTAAAACTATTTTCATGAA
The DNA here is from genome assembly GCA_947683625.1 of Mallotus nudiflorus. NCBI lineage: Eukaryota > Viridiplantae > Streptophyta > Magnoliopsida > Malpighiales > Euphorbiaceae > Mallotus > Mallotus nudiflorus. The sequence continues at coordinate 2,322,294 of CANTUR010000142.1, forward strand.
AATTTTGAATCAACTGATGCTTTAAAATATAAATCCCATGCAAAATTTTAAAATTTGAGCATAATTCAAAGTTTTGACTTTAGTCATTTTCTTAACAATTTCCTTGGGGAATTTAATAGATTTGCTTTCATTCATTAGAAAAATAATAATGATCAATTTATTGCAAGATTAATAGGCAATATATTATGTCTCACCCACTCAATATAAATATTAATTTTGATTACTTATTTGCACACAAAATCCTTATAGAAATCAATATATTACTTGTTCTAGCTACATTTCTTCATGATGTCTCTTTGATTCCCAATGCAAATTTTACCAATTTTGCATTTTTGCACTAAGAGGTACATTATTTGTAACAAAGTCAATAACATAGGGAGAAGGAAGAAAAAGCTAGGGATGCAAAGGTATAGAAAACCTCATAAAAGGCCATTAAGTAGTAAAATAAGACTTTCGGTCAATTCAAGTACAAACCATTAGAGGTAGGAATGCTCTCACCTGTGCGTGCTATAATAAGAGAATTATAATTTATTTGCTTAGTTTGGCCAAAACCAACTTTATTTCTTTAGGGCTATTTTCATGAAAAAATACATTTTTGACAAGCATCATGCCTCAAAACTTATTTTGCTTTATGTATGACCCTTACCATTCGTTATTAACATTTTATGAATTTGCTTATTTTGAATTATTGATTTTGTCTTTAAGGATTTGCTTTGCATTTACCATTAATTGGATTTTTAACTTTTTTGCACAAAACATGTGCTATTGGAATTCCTAGATCATTATAAACTCATGCATCACTAATCACACCATACACATACACCACAACCATACATTACTCATAAAATTAAAATGCCTAATTTTCAGCTATTGTGCTACTAAAATCTCATCAACACAATATTGTTCACAACATTTACTACCATAATAAAAAAATACACCAAAGAAAATAAACTCTAACATACCAAAACTTGCATTTATTTATAGTAGTAGCTATCAAGTCAACTTTCAAAACTCAAAAAAGCAAAATATTGCCATTAAGTGGCAAATTCTTCATTATAGGCTAGTAACTATTTTATTTGTTTATATTTCATTTCCCCACATAGTAAAAATAGTTTTTAGCTATAATGCAAAATAATCACTCTCTAACTTCAATATTACAATTTCATCCAACATTGAGGGCATTTTTGCTATTAATAGTAATTTCAATTAGTAGTACTAATATTGCATTAATTAGCCATTTCTTACGATAAGCCTTATTATAATGGCTTTATGTGTTTTGTCATTACCACAAACGGTTTTTTTAAACATCATCCTTTTAATTTGATCTAGCCTAGTGGCCTGAATTGTTATGCCACTAAAGTGATTCTTAATGTCACTCAAGGTTGTTGCCCTTCAAGTGTTCTAAATGATATATTTTTAAAACTTATTTTTGTCTGAAATTAAACCCTTCATAGTTTTAGGCATGAATATGATCTTCTATATTTATTTACTCACAAAATGAATATTATAAATTATTAATAATATGTTAATCTAGTATTAACACACTTTGTAGAATTACTAAACTAAGAAATGCATCTTAATATTATTGCCCTAAAAAAATCTAAAAATTCATCATCAGTTTTTTTATTTTGGGACATAAGAATTATTTTAAAATTATTTTATTTATAACCAAAATTCAAGATTGATTAAGAATTAATTTGGAAAGATAAAATGGAGACCAACTGACCTTTACATCTCGTTTTGAAGTATACCAACAATCATTGGCAATAGATAAAATGGAACAAGACAATAAGATCTGAGTATGTGAAGTTACAAAAACTACTTTGTAGGAATAAGACCTAGGTTAACATAAACGTATCCTAAATCTGCTATTTACTAAGTTAGTGGAATTCAATACTTCAACTTTCAAAGGTAACATTAAATGTTAGGAGTTCTAAGAGATTTCATCAAGATCTGAGTGAAGGAGTAACAACAAAGATAAAGAGAGAAGGAGCAATGACATCGGAATTGAAGCTAACAATGCAAGTGGTGAAGCTGAAGCAATTACAAACCAAACATTTGGAAAAAAGTAAGTGATAAGGCTAATACAACCAAGATAAATAAGTGACAGGGCTAATAGGTAGCTTGTGGTACCAAAAATAAAAAAGGAAAATGAAGAAAAAAGAAGAAGGAAGAAACATTGAGCAAATTTTTTTTTTTTAAAAAAAAGGAAGAAAAATGTATTGTCAATAATTTTAATAATTTTTTTTACCAAAACTAAAACCTTAAACTAGCAACAAAAAACATACTTAGTCGCTAAATTAGTGATGAAATTATGTTTCAGCACAAAATTACCGACAGAAAACAAAATCTATCACTAAATTAGTGACATAACTTTATTTCCATCATTAAATTACCAAAAAAATCCTATTTCCATTGCCAAGTTAAATATATGCTTTTTTTAAAAAAAAGAAAAGAAAATATATTCAATTTTATGATGGATTATATTTTCGTTGCAAATTTAGTAACATAATTTATTTTTCATCAGTAAAATTATGACATAATTAATATTCCATTACTAAATTTGTGATGGAATTAATATTCCATTAGTGAATTAGCAAATAATACATATTCTATCGCTATTTAGTGAAGGAAATTAAATTATGTCGCTATATTAGTGATAGACAATATTTTTATCACTATTTTATGAAATATGTAATTTTGTAACTTTATTTAGCAAGGACTTTTAAATCACTAATGGTTCCCGCCAACTTCTCACCCTTAATTAGCTACGCAATGGTTTTTTTATCACTAATATATTGCTATAAGATTAGCTTTTATAAGTGTTGCAATAGATTATTGTTTGTCTCTATTGTTTAGTCACTAAGATCATTACCCTATCACTATTTTATGACAAAGTTGTTCCATCTCTAAATCAACAGAATCTTGTAAGGTTGCTTCTGTCTCCTTTCAACTACTCTTTATCTCTATAATCTTCTTTTTTGTGTATAAGTTAAAGGCTGAGGAAACTTCTCATGCACCACCTTACACCACTACTTGTTTGGTCCACAAATTCATTATTAAATTTTGATGTAGGTCTTTCATCCTTCCTTGGCCTAAATTTGTGATTATTTCTAAAAGGATTTGGTACAAGTTGTGGTCTCTTGTTTAGCATTAATATTTTTCTCTTTGTTGTTGGACTTTTTCCTATGGAATAGGCCTACAATCTCCTAAACTTATTTGGTTTATTGTTAAAAGGTCAAACCATTTTATATTTTCCTTTGATTTTCTTCAAATCCATGATAATCTAATTAGTTAATGCCACTTAGAAAAGTGGATTTTCCTCTACAAGCATTGCCGCCTTCTTTTTAACTTTTAAGTATACTCTCACCCTTGGGGTTGAGGATAATGTGAATAAACCTAAAGAATAGGCCCTTGATCTTGAGGAATTATTTGTTCCTTATGAGAAATACTACCCTCAGGCTTCTTTTTTGTTAAACAACCTCTTAATTATAAATCTCAACCTACTATTGTCATTATCATGAATCTAGACTCCCTCATTATTCTTGTTAGTAGATGAAGGTTCAAAGTTTTTCTTAGGCTGAATCACCATTTTTTTAAGGAGATTTGTTACCTTCCTTCTTAAAAAGTTGTTCATTCATTTTGGCAAATGAAATTGTGATTTCTTGCATAGCTTTCTGAAATAAAATTAGAGCTTTAAAAAGCTTTATTTATCTATGATATAGAATCTTGTTTTTACTTTATCTCTTTTACAAAAATAGTTTAAGTATTAAAGCCTTCACCAGTAGCAATAGTATTAATAGTATTATAATGGTGGCTTGTTTCAGGTGATTCAAAAGGATTTTACTACACAAACTGGTGATCCTACTGGTACAGGAGCTGGTGGTGATTCTATTTACAAGTAAGGCATCGCTTTCTGTTTGCATTTGTTGTGTTTGTGGATTCTATTGATAGGGTTTTATTTTTATAATTATGTATTTTTTTGAATACAAATCACATTGTTTTTCATTATTTTTTAAAAAATAAAATTCTTTTTTGATCTTGGTTTTTCTTTCAGATTTCTGTATGGTGACTAGGCCCATTTCTTCAGTGATGAAGTCCATCTCGATTTGAAACATTCTAAGACTGGAACTGTTGCAATGGCAAGTGCTGGAGAGAATCTGAATGCTTCTTAGGTAATTTTCTATATATACATTGGAGCATAAATAATGTTTCAATTATTGCGTGTGTTATGACCAAAACAAGGAGTCATGATCGATGCTAGGAAACAAGAATTTTTTCAAATCCAGAGCCTGTAGCAAGCCTTAAAAATAAAAAGCATGCAATAAATAAATAAAATATACTAGAATTAAAAAGTTAAATCGATATAGAAATAAATATTTAAATGTCATATCATAAAATAAAAATTCATGCAATATTCAGAGAAAGATCTCTTACTAAAATAACATTTTACGTATACGAAACACTACTACTGTAGTTTTCTAAAATACAATAGAAGTTCAAATAAATAATTTACATAATCTAGTCGGGGCTGAAGAAGTCCAGCGTAGAGGTCTACTACTAAGGTCTGACGATGAGGAATCTCCTGAAAAAAATATTAAGGGGAATCAAACCTCACTGAGTGAATTATTATAATATATGTACATGAAATCTAAAACATATTTAGTCAAGCATCAGTATACACACACACACACACACACATACACATAGTTCACACAGATGCAAAACTCTTCTTTTATATATATATATATATCGAATGCAGAAAACATTATTTAAATGAATGATCAAAACGAATCCTAAAAATAATCGTAACCTAAAACAAATATCTCACTAGCCATGCAAACTTACTTAATTCTAAATAAATTCTCTTATTCCATTTTGGACAGTAGACTGGCCCCGAGACACTAAGTCAACCAAGCTCTAGCAACCTCACTATCAGTGTGATTTACCCCTACACACTAGGTCAATCGAGCTCTAGCAATCACACTATTCACTCACTAATTTCTTAATATTCACAATGATCAATTTCACCTTAAATAATTCTCACAATATCGACTCTAAAATCTAACAAACTGATATGTACATAGTCCTAGTACAGCCTACTAGGTAGCATGTTCTATTAATATCTTTTGAATAAAATTGTATATTTATGAAAAATAAATAAATGCATAATTAAACATAAATGACATTAATGACATAAATATACCAAAAATATACTAATTATATGTCAAGTATATATATGTTGCATATAACCAAAATTAATCATAAATATACCCAAAATATACTTGAATGCATATTGAGAATATATCAAGTATATATCATCGCATATATGTCGAAATATACCAAGATAAACTATAAGTATACCGAAAATATACTAAACCATTTAATGAAATAATTCATATCAAAACATAATTATTTATAATCATGCACTATATGCAATGTATATATAAAATAATAACTCACAAGTTTGAGCTCCACGAGACTGACTCGACGGGCCTAGTCTAATAGGTCTCGGTCTCGGTGCAGCTAGAAAATAAATAATCAAAATAATTTCTAACTTATACTTATAAGGATTCTAAAGCAGACTCGATCTAAGAATTCAAAATCCAAACAAACACAGAAATTCAGGATCGACCCGACGTCACGTTTTACAAAAATTCTACCAAAAATTCAATAGAACCTCTTCTATAAAATAGACATCTCTTTACTGACCGTAAAGCCGATCCTGTAAGAAAAACATACTTCTAAATTTTCACAAAGCTCAACACATCGAGTTGGGACCCCGAATTGCACAAATTCCCAACCGAGGTTCACAATTCACCAAAAATCAATATAAAATAATAAATGTATTAAAAATCATTGAATTCCATAAATATCTATAAAATACCAAACTATAATATATTTAAACATTAAATCACTAAATATAATTATTTTCACAATAATTAAATAAAAATCTCAAATAATAATATAATATTAATAAAAATCAATTTTTTTTAAATAATTCCACATAAAATGGTAAAATTCACTTTTAATTACTCAAATAACTTAATTATATAATAAAAGTAATTAAAAATCAATTTAATCACTAAAATAGTAAATAATATATTATTCGAATATAATTTTTGAAAATTAGTATTAATTAGTTAAAAATAGTAAATAATTTATAAAAATCATTTTAATACCCTATATAATTTTAAAATCATTTAAAACATATTATTTAACTATAATTTCAACAAAAATACACAATTAACCTATATATACAAAATTCACATAATACTAATAATATTCTCAAAAATTATATAAATTCACTAAAAATTATTTTAATAATTCTAAAATTATTAACTCAAATTAATAACACTAATTTAACTAAATTTTTATTAAAAATAATTAATTAACATAATTATCAAAAATTCAATATTTTAATATTAAAATAATAAAAAATTACCCATAATTCAAATTAATTCAAAAAAAATTTTAAATTTTGAGAAGCTAAAGTTTCCATGAACAACATTTCCAAAGCAAGAATTCATAAATCAAACAATATCAAGTTTAAAAAAATAAAACCTAAAAAAACGAGAGGGTTAAAGCTCAAACAGAGCTTGGAAATGAACTCACCGGTCCAAAAGGAATTGATTGACACCAGAAAGTGGAGCTAAGGTGACCAAAAATGGAGTCACCGACGTTGAGCTATCCTTGCTGCTGCTGCTATTTCCAAGCTTCCAAGCGACGGTCCGACGGTCCTCGGCTGGCGGAAGGGAAGGAGGAGGTGAGAGGAGTCAACGGTGGTTAGTGGTGGTTGTTGCTAGTAGTTTGGCGAGCTGGGTTGCACAATTACGGTTTCGGGAAGGAAGAAAAACAAGGGAGAGGAAGAAAAAAGAAAAAAAAAAAGAAAGAAAGAGGGAGGTGGTAATTGTTGACCCAAAAATTTTAGTCTTTGACCCCTTTTATATATATATATATACACACACACACACAAATAACACTTGTATATATATATATATACACACAAAACACAACTCATGCTCACTATGCACTAAAATGAAAATAATAATAATAATAATAATAATAATAATAATAATAATAATAATAATAATAATAATAATAATAAAATAATGATAATAATACCCATAACAATAATGACAATAACAATGAAATAATAATAATAATAATACTATTTAAAATCATACTAATGATAGTAAGTTTATTATATTTAAATAATAGAACTCCCAAAATAAACATTTTACGTAAATAAAACTTTTAGAATAAAATAAATAAATAATATTCACAAATAATAATAATAATAATATATACATAAAATTTAAAATTTTATTAATAATGCATATTTCAAAATAATTTTATATTATTTAAAATACAGGATCATTATAGCATGCAAATATAATTGTTGTTTTTTTTCTTTTTGGTCAGTTCTATTTCACATTGCATGATGATCTTGCCTACCTTGATGGGAAGCATACTGTAAGTCTCCCAATTTAGTGCTTATTTCTAGTTTTCAGTTTTTTCTTTGATAATGTTTTTGCATCTACTTTATCTTTGAAAAACAAGCAACTATTAGTTTTATATGTATAACCAATAAGTGCCTCGATCTAAGTTTGATCCTAAGACACTGAGCCTCCATTAATTTATCGTCATAGATCACCTATTTCTACAGGTGAATTATTAGTCCATTAGCCAACTACAGAAATTTCTTTTCTATTTTTTAATTTGTTCATCTTATTGGAATGGTCCCATTGAGCATGTCATTATTGGTGCAATTTTTTTTTTTTTTGCAAACTTGGTTCAATATGGAAGTGTGATAGAGAATAATTTCCTCAAAATAAAACCTAATTTCTTTCAAACAATTGTGAATTCTCAAATGCCTTTACCATATTATTTACATTTCAACGAAATTTTGTAAATTTAGCAAAGTTTGGATTAAGTAAAGGAAAATTAACAGTGTAATGAATAATAACTTGAAATTAAATTTATATATAGCATAAAATAAATTAAAAGTTTTTGAAAATTTAAGGTAAACAAGCACATTAACAAAAGTTTGCTAAAGAAAACAAATGTTAGATAGAATTTATGATTTGATGATTGTTGGATGTTTGGTTTTGAATGATTGTTGTGTCCTTTTTCTTTGTGTCTTCCTTACTTTTATACACAGTGTTGCTTACAGGCTACTCCTTCAGCTCATTAATTCCTTAGCAAAAAATTCCACAAGTTTCAAGTTTATTCCTTTCTCAATAATTTAACTCTCTAGCTTCTTAATTGTAATATGTATTTCAAAAACTTCCTCTTCCTCAATGCATCAACTCCTTAGCATGTTCCAAAATATTCAAGTGTGTTCTTTTTTTTATGGGTTGGATTTTTTTATTAATTATATGCTTGTGAGCTATTTATTGCCTGCTTTTGAGGGCACACTTTGCAAGTATATAAGTTGTAACAAGTAATATAATTATAAATAGAATATCATCATATGAGGATTGATAATCAAGCACATATTGGTTCTAATTAGCTTTATTTATAGCTCATAAATGACTATCATCCTATGAGGATTGATAATCAAGCACCTATTGGTTCTAATTAGCTTTATTTATAGCTCATAAATGACTTGAATCAAAGCAAATATAAAAACTAAACTAACAATCAAATAAATCAATCACTAAACTAAGTAATGGAAAGAGTAAATCAATATAGCAATGATATTGTTAGGAATTTAAAGCACCACATAATATTTAAGCTAATGAATAGATTTATTCACACACTTGCACATTTTGGGTTTTCTTAATTCATTAAACATTCTCTCTTAAGTATTGTTTGATTTAGTTTGTTTGACTTAATTAGTACGCACTTTAAGGCTTAACTCTCATTATCACCATGAAAATGAACTAATCTTAATCAAGAAAACATTTAGCATACCCATATGAGAATTGAATTAAGTTAAGTTATCTCTAGTTATTAACCTATTTAACTTGTGTTTATGGGTCTACTAAGATTTCTATTTCTTAATGTATAATCTTAGATTTAGAGCTATAGTTGGCCATTTATAATAATCATCAAAGAATAATAAACACAATATGTAAGATGATATAAATAAGATCTATAACATTAAACTTAAATCATATGGGTTTTAAATCCTAACAACAAAATAAAACTAGTCACTTATGGCTTCAATATTCATCATTCAATAAAAATACAACCCAATGAATATCCAAAATTGTATTAAAAAGAAGAGAAAGGTTAAAAGAAGTGTTATTAAGAAGCTTTAAAGGTCTTCAATGGCTTCTTTTATTCTAAGCTTCTTTTTCTCCTATTTTTCGTTCTTCTCTTGAGCTTATTTCTTATGTTGATTGGTTGGTGAGATCTTGGCTCGGAATTGGATGTTAAATTTCAAGGCTATTGTCCCTAAATACCCCCTTTCTAGAACGTCTTTTCATATTCCCCTAGATTTACTTTTTTATTAGGCACACATTAGCATTTTTTTTGTTAAAATCAGGTTATCTATGATCGTTAATGCATCTACAATCATAGCAAAAGGGCATGCTCTACAGGATTAGCACTTGTGTTGATGTTGTGCTCGCCATAGAAGGATTGGGTCTTAGGACTCCACAATCACAAGGCTTTCGCAGTCACCACAGATTCTCAGTTCCATATTTGTTTGGCTTTACTTCGAGCAATCTGCGATTGCCATCCCTCCTATAATCGCCACAGAAAACTCTTCCCCCGCATCTTAGCTCTATTTCTGCTCATTTTTCCTCCATTTATGCACCATTCACCTCCAATTTCAGTTTTCCTTGAAAAATAAAACAATAACATAAAAGTATGTATTCATATTAAATATAACCTAAATACAATCTCAAACCTACAAATGCATGTTAAAATGAATCCTAAAATTCTATATAAATTAGCACAAACATTCTTGAACTTTAAATCCAAAAAATTATATTTTGAGTTCAAATAGTTTTATTTGTAGGTACCTCAAAATGTTGGAATTTTTTATATAATTTTCCTAGTTCAATTTTTTTGAATGGAATTTTCCCTATCCAATTAATTAATTAATATATTTTTTATTTGAATATTTTATAAAACATTGTAAATTCATCTTAAAGATAATTTTTTTTATTTATTGTGAATTCATTATAATTTGTTGAATATTACATTACTTGATAAATAATTTCACTGTTTAAATATTCATATTAATTCAACATTATATCATTAAATTTTAACAATATTATTTAATAAAATATTAAAATATAAAAAGTACGAAATGTAAAAAATTTAAATGTCACAAAAAAAAATATAACTGATTTTATTACAAATTATTTTTTATTATCGCTTGATTATTTCGCCTTCATGCGTGTAACAACATTTTATTTCCAAAAACATAAAATATTTCATCTATGATAAGGATTTAGTTAACTATAGAAACAAATTTAACACTAACCTCATATCATTTATTTATACAGTATATACAACAAAGTACGAAAGGCTTTTGACACATATTGCAGTGGTAACAAATTAATAATTCAGTAACAGCTAATTTTGTTCATTATATATATATATATATATATATATATATATATAACGAATTTGACAACGGTTATATCTTACAATAACTGAATTATAATGAAATTTTTGCCGTTATGATTTTGCTCGTCATAAATTTTTTAATAAATAAAAATCTATTTTAAATTTATAATTGTATTGTAACAAAAAATTTCTGATTTATGATGAATTCATTTCGTTATAAATTGATGATAAATTATTTATAGATATAGACATGAATTTGTTATGTAAATAAAAGAGAAAATTACAATCACTCTCTTAATTTGTTTTAATTCACTAATTCGTTTATACATTTTCAAAAGTCAATTAAATTCTCCATAAGTTTAATTTTATTAACTCTTTCTTTTTCCATTAACTAAATACTCTATCAAGTTTATAATAAAAATATTAAAATTGAAAGATATTTAATTAGTGTAAAGCAGAAATTAAAAGTAAAATTCGATTTTTTATTTTCTTTCTCTCATTTTAATTATGAGATTTAACTATTTAAACCAGTGGTTTAAAAAAACAAAAACAAAAAACAGAGGCAAAGTTCAGCTTTTTTTTTTTTTTGGAAAGTAATAGAAGATACCATAAGTGGAATCAAGCCTCCAAGTTGAGCTTTATTCGACGTACATAGACAATGAAGATGCACCTGACAAAATTTTTGGTAATATTTTAATTAGGCTGAGGTGGAATATGGATAAGATCAATATCGTTCACTTACTTACTAGATCTGAACCGTAAAGATTGCTTGCTGGTCCCGGTGAGACATGGGGTCCACTTCATTGCCACGTCGAGTTGTCACATATCTTTCCATGTGGGTTTTAGTCAGTAATTTGGACTTAACTGTAAGTAATGGATCAAATTGAAAAATGAGACCCTCTTTTTGTAGCTGTACTTCACATGAGAAAATATTCCACTTAACTATCCTATTAGGCTGGAAAAATACCCTATTAGGCTGGAAAAAACATATATTTTTGTAAAACAATAATAAATAATTTTTTAAAATTAAAAACAAAATTCTATTGTATGTGCAAAAAATTCATCAACTGGTAAATATTTTATTATTTTAAATTTATTATAATAATAATTGTTTCATAATTTTAATTATTCTATGCGTTATCATATAGATCACCAATTTTTTTAGTATATTAATTTATAATTTTCATTAACTCATCTATATTTGGTTACTTCTCATTTTGCAATTTCTTATTTAAAAGGTAGAATTTTACAGATGGCTTCATCCATAATGAATGGGGTGGTGTGGCTTTTAGACACACCGAATGAGAGATTTTGAATTTTAAATTCTCTCTCACCTTCGAATCTACTTTTAGATTCTTTAAATTTATAAATTTTACCATTTGATGAGTACGATAATCCGTTAGGATTTAGATAAGTTTACTCTCTTTCCCCTAACATACTAATATGTTAATTTTTTGCAATTTTTTTAAAAAATTTTTGATGACCTTCATACTACGATAACATTGACATTGTGATTGAAAACTTGAAGCATTAAGTATACAAGATTAATCATCAAATTTTGAGCGTACGTTGTTTGGATTTTGTCCAATTTATTTTGAATATTGAAGATATTGATATTAATTTGAACATTCGAAACTTATTTAGTTTTTTTTAAGGATATTTACTAATTAGATTTATATAGAGAAAAGAATTATCATGTTGAGAATTATAAAAGTGAGTGAAATTCTATGTAACATATATATATTCGAAATCATATATGTATTAGGATATATATGTTAAATTTTATTTGAAAAAAATATTTATTTAAATTAGATTAGAACTTACAAACACTCTGGTTTAGATTGGACTTTATTAGATTTAAGTTGAATATCAATAATTCTTGAATACTATAGGATATTTAAAATAAAAACGCTTGATACAATTTATACTAATAATTAAATTTCAGTCTATCTAATTTTCAAGGTATAAAAATTTATTAAATTTCTTTCGAGGATTAGAGATTGGCATAATAATTGATTTGATATTTTTTTACGGTTCATAAAATGATGAGAGAGAGAGAGAGAGAATGATTAAGTTATTATTTTTTTCAACATGAGATTGCATGTGCTAACTACATGCCAAGTTATATAGTGCTCATGGTTCAGGAACGGATTTCGGTTTGAAACCGTTAGTTCATAGTTCTATAAGAAGTGGAATCAACTTGGAACCGCCCTCTCCTTAATTATGGGTCAATTCAAAATCGTCTGATTTCAGCTTATGATTTTGATTCTATCGATTTTTTTTTTTAAATTTTACGACTCAAAGTTGAGATTGTCGATCCTAGTTTCATTGGAGGGTGAACATGCCCTAAACAAATTCTCTTCCAATTTATTGCCGGTTTGGGGCTAGTTTCAATTTTAACTGTGACCGGTTCTGATTTGGTTACATTACTACATCGGCCACTGTCATCCCTATTGAGATATGCCAAATTAAGAGATGTGATAGATTAAAATGAAAATTGAAAGGTGCTAAAGAATAGTTAGAGTAAAATTTAGGGGCGCAATTATGCATTGACACAAAAAATAATTTGTTGAAAGTTACTCTTCTCAACATTCTTCTAGTTTTTTTTTTTTTTTAATAATGCATACCCAATCCATTAATTAGTGGACATGAAAGTGAAGATGCAATTGAGCTTTGCCTATTATTATTATTGTTATTATATCATAACTTTGACTTGTTTCTATCGATTGCGATTCATTTATTTTGGTTAAACAATTGTCGCCTTATGGACATTGATTGTTATTTGGCTTCATGATTGAGGTAATGTTACCTAGTCTCCACTCTTTTTTGTTGCGCGCTCCACAATGTACACTTGCTTATGAGTTCAAGATTTTTTTTCATATTCAAACGAAAGAGAAAAAAAAAAAACCCTTTATTTATCTCCATTTTTCAATAGGTTGTCTATATATTTTGTCATTTAATTTACTCAGAAGGAAGAATATTTGTTAAAGTCACTCTTTAGGGTGTTCGTTTCTAAAAAATAAAATATAATGAAATACTTTTAGTGATGGATTAATCTCATATATTTATTAATGACTTGTCTTAGGAATTGTGTCTTATATATATATATATATATATATATATATATATATATATATATATATATATATATATATACATATATTTGGGCATAATGTCTTATAATATTAAGTGATGCGCAATGTAGGGTTACTAATGTTCCTTCAAGCCAATGAGGCCAATTACATTTTGTGACCCTAAGCAAACATTTTTTATTATTATAATTATATATTTTTCAATTCGTATTCCATATTTAATAATAGATATCTTTATTTAAAAAATAACTAATTTAAAATAAATAAATAATATAGTTATATTTTAGTCCCCAAATTATTATATACCTTTAAAACTTAAAAATTTGCTCTAATTGATAAGTATATAATATTTACTTCCAATACAAAAAATAATAGAGACACTTTTCAGTTTCATAACTGTTCCATTCAAGTAAAAATTCTTTATATAAAAAACTCAGATTAAAATATTTAAACATATAATAAAAAAAAAGTAAAATTAAAGACAAATACAATGTGATTGAAGAGGAAGTAATTAGGTGCAAAGCCAAAATTCCAAAGAATTAACAAATTTATAGTTAGAGAAATATGATTACTTATAAATTAATTAATGATTATCAGAAGGACAAGTGGATTTATTTGACCAATAACCACACTTACATCTCGACAATTTTATATGCCACTAAACATCAATTCCAACCAATCTGATTAGTATCTGCGTAGATTCATTGAACTTAGTTAAAAGATAAACACTTCAAATCAAATAAAAAAATAATACTTTCTTTTTGGTATAATTATTGTTTTATATATATATATATATATATTGTAATTTAATTACATTTTTTTTAGCAAATTTAAAAACTGAAAATTATTTAACTTATCAACATCAGTTGGCCACAATCTCCACCACAAAAATGCCTTGTTATGAACCGAGAATATTTTAACATTGAATTGTGTTTTGTAAACAAAAGAGTCTATTTATGGTGGGAATAAGGTTTAATTTGACCCTTAAACTTTTTAGAAATATTTAAATTGCCTTTTTTTTTTTACTTTTTTGTCAATATAACTCCTAAACTTTGTAATAAAGGTCAAATTGGCCCTAAAAATTTCATTTACACCCTATTGTCTACACAAATATCACAATAAATATTACAAAAAGCTCCCTTATAGTTTAGTAAGTTAACAAATTAATCCATACTTTCATAAAAGCATCTAGTGAAAATTTTAAATTCTATTTTCTAAAATTATATTTAAACTATTAATTTGTTTATGGTATATTATATTATATTATTATTTTTTTCCTACAATAAGTGCTTTTTCTTAAAAAATTTGGTCCCTAAACACTAATAATAGTAATGTATTTTTCATGGTAGTCAAATATAAATATATTAAAATATATAAACATAAGTAATTAAATGTATGTGTTTAAAATCTAAAAATAATAATATAATATACCATAAATAAATTATGGGTTTAAATATAATTTTATAAAATTAAATTTAAATTTTTTGAGTAAATGTTTTTATAAAAGTCTGGACTAATTTGTTAACTTACTAAACTATTAGGGAGCTTTTTGTAATTTTCATTATGATATTTGTGTACATATCAAAGAATAGGGTGTAAAAGAAATTTGTAGGGCCAATTTGATCTTTATTGTAAAGTTCAGGGGGTAAATTGACAAAAAAAGTCAAAAAAGGGCAATTTGAACATTTCTAAAAAGTTTAAGGGCTAAATCGAACCTTATTCCTTTATAGTGTACAAGAATAGAGCTAAAATAAGAAAGAACCTTTACAATAGGAAGTATCCTCCGTAACAAGGAAAATCTATATAATATAAGGAAATTAGGGTAAATCTATACAATCCCTATAATCATGCTAATACCCTATCTCAAACTTAAGATGGTGTTATGGATGCCAACTTAAGTACCACTTTGAGTTTGGTGACTAATTCTTGAAAGCGGTCTAGAAGATAAGATTTGGTGAAGATATCCGTTGTCTGATTCATTGATATCACTAATTAAAGATTGATAGTACCGTGAACAATATGATGACACCCAAAATGACAGTCAATTTCAATATTTTTTGTGTGTTCATGAAACACATAATTATGGAAAATTTTGAATTGCACTCTGATTATCACAATGAAAAACAATGGACGAATGATGTGTAATACTAATATCTTATAATAACCAATAAAGCCAAAGTAATTTTGATATAGCATCTGCATGAACATGATACTCAAACTTTATGTTAGAGCGAGCAACAACAATTTGCTTTTTACTATACTAAGAAATGAGAGAATCTCCCAAAAAGAAACGATAACTAGTGGTAGAACAAGGATCAGTAGGATCACCTGCCCAATTAGCATATGAATATCCAAATAAGATAATAGAGGAATAAGCAAAAAAATGAAACACATGAAATAGTGTTCTTTTTATATAGTAAAAAATTCAAAGAACAATTAAAAAATAAGATGATTGAGGAGCAACCATAAATTGGCTAAGTAAATGAACTGCATAAACAATATCAGGATGAGTCATTGTGAGATAGACTAGACTCCTAACTAGTTATCGATACAAAGTAAGATCATCTAATGGGGTGCCATCCATAGGAGTTAATTTTGCATTGATCTCTAAACGAGTGGATACAGTTTATTATCGATGATACTAGCTCAAGAGAGTATATTTGAAGGATACTTCACTTGAGAAAGGTAACATCCAGTGGAATCAGAAGACACTTCAAGTCCTAAGAAATAACTGAGAGGACTAAAATCTTTCATTTTAAATTATTCACATAGATATTTTTGCAATTCAAAAATACAAGTTGCATTATCTTTAGTGATAATCATATCATCGACAAAAAGTAAAATAAGAACAATACCATAATTAGTATGTTGAATGAACAAAGCAGAATCATGTGAACTAGAGGTGAAGCTAAATTGTGCAATAGGAATTTTGCAAAACCAAGCTCGTAGTGTTACCCATATAAAGCCTGTTTAAATTGAAAAACCTTTTTAAGTGGATGAGAATAATAAAGTGGAAGATGCATATAGACTTTTTACAAATCACTATTAAGAAATGCATTTTTGACATCCATTTAAAAAAGGCACTACCATTTGACAACTGCAATGGTTAAGAGGCTTCAAATAAAGGTTAATTAGGCCAATGAGCAAATGTCTCCTCATAATCAATTCCATATTCTTTTGTATATCCCTTTGTTACTAGGCACTCAATAAACCCATCTGAACAAGTTTTAATCTTTTAAATCCATTTAAATCCAATTAAAGTCTTACCAGGGGGAAGATCTATTAAATCCCAAGTATAAATTTTCTCAAGAGTTTAAAGTTAATTCTATCATAGCTTACTACCAAAGAGGGTTAGTACTGGCCTTAAGATAATCATGAGGTTCATGTAAGGTGGCAATATTAGAATAACAATGATAATCATTAAGATAAGCAAAGTTTAACAATGATAATCATTAAGATAAGTAAAGTTTTTCTTACTTGATTAAAACGACGAAGAGTGGAATTAAGCATAGTATGAATAACTAAAACAATATCTTCAAGAGTAGGTACAAAGGTGGTAGTATTATTGAGCTTTTTGGAAAAGAGTAAATTAAAAGTAGAAAAATAGTTCAACAGATGAATAAATAAAGAAGGTGAATGATCAATTTAATGAAATTTTGACAAGGACGAAAACTTGGTATGTTCTTAAAAGGTGACATGCCGTGAGATACATAGTCTATTAGAAATAGGATCCCAACAGCAGGACACTTTATATTCAATACCATAACTAAGAAACAACATAAGTGAGCTCAAGGCTCTAACTTTGAATGCTCATGAGGATTTAATAAGATAAAACATGCACACCCAAAAGGTTTAAACATTGAATAATCTCGAATCTTACCATATAATTGCCTAAAAGGAGACAAATTATTAAGAACATGAGTTGGAACATGATTAATGGTATAAATTGCAGTTAAAGTAACTTCTCCTAAAAATTTTCAGGACATGGGGTAGAGATAAAGAGGGCACGCTAGTGTCAAGAATGTGACCACGTTTACATTTAGCCCTTCCATTTTGTTGAGATGTATGAGGTCAAGAACAATTAACATCAATTCCTTATTGAGAAAGAAATTAAAGAAAAGAAGAATCCTTATACTCTATGGCATTATTAGTATGGAGTATTTTTATGGTATGAGAAAATTGGGATTTGATCATATTGGCAAAATTAACATATATTTAAAGAAGTTCAGATCTTTATTTCAAAAAATAAATCCAAGTAAAACTAGAATGATTATCCATAAACAAAATAAAATACCAATTGCCATTAATATATAAAATAAGAGAAGGACCCCAGATAATATAATGAACAAGCCCAAAAGGAACATTTGACATAAAATTACTATTAGTGAAAGATAAAGTTAGTTATTTGGCAAGTTGGTAGTTTAAGCAATCAAAACACTCAAATTTAATGGATCCTAACAAACCATGAGACACTAAAGGATGAAGTTTATTAGCTGAAACATGACTTATACAAAGATGCCATTGGTATAAAGGAGAGACAATTGTTGTCATAGAAGACACAAGTTTATGGGGAAGACGAAGAGACATAAACTTAAATAATCTTCCCATTATACGAGCCCTCCTAAAAGTTTAACCCATCTGCAGATCTTGTACCTGACAACCAGAAGGAGAGAAAATTTTATCAAGACCTAAGTCACATAATTGTCCAACCAAGATAAGATTTAAAGCTAGATTAGGAACAAAGTACGTATCGGGTAAATTAAAATTAGAAGTAGTTGCATGGCCAATATGAATGATAGACATTTTTATGTCATTTTTAGTACGAATGGGTACAAGAGAGGAGATTGATGCTTTAGTTAGCAAATTAAAGAGATTTGAGTCATATGATTACAATAGGTGGAGTCAAAAAGCCAAAGAGATTTACCTGGGGTGATAGATAAGGCAGTAGGGGAGGGAAAACTATATGAGAGAACATATTTTAAAAGAGCTTCAAGATCACTCATAGTAATGGCAGTAGATCCATTAGAGGCAACAATAATAGTAATAAAAGATTTAAATTGAGAAGAACCTTTAGATTTAAAAGATCCACCATTAGTAGGAAAATTTTCAATAATATGACCATATTGATGACAGTATATGCATTCAACATTAGGATAATAAGAAAAATTATTATTAGTTTTGTGACAATTCTTATAAAATTTTGGTCTTGATTTTTGGTAGTATGCCTTGAATTGTATAGTTACGAGAGTAGTGTCAATTTGTGGAGGTCTATCAAAGCTAAGATGTGTCTCTTTAAAGATGATCTCTTAAAAAATAGTATTTAGAGTAGGAAGAGGATGACAATGCAATAATGAAGCTGTCACTACTTCATATTCTGGACAAAGAGCCATAAGAACCTGAATAAGATGGAGATGATCTTCATTGATTTTAGCTTGAACTAACTGATTCTAAATAGGTTGTACTTAGGTAAGAAAATCATTCACTGATTGCCTTGGTTCTTTTTTAAGAGTATCTAAAATGGTCCACAATTGGTAATAGTAAGCAAGACTAGTGGCTTTGAATCGATTAGCTAAAAAATCCTATATTTCCATAACACTGTTAAAATCAACAAATTGAATATGAATGGAGGGAATAAAGGTGTTATGAAACCATATGATAATTTGGTGATTTTTGCTATCCCAATCTTTAAGTAGTTCAACGAATTTAGCATTAAGTTCATCTTTTTCCTGCATAGGTTTAACAATATCTCTAATAACTACACATTAGAGTTTACACCCAATCAAAAAAAATTTCATATGTTGGACCGAAAGATTATAGTTTAATCCAGTCAGAATATTGGTAATTGGTTTGGAGACATCAATTTTCTCCATAGTAGAATTTATTTTAAAAAAATATTTAGAAACAAGTTTGACAAGAATAAGAAAATCAGAAATAAATGAAGTAAAGGTACTGCTTCTGGACAGAAAGATAAAAGAACTTAGGTAGAACCAAGCTATGATACCATATTATGAACAGAGAATATTTTATATTGAATTGTGTTTTGTACATTACAAAAGGGTTTATTTATAGTGTACAAGAATAAAGCTAAAAGAGGAAAGAAGTGACCTCCACAACAAAGAAAATCTACATAAAAAGAGGAAATTAAGGTAAATATATACAATCCCTATAATTATGCTAATATATCACAATCCTGACAATCATGTTAATAATCATTGTTAGAATTAAGAACTAAAATCCCTAATTTCAAATAAATTACCAAAAATCCCAACTTTTTAACATCTTTCACATTTATAAGATAAATTAATGATGAATCTTACATGATTGTTTTTATTGATGCATCACTTTTACTTATCACAGTATAGTGAAGCACATTCCATCCTTTAATGTCCTTGAGTTCTCAACAATTTGGAAATTTATAAATGATAGTTCTCATTATGCTACTTTAGTCTTTATAAGTAGCCATGTGAAGAGTCGTACGTTTCCTGTCTTTGTGGCCTATGCATGTAGCTAATTTATCTTTTGCTAATGAATTTTCCATTATTGAAGAGGCATAATGAAAATATACAACATAATGAAGTGGAGTCCATCCATTTTCATATACTTCATTGGCCAAACTACTTTTCTTCTAAATTAATTCATCAATTATATCTGAAGCAAACTTATAAACAAGAATCATAAATAGCTCTATTATGACTTGAATTTAAATCATGGAAATGCTAAAGGTTTTCTACCTAAATCTAATACCACTTATATCAACTCACCAATCTTATTATAATTATGCAATTCCTTCTTCATTTGTAATGGCAATAGTTCAAGAAATAAAGCCAACTCAGAATTAGCAACTGAACATGAAGAAGTTGAAACCTTGACCGAATTATCCAATTTTAATTGCGACCCATTTCTTGTTTTGTAATGATAAGAGGGTCAATGAACTTTTGGAGCTCAAATAACCAAAGGCAGGGATGATTAAAAGGAGGGAATGCGTCAATGCACACCACATGTTCGACCGAATAACGAAGAGACATTTGAGAGATAAGTGAGAGCTAAATATGTGATTTGACGAAATGAATAACATGAGCTTTGAATATTAATGAGAAGAAAATGTGAACTCAGAGCTTTCATTTGATCTCTTTTGTTTTTTTTTTTCTTAATTTTGCTTCTCTTTTATTTCTTTTGTTTCTTGATTCTGCTTTTTTTTTGTTCCTTGTTCTTAAACAAAGTAGAAATTGAAATTTTTGTTTTTTATTTGAAATTAGGGATTTAGTTCTCAATTCCTATACTTTACAATTCATTTTGTTAAAACAGGACATTGTGAGGTGGAGATTGAGGGCGGCTAACATGGATAAGTTAAATAATCTTTGGCTACCATGCAAGCAGGTTGTCCCACATTTGTTATTGGTGATTCGAATTGTAAAAGTTTGCAAATTAGTGTTTTAATTTGTCAAAATAAAAAATGTAATTAAATTGTAAAAAACGCAACTCAAAAAACTTATTGTAATAATTTTATTTGATTTTTTTTACTAAGAGTGTATATATTGCTAATGTACATTGAAATAATAATAATTGACTAAGTAAAAGAAAATAAAAAATAGAAAATGGTTGAGAAGTTACATATTTCTTATTATTTTTACATGTTTTATTTATAATACAAGAGACAATTTTTTATGACAAGAAAAAGTAATGTTTTAAATGCAATATAATTAGAGTGCTCCACATAAAATAAAACATGTGTATTTTAAAATAAGAGAAAGTTTCTAATTTTTTTATAAAAAATATTGTAAAATTTAAAATATGTATATTATTTAACGTTCACCACAAAATATGGATTGAAAGTTAGTTCTCATGCCCCCACCACTTGGCTTGGTGGTAATAGGAGGTGAACTCATAACCTTAGGTCATGGGTTCGATTCCTATGGACGTCACTTTTAGAAAAAAAATAGGTTTAAAGCCATTCACTTAGAGCTGGTTTGATCTAGTCACGAGGTTGACTCCCTTTAGAGGTGGAGGATGCAGATCCTCTTTCTCCCTCCATCTCCAAAAATGATTTAAAAAAAAAAAAGTTAGTTCTCATTAAAACACTTATCTTTTACTCAACTATAAATACCTTTTCCTTTTTTATTTTATATAAAAAGTAAAAGATGAGAAACTTTTCAATATTTTTATTTTATTTTATTTATTCAATTAGTATGCAATTAAATATATATACTCTTAATAAAAATAATTAAATAAAATTACTAAAATAACTCTTTGAATTCTCACTTTATAGTCTTTTATTTATTAAAATTATTAATTAGTTATTTTTAAAATTATATATTATTTACAGTCCACATAAAGTGCATATTAGTCTTTTATTTATTAAAATTATTAATTAGTTATTTTTAAAAATATATATTATTTACAGTCCGCACAAAGTGCAGATAAACATCTAGTTTCAATTAATTTGAATAGAGTCAAATCAACCTCACTAAGAGATAAAATTCTTTCAAACTAATATTTTTATACATAAAATCAATATTTTTATGTACTAAATAAATAATAGATTTAATATTAGATAAAATCCTAATTCATAAATAGTATAAATTTATAAGATAATGTCTTAACTAAAAGGAAAAACTAGTTTAGTTTCCCTTCGACTTCCTCCAAAGTCATATCTGAAAAATTGAAATGTGTATATACGCTATGCTATGTTTCATTTGGCAAAAACTGAATTTTGCATTGTTTCATTAGGCCTCTTAAATTGTATTTTCAATACCAAATACTTCTAACTTTGTAAATTATTAAATCTAAACCCTTGTTTTTATAGCTGCAATGTGCAATTATAATTAAACTAAGGCAATATATATATATATATATATATATATATATATATATATATATATATATATTTAAACAAGAAAAAAAAATTAGTAACTATTTTTTTAAAATAAAAATAGTAGTTGATAAAAAAATATATAAGAAAAAATTAGTAGTGCAGATTTGTTTTAATGAAAGAAAGAGGAGGAGGACGAAGAATGTAAATCTAAAATCAAACTTATTCTTTGTTGATCTGCAAGAACTTGTCCATCATTTTTCAAAAGAAAAAAAAAAAACATTTCATCTATATCGTTAGGAATATCATTAAAAACACTAAATATGGCGATGACTTCTTTCAATATATGCATGTTTCAATACGAGATTTTATGAATAATTGTATTAAAATTTTGAATTGAGCATAAATATGATTTTGATCAATTATTGTTTGTATTACTTTTTTGTGAAGAGTGAAAAGAAGAAAAAGAAATAAAAAAAATATGCTGATTCATAGCAAATTTTGAGAAAATTTCGATAATTTGGAATATAAAATTAATGATGAAAATAACTTTCAATTGATTTTTATTTAATTTCTTATACAATTATAAAAAATTACTTAATGGTGGTAAATGAATTTCCGCGGAAGGGTAGAGGGTGCTAGTTGTTGAACACGTAACTTGAGGAACCAAATGTCCTACAAAGAAAAGTTTAGGGACTTAAATGATGGGTTTTTCCTTTTCGTTTTTTCATTCATCCTTTGGTTTTATCCAATCAAGGCAGTTATGATTGAAAAATGACCCACCACCTGGTGTGGGGCCCTTGCTGACGTGGAAATCTCACTACTGAAAAAACAGAACTCTAAAGAATAAAAAAGCATCACACACACAACCGCACCCGTCTTTTTCCCTTTCCCTCTTCTGTTTGCCAAATTCATCGATCACCACCAGGACCACGGCCACCACCGCAACGTCAACCGGCGTGAGCGATCCGACGCCGTTTTCGAATCTTTTCTGGTGGTAATTTCGAGTGAAGCAACCGTGCGGTTTTCGATAAATACATAAAATCTAAAAGGCAGAAGAAGCAAGTGAAAATGGCGATTGAGGAAGACGTAGAGAGCTGTGGAAGTAGAGCAGTAGTAGAAGAAACATACTCGCAAACAACGAATAATCAACGGCATCATCATATGCAAAAGCTAGAGGTTTATAACGAAGTACTGAGACGAATCCAAGATTTAAATTTTGAAGAAGCTAATCTTCCTGGTTTTGATGATCAACTTTGGCTCCATTTCAATCGTTTACCGGCCAGGTCTCTCTCTCTCTCGCTCTCTCTCTGTTTCTTTATGAATTACCGAACTTTTAAGAGAATATATTTTAGTCTTAGGAATTTTATTGATTCCTAGTGTTCACTTTTGTCTTTTTAAAAATGAAAAGTTAATTTCAAGGAACTGTGATTTTAATGCTGAAATTGGATTTTTTTTTGTTTGTTTTAGATTTTAAATTAGGGTTTTTAATTGATGATGATGATGGAAATGTGTTATAGATATGCGTTGGATGTGAATGTGGAGAGGGCAGAAGATGTGGTTACACATAAAAGACTATTGGAGTTAGCAGAAAATCCTGCTAATCGACCTGCATTTGAAGTTCGTCTTGTGCAGGTGATCGTCCCTACTTGTTTTAATAATTCAATTGTGATATTTTGTTTTGCTCCTTTTCTTTTATTTTTTTTAAAGAAAAGGCACTGTGCTTCGGGGAATAGTACTCCATAGTGATCTTGAAACCCATGTGGAAAAAGCTAACTTCAGCGTTTACTTAGTTTTGGCCTTTCAACTTAATTTCTTGGGCTGTTTTTTTTTTTTTTTTTTTTAATAAAAATCTCATTCCAGTTTGGAATGCCAAGGTGGTATTTTTTTCAGCCAGTTTTTTTTTTTTTTTTTTTAAACTTGTTGATTAGTTGAATTACTTTTGGTTATGGAAAGTTCAATTATATTACCTTGATTTTTAAGATTTCTAGCTAATGGAACGACAATTGTTGGTTTCACTTAAAATTAATAAGAATGTCATGCTTCCTTCAAATCGCAATTTATAGCAAGTAAACAAGTGGTTGCTTAATTACTTAGGGTCATTACTGTCTTACTGATATGAGAATTTTTCACCACATTCAGATTGTACCGTATTTTCCTTGATGTCAAATTCAGAAAGGATTTTTTTAACATTGTACTTAAATACTAGTCATTTGTTTGATGGTATTACCATCCTGTTTTCCTGATATGAATAGTCTCAAATACTAGTAGCTTGTGGCTCGTCATTATCTAATTAGTCTGAATTGTGATTCATAACAATTAGCTTTTTTCTTTCCTTTTCTCTGATGTAGGTCTATCCTATTTCCAATGGAATGTCTATTGATTCTGCCCATTCAGATAGTGCAATGAAAGAAGATGCACAAAGTTCTTATTTCTCAAACAGACAGGGGTATATTCATTACATGTGACTTGCGTAGTTATATTCTCCAATCTTGTTCACAATTTGTTGAATTCACATGATCTAGTTTATACCTTTCCTCCTTGCTTGTTGTAGGACTCAATCATATGAGCTTATCATTGATTTCTGCTATTTGTTCTTCTCTCTGCAGCACTCATCCTCCACCTACATTTGGTTCATCACCTAATCTTGAAGCACTTGCATTTCAAGCCAATAGATATCATGTTGAAGATGTAGATAGCGCTATAAATACAACATCACACCTTTCTCGGTAAGAAATTTGAGATATCTTGTGTGACTTTGTCATTTACTATATAGTTAGTTGGGAATAGGTTAACAGTGAAAATTTTCATCATGTTGACCTTTTTAATTAATACAAGCCAACGTAGTTTTGGGTCAAATTTGACGAGTTCTTTGAAAACAGACCTATTCCTTTTATTCATAATTTGTACTTTTTCTTAATATTAAAATTTACTAACTTGCATCTTCCAATGATAGTACTCAAGATTCATCCCATAGATGATATGTTTTGGAAATTCAATTTGAGGAATTTAAGTTATTATTTTGCATTATATGTTGTCTTTCTGACAGAAGGTTAAATGCAGTATCATCGAGGCTGTAACTGTTTCATTTTCTTTCTAGCAAACTTATTTTATGACATTTTGTGCACCAGTCCAATTGAGAAATTCAAAGTTTAGAATACTCTTTTTGGTTAGCTTCCTTCAATTCATATTGATGATATTATTATGCAATTAATGATCTTGTAGGCCTATGCACGAGATCACTTTTTCAACAGTTGACAGGCCAAAACTCCTAAGTGAGGTTGGTGATTAATTTTCTATAACTTGCATCAAGTATTTTGTCCCAGTGTTCTGTTTTGGATTAATGTTGGTCTGGTGGAATGCTAATATTTTTGGGCACAAATATGCTAAAAGGTTTTCAGGTTTGCTTCTTCTCATATCACTACAGATACAATACTGTTGTTTTCCTTAGTATGAAAAAGGAAAAGTAATATGCATCCTTCCTTGCATGTTTGAAGATGGCACTCTAGTTTCATTACAATAGTTCACTATCTGTGTATAGATGTCTAACTAATCATCAAATTGATGCACTAGTTAATGGATACAAATAATTTCTTAATTTAATATTTCAGTTGACATTCCTACTTGCGGAGATTGGGTTGAACATTCAAGAAGCCCATGCTTTTTCCACTGTTGATGGGTTTTCCCTGGATGTTTTTGTTGTTGATGGCTGGCCACGTGAGGTAAGGCTATGCGATTGTTTTCTTAGTTTTTTTTATTGAATTATTTGCTAGCAACGTAAGAAAGTGTAATGTCTACCCATGTGGAAAATGCTCAGCATTTATTGTTATGGTAGTCAACCTGTCAATATTGTGATTGTATGATTTGGAATTATTTGTTTGCTCACTTTCTTCCTTCTTTTTATTCTGTTTTTGGGTTTTCACAAGGCATTATTCATATCCTCTTGAATCATACATCACTCTTTTTGTAGTCTTGTCTGACAAATTAACAATTTAGATATGTAGTGACCACATACACCCAGTTCGTTTATATTCTTCATGAAGGTAATGGGAATATTCATATGTATATAAAGGATGATTACACTAATGATTGAGATGGAAACTCGAATATTTGAAAAATAATGTCTTTATTTTTTTGTCTTCCATACAACGTTCATTGCCAAATGTTTTTAATACTCCTTCAACTGAACATTTGTGGTTGCTTTTTTCTGTTAATTTCTTCCTTTCATTTTCCTACTTCTTGATTCCTTCATTAGTTATGTGTTTGCTATGATATTATCATGACCAATAATTAACTTTTACATTTATCATGACCAATGATTAACTTTTACATTTATCATGACCAATGATTAACTTTTACATTCTCCTTAAGAATTGTCTTTCGAACGCCCATGTAGTGAAAGAATGTTGCTTTTCAATTATTTTTTTTCCAAATCTTTAATCAGTTTCAGATTTGTCATTTTATTCACCATATAAGAGTCATGATATTGATATTTCCAAATATAGAATGGAAATACCAATAGAATTCAGATTTAAGTTAAAAAAAAAAAATTAAGATATGGCTTTAGAACTGTTTACCATAGCTATTCTCTTGGGTCTGTTTGGCATTGCTGTATAAATAAGCTTTTGAATAATAGAATATCTATTTTTTTACTTTAACGATTTTTTCTTTTTGAACATGCTTTTGGAACAAGCATGATTTACTCAGCTTTTCCCAAAAAGGATTTAAATATATATATATATATATTTAAAAAAAGGCAAAACTGTGTTCATTGTTATGTTCATTATATCCATAAAACAAAATGTCGTTATATCATTCAATTTTTTCTTTAGATTATTTTGACTATTTTCCTTGTGATTGGTTGTTTAGCAGTAGTTCACTACTTGCTTTTTAATTTTTCTTATGGAAAACATGCTTGATCTTTATTTTATTTTTTTTGTAATTGCCAGAATAACTCTTCTCTGACATTTCTGTGCTGACTTTAATTGCATATGTATAACTTCAGGAAACTGAGGAGCTTAGAAATGCTCTGGAAACGGAAATCTTAAAATTTAAGGTAATTTTTCTCCACTTATTTTTCTCACTGTTACAAATTTTCATTTCTCTAGAAGAACAACTTAAATGCATCATGCTCTTGATTGTTTGAAGTTCATAACAGTTTTTAGCACTCAAGCTGCATGAACTGTGATTTATTTTTATGCATGGTGCTTAAAAAAAAAAATTCTTGACTTCTTTTATACATTAGGCTACTGTGAATTCAACTGGTCTAGAAAGTATGACCCCAAACAGAAGTACAGAACTAAACGGAAGTGAAGTATTTTTGCAGCCAACCACAGTTTAGTAGGTTTGAGGCTTAGTTAGATTGGGTTCAGCAAGCACTATTTTACGTTTGATTAAGTAGTTGTTTCCACATTAATCTTGTTAAAGTTCAATTGAATCTTATTTAGATTATGTCTTCTTGGTCCTTGTATTGTGTCCCTGTTGAAATTGTCTCAGTTGTGAACTCATTATGGCTATGATAATCATTTTGATGGAGGAAAAGCTAACGAGATGATGAAACAGAATAGCGTAAATCTAGGTGTACTGTCTTGCTATCCTTAATATACTTTTTTTCTTAGCAATGGGGGAGGGAAGGCTCTGACTAAGGACTGCAACTTGTGATTGAATCACAGACTTTCTGGCTACTAAATTATTCTCCTAAAGAATCTTGGAATCTTTGTGACATTTATGTTTATCATGGAATTGGAAATCAGAATGCGATTGTGCTGGGCTCAGTTGGAAAAGCAAAGTGCCATCTGCTAAGAAGCCCACTATTATGAAAAGAATGTGATTGTGCCTATTCATTACTTTATCTAATTTCATTATGCTGTAATTGTTAAATGCAACCATTATGATTGTTGATATTAACTGCTGACTATCAATTTCTACGTGCATAAAGTTTAATGCTTTATGCACCTAATTTTATGTAGATATTTCATATTGTGGATCAACCAGGGGAACATGTATTATATCCATGATAAATTGTGATGCTTTACAGGAACAGTGTAGTTCTAAACTGCCTTCCGTTTCTGCTGTGAGCAAACAGAATGATACAAGGATTGAATCTCTTCCTGGGTACATAGAAATTCCTAGTGATGGAACTGATGTCTGGGAAATTGATTCCAGCCAGTTGAAAATTGAAAACAAAGTTGCATCTGGATCATATGGAGATCTGTAAGTTCTTTCTGTTGAAAACTGTATTAGCATGTTGTGCAGACTCTAAGTTTATTTACCTTTTAAGCCTATCAGGTACAAAGGTACATATTGCAGTCAGGAAGTGGCTATCAAGGTCCTCAAGCCTGAGCGGGTCAGTGCAGAAATGCTTAGAGAGTTTTCCCAAGAAGTTTACATCATGAGGTTTGTCATTATACATCTTTTGAGACTGTTTTTGCTAGATTTAGGTTGTTTATTTTTTAGTACATAAAGAAAGAATAAAAAATGCTGCCGTGCAATTTTCTTCATATGTCAATTTTTTTTTCTTTTTTACATGCAATGGTACACAATGCGTGCTACTTACTAGTTTATCTTCAGAAAACTGTGACAATATGAAACTCTTTAAAAACATTCTAGATGACTAACATTAGGGGAAGAAAGAGGAAGGCACTTAGTTTGTTACCGACGACAGTCCTTCACGAGGAGCTTAATTTACAGTATCATCAGAAGTTGTAGGGGAATTCTTTACTACTGCTTTTGTGTATTTCATTCTTTTTGCTTCTTTCTTGACCCTTTAATTTTGCCTGCAATGGCTTGATTCAATTTGCAGGAAAATTCGGCATAAGAATGTTGTGCAATTCATAGGTGCATGCACCCGACCTCCAAACTTGTGCATTGTTACTGGTAACTCCAAGTCCATGTTTATGTTTAATGGAATTTTATTTTTATTTTATTTATTTATTTTTTGTAAAAGCAGTTGACATTTGTAGATTTTATTTAATGATTTTAATAAGTTGTGATGTCTCTAGATATGTTATGATGATGTTAAGGAGTTCTTTCCTCCCTCATATGATCCTTCCTCCCTTCTTTATCTTCCCCTTCATTAGATATGATAGGATTTGCCAATAAATTGAAATTTAATTTCAACGCAGTGGTCAGATGTGAGATTAACAGGAAACACAGCAATCATAGAAATAGTTCCATGGACTCCAATTAACATTTCACATTCATATTAGTTGGCTGACATGGTCTTTTCATTTTCTTTACCCATAATCACTCTTTTTGATGCTTTATTTCTGCTTTATCAGAGTTCATGGCTAGAGGAAGTATATATGACTTTCTGCACAAACAGAAGGGTGTGTTTAAGCTTCCATCTTTAATCAAAGTGGCAACTGATGTGTCCCGGGGAATGAATTATCTTCACCAAAATAATATAATTCACAGGGACCTAAAAACTGCCAATCTTCTGATGGATGAAAATGAAGTAAGAGGATTTGATTAATGTGTATTACTAGGTTCCACGATCCTTCATTTTTTATGTAAATTATTTTTATAAAACACCCGCCTATTCTTGTTATTTTTGAGGCAATTAAATTTTTCAACTTCATTATTGCATTTACGATAATACTTTACTTGAATCTTTGATTCTTCTGTCATTAACATAATCTTTAACATCTTTCATTTTATTGATGATACCCTTCATGCTTTTATAATTTTTTATGCATATAACTGCATAGTATGCACATTTTTCTTAGTCTTGTTTTACCAATTATCACCAAATAATTGCTGACAGTTTATTTGATTTCTCCCAGTTTATTTGAGGCAATAGCAATTTTTCTGTCTGCCGTCTAATTTTAATTATTGGTGGTTGTTTTCTTCATACTTGGTCATTCAATACTGTTCATGCTTTTAATATTTGTCTTATATATTCTAGTCCGGTCTTGATTAAATACATATTGTGGACACCCTCAGTTTGATTAGGCCATAACGAAAGCTTGGTGATGAGATAGTCCAAATTCTGAATGCAAGAAAAGCCCGTAAACCCCGCCGCCCACACATATTTTAATATAACTATAGTCCGACATTCTTATGTTACTTTGATAGTTCAGAAACTTGAATGTCACCTTTTTTAACAGCAAAAAAGTAATGCCTTTTCTTCTTTTGCTTAGTGGAACAATTTTCTGTAATCTCACTCTAATAAAAAAAAAATCCACCTCTTTACATGCTAATTCATTGCTCTTTAGGTTCACAAGATCTAAGGAGTATCAGTATAATCTTTTTGAATTGAACACTATAAATCAGTTGATGTATGGTGGTGAAAGTTATGTACTTAGCTTATATATTCTATAACTATAGACAGAATTAAGTGTGAAAATGTATTTAATTAGCACATATTTTCTATAATTATAAACAAAATTAAAATAATTGAATTTGATTGTTTTGAATCCTATACAGGTTGTTAAAGTTGCTGATTTTGGGGTTGCCAGAGTGCAAACTCAATCGGGAGTGATGACAGCTGAAACTGGAACATACCGCTGGATGGCTCCTGAGGTACCCATTTGCCTGGACATAAAATTGCAGTTTCTTGTTACTTTTACACATGACTCTGATTTACACCACAAAAGTGAACCTCTGATTTTCCATGTATAATAACTTGCTATGAATTATGTGGCTACTCTATTATAATAAAAAAGGTTTCTCCCTTCTGATGCAGAATCAAGCTTTTCTTAAATGAAATGATATTTAACTTTTTCTTCTGTTTATTTGTCATTTTACTATTTGCTCACTGTTGTTTTGCTTGCATGAAGGTCATTGAACACAAACCGTATGATCACAAGGCAGATGTTTTCAGTTTTGCAATAGTATTATGGGAGCTTCTAACAGGAGAAGTAAGCCTTATATAGTGAGATCTTTTTGAAAGAAATGAAGTAGAAAGCTTTATTAGTTATTTCTATTAATTTTCGTATGAGTTTTTTTTTTTTTTTTGAACTGTTTGTATCAATTGATTTGTTAGTTTATGACTGCAAATCTTCTCTAATTATAACTGTCTTGCAATTGAAATCTCAGCTTCCCTATTCCTACCTAACCCCATTGCAAGCAGCAGTAGGCGTGGTGCAAAAGGTATATACTTGTTACTTTTCATGCTAGCATGAGTCTGAAACAATTCGGGTCATCTTTAATTAACAATTCACTTGTATCCAACAACTCTTTTAGGGTCTGCGGCCTACAATCCCCAAGCATACTCATCCAAAACTTGCAGAACTGCTTGAGAGATGCTGGCGGCAAGATCCCACCCAAAGACCCAATTTCTCTGATATTATAGATATCCTTCAACTGATAGCCAAAGAGGTACCAAATATCATAGGATTCAGTTGTTCGTCCCATTAAACATTTACTAAGTTTTAAATGGAAAAACAGGTTCCAAATGAGAGGGAGGATAGACGCAGGGATAAATCTGCTGGTGGCTTTTTTTCAGCCCTGAGAAGGGGACACCACTAAGTTGAAAGAGGAGACCAGCTGTTAATAATGCATCCATATGCAGGCAATTTTCCATTGTACATACATTTAAATTGTACAAATGCTTTGCTCTAACGCAGTTTTAGTTTGTGATTTTTCCTTTTTGTTTTCTCTTCAATATGAGCATAGGTTTTAATTTGTTTTCTGGATCCTTCTCTTCTCCTATTTTGTCTATTCTCTGTCTTCCCTCTTTTCGCCGTACATACAAGTATTGCTCAGTAGTCTAATACACTAAAAAGTAGAAAACAGATGAGAGCCTGAAACTAGTGGTTATTGGGTGATAGCTGTAGCATAATGCTGAAGATTCTTCGATGTGATAATAATAAGAATGTGTCAAACAGAGGATTCAAGATAATTGTTACATTATTGCTGGTAAGAAACTTAATGTCAATTGTAGATATCAATATGTAAGATCACAATGTTGAATGTTGATGCACATGTTAAATGAGTTACCAGATATTTGAGATCTGAAAGGACTATAGTTGTTTTGAGCTTCACCTTAGATTCAGTGCACTAGTCATTGCTGCACCTGCCAAGGAGCTGCCTTGCTCTGATACGGACCTGCAACCGGACAAGCGTATGCATGCAATGCAGGGCTATGCGAGATTGCCTCCTTACATATGCCCCTCGAACTAATGCTTGCAGTTTCACCAAGCTTCTCAGTGCTCGAAATGCCCTTCTTGCCTGTGAATGTAGAAAGACCGGAAAAAAGAGAGATCAACTTATGTGCTGGAAGGTGAAAACACCTGCGAAAAGAAAATTGTAATTGCTGGATGGGTGGATGAGATGGATCACATACAAGATGACCCCTGAAAATTGCTTGGATTTTTTGAGCAGCTATGTCTTCTTGGGTGATTTCTTTCCCTAAAGCCAATGAAATGTCACTGATAAGTTCATAACTAGCTGTTTCATCTGTGGCTCCACTTGTTTTGGCCTCATCAGGACTTGAGCAAGCATTAGGATGGCGAATAACTCTGGTTTTACGAGATGACCCGAGGAACTTTCTCCGGACGATGTCGAACCAATTTCGAGATGTTCTCCTCCTTGCCATTTTCCTGAGTTATTGTCTGTTTTATTTTTTCTCCCTTGACAAGGGGATAGTGGCAGATTTAATGTCTGTCTCCACACAAATCTCTGCTAGTAGACGCGTAAAGGTGGGAGATGTCGGAAACATGTTGGGTTTTACTTGGAAAAATGGTTGTCAGAAGCTGAAAACGTGGCTGGATGAATTTTTTTGTGTGTCGCCAGTAGTGTTGTGTGGGCGAAGCATTCTGAGCCTTACCAACCTCCATAGAGGCTATAAATAGAACAAGTAAATGAACAATAGAAGATTAATAATAACGATAAAAAATAAATAAATAAATAAGTGGGGGGATAAAAAAAAAATCATAGTTCTTAATATTAGCTTTCACGTCCGACCGTTATAACTGCTTATGATTTTGGTTTAGACTCATGGGACCTTCTACTAGGGATTTTTCCTTTAGCCTATTAACTACTGATTTTTAATTGAATCCCCAGCTCCTATGAGCCCCCTCAATATAATATCATTCACTACAGTTTGGGTAGTCTTTAAGGATTCTGTGTCTTTGACCTGATTAAGAAA
Organism: Mallotus nudiflorus; assembly: GCA_947683625.1. NCBI lineage: Eukaryota > Viridiplantae > Streptophyta > Magnoliopsida > Malpighiales > Euphorbiaceae > Mallotus > Mallotus nudiflorus. Next base: position 2,355,817 of record CANTUR010000142.1, read on the forward strand.
AATAAAATCAATACTGAATATATATTATATTCATGAATTCATTTCTACATTTAGAGTATTATACCTAATAGTTGAAAAGTGATACATATTTTGGGTGTTTTACACATGGCGAAGAAAAATATGATAGATATATATGTGTTATAAATTTAATGTCAGATGTAATATACTTGGAATAGAAAAAAATAAATAAAGAATAGTCCCCTTGTTCATAGCTCTAAAGGTGGTCACGGTTTACGAACTGGCCAGTTTTAATTTGAAATCGCTTGTTTCCGGTTCTGCAAAGGGTGGAATCGGATTATACCAACCATTTTCTCGATTCTGGGCCGGTTCTAATTCACAATTTTAATTTGGTCATTCGCTGGAGGATTTAAGGTCAGTTCAAGCTCAAATTGGCTTGCATAATCCTTGGAAGCTACATGGACAATCACACTAATGGTTCTTCCTGAAAATGTTTAGATAAAAAAAAAATTGTCTAACAAGAATTAATTAAAACGTCATACCTATTGGAACTTTAAAAGTATAAGCATTTGGAATATTTTTTACTGTTTAGATCTAAAAAGTATCTTAAGAGAAGAAAAATAAAGGAAACTTCTGTACAAAATTAAGATATTATTTTCAGTGACATTTACAACAGTACATTTTGTTGGATAGTGATTGCCCTGTACATGACAACAACATCTGCCCATTCCCATTTAATCTCAATATGCACTACAAGATTATCTGGGGGGTATTAATACCATTTCCTGTTTCTAATTTTTGTAAATGATGATCTGCTCATCACCTTCTCTGCTTACGGTTGTTAATTGAAAATAGCTTATTGTAACCATAAGGCATTCTACTTCTAGCAAACACACATCAGTTAATTTTCTATTGGAAGTCCATTCTTTGTCCAAGCAGCATATCCACCAGCAATATCAGTAACGGCAGTATAACCCTGCAAAATCATATTAAAGCTTAGCACCCTTTTTCTTTGTTGCACCCGGCGACATGAAACTTTACTGATTCCCAATGTACTACAAAAGAATATCATCTCTGTTGGACTAGTTTCCTTGCTTAAACTATAAATTTAATAGGTAAAAGAAAACAATCTTGACCGTGCCTTCAAAGCAAACTTTCAGAAACATCATTTGATGTTTAAAACTCTACCAAACTGTAATGTTTAAGCCTATCAAATGATGCAAGACTCAGATCAAGACTAATAATAGGATAATTAATGTGCTTACAGCTGATAAAAGATCGCTTGCTGCCACCATAGACCTTTTCCCACTCTGGCAACCCTGTCAAAGGAAAGAAAAAAAAAAAAAGAAGTTAGAGCAGAAAAGATGTAAACAGAAATGGAAGTGGAAACTTGAAGCTGATACATATATATTTTTGAGGTTTAGAGACATACAACAATAATTTCATCATATTTTCCAAAATGTGATGACACTTGCTCCAGAAATTTGATGTTCTTTGTCATTCCTACACCAAGAAAGAAAAAAATTAAGATTGGCAGAAACAAACTTAAGATTTCAAGGGAAGAATATCAGAGAAAGTGCAGTAGGTTACATAGAAATGAAGTAAATACAAAATCCAAAGTGAAAAATAGCTTTCTTTAGGACCATAAACCTTAATTTAGTATTGGATTTTGGATTCTTTCCTATCTATATAATGCTGAAATCCTGAACCGAATAGCACTAAAACCAAAATCCATTTTCGGTTGAGAGACATACACTTGCGCATTTAGAAGTTAAAACCAAAAAATTGCTGATTTTATTTGGTCCACACACTCCTTCACAATTTTCAGGAATCAATTTTCTTCATGAATGAAAATGACTAATTGAAGTTAAAAAAACATCTAGCAATTGGCTTCTGACAAAGAAAAGGTAAAAGCCAATTGGGAAGTTTAATCTCAGGAGAATGATAGTCATGACAAACAAAGCATATGAACAAGAGTAGTAACGTGTGACTTTTATGGGAATACATTGAAATGGTGTTTTCCATTTTCAACTCTGATCCAACTCTGTACATATCTAGAGCGTTAACCTGATCCAACTCTGTACATATATGGAATGAAATAGGGGTGTTCAGTGCATTCAAGAAAAGGAAAAAAACCTGATCCAACTCTGTACATATATGGAATGTTAACTGCCCCCACTACATGCCCAGCACTGAACTCTTCAGGAGTCCTGTAAGTGTTCCATCGACGGTCAAAGGAAGAAAAAATAAATAAATAAATAAATTGCTGATCTTTTTCTTCTACAAAAAAGAAGTTAGAAGAAGAAATAGTTATCAGAATCAATACCTGACATCCAAATATCGATGTCCAGCTAGAAAAAGTTCATGTGCAACTCTTACAGGCACAGAAGTTGGAACTCCAACAGCCTCCAAATTGCTTCTCAGAGCAGCTTTAGCACTTCAAGATACAAATACCAAATATTACATTAAAAACAGAACTTAAAAACAGCCACCCACCAAGTGAAAAAATTCTTTGTTTTGATCAATACCAGAATCTAACACTTCTCTGAGTGATTCCAATGCTTAATCTTCTTGGATTAACACTTAAAGGTAACAGCAACAGCTTCCTGTAAACAGAAAGATGAAGAAGTGAGCATTGCAGTTGCAGGTAAAAGAAACAAATTAAAGAATTAATGAAGAGTTCATTAAAACCTGTTGTTGAGATTAGAAGGGCTTAAAGATGGAGAAAGTGAAGAACTGGTGAAGGTTGAAGATGACACAATGGACTTAGCTTCCATGTTGCTTACAGGGTATTGTTGATTATGTGAATATATATAATATAAAGTAACAAGAAGATTGAGTTTTTGATACTTGAATAAATAAATGTTAACTTCAAGCAATTTAAAGGTGATGGATTGTTATGGGGATGGTTATGGAGATTTTGTAGATATGTGTGGCTGAAGTCATCAACAACACAGCATGGCTGCCACGTTAGCAATTGCTGTTTCCTTATCAATTTTATTATTTTTCTTTTAGAATTTTTATTTTTTTCAAATCTATTTTACTCCACGGTCAAATTTAATATGTATTTTAAAATGAAAATATAAAAAAATTCCATTCCTACAGTAATTCGAAATTGAACCTATAATTTTCATGTTATAAAAGGAATTTTTACTATTTATTGATTTAATTTTTTTATTTTATATATACATAAAATATAGTTGAAAAAAATCTCTTGTTTTCATCGCATATAAATCCAATGAAAGGAATCAGAAAAAAGTTGGGCACACAAACATCTTGCATGGATAAGCTTTCAAGTTTCAAGCAAGAAAGGAAAAGAAAATTATATATATTATCCATAAAAGTACATTTCCGAAGGCATGTGATTGCTTGTGCACGTGGCAAAATCTGGCAGTTGGAGGTTAGAAGCGTCATTGGTGATAGGTGGAGTGTCTGATGGCTAGTGGCTTTGATTCAAACAAACATTTTTTGGTTTTGTAGAAAAGCAGTTGGCTGAAGTTTTAAAATGCGTGAATATCCCGTTTTAGGAGATTAGGCCTTGAACTCCACCCCTATTTTTAGGCCGTATGTGAGTTCTGGAGAATTTAAATTGTCTTAAAAAAAAAAACTAAATTGAAAATATTTATTAACAGTTTGAAATTTTTTTTTTCAAACTGAACAGTTTTAAAAATATTTATTGGAAGGAGTTCCAAGAATACAAATTTTTCAAATTGAGAATTAAACCAAATTATCTTGAATTATGCCCAACTTAAAAACTGAAACTATATATATATGATAATTAATTCTTGATAATATTAAAAATTTATAGTAAAGTACCATTGTAATAATTAACTATTCAAATAAATTATTTTAGACAATCTATTATTAAAACTTAACATATAACATTTTAAATTTTAACTATTAATTAATTATTTATTTAAAATAAAATAAATACACTTATTAACTAAATTTTTTATAATTAATTTTTAACATATATATTAAGTATATAATAAATTTTTATGGTAAAATTTATAATTATCTTATTTTATATGTTCAAATTATAAAATTATTAAAATATAAATATTACAATAAAAATATATATATATATAACCATTTTAAAATATTGCCGAATTGCTTTAAAAAATTTAAATTTCTACTTTATTCTAAATTTTTGAATTGGGTTTAGAGAATGTATTTTGAATTATTTGATTGTTGAATTGGTCGAAAGAATTTATATTCTTCAAATTGCTCCCATATATATGGACAATTCTACTTTTTCTTTTTTTCTTATGTTGGTAAAATTTAATCATTTAATTTAGTTTTTAAAAAAAAAAGAAAAAAAGAAGAAGATAATGATGATATAATTGATGGCCATTGATAATAATAATAAAAAATACCTTATATTCAAATTGTTTGATTATTTGGGTGTGGTCCTGTAGAATGACGATTTGGCTGATTTGGTTCACAAGTCACATCTTGAGGCATTACTGCCAATGCAATAATCTAGTGTTGCGTGGATGGATCATAAGAGGTCCTCCAATGTTTGAAAAAAAAAAAAAATCTCGTCATATATGATAGCTCATATCATCATTCAGATTTAGAATACCAACAATTTAAAAAGTTCATACAAAATTTAATTGTCCAAATCTGTTTAAAATTAATCCAAATAGAATAAGAATTTAACAAGGGGAATACAAATCCAACCATATATGTAATTTATACGCCTATACATATTCATCTCTTCTCAATTTTATTTACAAACTTACATAATTTAGTTTAATCATTAAAGTAATTGTCGAAATAATCCTACAAGTTTACTTAACTCTTTTTATCCGAAAAGAAAAATAATTTTATTAATTCAAATTAGCGTAGAAAAACATATACAAATTCGCTAAAAATTATAAAAAATAAAATAATATTTAAGTTAATAATATAATAAATTGGTTCAAAACATACAAATTTGATAATATTATAGTGATTATAATGATGACTATTTAATTTGTTATCTCTGTATTTTTCTGATAAAATATACTCATCTGAATCGTCTAAATACAAATAAAAGATCACAACAAAATGATCGAAAATAAAACGTCGTAACAAGATGATGAAAAACTAAACACTATAATAAGATGACGAAATCTCAAAAAATAATATAAAATCATATCTATATGGAATAACCACTTATTTAAAAAATAAATTAATAAAAAAAAAAGTGTAGAGGGGTGATTTTTTGTCATCCTTCTTACTTAAAGAAGACGAGTGTCTAGAAAAAAAAAAGGAGAATGTTGAGAGAAAAGGAGGCCAAGATTTTTTTATCACTTAAGTTAGTTAATTTAACTCTTTTTTTTTTTGAAAGGGAGAAATATTATTAATACCAAGGAATAACATCCAAAGCCAGACTTTGGGCAATATAATTAAGAAAATATTGCCAGAATTGAGTACTAGGAAACAACCTAGCATTATGAGCAAGAACATGTGCTACTATATTTGTTACGACTCAAAACAGGGGCCATGACCGACGCTAGGGAACGAGAATTCTTTCGAATTCGGAATCCGTAGCAAGCCTAAAAATAAAATAAAACATGCAATAATAATAATAATTAACACAATTAAATAAAATACTGTGCAACGGAATAAAATCATAAATATAAAAATAATAATCCACCGCCAGGGAATTTAAATCAAATTCCCATCTCATATATATATGAATCATTTAATACAAGTTCAGTTCAAATTCTTCAAATACATAATTCATACAAATATAATACATAAAACCCACAATTTTATTTACAACTACTGCAGTGTCTAGATTATAAAAATAAAACTCAAGTGAGCAGTTTACATAAAGAAGCCGGGGCGGAAGAAATCCGGCATACAGACCTGCTACTGAGGTCTGAAGACGATGACTCTCCTGAAAAATAGTCAACGGAGGGGAGTCAGACCTCACTGAGTGAATTACTATAGTATATATACATACATACTAAATGCCAATGCACAATCAAAAGTATATATAATATGTATGTATACAAGCAAATACACACATATGCAATAAAATCATTTTATATATTTTTATTGAAAATCACTGTTTATGAAGGATCAAATAGAACCCTAGAAAATCGCAACCTCAAAACAGTGTTAGACAACACTCTAGCCATACAAGCCCACTTATATCCAAATATATTCACTTAGTCCATTTAGACAGTAGACTGGCCCCGAGACACTAAGTCAACCGAACTCCAACAGTCTGACTGTCAGTGTGATTGGCCCCGAGACACTTGGTTAACCGAGCTCCAGCAATCACACTCCCAAATTCTTTCTCACACATCAAATAATCAAATCCAATCAATATCCTCAAACAGGTTAGTAATATAGCCTAAATGCTATCGGCGTACCGGTACGTACTCGGTTCTAGTGCTGCCCACTAGGTAGCACGTCCTATTGATATCCTTCATTAAAATATAAAACATACATTCATAAAAATAAATGATGCAAGAATTGAATAAAACAACAACAAAAATCATATATATACTAGAAATATACCAAAAATAAATCAGGTATATTTCGAGTATATATACGTCAAATAAATCCAATATAATCGTAAAATAAACCAAATATATATTTAAAAATATTTTAAATATAAATATTTAATAAAGCATGAATATTATTTAAGATATACCAAAATAAACCAAAAATAAACTAAAAATAAACTTAAATACTAATTGAATTATTTATGCATATTTAATCAAAATAAAACATACATTTCTAAATCATGCACCCTAAAACATATATATTATAGCATAGTAACTCACACTTTGTGCGCTCCTCAATATAGGTACGACGGGCCTGGTCCACTAGGCCTCGGTCTCGGCGCAACTAAATAAACAATAATAATAGACATAAGAATAAACCTAACAGAAAATCCTAAAAACTCGATCTAGAATATTAGACACAGAATCAGAATTAGGGTTTGACCGGACATCACGTTTTACGAGAATTCTATCGAAAATCCGGCAGAACCTCCCCTGTAAAACAGACATCTCTCTACTCAAAGAGTAGAGCCGGCCTTGCAAAGAAATACACTTCAAAAAATAAACACAGAAACACATCCACAACCCCTCGGTCGGACTCCAAACTACAGTTTGCCGACCGGGGTCCACAATTCACAGAACAATTATAAAAATACCAAAAATGCCCTTATATCACATAAATAAATTTTATAAGTAAAAAATTACATAATTAACCTTAAAACACAGTAAAAACCAATAAAAACTCCTTTTATTAGAAAAATCTTATATTATATATATAATTGAAAATAATTCACGAAAAATAGTTTTAATTAGTTAAAAATATTAAATAATTTGTAGAAATCATTTTTATACCTTAAATAATTATTAAAACCAATTAAATTATATTTTTAATCAATTTAGGGTAAAATTACCAAAATGCCCTTATATATATAAATATACTAAAACTACTCCAAAAATTCACCAAAAATAGTATAATTATCCAAAATTAATTTTCTCCACATATTTATCAATAATATCAATAATTAAACTCAATTAAATAATTAATTTCAATTAAAAACACAATTAACCTAATTTTCCAAAATTACATAAACTAATTAAATTCAAATAAATACATAGAAATTCATAAAAATTCCAAATAAATTCCTATAATTCATTTTAATAACTATATTTATCATAAAACACAATTTCATAATTTAATTAATTAATTTTCGAAAATTAGAAAATAATATTAAAATATTCAAAAATACCCAAAATCAAAATAATCTCCAAAAATTCTACAAAAATTTACACATGTAGATTAAGCTACTAGGATCAACATTTGTTAAGAGAATTTTCATGAATCGATCAATTGAAGCTCAAAAAAAATCAAGAACCCTAAATGGCCGAATTACCAAAATCAAAACCTAAGCAAATCTAGACCATTTTAAGTGAAACAAAGCTTGGAATCACACTCACCGGAGCTCAAGGAGAAGAAAGAGACTGGCGGTGTCGAAAGCAGTGGCCGGAATCACGTCGATCGACGTTAGCTTCCACTTTCGGCTTTCCGGCCAAAAACGGGATTCCCGACGCTGGAAACAGCTGCAGCAGGCGACGGGGAAGGCTGGGGAAGGAGGTGGCACACCGGAAGGCACACCGACGACAAGAAAATGGCATGACAGACGGTGGTTGGTGATCGGGCGTACGTATATATATATATATATATATATATATATATATATATATATATATATGTATGTATATGTATTATTACACTATATATTATAATAATATAAATTCCACACATATTAAATATACACCACACACAAAAATTTAATATTTTAAAATTTAATACACTTAAAAATAATTAAATAATATTAAAACTAATAATAAATAATAAAATATTAGGATAATTAATTAAACCCTAATTAAATAAATAAATGCACATATATACATCATTTAGTACTTTAAAAATATATATGAGTTCATGCAAGTCGGTAAATCTATTTAAAATAATTAATAGTAAATTATTTACGTGAAAATTTCCTCGAAAATAGTATTCTCGGGAAAATTTTACGTAAAGCACTTAAAATAATATGAAATAATTAAAATAAGTTTCAAATACATATCAACTCGTAAAAATATCATAATTATATACAAAATTATTAATACTGCATATCCTAATGCAGTATTAAAATATTTAAAAACACGGGATATTACAATATTAGCACTTCTCGAAGCAAAATCAATAGATACCTCATGACATTTACTAGAAATAAGCTTACAGCTTTGAATAATAGAGCCAAATTCATAAATGTTAGAATCATTGGCATGAAAGCTATCAACCACACTCTTCACGTCACTCTCTATAATAACCTTTTGCATCTTATAAGTCTTCACCCAACTGAGAGCATCTTTTAGACATAAGGCTTCGATAACTAAGGCATGAACTTTGCTTGCAAACCAAGTGCTTTTACCCAGTAAAAACAAACTTGCAGAATTACACAGTACCACACCAAGACTAACAACATATGAGCTAAGGTTAATAGTAGCATTAATATTAAGTTTAACAAATCCAGAGGGAGGATGCTACCATGTCGGATTAAGGCTACGAGTCTGATTATCGCTAGTAGAGTGGGAAAGAAGACTATCACTTTGAAAGTCAGATAAAAAACTAAGAGTAGACCAAACACACATATAAGGATGTTAGTTAACTCTATTCCAAAGCTTGCTATTTCTTTGAGACCAAATCATCCACAACATCATGCAAATTTTCTCGTTATAATGAAGATCACTGGATTGAAACATGGCGCTAAGCCAATTTATAAAATTTTCTAGATGTATAGCAATAAAGTCAATATAAGCAACATTCCAACTTTGGACAACAAAGGGACAGTCTAAAAAAATATGCTAAATATGTTCACTAAATGAACTATAAAGAACCTAAGAGTTTTAAATTACCAGATGTTTAGAACACAGGCAAGCTCTAGGAAGGATATTGCGGCATAGTCTCCATATAAAGGATTTAACTCTCGATGGAATATTAAAGGACCAAATGCAATACCATGGAATATATGAAGGTTATGGATCAATAACTTGGCTATAGGCTATTCAATAACCTACTCTAACCGAATAAATACCATTTTTTTTAAAGTTCCAAATTAGGCAATCCTCAAAATTAGACTGACCTACTGGAAGAGTTGAAATTGCATCCACATCTTCTTGTGAGAACAATTCATAGAGAAGTTCACTATCCCATTTATTTGAACCTAGAATCTTCAAATCACTAATAATAATATCATTAAGGCTTTCAATAGGAGGAGTGATAGGCTTGAAAGCATTATCATTTTTTAGGCAAGGATCATGCCACACTTTAATCCTTAAACCCTCACCAATTCTCCATCTACTACCAACTTCAAGAATTGAGTGAGCTTTTTAAATACTTAGCCAAATAAGATAAGGGTTGGCTCCTAGATTATAAGAGAGAAAATCCCCGTGAGGATAATATTTAGCTTTGATGAGAGGATTGAACAAAGCAGTAGAATTAGAAAGAAAGTGCCACCCTTATTTATCAACCATGACGAGATTGAAATAATGTAGTTGATGAAACCTAAGACTACCAAATCTTTTTTAGCATAGAGCCTATCCCAAGATAACCAATGAATCCATTTTTTGTTACCTCCAATTGATCCCTAACAAAATGAATTCATCATCCGTTAAAGCTCATCACAAAGATAAATAGGCAACATGAAAGTACTCATACAAAAAGAGGGAGTAGCTTGAGCAACGGATTTTAAAAGAACCTCTTTACTAGCAAAAGAAAGAAGCTTAAATTTCCAACCACTTAGTCTTTGCCAAAGCTTTTGACAAAGAAAGCTAAAAATAGCTCTTTTATTCCTACTAATAAAAGATAGGAGGCCGAGATAGTGCCCTATATTTAGGGGAGAATAGACTTGCAAGTTAGCCATAATGCTATCCTGAAGGGAAGTGGAAACATTAGAACTAAAGAGAATACCAAATTTATTCAAATTCACAGGTTGACCAGAGAGATGTTCATAGGAATGAAGAATATCTTGCATAACTCAACATTCAGTAATTGATTTCTTAAAAAAGAACAGGTTGTCATCAACAAATAAAAGATGGGAAACGCTAGGAGCTCCATGAAAAATTTAAACACCATTTAACAAACCCTAGTGCTCTACCTTTTTTATCATGGAAGATAAACCCTCGGCACAAAGAATAAAGAGAAAAGGAGACAAGGGGTAGCCTTGATGAAGACCACAACTAGGAATGATGGGGTTAACTTCATTACCATTCACAAGAACATGATAACGCACAGAGGTAACACAGAGCATGATCCATTTCACCCACTAAACATTAAACCCGAATTGAAGGAGAATGTCTTGAATATAAGACCAAAGGATTCTGTCGTATGCTTTGCTAATGTCTATCTTGAAGGCAACAAAACCATTTTTCCCTATTGTTTTACAATGCATACCATGGATAACTTCAAAAGCCACAAGCACATTATCAAGAATAGAATGACAGAAAAAAGGCAGATTATTCCTCTGAAATTAAACTAGGAAGAACACTTTGAAGCTTGTTAGCTAACACCTTGGCAATAATTTTATAGGCTATATTATAAAGAGAAATAGGGCAAAAATCCCTCAAAGTCTCAGGATTCTGCTTCTTGGGAATAAGAGTAGCAAACATGTCATTAAAATTATCATGGAAATAAGTTATCAACCATTCTTTAGTAGCTAAAAATAAATTTGAACCCACCGTAGAACAAAAATTCTAAAAAAAGGCTGGATTAAGACCATATGGACTTGGCGCTTTATCCAAATGCATCTAAGAAACAACTTACTTAAACTCAATCATGGAAAATGGAGTTAGAAAAACTAAGTTATCAAAATTAGAAACTTTCTTTTGAATAAAGGATAAATTTGAAGAGCGAGGAGTAGAACTAGCGACAAAGAAAGAAGAAAAATAATCAAAAGTAAGAGAACAAATACCATTATGGTCATTAACCCAAGTACCACCATCATCTTGAAGTTGAGTATTAACATTATTATGTCTTTGTGATGAAGTAATGGCATGAAAATATTTACTATTCCTGTCACCATCTTTGAACTAAAATGTCTCAGAACGTTACCTCCAATAAGTATCTTCAAATTCCAAAAGGGATAAAACATCTCGCTTAAGAGAAAAGATGCTGTCATGATCAGGAGAAGCACAGTTCATCTCAAGTTACAAATCAAATTTGACATCCCGAAGTCTAGTAGAGAATTGAAGATGAAAATTTAGACCCTAATAGTTCATTGACTTTGAACAAACAGATAACTTATCCATGAAAAAAGAAGAAGAACATCTCTCCCAACTATTTCGAACAACAACACCAAAATCAAGCTCTTAAAGCCATTGATTTTCAAAATGAAATCTTTAAGATTTTCTCAATAGAGAAAAAGGGCACAACTAAAGCAATATAGGATTATGGTCCGAAGTACAAGCAAAGATGCAAGACAACTGAGCAAGCGGGAATAAATTAAGCCAATTCGACATGTCAAAACATCGATCAAGCTGTTCCTCAATAAAAGCATCTGACCTTCTACTTTTCTCCCAAGTAAAAGAGTAACCATGAAGAGGAAGATCAATTAAATGACAATCATCAAGAGCAACTCTGAAATTTTGGATGATGTATTTAGGATGAGGAATAAAACCATTTTTATCATCTTGACTAAGAAGCTCATTAAAATCTCTTATTAAACACCAGGGAAAAGAAGCTTGAGTTAATAAACTATGAAGAATATCCTAAGATTTGAGTCTTTTAGAGTGATCAAAATTGCTGTAAAAGCTCGTGAACCACTAATTAAAAAATTAAAAAATGTCATATTAGCATATATATGGAACTTGGAAAAATTATGAATATTTACATTCATAGAATCATGTTAAAGAAAAGCAAGGCCACCACTTCTACCTTCTCTATCAACACAAAAGAAACCTGAAAAACTAAGCTTTTTTTTTTATTTCATTAATATTATTAGAACTAACAAGAGTTTAAAGTAGGAAAATAAATTTAGGCTTATGAAATTTAACAATATCTCAGAGGACTAAAACTGTATACGAGTTGCCTAAACCACGGAAGTTCCAACTAAAGCCTAACATTACTCCCGACGGTCCTATAGACTTAGTCGATACATTTGTGAAAGAAGAAGACACAACGAGATGAGAATCACCAAGACTTGCATTTTTTATGGGGTCAATATTTTCAGTAGACACTTCATATAGAACAACCTCACTTGAAGTAGGTAAAATTCATTTTCTTTTTTTGTCTTCCAACAGGTCCATGTTAATTTGGTCCTCCTTACTAATGTTCTTAGGCTTGACAGAGGAGCCCAAATGAATTCCCTGAGTTGGCAGGAGTCTTGGCCTTTGATGAGATATACCAAAAATAGATAAGGCATTCTAGCTTTTAAATCTTGAATTCCCATAATGCAACGATCCTAATTCCTTTCCCATGGCGGTAAAATCTGGTGCCAAATTCGAATGAAAATTACTGTTATCACGCAACCACCTATCACCATCTTCTTTCACTCGACGAGCCAAAGCTTTTAGCCATGGCCCCCAATCTCTTTTAGGATTTTTAAAGTCTAAAGCAGAAAGTTGAGGACAAAAATTCTCTGTATGCTGAAGAAGGCCACATAAGAAATAAAAAAAGGATATCTTCTCATACTTAAAATGAACGAGGCTCCAAATCCCTCAAGGCATTTTAATCTTCTTAAACCTCTTAAGCGGATTATTAATATTCAATCTAACCCGAATGTGCATGTAATTCCTCCACAGTCCTGAATTGTTCCTTAGATCACAGTCTAAGAACTCACTAATAAACATCCAGCTGTTTCCCCACAACTTTAGACATAAAACCCATTGGGATATCATAAATCTAAACCCAAACAACCAATGATTCTAAAGGCACAGGAGAAGGCACCTCACCTTGTTTGAGATGGTGATACAGGAGAAGAAACATGTCAAACGACTAAGGGCCACCATCATAGACCTCTTTGAGGTCCCTTTAGTTAAAAAATTGAAAAAGAAGATGACCTCCAATCAATTCCTTGATACACGGTTCTTCATTTGGTTTCCAAACAGTCGCCATTCAGTGCTTCATAGAGCGAAAATTAATTCCATGGCTAGCGATGAATTGACCTACAAGATAGAATTCATTAAACTCCATTTGATAATAGGAAACTAGACTCTCAAATTCCATGCCCTCTTCCTCATCACTTAACTCTTTTAGTGTTTGCTAGTTTGGAGAATTTATAAACAAGTTATCAATATATTTTTTAAATATTCTAAAATAAATATTTAAAATTTTATCATTATTAATGTTGTTAATTTATAAGATCTAATTTTTTAAAAATAATCATTCATATTTAAATTATTTAATTTTTATTTATTGTATTTAATTATAATATGAGTCAGATAAATTCAATTTTTTTTAGAATACAGATAAATTCATATTTAAGTATGTTAAATTTAATTTATAAAAAATATTTTACATGAATATGTTTTCTAGGTTAACAGTTAAGCATTTAGTGTCAAAAATTTCGTCCATGACATTAAAGGTTATGGGTTGAATTTCTCTCTTGTTTTATTCTATTTGTTTTTGTAGATGAAATTTTTGAAATTTTTTTTCTTATGGGGTTTTTAGTTTGCTCTTTATGGGATGATATTTCCTTTTGGGTTTTAAATATTTTTACACCGATATTTTTATAATCATAACCATTAAAAAATTAGAGAGTTGATTTAAGGTAAATTAAAACCATTAACTGGAATGTACGAATCGCCAAGTTAAAAATTGGAAGAGGATTATCAATGTAATTGAAGAATAGTAACAATAATTTTTATGATGCTAAAATTTTATTTTGGTATTTTTTATTTTGCTTTTATTTATATTATATTTTTCTATCAAGATGTATTTTTATTTTTTAATAAATAAATAATTAATTTTTTGTCTCTAAAAAATCTATATTAGAGGGTGTTTGATTCAACTGATTGAAATAATTGATAGAGATTTTTCCTTAATAAGCTAAGTTTTAGGTGTGTTAAAATTTTAAAATTAGTAGTTGATAGCTATTTTTATCAAAAATAGCTATAAATTTGATCAACTATTTGAATTTTTTTTATATGAACTATTTTACTTTGATTAAAAATAATTAATAATAAATAACTTATTTTAAATTAAATGTATATACATAGTAAAATAAATATTATTTTAAATTATAATTAAAAATTAATTAATTATAATCTTTATATTTATAATTTATTTAATATATATAAAGGAGATTTATATTTTAAAGTTCATTTTAAAATAATTTTACTAATAACTATAATAACACATAAATTTAAATATCTTAAATTATTATTTTTTCCTTCAGAAATAAATTATTCTTTATTACTAGATATTATTTTTAAATAATTTACATAGGTTAAAAGAATATTATAAGAAATAGATGAAATTATATTTAAAAATATAATTATAAGAAATAGATAAAATTATATTTAAAATAAGTTATAACCTTGATAGACATTTGATATAACATTAACCCCACTTAATAAAATTTTATCAAACAATTTATATACATTAGTTATAAACTATTTGTTATCCACTACGCTATCAACAATTAATCGAAAGGGGCAGTTCATCTTTAGCTATGATATTCCCACAATATTTTTTTTTATTGAAATCTTTTAGCAAATTCTAAAAAGAAAAAGTAAAGATTGCAAGACAAATCCAAATCAAAATGCGAGCTTTAAAAGAATAAATTCAATATTATATGAAGCATCGTCAGATATTTAAAATCAAATTTGCACTCAAATATTACTCAACTGATAAGAACAAGATACTAAGGGTATGTTTACTTAGTGAAAAACACTTTAGTTTTCTAAAAAAAAATTTAAAATGAAAATAGAAAATAAAATTTTATATTTATTTTGAGTGTTTTTACAAAAATCTCACTTGAAAGTTGTTTTCACCATTTTTACAATTTTAAAAAAAAAGTATAAAATAAATTTTTTTGTTTTTAAAAATTTTTCTCATTAAAAATATAAAGTGAAAATACGTTATTTTTATAATGGCCTCTTTTCTACTTTGTTTTATTCATCATTTGTTATTTTATTTAAGTATTATAAGATAAAACAAACTCTACTTTTCAAGTTTTAGATTATCTCTCTATTTTAATATGTATAATTAATTCTCTACTTTGAAAAACAAGTTATAGATAAAAATAAGTAAACATATTTTTTGTTTCAAAAAATGAAAAATAATTTTTAATTTCTAACAAGTAAACAAGTTTTACAGATTTTCTATGGAAATAAAAAGTTTTCATTTTCTTTGAAAATTGAAAAAATGAAAACAAAAAATAATTCTCTATAAGTAAAAATACCATAAAACTCTCATTTTATATCCAAGTTTAGGTAATGTACAAAACATCAAAACGTGCCTTCTTGTTTCTTTTTTGAAAGAAAAGTCAAGAAATTCATTAAGAAATATTAGCAACAAGAACATCAACTAAGAAATTAGGAGGACTTAAGTGCCACTCCCTATAGTCTGGCAAAGAAAGAGCTACTCAAGCCACAATATAAGTAACCACATTCACAAACCGATGAACAAACCTAAAACAAAATTAGCAAAGGCTATAGTAAGTGTTTACAATCATCAATAATAGAACCATAAGAGAAATACAAAGTGACTGTTGAAGATGATTAATTGTTATTTGAGAATCAGACTCAACAATGACATTATCTAATTTCTTCTTAAGTAACCAACTAAGGACTTCACGCATCCCTAAAGTTCGGCTTCTAAAAGACTGAACACACCAACTTGAGAGATTTATAGGCAACAAAAACCATTTTTCCTATAGAGTTTCGAACAACCCAACCCTAACCAACCTGACCCCCATGATAAGAAAGAGAAGCATCAATGTTGACAGTAAGAGTAGACCTTATCGGCATATTTCAGAACACCATTATTGATACCTAGAGCTCTGCATTGATCAACCCATTAAACATCTCTCCATTCTTGTAAAGAAGAAGTTGCAAAATTTAAGAGTTGGCTAGCAGACATGCAAATAGAGTTCCAAACAGACTCATTTCCATTAAACCATAAGGCCCAACAAATCATGAAAACAAATAGTAATTTTCAATGGACAAAGAAGAAAATGCCCCTAATATCCAAGTACATAAATGATTATATGGACTCTCTTCATTATCATCAAACTACTGCCTGTTAACCAAACATGAAGCATGCTATACTTGATCCATTATAGGGCACTCAATGAAAATGTGCGAAGATGATTCAAAACTTATATTACAAACTTTACACATAGAATCGACCCTAACACGCTGAGAGATAAAAGCAACTATTGTTGGTAAAATACCATTGAACAGATGCCACATAAAATTTTAAGCTTTTGCTGGCACTTTAAGATTCTAAAGTTTTTTTCCAAAAGCCTTAAGATAGAGAGTTGGATTCTCTTTGAATGATTCTGTAACAACTCTTAACATTATACCTACCATTCAAATCATGACACTAGGACCATGCATCCTGAACTTTTCTCATGGGTAAAGGAATTCAAAAAATCAACTCATAATCCCTAGGATCAAATATGTCTAGAATAATATCTTTATTCCACCTTTGACCTTCTATAGAGATTAAAGAGGAAATATGTTAAGAGGCCACTTTTGGCATTATTCTAACAAAACCATTATTTGCACTAAAAAGCCAAGGATCAGATCCAATAATTATATCTTCTTTTATTCTAATTCTCTTACAACACCCCCTCATTAACCCATTTTTAAGTAGATAGG
This sequence comes from Mallotus nudiflorus, assembly GCA_947683625.1. Classification (NCBI taxonomy): domain Eukaryota; kingdom Viridiplantae; phylum Streptophyta; class Magnoliopsida; order Malpighiales; family Euphorbiaceae; genus Mallotus; species Mallotus nudiflorus. The sequence continues at coordinate 2,373,126 of CANTUR010000142.1, forward strand.
AAATCACCATTTTTAAAGTACCTAGCTTTGAAAATCTAAGTAATAAGAGAATTTGGCTCAGTTAAGAAATGCCAACCTTGCTTCTCAAGCATTGTGAGATTAAAATTCCTCAATTTTTTAAAACCCAAATTGCCCATTCCTTTATGAAGAAACATCAAATCCCATTGACACTATCTGATTCCCTTACCATTTTGACACTACCAAAATGCATTAGACATGCACTCCAACTCCTCATAGGGATCCATAGACAGTAAAAAGGTTTATGGCAAAAGTCGGGATAGCTTGCACTATATATTTAAGAAGAATCTTCTTGCCAGCTCTTGAGAGCAATCTACTTCACTAATTAGAAATTGATCCTAAACCTTATCTCTAATAAACCTAAAAATAGAATTTTTGTCTTAACCTATCAAGGATGAAGTATAGTCCTTAATCTTTAGAATATTGAATTTGGAGCAGTGAACATGTATCTTAGTGGCTTGTCTTAAGAACATTGGAGCTAAAAAGGATAGTAGATTTATCAGGATTAATAACATACCCTGAAGCCTTCTCATTCTTAGTTAGAACTCCTTTCACCAGCTCATATTCTTCTATGGTTGATCAGAAAAATAAGTAACAATCATTAGGGAAAAATAAATGACTGACCATTAGAGCTTCCTTTGCAATACGATAGCCATGCCAAAGACCTTCAAGTTCTCTTTTATGAATCAAAGCACTAAAGCCTTCAGTGCATAGGATAAAAAGGTACAGAGATAATGGACATCCCTATCAAACCCCTCTCTATGGAATTATGGGGCTAATCTCAATCCCTTCCCTTAAGATAAAAAACTGAATTGATGAAACACAAGCCATAACCAAAGAAATCCATTTATAACTGAACCTTAATTTGACTAGCATAGCTCTCAAAAAACACCACTATACTCATATAAATCTTGAGAGCCAAAACACATGAATTCCCTTGAGTCTTCCGCTTGAGATAGTGAGTGATCTTAAATGCTATGAGAATGTTATTAATTATTAATCTCCTTAGCATAAAATTGCTTTGCAAATCTAAAATTAGCAAAGGGAGAACAACTTTAAGCATATTAGCTAGGATCTTAGAAATAACCTTATAAAGAACGTTGCATAGTGAGAGAGGCCTTAAATCAGACATAGTTTCTGGCTTGTGTTTTTTTGGAATTAGAACAATATAATTGAAGTGTCATTCAAACCACTAGGTAACACCTCTTACCAAAACAATCCTCATAAACTTTTAACACCTCATGTTTAATAATCACCCAAAAGGATTAAAAGAAACTAGATTCATCCCATCTCTTCCAAGGGACTTATCTTGATGCATGTTGAACATAACTTTATGAATGTCCTCTATAGTAAGTAGCTCTAACAATGACTCATTCATTTCATCCAAGATAATCGGATGAATACAACCCAACACCTCCTCCGAAATGAAATTAAAGGAAGTAAACAACTTAGTAAAGTAATCAAATATAATATCACCCAAAACCCCTTTTCCAAACCCTTTAAGTGCCATAATCATTTTTTAGCTTTTCTATTTTGTTTTGCCTTTTTCTTCTGAAAGCATAAGAATGAAAAAATTTTGAATTTGAGTCACTATGTTTCAACCAATGAACCTTGACTCTTTATTTCCAAAATGTCTTTAAAGAACTAGGACGATCTAGATATTATGCATTAACTCGATGATACTCTGATATCCTTTCACCATTAAGCCTGAACCGTAACCTCCGCAATCTCAACTTTGCCCCCTTAATTTTGCGATGAATGTTTTTCACAAAACCACTACCCCACTTAAGCAAAGCCTTAGCATAATAGAACAACTTAGATTGAATATCACAGTGAGCCGCCTTAAGCTAACATGACTCAATGATTTTGCGATAATTATCATTATGCAACTGTATATTATCAAATTTGAATTTTTGAACCCACACTCTTTTCTCTATAAGCTTTAGAATTAACATAATAAGGACATGATGTGAAATAGAAAAATTTAAAGAGCTAGATGAAGCTCTGTTAAAAAAAAAAGCCAAGAACCCGAAACCAAAACTTTGCCTAGCTTCTCTTTTACCCAATTAAACGAACCTATCCCTCTCTCATATGTAAACTGATATCCTTCCATCTCTAAATCAAGAAGACCATTCTCCTTTACATCTTTTTGAAAACCATTTACCAACTAATTCAAATGGTGAACACAACCTCATTTCTTAGAATGAGCCAAAATATCATTCAAATCACCAATACAAACCCAGGGCAGAGAAGAACTATACAAGAGTTGCCTTAACATGTCCCAAGAATCCCCATAATGCCTTCTTTAGGGAACCCATGAAACCCGGTGAACCTCCATAACCCAAGCTCAAAAAAATTAATTTGGGCATCAATGAAGTTAGAAGAAGAGCTAATCATGGTGACCATGTCCTTTATCTTCCATAAGAGGCCTAGCCCATACAATTCACTATATACAACCCTTCAAAACTAATCTTTTTCATGAAAATATCTAATTTGTTATAATGAACCAAAGTTTCCATTAGAAAAATCACAAAGGGCTTTTAACTTTGAACAATATCTTAGAGAACTTAAATTGTTTGAGGGTTGCCTAGTCTTTGGTAATTCTAGTTTATAAGACTCATAATAATGGGCGGGCCTAGGAAATGCCATAGCCTGCCTCGAGACCCTTTTTTGAGCCCATCACAATTAAGTCCATAGGGACCCTTTCTTCCTCCTAAATAACTTCATTACCATCCATCCTACATCATTTTAGATCTATAATGACCACACCATCCGATTTTCTTTGACCAAGAATCTCATCCATGAGGCAAGAATCAGTAGATAATTGATTTGCGCCATAATCATTGCATAGTCCTTTATTTAGTACACCCATAATTCCTTTTCTTTTTCTAGTTCTAGAAATTATGGCATTACCATCACCCAATATGGCAGTTACCAGCTGATTACTTTCCTCATTGGTAACCGTTGAATCCATCAACATGGCATTATTAACATCCACTCCGATATCTTTCTCACACACCGTTATGCGCAATCATCTTTCCTCACAGTTCTATTGGGAATGAATTAGAATGGCCACTAACCAATATTTGTATGGTCTTTGAACGTCACTAGAATCTAAACCAAACACCTTCTCATAGTTATAATAAGTATATCCTAATAGATTATAAACATGGAAAAAAGTTTTTAGCCTTTCATACTTGAAATCTACCAAACACCAGTCACCTCCCTCCTGCTTAAGTTTCATTTTCTATTTAATTGGATTTAAAGTATTAAGGGAGACTCAGATTCTTATAAAGGTTTTCCAAACACTTGAGAAATTGTTTAGATCAGAAGACAAAAAAGAATCGATATAGTTTCCCATTTAGCTTGCCATATGATCCAACATAAACCCAATTGGGAGATTATAAACTTAAATCTAGAACCCTACATGATGTAAGGGAACCTATATTGGCTACTTGTTAGGTAGTAATCTATGAACAAGCAACATATTATTATTATATGTCTAGGGATCTTCGTCAATTACTCTAGTGATATCCAGTTCATGAAAAAATTAGAATAAAAAAAGGTATGGATTTAGTTCCTTAATAACCATACTTTGCACTGACCGCCACAATGATGCCATTATATTCTTCATTGAAGGAAAATCTATAGCTCAGTCAATGATGAATCTACCCACCAAGCACCATGTGTAATCATATTGAGCAGTGGAAATCACACTTTATTAGATAATGCCCCCTTGTTCTTCTTATTCTTATAAAGACAATATAGCATACTACAGGTTCAGAGAACTTTCACCGACCATATCCACAAAGAATAGAGATATCACTAAATATAATGAAAAGCACCAAAAACTAGGTGTTTGAAAAAAAGACAGTAAAATGATTGACAAATAACAAAACAAACAAGATAACTAACTCCGATAAATTTAATAAAAAGGAAAATGATTGAGAAATAATGCTAAAAACACACTCCAACTCCCTGGTCATCAAACAAGATTGACTCCCATCTCATAGAGACATGATTGCCTTTTTGTTTTTATCCATTTGCTTTTCACCTTTTCTTTTATACTTTTGCCCAAAAATTTTAATTTGGTGATAAATAATTTCAAAAATTTATTAATTTTTCATTTTTTTAGAAAACATCTAATGTCTATATCTTATATATTTTTTACACTTTGATAACTTTCTAAATAACACATTCGAAATTTATATTTTAATAACAAATTTTTAATAGTAAAATTATATATTTAGTGATATAACATTCAATTAAAGATAATAAAGTTTTCAAAAATAAATATAATAAACTTATAATAAACATTTTTAATTTTATTATAAATAAAAAAATTAAAATAAATTTATAATATTCTAAAATAATTAATTAGTTAAATTCATCATAAATTTTGTATAAAATAAATTTATTGTAATAATACATAATTAAAATTATGATAAACTTAGGATCACTTACCTTTAATGATTTAATAAATTCAGAATTGAAAATCACTAGGTTTAGTGTTAATCACACAAAAAAGGGGAAAATCATTATACTTTCAAAACTCTTTTTACTTTAGCATTTTGTTTGTTGTTTTTGGGAGAGTTTTTTACAAAGCCTTTTTTATTCTTTATTCTTCTTATATTTATGCCTATTTTCTTTTATATATATTTTTCATTATACCTATTCTAGGTGCAGTTGTTTATGTAATTTTGGAGGCAGTTGCACTTTTTTTTTTAAATTAAGTTGGATTGGATTAACCCAAATCAAAAATCAAAAATTCAACATTTCCTACTTGCACATGACATTTACAACCACATTGTAATATTTTCTTGATCAATAAACAACTAACACTTTTATACTAGTAAATGGGTCATACAACCTATCAAGAAAAATCTCCACTTGGGAGATTATTGTCACAGGTCCTCATTCTAGCCCAACATTCAACCCATGTGACACCTGAACTTTCCTATGTTGAGCTCCAGTCAAGACTTATGAACATGCTTCCAATCTAATTTTGAGTGCCCTTATCTTATTTTGAGTGTTGGGAACCCTAACCAACCTAACATGTTCAATGCTACTGTTGTCCCCGATTTTTTGTAAAATTTTAAATCTCATAGTCGCCTCATAATCAACATTTATATTCAAGTCTCATGTTTGCCTTGAATCTCTCGTTCACCTCATAATTCTCATATATTATTGACTCATGTTTGCCTTATAATTTTTGCATATGTTTAAGTCCCAGGTGCACCTTATTATTCCTCTATATGTTATTCTAACCTCGAGCCTAAAAGAACATGCACTATGACACCTCAACTTTGTGGTGTCTATAGAGCTCGTTCTGTATGGAGACACCATATTCCTCTTTTCCTACACTCGATGCTCATCACCTAGCTTCTTAATTAGGGAGCTTACTTAGGGCTATGCACACAAGCCTCAGGAATGGTGGAAAGCTTACACCAAAGGTAGCCCCTTAAAGAGTATAAGGAGCATCATGAAAGTTACTAAAAGGAGACGTCATTATGTTCCACCCATCATACCCTCATAAATATAAATATATAATATTTGTTTATATTTTCTAAATTGGCCTTCAATAGACTTTTTGTTTTGTTTATGCCCTTTCTATGATGTACTTCTCTATTCATTCATACCCTTAAGATTGATCATGACCTTTAAGGGTGCATTTCTCATCGGGACTCCTTCGTTACCCCATTATATTCTTGCTCACTTATTCAATTAATACTCTCATCAATTGGCTATAGGTGTTATTGGTTCTCACTTTTAAGGTGTTCCTTTGATTCTCTTAGTTTGTCCTCCTTATTTATACTCTTGCAACTGTGCCATCTCTTGCCTCCTCCTTGCTTTTATCCTTTATGGATTTTGGCTCTCCACTCTAATATTTATTTATTTTCACTAAGGTTACTGCCTCTACTTCCTGTTAATAAACCTAACATGCTTTCATTACTTTACTCTTACATTGAGTGTAAATCATACCTTACAAGACAAAATAAAGGAGTAATAAAAGTACATATTAAAAATAATGCTCATGGCTCATCAACTTTTTTAAACAAAATTTAGTATTAGATTAGTTCAAAAATCTATAAAATTCTAAGCACCAAATGAATAATACCATAGATTATAATTTTGTATGAAAATTATTAAAGGAATATCATTTGACTTACACATTATCTCTAGGTTTATGTAATATAGTTTTCATTCACCGCTTTTGTGCCCTTGTATTTTATTATTTTAACCCTTTTTGAACTCTTACATCTTTTGTTTCAAGGAAAGGGACTTTACTAAACAACTTTTCCTTTTCTTTTATTACATTTTCCTTCATTACTTTTCATTTCACCAGGGCCTCCATGTATTTTGACGTTCATATGTGAAAAAATCATGTGTCCTTCCATTTATATAGAGCATTTTTATTATAGGTACCATTAATAAAAGTATCTTTTAAGAGAATTTAACTCTATAAGTATCTTTCAAAGTATGTCAAGGTATATTCGAGTCTGATAGGTCATTTTAAAGTAGCATTTCTTCCTGTTTTAGTCATAATAACTTATGACTTTATTTTATAACTATATGTGTGCCTTTACCTCGAGTAAAGGTTTTCACTTCGTTTTTAAAAAACTACAACCTCCTGCCATAAGTAAGTTGATTTAGTGATTTCCTTACTTTTTAGAAATTATTGTATATTATCTGACTCTTTTGCTTTTATGTTTTCATTAGTGTCTTAAGTCTTAATAGTATTATACTTAGTTTTCCATTTACGCATTCCATCTCTTTAGTGATTTCTTTGTTAAACTTTATTGACACTTATTGTCACTTGTAGAGAATACAAATATATTTTCTCAAAGCTTACTTAAGCTCAATTAGTAAACCTTTTGGAATACACAAGGCTACTACAAAAATTTAGTAATATCGCATATTTTCTTCAAGTTCTGCTCTCTCTTATAGTATATTTTTCTATCCCTATTCTTCTTCTTTTTTTCTCTCACACACATTCATACATAATCAGAAAAGTGGTTATTGTAACTATATTAAATTGTAGTATTTTGCTTGTCATTTCTTTTATTGCTGAGTATGGTTCAACCACCATGTTAAATCACAATAGCTATGAAGTTTCCATTTTATTGGTTTCTCAAGCCTAATTCATGCTCAACATCTCAACGAACCATAATAATATTTCTTAATGGCTTCTCAAGCCCACAATAGGCAACATTATAGGCTTGTGCCACAATATGATAACTTTTATAATTCATCACTTCAATATATATCTCAACTTTTGCACTTTATTTTTTTTATACATTGCCTCATTTCCATTTGTTGAGTATCACCCCTTCTAAAACCTCATAAGGCTAATAACATTTATAGCTTTTCCTCATTCAATTTTATACATATGGTTTCTATCATAACCTTTATCCATATTATGATTATTAGTCTGTTTAATCACCTTATCATAAATCACAATCATTGCAAGTAGCCTTATGTTTATACTATAAAATATTTGATCGTAACATCATTATTTTCTTCTTATGATTGGCACTTTCGACCCTTCTTTCACATATTACTCACCCCACCATAGTTGGCTTCTTCTGCCCATAAGTAATCATGATTTATTTCCCCTACTATTCCCTCTTTATCTTATAGTTTTATTTGAGTTTTGTAATACACATGAATTATCTGAAAAGGGAAGTCTACCACTATCATGTTATTATTAGTACTGACAAATTCGTTATTTTTGTATGAGCCCATTAATAAACTTAAGTGTCTCTCCACTTGCTCGCTCCCTACAAGTAAAGACACCTTAAGAATTTCTTATAAGAATTGTTAATATGAAAGATCCACTAACTTTATTAATTTGGCATTTCTATTAGTACCCCACCTAGGTGTGCCATGATACTCTTTCAATGATTATCTTATAGTTCCCATAAGTTTTCATTTATAAATCTTGGCACATTGATGTGCCACCAATAACTGCATATTATATACATATTTTGCCTTAAAATAATTTTTGATTAAATATTTTAACTTAAAATAACTTTTGATGGACCTATAATCATTCACCTTTGTATATATAGCTTCACCCATATAAATTAATATTTTTTGCATTGCAAATTTTGTTTTCTCTTATACCAAATGTCATGAGTCTTCATTCTAGCCTTGACATTCGACCCGTGTGGCACCTAAACTTCCCCATGTTTAGGCCAGTCAAGACTTATGAATATGCTTTTAATTTTATTTTGAGTTCCTTTATATTATCTTAAGTGTTGGTAAACCCAACCAATTTTGCATGTTTAATGCTATTATTCTCCCTTTTTTCCCATATAATTTAAGTCCCACACTCACCTCATATCCATATCTATATTATAGTCTCATGTTTGCCTTAGGTCTTGCCTTTGCCTTAGCATTTCACATATTTTAGATCTCACATTTTCCTCTTAATTCTTGTATATGTTCGAGTACTATATGTGCCTTATCATTCCCTTATGTAGCGTATAGCACTAACTATATTTTAACCTCGGGCCTAAGAGAACATGCATTACAAGCACCTTAGTCTTATAGTTTCTATAAAGCTCCTTCTTTATAGAGATATTAAATTTTTCTTTCCCTAAACTCGATGCCCATTGAGAGCTCACTTAGGCTGTGTCCTTAAGCATGCACACAAGCATTAAGAATGGTGGAGAGCTTACACTAAAGGTACTCCCTTAAGAGCATAACGAGCACCTTAAAGGTTGTTATGAGGAGAAATTATTATATTCACCCATCACATCCTTATAAAATATTAATATATAATATATATTCATATTTACTAAAGTGTCCTTCAATATAAATTTATGCCCTTCTCCGCTATGATATACTTTTTTGTTCATTCATGCCTTTAAGATTGATCATGCCCTCAAAGGCGCACCACTTTGTCATCTCGTTACACTTTATTGACTTTAGAAAGTTATCAATCTTGATATTGATCTTAACAAACTTAATTTTTGAGTAACTAATGTGTTTGCTTCATATGTGTATAAAATAGGAGCAATTTGGAAGTTAAAATAATGATGAACTATCTAAGAAAAATCATTCTGAAAAGTCATCATTAGTACTATTTTGATCGGACTCATCATAGGGACTTAATTGTATAAAAAAGTGCAACTCTTATCATAGTCCCAATCAGGACCAAGGTAGTCTCGACCGGGACAAAGGGACACCTATTTCTATATAAAACTCAAAAAATGCCAGAACCCATCCCAATCCAATATCCCTGTTAAGACACTACTTAGGATATGGCAGTCTCGATCGAGACATTAATATCCTGATTGGGTCTAAAGCAGAATTTCAAATGAAACAGTTCATAACGGTTATTCATTGCTCATCCCGACCAAGACTGATGATATCCTGATTGGGACCTGACAAAATGCATCTTAAAAGTCCAAATTTCATTCAAATGGACTTTATTTTTATTGGGAACGAAATTATTGCTTCCAATAGCTATAATTGGATTGCTCAAGTATAAATATGACCTCTGAAGATTATTTTGCGGTTAAGAAACTTATTTATTCATTCTATACTTTTAAGCATTCAATTAAGCTCTCTAAACTCTTTCAAAATTCATTTTATTTTATATACTCTTGTGAGAGTTAGTAAGTGTTAAAATAGATATTCTTGTTCTTTTTTCTAGGATTAAAAAAAAAAAGTGAGATTCTATTTTAAATGAATTAGTTTAAGTGTTTAGCCATTACAACACTTAGGAATTCAATTTTAGTATGAGTCTTGAAAACACTTGTAAGTTGGTTAAACCTTAAAAACTCAAGTTATAAGGTTGTAAGAGTGAGCCATAAAACTTATATGTAATCTCAATCTTATGAATAAGATTATGGGTGATTAAAAATCCTAACTTAGGGATAAGTTATGTAGAGACATAGGATTATTGTTGAATTTGAACTCCTTAAATCATTATGTTCTTCATTTTTCCTTCTCAATATTTCTTTTATTTGATAGTCCTATTTTACCCCCTTTTAGGACTTTTTCAATTGGTATAAGAGCTTGAATTATAGGAACTACATTGCTAGAATATAAGATTATGGAAAGTGAATCACAAAACATTTCTTCACTTAGACCGTTCTTCGATGGTAGTGGCTATCCTCATTGAAAGTTCAAAATGGAACTATACCTTGATTGTGATTCCATTAAACTTTGGGATATTGTCCTAAAAGATTAGAAACCACTTACAACTACCATTGATGGTATGGTGGCTACTCTTGCAAGAAGCCAATGGAATAATGAACAAAAGGAGGAAAATCATAAAATAAAAAGGCCATGATCACTCTAGTCTCTTCCATGACAAAAGAAGGAGTCAAGCTTCAATATTGCATTTGGCCAAGGAAATGTGGGAGACCTTGGAAAATCATTATGAAGGCAACGTGTAAGTTAAAAGCAATTAGGTTCAACTTCACATGTATGAATATGAACTCTTTAAGATGAAGCCTCAAAAGTCAATCACGGAGGTGACAAATTGACTCAATGCTCTTCTCTTAACACTCAAGCAACTTAGTAAACATTTCACTAAGGAAGAGGTAAATAACAAAATTCTAAGAATCTTTCTTAAGAAGGATTGAGAATCTCGAGTTACTTTAATTGAGGAAGTTCAATACCTTTTTACTCTATCAATCAATATGCTTATTGGAAAGCTCCTAACATATGAAATTACAATTAAACAAAGTGGTGAAGATGAAGAAGAGAAGGAAGAGAAGAAAAAGAGCATAGCATAAAAGCTCTCTAAAAAGATAGTGAAAGGAAAGCATTAAAAATTCTAGTGACGAAGATGTGATATTGTCATGCTCATTGGAAACTTCAAGAAGTTTTTAAGAAAGAAAAATTACTCAAGAGCAAGGGACCCCAATAAGAAATTTGAAGGAGATAGTAAAAAGAAAACTAAAGAAGTTACTTGCTATGAATGCAAGAAACTGGGACACATTCGAAGTGAGTTCCCTAAACTTAAATTCAAAAATAAGGGAGAAAAGGATAAGAAGAAGGCCTTTAAAGCTACTTGGGTTGACTCCTCCGAATTTGAAGAGGAGGAGGAATAATAAGAAGTGAGCAATCTTTGCTTCATAGCCCTTGAAGATGAAAAAGAGGTATCATATACTTCTAACTCCTCTTATGATGATAATGATGAATATGATGATGATGTTGAGAGCTCTATTATAAGCAAACTCTTGCTTAAATGCAAAAGCTTATTATCTAAGAAGAATCATTATAAGCATGAGTTAGCTAGCTTGACCAAAGAATTTAAAAGTTTAAAAAATGATTTTGCTAAACTTGTTAAATCAAATGAAAAAATTGTTAGTAATGTTAAATCTTCTAATTCCTTAAAAGATCAACTCAATAAAGCAAGTGATGAAAATCATAAGCTTTTTAAGAAGGTCTTAGAATTAAAGAATTCTATTACTAAATTTAAGAGAGGAAAAGAAACTTTGGCTAGTCTTCTTGACTCTTAAAAATTTCATGGAGATACCTATGGAATTGGATATAAAAATGGAATGCCTTTATCATCATCATCATCATCATCATCATATATTGACTTTGTTAAAGCCTCACATGACTTCACTCCTTTTACCTCCAAACCAAATGAGATTCAAAGTTTCAACGCTAAAAGATTTCATGTGTTAAACAACAAGGGAAAGTCTTATAAGACTCATCCTTCATTAACACAAAGAGGTAAAACTTAAACTAGAGCACCTCAACTAAAGCATGCTTATATGTTCTTTAGACACAATCACATTAGGCATGCTACACAACATAATGCACATGAACATGTTGCACAAACCCATCAAAATACACATTGTCATTGTTAATGTCTCACACTATGACTTAAAAATAATAAGAGACATACACCACCTCAACACAAAAGGCGTATTTCACGTCCTAGGAAAGCATATAATCTTAGGAGAAACAAATTTGAAAATATTGTATGTTCATATTGCATAATCAAAGGACATACTAACAATGTGTGCTTCTATATAAAACTACATATGAATTTCCTTCCTTTGGATTATCTTAAGACTACCCAACCTAGACAATACTTAAAATTTTTTTGTGTAAGTGTGCTTGAAATCCATAAGAAAAAAAAAGGACATGGTATTTTTATAGTGGATGTTAAAGGCACATGATGAGAGATAAGAAGTGATTCAACAAGCTTGATGCTAGGATAAAGGACTTGTCACATTTAGAGACAATGCAAAAGGAAAGATTATTGGCATTGGAGAAATAAGTAATCCTCAATCCTTATCTATACACCACGTGTTATTTGTTGGTGGTCTTAAACATAACTTGCTTAGTATAAGTCAACTATGTGACATGGGAAATAAAATAACTTTTTATCCTATAAATTACTTTGTTAGTAGTCTTGATAAAAACAAAGTAATCTTTGATGGTGAAAGAGTAGATAATGTTTATATTGTTGATTTGAATATGGTTGATAACAAAGACATCAAATGCTTAATGTCTATCTTCTATAACATATGGACATGGCATAGAAGATTAAGACATGCAAATTTTGAGCTTTTAAATGATCTTTGTAAATATGAACTTATAATTAGTTTACCTAAGCTTAAATTCATTAAGGATAAATCTTTTGATGCTTGTCAAAAAGGAAAATAATCCAAGTCCTCATTTAAGTTAAAAAATGTGGTGTCTACTTCTAGACCACTTGAACTTATACATATGGATTTATTTGGACTAACTAAAGTTGCTAGTCTCAATGGAATGCAATATGCGTATGTTTTGGTTAATGACTACTCTAGATTTACTTGAGTGTGTTTTCTTGCTCATAAGAATAATGCTTTTAAAGCTTTTGAAAATTTTGCTAAAAGAGTTAAAAAAGAAAAAAGATTTTGTATTTCCTCTATTAGAAGTGATCATGGAACTGGATTTAAAAATGAATTTTTTAAAACCTTTTGTAATGAAAATGGTATTCACAGACATTTTCATCTCCTAGAACTCCTCAACAAAATGGGGTAGTTGAAAGGGAAAATATAACTTTTGTGGAAATGGCTAGAACAATGGTTTATGAGTATAATTTGCTTCTATACTTTTAGGTGAAAGCCGTTAATACATCTTATTACATTTCAAACCTAGTTTTCATAAGACCAATTTTAAATGAAACTTCTTATGAGCTATGGAATAATAGAAAATCCAAAATCTCATATCTAAGAGTATTTGGATGTAAGTGCATTATATTGAATACCAAGGATAATCTTGAAAAATGTGATTCCAAAGTTGATGAAGGAATTTTCCTAGGCTATTCTATTTCTAGTAAAGCATATAGAGTTTTTAATAAGAGAACTCTAGTAGTTAAAGAGTCAATGCATGTTGTATTCGATGAATTAAACTCACTTAATCCTAGAAAGAATGTTTATAATATTGATGATCTTGTAGGTGAAAATGATTGTGTAAACTTAAGAAGAAAATGCTAATAAGCCTTTGGAACTTAAAGATCTAAGCAAGGAGGACAATGAGGAGATATCTCACCTATCTTGAAGGATAAACTTATAAGGGATTGACAATTTAAGAAAGCTCATCCTCAAGACCTCATTATAGGTGATACTACAAAAGGGGTAACTATTAGATTTAAATTAAAGTCTATTGTTAATTTAGCCTTCATTTATTAAATTGAGCCAAAAAATGTTGATGATGCTTTAAATGATGAATTTTGGGTCCTTACTATGCAAGAAGAGTTAAATTAATTTAAGAGAAACAAAGTTTGGACCTTAGTTCTTAGACCTAAATGTCATCCTATTTTAAGCACCAAATGGGTGTTTAGAAATAAGATGAATGAATAAGGTGTCATAACTAGAAACAAAGCTAGACTCATAGCTAAGGGTTATAATCAAGAGGAAGATACTAATTATAATGAAACCTTTGCACCCATTGTAAGGTTGGAAGATATTAAAATGCTACTTACATATGCATCATTCATGGATTTTAAACTTCATCAAATGGATGTTAAAAGTGCATTTTTAAATGGTTTCATTAAAGAGGAGGTATATGTTGAGCAACCTCCGGGTTTTGAAAATTTTGATTCTCTAAATCATGTTTTTAAATTGTCCAAAGCATTTTATAGATTGAAATAAGCTCCAAGAGGTTGGTATGAAAGATTGAACAACTTCTTACTATAGAAAAGGTTCTCTAAAGGAAAAGTTGAAACAACTCTTTCATAAAGAATTCCAAACATGATTTGCTAATTTTTCAAATTTATGTTGATGATATTATTTTCGGTGCTACTAATCATTGCTTGTGTGAGGAATTTTCTAAGCTAATGCGAGGAGAATTTAAGATAAGTATAATGGGAGAACTAAAATTCTTTCTTGGATTACAAATCAAGTAATGCAAAGATGGGATTTTCATCAATTAAAAAAAATATACATGAGACATTCTTAAGAAGTTTGGTATGGATGGAGCTAAAACAAGCAAAATTCTAATGAGCACATCAACCAAACTCAACAAGGATGATAATGGCAAACCGGTTAATGAAAAACGATTTATAAGAATGATTAGATCCATTCTTTATTTAACTACTAGTAAACTCGATATTATGTTTGCTACTTGCTTATTTGCTAGATTTTAATCTAGTCCTAGAGAGTCTCATTTGAGTGCTATCAAAAGAATTTTTAAATATCTTTGTGGCACAATGTATTTAGGACTTTGGTATCATAAGAGTTCCTCCTTTAACTTACTTAGTTATTCGGATGAAAACTTTACTGGTAATTACTAGATAGAAAGTGCATTTCCAGAACTTATCAATTTTTAGGACCATGTTTAGTTTCTTAGTTTAGTAAGAAACGGTTGCCTTGTCCTCTGTTGAAGCTGAATACATTATAGCCAGTCTTTGTTGTTCACAAGTCTTATGAAAAAAATAATAATTAATGGACTATGGTATAAAACCTTATCACATTCCTATTAAATGTGACAATACAAGTGCTATTAACCTTAGCAAGAATCTCATTCAACATTATAGAACTAAGTATATAGACATTCGACATTAATTTTTGTGTGATCATGTATAATTTGGTAATATCTCACTTGATTTTATTGACACAAATAATCAACTTGTTGATATCTTCACCAAACCTCTTAATGAAGAAAGATTGAATTTCATTAAATATGAACTTAACATGATCGATGATTCTAGTTTGTCTTGATTTTGATAGACCATTGAGTTTCATTTATGTTTATTTTTGGTATATGATATATGTTCTTTTGATATTTTTTACCTTTTCAAAATTTTTTATATGTTTTTTTAAATTACTTTGATTCTCTTAAAATGGATTCTTTATTAATTCCTCCTATTTTGTAAAATTAATAATTAATTTATGAAACTTTCATTAAATTAATTATTTTAATTTTTAGCAAAATATATCCTTCCTTAAATGAGTCTATTTCATACACTCATTTATTTTTTCAAAAAATCCTTAATTAATTCCAATAAATGCAAATTAAATTCTCAGGGACTTAATTGTACGACATTTTGGACTTAATTGCAAAATTTGCTCAAACTTTTCTTGATAGGACCTTAATCTTACCTAAGACCAGATCATGTCCCAATTTCATATCCCAATTGGGACATGATCTGCAAATTTTGTGTTTTTACATAGAACTCATCTCGATCAGTATATCACTCGGGACATCATGTCTCGATTGGGATAGGAGCATGCCCTAACCCAGACATAGCTCCTGACACCATTAGGATTTCAATATTTTCAACCTTTTGACTCTCTAATAAAAATCAAGAACGATTTTTTAGGTTCCTATTTAGTTCAAATTAAAATTTTACATTATTTCCAATCCTAATTTGTTCCCTATATTCCTCATAGATTTCTCATCTCAATCAAGTTTTTCTTTTCTCTACAATTCTTCAATTATTCTCTCTTAATAAATCTTGAGAAACCAAGCAAAGATCCTTCATCTTCTTAAGCTCCTCCTTCTAAAAAGGATAAGCATAGAAGAACACATTATGTATTCTCCTACTCCTCTCAAGAAATCAAGAAAAGAATATCTCAATTTCAAAAAAGAGCTTTCATTCCCTCAAGATTTATGGATGAGCCTACTCTTAAGACAATTGGTTATAATGAATAAGTACAAGATCTTCTTCTCAAATAGAGGATTTATGATTTTGCTTTTTCACCTTTTCCATTATATCCTTCTCTCATTATTGAGTTTCTTTCTTCTTATACTCTTCATTTTGTCAAATTTGATGATGATAATTCCTATTTATCCATGAGATTCAAATTGGGAGGAAGAGATCATTTCATGACCTATCAAGAGTTTGACACTCTTTTTAGCTTTTCTCAAGAGGGACATATTCAAGTTAACCTTCATTGCCTTGCCTCTTCCTGTTGGGATGAAATTAAAGCTCCTAATGCTCCTTAATTCTTTGCCGGACATACTAAAGCCTCATTCATTAAATCCAAAGCACTTTGGTATGTTAATCATTTCATTACCTACTCTATTAATGATATATCTCTCTCTAATTAAGCACTTTCTCTTGATGAATTTTTTATTCTTTATTATTTTCATCATAATGAGAATATTACTTTGCGAAGATTTTTTCAATAGAGAATTTGGCTAATCAATGATAGTCACACCAGTGCAATTTGTATTGGTGGAATTGTTATAAAGTTAGCTAAATTCTATAATATCAATCTTAACTCTCTACCATCTACCAAACCCATGCTTTTTAATTCATCTTTCATTCAAAATTCCAAACAATTCACCCTTAATAATGGAGTTTAGGTTCGGAAACATGACCTTAGAGCAAGTGAAAACATTGAAGCTATATTTTAAGAATTGGAAGAGCAAGAAGGTCAAGACCTTGGGGAAGAAGAATAAGAACCTTAACCACATATTGCCCCTCTAAGAAAAAGAATAAGAAGTGAAGGTACATCAAGTCAAGGTACTCAAGCTCAAGATGATGAACCTTCTTGGGTAGGACAAATCTTTGAATGCATGTCTTTAATGGAATCCAACTTCAATTCTTGCTTTGATGAAGTTGAATCCAATTTTAATGTTCATTCCAATCAAATCAATGGCAACATTACCCTCCTTCAACATAATGTTCATCATATTTATGAGCAATAAGGGTACACATGCACCTTTCCTCTCCTCCATCATCCCCTCCTTAAGAATAGCTCTTATATGTATTTTTCATTTATTTTATTTTCAATTTATGTTTGGTTTATTTTTTATATATAAGCCTCTAGCTGTTAGTTTTTTTTTAAGGCTCATTTTATGCTTGTTTAGTTTATTTTCCATTTATTTTCAGTATTTTATTTTGTACTGAATGCATTTTAATTATTAATGAAATTTTCCTTTCTTTAAAATATAAATTTCTCTAGTATTAATTCTTTTTTATTTTTTATAAGGGGGGGGGGGGGGAATATTTGAGTTTGAATCAATTTATTTTTTATGCATAATTTTTTTTGTTTATACATGCACATTTTTTTAGTTATGAAAAATTCTTATTTAAAATTATTCATGTATAAATTCTTCATAGGAATTATTTTAATCTTTGTCAAGAATAAACAATTGAGTTTACATGAGTATTTAGTTAATTTCTTTTAAGGGAAAGAAATTCTTTGTATAAAGATGTGTTTATGTTAGTGACATAACTATGTGATAGTATGTCCTTAATATCAATGTCTTTAATACATTAAAATAGGGGAAGAAAATTCTTTTTTATATATGCCATATTAT
Organism: Mallotus nudiflorus; assembly: GCA_947683625.1. Lineage (NCBI taxonomy): Eukaryota > Viridiplantae > Streptophyta > Magnoliopsida > Malpighiales > Euphorbiaceae > Mallotus > Mallotus nudiflorus. Next base: position 2,390,880 of record CANTUR010000142.1, read on the forward strand.
TTCATAAAGACTTTGTGTATCTTTGTTTTTCATTGTTTTGGCTCATAGTCTTTTGTTTCCTCTATTTTTTTAACAAAGGGGGAGAAAAAGCAATATAATATTTGTGCTTAGTGTTTATGATTGTAATATGTTAAGTGCCATATGATCAATTAACTAGCTAAGCTCTATATGATCATGTGAGGTCTTCCTGTATGTATTATTTGTGTGATGCATTTTATGCATATATGTTTAAAATTATTTCCTTTATATTATCAAACATTCTTTTTATTTTTTTAACACATTTATTATAATTTTTCTCATGATATATTTTATATTTTTTTCATTGAGAATAAATTAAAATTTATATTTCTTATTATGTCCATATTCATATGGGAAAAAATAAAGAAATATGTTTGATCTTATTAAAATCATCATTATTATCACAATTGTTATCGATCACACACTTTACCTTATATTATTTTTATCAAACATAAAATAAGTTTGTCAAAATAAAAATAGGGGAGATTGTTGACCTTAGCAAGTTATTAATTTTGATTTTGATCTTAACAAACTTAATTTTGAGCAACTAAGTGTGTATAAGATAGGAGCAATCTAGAAGTCAAAATAATGATGAACCATCAAAGAAAAATCATTCTAGAAAGTCATCATTTGTATTATTTTGACCGGACTCATCATAGGAACTAAATTGCAAAAAAAAAGTGCAATTCTTGTTATAGTCTCGACTAGGACCAAGGGAGACCTATTTATGCATAAAACTTAAAAAATGACAGAACCCATCCTGATCTAATGTCCCAATTGGGACACTACTCGGGACATGGTAGTCCCAATTGGGATATTGATATCTCGACTAAGACCAGAGCAGAATTTCAAATGCAACAGCTCGTAATGGCTATTCATTTCTCATCCCGACCGGGACTGATGATACCCAACTGGGATCTAACAAAATGCAACTCAAAAGTCCAAATTTCATTCAAATTGACTTTATCTTTATTAGGAACAAAATTATTGCTTCTAACAGCTATAATTGGATTGGTCAAGTATAAATATGACCTCTTAAGATTATTTAGGGTTAAGAAACTTTTTTATTCATTCTATACTTTTAAACATTTAATTAAGCTCTCTAAACTATTTCAAAATTCATTTTATTATTGTATAATCTTGTGAGAGTTTGTGAGTGTTAGAATAGATATTCTAGTTCTTCTATTTTCTGTGATTGAGGAAACGGAACGTGAGATTTTATTCTAAAGGAATTGATTTGAGTGTTTAGCTATTTAAACACTTGGAAATTTAGTTTTGGTGCAAGTCTTGAAAATGCTTATAAATTGATTTTTGAGTAAACCTTAAAAACTCAAGTTGTAAAGTGTAAGAGTGAGCCATAAAACTCTTATGTAATCTCAATCTTCTGAATAAGATTATGGGTGATTGAAAATCCTTACATGGGGATAAGTTATATGGAGATGTAGGATTGCTGTTGAATCTAAATTTCTTAAATCATTATGTTCTTAATTTTTCCTTCTCAATATTTCTTTTAATTCTTGTTCAAATTATTTAATTTCTTATTTTTGCTCGATAGTCCGATTCACTCTCCCTCTAGGACTCTTTCACACTTATTACTATGCATCTATTAGGAATAACATATAAGGTTCAACCCTAAATTAAAATTGATATTAATTAAACAATCATACTCACAATACCCTAAATTCGTCCTTTTCAAATCATATTAACATCTCTTATTTTGAAGAGCATGTTTAGGTATTTTCATTTTGTGTATCCATAATCAAGTTATACTTCTCTTAATTGACAAGATTGGCTGGTCAATGGACACACTAGAAAAAATCTTGCTTTTCTACTAATAATTCATATTTTATACGTAACTGGTTTTTCTAGAAATGGTTTGCAGATTGAATAATTAATGATTATAGTAAAACACTATGTATAAATCATAAACAAAAATAAAAATATATAGGGGTACTAATGTAAGACTTTAAGAATATCCTTAAGATCTCATACAGTGGAAAACTATGGATTATCTCCCATAACCTTTTCGGTCAAATAAGCACACATGGTATAGAACATGTGCTACAATATTCAATTTAATTTAATGTCAATTAAAAAATACCATACATATTTGACTTTAGTCACTCATTTGTGCCTAACTCAAACTCTTGAGGTATTCTCATTAGTAGGTGATAATCAAGAATTCACATTTGGTTTACACATGCTATTTGGACAGGGCAATCCAAATTGGCTGTATGTCCAAAAATAATCTCATCTCATTTTCTTTTAAGGCGATGATCCTAACATTTAGTCTCATCTTTACTCTTTATCTCAATATTAGAGGCAGTTTCATGTATGTGTAAGCCAACCTAAATCCTATGTGACATCTCTTTGTTGAGCATTTTTTAGTGTATGTACAATGTGTATAATAATTAAATAAGCATGTCAATTATTGCATTTATTCAAATAATTTAATAAAAAAGCTCAACAACATATCTTATATTCTACACAATCTAAGAGAATTTACATGTGTAAGAAATACATATCTTGGAATTGACTTAGTTAAGGGATCATCCGCCATACTATGCATTGATATGTATTAGGGCTGAGTAGGGACAAAGAAAAAACTAAATTGAATTGAAATTCCAAATCAAAAACATTAAAACGTTACTAAACCAAACAATTTTAATTTTGAACTGAACCAAACCAAATTTTATGACTAATTTGGTATGGTACTAGATATTTACCAAAAATCGAACCATCAAAACTGTACCTCACAGAAAATTGAATAGAGTATCAAATATTAATTTAATAAGTAGTACATTGATATTAATAAATAGTAGTAATTAGTAACTTAATTATATTCTTTTAATCATATTATTGTCAATGTATATATATATATATATTATAGTTTTGTGATTAAACTATAATAAATAAATTGTTAATTAAATATTTTTATTAATTTTTTTATTATTAATATTATTATCATTGTTACTACTACTACTACTACTGTTGTTGTTGTTGTTGTTGTTGTTGTTATTATTATTATTATTATTATTATTATTCAATTGACAAGTAAAAATATAAAATGTCTATTATATTACAATTTGAACTTAAAATATAAAAATAAAAAATTTACATTGCATAGTTTCAAATAATTCAATTAATAAATAAGACTGTAGAACGTTCATTACAACACACTTTAAATTTAAAATATAAGAAATAAAAAAAATTATTACTATTATCAACAATAAGTAAAAATGTAGAATGCCCCATATTTCAATTTAAACTAAAGATATGGATACAAGACAATTAACATTATATAATTTCAAATTTTATAATTTTTAATTAAAATATGTTGGTTATTATCATAATTGATAATTTATTATGTATTATTTTTTGTAAGTAATCTAATCTTATTGATGTTATTTAAAATTAATGAACTAAATAATATTATTATACTTAATAACTTATTAATTATTATTGTTATTAAGTAAAATAATCTTATTGATATTATTTAACATAAACGAGTTAAATAATAATAATAATATTATTATTATTATTTTGTTGCATAATAATGTTTAGACATATATTGTAAATAATTAAAATGATGTAGTTTTGCATAAAACTACGTTATTTTGATTAAAGTGATTAGTGATCTTTCAAATAAAAATAAGAGAAAATAGGTTAGTTTTTATTAATTAAAACATATTGCTATTAATATATTTATTAATTATTATTGTTATTAAGTAATTTGATCTTATTGATATTATTTAAAAGTAATGACGTAAATAATAATAATAATAATAATAATAATAATAATAATAATAATAATAATAATAATAATAATAATAATAATAATAATAATATTATTATTATTATTATTATTATTATTATTATTATTATTATTGTGTGTGTATATATATGCACACATATACATAGTCGTTTAATTTATGGAAAATAAATATAATTTTAATTTATTTGTGGATAATAAATATAATTTTAATTAATAATATAAATTTGTCTATTACATAAGTTCTTGAATTCCTGTTTTGGGCCGTAACATACCGATCCATGTCGATAGAACCAAATCTCCATACCGAACCATTTTTGAAAAATGAGATAGTACATGTGTGGAGATTTTTAAATTAAGTATTGGTACTAAAAATTTTATTTTTGAAAATTTCAAAATATGGTATGATTCTGGAGATTTTAAATCTTCAGATTTCCCCAATCCATGCTCACCCCTTAATATGTATGTACAACCACATCTCGTTTAACAATAATGTCTCGAACATAGTTATACTTTGTATCTTTTTGTTTGGTTCTACTATAATATTTGGGGTCTTTTGTGAAAGTGATTGTTGGTTGATTATCACAATGAACAATAGTGAATTCAGTTCAACCATTTTGAATTCTCAAATTCATAAAAAATCTCCTTAACCAAACAGCCTCTTACACTACCACTGAAACATGCAAGTTAATAAAGCTATACATGTTTGTTTCTTATTACTCCATGAAATAACATCTTTGTTTAGTAAGAAAACATAATCGTAGGTGGATTTGTGTTGATCAAGGTCTCCTCCCTAATTAGCATATAAATATCTAATTAGATGCAAGTTTGATCCTTAATAACATCAACAATAATCCATAGTGCCTTTAAAATACCTTAGAATGCTCTGAACTGCTTTGTAATGCTCTTGTCTAAGATTAATTTGATATTAACTAACTAATCCAATAAAAAAAATAACTATGTGGGCGAGTACATAGTACACGACACATAGAATATGCTACAGTGTCATTTCCTTTTTTTTTGGGTTATTACAACATATTTTATGACTCAAGACCTTACATTTTAATATAAAAATATTCACAAATTTACAAATGCTAGTATTGAAGCCTTATAGAATCTTTTGAATATAATTTTCTAGTGATAAAATAAAAAATTTGTTAGATTTTCTTGATAATAAGACATCATAAACATAAACCTTAAGAATCTTTAAAACTAAATATTTTCATGATACAACAAAATAAATAGGATAGAAAAACTTACTTGGATTCACAAGAGAATTAACATTTAAAGCCATTAATGGGAAACTAGTTTCTCTCTCTTATCCCTTAATCTTAATGACAACCTTTAGATGGAGTTAGGGTTGTGTTTTCATTAGGGAGAGAAAGGACTAATTTCATTATATATTTATAGACATACTTATTTAATTTGGTACGCCCATCATGTAACCTAAAATCAATGTACGAGATTAATTCACATAATCCTAATCTAATTAGGATTAGAATCTCACTTTAATTAATTTTGATTAGGCCATACTTTATGGGATTATTTTATAATATTCTCCCACTTGGTTTGATTAAAATTAATATAACTCTATTTGTATTGATAATAATTAATCTCTTATGATTTCATCATAATAGTATAATATGAAAATTGTTCAGTGCGAGTTATGGCGGTTATGTCTTATTTCATCGAACACTCCCTTCCATATACTACAACACTCACAATTTTTCATATCATATCCATAATTGAAAACATATAAAACATAATTTCATAATGGTTTATGATAATGTCAAATAATGACATTTCTTGTTTAACTTTAAATTAATTATGTGTACATAAATAGAAAAAAACAGAAAACCCATAACATATAATAAACACATAATAAAGCTTAAAGTGTCATTACATAATCAATCATCCTAATCATCATTACAACTAAGGCCCATCCTTAGAACATATTCCTTAAATAGTTTTTTTATAGACCTTTCGCTAAAGGATCTGTAATCATAGGTTCAGTACTAATGTGTTGAATAAACACTATTTATTTTTGAATCTCCTCTTTAACAATAAAATACTTTAATTCCATACGTTTGGCACCCTTCAAGTATTTGTCATTTTTAGAGAAGAATAATACTGCAGAATTATTATAATAAATTTTTAATGACTTGCTAATGGTATCGATAACCCTAAGTCCTAAAATAAATTTCTGCATGGATAATGCATGAATTGTGGCTTCAAAATATGCCACAAATTTTACCTCCATAGTGGATGAAGCAATGATAGTTTGTTTTGCACTTTTCCACAATATTGATGCTTCTGCTAATAGAAATAAGTAGCTAAATATGGACTTTAATTATCAATGCATCTAGCAGAATCTAAATTTGATCCAATAACCTCAAATTCATTGGATCTCTTATATGTGAGTATTTAATTCTTTATTCTTTGAAGATACCTCAACACTTTCGTTGTAGCTTTCTAATGATCAATTCCAGGATTACTTTGATATATGCCTAACATTCTAACCACAAAACTGATGTCCAGTCTAGTACAGGTTTGTAAGTACATTAAACTTTTAATAATATAAGCATATGGAATTGATTCCATTTCTTTTCATTCTACATAAATTGCATAAGACTAAATTTATTACCCTTCGATATGGGAATAACCCTAGGTGAACATTCATTCATTTTAAACCAATAATTTTTTTCGATATAGGTTTTTTGAGAAAATCCTAACAATCCACGTGATCTATCACAAAAAATTTCTATTCCAATCACATAGGATGTCTCTCCCATATTTTTTATTTCAAAGTTCTTGGTAAGAAATTCTTTAGTCTCACGCATTATGCTTAAATCATTAGCAGCAAGCAAGATATCATCAACATACAGAACCAAAAATATAAACTTACTCTTACTGATCTTTTGGTATATACATCGATAAATAATATTCTCTTTAATACTAAAAGATGTAATAATGGTATTGAATTTAATATACCATTATTGGGAAGCTTGTTTAAGCCTATATATTGATCTCTTAAATTTACACACCATTTGACTTTTACCTTCAATGGAAAAACCTTTAGGTTGTTCCATGTAAACTTCCTCCTCTAAATCTCCATTTAGAAAGGTTGTTTTCACATCAATTTACTGTAGCTCTAAGTTATAATGAGCAACTAGTGTCATAATTATTCTTAATAAATCTTTCTTTAAGTTTAGAGAAAAAGTCTCTCTATAATCAATGTTGCTTTTTATAGTATAGCCCTTAGCAACAAGTCTGACTTTATATCTTTCAATATTGCCTTTTAAGACACACTTTATCTCAAAGACCCATTTACACCTTACTTTTTTACAATTTTCTAGCAGTTTAACAAGATCCCAAACATTTTTTTACTTCATGGATTTCAATTCATCTTTCATGACATTAGTCCATTTATTATATTTGGTACTATTTATGGCTTATGAATATGAAATCGGATCTCATTTATTCTAATATCAAAATCTAACTCTTGCAAATATACCACATAACCATTCAGAATAGTTGATTTCCTTTCTCTTTAAGATCTTTTTACTACTATTTCTTGTGGTTCATTTGCATCAGTCATATGTGAGTTAGTTACTTGATTAGATGGTTCTTCAGTTAAATGTTGTTCAGTGTTATTGTTATGTCTTCCATACTTAGAACAACATTGGGCAAAGTAATGGATGAAGGAACATTCAAGTGTAAAGGAACAGTTACACTAATTTCCTTTGTCTCCATATTTTGTTGTTCATTACTCCAATTAACATCACCATTCTCAATAAATTTTCCATTTTTTATTTTAATGATTCTCGGATTATGTATTGGACAATAAAATATGTACCCTTTAGATTTCTTTAGGTAACTAATGAAGTAACCACTAACAATTTGAGAATCTAACTTGCTTTCATGTGGATTATAAATTCTTGCTTCCACTGGGCAACCCCAAACATGCAAGTGTCGTAAACTGGGTTTCCTTCCTATCCACAATTCAAAAGGAGTCTTTTGAACTGCCTTACTAGGAATCTTATTTAATAACTATATTATAGTTTTAAGTGCATACATCCACAATGATTTAGGTAAAGAAGAGTTACTTATCATACTCTTAACCATATCCATCAAGTCCGATTATGCCTTTCTACTACACCATTTTGTTGAGGTGTATCTAACATAGTAAATTATGCACATATGTTATGACTTTTAAGGAGTTTTACAAATGGACTAGGACACTATCCAGATTCATCATATTTTGCATAATATTCACCACCTCTATCAAATCTTACAATTTTCACCTTTTTATTTAATTGCTTCTCAACCTCCTTTATGTATTCTTCAAAAGCATTGACTAATTGAGATTTTTCATGAAGCCAATAGATATAACTATAACGTGAAAAATCATCAATAAAGGTGGTAAAATATCTTTCTCCATTAATAGTTAGAGTGTCAAAAGGTCCACAAATGTTAGTGTGTATAATTTTAAGAAGCTAAGTACTTCTTATGGCTCATTTCTTGGAATTTTTTATTTGGTAATCCACATAAATCTCAAGATTAGTAAAATCTCTATTTGGAAGAATTTCATTATTTACTAATCTCTATAACATTTTTATGGATATATGGCCCAAACATTTATGCCACAAGTAAGCATAATTTTCATTCATCATGCTACGTTTAAATGTAATACTGCTATTCATAGTAAGCAAGGATTCAAAAAATTATCCAATTTTAGTTTGTATAGACCATCAATAAGGAAATTGGAACCAATAAATCTAGAATTCTTAAACAAACTAAAACTATTAGATCTAAATTTTCCATTAAAATCATAAACATCTAGTCTATAAATTGAAATAAGGTTTCTACTAATTGAAGGCATATAAATAGTCTCAGATAAGTGTAATCAATGACCATTATATAAGATTAAACAATAAGTCCCAATGCCTTCAGTTGGTGGTAGTGGCACCATAATCAAGCCACTAAGTATTACTAGGAACTTTAGTTAAGTTTGATTTCAAATTGGAGAAGCATAATGAAAGATACCTTTCTTTTCGAACCAGGTCTTTCTTTCTTCCAAAAGTGACATATATCAACTCATTTTGTCTCTTTTGCATAAGAAGCATTAGCAGGCCTTTTGATTTTCTTAAACTTGTTGGCTTTCACTTTTATTCTTTTTCCAGCTCCTTGACCCACATGACTAATAGTGTGATTCCCTTAATTCTTTAATCTTATTTCCTCCTAAATAAGCTCACCAACCAATTATTAATATCTCACTTATCCTTTATAGCTGTATAGTTAATTTAGCTCATATTTAGGAGGAAGTGAGTTCAATATAAATCGCACTAAAAAGGAATCCTCCACTACCAAACCTAAGGACTTTAGTCTTATTACAATATTAGTCATCTCAATGATATGATCTTGCATGCCCTTTGACCCATCATACTTCATGGTTGTGAGCTTTGCCATTAATGTACCAACAAGAGACTTGTCAATAGAACGAAAATGTTCTTCTACAAATGCAAGAAATTCTTTAGCACTTTCTATTTGTAGAATAGTAAACTTAATGTTGTTGGCAATTGTCATTCACAAAAACTTTAGGCATAATCTGTCATTGCGTTCCCACACCTTAAAGTACAACTTCTCAACCTCACTACTTCAATCAGTAATAGTAGTGGGTTTATCTTCCAATTACATAGAGTCTAAATGGAAATCAGCTAAATGGATCTCAGCTTGCTCATCCCATTCAAAGAAGTTTATACCATTATATAAAGTGACAGATGATGCATGTGAATGAATTGTAACAACTACAAAATATAACATAATGCTCACAACTAATATAGATTCAAAAAATAATAAAGTAGTTCACTTTCAGGTAGATACTATAACATACTTCAAATACCATGTATATAAACATAATGGGCAATCATCATATTTTAATTAAACACATCTAACATCATTGGATAATCAAACATATTCAACCAAAATATAATAATACACCCCAATAATGTTCAACAATCATAGAATAACAATTTACCTTTGGGTAAATTCTTAAATTCTACTAATTTTCAAACGTCAATTTATCATCATTCATGGTATTTCATCAATAACACAATTTATACATGTAATAACACATTCTAATTTAAGTCACTTTGGCAACTATAAACTATAATAATAAATACATGTATATGTTCATAATAAAATTATGTGTAAAACATAAAATAACAATACTAATAATAATGATTAATTAAATTAAGCATAATAATTATGAATAAGTAAATAAATCAAATAAATAATTTAACCTTTTATATATATAATTAAGGAATAAATATACACTTCACTTGATACCTTAGCTTATAAATTATTCTCATAACTGGTTTATAAGCACTTCACAGAAACTTCCATGTCATGTCTTATTAATAATTATGAGTATAACTAAGGTGCTTAAGGTTAAATCTACCAACTAAGTAAGATGGATTACTTTCGCACATATCTTGTCTTAGTTAAATGGGAGTTTATTCACTATTGTTACTATCATTATTTTATTCGCACATAAAAACATTCAATAAACCAAAATTAAATCAAACAATTTATGTTTGTTTTTTATTGAAATAAAAGAACTTCATTAAAAGGAAAGGCTATCTCTAGCCAAGGAATTCAATACAACAGCAGGAGATGAATACTACTCCTGAAGATCAACTTGATAACGAGCTAGTTGAGCAAAACCATATGCAACCTCATTAGTGAATCTTTTAACAAAACGAAATACACAATTAAAGAAAGACTTTGATAACAATAAACAATCTACAATAATAAGATCATAGCTAAAATAACCAACAGTGCTATAAAGATTAAAAATCAATGCCAAAGCATTTAGTTCAATAATAACAATAAATTTCTTAAGCCAACTGAGGGCTTCCTTAATACACAGAGCCTTAGCTTCCGTAGGCATGAAAGAGCCAGCGAAAGGAATAGAAATACCTGTAAAAAATGAACTTTGGCATCTCTTAAAATAAATCCATAACCCATATACCCAGCACTAAAAAGACAACAGCATCAATGTTAAGTTTATACCATCTAAGATCGGGTTTAGTCCAAACTAAGTCACCAGTAGTTTGAAAAATCAAATTGCACAAAGCAGAACCATATAACCCCCTAGCAACACGCTATTAATATAAATTCCAACATGCATTATTTAAAATAGTAGAGCAACTGAATCGCTACTTAGATCATACCACTTTATTCCGGCAAACCCAAAGAGACTAACAAATGCATACAAATAGAGCAATCTCATTAACAGAAAGAGAATTAAAAATCAAACATAACCAATTCAAGATTGAGCGATTATTAACACTGGGAACATGAAATCCACATCGAGAGCAACAATCAGTAACCACAAGACAATCGAACAAGACATGGAAAATAGATTTCGTACCTAACCCACAACATGGACACATAACATTAATCGGGACATATCTGAAGCACAACACATCAGCAGTAGGCAACACACCTATAGCACACCACCAAACAAAATTTTTTACTTTGCTCAGAATTGATAAATGCCAAAGTTTAGACCATAATCTAATTGAAGAACAAAGAAGCTCACTTTGAAGCAGTTGATAACAACTCTTAACAAAAAATGCTCCATTTGAAGCCGGGCAACCAACACCAAGCATCAACAAATTACTAAGAACTCAATGGAATCTTTAGATTTAAATCCTTTTCGTGAGAGTTAAAAAGATCGAGTAGTAAATCACCATCCCATCATCACTGATCAACCTTAAAAAGATAAGAAACTTTTGCCTATGCTAATTGAGAAGGCAAATTAGAGGTCATCCTACCATTAAAAGCACATGGCAGCCATAAATGACTCCCAATAATAGCCAACGCACCATCACCAATACGCAACCTAGCACCTCTACGAATCATATATTGGGTAGCAAACAAACTACTCCATGTGAAGCTAGGTTTATGCCCTATTTTAGCATCAAAAAAAGAATATGTATGAAAATAACAGGCCTTAAATATTTTAAAAACAGGAGAACTGGGCTTAGAAATTAAATTTCAAGCCTTATTAGATAACATAGAAATATTGAACTTCCTCAGACATTTGAAACCTATACCACCATGATTTTTTGGAAGACAAAGACCCTCCCAAGCCATCCAATGAATTACCCTATTATTCCTTACTATCACTACTCCACCAAAATCCATTAAAAAGCCTCTTAATTTCATAACAGAAGGTTTGAGGAAGAAGAAAGACATTCATAGCACAAGAAGGCATAGATAAAGCCACAGATTTAATCAATACCTCCTTTCCAACTCTAGAAAGATTTTTACTACTCCATTGTTGCAACTTATGCCACACCCTATTTTTAATAAACTGTAAGATCTCCTTCTTCTTCTGACCGATTAAAGGAAGCTTGAGATAAGTGCCAATACTACTAGCATGTGGAATATTGAAGAAATAAGAAAAGACATTTCTCAAGTCAACATAGGCATTAGCATTGAAAGAGAGGGATGATTTTGTAAAATTGATTTGTTACCCCAAAGCAACTTCATAATTATTAATAATACTCTTAACTACTCGACATTCTTGCATATTAGCCCTGAAAAACAAGTAGGAATCATTCGCAAAAAATAAGTGACTCACATAAGGAGCTTATCTAGCAATACAGATCCCATAAATCAATCGAGAACACTCTTGATAACGAAACATAGCATTGAGACATTTTGCACACATGATAAAAAGATACGGTGACAATGGACCACTTTATCTAAGACCCCGAGAAGGGATAATTGGACCAATACCAACACCTTTACAAAGAACTTCATATTGGATTGAAGAAACACAACCCATAATTCTCTGTACCCATGCATCACAAAAATTGAATCTCCGAATAACCTGATCTAAAAAAATCCATTTGAGTCTGTCATAAGCCTTCGACATATCAAGCTTGAGAGTGGTAAAACTTGATTTCCCTAAACACTTTCTATGTAAATAATGATTTAAATCAAAGGCGATCATAAGATTATCCACAATGGACCTACCAAATACAAATGCACTTTGATAGTTAGAAATGAGTAAAGGCATGATAGGTTGTAACCAGTTAGTAAAAACCTTGGCCAAGATTTTATAAATGACATTACATAAAGCAATTGGCCTCAAATCATACATGAATTCAGGACTCTTCTTTTTCAAAATAAGAGTGATGAAAGTATGATTAGTAGCTTTCAATTGACAATCTGAATCAAATATTGCCTAATACCACCAAACAACATCCATACCAATAATATCCTAAAAATGCTAAAAAAAAGCAGGATTAAAGCCATCTGGACCTGGAGTTTTATCCGGATGCATGTTAAAAACTACCTTACAAACCTCGTCTAAAGAGATAGGTGTAAGGAATAATTCATTCTATTCAAAGGAAACATTAGGAGAAATACAATCCTTAAATTTGTTTATAGTTGAACCATTAGAGGAGAAAATATTCAAAAAAAATAATCAACCATCACATTTTGCATACCCTTCTTATCACTTTGCTAAACTCCATTACTATCTCGAATTCTATCAATTCTATTAGATTTCTTCCTAGCCGAAGCATAAAAGTGAAAAAATCTAGAGTTGGAATCAACCATCTTTAAGCCAAAATTGTTTGGCTCTTTGTCTCCAATAGATCTCCTATTGGAGAAGTAACTTTTCAAACTTTTTAACACATACTTTAAAGTCATTAATCCCTTGCAAATAATGTCTCTTCTTTAACAAACCAATATGGGACTTATAGGAATGAATTTTCTTCTTGAAATCAGAATTCCAAACTCGACCCCACTTAGATAAGACTGTGCCACACCAACTCAGTTTTGTAACAAGATCATTGACCGAATGAGAATTCTAACAATCTGACACAACCCTATCATATTCATTAACTTTTAAACAAGAATTTTCAAAACAAAAATAAGAGGGACAAGGAATATACACATTTATTCAGCATGAAAAGGATCAAAAGATTATTAGAAGTTATGTTATTTAAAGTTGTAAGAATAACATTAAGAAAAAGATCAAACCAGTCTGTAGATGCAAAACCCCTGTCTAGTCTCTCTTCTACCCATCTATTCATGCCCCTAACCCATTCCCATGTGAAAAAAGAACCCTCAAAACTAAATAGACCATAGTCAGTAATTGCTATACGAAAACCCGACATCAACTACTGGGGATAAGCAATACCTCTATGTTTCTTATTAGAACAAAGGATATTGTTGAAATCCCTAAGAACATGTCAGGGGAGATTTGATGAATAAGAAAGTGTTCTAAGGAGTTGCCAAGAATGTTTGTAATGTGATATTTCAGGACAACCATAAAACCTAATGTACCTCCAATTCCCTAACTGATTATGATCAATATAAAAATTAATAAAATTTGGACTAAAGTCCAAAACATTCACCTGAACAGAGTCCATCCACATAAGAGCCAAACCTCCACCCTTACCAATCTGATCCACAATAAGCATATACTAATAACCCATTTTCTTCCTTACCCAATCCATTTTATCACCCAAGGCCAAGGTTTCACTAAGAAATACTAAACTTGGTTTATGAGAAGAAACAAAGTCCAATAGAAAATGAACTGTTCATGGATTGGCTAGCCCATGATAGTTCTAAGCAAAGCAACTCATGACTCTAGGTGGGCTTGACTATGAGGACCCATATCTCTTATCTTATTCAACACTGGAACTAGAGCCATATTAAAGGGCCCAAAAATCCCAGAGTCTAAATAAGCATGTTCCTTATTTTCTCCATCTAAAATAGTAACAACCACATTACTTTTGTGATGTCATTTCCCAAATAAGCCATCCTTCTCTAACTGATCATCCATGAAAGTCAGAGGTGAAGTGGTTACCATAATAATATTATCTTCCTTTTGAGAAGAAGATTCATTTAAATTCAAAATACGATCCCTTCTAATCCCCCAATTTTTGCCACCATCAGTGTTCACCAATTGTTTCCATTTACTAACACTACTAAAATTAGTGGAGATCTTGATGCCATTATCACAATGATTTTTGCCACTTTCCATACTAGAAAATTCTGGTGGATCAGAATTCGAATCCTCTTTAAGCCACTGATCAGCAATGTTTTAATTCTGGCGAAGATGAGCATGTAGCTAGTTACCAAATTGTTTATTTATTAGCAATGATGGATCACAAAACACCTTCTTATAGAATCATTCAGAGTGGCCAATGATACCATAAATAAAATATAAATTATACTTGAAATCGATCCATCCCCATTCAAATCCTTGAAGTTTAATCTTCATTTTTGTTTTGAGAGGTTTGGTGACTTTTAATTTCACTCGAAGTCGTAGATAACTTCACCAAATACTATTGAAGTTGTTATCATTGGATGTAACAAACTGCCCAACGAAATCACCAATATGATGCAAAGCTTTCTCTGATTGTAAGCCTATTGGTAAACAATAAATTTGCATCCATATATCAGGAAAAAAAATCAACATCCTTCGGTGCTACTAAGCCATCATAATTCACTAAAATTAATATATTCTGTTCAAAAGACCATGGCCCTTGAAAAAGAACGCGCTCCATATCAAGTTCATTATAAAACTTGAAAGAGAAAATATAATTGCCTAGATCCTTGATGCAAATCCCATGAACAAGCCACCATAATGGAAATAGAGTATTTCTCATTGCATTAAAATTCACAGCTTTATCAATCATGAACTTATTCTCTAAATATAGATTGCTAGTTACGATATGATCATTGGCTTCATCTAATGGAACAACTAACCCATGAGCATCTTTGTCATCTAAACATAAATGATTGTACTCTTGTACCAAATCCCCCTGTTGCTTTCCATTACTGCTACTAGCCATCGCCCTAGATTCTTAAAAAACAAGCAAAGCCAAGAACAAAAATTTACTTTAGAAAGAACGAAAAAACTTGCATAAAAAACAAGATAGACACTTGCCAAAATGACAAGATAGCAACACTTGCATAGAGCAAGATAGAAAATAATCCTTTTCTTTTCCTCACTTTCCATAATTACCACCATTCTTTGGCTACATAGCTTAATATAGCTATAAGCACCCACTTTTGGGATGCAATTGTGCATAATTACGACGTAAGCCCCTGTGATGAAATTCATTCAAAAATTGAACTTGGTTGTCAATTTTCTGGACTTTAAGGACTAAATTGCAATATTTTTTTAGGGTTTGATTGCAAATAAGTCATTTTTTCAGGGGTCTTTTAGTAATTAAAAGTAAAAAAAAATTTAGGATCAACATTTAATGCCAATCGGCATTGTGTAATAATAATGTCGATCAACATTACACAATGCTGGTCGGCATTGCATAGTGCCGACGAGCAATAAGTCCCTTTTTTTTATTTTTCACGTATTTTTTCTTATTTTTATCGATTTTTTTAGTGTTTTGATTGGTTGAAAATTTAAATTTTATCTGATAAGGTTTTCTTTTAAAATGGAGAAGATTTTTTTTTAAAAAAAAAAACCAAAATGCTATCTGATCATCAATTCGTTCCTCCTTTGGAGGAAGTTTAGTACGCACAGACTCTGTATTTAAAAGCAGAGTCTGCATGCATGTGTAGGGAGGATTTTTTTTGGGGTTTTTTTTTCTTCTTTCAAGTAGAAACTTGACTGCACAAAAACCTAAAAAATTGAGACATCACTGAGTACGCTGGAGCACAAAAAAAACTTCAATTTTGTCAAAGCTCTTTTCTATACAATTCTTTCAACCAAAACAATCCAGCACTATTTTTTAAGCTTGAGTCCCGAATCGGCAACAGTTTCAATGGTGAAAATCCTAGTCTGAGGGGCCAAAGCATATGCACAACATTTTTTCTTTCTTCTTTTCTCTTCTTGTAAACCTTTTTTTATTTTTTATTTCATTATTGTTTTCTTATTTCATTACTAATCTAATTTTTTGTGTGTTTTTTTAATGCTCGATTGTGGATTGAGGAGGAAACAGTCTAAAATCCAAGAATTGAATAGAAGATCCATGGAATGTCATGGATGAACCTGTATTATTTTTTCAATAGTTCTTAGGATTTTTTTTATTTTTTCATTTTTGGTGTTCTGTGTAGTTATTTTAATTTCTGGGTGTATAATCATTTAATTTTAATTTTGTACGTAGTTTATAATAGCCCCAGTTGTGGGAATAGTGAAAATTTAATTTTCTGTACTTTAAAATTAATTAGTAATTAGGTTCAATTGGATAAAAAAATCAATTAAAATCAATGGTGGCAGTAGCTTAAATTAGGGTTTGCATATAATTAATTTAGGATTTTTTTTAGAAAATCACTATAATGTTTATTTGATCCATTTTTTTGTGTTTTGTTTGTTTTAGGCTTGTTTTTTTATTTTTTTTTATTCTTATGGGCTCCAAGCCCACATTTAGGTCTAACTCACTTAATAGGCTTAAAAAATGATTTAGGACTTTAAAATCAATTTAGGCTATTAGGTTAATTATATTTTAGGCCCTTTTAGTTAATTAAAATTGTTTCAACTTAGCTTAGCCTACTTAATTTCATTTCTTTTTAAATAAATAGACCTAGGCCCATATTTCACTTAAAATAAAACTAATTTAGACTTAGGCCCACTAATTTAATTTTCCTTTAAAATTGAATAGACTTAAGCTCATATCTTAGAAAGACTAAAAAATAAATGTAGGCTCACTAATTAATAAAATGTAGGCCCACCTTTATTCCATTTCACTTGTAAATAAAATATAGATTTAGCTAATTTATAAAATAAAATTAATATAGTTTAGACATAAGGATATTGCCTTTTTTTATGTATTTTTACTTGTAAATTTATTGACATGTTGCTTTTTGGGTTAGATGGATGTTAATTAGGGTTTAATAAAATTGCATGTAATTAGAGGATGAAATAATCATTTATAAAATTATTCTAAAAGAACACAAGACTAATAAAAGTTAGTATTCCGTATCCAGAATCTCCAGATTGTGGTGCTAACTTTCTTTTAGAGAATCGAGTACCACCTTTTCGATTTGTTTCAGTTATTACCCTGGGTAGCGACTCCTCATCTCCACGCCATGTATTTATGGTAGTGATTAGTGTATTCTCTAAAGCCCTGAGCCTAAACAATGTCGTGGTTGCTAAAATTTTGAATGTTCGCTAAACTCTGCCGTCTACAATGACATTTCAAACAAAATAAGGAATTTACATATATATGTTCATGAACGTAATTCACAAAAAATGTTGTATAACAATTTATGTTTATTATGTACGGAAAATATTTAGTTTTTCAACCATACTTTGATACCATTTTGTTATATTTTTTTGATAACAAGACATCATAAACCCTAAGAATCTTTAAAATTAAATATTTTCATAATACAATAAAATAAATACGATAGAAAACTTATTTCAATTCACAAGATAATTAACATTTGAAGTCATTAATGATAAATTAGTTTCTCTCTTTTGTCCCTTAATTTTAATCACAGTCTTTAAATATAGTTAGGGTTGTATTTTCATTAAAAAAAGAAAGAAATAATTTTATTATATATTTATAGACATTCTTAAATAATGAGATACATTTATCACGTAATTCTAAAATGAATATACGATATTAATTCACAGAATTCTAATTTAATTAGGATTAATATCTCACTTTAATTAATTTTAATTGCGTTATAGTCATGGGCTTATTTTCTAACAAAATATGTTTGAA
Organism: Mallotus nudiflorus; assembly: GCA_947683625.1. Classification (NCBI taxonomy): domain Eukaryota; kingdom Viridiplantae; phylum Streptophyta; class Magnoliopsida; order Malpighiales; family Euphorbiaceae; genus Mallotus; species Mallotus nudiflorus. Next base: position 2,409,396 of record CANTUR010000142.1, read on the forward strand.
GTATCTCTTTTAAGTTAAAAATTTTAGAAAACAAAAGAGTTATTATTTCACAAGTGATTGCTCTCTACTGTAGCGTGTTCATTTATTCCATAAAAGAAAGCTCAGAATTGAGCCAAGAGCTCCAAGGTATCAACTCATGCCACGTTTAATCGAACTCTTCGATTTTGCTTCTCAATTTTTCTTTATTTCCCTTTCTATTCCTGTGTTTGGGTATCCAAGGAAACGCTTAGATTACTCTGAAAACGTTGTTATTATTAGGACTGATATATATGGGTACTGTAACTTTCTACAGTTTCTGTGATTCAAGAAACAATGGCCTCCTTCATCAGCATCTCATCTCCTGCGCTCTTGTCTCGAGCTTCATTTCTTCCCACCCCACCTCCTCGTCCGTTTATATCCATTACCCAATTCAAGGTTTCTTTTTCTCTAATCTTCTCTGTAAGCTTTTTTCATTTTATCATTTCATAGTTTAAAATTGCAAGTAATCATTCTATTTTTTTTTTTCTCTTGAAGAAGAGTTGGCGTTGGTATTGGAAAGTGAATTGCATGTCCTCAGAACCAACACCAGATAGTGATTCAGAATCCAAAACGACCACTTCTTCTTCCTCTTTGTCTAATTGGAGCATTTCTACATACAATTGGTGTGCAGCTCTTGGAAGTATTGGGTTTCTTGAAACTGCATATTTGACTTATCTCAAGCTCACTAATTCTGATGCCTTCTGCCCTGTTGGTAGCGGCAACTGCGGGGATGTTTTGAACAGTGATTATGCTGTTGTTTTTGGTATTTTTTTTTTCTCTGTGCTTGATGCAATTTTGATTTGGGGAAGATACTATAATGCAATTTTCTATGCAATGCAATGATCATGTTTAGAATTCCTCTGACTTGGAAGTTTTAATAAATGGGTATATTGTAGAGTGAAGAAAAAGCAGGAAATCAATGGAAATGCAGTCTTTTTGGATAGTTTTCATGATAAAGAAGTATATAAATTGTTAAAATTTATTTTACCTTTAAAGAAATGAAATGCTATATGTTGAGAATGTATTACAAAATCATTTCAATGTGGATTGGATGCTAGCACAAGAATCATTTTAAGTGGCGGTATAAGGTATATCAAAAGATATTTGTTTAAAAGAGAATTTTAATGATAGTTCATTTTACACTTTTCAGGTGTTCCTCTTCCAATGATTGGTATGATGGCATATGGTTTAGTGGCATCACTTGGTCTATTGTTGCCTAAAAAGAATTTACCTTTTCGATTTACAGAGGATAATGGTCGTTTGGCTGTACTTGGTAGCACCACCTCAATGGCAGCTGCTAGCGGATATTTTTTGTATATTCTTAGCACTAAATTTCCGGGAGTTTCTTGCTCATATTGCCTAATGTCCGCTTTCTTGTCATTCAGCTTATTTTTCATTACTTTAAAGGTAAGCTTTTTGTTTTTGACTTTCCTTTATATATATATATGTGTGTGTATATATATATATATATATATATATATATATATATATATATATAATATACACTGTTTGAATGTTGGTGTAATTGGTGTATATGTTTAGTAGGATTTTGGGTTGCAAGAGATACAAAAAGTACTAGGTTTGCAAGTATGCGTAGCAAGCTTGGTGATTGTTGCCTTGAATACCTCGAATATGATGTCTCCAAATATCTCCTCAAGGTGATAAAATTGTGCATGGATTATAACTCTTGGTTTCAGTTTCGCTCATATTTGTGAACTTATTAAAATATCCTTATAATTTAATAATTGTTACCTGCTGGATATATGTTTTTTTTTTTTCTTTTTTGAATTGTACAAAACACACACAACACACACTGGGTCAAGGATAGGACACACTCCTTCGCAAAACCATGGCAATTTTGTAAAGATGTGCTAACCCATATAACCCAAACACACACTCCACAACCAATGTGGGGTTCCGAAGGACTAGCCCATTTCTCGGTTGTTGTGAATGGAAGACACCACACTGCACATACTACAACTTCATTTTTTCTTTTGAATTGTACAAAACACACACTGAGTCAGGGACATGACACACTCTATAAAACCATGGCAATTTTGTAAAGGTGCGCTAAACTATACAACCCAAACACACACACACTCCACAACTAATGTGGGATCCTGAAGGACCTGCTGGATATATGCTTAATTCCTTTGAGTTTAACAATGTTTAATTATAGTCATAGCAAGAATGAGGAAGGCAATAGGTTGTTACTGTTAGGCTACTTGTAAACTATCAGTTGGCTGCCGGACATTTATCATATATAGTTTCTGATGAATGTTTTGCTTTTTCTCCATGGTATGGATCCTAATATTTTTCTTTCCATTTCTATCAGCAGTCTGGCAGAAATAGACCTACCATATGTTAACTATGAGATAACAACACCATCAAGTCCCTTTGCGCTTTCTCTTGCAAAGCATCTACACTCTATAGGAGCTAAAATGTATGGGGCTTTCTGGTGTTCACATTGTTTAGAACAAAAACAGGTACGTCTTTTCTTCTTATTTTATAGATGATTTCATTGGTGGGCGCACTGGTGCTGAAATTAGATTCAACAAAGCTAGATGAATTTAACAAATTAGATGCTGAAATGAATATTATGGGACATTAGAAAATTAGCATTATTGATACTAATGAGGCTTCTCTATGGTTATTAGAACTCTCTAGAAAACTTATGAATCTTTGAATTATAAATAATTAGCAATTTTCCTTAGCAGGTAGCTGCTGTTAGAATTCTGTTAGGCATTAGTTCTACATGTTTTGTAGGTCCATAAAGCTGAACAGGCCACATTAACTTTTGTTTTATTATTGGGCAAAGTTAGCTTCATTCAAGGTTTGATGAAACATATTAATCCCTGTTGTATGTTTACAACAGTAACAAAGTTTGAGCTATCCCTAAACAGAGGACTAAGTTTGTAGTGAACCTTTTCCTATCAGGGTATATGTCCTCCCAAAAGGTCATTCTTTTTTCTTATATAATCTGAAATTTGTGCTCTTGCTTTAACCCTGGTTTTTCATCTTTGTTCTATTCATATAGATGTTTGGAAAGGAAGCATCAAAAGTGTTGGACTATGTTGAATGCTTTCCTAATGGGTATAGGAAAGGAACTCAAATAGCCAAGGCATGTGCAGATGCTAAAATTGAAGGATTTCCAACGTGGGTGATTAATGGCGAGGTGATGAAGGCTATATCACTAACCTTTTCTTTCCCTTTGCTAGAAAATATTATCTACAGTTTATTTCCTTTTTTCTAGTCTTGATGTTCCTGATGCTGCAAAGATATATTTAGTGCCTGTTCTTATAGGATAAAATATGTAAGATTTTAGGCAGCACGGTTTGCTTAATTAATTTAGTTTTCTGCTTGAAGATTTATAATTGCCTGTTGGCATTAGCTGCTGTGTGGAGTATCCTCAAGTCATGGGAAGAGTCGTAGGTCTCTCAAAAGAGATAGGATTGTGTTCTCATTGTAGCATGTATCTATTTCAGGTTTTGAGCGGAGAACTAGAACTGCCAGAGCTTGCACAACTTTCTGGTTTTGAAGTCAATGAATCAAGTCAACCTAATTAAGTCAAGTTAATCCGTTCGTTAGCATTAGCACATGTACAGCATTTATAATGAACTTATTGTAATCAATAGAATGTGAATGCTCCTGATACTGGCTTTGTTCTTTGCTGCTTCAGACAAAACACTTGTACACAACGGGCATCTTGTAGGAGGAAAAATGATTTTGGTGATTCAATCTGTGTCTTTCTTTTCTATTCTGTGCTTAGCATATTCAGAGAAAAATGTGATAGAACTTGTTTGATGCTGCCGGACACAAGGGACAGGAAAGCACTCCAAATTACACTAATGCTGGGCAGAATCACCCTTACTGATTGGGTAGGTGAGTACCCAAGATTTCCTCCTTTCACATTATATGACAAACTTTATGGTGAGGAGTTAAAAGGGCTCGAGTGCTCATGATAATGTAGATTCTAGTTGTGAGATCCATGAGTCAGGTCCCTTGTTAATGTGATGAGATGAGAGTAGGCAAAAGGCAGTCTCCTTAGACCATTTAGGGATAAATTCTATTAACGGTACCAAAACTTTACAATAAAATGGTACAATTATTTCAATTTGTATCTTTTTAGTTCTTAGGTTTCTAAATTTTAATTTTTGTTTCATAGGGAAATATAAGACAACAATTTGGCCAATGTTAATGACATGACAACTGGATTTGCCATTTTTCATGTCTTATGCTACATCAAAAGCCACGATAGTGTGACTGAATTTTTTTTTTCCAAAAAAAAAAGAAGAAAAAGTTTACTTAATTAGTCATTTTGTTGAAAAAAAAAAATTGAGTTACGCTGATGTGACATAAGACATTAAAATTGGTTGGATTATTGTGAGCGATTTCCCTGTGAAACTAAAATTAAAGTTTAAAAATCGAAAAAATACAAATTAAAGTAATTATACCATTTTGTAATTAAAGGTAAAATTTTGATATCGTTCATAGAATTTATCCGACCATTTAGTCATTTCTTAAGAGGAATCTTTACAAAAAAATTCTGAAAACTACCTCTATGTTTTAAAAAAAATCCCAACTTATTATTATTTTAAAAAAAAAAACATAAGTTTTAACAAAAATACACTAACCTGCTAAATTTTTTTTAATAAATACCATTGTAGGCAGTGCTTTTGGTCACGCGTCCAAATGTTGGCGACCACAACATTGTGTGCATTCAGAGCTCACTAGGAAATACATAATGGGCTTGGGGCCCAAAATAGAGATGAAATTGTCACTTAGATAAAAGTCGAGACACACTATACAATAATTAGATTCTATGGAAGTTCCCAGAAATCGTCATCAGATATCGGATTCGGAAACTAAATATGAGCTTTTGGAATGTTCACCCAATCTTGCGGTTGGCCTCCACGTGTGTTTTGTAATTTATTACCTCTGATTATTAAATTATTTTCTTATTAATATACAAATCGGGATTGATTTCCAATTTTATATTTTATTCCAAGTTTGCACATTAGTCTCATTTTATGCTTAAATCTTCAGCATTCAATCACAAATAAATAAATAAAACGAATAAAAATAATTTACAACCATTCATTTTAAATAAAAAGGGGAAGGAATTAAGGATTATAATTTTTTAGTATAAATAAACATAAAAATACTAAAAATAAACCATACATAAACTAAAAATAAACTAATTAATTATACAAATTAATACTCTAAAAAATAAATAAAGCAAACATCTAGTAATTAAAAATCATCAAATAATTCCTACAATACATACAAGTTAATTTCATACAATAACAACAATAATATTTACAAATCATCAACAAATAATATTCATAAAAATAAATGAAAATAAACTCATAAAATGGTCCACCAAATAATAAAAAAAAAGAAAAATAACATAGAAACAATATTGATCAACATAATGAGTATGCGTAATCTCATGAAATATAACAAATTAAATAAGGGAATCATGCCAAACATGCAGAATGCTAATGGAAAATCAAGGCATAATCAAACAGTACTTTATAAAGGGGGCGACGCCTCTTTGACCAGGAGGCGACATTTCGTCGCCTCATCATGAAGAGGCGGGAACACTCAACATTTCTTAAACCATAAGAAACACGAAGATCAAACACATAAATGAAAAACAGACGCAAATATACAAGTATCAATATTTAATATCTCATGCAACCATAGTTCTCTATAACTTCAAATAAGTAATATGATTCAAGAAAACACTCAAAAGAACAATAAATCAAGACTTTAATGAAGATAAAGAATTTAAAGCTAAAAAATGGGGAGACTCATTGTCTTGGATCAGCTGATGCTTCTAACTAAACCCTCTAAGCTTGGTTGATAGATGAGTGGCTTTGAATGCAAGTAGGTTCCCTCTTTTTCTCAAGAATCAAGTCCCTTAAGCCTTAAAGTCTTTTAAACTTTTAAGTCCTTTCCCCTTCTTCTTCCTCTTCTCTTTCTTTTTTTCTCTGTCCTTCTCTCTTTTCTAAAAGTTTTTCTTTCTTCAATCACCTTACTTTCTCTAACAACCAGCCAACCTCCTCAACTTTGCCCTCACATTCCCTTTTAAACCCCCTTCTATTTTCTCATTTTTTCAAATTCCCAAAAACCCATTCTCACCCTCTCCCATTGCCTTTTTTCATTCCCTAGGTTTTTTTTCTTTTTTTTACATCCAAAAATGATGAACTCTTCAGTAGGTGAGCCTCTAACCACTGTCATTAATGACATTTAATGTTGCAGAGAGTGGGTGTGAAGAGGCGTCGCCTCATCGATGCTTAGGGTGAAAAGGCAACGCCTCTTTGTTGCGAAGAGGCGACGCCTCTTCATTACGAAGAGGCAATCACCTCGCCTCTTCACTTAGGCTAGGTCAGAGCTCTTAGGTCGAGAGGCGATGGGCTTGAGCTTTGACTTTTATTTTGGGCTTGGATATGGTATTTGTGAGCTTGGATGTGGTAGTTGTGGTTTCAGAATCGATTTTATAGAAGTCTCAGACTCCCCTTGCATTTAAAACTCGAACTTTCTCATTATCGGGCTTTCGTTGCAAGCCAATCAAACTGACAGTGTCCACAACCACAATCCAAAAAGAAGAAAAAAAATACACTGAATAAATCCTGTCTACGGCCTTTATCCCACTACTGCTCCTTTTCGTTGTCTCTCTCCATGATATCTGCTTCTCCATCCTTAAGGTAAAAAAAAAAAAAACAAAGATCTATGCTTCTCTATCTATAATTGACAGTAATTTTTTTTTTTCTCAATGAAATCGACCTTCAAAATATATAAAAATTTCACCAAAATCAATTTCAAATCACCATTGAAGAAGTGAAAAAAAATAAATAAAAGAATAGTAAAAAACAAACAAGAAAATAGAAATCCAAGGTGCAATATCATTTACTTCAAGCATATTTCCAAAAAATAATAATAATAATAAATGAAAAAAAATTAAAATGATAAACTGCAATCATTAATTCTCATTTTCCATTACATTCAAATTAATCTCTCCCTAAAAACAAAATTTTAGAACCATAATTTCATACCTATTGTAATAAAAGAAACAATAAATCATTTTCAATAATTAGAAATTAGCATATAATGTTGTTATATAAAAGAAACATGTTGAAAATTAAAAAAATGCAGACCTACATCAAATTTAAAAATTTACCTAGAATTATAGTATATGTTTTTCCAATATCATATATCATGTAGTTTTTTAGTTTTTGAAACAAAAATATGTCTATTGGTTTTCAAACTTACCCAGAAAATAGCATATGTTTTATTGATATTGTAAATATACTGCATGTTTTTCTTTTCTAATCAACAATATTCATATCATATCAAATCAACTAATTTCAAAGATAATTTAATTTTTCAGGAATGGACAAAATATCAATTTTCATTCATTACAATAGACAATGGACAGAGAATTATTCTATTTAATTTATAGTATCATTCAGCTTGTTATAACTTTTTGACAATATGAATGTACTTCACAAACTATTGAAAAAAAATAATATGATTGTTGTTTTTTATATATTTCTTATAATTTTAGAACATATGCTACTTATGCTAGTGTTACTTTTACATTCTTTTCTACAAGAAACATTTCACTTTCTATTTCTTTCATATTTGTATATCTTTGGTTTATAAAACGTTTAAGGAACAGTTTGCATAAATATTTAACTCTCTAATCTTATAGAACAAAAGAAAATTTCAAATTTCAAATGCATAAACAATAATGTTTTTGGTATAATATCCTGCGTATTTCATTTTTATTTGGTCTTTGCCCAAATTCGTATTAAATCTGAAATCTAATGTTAATTTTGCTCTCTGAATCACAATTAACATGTTTAAGTTTGTTGAAATTTTTTGTTTTTTGGATGAATCATGCTCAAATTTCATTTTATGAAAGAACTTAAATTCCATGATAATGGTGCTACATGCAGTAAAGGTGTTAGTAACTGAATTTTTAGATCATTATGGAGAAGTAAGCAAGCAGCTGTTTAGTTTTATGAACTACAATTTAATTTCAATTGTTATTAATGATTTTTTTTTAAAGAACATTAATATAAATGCTAAAAATAAAAATAAATAAAATTTAATAATAAATTAATAAGATTTAAACTCTCATATTTTAATTTATTTTTTATTTATATTATATATATGAAACAATTCATATATATAATTAAAGACATCTTTTTAAATGTATATGGAATTTCTACAAACTGTCTCTCTTAAATACAAATTATATTATATATTTTTCATACAATAAAATTCATAATCATACATAAGAAAAAAATCTACTAAAAATACAAATATATGAACAACTATATATTATAGCATACGATAAGTATACTCTCAGTATATTATTGGTTTCCAAACACTTCAAAATGTAAAATCAAACAAAAATCTGATTATAATATTTAATTTAAACAAAAATCTACCAAGCAAATCCCAACAATTCATAGACACTAGTTTTTATTCATTACAATGGTAAATGGAGTAACAATTTCATTGTGAAAAATTTTAAAGTGACTAGAATACAAATTTTAAAGGCATAAGACTTGAAATTGTTTTGTTTATTTTTAGTTTATTTTCCAGATATGAAATAATTTCTTACACTTTTATTCGGTTTCTTGGAAAATACTAAACAATTTCATTATATTTTTTCAACTATTTATATATCCCATGTTATGTATTTATGAATAAAAATAATATATTGTAACTTGAAGACAAGTATTAAGTGTTCCTTATTTTTCTCAATAATGTATTTGATACATCAGTTTCATTAATTTCAAATATTTTTGGTTTATTTTTTGTTTATATGTATATATATATAACAATTCATATACATAGTCAAAGTCATCTTCTTAAATATATATAGAATTTCTATAAACTCTCTCTTAAATATAATGTATATTGTATATATTCAAAAATAAAATTCATAATCATACACAAAAAAAAGATCTCCTAAATAATACAAATATATGAATATATTATATTATGCAATGCGTATGCTTTTGGTATATTATCCATTTCCAATACACTTTAAAACATCAAAACAAGCCAAAATCTGATTATAAAGTTGCAATCCAAAAAAATCTTCAAAGAAACAAAAACAGACACTGAACATAAATTCATTAAAAATAAACAAACATAGAATAATTACGAAATCTGCTTCAAAAAAAGCTAAAATGAAATAGAAAATTTACTTAATATCAGATAAGAAAGAACTTTTAAATATGAAATATTTAGCTTAACAATTAAAATTAAAATTTGAATTGTCTTACCTCTCTATTGATGTTGATGGTTAATTTCTAAAAAAAAGGTAATGTTTAAAAAACAATCTAACCATATTCAATCTTAATATGGAATGATAAATGAATTATATATACATATCGTATAAGTTTGGACGTATTATAGTATCTGATAAATAGACATAATGTATAATTACTTCAAAGACCTGTTCCAAAGCTCTATGTCATGGAATGGTCGTTTTTATGGACTATAGAGCCTTTAGGTTTGGGTAAGAATTTGCATCACTGAACCATACCTTTCATTTCTTACTTTACTTAATTAAGTACTATAGGAGTGGGACATCATTTGCTCATCAATAATAATTAAAAATGGAAAATTTTGCTCAACCGCCAATCCATTAGGACAAAAAGAAAGCATATAAACATACTCTTTTTTAATATAGATTCGTATAATTAGTATCAAATTTTTTATAATTAAAAGGATTTAGAGTTCAATTTATTAGCCATTTTTATTTTTATTTTTTTATGTAGAAGGTTAAAAGTAATAATAAAAAAGAGGGGAAAAAAAAAAGGAGAAAATAAAAATAAAAAAGAGGAAACCAAAAAAAAAGGCAAAAATAATTAAAAAACACATGTAGTATTTTTCAAAAATTTTTAGGTACTTGTGGTATTTTTAAAAAAAAATTTAAAACTTGTGGTATTTTTATGAAAATTTAAAATAATAGATAAATGGTGTAATTTTCTACAAAATAAAGAGGGAAAATAGAAAAAATAAAAATAAAAGTAGAGAGAAAAGAAGAAAGAAAGGAGGAGAAAAACAAGAAGAAAATAGAAATAGGGGAAAAAAAAGAAGGAAAAGAAGAAAAAATAGAAGAAAAAGAAGAAAAAATGAGGAAATAAAAATAAAAGAAAAGAGGGAAAGAAAAAATAGAGATGCCAAAAAATGGAGAAAACAAAAACAAGGAGAAAGAAAAAAAAAGAAGCAAAAATAACTAAATAAATACATGTGATATTTTTAAATTTTTTTTAGGTACTTATAGTATTTTTTTTTTAAAAATAAAATTTATGATTTAAAAAAAGTGTAAAAAATAAATAAATGGTGCAATTTCCTCTTCTTAAAATGTATGGTAGTGGAGTTTGTGTTCACCTTATACATTCAATGTTCACGTTATTTGAATGTTTTGAAAAAATGTTCAATAGGTTCATTGATAAAATAGTCTCTCCTGGTCAAAGCTCTCCCTTGCTCCAGTGATGAGCAGTTAATAATCTTTCTAAGTCTAATATTCTTCTAGTCTTTCTACACACATAGTCATGAATGTAATAGCTTGGAATTGTCAGGGAATTGAGAACAAGATAACAACCCAAGCCCTAAGAGATATGGTAAGACAGTATAATCCTTGGATGGTATTTCTCATAAAAATAAAACAAGAATCATAGCAGATGGAAGAACTGAGGAAAAAGAATAAGTTCGATTATAGGGAATACGTAGACCCGATTGAAAGATCTTAGGGAATATCACTTTAGTGGAAATAGGAATGGAAAGTATAGATTTATGCAAAAAAAAAAACCTTCATCGATGCAACTATTGACATTGGGGAGATTTAGCACTTCACCGGTCTGTATGGAGCTCCGGACATAAGTGAGAAGGAAATGGTATTTAAAAGAGTCAAATAATTGAATAGACATAATAAAAATCCATGAATGGTGGCCGGAGACTTTAATTGATGCCTAGATCCTTGAGACAAAATGGGAGTAACATATTTAAGTGGACAGTAGCAACAAAATTAGGAGATCTAATAAAGCAGTAGGGCTTTATAGAATTGGAGTTTAAAGGACCTAGATTCATATGGCATAACAGACAACATAGGGAGGCAAAGATCTCTATTCACTTAGACCAGGTGATGGCTATACCGAAGTGGAGAATGCGATTCAAAAATGCGTGGTGATCCATAAGAAATTTAGGGCTTCTGACTAGAGACCTTTAATTATTCAATTAGGAAAGAAGACAAAAGGAAAATAGAAAAGGTTCAGATTTGAGACTAAATGGAGTCAAGAAGAGGATTGGGGATAGATTATAAGAAGAGCATAGGTACACTACTCAAATTAGATAACTCAAAAACTTACCAATTGTGCAAAAGCTTTATAAGAATGGAGCAGAGGAAAATTTGTAGACCTAAAGAAGAAAATTGAAATCCTCAAAAGTAAAATCAATGACTTAAATGAGGGTGACTAGATTGAAGAAACAAAGTAGGAAGAACACTAAAAAAAAGAGATTCTTGAACTATGGAAAAATGAAGAGCTTCACTGGATGTAGCGGTCTAGAATCATATGGCTCAAAGAGGGAGACCAAAATTTATAGTTTTTCCATATGTCTACCATTTAAATAAGGCAACAGAATAGAATTAAAAAAATAAAAATGAGGAAAGGTTATGGCTTACTTCAGAAAATGCTATCAAGAACGAAACTTGAATGTTCTTTGAGAAACTATAGACAGTTGAGAAAATGTTGATTAGTTAAAAGTTATGAACTGCATCCTAGAGCTTGTTACTGATAGCATGAACCAATATTTAGCAATAGAAGTAATGAAAGCAGAAGTGAAGGAGGCGGCATTCCAATTAGGGAGACTAAAGGCTCCGGGTTTAAACGGTTTCCGAAGGGCCTTTTTTCAAGACAATTAGGAGTGGATTAAGAATGTTGTGGTAAGGCTAATTAAATATTTCTTTAATTTAGAAAGAATGGTACCGAACATAAACATGAAAAATATAGTTTTGGTTCCTAAAGTACGAAATTCAAAGATGCTATATGAGTTCCAATCGATTAGTTATTATAACTTTCTATATAAAATCATTGTTAAATTATTAATAAAAATGTTAAAAAGATGGTTAGACAAGTTGAGTTCACCTTTTTAATCAAAAATTTTCCTACATAAAAGTGTTATTGACAATATTATAGTCACCCACAAGGCGTTTCATGACCTAAGAGCAAAAAAAGGAAGCAAACAATGTAACATGATTGTTAAACTTGATATGTAGAAAGCGATTGACATAGTAAATTGGGATTTCCTATAGCTGGTTATAAAGAGAATAGGTTTTTGCCAGAAGTAGGTTAGACTAGTGATGGAGCATGGCAAAATTGTGCAATATGAGGTTGTGTTAAATGACAACTTGTAAAGCCAGGTCACTCTATATAGAGGCATTCGATAGGAAAACCCCTTTTGTCCCTATATATTCATTCTAATATTGGATATTCTCTCAAGATTGATGATGGAGTGTTTATCTTATAATAGAATTAAATGATATAAGATTAAAAGAGGAAGCCCAACTCTAACCCATGTCCAATTTATGGACGATATGTTGCTTTTTGGAAAAGCTGATACTAACAAAGCAATCAATATCACGAGATTAAATGACATGTATAGTGCTACATTAGGGCAAAGGCAAAATAATAATAATTTTGACATTCTTTTCAGTGTCAATTCCCTTTTTATAATGAGACAACAAATCTCTGCTATAATGAGGATCAATAAAGAGAGGGCTTTAGCCAAATGCCTTGGAGTGCCCATGGAATGAGGGTGGTTAAAGGTCAAGCTTTGTGATACTATATGTGTAAAAATGCTTCAAAAAACTCAAGGGTGGAAAGTAAATTTTTTATCTCATACTAGAAAAAACATTATGATCAAAGTAGTGCTCTAAGTTATACTATCCTATTTAATGTCAATTTTCAAATTGCTAAATTGAATGTTAAGGAGACTAGAGAGCATGACAAACAACTTTTTGTGGGCTCAAGAGGTTGACAAAAAGAAAATTCATTGGGTTACTTAGGATAATTTAACTAAGAGAAAGTCCGATGGAGGTTTGGGGTTATGAGAATTAGAGTTATTCAGCATAGCTCTCCTTGCTAAGCAAAGCTGGAGAATGCTACAAAATCCTACCTCTCTTAGTGCTAGGTTGTTAAAGAGTGTCTATTTCCCCACTTAACTTTTATGAAGGCTAAAAAAGGAGGTCGACCTTCTTAGATATGGACTAGCCTACTCAAAGGTAGAGAGCTTATTAAGCTTGAGTGTCATTGAAATGTGTCTTACGATCAGATGATACGTGTTTGGAAAGATAGGTGGATACCATATATGCCTCGGTTTAGAATTCAATCTCCAACTTTATGTAGCACATCAATAGTTTTGATGAAAGACTTAAATAACCAAGCCATGAATGGAATTCAAAGTTGCTAAATAGTCTTTTCAATTAAGCTAAAGTAAATGCAATAAAATGAATTCCAATAATGGGGAGAAAATGAATAAATAAACAAGTTTGGCACTTTGATAAAAGAGGCAACTATTCCGTGAAATTGGGATACATGCTATTTAAAAAGGAAAAAAGAGTACAAGAAATAGGTAACCAGTAAGCCACATCATTATCAACCCTCATTGACAAGGAATGGCACACTATTTGGAGGTTAAACATCCCTGTAAAAATAAAATTTTTATTGTGGAGATGCGTTAGGAATGCCTTGGCCACAGGATCATCTTGAAAAGAGAAGATATCGAGAAAATAAAAGGTGCCATATATGTAATACAAATGATGAAACTATAGAACATGCTCTTTTCTTGTGCCCAAAAGTCAAAATGATTTGGTTTGGTTCCATGCTTAATTACAAACCCCAAGAGATTAAGTTCACATTGCTTAAATATTGGTAGAAAATGGATATTGATCAATTATAAGTCAATGGAGAAAATCAAAGATTAGAGTTGGCAGTTATCCTATACTGGCAAACATAGAAGCATAGTAACATAGAGTTGTTTAATGGTTTAATATATAACCTAATAAGGATTATAGATAAAGCTCAGTCCTAGTGGAGCAAATGGATCATTACAAATCAAAGACAATAAGCAAGCAGTGGTAACATATCGCTAACTATAGTAAAATAAAAGAAGCCAAGGAAAGGGACTTTCAAGATAAATTGTGATGCTAGCTTTGAAGAGCTAAGTTGAGTAGGGCATACAACTTTTAGGTGAAAAAACCATACAACGGAGGTAATTAGAGCCTAAGTGCATAAGCTGAAATGCTGCTTGAGAAAGATAGCAGAGTGTGTGGCTATCAAAGAAGCCTATTAGTTTGTCAGAAATTACCAGGTCAAAGATAGAACCATTGAATTAGATGAAAAGGTATGGTGGATATGATAGAGGAAGCTAGAATAAAAGGAATGGATAACGTAAAGTGGGAGGTTGGAACGATTATAGAGGAAATATTCATGGTCTTTAGGATAGATTTGTAATAGTTGAACATAAAAATTACACATTTTAACAAAAAGGCAAACAAGGTGGCAAACTGGCTCGTAAATAACGCATTCTTATCATAGCCTGGAGCCATTTAGAGCAACTTATTGAAAGGTTTATTGGAATTACTATAAGAGGACACTACTAGAAATTTAACTATAAAGGAAGGCACTAATAAAAACCCAGGCTGAGGGTGCTTTTCTTTTATTGTTTGCCTTATGCTATTGTTTGGAGTTTATTGTATAAGTTTTTGCTTTGTTAGGTGTCTGTTGGTGCTAGGTTTTTGTAGTTTTTTGAGCCTGTTATAGGGTCAGTTTTTTTTTATTGGTTGCTAGTTTATAGTGGTTGTTATTGTTGTAGCCCTTTGGTTTTTAGACCATGCTTGTTAGGGTCTACATTTTAGTGCCATTTGTCTTTTAACCCTGGATAATGATGTATTTATTTTCATTGTTCTATGGAAGCAAAACCTTTCCAAAAACAAATATTCATATTATAAAAAAAATGTTCACATTATTTAGAGTTAAGAGGGCATGTAGGCTTTGGGTTTTATACACAATCTTTAATGTCTTATGATGTTGCTCTTTCCCGGTCCTTTGTACTTGCGATGTTTTTGAATTATATAATTTGTACCCATAATTATTCTTTTTTCCAAGAAGATAGATATAAAATAAATTTTATATATGACATAGTTTTTATTTTTATTAATAGCAAGGTTGAGTAAGTTAAATATTGATGGAATGAATAAGATAATTCTTAAAAAAAAAGTTAATTTAATAAATTATGATGTGGTTCAAACTTTTCACTCAGTCATAACATAGCATGATTCAAATTTTACATTTCAAATATGATAGGTAATCATTGACATATATAACATAGTTTTTTAGGATAATTGAGTAATTTTCAATTATGGTACCCAACCTTTAGACAAAATTACAATAGGATACTTCACCTTTTTCTCGTCACTTAAAAGTGTTTAACCTTTTTTTTTAATTATCAATAAATTATCTGGATCCATTTTCTAAGTAAAGTGGAGTACATAACACAATACATGACATATGACATAGGAAACAAATTCTATGTGTCAACCATACAAAAGTTATATCATACAAGTGAAATTCATGGCACGACATCATTACCACATGTCTCATATTGTGTCTCTCTTATTTTACTTTCTTCAAATTAAATTAAATTTTTTTCTTTATCCTCCACTTTCTTAGGAAACAAACACCCATACAAATAATAACTATTATTTATTAAAAAATAAACAAAAACATATATAATTCAATAAAAAATATACTAAAAATATAACAAAACTCATAAACAACTTTAAAATTGAAAAGGAAGTAATTTGGAAGCAAAAGTCAGATTGTGAATAACAAGAAATAAAAAAGGGAATAAGGCTAACCTAAGGAGGAGAAAGCCATTGCCATTAGAGAAAAAGACCTAGCCCAGTAGGAGCCATTGATTGAGTTTAAGAGCAAGGCTAGTAATGCAGCAAATGAGGAGAAACTACATGAACCTGAAGTAGCTAGAGTATGGGTAAAGAGTAAAGCTGGTGAAATACCATTAAAATCAATCACAATACCTAACGCGATCTTAATTGAAGCTTCAACTGTCAGTGAAGAAGAGAAGCTAGTTCTAGTTACTTGAAATCTGCTATTTAGACTAGAAGTCGAGCTTGAGCTTGGAAACAACGAGTTGAACGTGGTAGCAACAAGTGCAGTTAAGGTGTTTTGTTGGTTTGCAGTGAAAAATTCAATTGAAGTAACAATGGCGTGTATATTTTAAATATTTTTGTTAGATAAATGGAATTTTATTTTATTTTTTTGAATTTAAATTTTCTTGTTTATGAGTTTTTTTTTCTAAGTAAATTTTTTATTGAATTGTATATGTTTTTTGTTTTTTTTTTTTAAATAATAATAGTTATTATTTTTATGGGTGTTTGTTTCTTTGGAAAGTGAAGGAGAAAGAGAAATTTTATTTAATTTTATAAAGAAAAATAGGAGAGAGTAATTTTAGGACACGTGGTGATGATGTGGCACCATGCGTCTTACTTGCATGACATGGATTTTATGTAGTTGATATATGGAATTTATATACCACGTCAGATGTTATGTATTGTATTCCACTCTGGCTAAAAAATGGGGTCAGTCTTCTTCTTCGAGTTCAGACTCTTCTCATTGCAAATTAATGTTCAATTCTAACTTGTAGACTCTCAAGTTATATTTTCTATAACACAATTGAATCAGTAATGTTATGTGTTGGCCCTTTGCATGATCAAGGTCATATCAACCTTAGTTTTGACTTTAACAATCAATTTTAATTGTTAAATTTTATATTTAAATGTGTTTATAAATTAGGTTCAAGGGTGCAATCGATAAGCCTTGAATTAGAGTCTAAATAAGGCCATTTGAAGGTTAAATTGCCCATCACAGACTCTATCCCAACTGGGACACCAACCGGGACAATATGCACTCACTCGAGACTTTAACAAGCAAATTGGAATTTTGGATAGTGCTTATCTCATGCACTATCCCAACTGGGACAACGTTAGGGATATCCATCTTAAGCTTCATATCGACCAAGACATAGTTAGGGACATCAATCCTGACCAGGACATCTTATGTCCCTTTCAAGCACAATGGTTTTATCAATTCCAATGGGTATTTTTATTGAACGTCTTGAGCAGGATTGATAAAATTTCTATAAAAAAAAGTTAAAATTCATTTAATGAAGCTTAGAGAGGTTGAGGATGAACTTAATGCTCTCCAACAGTTAGAAAATCATCCTCAATTATAGATACACATATGAAGACTTCACTGAAAAGGTTAAGACAAGTGATTGAACAAATTCTCTTTTAAAAATTCACGTGTGTTGTTATAGCTCTTTAAAATTCATTATATTCAATACACACTTTGAGTGTGGGCTTTGTTTTCTAGTTTAGGTTCTTCTTCTTCTTATTTCTTGGATTGAAAATGAAAGTGAGGAACTAAGTTTAGAATGAATTGGTTTAACTGTTAGCCATTAAAACATTTGGGTTTTTGTAATATCCCGTATTTTTTTAAAATATTTTAATACTGCATCGGGATATGCAGTGTTAATAATTTTTGTATATATTTATGATATTTCATGAGTTGTTATTTAATTAAAATTGATTTTTAATTTTTTTATATTATTTTAAGCACTTTACGTAAAATTTTCCCGGGATTTTCCGGGATTTGCATTTCCGGGGAAATTGACATGTAAATTATTTATTACTAATTATTTTAAATAGATTTTCATATTTGCATGAGCTCATATATATTTTTAAAAGTACTAAATAAAATATATATGTGTATTTATTTAATTAGGGTTTAATTAATTACCCTAGTATTTTTATTATTTATTAATTAGTTTTAATATTATTTAATTATTTTTAGTGTATAAATTATTAAAAATATTAAATTATATGTGTGTGGTGTATATTTAATGTGTGTGAGTTTATATTATTTTAATATATAGTGTAAAAGTATATATATATATATATATATATATATATATATATATATATATATATACTTTTACACTATATATTAAAATAATATAAACTCACACACATTAAATATACATATATATATACATATACATTTAATATTAAACAAAAAAATAAAGTTTGATTTATTTACGTTTTTGCCCTTGTCTCCTTCTTCTTCCCTGATGCACGCCCGATCACCCAACCACCGCCTGCCATCCCGTTTTCTCACTGTCGGTGTGCCTCCCGGCATGCCACCTCCTTCCCCAGCCTTCCCTGTTGCAAGCAGCTCCCTATTCCGTCGTGGTTTGGCCGGAATAAGCTCGAGAAGCCGAAACTTGAGCCACCGTCGTTCACGGCGTTTCCGGCCACCATTTTCGACACCACCAGTCTCTTTCTTCTCCTTGAGTTCCGGTGAGTTTGATTCCAACCTTTGTTTCACTTAAAATGGTCTAGATTTGCTTAGGTTTTGATTTTTGCAATTCGGCCATTTTAGGGTTCCTTGATTTTTTTGAACTTCAATTTGATTGATTCATGAAAAATTCCTTCACAATTTTTTTTTCCCCTTAGCTTAATCTACATGTTTGAATTTTTGTGGAATTTTTGGAATTTATTTTGATTTTTGGGTATTTTTGAATATTTTATTATTATTTTCTAATTTTGGAAAATTAATTAATTAAATTATGAAATTTTGTTTTATGGTAAATATAGGTGTTGAAATGAATTATAGAAATTTATTTGGATTTTTTATGAATTTCTATGTATTATTTTGAATTTAATTAGTTTATGTAATTTTTGAAAAATGGATTAATTGTGTTTTTAATTGAAATTAATTGGTTAATTGAGTTTATTTATTGATATTATTGATAAATATGTTGAGAAAATAAAATTTTTATAATTATATTATTTTTGGGTGAATTTCGGAGTAATTTTAGTATATTTATATATATAGGGGTATTTTAGTAATTTTATCCTAAATTGACTAAAAATGTAATTAAATTGGTTTAATAGCTATTTAAGGTATAAAAATGATTTCTACCAAATTATTTAGTATTTTTAATTAATTTAAAACTATTTTTCGTGAATTATTTTCAAATTATTTATATAATATACGATTTTTCTAATAAAACGAGTTTTTATCGGTTTTTACTGTGTTTTAGGGTGATTGCATAATTTCTACTTATAAAATGTATTTCTATGATGTAAGGGCATTTTTGGTATTTTTATGATTGTTATGTGAATTGTGGACCCCCGGTCGGTAAACTGTAGTTTGGAGTCCGACCGAGGGGTTGTGGATGTGTTTCTGTGTCTATTTTTCGAAGTGTGTTTCTTTTGCAGGGCCGACTCTACTCTTTGAGTAGAGAGATGTCCGTTTTACAAGGGAGGTTCTGCCATATTTTCAATAGAATTCTCATTAAAACGTGATGTCCGGTCAGATTCTGATTTTTAATTCTATGTCTAGTATTCTAGATCGAGTTTCTAGGATTTTCTGTTAGGTTTATTCTGATGTCTGTTATTTTATTTGTTTAGTTACACCGAGACCGAGGCCTAGTGGACCAGGCTCGTCGGACCCATCTCGAGGAGCGTACTAAGTGTGAGTTGTTATTCTATATATATATGCTTTAGGGTACATGATTTAGAAATGTATGTTTTATTTTGATTAAATATGCATAAATAATTTGATCAGTATTTAAGTTTATTTTTTGTTTATTTTTTGTTTATCTTTGGTTTATTTTCGGTATATTTTCAATTATATGCATGTTTGCTAATAAATTAAGTTTAAAATATTTTTGAATATATGTCTAGTTTATTTCGTAATCTATCTGGATTTATTTGACGTATATATACTCGAAATATACCTGGTTTATTTTTGGTATATTTCTAGTATATATATGGTTTATGTTGCTATTTATTTCAAATTCCATGCATCATTTATTTTTATGAATGTATGATTTATATTTAAAATGAAGGATATCAATAGAACATGCTACCTAGTGGGCAGCACTAAGACCGAGTATGTACCGGTACGCTTATAGCATTTAGGCTGTATTACTAACCAATTTGAGGGTATTGATTGGATTTGATTTGTCTGATGTGTGATATGGTTTGGGAGTGTGATTGTTGGAGCTCGGTTGACCATGTGTCTCAGGGCCAATCACACTGATAGTCAGACTGCTGGGAGCTCGGTTGACTTAGTGTCTCGGGGCCAGTCTACTGTCCAAATGGGTCAAGTGAATATATTTGGAATAAGTGAGGCTGTGCTGCTAGAGTGTTGTCTAACATTGTTTGAGGTTGCGATATTCTAGGGTTCTATTTGATCCTTCATAAACTGTGATTTTCAATAAAAATATATTAAATGATTTTTATTGCATTTGTGTGTAATTGCTTGTATACATACATATTTAATATACTTTTGACTGTGTGCATTGGCATTTTAGTATGCATGTATATATATTATAGTAATTCACTCAGTGAGGTCTGACTTCCTTCCGTTGACTATTTTTCAGGAGAGTCATCTTCTTCAGACCTCAGTAGCAGGCTTGTACGCGGACTTCTTCTGCCCCGGCTACTACTCACTTGAGTTTTATTTTATGATCTAGACACTATAGTAGTTATGGTCAATTATGAGATTGTTGTATTGTATTTATACGAGATATGTACTTTAAATATTTGAACTGAAACTTGTATTAAGGATTTATTTATATATGAGATGAGGATTTGATTTAAATCCCGTGGTGGATTATTATTTTGATATTTATGATTTTATTTTCACTGCATTAAATACTGTTATTATTACTATTGCATGCTTTACTTTTATTTCAGGCTTGCTACGGGTTCCGGATTCGAAAGAATTCCCGTTTCCTAGCGCCGGTCATGGCCCCTGTTTTGGGTCGTGACAGTTTTTTATTTTAAGAGTGAGCCAAGAAAACTGTAATGACCCTTTTTTTTATTATTAAATTTATTGATTATTAATAGTATATATATATATATATACACTTACGTGTATAAATATTTGGGAGGAGTTTTATTATTATTATTATTATTATTATTATTATTATTATTATTATTATTATTATTATTATTATTATTATTATTATTATATGTACTTTATTAAAAAAATTAGAAAACGTGGCTTTTTCTTTTTCTGTCTTCCTCTCTTCCTTTCTTTCCCCACCTGATGCACCAGTCACCACCACCCTTATTGCTAGCACCACTAACTGCTGTCGAACAGCACCCACATCGCTGCTTAGCGCTTAGCCCTTCTTCCTTCTCCTTTGTCCTTCTTTCCCAGTTTTCCTCATTTGTAGGATTGAGAGAAGTTTGCCGACATCGACTCCGGCCACCCCTGAACTTGCCGCTAGTGTCATTTTATTCCTTTTCTCTTGGGTTTCATTTCCCTCAAGTCAATTTGATCGAATAATCCCGAGAACAACTTCAATTTCAAGTAATTTGATTTTAAGGTTTTATATTTAATTTGTTGAATTGAGTTTGAATTCGGTTAAATTGAACTATGTTGTAATTATATGAAATTACATTGAGGTTGAAATCTTTCTAAATATAATTTTTATTTATTTTCTATATTTTTTTAATTTTTCAGGCATTTGATTCACATTACTATTCCTAGACCAAAAAAATTTTATATTTTTAATAAATTCTATTAATTGTGTAGAGTAAACTTTGTGAAGGAAGTTTTGTGAAATTCTTTATAGAAATTAAGTTTTTAAATGTTATGTTTAAATATGTAATTTTTGGAAAAATTATTAGAAATTAGTAAATTAATTAATTTTAATTAAATTATTGTTATTTATTCTGTTTTAGATTATTTTAAAGTATGAAAAAAAAATATATTTACAATTAATTTTCAATTATTGGTTAATTAGTAGTGATTTGGGGAAAATAAATGAATAATAAATTTATTTATTATTTTCAAGCTTGAATGAGTCTTTTATTATTTTTATGATATAATTGAGTGGTTTTAATAGTTATTTACAATTAATGTTAATTTGGTTGTGAAAATGAAAATTTGATATTCCATTAGTGATATTGTATTTATAAACAAGAATTTTTATTATTTATTTGGTAATAAATTATTTGATATTTTTTATTATATAAATTAATTAAATTTTGATAGTAAACTAAATTTTTATGATATATCAGAATTTGAGGAAAAATTATATTATTTATATATGTGTTATTGTGTTGGTTCTCGGTTAGGCATAATGCGTAGTTTGAGAGCCCAACCTGAGATGTGGAGTTATGGGTAATATTGAAGTGTAGTTTTGTCACAACTCAAACTAGAGAGTCATGACCAGTGCTAGGGAATGAGAATTTTTTCAAATCTGGAACCCGTAACAAGCTTTAGAAATAAAAAGCATGCAATAAATAAATAAAAAACATCAAAATTAAAACTTTAATTCGATAAAAAAAATAAACACATGAATGTCATATCATAAATAAAAATATTCATACAATATTATGATACAAATCTCAAAATAAAATAACACACTACTGATACAATAACACTACTGCTGCATTTTTCTAGAATACAATAAGAGTCAGACATAAAATATACATAGTCTGGCCGGGGTTGAAGAAGACTGGCATAATGTACCACTGATACGGTCTGACGAGATCACTCTCTTAAAAAAAAAGGTTGAGAGGGTGTTAAACCTTATTGAGTGAATTATTATAATATATATACACACACCTCCTAATGTCATATGTAATCACACATCAATATATATATATATATATATATATATATATATATATATATATACTGGTATTTCACACAGATGCTAAAATCCACTTTTATATTTATAAATGCAGAAAACATTTATTTAGGTGAAGGATAAAATAGAATCCTAATATATATTCGCAACCTCAATTAAAAATCAACAGCCAACTGGCTTAATCAAAACTCCAAATAATTCATTGTCCAAATCAAGGTAGTAGACTAGCCCCGAGTACACTAGGTTAACTGAGGATCCACAGTCATTCTTTCTGATAACCAGTAATATCCATATTCTCATTCATAATCAGACATCAGAATTTCAACCTAATTTTAACAAATTGTTGCGCAATAGTCCTAGTGCAGCCCATTAGATAGCACATTCTATTGATATCCATCAATAAATCGCATTTAATGGAAAATAATAAATTGCACAATTTAAATATAATGGCAATAATTTAAAAAGGATATAGCACTTATATACTAAACATATACCATAAATATACAAAAAATATACTAAATGCATATACTGAATATATATCAAATATACTAAATATGTATACTAAAACATGCTAACATATATATGTCACATATATACAAATTATATACTAAAAACAAGCTAAGTAAAATGTCACATATACAAACAATATACTTAAAGTATACCAAAAATATACCTATTCTTTTAATAAAATAATTCATGTTTAAGCTCATATTTAAAACATAAAAATTCATAACCATGTATATACATAATAATAACTCACATGTCTGCACTCCACGAGACAGATTCAACGGGTCTGATCTGATAGGTCTCGGTCTTGGTGCAACTAAAAAATAACTATAATATTATTAGAATAAATTTTTGACTCATACTTCTAAGAATTTTGAAGGAGACTCGATCTAGGAATTCAAAATCCAGATAAACACAGAAATTCAGGATCGAGACGATATCACATTTTACGAGAATTCTACTGAAAATTCGGCAGAACCTCTTCTATAAAACGGATATCTCTCTACTGACAGTAGAGTCAATCATATAAGAAAAATAAACTTTTAAATACCACAAAGTTCAACACCTCGAATTGGGATCCCGAACTGTACAAATTTTCAACCAATGTTCACAATTCACAAAAAATCAATATAAAATAATAAATATATTAAAAATCATTAAATCCCATAAATATCTATAAAATACCAAAATATAATATATTTAAACATTAAATCACTAAATATGATTATTTTCACAATAATTAAATAAAAAACTCAAATAATAATATAATATTAATAAAAATCAAATTTTTCAATAATTCCACAGAAAATGATAAAAATTCACTTTTATATACCCAAATAGCTTAATCATATAATAAAAGTTATTAAAAATCCATTTAATCACCAAAATAGTAAATAATATATTTTTTGAATAGAATTTTTAAAAATCAGTATTAATTAGTTAAAAATAGTAAATAATTTATAAAAATCATTTTAATACCCTATATAATTCTAAAATCTTTTAAACATATTATTTAACTATAATTTCCACAAAAATACACAATTAACCTATATATACAAAATTCACATAATATAAAAATATTCTCAAAAATTATTTAAACTCGCTAAAAATTATTTTAATAATTCTAAAATTAGTAACTCAAATTAATAACACTAATTTAACTAGATTTTCATTAAAACTAATTACTTAACATAATTATCAAAAATTCAATATTTTAATATTAAAATAATAAAAAATTACCCATAATTCAAATTAATTCAAAAAAATATATATGTAAGAAGATTAAGTTACCCTAATCAACATTATTAAAAGAAAAATCCATGAATCAAATAAGAACAAGCTAAAAAAATAAAACCTAAAATGGACATAAACTAAAATTGAAGAAAACTTACAATCCGGACGTCGTAAAGTTGAAATGACTTGAGAATAGAGATGTACACATCGAGAGGAGTCTAATGAGGCCAAGAACTAGAGCTAAAACCACCAAAAAAATATCGGTGCTAAAGTAACTCTTCTCGATCCTATGTGATTTCCTACAACTCCGAGGCTTCAGACGACGTCAGGAAAGTGAGAGGAGGAAGATGGGAAGCTCAGGTGGTGGCTCAAGCAACGGCTGATGAAGCTTGGTGGTGCTACAATGGTGGGATAGTGAAGGATAAGAATAAGAAAGAAAAGAAAAGAAAGAAGAAAGAGTTGACCACGTTTTTTTTATCCATTTTGACTATTATATATATATATATATATATATATATATATATATATATACACACACACACACACTTACTTACACTTGTCACACACATCTACACACATATATATACAACACATGGACCAAACACACACATGCACATATTATTAACAAAATATAATAATAATAATAATAATACTACTACTACTACTACTATCACATGCATAATAATAATCAAATAATAATAATAATAACAATACTATTAAAAATAATAGTAATGAAAATGAGTTTGAATACTTTAAATAGTAAAACTCACAAATTAATTATTTTATGTAAATAAAATATTTAGAATAAAATAAATAAATAATATACACAAATAATGATAATATATAAATTAAATTTAAAATTTTATTAACATTGCATATCTCAAAATAATTTTATATTATTTAAAATACAGGGTTATTACAATCTTCTCTCTTTATAAGAATTCATCCTCAAATTTAAAGAAAAGAATAGAAACATGAATTATCAAGGAAAGAGATAAGGGTAAGAAGCTCGCATCTTAGTTTCTATCTCCCAAGTGTGCTCCTCCATGTTGTTACTTCGTCACAACACATTGATTATCAGAATCTGCTTCGAATGCAATTGACGAACTTAATAGTCAACTATCGCGATTAGTTCCTCCTCGAGCATCAGGTCTTCATTCACTTCCACACTATCAGGCTACAACATGTGTGAAGGGTCCAAAATATACTTCCTTAGAATCAAGATATGGAACATTGGATGCACTTGAGAAAAATTTGGAGGCAAAGTCAACCGATATGCAACTATGCTCACTCTCTCCAGAATCTCGAACGATCCAATATATCTCGATGCTAGCTTCCCTTTCTTGCCAAATCTCATCACATCCTTCATTAGAGACACTTTCAGAAACATATAGTCTCCAACTTGGAACTCCACATTTTTGCATCTCTGATCCACACAGCTCTTCTGTCTACTAGCTGTGGTCTCTAACCTCCTTCTGATCACAGAAATCTTCTTAGCATCATCCTGAACCATCTCAAGTCCAGTCAATGCTCTCTCTCCAGTCTCATCCCAACTTAAAGGGGATCTACACTTCCTTCCATACAAAGCCTCATACAATGCCATCCCAATACTGTTATGGTGGCTGTTATTATATACAAACTCAATGAGTGGCAAATGATCATCCCAACTACCTCTAAGATCCAATACACACATCCTTAATATATCCTCAAGTGTCTGGATTGTCCTCTCAGTTTAACCATCAGTCTAAGGGTGAAAAGCAATATTGAAATCAAGCTTGGTGCCCATCACTTCTTGTAACTTCTGCCAAAAATGAGAGGTAAACATTGAACCTCTATCAGATACAATGGGCACAGGTACTCCATAAAGGCACACAATATGCTTAACATACAGCTTCACCAATTTAGCTACAGGAATAAGTGGCTTTAATAGGCAAGAAATGAGTAGACTTGGTTAACCTATCCATAATCACCTAGATGGAATCATATCCATCTTTAGAATAAGGTAACCCTACCACAAAATCCATAGCAATTCTCTCTCACTTCCACTCAGGAATAGGATGAGGCTGAAGCTTCTTATAAGGCTTATGATGTTCAACTTTCACCTGCTGACATGTCAAACACTTAGCAAGATAATTAGCTACATACTTCTTCAGTCCATCCCACTAGTACAAATCTTTGATACTGTGGTACATCTTAGTAACACCTAGATGTACACTGTAGGCTATAGAATGTGCTTCCTTAAGGATCTCTTCTCTTAAATTATCCATATCAGGAATGCACAATCTACCACTGATCCATAAAACATCTTCATTATCGAGTGTGAAATCAGTGAACTTCCCTACACGAACATTCTCCATAAACTTAACTAGAATAAGATCTTGGCCCTGAGCTGCCTTAATCCTATCTCTCAATATTAATCAAACTCTAAACTAAGCTAATAGTCCTCCTGATATGCTCATCTTCATCATCATACCTTGATCCACCAACTGGTGCAACTCTTAGATCAATGGTCTCCTCTCCATACTAATGTGAGCAAGACTACTTAAGGACTTCCCACTCAAAGCATCTGCTACCACATTAGCCTTGCCTGGATGATAAAGAATCTCACAATCATAGTCCTTTAGGAGTTCTAACCATCTCCTCTACCTCAGATTCATATTTCTCTATTGAAAAATGTACTTAAGGCTATTGTGATATGTGAAAATCTCACAAGTCACCCCTTATAGATAATGTCTCCAAATCTTAAGAGCAAAAATCATTGCAACCATCTCTAGGTCGTGGGTAGGATAATTCTATTCATGCTTCTTCAACTGCCTCGAAGCATAAGCTATCACCCTACCATTCTACATCAACACATAACCTAGGCCAACTTTGAAGGCATCATAATATACAGTGAACTTATCTACTCCATTAGGCAAAGCCAACACTGGAGCTGTGGTCAACTTCTCCTTCAGCAACTGGAAACTATTCTCATAAGCATTTGACCATTCAAACTTCATATTCTTCTGAGTTATATGAGTCATAGGAGTTGTAATTCTAAAGAAATACTGCACAATTCTCCTATAATACCCAGCCAAACCCATAAATTATGAATCCCCGTGATTGTTATCGGTCTAGGCCACTTAGGCACTGCTTCAATCTTCTGTGGATCAACCTGAATACCATCTTTAAACACTACATGTCCAAGAAATGCAACACTCTCCAACCATAAATCACACTTCGAGAATTTAGCATAAAGTTGATGTTCTCTCATTCTCTGTAGTATTGTCCTCAAGTGATATACGTGCTCTTCCATACTCTTCGAATACACCAGTATATCATTAATGAAGATTACCATAAACTAATCCACATACGGTCTGAATATCCTATTCATTAGATCCATGAAAGCAATAAGTACATTAGTTAACCCAAAGGACATCACTAGAAACTTATAATGTCCATATCGAGTGTGGACTGTCACTTTAAGAACATCGACTTCACTGATTCGCAACTCAGTCAATCTTAGGAAAGAACTGTGCACCCTGAAGTTGATCAAATAGATCATCTATCCTCGTGAGAGGATACTTGTTCTTTACTGTCACCTTATTTAGCTATCTGTAATCAATGCATAGTCTCAGTGTACCATCTTTCTTCTTCACAAATAGGATTGGTGCACCCCAAGGAGAAACACTAGGTTTAATGAAACCCTTATCTAACAAATCCTGCAACTATTCCTTCAATTCCTTTAACTCTGTAGGAGCCATTCTATATGACAGTATAGAAATAAGAGTTATACCTAGAACCACATCATACATAATTTAATTTCTCTGTAAAGTGGTAAACCTGTTAACTCACAAGCTACAGGGACATCTAAAACAGAAGTCTTCTCCACTGTAGTGTCTCTGACTACTGCTAAATATCCCTAACAACCCTTCCTTAACATCTTCCTAGCCATGATAGCGAAGCTAAGATTCTGAGGTGCAGAACTCTTGTCATCTACAAACTTAAATTCTTCATCATTTTGAATTGTGAAATTCACCTTTTTACTCTGACACTCCATAATGGCATAGTGTTGAGACAACTAATCTATACTAAGGATCATAATAAAATCCATCCTCAAAATCACGTCAAGTCAATTACACCCAGAAGGAATAAATCTACAAATAACTCTTTAAATTTCAGTTCTCAGCTCGAATGCTAACATACTAAACTTAATCCTGCAACATACAGTTCTACCAGACTCCTCTTATATAGTATCACATTTATAGCATGATGTGACTGATTAAAGAGTTCATAGATATTCTTTCAACTAGCAGTTCTTCTCTTACTTGGTGCAATACTGCCACGTGTATGTATCCCTCCTTGAAGGTGGATGGAAGTATCTTAGAAATCACTCTTTAAACTCCAATCGTGTTATAGTAGCCATATAAAACTTATTTAATTACATTCAACAATCTTACATTATAGTCAAAACTAATAACTTCACCATTAAAGAGTACAAAAGTGTTGTGTACGCATTAAACATCTTCTGATTCCTTCATCAAAGCATACTTAAAAAAATTATCATGCTTGATTAAGTGCTATAAATTCCCTCATTAACCTTGGCTAAACCAGCCACAATTGTTGCAAGTTCAAGTTCAAAAACTATTTGTATCTCTTATAATAAATGTTATGGCCTTTGAGTTAAAATTGCCTCTGACCTACCCCTATACTAGATAGGTGTAATAAGGGCTGAAACTGGAATCACAACTTCAATTTGAAAGGATTGCTTAGCAATATATATTTTCTTTATAGTAGAAGCAGTTCATGTTCACCTCACTGAAAAGACGTGGAAATCAATAAGATTCAAAACATGGAATATACATAGAATTGACATATCCTGAGTTCTCTGCTGAAATAGAGGTTGCTTTTGTTGTATGATCGAAAGTATATGCATTGTACCCTATGGAATTCCTGGTGCATGGGCAGCATCCATCAAAATCCTGAGCCATAAGCTCCTCATTCTGTTGTTTCCACTATTTACAGTGACCATCTGGCCCTCTAGATCCATCTCTACCCCTACGCCTAGCTGTTAGCACATAGGGCAGAACCTTATCCTTAAAGAATTTTTGTCATCGA
Organism: Mallotus nudiflorus; assembly: GCA_947683625.1. Lineage (NCBI taxonomy): Eukaryota > Viridiplantae > Streptophyta > Magnoliopsida > Malpighiales > Euphorbiaceae > Mallotus > Mallotus nudiflorus. The sequence continues at coordinate 2,439,042 of CANTUR010000142.1, forward strand.
TCGATGGAGTGACTTATGCTCGCCAAAAATATAAAAGAACAAAAGAAAAACATACAAACATAGATAGAAACAGACTATAAACAAACACCCTACCAGTTACACGAAAAATTAAATCAAGGAAAACTTATCGAAGACATACTAAAACCTAATTAACTATAGTAGTTTCAAAGAAAACAAGACTCTGAAAACCTAGGTCCACAACACTAATAACCTAGGCTCTGATACTAACTTTGTCATGATTCAAACTAGGGAGTCATGACTGGCGCTGGAGAACGGGAATTCTTTCAAATTCGGAACTTGTAGCAAGCCTTAGAAATAAAAAGCATGCAATAAATAAATAAAATATATCAAAATTAAACTTTAATTCGATATAAAAATAAACACATGAATGTCATATTATAAATAAAAATATTCATACAATATTATATTACAAATCCCAAAATAAAATAACACACTACTGATACAATAACACTACTACTGTATTTTTCTAGAATACAATAAGAGTCAGACATAAAATATATATAGTTTAGGCAGGACTAAGGAAGACCGGTATAAAGTACTACTGATACGATATAATAAAGATGACTCTACTGAAAAAAATGGTTGAGAGGGGGTCAGATCTCACTGAGTAAATTATTATACTATATATACACGTACCTCCTAATGTCATATGCAATCAAGCATCAATATATATATATATATATATATATATATATATATATATACATTTCACACAGATGCTAGAATTCACTTTTATATTTATAAATGCAGAAAAGATTTATTTAGGTGAAGTATCAAATAGAACCCTAATATATATTTGCAACCTCTATAAAAAAAAATAAAAAACCAAGTGGCTTAATCAAAACTCCAAATAATTCATTGTCCAACTCAAAGTAGTAGACTGGCCCCTAGTACATTAGGTCAACCGAGGATTCGCAATCTCACTACAAGCATGACTGGCCCCGAGTACACTAGGTCAATCGAGGATCCACAATCATCCTTTCCAATAACTAGTAATCTCCATATTCTCATTCATATCAGAATTTCAACCTAATTCTAATAAGTCGTTGCATAACAGTCCTAGTGCAACCCACTAAGTAGCACATTCTATTGATATCCCTTAATAAATCGTATTTAATGGAAAATAATAAATTGCACTATTTAAATATAATGGCAATAATTTAAAAAGGATATAACACTTATATACTAAGCATATACCGTAAATACACCAAAAATATACTAAATGCATAAACTGAATATGTATACTAAAACATAATATGTATACTAAAACATACTAACATATATATGTCACATATATACAAATTATATACTAAAAAAAAACTAAGCAAAATGTCACATATACTAAAAATATACTTAAAGTATGCCAAAAATATACCTATTCATTTAATAAAATAATTCATGTTTAAGCTCATAGTTAAAACATAAAAATTCATAATCATGCATCTACATGCCATGTACATATAAAATAATAACTCATAGGTTTGCGCTCCACGAGATAGACTTGACGAGTCTGGTCCGATAGGCCTCGGACTCTGCGCAACTAGAAAATAAATATAATATTATTATAATACATTTCTAACTCATACTTCTAAGAATTCTAAAGGAGGCTCGATCTAGGAATTCAAAATCCAGATAAACACAGAAATTCAGGATCGACTCGACGTCACATTTTACGAGAATTTTACCAAAAATTCAATAGAACCTCCTCTGTAAAACGAAAATATCTCTACTGACAGTAGAGTTGATCCTGCAAGAAAAACACACTTATAAATACCACAAATCTCAACATCTCAAGTTGGACTCCGAACTGCACAAATTCTCAACCAAGGTTCACAATTCATAAAAAATCAATGTAAAATAATAAATATATTAAAAATCATTAAATCCCATAAATATCTATAAAATACCAAAATATAATATATTTAAACATTAAATCACAAAATATGATTATTTTCACAATAATTAAATAAAAATATTAAATAATAAATAATATTAATAAAAATCAAAATTTTCAACAATTCCACATAAAATGGTAAAAATTCACTTTTATATACCCAAATAGCTTAATTATATAATAGAAGTTATTAAAAATCCATTTAATCACCAAAATAGTAAATAATATATTTTTTGAATATAATTTTTGAAAATTAGTATTAATAAGTTAAAAATAGTAAATAATTTTTAAAAATCATTTTAATACCCTATATAATTCTAAAATCATTTAAAACATATTATTTAACTATAATTTCCACAAAAATACATAATTAACCTATATATACAAAATTCACATAATATAAAAATATTCTCAAAAATTATACAATTCAAATTAATAATTCTAAAATTAGTAACTCAAATTAATAACACTAATTTAACTAAATTTTCATTAAAACTAATTAATTAACATAATTATCAAAAATTCAATATTTTAATATTAAAATAATAAAAAATTACATGTAATTCAAATTGATTAAAAAAAATATACAAAAAATATATTTAAGAAGATTAGGTTACCTTAATCAACATTATCAAAAGAAAAATCCATGAATCAAACAAGAACAAGCTAAAAAAAATAAAACCTAAAATGGACAAAAACTAAAATTGAAGAAAACTCACAATCCGAACATCATAAAGTTAAAACGACTTGAGAATCAAGATGTATACGTCGAGAGGAGTCTAATGAGCCCAAGAACTAGAGCTAAAAACACTAAAAAAATCTGTGCTACAGTAACTTTCTCAATCCCATGTAATTTTCGACGACTCTGAGGCTTCAAACGACGTTGAGAAAGTGAGAGGAGGAAGATGGCAAGCTCAGGTGGTGTTGGTGGTGGCTCAAGTGGTGGCTGATGAAGCTTGGTGGTGCTGCAATGGTAGTACAGTGAAGGAGAAGAAGAAGAACAACAAGAAAAAAAAAGGAAGAAGAAAGAGTTGACCACATTTTTTTTATCCCTTTTGACTATTATATATATATATATATATATATATATATATATATATATATATATATACACACTTACTTACACTTGTCACACATATCTACACACATATATATACAACACATGGACCAAACACACACATGCACATATTATTAACACAATATGATAATAATAATAATACGACTAGTACTACTACTATCACATGCATAATAATAATAAAATAATAATAATAATAACAACAACAACAATATGATAATAATAATACCACTAGTACTACTACTATCACATGCATAATAATAATAAAATAATAATAATACTAACAACAACAACAACAACAACAACAACAACAACAACAACAACAACAACAATAATAATAATAATAATAATAATAATAATAGTAATAGTAATGAAAATGAGTTTGAATACTTTAAAAAATAAAACTTATAAATTAATTATTTTACGTAAATAAAATATTCAGAATAAAATAAATAAATAATATACACAAATAATGATAATATATAAATAAAATTTAAATTTTTATTAACGCTGCATATCTCAAAATAATTTTATATTATTTAAAATATAGGGTCATTACAAGTTTTGTGCATGAATGACTTTACTTTTAGTATATAGATATTTGTTTTATAGAGGAGATTTTGCCGAATTTTCAATAAATTTCTAACAAAAAGTGACATCGGGTTTGTGTTAAGTTTTGAATTTTATTAGAATTATATCTTAGATCGAGTTTTTCCTTAGAAATCTAGAATATTTAAGATTAGGATTTTTAATCCTAATTATTTTTATTATTTTTCCTATAGTTGCATTGAGAGCAGGGCCTTCAAGTCAAGGCTAATTGAGTCAATATCGAGGAGCACATCTTGCCTGTGAGTTATTATTATATGTATATATTGCATGTAGAAAATATTATTAGCATTCATATTTTGAATAAATATGAATTTTATTATGCTATATTGCATTAAAGTTAATTGTTATTGTTATTATATATAAATGTGAATATTAATTATGTAATTTGGATGTTGCTCATATTTTAATATGATTTTATTATTTATTTTGATATGATATTTTGGAGAATAGCAGTAAAACATGTTACCTAATGGGCTACACTAGAACTGTTTACACCAACAGTACGCTAGTTACTTTGTTATAATATGTTGATTGATAGGAGATTATATGGTTTGAGATATGGATAAATGATTATTGAGATTTGTGAGTAAAGTGTGGTGTGCTGTGGGAGCTTGGTTGACCTGTAGTGTCTCAAAGCTAATCATGTTGGAAGGGGGACTGCGGTGGCTCGATTGACCTTTATATGTCTCGAGGCTAGTCCATTACCAAATTGGATAAGGGAAATATTTTTGGATTCAAGAAAATCTATTCTCTAATGAGATATAGTTATTGAGGTTACAGAATTCTTAGGATTCTGCTATGATCCTCCACTTATTTTTTTCACTTATTGCATTGATATAAAAACTACTGTTGAGCATTTGCATAAAAAATGTATATATGCATTAAATAAATATAAATATATAAACATTATATTGGTGTTTGGTTACTTGTACGCTTAGGTTGCATGCATATATATAATAATAATTCACTAAGTGAGGTCTGATATCCCTCAATTATTTTTCAGGATTTCTTTTTACAGACCTCCCTCAGTTATCCTCTTCACCAGACTCTTACTTCACTGGCTAATTTATATAAATTTTAAATTATCACTTCTTATGTATTTATTAGACTTTGGAGTATTAGTATGTACATGTTATAATATGTTATACTGAGTTGTCTATGGTTGTGTACCTTAATATTTATAAAAGTATTTTATTATGATATAATATAGAAAGATTTCTTATGCTTTAAAATTTTTTAATTCTTTGGTATATTTGTGATTGTGTTTGGTGTGAACTAGTGTTTTAGGCTTGCTACAGGTTTCAGATTCATGTGAATTCCCATTCCCTAGTGCTGGTCATGACTCCAGGGTTTGGGTCGCGATAAAAAATCTTTGTGTAAGGTTTAAGTGTGAGAATTGAAAACACTTGGGAAAAGGTTTTAAGTGAGTCTTGAAAACTCAAGCTGTAAAAGTTTGAGTTGATCCTTGAAAAACTCTTGTGTAAACTCAATCTAAGTGAATAGATTGGAGTGGATTGAAAATCCTAACTTAAAGATAAGTTAGATGGAGATGTATGACTGTTGAGAATCCAAACTCCTTAAACTCTTGTGTTTATCTTCCTCTCAATCAATCTTTAAATTTACTTTTAATTTTCTTAATCTTTCATTATCCATATTTGCCCCCCCCCCCTTTAGGACATTTTCATTGTGTTTGGAATTGTTAAAGGAAAAAAAAAGATGGATCAATTGATAGTAAAAGTACCAAGCATAGAAACCTCTCTCTATTGATGAGAGCTTTCAGATTTCTATCAAGAAAGTTCAAATCCTCACCTTTTAATGGCCTTAGAAGAGATAAGACAATCTCAAGCACTCTTCCTCAACACATCTAAAATATTTGAAGCACCAACGCTCTCTTAAATTTGCATTCACTACCTATAAAAACCTATACCAGTTGTCCTTTCCATGAGCTCTTCAAAATCAAAACTAACAAACATCAATAACCAAGAACTATATTCAACCTCCATTTGCATTTACATTTGGGATGTGTACTATAGTTATATAAAATGGCTAAATGAGTAATCGTTGCAATCTATACTTTGAAGAAGATTGAGACATTACCCAAAAAAATTTTTAAGTAAGAAATTATAAAGAAAATTCAAACTTTAAGAAGCTTATAGGTTGAGGAGAGTAGGTAAATTTTTTTAATTATTAGTTATTAGCCAACATATCAAAATAAATAAGGAAAATGAAAAAAAAATTATCAATTAATAAAGCAATCAATAAAGCCATCAATAGTTATAAAAAAAAAAAAACAATTTTCTAACCAAAACACCAAGAGATTTAGTAAATTTTCCACATTTTCTTTGCAACCAAACAATATAATCTTCCCAAAAAAAGTGGAGAAAGAGAAAGATAGCAAGCAGCACTTGAAAATCATAACTAAACCAATAATGTATCACATTTTTTACATTAAAAAAATCCCAAAAAAAGTAGCAAAATCACTATCGCAATAACCAATTTCTAGATAAAAATGAATAAAGAAAAAAAATTAAAAACTACTTGAATGTAATTCAATAATAATTGTTGTCAAAATGCGTGTGCAAGTGAGTGGATCAAAATGATACAAAGAAAAAAAAAGAGGGAGAGATGAATGACATTTGCAAAGAAACCTTGAGAAGAAGAAAAAGGGCCATTGGACAAAGGAAGGAGAAGAAGATGGGTGAAATAGCAGAAGCTTATAGAAAATAAAGACAAATATTATAGTCTATCGATTTGCGCAATATTCTACTTCCTATTAATTTACAAAGAATGCTAGAAAATAGGTATCAAACTTATTGATTCAAAGAATACCAAGATTGAAAAAATAGAAATTTTATTAAAATCATCCAAAATTTTCTCCATCCATAGAATAAAATGAATAAATCCTGTTTTAAAACAAAACTCTAATAGAAAAGGGCAAAAAATACTAATATAAGTAGAATTTCGACATAGAATTTTAAAGCCCAAAAAGAAGCTTTAAACAATTAAATTTGGGCTAAAACTGAGTTACAATAAGTAAACCCAATTATCAGTATAAATCTTTGAATAAACTTTGATTTGATATATTATAGGCCTTGTAACTCAATCATTGTCAAAAGATATAGTCTTTTAAAGCACTATTATGCACTTTAACCCTTTTTCAAAATACAAACATTTCATAAACTGTAAACTATCTGGTCTGCATCAATGGATGACGTGAGCTAGAATTGAACTTGAGAACCTACAAGTTAGATTTAAACATTTGCAAAGAAAGGAGGATGAAGAGGAGGGGAAGGAGGAGGAGGAAGAAGAAGGGCAATGGAAGCTTAAAAAATAATAATAAATAAATAAAAAAGAAGCTTATATGATAAAAAAATAGGGTGACATGGAAGTTGAGATGTGATAAAAAGATGTGAAGTAAATGCTATACTAGCTTATTTTGTTAAAGTCTAATGATGAGAATTTTAAGTTTTTGTTGAACTCAATTGCTAGCAATCTTTTAATACTAAATTGTGAAATCTACCATATTTTTAGGATTAACAAAGTCATTATTCCTAATTTTTATTAAGGATAAATGGTGCTTTAACTTATTCACTTTTGTTATTTTGGTGTACAAATTTGTTTTTTATAATTAATGTTTGAATTTGTAAAAAATTTCTAAAATAATGTCTCTTGTAGGTTTTACATGCTAAATGTTTATATGTCTTAATTAAAATAGTAAATTGACTTAAATAACCTTCTTTTGTTTTAAATATTATTTTCTTTTTTGTTGTAATTCTTTAAAAAAATATAGAAATAGAAAAGTATTTTTTATTTATTAAATTAAACAAGAAAAATTACAAATTATCTTTTAAAAATTTTTATTTTATTAATTATAGTGGTTGAATTTTTAATTTTTATTCAAATTTTAGTCAAATTAAATTTTTATTTTTACTTTTAATTATAATAAATAAACTTTTATTTGTATTTTATTTTATTTAAATTTTTAGTTTTTTTTTCACTCTTTCAAATAAATTTTAAAAATAAATTTAAATATTTTTATTTCATTGTTATATGTGTTTTCCACTAATAATACTTCAATTTATTTTTTTCTTTCAGATTTATTATATATGTGTGAAAAAAATAATGTATTTTAAATTGAAAAGACATTTAAGTTAATTTACTATTTAAAATAAAAATATAAGAACTTTAACTTATAAAACCTATTAGAAACATTATTTCAGAAATTTTTTACATGATGGTTAAAAAAAAAGAAATTTTGTATAGGTTCAAAAACATAATTGTAAAAAAATTATTAAGACACTAAAATAGTAAAAACAAAAAAATTCACTCACCATTTATACATTTATCTCTTTATTATATAAATTTTTTTTTATGTTTTATTTATTTTTTTTAATTGAGGATGGAATCATTTTTATTATACATAAAAAAGTTTCATGACGTTAATCGTTTCATTAATATATTTTTTAAATGAATTGTTTCATTAATATTGAAAGATAAAAAGCTAAGATAAAATATTATTTAAATGTCTTATCTATAGATATAAGAATTTTAAAAGGACTTGATATTTATTCAAACAAAAACGTTTGAAATCAAACCATAATCAAATCCGTTAATTATCGAAAAAAAAAATAAAAAATCTCAAATTAAATTCATCACGCAAAAAAAAAAAAAAAAAAAATAGCATCTTTCTAATATCATACAAGAGACTTCAAACCAACGGTAGAGATGTTACAAAGCAAAGCAACGACACGTGAAAAAAGGGACAAAAGCAAAAGAAGAAACGAAGAAGCTCACTCTGGTCCAAAATGGAAGATGCTTTAGAATATCCTAAATTTGACGGTGACTTTTGCTTCCTCTCATCTCATCATAATAACGTAACCAAAACCAAACCATTGATTTTCAATTAACCTCTATCCCTTAATTACGCTTGTCCTCATATTTATTACTACTACTTCATCATCAACCCACCACCACCCCTCGCTTTCTTTGAAATTTTACCTCCAACCAAACATCACCAAGAAAATTCGGAATCCACATACACGTATACAAGAAAGAAAAGGAAAAGAAAAATGTGTACCCACATCAATCTTTCTCATGTTGAACAATACCGACATATCGAAAAGCTTGACATCTTCAAGATCCATGGTCGTGACAAACATGGCCATACCATCCTTCGCATCATTGGCAAATCCTTTCCTGGTATACATTATTTACCTTTTTTTCTCTATCTTTTTAATCTTTTATTTGCATTCTTTTGTTGTTCTATGGGTGCAATGAGCAGGAGCAGTATTAATTGACACGACACGATGTGTTTTTTAATAAATTTACGGTCCGATATTCAGAACGAATATCTTTTTCTATTTGTTAACTGAGTGCAATTTATGTTTTTCTTAATATATTCCACAGCTCGAAATATTGATGGTGATGTGCTTAAGAGTTACCTGGAGGAGAAGATGTACCCTGAACTTGAAAAGAAACCGTTTTCGGTGTTATACGTGCACACCGGAGTTCAAAGAAGCCAAAATTTTCCTGGAATCTCAACCTTACGATCTGTTTACGATTTGATACCAATCAAAGTCAAAGAAAATCTAAAGGCTGTGTACTTTCTTCATCCTGGTTTACAATCTAGGCTATTTCTCGCTACCTTTGGTCGTTTTCTGTTTAGTGGAGGGTAAGTGTTTCTTATTGGGGGGCGCATTTTAATATTTTTCCGTGCTTGTTAACTAATTTAAGCCGTGAATTTGGGTGTGGCAGGTTGTACGGTAAGCTGAGGTATGTTAGTAGGATTGATTATTTGTGGGACCATGTGAGGAGGAATGAAGTTGAAATTCCTGAGTTTGTTTATGATCATGATGAGGATTTGGAGTACCGTCCGATGATGGACTACGGCTTGGAGAGTGATCATCCTAGGGTGTATGGAGCACCTGCAGTGGATTCTCCTGTGTCTATGTATTCCATGAGGTGTATTTCTTGAATTGTTCAATGTTAAAAAAGCAGAAAGAGAAGAAAATTGGAAGAGATTTTTCTTTTAGGATAAACTCTTTTTTTTTTTTTTCAAATTTTAGCATGTATATATTGAGCTTTGATGATAAATGTGAGTTTTTTTCATTTATTTCTATAATTAAAGGCTTAATGGTTTTGTTATTTTGAGGTTTTTAGTCATTTTAAATTTAATTATTGTTATTATTATTATTATATAAGTTGATAACTGATAGATGGTTGATGTACTAGCGAGACTCGAATTCAAATTTGAAACTCTGCAATTCTCACAAAAATAAAATAATAAGTAAGAGCCCGTGATTGATTATTTGCTCAATATTTATTGACAATTTAGGTATATTTATTTTCAAATTAGACCAAAAACTTATTGGCTCTTATATTATGTTTTAAACAAATTTTTATTTTTAGTTTGAATAAAACCTAATTGTTAAAAGGAGCAATGCAAATATTTCTTTTAAAATGAGAATGACTAAACTTGTTTAAGTGAGAAACTAAATTATAGTTATAGAGAAAAATCATGTTATTTTATTTTATTTTTTTTGCAAGCCAAAGGTTATTTAATTATATTATCTTATTCTAGAAGAATGATGTACATGTGACCTTTTTTCAAAATATCATACAAATTTTGATATTTTTAACACTTAGTACAAGTAGTTTTGAACTCCATTATCCACAGTTAGATATCTGTTTGTTTTTTTAGGAACTATAGATTTCTTATATAAAAGTGAAAAATCACTTATCATTACATAAAATGTTAGTGGATAAGCATATACTCGAATCCAAAATACTTCTCACTACTTCCACTAAACGCTATATGAAAAAAATTTAATTAGATTAGACCTGATAGGCAAAATTTTTATAATTTAATTTTTTTTGTTTCAATTAACATATGAAAAGGTTCTATTATAATTTTTTTTTTTCAAAGTAATTATAGTTTGCAAATTACCAATTAGTAAACGCTTAATGATTATTTTATCTAATGATTATAATATAGCTTTTAACAAGATAGACATCCGGCACTCACTCTTCCATCTTGTTTCTTCTTCTTCTTCTTCTTCTATAAGATTTTTTTTTTCTTGCTAGTTTATACGGTTTTAGCCCCTTTTTTTATTTTTTTGCCATATATCACCTAAATACTTAGTTTCTTATAATCATTTCTATTAATAATTAGGATTTTAATTCTATGTACATTTCTTATATCTCTAGAGATAGAAGCTTCATCAGTGGAAAATGGAAGAGGAAGCGGCACTGTTTTGACATAATATATATATATATATATATATATATATATATATATATATATATATATATATATATATTGAGAATGGACATAAAATTTTTAATTTTAGTTTTTTTTTTTTTTTAAAAAAAAAAAAACTTTGATTGGATTGGCATTAGATTAACCTTTATTGGCTCAAGATATTTTCTAAAAAAAAGAAAGAGTAACACAACTTACAAAGTGAGAAGACCATCTCCAATGTATGCGCAAAACACCAAATTTACACATATATTTGGTGTTTTAAGACTCCAACGTGAGGCTAAATCTAACTGTAGACACCTGATTCGATCGGTCCGTGTTAGGGGACGAATTAGGATTGCTCAGTTTGACCGGCCCGTTATCAAGGCCAATGATGAGAATGTGAACTTGGACATAAAGATGAAGCCTGAATCTCTAAGTGGAAAGTGAACTTGAAAATCCAAAGCCTAGAAAACTCAAAATTGAGCCCAACTACCCAAGTTTGGCCTGAGCCTGCTCGGCCGAGCGTAGGCTCAGGCCAAAGGGGCACTGCCTCAGTGTAATGAGGCGATCGCCTCTTTAGCAGCTACCAATGAGGCAATCGCCTCACCGATGAGGCGCCACCCCTTTGGTAGCCCACTTGCAGCTGCAATCATGACAATCAAGTGGCGCGGGCCCCACTCTCTAGACTTTCTTCTTGCGTGAGGAAAAGACTTTTGGGAAAGGAAAAAAAGGCTATGAGAGCTCATGATAGGCTAGGAGGCTTAGGGGCATGGGAAAGCTAAGGAATAAAAGAGAAAAAAAAAGAGAGAAGAAAGGGGGGGTGAACAAAAAAAGAGGGGAAGCAGCTCTGAAAAAAGGGGAGAAAAAAAAAGAAGGAAGAAAAAAAGCGTCCTGAAGAAGGGGAGGAAGGTTGAAGGAGAGGAGGTCCACTTTCCCACAAGAGAAGAGGGAAGAAACTTGTGTCAAGAAGAGATACTACATCCTAGCAAGGATCTCAACCAAACCAGCTCTGAGGGCCTCTCATTTTGGTATAAAACCTACACTTAAACTTGATATGTTCATCATTTTGTGTATTCTTGCTTATGTGTAACTGAGCTATTAATACATTTTAGGTTTATCTCTAGTGTGTCATGTTTGATATCTCATTTCATTGATGGATCTTTGAATATTTTTACATGTAGTCGTAGTATGATGAGTGTAGGGTGTGTATATGCATGTTTTGATTACTTAGAGTAGAAGTCTGCACGCCTTGGGAGTCAGAGCCGGCCTAGTGGTCAGGTGACGCCTCTTCACAGAGACATCCCCTCATCTCAATGAGGCGATCGCCCCATTGACAGGCTTTTAGGGAGCCTATCTTTTGTGTGTGTGTGTTACCCATTTTATCTCAGGCCTATAAGAGCCCTGTTGATGAGGCGATCTCCTCATCAATGAGGTGATCGCCTCATACCAATGAGGCAATCGCCTCACCAATGAGGCAACCGCCTCATTGGCAGGGTTAACCTATTTCCTTCTTTGTTTCATTGTTCATTTGTTACGATGCCTGCTTTAACATGTCCCCTTTTGACCTTAAACATGTCTGTATGATTGCATGGTGATGATTATCTTGATTGTTCGATATTTTCTTTAACTTATAATATGACAACCTCTTTGTAGGATCTCTTTGTAAATGTCGTTATACGTGATTCCATTTTTTGTAAAGAGAAAGGCTAATCATGTGATATTTGCAGGAATTACTTGATAATTTCTGTCATCAAGCAATCACTTTTGCTATTTATCCTTTGTATATTGCCATCTTTATGTTATTTTAATAGTTTATTTTCGGTATATGTTTGGTTTATTTTCTATATATTATTTCGTTTATTTGGTTAAAAAGCGTTGTAATCCTTAATCCCTTCCCCCTATTTAATTTTGAATGTATGGTTGTAAGTTATTATTTATTTTATTTACTGTGTTTTTTTGAATGTTGGGACATAAAGGCATGAAATTGGACTAATGTGCAAACTCGGACTTAATTATAAAATCTGGCAATTATCCAAAGGTAATTTCATTACTTATGGTAAATGAGGAAATAATTAAATAATTAAACGGTAATAAAATGCAAAACACAAACGGAGGTCAACCGCAAGATTGGGTGAGCATTCAAGGGCTCATACCCAGTTTCCGAACCCGATCTCTGATGACGGCTTCTGGGAACCTCCGTGGGATCCAGTTGCTGTAAAGTGTGTCTCGGTTTTTATCCGGGTGGCGACTCCATCTCCGAATAGGCCCATGACCTATATCATATTTCCTAGTGGGCCTTGAGCCCACACAGTGCCGTGGTCGCCAAACACTGGGGCGTGCGCTAAACCCCACCACCTACAGTGGCGACTCCACTGGGGATAAAGAAACTGATTCCAATGTTTTGCATTTTATCATCTTTAATTATTTTCTTATTTCTTCCTGCATTTATGCATTCACTACACATTTTGCACACAATGAGCACTTCGGTCCCAAATAAACCCGACAATAGTTAGTACTTCGCTACCTACGTTTCACTCAAACCTGGTGGTGGAATATTTGATTATTATCACTCACGACACGTACTAATCCATGTTGTTTGACCCTTGAGTGGGGAGACGTATATGGATGTATATCGTTGTGGGAGCCGAAGCCTTTTTACCCAAGACTCAAGCCCATGTAATGACTTAGCAACTATCCTTAGGAATTTTCCACATGCATGTGTATTATGCCATATAATGGACCCTTAAAATAAATCTCGAGCCCATCAATAAGCAGTCCAAAATAAAATGGGCCCTCGTGTCAGACCAAAGCCTATTATAAATAAGTTAGTCAACAAAGGTCTCTCATGCCTACTCATAACCCATTTCAAATGGGCCTTGACAAGCAAGTTTATGGTGCTAAGGATCTTGGCTCATAGAAAGTGGACTCGAGCTTTATTTAAAGGGACCATTACTTGTTTGAATCATTTTGAGAGTTTTCTTGCATACGTTGGTTTTATTATCCCCCGCTGATAATTAAAACCCAGGCCAAAAATCCTAGGACAAGATACTCGCCATTGAATACATGTGTGGGAGAAATAACGACGGAAGTTTGCACGTTTAAGTTCCATGTTTTGATCTTGTATATCTTTCTGTGTGTGACCTTTTTATTTTTAAATATAACAGACTTGCATATCATGCATACACGTCATGCATCATTCTAACCAGTTGTTTTGCAGCACCATAGATCCTTCAAGCTCAGCAAGGTGGGTCCGAACTAGTTCAGGTCATTTGATCAGAAATTCAGAATTAGGAATGGCAGGAGGGTTTGATCCATAAGCATTTGGGGCACGGTGTAAAGAAGAAGTAATAGCGGAAACCCGGGCTATGATAAGGGAAATGATGGGGGAGATTACTAAGCTCATCAGAGGAGGTCAGCCAACATAGCCACCCAATGCACTGCCAATCGATCCGGTCGACCTTGACGAGGAAATACCGATTATGGGAAGGGAAGAAGATGATGTAACGGTATTAGCCAATCCGGGGAATCAAAGAAATGTCATCCAAGCTGAGGATGTGGGTCAGACCGAGTAGGCTAATAATATGACCAGAGTGATGAACCAAATGCAAGTGATGATGAAGGAGAAGGGTACGGTCGCCCCCCTAGATTACGATCTAAATTTAGAAAAGGGTGATGAACCGTTGCCCCGTAAGTTTAAATTCCCAGACATGAAGAAGTACACTGGTGCTGAGGATCCCCATTTGCATTTGAAGCAATATATAACATACATGAAGGCTACTGAGCTAATTGAGAGCCAAATTGTTAAGCAGTTCCCTATTTCACTGGAAGGAGCGCCAATTCGTTGATATTACACCTTGGAACCACATGTTCAGTCGGATTAGAAAGAATTGTGCACTGCTTTTGTTAAGCAATATGGTCTCAACGTCCAACTAGAAGTGTCCTTGAGAGATTTACAGAATACCAAGCAGAACTTTAGCGAGCCTTTTGCTAATTACCTGACTCGTTGGAGGGGAAAATTGTCCTCGATGAGGCATAGGCCAGCTGAGTCTGACCAATTGGTTTTGGCAATAGAAGGGTGTGTTCCCGCATTATCTAGGAAATTGAGGGATATGGGGATCATAAATTTTGAAGAGTTATACAGATTTGGGGCCCATAAAGAATCAGATTTGGCCCAAGAGAAGAAATTCTTCGGAAGAGGTTTTAAGGGCAAAGAGGGAGCTAGCTCGAGCAGTAATATTCAGATTCATGTTATTCGACCACCGAGCAGTAATGTACAAGTCAATGCGGTTAGACAACCCCAAAGATTTTCTAATCTGGGACGTCCTATGTCCAAAGTCCTCGATAAGCTCATTGAGAAGAACCTGTTATGACCTTTGCCTTCGCAAAACCCTTACCTGGAGCCAACCCAAAGCTTTTCTGTAAATTTCATCAAACCATCGGGCATGACACAGACAGCTGCGCCCGGTTAAAGCATGAAATCTAAGATTTGATAGACTCAAATAAAATCACCGACCCAAAAAATAGAAAAACCAAACACTCAAACCAACCCATTACCCAATTACTGAAATGTACTACCTCCTAACCCATCCATTCTGATGGTCAACTCTGGCCTAACAGAAGAACAAGTCCTAAACTCCTTTATTGATGTCTCTCATAATTCCCGATAACTCAAGCCTGAAAATCCGAGAACAATCGAACAACCAATAGAGTTACAGGTGCAAGTCTTGGACATATGGAGTTCCGATGATGAAAACAAAGAACAAGTTGACCTATGGGACAACGAGGGGTGTAAGCAGAATCAGTCCATAGGGAAGGTCGAAGAGAAGGGAAAAGGAACCGAGGCTACCAAGACTGGGCCCGAAGAGGTAGGAAATGCAGAGAAGGGAAAGGGGGTAGAACCAAGCAGAGGGACCATTGCTAGTGTTTAAGAGTTACTCATGCATTCCAGGGATCATAGGGAAGCCCTGGTCCTAGCACTAGACCAAAGGAAAATTTCCACTAGATCCACTCCAGAACAAATGGTTCAATCACTAACGGAAACTCCTTTAGGAATGATAACTTTTTCCAATGACGATCTGCCTCTAGAAGGGAGAGATCACCACAAGACCTTGTTTATCAAAGCCGAGGTAAAAGGGAAGATGACCTGTTGCGTGATGGTTGATAATGGTTCTGCCATCAATGTGTGTCCATTGAAGATTTCTGCCAAAGCTGGGGCTGATGGTAGCTGACTTAAAGCCTTTTGAAGTAGTTATCAAGGCTTATGATGACACCAAAAGATCTGTGGAGGGAACTTTCAAGGCATTAGTCAGAACAGGGCCTATAGAAGTTTGGGTTGACCTACATGTGCTTGATATCTTGGTAACCTTTGCTATTTTATTGGGAAGGCCATGGTTTCACCCCTTGGGTGGCGTTCCATCCACTGTTCATTAAAAGGTTAAGTTTCCACACAAAGGGAGGGTTATCACCATCTCAGCCGAAACTGAAGTCGCCATAGTCGCACTGAAGTTGATCCCTAAGGAGATTTCCCTTAGCCCTAGTTTTGAAGTCTGTGTGATTTATAAAGATGAGATGGATGAAAGGGTTCTGAGAATGATGCGCAATATGAAGTTTCTGCCCGGCATGGGATTAGGGAAAGATCAGAGCGGACCTTCAAGGTTTGTGGGGAACATAGTACCTATTTTGAAGCACGGGTTAGGGTTCAAAAAGGTTGACAAAGCTGGGAAAGAGATGGGTATGTCGAACCAGTCTGAAGAAAAGGAGGAGGAAACTGAGGCTAGAAAGAAGACTCTTTGGGAAATTTTTATAAAGGAAGGCACCGGGCATTCATATAGCGGGACTCCGGACCTCTTCTGGTGGTTAGGGAAGTCATCCTAGGGTTCGAGATGTTTTCCGAATTTGTGAACAAAGCCGGGGAAGCTGCTATCGAAAACGCCACTATTGAGGAGCTGGTATTGGCTGAAGAGGAGTCTAAAGAGAATGAAGCTACTTCGGGGTAGAAGGGCATTGATAATCAGAACAAAGACCTAGACTTTGAGACCTACATCCTTGATTCTATCATAGATACCTTTTATGATGACTATGATGTTTCTCTTGCTTCTCTGTTTGAGACTGACGATCTTTTCTTTTCGAAAGTGAATGCAATGAAATCTGAATTTGCTTATTTGTGTGATGTATTCCCTAATGGTTATTCTGTTTGTGATCAACATTTCATGCATATGTTTGACATTGATTCTGCGTAAACTGAATCATTTAATTTAGGCACAGACGATAATCCTAAAAATATATTGCTTGCTTCTGGTTTAACTCATGGTGAGAGAGAAAAAATAGAAGAAATCTTAAAAAAGAGGCAGAAAGTATTTGCTTGGGGTTATAAAGACATGCCCGGGATTGACAGGGAGATCTCAGAACACAGAATCCCCACATACCCTCATATAGCGCCAATAAAGCAGAAGCAAAGAAGGTTAAGGCCAAAATGGGCTCTTCTGGTTAAGGAAGAAGTCAAAAAGCAGCTGAAGGCAAAGTTTTTAGAAGTGGTAGAGGACACTCAGTGGTTAGCAAATATAGTTCCAGTTCCTAAGAAGGACGGAAGGGTCAGAGTGTGTGTGGACTACCGAGATTTGAATAAAGTCTGCCCTAAGGATGACTTTCCCCTACCGCATATTGACACATTAATTGATAGTGTGGCTTCCAATGCAATGTACTCTTTTATGGATGGATTTTCAGGATACAATCAAATCATGATGGCAATAATGGAAAGACATCATTCATCACCGAATGGGGCATGTATTATTACCAAGTGATACCTTTCGGGTTGAAGAATGCGAGGGCCACTTATCAGAGGATGATGACTACCCTACTGCACGACATGATCCATAAAGAGGTCGAAGTGTATGTAGATGATATGATGGTGAAATCTACAACCAGGGAAGGGCATTTTGAAGTACTAGACAAGTTTCTGGCCAGGGCAAAAAAGTATAATCTCAGGTTGAACCCGAAGAAGTATGTTTTTTAGGGTCAAATCTAGGAAGCTGTTGGGACACATTGTCAGTCAGAAAGGAATAGAGATGGATCCAGATAAAATCAGAGCAATCAGGGACATGCCCGCGCCAAAAAATGAAAAAGAGGTCTGAGGGTTTCTAGGGCGCTTACAGTATATCAGCAAATTCATAGCCAAATTGACAGCTATCCGTGACCCTATCTTTAAGCTTCTAAAGAAAGGCCACCGTTGTGTGGAACGAGAAGTGTCAATAGGCTTTTGAAACTATCAAGGATTACCTGATGAATCCCCCTATCTTATAACCGCCGAAACCAAGTAAGGTCTTAATCCTGTATCTGGCGATTGAAAAGGATGCAATGGGGGCGATGCTAGCACAGGAAGGGGAAGGGAAAACGGAGCACGCTGTATATTACCTAAGTAAGAAGCTCTTACCCTATGAAGCTACTTACAGTTTAGTAGAGAAGACTTATCTAGCAGTGATCTGGGCAATGAGGAAACTCCGACACTACTTCCAGTCGTATAAGGTGCAAGCAGTTTCCAAATATGATCCTCTCCGGTACCTCTAACAGACCCTGTCTCTTACGGGAAAATTGGCTAGGTGGCTCATTTTGCTTACAGAATTTGATATAGAGTATATGGCCAAAAAGACAGTAAAAGGAAGGGCAGTAGCAGACTTCTTGGGGCAAAGCCCGGTCGGGGACACCCAAGAGTGGAAATTGGAGTTCCCTAACGAGCACTTAAGGGCGATAGAGATACAAGATTGGGAAATGTACTTTGACGGAGCTGTCAACAATAAGGGAGTTGGGATAGGAGTAATTTTGATTACGCCACAAGGAGAAATGATCCCGATGGCAAAAAGGATCGAATTTGAAGCAACCAATAACCAAGCAGAATATGAAGCCTGCATCTTTGGCTTAGAAGCATTGTGTAGTGTAGGGGCAGAAAATGTCACTGTTTATGGGGATTCCATGCTGGTTATAAAACAAGCCACCAAAGAATGGGAGATAAAAGAAGACAGATTACGATTGTACTGGGAACACTTGACCACTATTTTGTGCTCCTTCACACAATATAAATTCGTCTATTTGTCAAAGGAAGGAAACCAGGTAGATGATGCCTTAGCCACACTGGCCTCCAAGTGGGAAAGTGGGAAGCAACCAGAGGCCAAACCCTTAATCCTCACAAAGTCTCGATCCCCCTGTTACGAAGAGGTAAGAGTAACGCCAGTTAATGTCACTGAGAAACCTTGGTTCTATGATTTACAAAAGTATCTGGAAACTGGGTAATTCCCAGATGACGCTGATAAGAAAGAAAGGATATCCCTACAAATGTTATCTCAACAGTTCATAAGCCATGGGGGGATGTTATACAAAAGAATGCCAGTCGGGGTACACCTCAGATGTGTCGACAAAGGTGAAGGTCAGAAGCTCATAGAAGCAATGCATGAAGGGGTGTGCGGGCCACACATGAATGGGACTGTCTTGGCAAAGAAAATAGCTCGTCAGGGGTATTTTTGGCTCACTATGGAAGCGCATTGTGTTGGATTTGTGAAGAAATTTCACAGTTGCCAAACATATGGTGATGTTAACCACCTACCGTCTATGGAACTTCAAGGAATGACATCTCCTTAGCCATTTGCTGTATGGGGGATTGACATCATAGGGGAGATAAGGCCGAAGGCAACTAATGGTCATCGGTACATCATCGTAGCCATCGACTACTTCTCCAAGTGGGTTGAGGCTGAATCTTATGCTATCATGGGGGCAAGGCAGATGTCGAGATTCATCAAAAAGAACATAATCTGCAGGTTTGGTCTGCCACACCATATAGTCACAGACAACGGTGTTAAGTTTCGAGCAAAGACGGCCATGCTACTAAAGGACTATAAGATTAAGCATCACAGATCATCTCCATATAGGCCACAGGCAAACGGAGCGGTAGAAGCAGCAAATAAGAATGTGAAGAAGATTTTGGCTAAGATGCTAGAAAATTATCGAGATTGGGCTGAATACTTATAATTCGCATTATGGGGGTATCGAACTACTGCTAGAACCTCGACAGGGGTCACTCCATACTCCTTAGTTTATGGGTGTGAAGCAGTTTTGCCCGTAGAGGTCGAGATAAGGTCGTTGAGAGCTGGAATCCAAACTCCCTGAGTATCAGTGGATCGAAAGTCAGTTGGCCCAGCTGACACTGCTAGACGAAAAGAGGATGAAGGCTATGTATCATTCTCAGCTGTATCAGAGAAGAATAGCCCGTGCCTACAATAAGAAGATCAAGCCATGCAAGATTCGAGAGGGGGATCTGGTGTTGAAACTCACAAGATCAGTCACGACCAATCCTCGAGGAAAGTTTAAGCCTAACTGAGAGGGACCATATCTAGTAAAGAAGTTGTTTTCAAAAGGCGCTGCCATTTTGTCTGACATGGAGGAAAACGAGTTCAAAGAACCCATCAACCTAGAAAAACTCAAGAAATATTTTCTGTAAAAAGTCTCGCTAGGGAGAAAACCTCGAAAAGAGGCTGTCTAGGCAAAAATTAGAGACCAAAAAGAAAAAAAGAAAAAAGGAGTCCTGCTGGACTGAAAACCTCGAAAGAGGCGATCCAGGTAAAAGTTAAGGTCATATAAAAGGGGAGAGAGAGGCGCAAAATGGTTTGTTGGAAAACTTGCAAGGGCAAGCCAACTAATAACATGAGATGTACCAGAAGCGAAATGTATATACATTTTGTGCTTAAATGAAATGAAATGGATTGCTTTAATTATCATTAAACATCGCATAATGTGTCCATTATAAGCTGTTTAACTAGTACAAAAGGGAAATTACGTCTAACAAAAAGGAAAACGATGACTTCATTCCATGAGCTAGTTTTGCCTTCTCTTCTTTTGCTGCCTACCCTATGAACTTAACATCTGTAATTCTCTTGTCTTTTTATATTTAATAAACTCATCTCTTTCTGTCTGTTATAAGCGAACCCACACTTTGTAATGATCATCGGTGCTCTGATCACTGTCGTAGCTTAAGTTTCTTTCGATGACTCTTTGAGGCCAAGTCGCCACCAGGTGGTCCAAAAAATTTTGAGAAAGCCGCCCTGGCTCGAATTCGTGAACAAGCTCCATAATCAGTTGTTTATGACCATATTGGCGACAAAGGCGAGCTGGATTGTAGAAAGTGGCAAAATGGAGACCGGCAATCGGGACGCAATACGTATAAGACCGAAGGGTCACATGCTGCAAACCCCACCAGGGACACATCCAGCGAATCAGTGTATCAGGGAATGTTGATAGTCAGCTGTGAATGCCCGCAGGGATAGGATGTAGTTTCCTTGTTCGATAGTGTTTGGCTTGATAACGCCTAATGTCTTGGGGAGGTTCGATCAAGCCCAGCTTTTCATAAAACCACATCTGCGGGACTGCAAATGGTTAGATACATACGGTATTAGCAGTTTAAAGAAAAGGGGGGGCAACGGGAAACTTACCTCTAGCAAAAAGGGGCTTCCAGAGAATCGTCGCGTCCTTGTGAAGTCATCCAATCCAATAATGGTTTCTGCTAAGATGAGGGGGAAGGGATTGAGCCCTGACTCCACTTGGTCAAGGATGGAGAGGATCTTCATATCGCAATGCCCTGAGGGGGAAACCAGCAGAAATTGAGCATACAAATAGAGGGCTAACATGCGGGGCCAGTAAGTTTCCCCTTTGTCCACAATTATGATGTCACGACCCAAAATAGGGGTCATGACCGGCGCTAGGGAACGAGAATTCTTTTGAATCTGGAACCCGTAGCAAGCCTAAAAATAAAATAAAGCATGCCATAATAACAATAAAAATATAATATACAGCGGAAATAAAAATCATAATATCATTTTTCCATATCAACTGGATTTAAACTAAATCTCATCTCATCACATAGATGTATATAATCTTTAATACAAATCCAGTTTCAATATAATACATCTCTTTAAAATAAAGTACATAAAATCCCATACTTTAATTCATAACTACTGCAGTGTCTAGATAAAATAAATAAGACTCAAGTAGACAATTTACATAAAGAAGCCGGGGCGGAAGAAATCCGGCGTATCGACCTGCTACTGAGGTCTGAGGAAGTTAACTCTCCTGAAAAATAGTCAACGGAGGGGAGTCAGACCTCACTGAGTGAATTACTATAATATATATACATACACACTAAGTGATAATGCATACAGTCAACAGTATATATATAATATGTATATATACAGGCAAATTCATACAGATGCAGAAAAATCATTTTTATATATTTTACTGAAAAATCCCAGTTTATGAAGGATCACATAGAACCCTAGAATATCGCAACCTCAGAAAATAGTGTTAAACAACACTCTGGCCATACAGGCTCACTTATACCAAATATATCCACTTAATCCATATGGACAGTAGACTGGCCCCGAGACACTAAGTCAACCGAGCTCCAACAGTCTGACTGCCAGTGTGATTGGCCCCGAGACACTTGGTCAACCGAGCTCCAGCAATCACACCCACAAACCACATCTCACATATCAATAATCATATCAAACCAATATCCACAAATAGTTAGTAACATAGCCTAAAGCTATAGGCGTACCGGTACGTACTCGGTCCTAGTGCTGCCCACTAGGTAGCACGTTCTATTGATATCCTTCATTAATAATATAAATCATTCATTCACAATAAATGATGCATGAATGTAAATGAAACAACAATATAAACCATATATATACCGAAAATATACCAAACATAAACCAGGTATATTTTGAGTATATATATGTCAAATAAATCTAATCAATTCATGAATTAAACTAAAAATATATTTAAAAACATTTTAAATATATTTTATTAACAAAACATGTATATAATTTATTATATACCAAAAATATACTTGAATATAAATCACATTATTTATGCATATTCAGTCAAAATAAAACATGCATTTTCTAAATCATGCATCCTAAGCATATATATATAATATAGTAACTCACCTAATGCGCTCCACGAGACAGGTCCGACGGGCCTGGTCCACTAGCCCTCGGTCTCGGCGCAACTAAACAAGCAATAAATAACCGACATCAGAGTAACCCTAATAGAAATCCTAGAATTCAATCTAGAGTATTAAACACAGAATCGAAAATTAGGGTTCGACTGGATATCACGTTTTACGAGAATTCTACCAAAAATCCGGCAGAACCTCCCCTGTAAAACGGACATCTCTCTACTCAAAAGAGTAGAGCCAACCCTGCAAAGAAACACACTTCGAAAAACGAGCTCAACACAATCAAAATCCCACGGTCGGACTCCAAACTACAGTCCACCGACCGGGGTCCACAAACACAGAACAATATTCCAGATACAACAAAAATATCCTTAAATCACAAAAATACATTTCATACGTAGAAATTACATAATTAACCTTGAAACACTATAAAAACCGATTAAAACTCATTTTATTAGAAAAACCGTATATTATATATATAATTGAAAATAATTCCCGAAAAATAGTTTTAATTAGTTAAAAATACTAAATAATTTGTAGAAATCATTTTTATACCTTAAATAAATATTAAAACCAATTAAATTACATTTTTAGACAATTCAGGGTAAAATTACCAAAATACCCCTATATATATAAATATACTTAAATTACTTCAAAAATTCATCAAAAATTATACAATTATCCAAAATTAACTTTCTCAACATATTTATCAATAATATCAATATTTAAACTCAATTAACCAATTAAATTCAATTTAAAACACAATTAACCTAATTTTCCAAAATCACCTAAACTTCAATAATTAAAAATAAATACTTAGAAATTCATAAAAATTCCAAATAAATTCCTATAATTCATTTCAACACCTAATTTAACCATAAACTCCAATTTCATAATTTAAATAATTAATTTCCGAAAATTAGAAAATAATATTAAAATATTCAAAAATACCCAAAAATCCAAACAATCTCCAAAAAATTCTACAAAAATTCACACATGAAGATTAAGCTACTAGGAACAACATTTGTGAAGGAAGTTTCCATGAATCAATCAATTCGAAGCTCAAAAAAATCGAAAACCCTAATAGGCCGAAATTTACAAATCGAAAACTAAGCAATTCTAGACCATTTTAGCTCAAACCAAAGCTAGAATCACACTCACCGGAGCTCAAGGAGAAGAAAGAGACCGGCGGTGTCGAAAACGGTGGCCGGAATCGACGTGATCGACGGTGGGTTGATTTTCGGCTTCTCCGGCCAAAATCGTTCTCCCGATGCCGGAAACGGCCTCCACAGGCGGCGAAACTGGTCGGGGAAGATGGTGGCACACCGGACGGCACACCCAAGGTGAAGGAATGGCGTGACAGACGCCCGGACGGTGAAGGAACGGTCGGAGAAGAAGAAGGAGACTCGGGGGCTAAAATGTAATTTTCCAATTCTTGTGTAATTTTGACAAATATATGTATATATATATACTTTATACTATATATTAAAATAATATTAAATTACACACATCAAATATACACCACACACATAAAAATATTAATATTTTAATAATTTATACCAAATAAAATTAATTAAATAACAATTAAAACAATTAAATACTTAATAAAATATTAGGGTATAATAAACCCTAATTAAATACATATACACACACAGGCTTTATTTAATAATTTAAAAATATGTATGAGTTCATGCAAGTCCATAAATACATCTAAAATAATTAATAATAAATTGTTTACGTGAAAATTTCCCCGAAAATGCAAGTCCCGAGAAAATTTTACGTAAAACACTGTAAATAATATACCGTAATTAAAATAGGTTTTAAATACATATTAACTCGTAAAAATATCACATATATATTCAAAATTATTGACACTGTATATCCCGGTACAGTGTAAAAAAATATTTTTAAAAACACGGGATATTACATATGATGACTTTAAGAAGGGACTCCAATTTGATTTTTGAGTCGGAGATACAGTGGAAGGAAGACCGAGGTGGAAGATTGAACATGCGCGCCATTTGTTGTTGAATGGAACGAGAATCCGGGCAAGTAAAATCTGTATAATGACCAAGAATTGCCTCGAATTCCTCTAGTAGGGGGCATATTTCTATCGTGTTGAGCCGAAAAACATGTTTCTGGGGATCCCAAAATTGAACCATAGCATGGAGAAAAAGGTAATTGATTCTCCTAGTATGGAGTGATTTGAAGACCACAAGATGGAATGGCTCTAAACCGGCCTAAGATTTGTTATCCAACCCTTTCAGAATCGACTGTAAGGACCTCAGACTTTGTTCTATCATGTTTACGGCTTTTCAGAGATACTCAGAGAGAGAAACAGAAAGGGGAGGATGAAAGGGATTCGAGAATTAGGTCAAATGCAGAAATGAAGGTTTTATAGGGGCTGGACCGCCTGCTATTGAGGTGGCCACCTCATTAATGAGGTGATCGCCTCATCAATGGGGCGCCGCCTCAGGAGCATGAGGCGATCGCCTCTTTATCAGGGTTCGATGAGGCAATCGCTTCATCAATAGCACAGGCAGGTTGTGTTTCTTCAGATCGCACAGTCTAACAGGTGGAGCAGTTACGTTACACATGCAAACAGTGAAATCAACTCACATATGAAGGAATGAGAAAAGCAAAACAAATGAATTTAATTAAGGAAAATGTTAAATTCTGCAAGCATTCTGTTAAAAAAAAAAATAACAACAAAATTTTATGTTCGCTACTCAGAGACTACATAATTTTTAATACGGGAATGTCAAGCATCTGATCCCGTACCCTTAGGGTCATCTTCTCCCCCGGCATCGTTGCCGCTCCCATCTTCGTCCTCGTCGTCCTCACCAATCTGGAATACATCAATCTGATGCTCGAGAGTAGCGATCCTCGCCCTACTAGCCTCATCTCGATCCTATTCAGACAAATCACATATCAGTAAACCATGCAAGCATGCATACATGTAGGAAATAATGAAATTCTTACCCTCCACTGTTGGGTGACCTCCAGCATGTAGTCTCTTTGGGCCTCTATCATGCGATACATATACAGGCCCTGCTCCAGCGAAATCTACATTATCAAAATAAAGATTAGAACTAACAGTTGGTTTGAGAATTATAGTGAAAATAGGTCAGGGAAAAGAACATACATGAGTAGCACCGATAGAAGTGCATACAGGGGTCAGGTCCTCGTCTAAGGCCAGGAACTA
Source organism: Mallotus nudiflorus (assembly GCA_947683625.1). NCBI lineage: Eukaryota > Viridiplantae > Streptophyta > Magnoliopsida > Malpighiales > Euphorbiaceae > Mallotus > Mallotus nudiflorus. The sequence goes on from CANTUR010000142.1 coordinate 2,465,084, forward strand.
GCGTGATAACTCTCCGGGGGAACCCAACATCGAGCTAGAGGGTCAAGGACATGGATGAAGCTGCCTGGGGCAAACTCAGAACCGGGGGGCAGCAGTCGGTATGGCTCCCTCACCGGCAGCAGAAGTCTCCTCCCTGCTCGGATCCAGTCGACGCCTCAAGGGCTCTCTCTCCCGCACTTGGGACCTAACCGGGGCTACGGGCCTAGCAGGCGCAGCCTGAAGATGAAAACAGGAGGAACATGTTAAAAATCCAATGAATTTGCAAAGAAAATAGGGACTTGCAAGGATTTACCTAAGAAGTAGAAGTGGCTTGGAAGGGGACCGTCAGTAGAAGGTGGGTGCGGATGAACTTTGCATATTGGCTCTTCACGCGAACTGTGTGGTCCACAGCTGGTGAGCCCGTAACAACCTGAGTAAGGTCCGTCGCCCTCTAGCTCATGAGCCCAAAGCATACTGTCAGGAGGGGACCTAGGGACCCGCCTAGCCCTAATGCCTGCCTTCCAGTTTAGGACCGGCTCTCCCAAGTACCAAGCTCGATACCCTAGGCCACAAAGGAGTACCCTCTTCTAGGCTAAAGGCCTGGAGCGAGTCATCTCGATGGTCCAAGTGCCCTCGAACCCCCACAAGTCATTTCGAATCTGCAGGAAAAGAGAGATGTCAATATGTAAGTAAATTGAATGTGAATAATTCACTAATGAGTAGGTTTGTGCTTTATAGGTACCGCATCCTGTGTCAGCAAGTTCAGGTGTTGCCTATGGATGTGAACTCGCACCAGATGCCTCTTCACGACGCGGCTAGCGCGCCTACCTGCCAAGGGCCGAAAAATGGTCTCCCACCCGGGTAATGCCCATAAGCAACTCTAGCTCCAGAGCCCAAACCTGAAGAATAAAACAGGAGAAGTTGAGAAAACTGATGTAAGTAATGGGGGTCAGAGCAAAAGAAAAAAAAAGGGGATCATGACATACCAAAACAGCATGCCAAAAGCCGCAAAACCTCCTAGCCCCTCGGACCACCTCGTCCATGCTCCGGTACAAGTACGCTAGGGCACAATTACCCAATCGAATGTAGGAATCTGGTCAAGATCCCGAAGGGCTGGTAGGAACATTAGATCAATAGAGCTAGTGGTGTCGACAAAGAGAGTGGTACCGAGCAGGTAGAGCAAGAAGGCCCTCACCACCTAGTCAATCTCAAGGGGAGAGGTCATCGCTATGGCCCGATCTCGAGTGTAGAAGCTCTGATTGAGTCCAACTTAAGGGTATGAGTCCCCCTTCATGTCAGGAGTCATCCCCCAAAAGCCGCTCAATATATGTAGCCTTATCCGGAGACAGCTAATGTAGACTCGCATCGAAAGGAATAGGATCCCCGGCGCAGGCAATCCCCGTGATGGCAGCAAACGATACCAGGTCTAGAGTAAGCTCGCCGAACGGGAGGTGGAAGGTGTGGGTCGTATCAAACCACCTCTCCATCAGGGCATACAATGGCTGGTAGTCCGTGCGTCCTTGCTCGGATGGAAGTGAGAGTACGAAGTCCTCGAACCCCGTCCCTTGAATTTGGTCCCTCTGCTTATCAGTCAAATCACTGAAAAAGACCCGGGCTCTATGGAAATTCCCAGCACCCTTGAATGTCTGAGCATCATGTTGTAATAAAGAGATAGGGAAGTAAAATTTATGCATTTTGCGGTCTCAGGGAGAATTTTAGAATGAATGTACATGTAAATGGTGAAGTTCCTCTCTGTTGATGAAGCGATCACCTCACCTTAGAGGCGATTGCCTCATCACAGAGGCAATCACCTTATCGAAAAGGCGATTGGCTCTGTGAAGGGTGATAGGAAATCGCCTCTTCACATAAGCCTATCGTCTCATCAATGAGGCGATCGCCTCATCAATGAGACGATAGCCTCATCGAAGAGGCGATCGCCTCTATACAGCACAGATGGGGGCAGTGTCAATTTTTGACGCAATAAAGCACAAATTCTATGGTTTATTTGATTAAATAAATGTCCTAGAACGATAATTATGCAAGATTAATCCCTAACCCGATGTAATTTTACAGGGAATTTTAGGGTACTAACCTCTCCGGATGCAGAGAGAGCAGATGTGAGACCCTAGGTTTGCCAGAAGTGGAATCGAGTCTCCATGGGTCAATCCCAGACTCTTAGAAGCGCTAATGATAGGCGGGATATGATCCCACTGAGGTACAGGGGGTGTTCTGTCGTTCTCCATAGATTGAAAAGTAGGGAGAGATGTAGAAAGTATAAGAAAAAGAGGAAAAGAAAAAAGGAAAAAAATATAATGGAAGGGAGAAAGGACAAAAGGAAAAGAGTGTTTTTATAGCAAGCAAGAGCATAGGGTTTCCCCTAAAAAAAATGAACGAAAAAAAAATGAATGATGATGAATGAATGATGGTGATGAGAATGATGGGTGGAAGTTAGTATTGCATACTAGGGAGGCGAAATTAAGAGAAATGATCTTTAAGAGGCCGAAGCTCAAAGACAGGGCTGTTCGGGTTTGAATCCCCAAAGCTCAAAGACAGGGCTGTTCGGGTTTGAATCCCCGAAGCTTAAAGACAAGGCTGTTCGGGTTTGAATCCCTGAAGCTCATAAATAGGGTTATTCGGGTTTGAATCCCCGAAACTCGAAGACAGGGCTGTTTGGATTTGAATCCCCGAAGCTCGAAGACAGGGCTGTTCAAGTTCGAATCCCTGAAGCTCAAAGATAGGGCTGTTCGGGTTTGAATCCCCGAAGCTCAGAGGATCGACATGACTATTCGGGTAATATCCCCAAAGTCGAAAGCGAAGGACAACTGGGCCAGGACAACCTAGAAGTCTATGTCCCCAGAGGAGTGATAATCAGACCAGGAAAATCTGAAAACCACATCCCCAATGAAGATCGGGCCAGGAAAACCCGAGAATCAAGTTTCAGTGTTGCGAAGATCGGGCTAGGAAAACCTGAGAATTGAATTCCAATGTTGTAAGGGTCGGGCCAGGAAAACCCGAGGTTAGCAATTTTCAAATATCTCTATCAAATATTAATGAGTGGTTGATTGGGCCAGGAAAACCTGAGGATCACGGTCTCGTTTCAGAATTAAAGAATTCATCTCTCAGGTGAGACCCGAGAGTCAGGTACGTTTCTTACTTTATTGTTCAATTATTGTTGTGCATGTGATTTTTTAAAAAATGGTCATTGCATGCATTTGATTTTTTGAAAAATCAAGGGGCAAACTGTAAACACCTGATTCGGTCGGCCCGTATTAGGGGACGAATTAAGGTTGCTCAGTTTGATTGGCCCGTTGTCAAGCCCAATGATGAGAATGTGAACTTGGACATGAGGATGAAGCCTGAATCTCTAAATGGAAAGTGGACTTGAAAATCCAAAGCCTAGAAAATCCAAAATTGAGCCCAACTACCCAAGCTTGGCCCAGTGTAGGCCCGGGCCAAAGGGGCACCGCCTCAGTGTAATGAGGCGATTGCCTCTTTGGCAGCTGCCAATGAGGCGATCGCCTCATCACTGATGAGGTGCCACCCCTCTGGCAGCCCACTTGCAGCTGCATTTAATGTAGCTGCAATAATGACAATCAAGTGGCACGGGCCCCACTCTCCAGACTTTCTTCTTGCGTGAGGAAAAGACTTTTGGGAAAAGAAAAAAGGCTATGAGAGCTCATGATGGGCTAGGAGGCTTAGGGGCATAGGAAAGCTAAGGAATAAAAGAGAAAAAAAAAGAGAGAAGAAAGGGGGGGTGAACAAAAAAAAAGGGGAAGCAACTCTGAAAAAAAGGGGAGAAAAAAAAAGAGAAGGAAGAAAAAAAACGTCCTGAAGAAGGGGAGGAAGGTTGAAGAAGAGGAGGTCCACTTTCCCACAAGAGAAGAGGGAAGAAACTTGTGTCAAGAAGAGATACTACATCCTAGCAAGGATCTCAACCAAACCAGCTCTGAGGGCCTCTCATTTTGGTATAAAACCTGCACTTAAACTTGATATGTTCATCATTTTGTGTATTCTTGCTTATGTGTAACTGAGCTATTAGTACATTTTAGGTTTATCTCTAGTGTGTCATGTTTGATATCTCATTTCATTAATGGATCTTTGAATATTTTTGCATCTAGTCGCAGTATGATGAGTGTAGGGTGTGTATATGCATGTTTTGATTACTTAGAGTAGAAGTCTGCACGCCTTGGGAGTCAGAGCCGGCCTAGTGGTCAAGTGACGCCTCTTCACAGAGGCGTCGCCTCATCTCAATGAGACGATCGCCTCATCAATGAGGCGATCGCCCCATTGACAGGCTCTCAGGGAGCCTATCTTTTTTTTTTGTGTTACCCGTTTTGTCTCGGGCCTATAAGAGCCCTATTGATGAGGTGATCTCCTCATCAATGAGGCGATCACTTCACCAATGAGGCGACCGCCTCATTGGCAGGGTTAACCTGTTTCCTTCTTTGTTTCGTTGTTCATTTGCTGTGATGCCTGCTTTAACATGTCCCTTTTTGACCTTAAACATGTCTGTATGATTGCATGGTGGTGATTATCTTGATTGTTCGATATTTTCTTTAACTTATAATGTGACAACCTCTTTGTAGGATCTCTTTGTAAATGTCATTATACGTGATTCCATTTTTTGTAAAGAGAAAGGCTAATCGTGTGATATTTGCAGGAATTACTTGATAATTTTTGTCATCAAGCAATCACTTTTGCTATTTATCCTTTGTATATTGTCGTCTTTATGTTATTTTAATAGTTTATTTTCGGTATATGTTTGGTTTATTTTCTGTATATTATTTCGTTTATTTGGTTAAAAAGCGTTGTAATCCTTAATCCCTTCCCCCTATTTAATTTTGAATGTATGGTTGTAAATTATTATTTATTTTATTTACTGTGTTTTTTTGAATGTTGGGACATAAAGGCATGAAATTGAACTAATGTGCAAACTCGAACTTAATTATAAAATCTGGCAATTATCCGAATGCAATTTCATTACTTGTGGTAAATGAGGAAATAATTAAATAATTAAACGGTAATAAAATGCAAAACACAAACGGAGGCCAACCGCAGGGTTGGATGAGCATTCAAACGCTCATACCCAGTTTCCAAACCCGATCTCTTATGACGGCTTTTGGGAACCTCTGTGGGATCCAGTTGCTGTAAAGTGTGTCCCGACTTTTATCCGGGTGGCGACTCCATTTCCGAATAGGCCCATGACCTATATCATATTTCCTAGTGGGTCTCGAACCCACACAGTGCCGTGGTCGCCAAACACTGGGACGTGCGCTAAACCCCGCTGCCTACACCAACCTCAAATTGATTTTAGTGAACAATGCCGCAACAAATTACAAAATAAATTTGTAACATTTGAAACTAATTAACTTTACATTATTTTATTTTCCTTTCTAATATGATAATTATTTTGTTTATTTTTTCAATTAAAGAATATAACATTTTTTTTAATGTATTATTATTTATATTTTTGAAATTAATATAATTACTTTTATTAATTGTGCAAATTACTATTATTTTTACTAAATTTTAGTTTCACTTATATAAAAATTGAATTAAGATAATCCATAATTTAATTACATTTTTTTTAATATAATTATAATATTTAATTATATGATATTTATAAATAAATATTAATAATATTTAAATTGAATTAATATGTACAAAATAAAAAATATGGTTATAATTTGGAAAGATAATAAAGAGTAAAGAAGTAATAAACTAAGAAACATACAAGACATTTGACCTGTGTGACACTTAAACTTTCCCATGTTTAGGCCAACCAAGACTCATAAACATGCTCCTAGCATTAATACCGAGTGTCCTTCGACTATAGTCGAGTGTTGGCGAACCTAACCAACCCTGCATGATCACTACTATCTTTGTTTATATGTTTCTCGCATACGTTTGAGACTCATGCTCACATTGTATCCCGCATACGTATCCAAGCCTCATCCTTACCTTAAGCCTCGCATTCGCCTCACCGTTCCCACACATTACCAAATCCCACATTAGCCTCAAGACTCTTGCATACTCAAAGGTCATGTACTTGTTTCATAAGTCCCGCATATAATCAAATCCCACAGTGCCTCAGAATTCGCCTGTATACTAGCGCATAGTGTAAGCCATATTCTAACCTCGAGTCTAGGAGAACCACACACTACGAGCACCTCGGCCTCGTAGTGTCCACAGAGCTCTTTCCCTATGGAGACACCAAGTTCTTCTTTCCTGAATTCGATGCCCATCACCTAGCTTCCTACTAGAGGGCTTACTTAAGATTGTGTCGTTGAACATGCACACAAGCCTCGGGGATGATAGAGAGCTTACACCGATGGTGCCCCCAAAAGAGCATAAGGAGCACCTTGGAAGTTGGTAAGAGGAAACATTAGAATGTTATGGGTTGGAGATCAAATTATTGTAGAAATCCCAAAACAGTACAAAACTTGCATCAATTTAGTGTTTTGGGTTGGAGATGCCCTTGTTGTGACTGTGAGACTAAGTCTTAAACAAAGAGAATATTGTCATTCATTTATTAACCTGTCTTCCAAATTTAAAGACTTCAAAACTACATTAAAATCTACAGCATTTTATCTCATGAGCTAAAAGGCCACTACTGTTTCTGTATTTCAGAATCTGTTTACTTTTATAGTAATTCAAAGACTAAGAGACATATGAAGTAGATGCTGATAGAATGCAGTATTAGCAGAAGTGCCTAACTTGCTTGAGACTAAGACTAATGCAGCTTTGTTGAAACATTTAAAAAAAAAAAATGAAGCAATCTAAAGTCTTTCCCCACTCATATTCAATTCAACATAGCAGTTATTATTGCAAGAATCCAAAACTTTTAGATAATTTTTACAAAATACCGACCGAATAAAAGCTCAAGTATAGAAAGAACCTGAAATTCAGAAAATAGAAATCCTTACAAGTCATCAAGTAATCTACTAGTACTAACAACTAGAAACAAAGAAGCAGCAACAAACTACTAACAGCGTCAAATATAGTAGAACAGCCTAAAAAAGCAAATTCAAGTAAACAACTACCAATAACATAACAGCAAAACCTGCTCAATCTCCTTTTGCAAACACCTGATGATGAAATGCTGCAACCTTCTGAGGAAGTGCTCACTCAGTTCTGCCTCTTGCTCCATGTTGAGAACTACAACATGTAAGCAACACCACCAAACCCAGGAACAACTGTCCTCCCTATCAACTTGTATAAACCTTGTTCAGTTGTGTCACCTTTCATCGTCACAACATCACCTTTTCTAACTTCCCAAGTATCGGGTCCTGCAGTGCAACTACTGCCCAAAGAACACAAACGGCCCACAGAAATCACATTACTATTATATTTTGGCACATATCTGACATCATCTAAAGTCCTTAGCTTACCATATACATCTTCACTTTCACTTTACCAACACCCTCAATTTCTAATTTCTTACCATCTACAAGCGTTACAAACTCTCCACTACTTTCCTTGAATGTATCAAACCAATATCTATTTGAACAAAAATGAAAGGGGTACCTAGTGCTAAAAAACCACGAATATTTAAACAAATACTCATATTCTTTTAACCTTCCTGCATTGCCATCAAGGTCCATTGGCTCTAAACTACCTTCACCTTCTCCTTTTTTCTCATCTCCATTGCCTAATTGCTCCCTTTGCAATATTGTTTCACAATCCTCTTTCATATGCCCTTGTTTGCTGCAGTGATAACAAGTTAAAATACTCTTTCCTGACTTGTCGTGGCTGCTTGAACCCTGGGAATTTCCAGCTTCCTCACTCCCATGCCTCTCCGTAATATGTGCTTTTAGCTTAGATTATCTTTCCTTTATCACATCCATGGACAACTGCAGCTCATCAAAATCACAATTGATGACCAAACCCTCCACATTACCTGGCAAAGTAGCCAAAAACAAACATGCTTGCAGCTGATCAGGCAAAACAAGCTCCAAGCAATTCAATTCATTCACAATATCCTCAAAGTTATTCAAGTATTTATCCATACAATCCCCATCCTTATACCGTAAATCGACAAGTTCCCTCAAAAAATTAACTTTCTTCACAAGGGTTTTGCCCGTAAAAGAGACTCCAACTGCATCCATAAAGAATGTGCATTTGTCTCCACAGACACAAGATTAAAAACACTGTGATCAACCCACTGCAGATTCAAAGAAACAGTTCTTTGACCCAATAGCAGCCATTCTTTATCAGACATATCAGAGGGTTTAGCTTCATACCCATTAATGGGATCATACCATCGTGCAGAATGCAAAAGTTGCTCCATTATTGGTTTCCAAATTGCATAATTAGATGATGTCAGTGCAAACATGTCTCTATCTAATTTATCCATCAAAAACCACACAAAAGAAACACACAAATTCAACAGTTCCTTTCCGCACCCAACAAAAAAGTTATGTATTAATTCCAAACAAAGAAACTCAATGCTTGTTCCATCGTCACAAACAATTTTATGTATTAATCACTAAAAAAAAGGTTCTGGGTTTCAGTAACTGTTACCTGAGAAAGCTTTTTGCACGACACAGAGCGTACCAGTGAAGCTTTTCAAATTTCCAAAACCAACACGAAGCTTTCCGATCTTTTATAGATTTTGTTTCACTGACATGAGTTAATGGGATTATGTCCATAAATTCTATCATACACATATGTACATAGTGCAACATGAAAAGTTTGTGCATAAATATTTATCAGTTGTGACTTAAAAGTTCATTTATTGTTAATTGAAAATTTATCATAATTTTAATATATTATTTATTAAATTCATTTATTTATCTTTTTATTCAATAAATTTACATATTTTATCTTATAAATTTATATTATTTAAGTAATAAATTTATAATATTTAACTAAAATAAAACTACAGGTAAAACTCTATTTATTATAATTAAAAAAATTAAATATTTTTTTAATAAATAAAAATTTTATTTGGACTAAAATTATAAATAAAAAATTAAATTATATCATTGTAATTAATAAAATAAAAAGAAAAAAATAATTTTTTGATAAATAAAAAAATATTTTTTAATTTCTATTAAAAATAAAAAGAAAATATTAATAAATATGTATGTGAAGGTCAATGAATGTACAGATAAAAATAAATGAATATGCAAGTAATGATTATTGAACCTACAGATTCAAAAAGTTTAATGAATTTATAGGTCAGCGTTAATAAACCTGCATGTGAAGGTAAGTGAACTTACATATAAAGATTAATGAATCCAACTTATGAATTGGCAAAAATAATATCAACTAATTTTTTTTAGTTCAAACCCATGAGATAAGATATGTATACTCACTACATATTTTATCATTTAAATGATGAACTTACACTATTTAACTAAAATAAAAATACAGGTAAAACTCTATTTATTATAATTAAAAATAAATAATTAAATAATTTTTTAATGAATAAAAAATTTATTTTGATTAAAATCATGAATAAAAAATTAAATTCAAACACTGTAATTAATAAAATAAAAAATAAAAAAAAAATTTTTGATAAATAAAAAATATATTTTTTTCATTTCTATTAAAAATAAAAGAAAAATATTAATAAATATGCAGATAAACATTAGTGAACATACAAGTGAATATTAATAAATATACAAGTGAAAATCATTGAACCAACAGGTTCAAAAAGGCCAATAAATCTACAAGTAAATATTAGTGAATCTATATGTCAAGATCAATGAATACAAATTATGGATAGGTAAAAACATGATCAACTGATTTTTTTTAGTTCAAGTCCATATGTAAAGCTTCTGTACTTACGTTTGACGTGGAAAAAAAATGTTTTAACGTGAAAAAAAAAAGACATTCATTTTCGCATGTATGTGATCCATATTGTATTATATACATGAGTCCATGATATAACAATTAGGAGATGAGGATAGGAATTGAGACTCGAATCTGAGTGTTAAATGTGTAAATGATAAGTTTTGATCATTAAACCGAGAGCATGTCAGCATTACATGTTAGTTTGGTGTTTTATTCCATTTTAATAAACATTGAAAAGAATAATTTTTATAAAAAATGTAAAAATTTTGAGAGCAAAATACAGGACATTACATGTTAGTAAAATAAGTTTTACAGAAGGACTCAATTTTAGTCCTTGGATGACAAATTTAGTACTGTGATTTTTTTGACATACAAATCCTTGTATTGCATATTTTGTACATTTTAGTACCTTCTAAATAATAACATTTAAAAATTATACTTTAATGTTAAAATAATATAAATTTTTAATAGTAAAATCATATGTCTATTGATATAACGTTCAACTAATTATAATGAATTTACAAGAAATTAAATTTAAATCTATTTTTAATTTTATTATAAATAAAAAATAATAATTTTTAAAATAAATTTATATTTTTTAAAAAATAATTAGTTAAATTAATTAAAAATCATATAAAAAATAAATTTTTCATTGAAATTAATATTATAATAATGTTTTCTTATAAAATAATGATGATATTATAAGGTGTTAAACTGCATGAAACATAAAATATAGGTACTAAATATTGCAAAATATTATAGACCTAATTTTATTGTAATTCACATGAATTAAAATTATACCTATTTTTAAAACGTATATTGTTTTAACAGAGCGATTAATTGTTATTTGGAATGGTTGATTTTTTTTTTTAAATAAAAGAATTTGTATGTGGATTTGCTCACCATTTATTGCAGATAAAATCGTAACCATTAACTATGGTATATACAATTAGACCTAAAAATGAGAAGGACTAAAAAACTTATTTAACTTAAAAGTGAGAAATTAAATTACAATTATAAAAAAAAAAAAAAAGCACATTTTTTTTCAACAGTTACAATTATTTTATTTAAAAAAATTATGTAGATGTAATTATTAACATCCGATCATAATTCATTCAAAACAAAAAAAATCTGATGATTAAAAGTTCAAGATGAGCCCATCACAGAAGAAATGACTCAAAAAAATTTTAAACCCAATAGGCCTCGGCCTATAAAAGGAAGATTTAAAATTTTTTTTAAGTTATAGAAAAAATGAGGAGTTTGTGGGGGGAGGGTGAGTTAGAAAAATGGGGTGAGATTAGTGAAAAGGGAGTGATATTTTTTTGAAAAAGATGAAAATAAAAAGAAAAAGGCTCTTAAAAAAAAGGAGATAAAAGACGGAAGAAAAAAGAGAGCTACTCTTAAAAAAAAAAGAAAAAAAAAAAAGAATTTTAAGAAAAAAGGGGTTTTTGTTTTTTGGAGAAAGAAGGAAATAAATTTGGTAAGAGAATTGAGGGTGTCGTTGCTTTGAAGGGAGTCATTTTTAACTTATTTTGTTTTACTTTTTTAATTATTTTATTTATTTTTATAATAGTTAGAAACAATATTTTTATTTTGTTTTTTACTGTTGGCCACCCAACGAACTTTTTTTTTCTTCCTTTGGTACTGGGCACTGTTGCCTTGTTTTTTTTATACTTTAAATTCTTGTTTCGTTTTGTTCCTCTTTCTTTTTTTTTTTTTTCTTACTTTGTTATTTTACCTTTTCATTTTATATTTTTTTATTTTTTTATTTCTATCTATTTTTATTTTTATTTAATTTATGAATGTATAGTGCATTATTTTTATTTAATGTAATTTCTGTTTATAGTCGTTTATTATTGTTTCATTTTATTTTTACCTTATATTTTTATTTTATGATCGTTATTTTTATTCTTTTTACTATTTTGTGTAATTTGTGTTGTGTTTTTATTCTATTTCTATTTTATTTATTTTATTGTATTGTTAAGATTAATATTTGCTTATCCATATTTTGTTTATATCATTGTGTTATATATTTTCTAGATATTAACTTTATTTTTTTTATTTTACTATTAGTTAATGGTGATTGCATGAACTAGGGATATGTCGATTAAACAATACTTTTGCCCTCAATTAATTTGGTAAAATTAGGTTATTTAATATTGTAAAATGTTGAATTAATTTTAGATTTATTTTAAATTTTTATTATTTCAAGAAGGTAATTTTCATAAATTTAGTATATAATATTTTTTGAATCATTAATTATTGAGTAATTTAATTGGTAGAATTTAATTTGTTTGATTTTAATTTAATAATTTATATTTTCCTTTATGTTTGATTTAAGTAATAAATAATTTCCTTTTAATGATTTTATTCCTTTTTTAAATTATTGTGTTAGCGATTTTAATTAGATTATTATTTTTGTAATAGATTTGGTTAATTGAATTAGAATTAGGAGATTTAAAATGTTGTTAGTAATTATTTAGTTTTTAATTAAATTGAATAAATATGGTTAAATTCTTAATTAATTTTAATATCAGTTTTATTTTAATTTGACATTTTATTTTATTCAATAAAATTTGGATGCAAATATTTTTAATTGAAGCTTTGATTTATTTTCTTATTAATTTTTTTAGTAATCATAAACTAACTTCTTTATTTTTTGTAGGTTTTTATTCTTTGGTGGACTAATTTGTTTCTTTTTTCTAGGATTTAATAATCAAATAGTGTTAATTTTGGTTAGATTAAATTTTCATTTATATTTTTATGTGTGAATAAAGTTTGTAATTATTTCTCCTCCTCATTTCTTTGCATGCGTATTTTTGTTCATTTTATGTGTTATTTGTTTTATCTATTTGTTAATATAGTTTGAATGTATGATATTATGGATGATGGATTAAATTGCATGAAAATTGGACTAATGACAACTTGGATTTAATTATAAAATTTGAAAGTTGTTTGGAGGCAATTGCAATTTTGCATGTTAATAAAGAAATAATTTAATAATTAAAAAATAAAATATAAAACACAAATGGAGAACAAACGTAATATTGGGTGGACATTCTAAAAGTCCATATCCAGTTTCCAAACTTAATCTTTGAGGATGTTTGTTGGGGGCCTTTTATAGGATCCATTTGCTATAAAAGTGTCTTGGATTTCATCCTGGTGGCGACTCCCATCTTCGATATGGGCTTAAAGTCTATGTTGTATTTTTTAGTGGGCCTTGAGCCTACACAGTGCTGTAGTCACTAAACATTTGAGCGCTCACTAAACCCCACCACCTATAGTAATTATTTCTCCAAATTTTGGGTTTTGGGTGCGTGTGCCAAAAAAAATTGTTAGATTTGTGCAAGCATGCTAAAGGAGAAATTTCTCAAAATAAAACCTGAATTCTTTTTAGATAGATATGGATCCTTAAGTTTCTTTACCATAATTTGTTTGGATTTCACAAATGAAAATTATTTACTATTTGCATGATCAAACTCCAAATTTTGGACTTTGACAAGCAATTTAGATTCTAATGATTTTCTTTAAGTGTGTGGGAAGTTCATCAACTATCAAGAATAATTGTTAAATGATTGGAGACAATGAAATACTCCTTAAAAAAGTATAAATATGTATTTGATGAAGTATCTTAATCTATGCAAGTCTACAATCTTTGAGAAATAATTATATACCAAAAATATAAATTTTTGAATATACAGTGGTCTACTCACGAGCCACCTCATGACCTAGATTGATAAGTATGCTTTTGGGGTAATTCGATCTTTGAGATTCAAGGAGAATTTTTGACATCTTTAGAGCTTTATAATGAGAAAATGATTTCTTCACTTTTAAAGTAGACATCTTAAGCTTTCTAAATTACATTTACTTGTCAAAATCCAATCTCCTTTGGGTATGCAAATCTTAACTCAAAGTCAACATATGCAGCTTTCATTCTAGGTTGCACAACTGTTAGTAGGTCAACAATATCTTGAGCTACAGAGGTTCAATTGAGATGATTCAAAGTGATATGGCAAGATAAGACTATTATCTATAATTTTTATAAAGAAAGTTTAGGTTTATTTGATCATCTTCAATCCCATCCATGAGCATCTCACGAGTTGGTCACAAGTTATCCCCTGTTAGAAAAATTTGGAGCTCATTTTTGGCAAAATGATTAAGGCTACTCATGAGCTACCCTCATGATTGTAATGAGAAAATATCAGCTTGTGAGGCAATCTTGATAGCATTCAATGACCATTTTGAATGTAACGGTCCTCAAACTGACGCTCATAATCCAAAACTTGTTCTTTACGATTGTGAGCAGTGTTCTAATAGAAATAAGTTCAAATTGAATCAAAAATCAATTATAAATATTAGAGACATGTTTGATACATCCAAAAACCATATTTTTGAGTGTTTATCTATATAAACACTCCATAGAGTTCAATTGAAGGTTTAAGAAACTTGTTTCTCATTCATTCTCTTTTAAGCATTCAATTAAGCTCTCAAATTCTCTTTTAAATAATTTTTCTTGTATTTGTGTAATTCTTGTGAGAGTTAGTGAGTGTTAGAATAGAAATTCTTGTTCTTCTATTTTTTGGGATTAAGAAAATGGGAAGTGAGATTCTATTCTAAAAGGAATTGATTTCAGTATTGTCCATTGAAAAACTTAGGATTTGATTTTTGAGTGAGCCTTAAAAACTCAAGTTGTAAGGTTATAAGAGTGAGTTATAAAACTCTTTTGTAGTTTCAATCTTGTGAATAAGATTGTGGGTGATTGAAAATACTAACTTGGGGATAATTTAGGTGGAGACGTAGGATTATTGTTGAATTTGAAATCCTTAAATCATTGCGTTCTTCGTTCTTCCTTCTCAACATTCATTCAATTCTTGGTTAATTCCTTTAAATCATTTTTATTTTACCAAAACCCTTATTAGCCTTATTCACTCCCCCTTTAAGGATTTTTAATTGGTATCAGAACTTGGATTTTAGGAACTTAATTGCTAGAATACAAGATCATATGGAGTGAACTTCAAAATTTTTCTTTATTTAGACTATTCTTTAATGGATATGACTATCCTCATTAAAAGTTTAAAATTAAGCTATATTTAGATTGTGATTCCATTAGACTTTGGGAAGTTATTCTTAAAGGTTGGCAACCACCAAAAATACCACTGATGGTGTAGAAACTACTTTTTCAAGAAGTGATTGAAGCAACGATCAAAAGGAAGAAAACTACAAAAATAAGAAAGTTATTATCACTTTACTCTCTTTTATGACAAGAGAAGAAGAAGGAAAGCTTTAACATTGCATTTTGGCCAAGGAAATGTGGGAGACCTTGGAGAATTATTATAAAGGCAATGTACAAGTAAGAAGCAAAAAGGTTCAAATTCATATGTATGAATATGAACTCTTCAAAATGAAGCCTTAAGAATTAATCATGGAGATGACAAACTATCTTAATGCTCTGCTTATAACCCTTAAGAAACTTGAAAAATAGTTCTCTAAGGAAGAGGTGAACAATAAGATTCTAAGAATCATACTTAAGTAGGATTAGGAATCTCGAGTCATTTCAATTGAGGAAGCTCAAGGCCTCTTTACCCTTTCAACTGATATGCTTATTGAAAAGCTCATAACATTTGAACTTATAATTAAGCAAAGAAGTAAAAAGCAAAAAGAAAAGGAAGAAAAGAAAAAGAGCATAGCACTAAAAGCTCTTTAAAAAGATAGTAAAGAGGAAAACATTAAATATTCTAATGATAAAGATGGTGATATTGTCATGCTTACTAGAAATTTCAAAAAGTTCTTGAAAAAGAAAAATTTCTCAAGAACAAGAGACTTCAACAAGAAGTATGAAGGAGAAGGCAAGAAGAAAACTAAAGAGGTTACTTGCTATGAATGCAAAAAATTGAGAAATAATAGAAGTGAGTGCCTTAAACTCAAATTTAAGAACAAAGGAGCAAAGGATAAGAAGAAGGCCTTCAAAGCTACTTGGAATGATTCCTCTGAATTTGAAAAGAATAAGGAACAATAAGAAGCGGTCAATCTTTGCTTTATGACTCTTAAAGATGAAAAAGAGGTACCATATATTTCTAAATCTTCTTGTGATGAGTATTGTGCATATGATGATGATGATGATGATGATGAGACCTCTATTATGTGCAAACTCTTACTTAAGTGCAAAAGCTTACTTTCTAGAAAGAGGCATTATAAGTATGAGTTAAGTAGCTTAACTAAAGAATTTAACAAGTTAATAATTGAATTTTCTAGTCTTATTAAATCAAATGATAACTTACTAGTGATTTAAAATCTTTTAATTCATTAGAAGAATAACTCAAGAAAGCAAGTGATGAAAATCATAAAATTTCCAATGAGGTAGTTAAGCTAAAAAATTCTATATCAAAATTTTAAAGAGGAAAAGAGAGTTTAGATAATTTACTTGACTATAAAAAATTTCATGAAAATACTCATGAAATTGGATAAGCTAATGGAATGACCTCTTCTTCATCAACATCATATATTAAATCTGCTAAAGCATCATGCAATTCCATTCATTCTATCTCTAAACTAATTGAGACTCAAGCTTTTAAAACTAATAAGTCTCATGTATTAAATATTAAAGAAAAGTCTTATAAGACTCAATCCTATGCGACATAAAAAGGTAAGTCTCATGCTAGAAAAGCACAACCTAAACATGCTTATATGTACACTAAACATAACACTCATAAGCATGTTACACAACATAATTCACTTAAACATGTTGCAAAAACCTATCAAAATACACATTGTCATTATCAATGTATGTCTCACACTATTACTCAAAATAATTTTAAGAGACACTTATCACCACAACACAAAAGGCATGTTTCACATATTAGGAAAGCATATCATCCTAGGAGAAATAAATTTGAAAATGTTGTATGTTCATATTGCATGACCAAAGGTCACACCAACAATGTGCGCCTCTATAGAAGACTACACATGAATTTGCTTTATTTGGATTATCTTGAAATGAACCAACCTAGACTAAGAAAAGTTTAGGTTCAAAAGAACACTTAAATTATTTTGTGTATGTGTGCTTGAAATCCAAAAGAACAAAAAGAAAGTGATGTCTTGATAGTGGATGTTCAAAGCACATGATGAGAGACAAGAAGTAATTCAACAAGCGTGATGCTAAGGATGGAGGACATGTTATATTCAAAGATAATGCAAAATGAAAGATTATTGGCATTAGAGAAATTGGTTACCTTCAATCCTTATCTATACATCATATGTTATTTATTGATAGTCTTAAAAATAATTTTCTTAATATAAGTCAATTATGTAACAAAAGAAATGAAGTAACTTTTTATCCTAGAAATTGCTTTGTTAGTAGTTTTGATAAAGATAAAGTAACTTTTAGTGGTGAAAGGATAGACAATGTCTATGTTATTGACTTGAAAAAGGTTGATAACAAGCATATCAAATGCTTGATGTCTATTTCCCATGACACATGGACTTGGCATATAAGGTTAGGACATGCAAATTTTAAGCTATTGAATGATCTTTGTAAATATGAACTTATGATTAATTTACCTAAGCTTGATTTCAATAAGGATAAACCTTATGATGCTTGTCAAAAAGGAAAATAATCTAAGTCTTCATTTAAGCTAAAAAATATAGTGTCCACTTCTAGACCACTTGAACTTATACATATGGATTTGTTTGGACTAACTAGAGTTACTAGTCTTGGTGGAATGCACTATACATACGTATTGGTTAATGACTACTCTAGATTTACTTGGGTGTGTTTTATTGCTCATAAGAATGATGCATTTAAAGCTTTTGAAAATTTTTCTAAAAGAGTTCAAAAAGAAAAAGGATTTTATATTTCATCATTTAAAAGTGATTACGGAATTGAATTTAAAAATAATTTTTTCAAAACCTTTTGTAATGAAAATGATATTTCACATACATTTTCATCTCCTAAAACTCCTTACCAAAATGGGGTAGTTGAAAGGAAAAATAGAACTCTTATGGACATGGCTAGAATAATGCTTCATGAGTATAATTTGCTTATATACTTTTGGGTGAAAGTTGTTAACACGTCATGTTATATTATAAATAGAGTTTTTAAAAGACCAATTTTAAATAAAACTTCTTATGAGCTATAGAACAATAGAAAACCCAAAATCTCATAGCTAAAAGTATTTTAATGCAAGTGCTTTATATTGAATACCAAGGATAATCTTAAAAATTTTGACTCTAAAGCTGATAAAGGAATTTTCCTAAGCTATTCCATTTCTAGTAAAGCATATAGAGTATTTAATAAAAGAACTCTAGTAGTTGAAAATTCAATGCATGTTGTATTTGATCAATCAAACTCATTTGATCCTAGAAAGAATGTTTGTAGTGTTAATGATATAAGTGAACTTGTGGAAGAGAAAAATTAAGAAGAAAATGTCAGTAAACCTTTGAAGCTAGAAGATCCCACAAAAGAGAATGATGAGGAGATACCTTAATCTATCTTAAAGGGTGAACTTCCAAAGGATTGAAAATTCAAGAAATTTCATCCTTAAAACTTTATTATAGGTGACACTATAAAAGGGGTAACTACTATATCTAAACTTAAATCTATTATTAACTTAGCCTTTATTTCTTAAATTGAACTAAAAAATATTAATGATGCTTTGTGTGATGAATTTAAGGTCTTTGCTATGCAAGAAGAGTTAAATCGATTTGAGAGAAACAAGGTTTGGGCTTTGGTTCCTAGACTTAAACATTATCCTATTATAGGCACCAAATGGGTGTTTAGAAATAAAATGAAGGAACAAGGTGTAATAACTAGGAATAAAGGTAGATTAGTAACCAAAGATTATAACCAAGAGAAAGACATTGATTATGATGAAACCTTTGCCTTAGTTACAAGGTTAAAAGCTATTAGAATAGTACTTGCATTTACATCATTCATGGATTTTAAACTTTATCAAATAGATGTTAAAAGTCCATTTCTAAATGGTTTCATTGAAAAGGAGGTATATGTTAAGCAAACTTTGAGTTTTAAAAATTTTGATTCTTTAAATCATGTTTTAAAACTATTAAAAGCATTGTATGGATTGAAACAAGCTCCAAGAATTTGGTATGAAATATTGAGCAACTTCCTATTAGAAAAAGGTTTCTCTAAAGGAAAAATTGACACAACTCTTTTTATAAAGAAATCCAAACATGATTTATTAATTTTCCAAATATATGTTGATGATATTATTTTTAGTGCTACTAACCATTGCTTATGTGAGGAATTCTCTAAATTAATCTAAGGAGAATTTGAGATGAATATGATGGGAAAACTCAAGTTCTTTCTTGGACTTCAAATTAAGCAATATAAAGATGGAATTTTTATCAAACAAACCAAATACATAAGAGACATTCTTGAGAAGTTTGGCATGGATGGAGCTAAGATGAGCAAAACTCTAATAAGCACTACAACCAAGCTTAGTATGGATAACAATGGCAAACTTGTTGATGAAAAATGATTTAGAGGTATGATCGGATCCTTTTTTTATTTAACTATTATTAGACTCTATATTATGTTTACTACTTGCTTATATGATAATTTTCAATCTAGTCGTAAAATGTCTCATTTGAATGCTATTAAAAGAATTTTCAAATATCTTTGTAGTACAATGCATTTAAGACTTTGGTATCTGAAGAGTTCTTCCTTTGACTTGATTAGTTATTCTGATTCAAAATTTGTCGGTAGTTTACTAGATAGAAAAATTACTTCCAGAACTTGTCAAATTTTAGGTAATTACTTAGTTTCTTGGTTTAGTAAAAAATAAGTTTCGGTTGTCTTGTCCACCGCTGAAGCATAGTATGTGGTGTCTAGTTATTGTTGCACACAAGTTTTATAGCAAAAATAATAACTTTTTGACTATGACATTGATATTAATCATATTCCTATTAATTATGATAATACAAGTGCTATAAACCTTAGGAAGAATCCCATTCAGCACTCTAAAACTAAACATATAAATGTTAGACATCATTTCTTGCGTGATCATGTGCAAAATGGTGATATTTTCTTAAATTTGTTGATACTAATCATCAATTAGCTGACACTTTTACCAAGCCTCATTGTGAGGAAAGAATGAATTTTATTAAGTATGAACTGGGTATAATTGATGGATCGAGTGTGTCTTGATTTTATGCTATATTGATTGATGGTTGAACTATTTTCATGTGAAATCATGTTGTGCTTATTAATTGTTTTGGTTATTAATTTTGATTTTGATCTTAATAATCTTTTCAATTTTTTTGCTATTTAATAATTAGTTATTGATTTAAATTCAATTAATTAATTATTTTATTTTAGCAAAATTATTCCCTCTTTCTTCCTCCTCAACAAGAAAAATTATTTTTTTTATGTTTTTATGTGTTTTTTGTCAATTTCTATTTGGTTTATTTTTAGTATATTTTTCATATCTAAGCTTTGAGCTGATAGTTTATTTTTATGATTATTTTGTGTCAGTTTAGGTTCAGTTTATTTTCTAGATATAAACCATAAGCTGTTAGTTTTATGCCTTGTCTACAATTAATATCTTAATATCATTGTAACTCTATCCTTTTCATTAATGCTTTTTTTTATTTTCTTTTATAATTTTCTTTTGCATTTTGACAAAGGGAGAGAAATAATTAAGTTTGCATGTGTATTTAGTTAATTTCTTTTAAGGAAGAAAATTATTTTTACCAAAGATGTGTTTATAGTAACATCACTATATGATAGTGTGTCCTTGATATCAATTTTTTTTAATCCAAATATTATTGTATTTTAGTATTTTTCAATAGGGGGAGAAAATTATTTAATTTTTTTCTTTCCATAATTTTGTTTATGCATGCATAGTAACAATGTAAGTGTGGCTAGTTTTGTCCTTATGATAAAAAGTCTTATTTAGCTTACTTTGTTTATGTATGACATATATTTTATAAAGATTTAGTATATCTTTGTTTTCATTATTTTGGTTTGTGATCTTTTATTCCCTTTACAATTTTTGGTTTCTTTAGGTTCATTTCCCTTTATATCTCTCTCTTTTCTTTTTGTCTTTGACAAAGGGAGAGAAAAAACTATGTTTGTAATATGCTAAATTCCACATGATCATTAACTAGCTAAACTCTATATGATCATATGATAATTAAGTTTTTAAGTTTCAATATAGTGCTATATGTACTATTTTTGTGATGCATATGTAATATTTTTATGATGCATTCTAGTAGCACTACATGCATATATGTGTGAAATTATTTCCTTCAAATTACCTAACAATTTATTTTAATGATTATGTTATCATATTTTTAACACATTTGTTATGTTAGGCCATGTTCTTTTTAAAATTTTATGTTGTCTTTATTTTTGACAAAAAGGGGGAATAAAATAAAATAATATAATATTTCTTATTGTATTTATAAAAGGAGAGTAATAAAGAAATATATAAGAAAAATTTGTTATTCCTTACATATGCCATGTTAATTCAATTACTTTTATGCCCTAATACATGGTGTATTCTATTGAATTTTATGTCTATATTAAGGGGGAGGAAAATTGTTCACATAATGCATCAATTTAATTTGAGAGGGTTAGCTATTCCATACAATCTATACTTATTCATGTCATTTGTTTTTTAATACTTATACACTTCATTTATTATCTTATCAAATTGGTTGTTCAAGCCAAAAAGGGGGAGATTGTAGACCATTTTCTTGATCAAACTCCTAATTTTGGACTTTGATAAACAATTTAGAATCTAATAATTTCCTTTAAGTGTGCAGGAAGTTCATTAGCTATCAAGAATAATTGTTAAATGATTAGAGACAATGAAATACTCCTTAAAAAAGTATAAATATGCATTTCACTAAATTATCTCAATCTATGCAAATCCAAAATCTTTGAGAAATAATTATATACCAAAAATATGCATTTTTGGATATACAGTGGTCTGCTCATGAGCTGCCTCACGACCTATATTGATAAGTATGCTTTTAGGTTAATTTGATCTCTGAGATTCAAGAAGGCTTTTTGACATCTTTAGAGCTTTATAATAAGAAAATGATCTTCTTTACTTTTGAAGTAGACATCTAAATCTTTTTGAATTGGCTTACTTGTCAAAATTCGAGCTCATTTAGGTGCAAATCTTGAGTTGAAATCAACAAATGTAGCTTTCATTGCCCAACTCTTAGTATTTCAATAATATCCTGAGCTACAGAGGTTTAATTTAGGTGATTCAAAGTGACATGGAAAGATAAGACAACTATCTATAACTTTTATGAAGAAAGTTTAGGTTGATTCTGTAATATCCTGAGTTTTTAAATAATTTTAAACTGCATCGGGATATGCAGTGTTAATAATTTTCATATATATTTTTGAATTTTTAATTAGTTTATTATTTATTAAAGTCATTTTAATTATTTTTAAGTCCTTTACGTAAATTTTTTTTTGAAAATTTTATTTCAGGAAAATTAAAACGTAAATAAATAAATATTAATTATTTTAGACGGTTTATGAATTTGCATGAGTCCATGCATGATTTTTAAATGTTGAATAAAAATATACATGTATACATGCATTTAAATTAAATTAGGGTTTATTTAATTAAATTAAATTAAATTATATAGTTTTAATATTAATTGTGTATATATGTATATATGTGTATATATATTATTAAAATAAGTGTGTCGTGCATATTTATTGTGTGTATTATATTATATATTAAAATAATAATGGAGATATATATATATATATATATACATATGTACATATAATATACATAACTAAAATAGAGTTTACAAAAATTACAATTGTGTCATTATCACCTTCTTCTTCCTCCCGATCGCCCCTTCACCATGTTCGTCACCTGCAATGCCATTCTCTTCCCGTCGGTGTGCCTCCTGGCGTGCCACCTTCCCTTCTAGCCATTCCCGACGTCTAAAGCTTCCTTCTCCGGCGTGATTTGATCGGATTTCCATCAAGTTGACGAAAGTTGCCATTAACGCCGATCGATGACTTTCTGGCCACCGTTTTGAGCCCCACTGGTCTCTATCTCTTCCTTGAGCTCCGGTAAGTGCATTTCCAAGCTTTGCTTCACTTGCAATGGTCTCAATTTCCCTAGGTTTCGAATTTTCATTTTCGGCCTACTAGGGTTTCTGAATTTTTTGAGCTTCAATTTGGTTTATTCATGCAATCTTCCTTCACAAACATTGATCCTAGTAGCTCAGTCTACATGTGGTAATTTTTGTGGAATTTTTGGGAATTATTTTGATTTTTGTGAATTTTTTTATTATTTTATTAACATTTTCTAATTTTTGTAATTTAATTAATTAAATTATGAAATTGTATTTTATGGTTTTTATAGGTGTTAAAATTAATTTTATAAATTTATTTGTAATTTTTGTGATTTTTATATAATTATTGTGAATTTATTTAGTTTATGTAATTTTTAGAAAATTAGGTTAATTATGTGTTTTATTGAAATTAATTGGTTAATTGAGTATATTTGTTGATATTATTGAATTATATGTTGAGAAATTAATTTTTGAGTAATTATATTATTTTTAGTGAATTTTTGAATAATTATAGTGAATTTATATAACTAGGGGTATTTTGGTAATTTGACACTAAATTGGCTAAAAATATAATTAAATTGGTTTTAATAGTTATTTGAGGTATAAAAATGATTTCTACAAATTATTTAGTATTTTTAACTAATTAAAACTATTTTTCGTAAATTATTTTCAAATTATATATTATATACTATTTTTTTAAATAAATGAGTTTTTATCGGTTTTTAATATGTTTTAGGCTTAATTGTGTAATTTGGAGTTTTAAAATGTATTTTGGTCAATATTTATGAATTTATAAAGAATTATCGATTTTAATAATATTTTATTTAAAATCAGAGTTTTATTGCAATTATCGGTTAAATAATTATTTTCAGCGTTTTAAATATTTATATTTGCTATATTTTGATCACTCAAGGGTATTTTTGGTATTTCTGGCATTTAAATGTGTTCTGTGTATATCTTATGAATTGTGAGCCTCGGTCGATAGAATTGTAGTTTGGGAGTCCGACCGAGGGGTTGTGTGGTTGTGTATTCTTGAAGTGTGTTTTCTGTGCAGGATCGACTTTACTTTTGTAGGGAGATGTCCGTTTTATAGAGACTCTGCTGAAATTTTGGTAGATTTCTCATAAAACGTGACAACTGGTCCGAGTCTAATTCTGAATTCTTGATTGAATCTGTTTATAGTAATCCTAGAAGTATAGAGTTAGCAGTTATTTTGACAGTTATTATTATTTTATTTTTCTAGCTGCGCCGAGACTGAGACCTAACAGATCATGCCCACCGAGTCAGTCTCGAGGAGCACTAACATGTGAGTTATTATACTGTATATATATGCGTTGCATATAGGATGCATCACGTAGGGTTTTTCATTTTCATTATATGTTTTTAAAGAGATTTAAATGATAATATTTTTGGTATATCTAGGGTTGTATTTTTGTATATATGCATATTAAATAATTATGCATGTTATTCTGATATGTGCACATTAAACAATTAGGTTTAGGTTTGATACATTTTAGTAATATATACATGTTTGAAATGTACACTTAGTCATAATTATTTTATTAAATGATTAAAATACTTTAGGTATAATGTCAGTGTATTTTAGATTTATTCTTAAATAATTGCATGCTATATTATGAACCTACACTTAAATTGTTTTTAAGTTTATTTTTGGTATATTTTTTATATATTTCCTAAATAAATGCATATTGTATTATTGATACACACTTAATTGTTTTTAACTATATTAATGGTTTACCTTTAGTATATTTCACACTTTATTTGACATATATATATATATATATATATATAATATATGGTTGATTTTACTATCATGAATATTGTTCTACATTAATTATTTTTCGAATGAATGTTTTATTTTAAATGAAGGATATCAATAGAACGTGCTTCCTAGTGGGCAGCACTAGGACCGTGTACGTACCGGTGCGATAGATAAGGGTTAAGTGAGAAATTAATTTGGTGATTATAATTGATTTAATTAATTTGACTAAGATTAATGGTATGTTAGATAGTGTGATTGCTGAAGCTCAGTTGACCAGGGGTCTCGGGGCCAATCACACTGACAATCAGACTGCTGGAGCTCCGTTGACTTAGTGTCTCGGAGCCAGTCTACTATCCATAGTGGAATGAATTATCTATTAGGTTGATTGAGATGTGAGGTGATAGATAGTGTGATTACTGGAGCTCGGTTGACCAAGTGTCTCGGGGCCAATCACACTGACAGCCAGACTGCTAGAGCTCGGTTGACTTAGTGTCTCGGGGCCAATCACACTGATAGTCAGACTGCTGGAGCTCGGTCGACTTAGTGTCTCGGGGCCAGTCTACTGTCTAGATTAGAATAAGTGTTCTCTTTAGAATCAAGTGAGCCTGTATGGTTAAAGTGATGATGGGGTTGTTTGAGGTTGCTATTATTAGGGTTATATGGATCCTTCATGAATTAAACTAAACGTTTTCTACATTTAGTATATTTATAAAAGCAGAGTTTGGCATTCGTGTGAAATGTGTGTATATACATATATATATAAGAATGCCTGAGTGTTATGGTTTAGATTACATGTATATATAGTATAATAATTCACTTAGTGAGGTCTGACCCCCCTCAATTATTTTTTTTTAAGAGATCCTATATCGTCGGACCTTAGTAGTAGAGTTCCTCGCCGGTGTTCTTTAGTCCTGGCTATTTTATGTAAATGTATATTCTAAACTCTAATTTGTATTCTAGAAACTGCAGTAGTAGTATTGTTGTGTTGGAAGAGTATTATTTTGTTTGGATATTAAATACTCTGAGAATTTGTATTTGAGCACTGTTCGAATACGTATTTATTTATGAAAGAATTTGGAGTATTTATTTTATATAATGATTCAAAAAATTTTAATTTTGTCATACTTTTTATCTATTTATTGTATGATTTTATTTTCTTAGGCTTGCTACGATTTCCGGATTCGAAAGAATTCCCATTCCCTAGCACCGATCATGATTCCTAGTTTGGGTCATGATAGATTCGATCGTCTTTAGTAGTTCTCACGAGCATTTCATGAGCTAGTCATAAGCTATCCCCTGTTAGTGCATTAGGAGCTCAAATTTGGCAAAATGATCAGTGCTCCTCATAAGCTACCCTCATGATCATGAGGAGTAAATATAAGCTTATGAGGACAGTCTTGATAGTATTCAATAGACATTTTTTAATGTAACAGTCCTCACAAGCCAGAACTTGCTCCAAACGATCGTGGGTGGTGTTCTAACAGAAATACACCCAAATTAATTCAAAAATCAATTATAGACATTGGAGACATGTTTCATACATCCAACAACCATATTTTTTCTAGTTTATCTATATAAACACTTTATAGAGTTCAATTGAAGGTTTAAGAAACTTGTTTATCATTCATTCTCTTTTAAGCATTCAATTAAACTCTCAAATTCTCTCTTTTGTATTTGTGTAACTCTTGTGAGAGCTTGTGAGTATTAGAATAGACAGTCTTATTCTTCTATTTTCTGTGATTAAGAAAATGGGAAGTGAGATTTTATTTTCAAAGGAATTGGTTTAAGTGTTGTCCATTGAAACACTTAGGATTTGGTTTTTGAGTAGGACTTGAATATTCAATTTATAAGGTTGTAAGAGTGAGTCAGAAAACCCTTGTGTAGTTTCAATCTTATGAATAAGATTATGGGTGACTAAAAATTTTGACTTAGGGATAAGTTAGGTGGAGACGTAGGATTATTGTTGAATCTGAACTCCTTAAATCATTATGTTATTCATTCTTCCTTCTTAACATTCATTCAACTCTTGGTTAATTCCTTAAAATCATTTTTAATTTACTAAAACTGTCATTAGCCTTATTCACCTCCCTCTCTAAGGCCCTTTCAAAAATAAATTTAAGAATAAAGAAACTATTTAAGCAAGTAAAGGGAGATTGTATTGATTTTAAAGCTTAATACAAAGTGAAAGATGAACAAGCTAAAGAGAATAATAGTGCTAAAATAATTAACTAATGATAACAATTGACAATAGATATTTGTAGATGATGTAGATGTAAATGTGTGTTGATGTTGATGTGAGTTCTTTTCTCGCTTTTATAGGCATTTTGACCTGTAGACTACTCCAAATTAATTCTCAAGCAGCTCAAGAGTCTCTGCCATTTCATGCAGGCATAAATTCATGCAACATTTATCCCCAAGCAGTGTCTGAACAGTCCATCTCTAGAATCTTCTTGCTTTGGCACCAAACTGTTTCACTTCCTGAATCTTCTTATATCTTTAGTCATTAAGTTGTATGGTTGGGCTTTTCATTTATTTTGGTCTTCAAAATTCTAATAAAATCAAATAGATTAATATTTTAACTAAAAATATTAAATTAAGCCACTAATTTAATGGCCTTATTATTTTAGTAAAAAATTTCATACATGGCACAAAAAATGCCCCCCATATATAATTAGCTTGGGTAATCCAATGCTAATTTACATGTAAAATAAAAGGTCAAAATTTTTTATCGGCAATTTTTTTAATTAATAAAAAAGGCAATAAAATATTGCAAGCCACATAAATTTATATCATATGAACAAAGTTAATCAATTGAAAACATGGCCCATTAAATTTGTTTTCTTTTTACTTCTTTTTAAAATAGTAACGCCCCTTTTTTTTATACGTTCTTTTTTTTTCTTCCAGATCACTCACCTGTATCTTTTATCTCTGCCAGACAACAAATCCTTTCAGTGAATAGCATCACATTGCTGCCACCTCACTGGACAATAATCACCCAGCCAATCCACTAGTCCCCGACGTTGAGAAGCAGCTTTGGGCTGCTCCTTACCGTGACACACCACGATCCAGGCAGTAACATGTAGTTGCTCTTTCACACATCACTAGCGTTGCCAAATAGCATGATGCTGCCTCTGTCGCGTGCGAGTTCTAAGCACCTCACTCCTCGGTTACTTATACTCATGCTTCGATCACCAATCTTTCATTTAAAGTTGTTGCTCCCTCTTAAACAAAGCAAATAAAGCTGCTGTTCCAATTTATTTCTCAACTCTAAATCAGCATTTCCTTACTCTTCTTTTGGTTTTGCAATTTTTGTAAATCATTTATACACATTCAATCAAATTCCCAAGGCAAATTCTTATCCAAAGTGTATTTCTAGAAAGAGGTAATTTTATTTTCCTCTCTTATTAATCTTTAAGATTAATTGCTACAATCAATTGTGATTTGGCTTGTGATTTGGTACTTAGAATTTATTTTATTATTGGGAATGATTGTATAATATATTTGGCTCCTTAGAGGGTATTTAGCCAAAAAATTGAATTTATTTTTGGCATTTGTAATAATCATAGTTTTTAAATTATTTTATTATATAATGAGATATGCAGTGTTAATAAAATTTAAAAGTTAAATTTAATTACTTTACTATTTTATGATTAATTACTATTATTTTATGTTTAATTAAATTTTCTACGTAAATATTTTATTTTGATACTTATTACTTTAAACATTTAATTTGCATTATTATTTCTATTATTATTAGTTTTATTAATATACATTATTTGCATTATTATTACGTTATTTAATGAGTATTGTTTATATTATTGATATTAGTATTTATGTTAAACTATGTATTTTATGTAAATATGTATTTTAGAAATTATTAATTAAGTTGGTAATTAGGGTTTGTGTTTATTATTATATGTGTGTGTGTTTATATATATGTGTATATATATATGTGTGTGTGGATATATATTACGTGGTGGAGATTCTTTGACAAAAATTTTATTATATAGTATTATAATATATAGTTATATTATAAAGGTTATTAATATATATTTTATATACATACAAACATACAAACACAGTAAACATTCAAGCACTAAACGCAAAAATACATTCAACTCTTTGTAAATCCATTTCCTTCCCCGTGCACGTCCGATCATCCCTTTCCACTGTGCCTCAATCGCTTCCGACCGACCACCTCCTTCCTTTGCCAGCTTCACCGCCCTCCTCCTCTTTCCCCGGCGCCGGTAGCAAGCTTAACCAAGACAGTGGCCAATTCTCCATCTTTTCCGACCACCATTTTGCACGCTTTCGGTGTCTAACTACTCCCTGAGCACCGATAAGCACGAATCCAACCTCTATTTTAGCTCTAATCCATCCGTTTTTATGTTTTGTTGATTTTTAGTTTTTGAACTATTAAGGTTTCCAATTCTTTTAAGTTAAATCTTGTTGAATCTTGCAAACTCCCTTTACTAAAGTTGATCTTGGTAGCTTACTCTACATGTTTATATTTTTGTTATAATTTTTGGAATTTATTTTAATTTTTGTGAATTTTTGAATATTTTATTATTATTTACTGAATTTTCATAAATTAATTTATTTAATTATAAAATTTGTTGATTTAGTGTTTTTATGAGTTATTATTAATTTTGGTGTTGAGAAATTAAATTTTGTGAATATTATATAATTTTTTGTAATATTTATAGTTTATGTAGATATTGAAATATTAGGTTAAATATGTATTTTTGTTGAAATTATTGTTTAATAATGTGTTTTAGTTGATATTAGTATTATATATGTTGGTAAAATAATTTTAATGATTTAATATGATTTTGATAGAATTTTTGAGTAATATTAGTATTATTATGGATATTTTGAATTATTAGGGTAATTGTGTAATTTTGTGATAATTATAGTTAAATATTATGTTTTAATTGGTTTTAGAATTATTTAAGGTATTAAAATGATTTTTACAAATTATTTACTATTTTTAACTAATTAATACCAATTTTCAAAAATTATTTTCAAATAATATATTATATATTATATATTATTTTGCTAATAAAATGGGTTTTTATAACTTTTTGTTATATATTTGGGTTAATTAGGTTATTTGGATTTATAAAAATGAATTATTATTATTTTATGTGTAATTATTGGAAAAATTGGATTTTTAATAATATTATATTATTATTTAGGATTTTTAATTAATTATTGTGAAATAAGTATTTTTGGTGTTTTAATATTTAAATAATTATATTTTGACATTTTAAGGATAATTGTGGAATTTATTGATTTTTAATATATTTATTATTTTATTTATATTTACGGTGGATTTGTGAACCTCGGTTGGAGAATTGTGCAGTTCGAGGTCCTAACTGAGGGTTGTGTGAATTCCGATTTTAGAAGTATATTTTCTTGCAGGACTGACTCTACTTTTTAGTAGAGAGATATCCATTTTACAGAGGAGGTTTTGCTGAATTTTTGATAGAATTCTCGTAAAACGTGACATCGGGTTGATTTTGAAATTCTGTGTCTGTCTGTATTCTGTAGTCTTAGATCGAGTCTCTTTAGAGGTTTAAGTTAGATTTATCTTGATTTTCATTATTATTTATTTATTTATTGCACTGAGACCGAGGGCTAGTGGATCGGGCCCATCGAACCAGTCTTGTGGAGCACAAACTTGTGAGTTATTATTTTATATATACATCTCACTTAGGTTGCATGTTTTAGAATATACATGTTTTGAATTGTATTTATTCAAAAATTATTTTATTGAATGTTTAGTATACTTTAGGTATATTTTTAGTATATTTTTTATATATTTCTAAATAAATGCATGTTTTAGTTTTGATATATACTTAGCATGTTTTTAATATATTATTGGTTTATTTTTGGTATATTTCATGGTTGATTTGAATTTATTTGACATATATATACTCGAAATATACTTAGTTTATGTTAGGTATATTTCTGGTATATATATGGTTTATTTTGTTATTATGAATGTATTCTGCATTATTTATTTTTCTGTAATGTTTTATTTAAATGAAGGATATCGACAGAATGTGCTACCTAGTGGGCAGCACTAAGACCGTGTACGTACCGGTGTGATAGATTTAGGGTTGAGTGAGAATCATTTGTGGTATTATGATTTGATTAAGATTGATTAATGATTTGAGATGTGATATGATTGATAGTATGGTTGCTGGAGCTCAATTGACCTAATGTCTCGGGGCCAATCACACTGACAGTTAGACTGCTGAAGCTCGATTGACTTAGTGTCTCGGGGCCAATCTACTATCCATATGGAATAAGTGAATTTATTTGGAATTAAGTGAGCCTGTATGGCTAGAGTGATGTTATGGTTGATTGAGGTTGCGATTTAATAGGGTACTATTTGATCCTTCATAAACTTATGTTTTTCAGTATTATTATATAAGTAATTTTTAGCATCTGTGTGAAATGCTTGTATATATATTTATTATATATGAATGTTTGATTGCATTTGTCATTAGGAAATGCATGTATATATATTATAACAATTCACTCAGTGAGGTCTGACTCCCCTTAGTTAATTTTTCAGGAGATTTTTCTTCTTCAGACCTCAACAGTAGACCGATCCACCGGATTTCTTCAACCCCAACTTGTTTATGTAAATTATCTACTTAACTTTATTTATACTCTAGAAAACTGCAGTAGTGAGTTGTATTTTGTATTTACTGTATGTGGTTCTAATTCAGAGGTATTTCTCTGAATATTGTATTAATATATTTTATTTTATAATATGACAAAGTTATATTTTAATTATATTGATTTGAGTTTTATTTTGGTGTATATTTTATTTTTTATTGTATGCTTTTATCTTTTAAGGCTTGCTACGAGTTCCGAATTTGAAAGAATTCCCGTTCCCTAACGCCGGTCATGACTCCTAGTTTTGTTTCGTGACAACATTGCTCAAAAATTTCATTATTGATTCTCTTTTGCATTAATGAAATGAAGTGAGATAAAGAGGCAATATTTGTAATATCTCGTGTTTTTTTTTTAAATATTTTTACACTGTATCGGGATATGCAGTGTTAATAATTTCTGTATGTTATCTGATATTTTTACGAGTTAATATTGATTTAAAACCTATTTTAATTACTGTGTATTATTTTCAGTGTTTTACGTAAAATTTTTCCGGGACTTGCATTTTCGGGGGAATTTTCACGTAAACAATGTAATATTAATTATTTTAAATATATTTTTGGACTTGCATGTACTAATGCGTATTTTTAAATTATTAAATAAAGTCTGTGTGTATATATTTATTTAATTAGGGTTTAATATATTACCCTAATATTTTATTATTTATTTATTCATTTATTGTTATTTAATTATTTTATTTATTATTAAATTATAAAATTTTATTTTATTAATATTTAATTATTTTATTTTATTTTTCTTTTTTTTTCTTTTCTCTTTCTTTTTCTTTTCTTTTTCTTTTCTTTCTTTTTCTTTTTTTCTTATTCTTCTTCTCCTTTCCTTCTCTCCCGCGCCCGACCACCACCATTCTCCCTTCCCTCCCGCTGCAACTCCGGCCACCTACCGTCGGTGTGCCTCCCGGCTTGCCACCACCGTTCCCAGCCATCCCCCGTCGCCAGCAGCTCCCTTCCCCGGGGCCGACGAGCAAATTTTCCTCTTTTGGCTGAAATCTTCCCTTCGCCGTTTCTCCCTCCTCCGGCCACCGTTTTTGACATCGCTGGTCTTCATCGACTCCTTGAGGTCCGATGAGTGTGATTCTAGCTTTGGTTTGAGCTAAAATGGTTTAGATTTGCTTAGGTTTTAAATTTTCAATTTCGGTCATATTAGGGTTTTTGATTTTTTTGAGCTTCTAATTGGATGATTCATGAAAACTCCCTTCACAAATGTTGTTTCTAGTAGCTCAATCTACATGTATAAATTTTTGTAGAATTTTTGGAGATTTTTTGGATTTTTGGGTATTTTTGAATATTTTAATATTATTTTCTAATTTTCGGAAATTAATTATTTAAATTATGAAATTGGAGTTTATGGTTAAATTAAGTGTTGAAATGAATTATAGGAATTTATTTGGAATTTTTATGAATTTCTAAGTATTTATTTTGAATTATTGAAGTTTATGTGATTTTGAGAAATTAGGTTAATTGTGTTTTAAATTGAATTTAATTGGTTAATTGAGTTTAATTATTAATATTATTGATAAATATGTTGAGAAAATTAATTTTGGATAATTGTATAATTTTTGGTGAATTTTTGAAGTAATTTAAGTATATTTATATATATAGGGGCATTTTGGTAATTTTACCCTAAATTGTCTAAAAATGTAATTTAATTGGTTTTAATAATTATTTAAGGTATAAAAATGATTTCTACAAAATATTTGGTATTTTTAACTAATTAAAACTATTTTTCGTGAATTATTTTCAATTATATATATAATATACGGTTTTACTAATAAAATGAGTTTTTATCGGTTTTTACAGTGTTTTAAGGTTAATTATGTAATTTCTACCTATGAGATGTATTTCTAGGTTTTAAGGATATTTTTGGTATATCTGGAATTATTCTGTGTTTGTGGACCCCGGTCGGTGGACTGTAGTTTGGAGTCCGACCGTGGGATTTTGATTGTGCCTTGTGTAGTTTTTCGAAATATATTTCCTTGCAGGGTTGGCTCTACTCTTTTGAGTAGAGAGATGTCCGTTTTATAGGGGAGGTTCTACCGAATTTTCGGTAGAATTCTCGTAAAACGTGATATCCAATCGAACCCTAATTCTATTTCCGTACTTAAATACTCTAGATTGAATTCTATGATTTCTGTTAGGTTTATTCTGATGTCGATTATTTATTGCTTGTTTAGTTGCGCCGAGACCGAGGGCTAGTGGACCAGGCCCGTCGGACCTGTCTCGTGGAGCGCATTAGGTGAGTTACTATACTATATATATATGCTTAGGATACATGATTTAGAAATGCATGTTTTATGTTGATTAAATATGCATAAATAATTTGATTATTTCTTAAGTTTATATTAAGTATATTTTTGGTTTATTTTTGGTATATATTAAATTATATGCATGTTTTGTGAATAAAATATATTTAAAATGTTTTTAAATATATTTCTAGCTTAAGTTATAATTTGATTGAATTCATTTGACATATATATACTCGAAATATACCTGGTTTACTTTTGGTATATTTCTGGTATATATATATATGGATTATATTGTTATTTCATTTACATTCATGCATCATTTATTTTTTGTGAATGAATGTTTTATATTATTTATTAATGAAGGATATCAATAGAACGTGCTACCTAGTGGGCAGCACTAGGACCGAGTACGTATCGGTACGCCTATAGCTTTAGGCTATATTACTAACTATTTGTGGATATTGATTTGATATGATTATTGATGTGTGAGATGTGGTTTGGGTGTGATTGCTGGAGCTCGGTTGACCAAGTGTCTCGGCGCCAATCATACTGGCAGTCAGACTGCTGGAGCTCGGTTGACTTAGTGTCTCGGGGCCAGTCTACTGTCTAAATGGATTAAGTGGATATATTTGGAATAAGTGAGCCTGTATGGCTAGAGTGTTGTTTAACACTATTTTCTGAGGTTGCGTTATTCTAGGGTTCTATGTGATCCTTCATAAAAGATGATTTTTAATGAAAATATATATAAAATGATTTTATTCCATCTGTGTGCAATTGCCTGTATATATACATATTATATATAATGTTGACTGTATGCATTATCACTTAGTGTGTATGTATATATATTATAGTAATTCACTCAGTGAGGTCTGACTCCCCTCCGTTGACTATTTTTCAGGAGAGTCAACTTCTTCAGACCTCAGTAGCAGGTCGATACGCCGAATTTCTTCCGCCCCGGCTTCTTTATGTAAATTATCTACTTGAGTCTTATTTATTTTATCTAGACACTGCAGTAGTTGTGAATTAAAGTATCGGATTTCATGTACTTTATTTTAAAGAGATGTATTATATTAAAACTGGATTTGTATTAAAGAGATTATGTATCTATGAGATGAGATTTTAATTTAAATCCAGTTGAGGTGAATAATATTATGATATTATGATTTTTATTTCCGCTGCATATTATATTGTTATTGTTATTATTGCATGATTTATTTTATTTTTAGGCTTGCTACGGGTTTCGAATTCGAAAGAATTCCCGTTCCCTAGCGCCGGTCATGGCCCCTGTTTTGGGTCGTGACAATGTTGGTATCAGAACGGAGTTCTGTGTCAGGGCTTAGTTGTGTGAGTTGTGGCCCTAGTTTTAAAGTTGTGTTTTCTGTTGGACTACTGCAGTGTATTAGGTTCGAGTATGTCTTGATAAGTATTCCTTGCTATAGTTTTGAGCGTTATTCCTTTGTTGTCTGTTTTGTTTGAATCTTTCCATTTGTCTTTTCAGTATGAGGAGGCGAGCGCGTGTCGCTCCACCGGTCGTTGAGGCCGAGGATGATGAGTCTTTTCAGGATGAGGTTTTACCTCCTGAGCAGCCAGTTAGACATAGAGGTCATGGCAGAGGTAGACCCCGAGGAGTGGCAGGTCACCGTAGGCAGAGAGAGTTATAGGATGAGGAGCCTATTGAGCCTGAGTTTGATGTTCCTGTTCCTCCAGTTGTTCAGCCTGTTCAGCCTGCCTATCAGCAAGGTATGTCTGACCCTGAGGCAGTTTTGTTCTATGCCCGAGTTGGCAGGATTGCTTTTGATGGTACTTCCGATCCGTTAGATTTTCTACATGCGATTGAGACTAGGACTCGGACTGCTCATACCGAGTACCAGCGAATTATGATCGTTGAGTTTTCTGTTGAGGGACCAGCTCTAGATTGGTTCATTCAGATGATCCAGCCCTATATGATGACGATGACATGGGCTCAGTTTCGAGAGCGATTTATGAGGAGATTTTGTCCAGAGCCTCTTCGTTTGAGCTATCGTCTTCGTTTGATCAGTATTTCTCATGGAGATCGATCTGTAGAGGAGTATACCCGAGAGTTTCTTTGTCTGGGTAGATATGCTGAGGATCTGATGCGAGATCAGTATTTTACGGTCACTACTTACGTTACTGGTTTGGGTTCAACTTTTGCTAGTATGCCTACAGCAGGCCTTACTCTCGAGTCTGTGATTGAGTTAGCCAAGGAGATTGAGCTGAGATTAGTTAGGCAGGGAGCAATGCCTGATTATTACCAGTTGGGAGTTCAGTCGAGTGGATCGCAGGCTACTCCGTATTCGAGTTTTCATGTTGGATCGAGTAGTCAGCAGCGAGGTTCGACTCAGCAGAGTTAGAGACAGCAGCAGCGAGTGCATCGGAGCAGTAGACATGGTCGTGGAGGTCAGCGTAGATCATTCAGATTTGGGTCAGGTGCTTCGAGCAGCAGCAGTGGTCGTAGTTCTGGATCAGCGGCTAGTGTTTGCCAGACTTATGGTAGAGTCCATCAGGGACTATGTTATCTGACATCGTCGACATGCTTCAGATGCGGGCAGACAGGACATTTTGCCAGATCGTGTCCTTATTTCGGGTATCAGCAGCAGCAGATTCCACGATTCCCACAGCAGTCGATTGCTAGTGCAGCACCCGTGCCATTTCAGTTACCACCAGTCCAGCATCAGAGTTCCACTCAGTTTGTTCCACAACAGAGTCGTGGTAGAGGTACTAGAGGAGGTGCCAGAGGTGTTAGCCAGGCTTCTACCAGTCAACAGGGAGGTCGAGGTCAGGCCAGAGTCTTTCATCTTACTCAGCAGGATGCTCAGGCATCTAATGCAGTCGTGGCAGGTATTGTTTCTGTTTGTTACCTGGATGCTTGGGTTTTGTTTGATCCGGGTGCCATGCATTCATTTATTTCTCCCATTTTTGCTTCTAAATCTTGTTGGCAAGCTTCGAGGATGGCTTTTCCTTTGTCTGTTGCCACTCCTCTGAGTGATTCCTTGGACGCCGATATTATTCTTTCTGGTTGTCCAGTTCTCGTGGGAGATAGAGAATTACCCGCTGATTTGATTTTGTTGGATGTGATGGAGTTCGATGTTATTCTGGGAATGGATTGGTTATCTCAGCACTATGCCGTGGTAGATTGCAGGAATAAGGAGGTGACTTTTAGAATTCCTGGTGAAGTAGAATTTAAGTTTGTTGGTGATAGGAGTTCAGCACCTCAGAATCTTATTTCTGCTATTACAGCTAGGAAGTTGTTGAAGAAAGGTTGTCAGGGATATTTGGCATTGGTCAGGGATACGTCAGTGGAGAAGTTGTCACTCACAGATGTTCCGGTTGCTTGTGAGTTTCCTGATGTTTTTCCTGAGGAGCTTCCAGGTTTACCACCTCATAGAGAGATTGAGTTCTGTATAGATGTGGTTCCAGGTACTACTCCTATATCTATGCCACCTTATCGTATGGCTCCTACAGAGTTGAGAGAGTTGAAGGAGCAGTTGCAAGAGTTGTTGGATAAGGGTTTTATCAGACCTAGTATTTCTCCTTGGGGTGCACCAGTCCTGTTTGTGAAGAAGAAGGATGGTACCCTGAGACTGTGCATTGACTACAGAGAGTTGAATAAGGTGACGGTGAAGAACAAGTATCCTCTCCCGAGGATAGATGACTTGTTTGATCAGTTACAGGGTGCACAGTTCTTTTCTAAGGTTGACTTGAGGTCGGGTTATCATCAGTTGCGGATTAGTGAATCCGATATTCCTAAGACAACATTCCGTACTAGATATGGTCATTATGAGTTTCTGGTGATGTCTTTTGGTTTGACTAATGCACCAGCAGCTTTTATGGACCTGATGAACAAAGTATTCAGACCGTATGTGGATCAGTTTGTGGTAGTCTTCATTGATGATATACTAGTATATTCGAGGAGTATGGAAGAGCATGTATATCACTTGAGGATTGTACTACAGACACTGAGAGATCATCAGCTTTATGATAAATTCTCGAAGTGTAATTTCTTGATGGAGAGTGTTTCTTTTCTTGGACACGTAGTGTCTAAAAAAGGTGTTCAGGTTGATCCACAGAAGATTGAGGCAGTATCTGAGTGGCCTAGACCTACTTCTGTTATGGAGATTCGAAGTTTTCTGGGTTTAGCCGGGTATTATAGGCGGTTTGTGCAGGATTTTTCCAGGATACCAGCCCCTATGACTCGCTTGACTCAGAAGAATGTTAGATTCGAGTGGTCAGAAGCTTGTGAGAATAGTTTCCAGTTATTGAAGGAGAAGTTGACCACAACGCCAGTATTAGCTTTGCCTAATAGTGTGGATAAGTTCACAGTTTACTGTGATGCCTCTAGAATTGGTCTTGGTTGTGTGTTGATGCAGAATGGAAGGGTGATAGCCTATGCTTCGAGGCAGTTGAAGAAGCATGAGCAG
The DNA here is from genome assembly GCA_947683625.1 of Mallotus nudiflorus. Taxonomy (NCBI): domain Eukaryota; kingdom Viridiplantae; phylum Streptophyta; class Magnoliopsida; order Malpighiales; family Euphorbiaceae; genus Mallotus; species Mallotus nudiflorus. The sequence goes on from CANTUR010000142.1 coordinate 2,503,113, forward strand.
AACTATCCTACACATGATTTAGAGATGGCTGCAGTGATCTTTGCTTTGAAGATTTGGAGACATTATTTGTACGGGGTGACTTGTGAGATATTTACTGATCACAAGAGCCTTAAGTACATTTTTCAGCAGCGAGATCTGAATCTAAGGCAGAGGAGATGGTTGGAACTGTTGAAGGATTATGATTGCGAGATTCTTTACCATCCGGGTAAAGCTAATATTGTAGCAGATGCCTTGAGTAGGAAGTCCTCAGGTAGTCTTGCTCACATCGGTGTTGAGAGGAGACCATTGATCCAGGAGTTGCATCTGTTGGTGGATCAAGGTCTGATGATGAAGATCAGCAGATCAAGTGGACTGCTAGCTCAGTTTAAAGTGCGATCTGTACTGAGGGATAGGATTAAAGCAGCTCAGAGCCGAGATCCTATTCTAGAAGAGCTTACAGAGAATGTCAGAGCAGGGAAGTTCACTGATTTTACACTCGATGATGATGGTGTGTTGTGGATCAGTGGTAGATTGTGTGTTCCTGACATGGATGACTTGAGAAAGGAGATTTTAGAGGAAGCACATTCTACAGCCTACAGCGTACATCCAGGTGTTACTAAGATGTACCACAGTATCAGAGATCTATACTGGTGGGATGGATTGAAGAAGGATATCGCTGATTATGTTGCGAAGTGCTTGACGTGTCAGCAAGTGAAAGCCGAACATCAGAAGCCTTCTGGGAAGCTTCAGCCTCTTCCTATTCCCGAGTGGAAGTGGGAAAGGATAGCTATGGATTTTATGGTCGGTTTACCTCGTTCGAAGGATGGATACGATTCCATCTGGGTGATTGTAGACAGGTTGACGAAGTCTGCACATTTCTTGCCTGTGAAAGCCACATATTCAATTGCTAGATTGGCGAAGTTGTATGTGAAGCATATTGTGTGCCTTCATGGAGTACCTGTGTCCATTGTATCAGATAGAGGTTCGGTGTTTACTTCTTGTTTTTGGCAGAAGTTGCAAGAAGCGATGGGCACTAGGTTGGATTTCAGTACTGCTTTTCATCCTCAGACAGATGGTCAGTCTGAGAGGACGATCCAGACACTGGAAGATATGTTGAGGATGTGTGTCCTGGATTTGGGAGGTAGCTGGGATGATCATTTGCCGCTTGTTGAGTTTGCATATAATAACAGCTACCATAGCAGTATTGGTATGGCACCATATGAGGCATTGTATGGAAGGAAGTGTAGATCCCCGTTGAGTTGGGATGAGATTGGTGAGAGAGCTTTGACTGGACCAGAGATGGTTCAGGATGCTGCAGAGAAAGTCATCGTGATTAAGCGAAGGTTAGAGACCGCAGTTAGCAGACAGAAGAGTTATGCGGACCCTAGGCGCAGAGATGTGGAGTTTCAGGTTGGAGATTTCATTTTTCTGAAAGTATCTCCGATGAAGGGTGTGATGAGATTTGGCAGGAAGGGTAAGTTAGCACCGAGATACATTGGACCGTTTGAGATTCTGGAGAGAGTTGGCACTGTTGCATATCGGTTGGATTTGCCTCCGAGTATGTCACAAGTGCATCCAGTATTTCATATCTCGATGTTGAGGAAGTATATCTCAGACCCTTCACACGTGTTGCAACCTGACAGTGTAGAAGTGAGTGAAGATTTGACGTTTGTGGAAGAACCTATGGCGATCGTTGATTATCAAGTTCGACAGTTGCGATCGAAGCAGATTCCGATGGTCAAGGTTCTGTGGCGTAGCGACAGAGTTGAAGAGCATATGTGGGAGACTGAAGCTGAGATGCGAGCTTCTTACCCGTATCTCTTTCCTTCCTGATTCTGTAATCTTGTTTTCTGGAATTCGGGGACGAATTCTTGTAAGGGGGGAAGACTGTAATATCCCGTGTTTTTTTTAAAAATATTTTTACACTGTATCGAGATATGCAGTGTTAATAATTTCTGTATGTTATATGATATTTTTACGAGTTAATATGTATTTAAAACCTATTTTAATTACTGTGTATTATTTTCAGTGTTTTACGTAAAATTTTCCCGGGACTTGCATTTTCGGGGGAATTTTCACGTAAACAATGTAATATTAATTATTTTAAATATATTTTCGGACTTGCATGTACTAATGCGTATTTTTAAATTATTAAATAAAGTCTGTGTGTATATATTTATTTAATTAGGGTTTAATATATTATCCTAATATTTTATTATTTATTTATTCATTTATTGTTATTTAATTATTTTATTTATTATTAAATTATAAAATTTTATTTTATTAATATTTAATTATTTTATTTTCTTTTTCTTTTTCTTTTTTTTTCTTTTTTTTCTTTTCTCTTTCTTTTTCTTTTCTTTCTTTTTCTTTTTTTCTTCTTCTTCTTCTCCTTTCCTTCTCTCCCGCGCCCGACCACCACCATTCTCCCTTCCCTCCCGCTGCAACTTCGGCCACCTACCGTCGGTGTGCCTCCCGACTTGCCACCGCCATTCCCAGCCGTCCCCCGCCGCCAGCAGCTCCCTTCCTCGGCGCCAGCGAGCTAATTTTCCTCTTTTGGCCGAAATCTTCGCTTCGTCGTTTCTCCCTCCTCCGGCCACCGTTTTCGACACCGCCAGTCTTCATAGACTCCTTGAGGTCCGATGAGTGTGATTCTAGCTTTGGTTTGAGCTAAAATGGTTTAGATTTGCTTAGGTTTCGAATTTTCAATTTCGGTCACATTAGGGTTTTTGATTTTTTTGAGCTTTGAATTGGATGATTCATGAAAAATCCCTTCACAAATATTGTTCCTAGTAGCTCAATCTACATGTATGAATTTTTTTAGAATTTTTGGAGATTTTTTGGATTTTTGGGTATTTTTGAATATTTTAATATTATTTTCTAATTTTCGGAAATTAATTATTTAAATTATGAAATTGGAGTTTATGGTTAAATTAAGTGTTGAAATAAATTATAGGAATTTATTTGGAATTTTTATGAATTTCTAAGTATTTATTTTGAATTATTGAAGTTTATGTGATTTTGAGAAATTAGGTTAATTGTGTTTTAAATTGAATTTAATTGGTTAATTGAGTTTAATTATTAATATTATTGATAAATATGTTGAGAAAATTAATTTTGGATAATTGTATAATTTTTGGTGAATTTTTGAAGTAATTTAAGTATATTTATATATATAGGGGCATTTTGGTAATTTTACCCTAAATTGTCTAAAAATGTAATTTAATTGGTTTTAATAATTATTTAAGGTATAAAAATGATTTCTACAAAATATTTGGTATTTTTAACTAATTAAAACTATTTTTCGTGAATTATTTTCAATTATATATATAATATACGGTTTTACTAATAAAATGAGTTTTTATCGGTTTTTACAGTGTTTTAAGGTTAATTATGTAATTTCTACCTATGAGATGTATTTCTAGGTTTCAAGGATATTTTTGGTATATCTGGAATTATTCTGTGTTTGTGGACCCCGGTCGGTGGACTGTAGTTTGGAGTCCGACCGTGGGATTTTGATTGTGCCTTGTGTAGTTTTTTGAAGTGTATTTCCTTGCGGGGTCGGCTCTACTCTTTTGAGTAGAGAGATGTCCGTTTTATAGGGGAGGTTCTGTCGGATTTTCGATAGAATTCTCGTAAAACGTGATATCCAGTCGAACCCTAATTCTATTTCCGTACTTAAATACTCTAGATTGAATTCTATGATTTCTGTTAGGTTTATTCTGATGTCGATTATTTATTGCTTGTTTAGTTGCGCCGAGACCGAGGGCTAGTGGACCAGGCCCATCGGACCTGTCTCGTGGAGCGCATTAGGTGAGTTACTATACTATATATATATGCTTAGGATACATGATTTAGAAATGCATGTTTTATGTTGATTAAATATGCATAAATAATTTGATTATTTCTTAAGTTTATATTAAGTATATTTTTGGTTTATTTTTGGTATATATTAAATTATATGCATGTTTTGTGAATAAAATATATTTAAAATGTTTTTAAATATATTTCTAGCTTAAGTTATAATTTGATTGAATTCATTTGACATATATATACTCGAAATATACCTGGTTTACTTTTGGTATATTTCTGGTATATATATATATGGATTATATTGTTATTTCATTTACATTCATGCATCATTTATTTTTTGTGAATGAATGTTTTATATTATTTATTAATGAAGGATATCAATAGAACGTGCTACCTAGTGGGCAGCACTAGGACCGAGTACGTATCGGTACGCCTATAGCTTTAGGCTAAATTACTAACTATTTGTGGATATTGATTTGATATGATTATTGATGTGTGAGATGTGGTTTGGGTGTGATTGCTGGAGCTCGGTTGACCAAGTGTCTCGGCGCCAATCACACTGGCAGTCAGACTGCTGGAGCTTGGTTGACTTAGTGTCTCGGGGCCAGTCTACTGTCTAAATGGATTAAGTGGATATATTTGGAATAAGTGAGCTTGTATGGCTAGAGTGTTGTTTAACACTATTTTCTGAGGTTGCGTTATTCTAGGGTTCTATGTGATCCTTCATAAAAGATGATTTTTAATGAAAATATATATAAAATGATTTTATTGCATCTGTGTGCAATTGCCTGTATATATACATATTATATATACTGTTGACTGTATGCATGATCACTTAGTGTGTATGTATATATATTATAGTAATTCACTCAGTGAGGTCTGACTCCCCTTCGTTGACTATTTTTCAGGAGAGTCAACTTCTTCAGACCTCAGTAGCAGGTCGATACGTCGGATTTCTTCCGCCCCGGCTTCTTTATGTAAATTATCTACTTGAGTCTTATTTATTTTATCTAGACACTGCAGTAGTTGTGAATTAAAGTATCAGATTTCATGTACTTTATTTTAAAGAGATGTATTATATTAAAACTGGATTTATATTAAAGAGATTATGTATCTATGAGATGAGATTTTAATTTAAATCCAGTTGAGGTGAATAATATTATGATATTATGATTTTTATTTCCGCTGCATATTATATTGTTATTGTTATTATTGCATGATTTATTTTATTTTTAGGCTTGCTACAGGTTCCGGATTCGAAAGAATTCCCGTTCCCTAGCACCGGTCATGGCCCCTGTTTTGGGTCGTGACAATATTTGCTTGGCTAAATGTTACTATTCCAATGTTTCAGGCCATTTTCTAAAAAAAATTGCTCATCTTAAGTGCTTTAAGATGTGTAGAAACTAGTCTAGCCAAAAATTTAATTTTATTAATCTTGCTCATTTGATTTGTTAATTATTTTATTTCAGCTTTATTTTGGCAACTTTTATGCCAAAATAATTTTACATCTTCAATTTTTCATAAAAGAATAATTTTGAACTCGATTTTTTTAGCTTTATCACTTGCAAATCATCGAAATGTGGCTTCTTTGAGGAATAATGCTTTGGTTGTTTGAACGCTTGGCCAATTTGAGCCTAAATAAAAGTTAGATTCTTTGGCTCAACATTTAGCCATCTTTAGGAATTAATTTTCTTAGGGAAAAAGATGCTTTGTTCACTTTTTATGCAATTTTGCATTTTCCAACATCTGTGGCTTAATGCATCACTCCCTTAAAGCACAAACAAAATAAATCAGCATGTGGCTTAAAACCACAATCACTTGATAGTTATATTTCTTCATGTAATTATTTTCACATAACAAATTTATTTATTTTAGTAATCAATTGCCAAAATAATGTCTATTCCCATTTTAAATCACATTCCTAGGCAAATTTGATTTAATGGGAAAATAAATTATTTATTTAGCCTTTTTTCTGTTATTTCCTTGCTTGGGAATTTATCATCTGCTATATATGCTTTTATTACTGTGCACCTTGGGGATTTCAATTTATATTAATTTCTTACAACCTATATGCATCTTATATTGACAACGAAAATGAATCCACTGTCTTGTCTTTTGGGGTTTTGCTTTGTGTGTGCTCATCTATTTTCAATTCATCCTTTTGCATCACTAATCACATCACACACATACCCTACATGTATTGTCCACCTAATGCATTTGAATTTATTTGCATAACATGCATATCATATAGACATGAAAAATTGCATGTAATATATGTGGTATTAATTCCAATATTAAATAGGAAAAGATTATAAATGTTCACAATTAAATCCATAACAAGAATTAGAAAGTTAATGATTTAAGTTGGTTAATATAAAAAAATAAAAGGGTTTAAATTGGTTTTGTTGTTGTTGTTCTTATTATTATTATTATTATTATTATTATTATTATTATTATTATTATTATTATTATTATTATTATTATTATTATTATTATAATAATAATAATAATAATAATAATAATAATAATAATAATAATAATAATAATAATAATAATAATAATAATAATAATAATAATAAATTGTACGTGGTTAAGAGTGAAGGAAGGAAGGAATGGAGATAATCTTTATCTTCCTCCTCCTCCTCCTCCTTCTTCATCTTCTTATTCTTTAAAAAAAAAGAGCTGAATTTTTAGAGTAAATTGAAGGTTTAGAAATTTATTCCATATCATAATCTTCATCTTCAACGGCCTTGAATTTTTAAAGTAAATTGAAGGTTTAGAAATTTATTCTAGACCATAATTTTCATCTTCAAAGGCCTTAAATGTTTATTCAATAAGTAATTTTAATATTTTTGGTTGAATTAAATTAGGGTTTATAAGACGAAAAATTCGGGTTCTAAGGATTTGGTTTTTCAGTCATATTGTTTTAATCATATCTAAAGCTAGAAAACATAAACTTAAGTATTATTTGATGATATAGAAACTTTGAATAATTATCTACAACTATTCCTCTTTTAGCTTGATCTGACTTAAACTCTATATTAGTGTAATAAAAGGAAATATTTTATTGCTCAATTTCCAATGCTGGTTTGAGTAAGGTGGATTGTTTTGTAGAGTTCTTCCTATATACACCTCAAATTGAAGCAAAATTAATTTGAAATTACTCTAAACATAAAGAGTTAACATTATAGAAAGTTTCATGTTGAGTTATATTGTATAGAATTATTGATAAATTTTTAAATTCACCCTATTAAATCTATTATAGTTGGGAGCTTTACAAGTTTAGGTAGTTTAGTGATGTTATAATTCTATATAAGCTTTTATTATTTTTGGATGTTTAAAACAAATGAATTATGATCTATTTCAGTTAAACCAAATGGAAATGAGGCTATTATATAAGAAAATACAAGCAAAGGGAATGAAGTAATAAAGGTAAGTGAATAACATAATGTTCTATGTGAAAATAACACTTAAAATAAATAATTATAAATTTATTTATTAAGCTGATTGGTTAAGAGGAAAAATATGTGTTATAATTGATATATGATAGTTTTTTATTATTTTATTAATGGTTGATTGTTTTTGAGATGAGATTGTACATATGAAAGAGGTTGTACTTATGAATAATGGTTGTTGAATTCGAGTGTCCTATTTATGTGAGAATAGAATACTTGTTCAAACCATATTTGGAGTTTTATAACTCCAAATGGGGTTTTTTTTTATCCTATAAAAACTTAGAAAATTAATATAAACATAGAAAACTTAATTTTGTCATCTTGATGGTCAATTTGATCAATACTTTTTGTAGCTTAGTCTTTTTATGATAGAATGACCATGGTGGGTTATAATGTGAAATTAATTGAAAATTAATTTAGACTTATAATGCTATTGGTCTAGAAAATATGTCTTTGATATTCATAATGTGGAATTTTTTATGTATTTTTGAATTTACAATATTGAATCTACCAGATTGAAATATGGTATATTTTTTTTATTATCTTGGGTATATTATTGTTCTTATGTATTATGAGAATATTAATTGTTTAATGGAGTGGTATGTGGTGTATATTTAAATATAAGGAATATGGTTGGATGAGTATGAGGACATAGTGTTACTTGTGAATGAGGCAATGATGTGTGCATTAAGAAATCCCCTTGAAATACCATAATAAGGCTAAAGAAATATTTGGTACCAAATTATGACAGGCTATATGCATATGGGGATCCTTGAATAATTGAAAAGTAGTTATGATTTTATATATATAATTCAAAGTTCATTGTTGTCCAAAAGAAAATACTATGCTATAATGACCATGTACATATTATAAATTCATTGTTAAATATTGAATGAATTGATAATTGATAATATTACATGCTTGAATGTGTTATTTTTTTTATAGAATGTTATGTTATTCATTTGCCGAGTTGCAGGCTCACTCCTTTGCAATATTTTTCACGATTAGGAGAACTATAACCTATTTTAAAGAAACATTTGTATTAGTTGCATTAGTATTATGTCAGGTTGGTCAATAGGAGGTCATCTTCAGTTTTATAGAGTGTAACATGCTTAGTAAATTTTTATATTTTATAATAAGGCCAGTGTATTGTATATAAATAACATAAGAAAAAATGTAAATTGCTTGATGTTGTGAGCCTTTATGGTGTGTGTTATCTGCTATTTATATAATTAGTCGTATATATATATTGACTCATGAACTAAAAATTGATTTTAATGGATATAATATTTATTAGTCACATGCGTATAATGTATGCCTGACATCCTTAGTAGACGTCATATTTAGTGGCATCAGAGCACGGTTTAGAATCCCATGGGATAGAAGTGTAAATGCATATATACATGTTAGGAATACATGTAGGTGTTAAAAAAAATAAATAATAATATTTAAATTAATTAAGACTAACTGTTTGTATTTTACATACGATAAGTATAGAGGGTCTAAGAGAGAATCCTGTTGAACTATGTAAGTTTGAGTCTATGTATAAATTCGAGCATACAAATGCACCACCATAACTAACTTAAGAATTACCACCAGTAATGCAATAATTCCTTGAGACTTTATAATAAATAATGTAGCCAGTGCCATAAATAGTTAATTGGGTAGCCAACTAGCCAATTCAATAGCCAATAATGCAACCATTGGCAACAGTTAGAGAAACAAAGTCTAGAGACAAAACTTATGATAGACTGAGAAATAAGGGGCTACAGAATTTGAGGGGACCATTGATTTTGAGGTAGTAGAGGAATGGAACCAGATAGGGTGTTGGATATGCTGGATTGCACACCATAGCAAAAGCTAAAATTTGTTATATCATTATTGAGAAAATCAGCTTTAGATTAGTGGGATCTGATTCCATGAAGTAGAAATAGACCTATGACTTTGACTTTGGGATGACTTCCTTAGGGAATTTGTAAATAAATACACACCACCAATGTATAGAGATTAAAAGAAAATTGAGTTTCTGAGCTTGGAATAGGGAAACATAACAGCATCAGAATATAAGATGCAATTTTCTCAATTGTTAAAGTATGCATTAAAAGAAGAGGATAAAAAGGATGCAAAATAGAGACGGTTTAAAAAAAATGTTGAGAATGGATATTCTAGAAAAGACTTCTTTAAAGCCACTAAGTTACAATGCTTTATTAAAACTACATTGAGAGTGAAAGAGTGTTTAACTGAGAAAGATTCAATGTTTGTAAAGAAAAGAAAAGCGACAAGTGAGTATGTTGGTTCAGAGAGAAAAGGAAGAGATTTTTCTTTTAGAGGTTCTAGGTCTTAAGGGAGTAGATATTATAGGAGAGGAGTTAGCTATTAAAATATGAGTAGGTCTGCCACATGCGAATGAGGTAGTTATAATCAGAGCAAAGTATAGAGTAAAAAAGGTGAGGAAGGTGTTTCATCGAGTTGGGGATACAGTGCATCATGTGGTAAGTTTCACAGTGGAGAGTGTTGGGGACCAAGGCAGATATTTTATTATTATTGTAGTAAGCTGGGGCATATAGCTAGAGATTGTTAGAGTAAAAATTAAGCTGGTGAGAGTCAAGTTACAGGGTAGAGTAATATAGGTGAAAATATGATTCATGAAGGAATGAGTAGAGGAAGAGGTAGAGGAATGGAATAATGAGGAGGTTTTAACATGGTGCAGGCTAGACAGATAGGCCAACCTAAACAATCATTGCCCCAAGCAAGAGTATATGCAATGATAAGACATGATGCACCTTTTACATTTGATGTTATGATAGGTATAACCTCTATCTATGGTTTTGATGCTCATACATTAATTGATCCAAAATCAACATGTTCATTTATTTCATATGAATTTGCATTGAAAAACCATAGCAATATAGAAACCTTAGGGTATAATATTTATGTATCAATGCCTGTTGGGGGTACGGTCATTGTAGATAGGGTTGTTAAATCTTTTCCCATGGCAATAAATAGGAATACACTGTATGCGGATCTAGTTGTGATAAAACTTAAGAAATTTGATGTTATTTTGGGAATGGATTGATTATCTAAAAATCATACTATAATGGACTATTAAACAAAAGTAGTTATGAAGACCTCATAATAGAGAAAAATAGTTTTTGTGGGTAAAAGAAAAATTGTCCCAACTTGTTAAATTTTAGCTACTACTACTTTCCATTTGATTAAAAGGGGGTGTGAAGCTTATTTAGCTAATGTGATAGATATATCTAAAGTTAGTCCGGGAGTGATGGATGTTCTAATAGTAAAGGAATTTGCAAATGTATTTCTAGAGGATTTCCCAAGTTTACCTCCATATCGAGAGACTAATTTTGAGATAGAAACTATACCTGGGGTAGCACCAATATCAATTACACAACATAGTATAACACCCTTAGAGTTGAAAGAATTAAAGAAGCAGCTGGAGGAATTATTGAAAAAAGGGTTTATTAGATAAAGTACATTACCATGGGGAGCTCTAGTGTTATTTGTAAAGAAGAAGGATGACAATTTGAGATTGTGTATTAATTATAGGCAGTTAAATCAGGCTAACATAAAGAACAAATATCCTTTGCCATTGATTGATAACTTGTTAGACTAGTTAAAAGGAGCAACTGTATTTTCCAAAATTGATTTAAGGTCTAGATATTGGCAATTGAGAATTATAGAGGCACATATACCAAAGACTGTACTTTGAACACGATATGGGCATTATAAATTTGTTGTGATGCCATTTGGACTAATAAATGCAACTGTTGCTTTTATGTCCTTAATGAACAAAATATTCCATATGTATCTAGATAGATTTTTCATTGTGTTTATTGATGATATATTGATTTATTCTGAAACTCAAGAGCAGTATGAAGAACATTTGAGAATATTATTACAAATTTTGAGAGAAAAGTAGCTTTATGCAAAATTTAGTGAATGTGAGTTTTGGCTAGAAGAGATTGCATTCTTAGGGCATATTGTTTCTAAAAATAGTGTACAACCTAATCCTTCAAAGATTATAGCCATAAAGGAGTGGAAACCCCCTAAAAATATATTAGAGGTACAAAGTTTTTTGGGATTGGCTAAATATTATAAAAGATTTGTTGAAGAATTTTCAATTATTGCTAAACCATTAACGAACTTGTTGAAGAATAATGTGATGTTTAAATAGGATGCTAAATATGAGGAAATTTTTAAAGAATTGAAGAAAAGACTGATTTCTGCACCGGTTCTAACTTTACCATCAAGCAATGGTGGATATGTAATTTTATAAATGCATCACAACAGGGATTGGGATGTGTGTTAATGCAATATGGAAAAGTTATTGCTTATGCTTCTAGACAGTTAAGGATTCATGAACTGAATTATCTGACTCATGATGTAGAATTAACTGCAATTATCCATGCTCTTAAAATATGGAGGCACTATCTGTATAGAGAAACATTTCATATTTTCACTAACCACAAAAGTCTAAAATATATTCCAACACAAAAATAGTTGAACTTGAGACAAAGGAGATGGATGAAGTTGATAAAGGATTATGATTATACCATAGATTATGATTCGAGAAAAGCCAACAGAATTATTGATGCTTTAAGTAGGAAAGCCATTGAGAGAAATGCTGGAATGACTTATCAGGCAGTAAGGTCATTGGTAGAGCTTAGAACATTACATGTAGAATTTGCATTTCTGGATGATATACTTGTTGCAGTATACATGTCAAGCCCTTATGTCACGACCCAAAACAGGGGCCATGACCGGCGCTAGGAAACGGGAATTCTTTCGAATCCGGAACCCGTAGCAAGCCTAAAATAAAATAAAACATGCCAGTAACACTAACAGTATTTAATGCAGTGGAAATAAAATCATAATTATCAAAATGATAATCTCCTATGGAATTTAAATCAAATCCATATCTCATATATATATAAATCTTTTAATACAAATCCAGTTCAAATTCTTAAAATACATAATTCATATAAATATAATACACAAAACCCATAATTCATTTACAACTACTGCAGTGTCTAGATTATAAAAATGAAACTCAAGACTCAGATAAGCAGTTTACATAAAGAAGCCGGGGCGGAAGAAATCCGGCGTACAGGCCTGCTACTGAGGTCTAAAGACGATGACTCTCCTGAAAAATAGTCAACGGAGGGGAGTCAGACCTCAATGAGTGAATTACTATAAAATATATACATGCATACTAAATGCCAATGCACATAGTAAAAAGTATATATATAATAAGCATATATACAAGCAAATACACACAGATGCAATAAAATCATTTTATATATTTTTATTGAAAATCAGTGTTTATGAAGGATCAAATAGAACCCTAGAAAAATCGCAACCTCAAAACAGTGTTAGACAACACTCTAGCCATACAGGCTCACTTATTCCAAAATATTCGCTTATTCCATTTAGACAGTAGACTGGCCCCGAGACACTAAGTCAATTGAGCTCCAGCAGTCTGACTGTCAGTGTGATTGACCCCGAGACACTTGGTCAACCGAGCTCCAGCAATCACACCTCCAAACCATATCTCACACATAAAATAATCAATTCCAATCAATATCCACAAATGGTTAGTAATATAGCCTAAATGCTATAAGCGTACCGGTACGTACTCAGTCTTAGTGCTACCCACTAGGTAGCACGTTCTATTGATATCCTTCATTATTAAATATAAAACATACATTCACAAATAAATGATGCATGTATTTAAATAAAATAGCAATATAAACCATATATATACTAGAAATATACCAAAAGTAAACCAGGTATATTTTGAGTATATATACATCAAATAAATCCAATTAAATTACAAAATAAACTAGAAATATACCTAAAAACATTTTAAACATAATTCATTAATAAAACATGCATATAATTCAAAATATACAAAAAAAATAAACCAAAAATAAATTAAAAATAAACTTAAGTAATAATTAAACCATTTATGCATATTAATCAAAATAAAACATACATTTCTAAAATCATGCATCCTAAACATATATATATAAAATAGTAACTCACACTTAGTGCGCTCCTCGAGATAGGTCCGACGGGCCTGGTCCACTAGGCCTCGGTCTCGACGCAACTAAACAAACAATAAATAACGGACATCAGAATAAACCTAACAGAAAATCCTAGAAACTCGATCTAGAATATTGGACACAGAATTAGAATTAGGGTTCGACCGGACATCACATTTTACGAGAATTCTACCGAAATTCGGCAGAATCTCCCCTGTAAAATGGACATCTCTCTACTCAAAGAGTAGAGCCGGCTCTGCAAAGAAACACACTTCAAAAAATAGACACAGAATCACATCCACAACCCCTCGATCGGACTCCAAACTACAGTCTACCGACCGGGGTCCACAATCACATAATAATATAAAAATACCAAAAATGCCCTTATATCACAGAAATATATTTAATAAGTAGAAATTACATAATTAACCTTAAAACACAGTAAAAACCGATAAAACTCATTTTATTAGAAAAATCGTATATTATATATATAATTGAAAATAATTTATGAAAAATAGTTTTATTTAGTTAAAAATAATAAATAATTTGTAGAAATAATTTTTATACCTTAAATAACTATTAAAACCAATTTAATTACATTTTTAGCCAACTTAGGGTAAAATTACCAAAATACCCATATATATATAAATATACTAAAATTACTCCAAAAAGTCACCAAAAATAATATAATTGCACAAAATTTATTTTCTCAACATATTTATCAATAATATCAATAATTAAACTCAATTAACTAATTAATTTCAATTAAAAACACAATTAGCCTAATTTTCCAAAATTACATAAACCTAAATAAATTCAAAATAAATACATAGAAATTCATAAAAATTCCAAATAAATTTCTATAATTCATTTCAATACCTATATTTATCATAAAACACAATTTCATAATTTAATTAATTAATTTTCGAAAATTAGAAAATAATATTAAAATATTCAAAAATACCCAAAAATCAAAATAATCTCCAAAAATTCTAAAAAAATTCAAACATGTAGATTAAGCTACTAGTATCAACATTTGTTAAGAGACTTTTCATGAATCAACCATTTGAAGCTCAAAAAAAATTGAAAACCCTAAGATGGCTGAATTGAACAATTGAGAAAAACCTTACCAAATCAAGTTTTAAGCTTAAACAAAGCTTGGAATCATCTTCTATGGCTTCAGGGGATTCCAACAACACCAGAATGAAGGAATTTGGTGGCCGAAATAGTGAGTTATAAAGAAAAGGCCAACTTTTGGCCAAAATGCTGAAACTCAGCTCACCGGTGCCGGAGAAGACACTTGCAGGCGGCGGAACGACTGGAGGAAGGAGGTGGCACGGTGGGAGGCACAGTGACGGTAGGTGGCCGGCGTGCGCAGTGGTGAGGGGGGGGTTGGGGTCGTCGGGGAAGAGAAGGAGGAAGGGGAGGGTAGAATTTGTAATTTTACAAATTATATATATATATATATATATATATATATATATATATATATATATATATATATATATATATATATATATATATATATGTTAATAACTTAATAATTTATATTCAAATATATTAATTTAATATAATATTTTAGAAAAACATACACCACATGTTAAAATACACAATATATATATATATACACACACATACTAATTAAATATTAACTATATAATATAATATGATTTAATAGAAATAACCCTAATTTAAATCAATTATGTAAATATATGTGCATATATATATATTATATATATATATATATATATATATATATATATATATATATATATATATATATGTTCTAATATGACAATTAAAATAATGCATTGACTCATGCAATTTTATAAATACATTTAAAATAATTAATATTGAACTTCTTACGTGTAAATTTTTCCGAAAATGCGAGTCCCGAAAAAATTCTACGTAAAGTCCTTAAAATAGTATAAAATAAATAAATAAATAAATCAATTTTTAATTAAACAACAACTCATGAAATATATCAATATTATATAAGAATTATTAACACTGCATATCCCGATGCAGTATAAAAATATTTAAAAACACGGGATATTACAGTCTTCCCCCCTTACAAGAATTCATCCCCGAATTCCAAAAAGAAATGATCACAAAATCAAGAAGGGAAGAGATACGGGTAAGAAGCTCGCATCTCAGCTTAAGTCTCCCACGTATGCTCCTCAACTCTGTTGCTACACCACAGAACCTTGACCATCGGAATCTGTTTCGACTGCAACTATCGAACCTGATAATCAAAGATCGCCACAGGTTCTTTCACAAACGTCAAATCTTCACTCACTTCTACACTGTCTGGCTACAACACGTGTGAAGGGTCTGAGATATACTTCCTCAACATCGAGATATGAAATACTGGATGCACCTGTGACACATTCGAAGGCAAATCTAACTGATATGCAACAGTGCCAACTCTCTCCAGAATCTCAAACGGTCCGATATATCTCGGTGCTAACTTACCCTTCCTGCCAAATCTCATCACACCCTTCATCGGAGATACCTTTAGAAAAATAAAATCGCCAACCTGAAACTCCATATCTCTACGCCTAGGATCCGCATAGCTCTTCTACTTGCTAACTGCGGTCTTTAATCTGCGCTTAATCACGGCGACCTTCTCTGCAGCATCCTGAACCATCTCAGGTCCAGTCAAAGCTCTCTCACCAATCTCATCCCAACTCAAAGGGGATCTAAACTTCCTCCCATACAAAGCCTCATACAGTGCCATGCCAATACTGCTATGGTAGCTGTTATTATATGCAAACTCTATGAGTGGCAAATGATCATCCCAGTTACCTCCCAAATCTAGGACACACATCCTCAACATATCTTCCAGTGTCTGGATCGTCCTCTTAGATTGACCATCTGTCTAAGGATGAAAAGCAGTACTAAAGCCTAACCTAGTGCCCATCGCTTCCTACAATTTCTACCAGAAACAAGAAGTAAACACTGAACCTCTATCTGATACAATGGACACAGGTACTCCATGAAGGCACACAATATGCTTCACATACAACTTCGCCAATCTAGCTACAGAATAGGTGGCTTTCACAGGCAAGAAATGTGCAGACTTTGTCAACCTGTTTATAATCACCCAGATGGAATCGTATCCATCTTAGAACAAGGTAAACCTACCATAAAATCCATAGCTATTCTTTCCCACTTCCACTCGGGAATAGGATGAGGCTGAAGCTTCCTAGAAGGCTTATGATGTTTAGCTTTCAGTTGCTGACATGTTAGGCACTTGGCAACATAATCAGCAACATCCTTCTTCAATCCGTCCCACCAGTATAAGTCTCTGATACTGTAGTACATCTTAGTGACACCTGGATGTACGCTATAAGCTGTAGAATGTGCTTCCTCTAGGATCTCTTCTCTCAAATCATCCACATCAGGAACTCACATTCTACCACTGATCCATAACACACCGTCATCATCGAGTGTGAAATCAGTGAACTTCCCTACTCTGACATTCTCTACAAGCTCTTTAAGAATAGGATCTCGGCTCTGAGCTACTTTAATCCTATCCCTCAGTACAGATCGCACCTTAAATTGAGCTAGCAATCCACCTGACCTATTGATCTTCATCATCAGACCTTAATCCACCATCAGATGCAACTCCTAGATCAACGGTCTCCTCTCAACACTGATGTGAGCAAGATTGCCTGAGGACTTTCTACTCAAGGCATCTGCTACCACATTAGCCTTACCCGGATGATATAGAATCTCACAATCATAATCCTTTAATAATTCCAACCATCTCCTCTGCCTCAGATTCAGATCTCTCTGCTGAAAAATGTACTTAAGGCTTTTGTGATCAGTAAATATCTCACAAGTCACCCCGTATAGATAATGTCTCTAAATCTTCAAAGCAAAGATCACTGCAGCCATTTTTAGGTCATGTGTGGGATAGTTCTGCTCATGCTTCTTTAACTACCTTGAAGCATAGGCTATCACCCTTCCATTCTGCATCAGCACACAACCAAGGCCAACTCTAGAGGTATCACAATAAACTGTGAACTTATCCACATTATTAGGCAAAGCTAACACTGGTGTTGTGGTCAATTTCTCCTTCAATAACTAAAAACTATTCTCACAAGCTTCTGATCACTCAAATCTAACATTCTTCTGAGTCAGCGAGTCATAGGGACTGCAATTTTGGAAAATTCCTACAAAACCGCCTATAATACCCGGCTAAACCCAGAAAACTCTGAATCTCAGTAACAGAAGTTGGTCTAGGCCACTCAGACACTGCTTCAATCTTCTATGGATCAACCTAGATACCTTCTTTAGACACTACGTGTCCAAGAAAATAAACACTCTCCATCCAGAAATCATACTTCGAGAATTTAGCATAAAGCTGATGATCTCTTAGTGTCTGTAGTACAATCCTCAAATGATATACATGCTCCTCCATACTCCTTGAATAAACCAGTATATCATCGATGAAGACTACCATAAATTGATCCACATATGGTCTAAATACCTTATTCATCAGGTCCATAAAATCTGCTGGTGCATTAGTCTAACCAAAAGACATCACCAAAAACTCATAATGGCCATATCGAGTGGGGAATGCCGTCTTAGGAATATCGGCTTCACTAATCCGCATCTGATGATAACCCGACCTCATATCAATCTTAGAAAAGAACTGTGCACCCTGTAGCTGATCAAACAAGTCATCTATCCTTAGGAGAGGATACTTGTTCTTCACTGTCACCTTATTCAGCTCTCTATAGTCAATGAACAGTCTCAGGGTACCATCCTTCTTCTTCACAAACAGGACTGGTGCACCCAAAGGAGAAACACTAGGTCAGATAAAACCCTTATTCAACAACTCTTGTAACTGCTCCTTCAACTATTTTAACTCTGCAGGAGCCATTCTATAGGGTGGCATAGATATAGGAGTAGTACCTGGAACCACATCTATACAGAATTCAATCTCCCTGTGAGGTGGTAAACTTGGCAACTCCTCAGGAAAAACATCAGGAAACTCACAAGCAACAGGAACTTCTGTGAGTGAAAACTTCTCTACTGAAGTATCCCTGACCAATGCCAAATATCCCTAACAACCTTTCCTCAATAACTTCCTAGCCGTCATAATAGCAGAAATAAGATTCTGAGGTGCTGAACTCCTATCACCCACAAACTTAAAATCTTCTTCATTAGGAATTCTGAACGTCACCTCTTTATTCCTACAATCTACTATGGCATAGTGCTGAGATAACCAATCCATTCCCAAAATAACATCAAACTCCATCACATCCAACATAATCAAATCAGCAGATAATTCTCTATCTCCCACGAGAACTGGATAACCAGAAAGAACAATATCAATGTCCAAAGAATCGCTCAGAGGAGTGGCAATAGACAAAGGAAAAGCCATCCTCGAAGCTAGCCAACAAGACTTGGAAGCAAAAATGGGAGAAACAAACGAATGCGTGGCACCCAGATTAAACAAAACCCACGCATCCAGGTAACAAACAGAAACAATATCTGCCACGACTACATTAGATGCCTGAGCATCCTACTGAGTGAGATGGAAGACTCTGGCCTGTCCTCGACCTCCCTGCTAATTGGTAGAAGCCTGGCCAACACCTCTGGCACCTCCTCTAATACCTCTACCATGACTCTACTGTGGAACAAGCTGAGTGGAACTCTGATGTTGGGCTGGAGGTAACTGAAATGGAACTGGTGCAGCACTAGTAATTGACTACTGTGGGAATCGCGGAATCTGCGGCTGTTGATACCCTGAGTAAGGACACGATCTAGCAAAGTATCCTATCTGCCCGCATCTGAAGCATGTCAGTGGTGTCAGATAACACGGTCCCTGATGGACTCTACTGCAGGTCTGGCATACACTAGCAGCTGATCCAGAACTACAACCACTACTGCTGCTCGAAGCACCTGATCCAAATCTGAACGACCTACGCTGACCTCCACGGTCATGTCTACCACTCCGATGCACTCGCTGCTACTGCCTCTGACTCTACTGAGTCAGACCTCGCTGCTGACTACTCAATCCAACATGAAAACTTGAATATGGTGTAGTCTGCAATCCACTCGACTGAACTCCCAGCTGGTAATAATCAGGCATCGCTCCCTGCCTAACTAGCCTCAGCTCAATCTCCTTGGCTAACTCTATCATAGACTCGAGAGTAAGGCCTACTGTAGGCATACCAGCAAATGCTGAACCCAATCCAATGACATAGGTAGTGACTGCGAAGTACTGGTCTCGCATCAGATCCTCTACATATCTACCCAGCCGAAGAAACTCTCGGGTGTACTCCTCTACTAATCAATCACCATGAGAAATGCTGGTCAAACGGAGACGATAGCTCATACGGAGAGGCTCTGGATAAAATCTCCTCATAAACCACTCTTGAAACTGAGCCCAAGTCATCATCATCATATAGGGCTGGATCATCTGAATAAACTAATCTAAAGCTGGTCCCTTGACAGACAACTCGACGATCATGATCCGCTGGTACTCGGTATGAGCAGTCCGAGTCCTAGTCTCAATCACGTGCAAAAAGTCTAACGGATCAGAAGTCCCATCAAAAGTAATCCTGCCAACTCTGGCATAGAACAGAGTTGCCTCAGGGTCAGACATGCCCTGCTGATAGGCAGGCTGAACAGGCAGAACAACTGGAGGTACAAGAACATCCTCAAACTCAGGCTTTACAGGCTCCTTGTCTTGTATCTCTCTCTGCCTATGGCGACCTATCGCTCCTCGAGGTCTACCTCTGCCACGACCTCTACGTCTAACTAGCTGCTCAGGAGGTAAAACCTCATCCTGAAAAGACTCATCATCCTCGGCCTCAACGACCGGTGGAGCGACACGCGCTCACCTCCTCATTCTGAAAATATAACAGAATGATTCAGACAAAATAGACAATGAAAGAATAACGCATAAAACTAAAGCAAAGAATACTTATCAAGACGTACTCGAACCTAATTCATTGCAGTACTTACCAAAAGAAAACACAACTTGAAAACTAGGGCCACAACTCAAACAACTAAGTCCTGACACAGAACTCTGCTCTGATACCAACTTTGTCATGACCCAAAATAGGGGCCATGACCGGCGCTAGGGAACGGGAATTCTTTCGAATTCGGAACCCGTAGCAAGCCTAAAAATAAACTAAAACATGCCAGTAACACTAACAGTATTTAATGCAGCGAAAATAAAATCATAATTATCAAAATGATAATCTCCCACAGGATTTAAATCAAATCCATATCTTATATATATAAATCTTTTAATACAAATCCAGTTCAAATTCTTAAAATACATAATTCATATAAATATAATACACAAAACCCATAATTCATTTACAGCTATTGCAATGTCTAGATTATAAAAATGAAACTCAAGACTCAGATAAGTAGTTTACATAAAGAAGCTGGGGCGGAAGAAATCTGGCGTACAGGTCTGCTACTGAGGTCTAAAGACAATGACTCTCCTGAAAAATAGTCAACGGAGGGGAGTCAGACCTCACTGAGTGAATTACTATAAAATATATACATGCATACTAAATGCCAATGCACATAGTAAAAAGTATATATATAATGCAAATACACACAGATGCAATAAAATCATTTTATATATTTTTATTGAAAATCAGTGTTTATGAAGGATCAAATAGAACCCTAGAAAAATTGCAACCTTAAAACAGTGTTAGACAACAATCTAGCCATATAGGCTCACTTATTCCAAAATATTTGCTTATTCCATTTAGACAGTAGACTGGCCCTGAGACACTAAGTCAACCGAGCTCCAGCAGTCTAACTGTCAGTGTGATTGGCCCCGAGACACTTGGTCATCCGAGCTCCAGCAATCACACCTCCAAACCATATCTCACACATTAAATAATCAATTCCAATCAATATGCACAAATGGTTAGTAATATAGCCTAAATGCTATAAGCGTACCGGTATGTACTCGGTCCTAGTGCTGCCCACTAGGTAGCACGTTCTATTGATATCCTTCATTATTAAATATAAAACAAACATTCACAAATAAATGATGCATGTATTTAAATAAAATAGCAACATAAACCATATATATACTAGAAATATACCAAAAGTAAACCAGGTATATTTTAAGTATATATACGTCAAAAAAATCCAATTAAATTACAAAATAAACTAGAAATATACTTAAAAACATTTTAAACATAATCCATTAATAAAACATGCATATAATTCAAAATATACAAAAAATAAACCAAAAATAAACTAAAAATAAACTTAAGTAATAATTAAACCATTTATGCATATTAATCAAAATAAAACATACATTTCTAAAATCATGCATCATAAACATATATATATAAAATAGTAACTCACACTTAGTGCGCTCCTCGAGATAGGTCCGACGGGCCTGGTCCACTAGGCCTCGGTCTCGGCGTAACTAAACAAATAATAAATAATGAACATTAGAATAAACCTAACAGAAAATCCTAGAAACTCGATCTAGAATATTGGACACAGAATCAGAATTAGGGTTCGACCGGACATCACGTTTTACGAGAATTCTACCAAAAATTCGACAGAACCTCCCCTGTAAAATGGAAATCTCTCTACTCAAAGAGTAGAGCCAGCCCTGAAAAAAAAACACACTTCGAAAAATAGACACAAAATCACATCCACAACCCCTCGGTCGGACTCCAAACTACAGTCTACCGATCGGGATCCACAATCACAGAATAATATAAAAATACCAAAAATGCCCTTATATCACAGAAATATATTTTATAAGTAAAAATTACATAATTAACCCTAAAACACAGTAAAAACCGATATAAACTCATTTTATTAGAAAAATCGTATATTATATATATAATTGAAAATAATTTACGAAAAATAGTTTTATTTAGTTAAAAATACTAAATAATTTGTAGAAATCATTTTTTTACCTTAAATAACTATTAAAACCAATTTAATTACATTTTTAGCCAACTTAGGGTAAAATTACCAAAATACCCCTATATATATAAATATACTAAAATTACTCCAAAAATTCACCAAAAATAATATAATTGCACAAAATTTATTTTCTCAACATATTTATCAATAATATCAATAATTAAACTCAATTAAATAATTAATTTCAATTAAAAACACAATTAACCTAATTTTCCAAAATTACATAAACCTAAATAAATTCAAAATAAATACATAGAAATTCATAAAAATTCCAAATAAATTTATATAATTCATTTCAACACCTATATTTATCATAAAACATAATTTTATAATTTAATTAATTAATTTTCGAAAATTAGAAAATAATATTCAAATATTCAAATATACCCAAAAATCAAAATAATCTCCAAAAATTCTACAAAAATTCACACATGTATATTAAGCTACTAAGATCAACATTTGTTAAGAGACTTTTCATGAATCAACCATTTGAAGCTCAAAAAAAAATTAAAAACCCTAAGATGGTCGAATTGAACAATTGACAAAAACCTTACCAAATCAAGTTTTAAGCTTAAAAAAATCTTAGAATCATCTTCTATGGCTTCAGGGGACTCCAACAACACCGGAATGAAGGAATTTGGTGGCCAGAATAGTCAATTGTGAAGAAAAGGCCAACTTTCGACCAAAATGCCGAAACTCAGCTCACAGGTGCCGGAGAAGACACCTGTAGGCGGCGGAACGGCTGGAGGAAGGAGGTGGCATGGTGAGAGGCACAATGACAGTAGGTGGCCGGCGGTGCGCAGTGGTGGGGGGGGGTTAGGGTCGTCAGGGAAGAGAAGGAGGAAGGGGAGGGTAGAATTTGTAATTTTACAAATTTTGTATATATATATATATATATATATATGTGTGTGTGTGTGTGTGTGTGTGTGTGTGTGTGTGTGTGTGTGTGTGTGTGTGTTAATAACTTAAAAATTTATATTAAAATATATTAATTTAATATAATATTTAATAAAAACATACACCACATGTTAAAATACACAATATATATATATATACACACACATACTAATTAAATATTAAATATATAATATAATATGATTTAATAGAAATAACCCTAATTTAAATCAATTATGTAAATATATGTGCATATATATATATATATATATATATATATATATATATTATAATATGACAATTAAAATAATGCATGGACTCATGCAACTTTATAAATACATTTAAAATAATTAATATTGAACTTCTTACGTGTAAATTTTCCCGAAAATGTGAGTCCCGGGAAAATTCTACGTAAAGTACTTAAAATAGTATAAAATAAATAAATAAAAAAATCAATTTTTAATTAAACAACAACTCATGAAATATATCAATATTATATAAGAATTATTAACACTGTATATTCCGATACAGTATAAAAATATTTAAAAACACGGGATATTACACCTTATTAGAGAGTAAAATTCAAGAAAAGTAGATGAGTGATCCATATTTAAGAAAAATAAAGGATAAAGTGCAATAAGGAAAGAATGAATAGTTTGCACAGAGGCATGATGGGATGTTTTTAATTAATTGACATATTTGTGTTCCAAATATAAGGGAATTGAGAGAACAAATTTTGAATGAAGCCCATTATGCACTGTATGTAATGCATCCTAGAAGCACTAAAATGTACAGGGATTTACGACCTTTTTATTAATGGTTGATAACGAAGAAAGATACAATTGAATATGTAGCAAAATGTTTGACATGTTAATAAGTAAAAGCTGAACATCAGGCACTGGTCGGTAAACTTCATCCATTGTCTATTTCGGAGTGGAAATAGGAAAAAGTAACGATGGACTTTGTTTTTGGATTGCCTTGAAACTTTAGGAAGCATGATGCCATATGGGTAATTATTGATCGACTTACCAAATCAGCTCATTTTTTACCTGTGCAATAAAGGGATTTACTAGACAAATTGTCTAGAATATATGTCTCAAAAATTGTAAGACTACATAATGTGCCAATATCAATTGTGTTAGACAGAGATCCACGATTTACATCTCATTTTTGGGAAAGTTTACAAAGAGCTTTGGGAATAAGGTTATATTTCAGTACATCATTCCACCCTTAGATAGATGGAAATCAAAGAGGATAATTCAAACATTATAAGATATGCTAAGAGCTTGTATACTTGAATTTAAATGGAACTAGGATGAGCATTTACCCTTAATTGAATTTGCTTACAGTAATAGTTATCATTCAAGTATTAGTATTTCTCCATATGAAGCTTTATATGGCAGAAAATGTACAAGTCCTATTTATTGGGATATGGAAGGGCTGCGACAATTAGAAGGTCTTAAATTGATATAAAAAACTATAAATAATATTTAAATAGTTAAAAAGTGTTAAAATGCTGCATAAGACAGACAAAGAGTTATATGGACAAGCATAGAAGAGAGATAGAGTATGATGTGGGTGAAAATGTGTTCTTAAAAGTATCACCATAAAAGAGTATTATATGATTCGGCAAGCAAGGAAAATTGATTCCTAGGTACATTGGCCCTTATGAGATATTGGAAAAAGTTGGTCCTTTAGCATACAAATTAGCACTACCACCAAAATTATCTTAGATACATGATGTGTTCCATATTCCATGTTAAGAAGATGTAGGTTTGATCCTAGCCATATAGTATAAGAGTCACAAATACAGTTGACACAAGATCTAAAGTATGAAGAAGAACCAATTGAAATTCCTAATAGACAAATAAAGAAGCTATGTAATAAAAAAATTCCAATAATAAAGATTAAATGGAGTTAGCAGTTTCTAAAATAAGCTATATAGGAAGTGGAAAAAGATATGAGAACCCCTACTTATTTTCTAAGATTGGTGAGTCATATTTAATTTCGAGGATGAAATATCCTAAGGTAGGGAGAAATGTAATTTCCACCTAATGCATTTGCATTTATTTGCATAACATGCATATCATATAGACATAAAAAAAATTGCATGTAATATGTGTGGTATTAATTCCAATATTAAATAGGAAAATAGATTATAAATATTTACAATTAAGTCCATAACAGAATTAGAAAATTAAGGGCTTAAATTGGTTAATAGCACAAATAAAGGGGCTTAAATTGGTTTAGTTATTATTATTGTTGTTGTTGTTGCTGTACATAGCTAAAAGTGAAGGAAGGAAGGAAGGAAGGAAGATAATCCTTATCTTCCTCCTCCTCCTCCTTCTTGTTCTTCATCTTCTTATTCTTAAAAAATAAAAAGTTGAATTTTTAAAGTAAATTGAAGGTTTAGAAATTTATTTTAGACCATAATCTTCATCTTCAAAGACCTTAAAAGTTTTGTTTGGTAAGTAATTTTAATATTTTTGGTTCAATTAAGTTAGGGTTTATAAGATGAAAAATTCATGTTTTAAGGATCTGGTTTTTTTTGTCATATTTTTTTAATAATATCTTAAGCTAAAAGCATAAATTTGAGTTTTATTTAATGATATGGAAAATTTGAAGAGTTTTCTAAAACTGTTCCTCTTTTAGCTAGATCTGATTCAAACTCTATGTTAGCGTAATAAAAAGAAACTTTTTATTACTCTGTTTCCATCACTGGTCTGAGTAAGGTAGATGGTTTCATAAAGTTAGTCCTCTATACAACTCAAATTAAAGCAAAATTAATTTTAAATTACTCTAGACACATAGGATTAATAAAATGGAAAGTTTCATTTTGAGTTATATTATATAGAATTATTGGTAAATTTTTAAACTCACCCTATTAAATTTGTTATAGTTGGTAGCTTCATAAGTTTAGGTAGTTTAGTGATATTATCATGCTAGATGAGGTTCTATTATTTTTAGATGTTTAAAACAAGTGAATTATGATCTATTTTAGCTAAACCAAATGGAAACGAGATTGTTATACTAGTAAATACAAGCAAAGGGAAGGAAGCAATAAAGGTAAGTGAATAACTTAATGTTCTATGTAAAGATAACACTTAAAATAAATAATTATAAATTTATTTGTTAAACTGATTGGTCAAGAGGAAAAAAATGTGTTATAATTGATATATGCTAGTTTTTTATTATTTTGTTGATGGTTCATTATTTTTAGGATGAGATTGTACATATGAAAAAGGTTGTACTTATGAATGATGTTTGCTAAATTTAAGTGTCATGTTTATGTGAGAATAGAATACTTATTAAAGTCATATCAAGAGTTTTATAACTCCAAATGGGATTCCATTTAATCCTATAAAAACTTGGAGATGTTAATTACAAAATTGATAAAATATAGAAAACTTAATTTTATTGTCTTGATAGTCAATTTGAGCAATACTTTTTGTAACTTAGTTTTTTATGATAGAATGACCATGGTGGGTTGTTTTTAATGTTTCTCCTTTTATACATATCCAATTGATGTGAAATTAGTTGCAAATTAATTTAAACTTATAATTCTATTGATCTGGAAAATATGATTTTGATATTCATAATGTGGAATTTTTTATGTATTTTTGAATTTACATTATCGAATATACCATATTGAAATATAGTATATTTTTTGTATATCTTAGGTATATTATTGTTCTTATGTATTATGAGAATGTTAATTGTATAATGGAGTATTATGTGATGTATATTTAAATATAAGAAATATAGTTGGATAAGTATGAGGATGCAATGTTACTTGTGAATGAGGTAATACTGTGTGCATTAAGGAATCCTCTTGAAATACCATAATAAAACTAAAAAAATATTTGGTACCAAATTATGACGGGCTGTGTGCATATGGGGATCCTTGAATAATTGAAAAGTATTTGTGATTTTATATATATAATTCATAAGTCCATTGTTATCCAAAAGAAAATACTATGTTACAATGACTATGTACATATTATAAATTCATAGTTAAATATTGAATGAATTGATAATTGATAATACTACATGCTTGAATGTGTTATTTTTTTTATAGAATATTTTGTTATTTATTCATTGAGTTGCAAGCTCACTCCTTTGTGACATTTTTCAAGGTTAGAAGAACTGTAATCTATTTTGAAAAAACATTTGCATGAGTTGCATTAGCATTATGTCAGGTTAGTCAGCAGGAGTTCGTCTTCAGTTTTATAGAATGTAACATGCTTAGTAAATTCTCATATTTCGTAATAAGGCCAGTGTGTTATATATAAATAGCATAAGGAAAAATGTGAATTGTTTAATATTGTAAGCATTTTTGGTGTGTGTTATGTGCTATTTATATAATTAGTCTTATATATATATTGACTCATGAACTAAAATTTGATTTTAATGGATATAATATTTATTAATCATATGCATACAATGTATGTCTGACATCCTTAGTAGGTGTCACACTACAGCCATGTATCAAAACAAAACCATCCAAATTTTCAACTGTTATATTGCTGAAATTTCATCAACACATTATTGCAACTTATTCACATGCTAAAAACACACTGGGAAAACAATAGTAAATAAAAACAATCCAAAATTCACATTTGCAAAATAAATAGAAACACATAAAAACTTGTAAAATCCAAACTTGGTTATCAAGCCAATTTTCAAAACTAAAGAACAAAATATTGCCATTTATTTAGTTTTTATTTTCCCACATAGTGGGAAATATTTTTAGCTCCACCTCCTTTCACACCCTACTTTGGCTAATCATGGAAGTAGCATTTAACTACTTGATATGCAAAACAATCCCTTTTAAAGCTTAGTATTTTAATCCAATCTACTATAAAGAAGACATTAAGGGATTTTTTTTGTTGTCAATAGTAATTGGAAAACCATTATTATTGCATTAATTACCTCTCTTGATGACCTTTGGATGACCCCTTCTATTTCTTTTGGGGAAGTTGCCCCCCAAGTATGGAATCTATTGATTTTGGATCATGGATCTTTTTTTATCAAAAAATGGATCATTTGTAGCCTTTGGCCTGAGTTTGACCTTAGCATTAGGTTGGATCTCCTATTCTTTAAATCCCCTTTGTCTTCATTGTCTTCTTTTATGTGCATGAGTCAATGGCTAAGAAAAATTCTTATGCTCTATCTTATGTCATTACTTGTTTAGTGGAACAGACTGTGACACCATACATCTAGATTGTACAGGCCTCCTATCCTTCCTTAGCTTGTACCTGTACTTTTTTTTTAAATAAATTTGGATTAAGTGCCCTTTTATCTGATGGTAAAAATTTCTTATGAGAAACTGGCCTCCAATGACTTTTGAACCTATTTGGACTTATATTAGAAGGGTGAGTCACCTTTTTCTTTTTCTTTGATTTTCTCTTATAAAACTACATTAATAGAATTAGTAGGTGCTAGTGAGGAAAGTGAGTTTTCCTTTATCAACTTTGTCTCCTTTTTTGCATTCAGGTTCACTTCTACCATTGGGGATTGAGGAGAAAGTGAATGGTCTTGATGCATTAGCATTTAAGGAACCAATGTTTGGCCTTATGGAATTGGTTATTCCTTAAATGTAATGTCACTTTTTATGTTTTGTTCTAATCCTTGGAAAATTAGCTCATGTTCTTAGGGAAGTAATGTTTGAGCTTGAGGAATTGATTGTTCCTTATATATACTCCTTATGTTTTGTTTTTGTCCCTAGGGAAGTAGTTCTTAGCCCTAGGGAAAAGGCATTTGAGCATGGGGAATTGGTTCTTTTTCATGAGAAATATTGCCCCTAGGGCCTTTTTCTTGCTTTTGATATTGAATCTCTACTTTAAGTAAAAAATTTTAACTTTCCAATTTATAAGGTTTTCCATTCATTCTAGCTAATGAAATATTTATCCTTTGCATAATTTTTTGCATATCATTTTCAAGTTTTTGCATAGAGTTTTTGAAAGAACTCCTTATCTACTTTATTCCTTTTGTGAAAGCACTAATAATCTCTAGATTTTGGCCTGAATGGCCAACAGATGCCTTAGTCCAAGAGTGATCTTGAGGCATTAATCCTTCATTAATTTGTTTCTAGAAATTACCTAGGTTTATAAGTGAATTATTAGTCTAGTAACTAACTTCAAAAAATTCTTCTTTAAATCTGTTCATCTTTTTAAACCATGTCCCATTAGGCGTGCCAAAAATTATTTCTCCAATTTTTTGGCTTTGGGTAAGCTTGCCAAGATTAAGAATACACAACAGTTTTATGGCTCACTCTTACAACCTTATAACTTGAGTTTTCAAGGCTCATTCAAAAACTAAATCCCAAGTGTTTCAATGGACAAAACTTAAACCAATTCCTTTAGAAATAAATCTCACTTCCCTTCTAATCTATCTTAAGATTTATGATGAAGAGAAATTCTATTTCTAACACACAACCAACTCTCATAAGAGTTTATACAACAAAATTGTTTAAGAGAATTTTTAGAGCTCAAATGAATGCTTTAGAGATAATGAATAATAAACAAGTTTTTTAAAATTTCAATTGAATTATAAGGAGTTTTTATATAGTAAAACACTCATTTTTGGATTTATTAAACATGTCTCCAACATCTATATTTGATTTTGAATCAATCTTGGACTTAAAGTTGTCAAAATGACGCTCACGAGTGAATAGTGCTCGTGAGGGGCAAGAATATATCCATTGGATTCAAATATTTACATTGAAGGCTAACAGTACTACCCTCATGAGCAAAAATGCTCGTGAGCAGCACTGCCCCTTTCCTCAATAAGAACACCAAAAAGAGGACAGCTTGTGACTAGCTCGTGAGATGCTAGTGAATAGGACTGAAGAAAATCCACTCAGCCTTAAATTTCTTTATAAATTTATAGATAATTGTCTTATCTTTCTGGAGAACTTTTAATCACCTTAATTGAACATCGGTAGCTGAAGATATTGTTGAAATACTAAGACATGCTTAATCTGAAATGCAAGTTGCATATGTTGACTTCGACTTAAGATTTTCATAGTCAAATGAGCTTAGATTTTTACAAGTAAACTCAATTCATAAATCTTAGGATGTCTACTTCAAAAGTGAAGAAGATTATTTTCTCATTTAAGAGTTCTAAAGATGTCGAAAGCCTTCTTGAATCTAAGACATCGAATTAACCCGAAAAGTCACTATTCATCCAAAAATGCATATGCTTGGTATATAATTCCCTAAACACTTAGGTGAAATTATTAGTATCAAATTTTTTTTTCAAAGTCCAAAATTAAGAGTTTGATCATGCAAATGGTCAACAATCGCCCCCTTTAAGGCTTTGACAACCAATTTGAAAACATAATAAATAATGTGTGAGTGTGACAAAATAAATAAAATGAGTAGGCATGTTAATTAAAATAGCTCCCCCTTTAAAATTAAATAGATTCATATTGAGAAAATATTTTGCTCCCCCTTAACATATGCATAAGTTCAATATTTATCATGCATTGGAGCATATAAATAAATGAATTATCATAGCATGTATAAGGGTTGATGTAGCATGTTTAACAAATAATATTTCTTTATTTCTCCTCCTTTTTAGATATGATAAGAAATATAAATTTATTTTATTACCCTTCTTGTCAAAAATAAAGACAACATAACAATGTTATCAAGAACATGGCCTAACATAACAAATGTGTTAAAAACATAATAACATGATCATTAAAAAAAATGTTAGACAATATGAAGGAAATAATTTCAAACATATATGCATGTAGTGCTACTATAATGCGTCACAAAATAGTATATATGTTATATTGAAACATTATATGATCATGTAGAGTTTAGCTAATCAATCAATCATACATAGTCATGTAGCTAGCCAATATAATCATGTGGCACTTAACATATCATAAATACAATTATTTATCCCCTAAGCACATAGTTTTTTCTCCCCCTTTGTCAAAAAAAAAAAAAAAGAGAGAGAGATATAATGGAAAATTGACCTAAAGGAGCCAAAAATTCTAGAGAGAATAAAATATCAAGAATCAAAATAATAAAAATAAAGATACTCAAAATCTTTATAAAATTCATGTCATATATAAATAAAGTAAGCAAAACAAGGCTTTTTATCGTAAGGACAAAACTAGCCATAGTTATAATGTTACTATACATGCATAAAAAATTTCTCCCCCCATTTCAAAGAGTTGTATCACTAACATAAACAAATATTTGAAAATAATTTATTCCTAAGAAGAAATTAACTAAGTACACATGCAAACTTAATTATTTCTTCCCCTTTGTCAAAGTGCAAAGATAGACCAAATCTTAAAAAAAAATATCCATGCCTTATCAAAAATAAAAATAATTCCTAAAAAGAATTTATACATGAATAAATTAAATATGAATTTTGCATGTATAAACACAATTAAAAAAAATACATAAACACAATAAATAATAAATTAAAAAAATTCAAATATTTCTATCCCTTTGTCAAAATGCAAAAAAAAAATGCATTAAAAAGGATAAAGTTACAAAGATATTAAGACATCAATTGTAGACAAGACAAAAAAAAAATAGCTCAAAACTTAGATACGGAAAGTATACTGAAAATAAACCAAACAGAAACTAGCGTAAAACACACAAAAAACATTAAAAAATCTTGTTGAGGAGAGGAATGATTTTTCTAAATTAAAATAATTAATTAATTTAATTTAGCTCAATAATTAATTATTAATTTACAAAACAGGAGGGCTTTTGAAAAAATTGAATGAATCCACACAAATCTAATTCAAATAAAATTAATTATAAATTATTCAAATTAATACAAAGATCATGCAAATAGAAAATACAATATATCATATATATGAAGCAAATTTGCTAAAGCAAATACTTTTAAAACAAAATATAGGCATAATGCTAAAAATAATTTTTTTTTTTAAAGAACATGATCACATAAGAATCCAAACATCAATTTATCAATTTAACAAGTGATCAAGATAAGCTTGAGCCATCAATCATACCAAGCACATACTTAATAAAATTCAATCTTTCCTCACAAAGAGCCTTGGTAAAGATGTATGCTAATTGATTATTAGTATTAATAAATTCAAGAAAGATATCACCATTTTGCACATGATCTTGGAAGAAATGATGTCTAATATCAATATGCTTAGTTCTAGAATGTTGAATGGGATTCTTACTAAGGTTTATAGCACTTGTATTATCACACTTAATTAGAATATGAAGAATATCAATGCCATAGTCCAATAGTTTTTATTTTTGCCATAGAACTTGTGAGCAACAACAACGAGTCGCCATATATTTGCTTCAGTAGTGGACAAGGCAATCAAAACTTATTTCTTACTAAACTAAGAAACTAAGAAATTTCCTAAAATTTGACAAGTTTCGGAAGTGCTTTTTCTATCTAGTAAGCTACTGCCAAAGTCTGCATCCGAATAACTAATCAAGTCAAATGAAGAACTCCTAGGATACCAAAGTCTTAAATGCATTGTACCACAAAGATATTTGAAAATTCTTTTGATAGCATTTAAATGAGATTCCCTAGGACTTGATTAAAATCTAGCACACAAGTACATAGCAAACATAATGTTGGGTCTACTAGTGGTTAAATAAAAAAGGGATCCAATTATACCTCTAAATCGTGTCATCAACCAGTTTGCAATTCTCATCCTTGTTGAGTTTGGTTGTGGTGCTTATTGGAGTGTTGCTTAATTTAGCTCCATCCATTCCAAACTTCTTGAGAGTGTCCCTTGCATATTTGGTTTGATTGAAGAAAATCCCATTATTACATTGCTTGATTTGAAGTCCAAGAAAGAATTTGAGTTCTCCCATTATACTCATCTCAAATTCTCCTTGCATTAATTTAGAGAAATCCTTATACAAGCAATGGTTAGTAGCACCAAAAATAATATCATCAACATAAATTTGCACAATTAATAAATCATGCTTGGATTTCTTTATAAAAAGAGTCGTGTCAACCTTTCCTTTAAAGAAACCTTTCTCTAGTAAAAAGTTACTCAATCTTTCATACCAAGCTCTTGGAGCTTGTTTTAATCCATATAGTGCTTTTGAAAGCTTAAACATATGATTTGGAGAATCAAAATTTTCAAAACTCAGAGGTTGTTCAACATATACCTCTTCTTCAATAAAACCATTTAAAAATGTACTTTTAACATCCATTTGATAAATTTTAAAATTCATGTATGATGCAAATGCAAGTAGCATCCTAATAGCTTCTAATCTTGCAACAAGGGCAAAGGTTTCATTATAATCAATGTCTTCCTCTTGATTATAACCTTTAGCTACTAGTCTAGCTTTATTCCTAATTATGACACTTTGTTCATTCATCTTATTTCTAAACACCCATTTGGTTCCAATAATAGGATGATGTTTAGGTCTAAGAACCAAGGTCCAAACCTTATTTCTCTCAAATTGATTTAACTTTTCTTGCATAGCAAGGACCCAAAATTCATCACATAAAGCATCATCAATATTTTTAGGGTCAATTTGAGAAATGAAAGCTAAATTAACAATAGAGTTAAGTTTAGATCTAGTAGTTACCCCTTTTGTAGTGTCACCTATGATGAGGTCTTGAGGATGTGCTTTCTTAAATTGTCAATCTTTTGGAAGTTCATCCTTCAAGGTAGGTTGATATATCTCCTCATTTTCCTCCTTGCTTGGACCTTCAAGTTCCAAAGGCTTACTAGCATTCTCTTATTGTGTTTCTACAATTTCATTTTCACCTACAAGATCATCAACACTACAAATATCCTTTTTAGGATCAAGTGAGTTTGATTCATCAAATACAACATGCATTGAATCTTCAACTACTATAGTTCTCTTATTAATGACCCTATATGCTTTGCTAGAGATGGAATAGCCTAGGAAAATTCCTTCATCGACTTTGGAATCAAATTTCCCAAGATTATCCTTGGTGTTCAATATAAAGCACTTGCATCCAAATACTCTTAGATATGAGATTTTAGATTTTCTATTTTTCCATATCTCATATGATGTTTTATTTAAAATTGGTCTTTTGATAACTCAGTTTTAAATATAACAAGATGTGTTAACGACTTCCGCCTAAAAGTGTAGAAGCAAATTATACTCATGAAGCATTGTTCTAGCCATTTCTATAAGAGTTCTATTTTTCCTTTCAACTATCCCATTTTGTTGAGGAGTGCTAGGAGATGAAAATGTATGAGAAATATCACTTTCATTATAATAGTTTTTAAAAAATTCATTTTCAAACTCGATTCCATGATCACTTATAATGGTAGAGATATAAAAAACCTTTTTCTTTTTTAACTCTTTTAGCAAAATTTTTAAAAGCTTTAAAAGCATCATTCTTATGAGCAATAAAACACACCCAAGTGTATCTAGAGTAGTCATCAACCAATATATATGCATAGTGCATTCCACCGAGACTAGCAACTCTAGTTTGTTCAAATAAATCCATATGTATAAGTTCAAGTGGTCTAGAAGTGGACATTGCATTTTTTAGCTTAAATGAGGACTTAGATTGTTTTTCCTTTTAACAAGCTTCACAGGGTTTATCCTTAGTGAATTCAAGCTTAGGTAAACCAATCACAAGTTCATGTTTACAAAAATCATTCAAAAGCTCAAAATTTGCGTGTCCTAACCTTCTATGCCATGTCCATATGTCATGGCAAATTGACATTAAGCATTTTATATCTTTGTTATCAATCTTATTCAAATCAATAACATAAACGTTACATACTCTTTCACCACTAAAAATTACTTTGTCTTCATTAAGACTACTAACAAAGCAATTTATAGGATAAAAAGTCACCTTATTTCACATGTCACATAATTGACTTATACTTAGTAAATTATGTTTAAGATCATCAACAAACAACACATGATGTATAACTAAGGATTGAGGATTACCTATTTCTCCAATGCCAATAATTTTTCCCTTTGTATTGTCTCCGAATGTAACATGTCCTCCATCCTTAGCATCAAGTTTGTTAAATTGCTCTTTGTCTCCCCTCATGTGCCTTGAACATCCACTATCGAGATACCACTTTCTTTTATTTTTATGGATTTCAAGCACACCTACATAAAACATTTTAAATGTTCTTTTAAACCCAAACCTTTCTTGGTCTAGGTTTGTTTGTTTTAAGATAATCCAAAGGAAGCAAATTCATGTGTAGTTTTCTATAGAAGCACACATTATTGGTATGTCCTTTGATCATGCAATATGAAAATACAACATTTTCAAATTTGTTTCTCCTAGAATGATATGTTTTCCTAGTGTATGCAACATGCCTTTGGTGTTGTGTGTTTCTCCTATTGTTTTATGACATTGAGTGAGACATACATTGGCAATTGTGATGAATATTTTGATAAATTTATGTAGCATGTTTATGTGCATTGTGTTATGCAACATGCTTATTATAATTATTTCTAGTGTACATATAGGCATGCTTGGGTTGAGGTGCTCTAGTTTGAGCCTTACCTTTTTGTATTAATGAAGGGCTAATCTTACGAGACTTTGCCTTACTATTTAAAATATGAGATCTTTTAGCTTTGAAAGCTTGAATCTCATTTGAGGTTGAAGGAGTAGAATCATGTAAAGCTTTAAAAAAAATTAATATGTGATGAAGATGATGAAGATATTCCATTTTTATATCCAATTCCATAGGTACCTCTATGAAATTTTTAAGAGTCAAGAAGACTATCTAAAGTTTCTTTTCCTCTCTTAAATTTAGCAATGGAATTCTTTAATTCTAAGACCTCCTTAAAAAGCTTATGATTTTCATTATTTGCTTTCTTAAGTTGATCTTCTAAAGAATTATAAGATTTAACATTACTAGAAAGTTTTTCATTTGATGCAACAAGTTTAGGAAAATCAATTTTTAAACATTCAAAATCCTTATTTAAGCTAGCTAACTCATGTTTATATTGTTTCTTCTTAGATAGCAAACATTTGCATTTAACGAGTAATTTGCTCACAATAGAGCTCTCATCATCATCATCATCATAATATTCATCACAATCATCAAAGGAAGAATAAGAAGTGGATGGTACCTCATTTTCATTTTCAATGGCCATAAAGCAAAGATTGGCAACTTCTTGTTATTCCTCTTCCTCTTTGGATTCGGAGGAATCATCCCAAGTAGCTTTGAATGTCTTCTTCTTATCTTTTGCTCCCTCGCTCTTAAATTTGAGTTTAGGACATTCACTTCTAATATGTCCTAATTTCTTGCATTCATAGCAAGTAACCTCTTTTTTTTTCTTCCTCCCATCTCCTTCAAACTTCTTATTGAAGTACCTTGTTCTTGAGAAGTTTTTCTTTCTTAAGAACTTCTTGAAGTTCCTAGTGAGCATGACAATGTCACTATCTTCATCACTAGAATCTTTGATACTTTCCTCTTCACTATTTTCTTGAAGAGCTTTTAGAGCAATGCTCTTTTTCTTTTCTTCTTTCTCTTATTATTCTTTGCTTGATGGTGAGCTCATGTGTTAAGAGCTTACCAATGAGCACATTAGTTAATAGAGTAGAGAGGTCTTGAGCTTCCTTAATTGAGATAACACGAGATTCCCAATCCTTCTTAGGTAGGATTCTTAAAATCTTGTTGTTTACCTCTTCCTTAGAAAAATGTTTTCCAAGTTTCTTAAGGGTTGTGAGGAGAGCATTGAGATGGTTTATTATCTCTGTGATTATTTCTTGAGGCTTCATTTTGAAGAGTTCATATTCATACATATGAAGTTGAACCTTCTTATTTCTTACTTGAATGTTGCCTTCATAGTGGTTTTCTAAGGTCTCTTACATTTCTTTAGCTGAAATGCAATGTTGAAGTTCGTCTCCTTCTTCTCTTGTCATGGAGGAGACTAGAGTAATCATAGCCTTTTTATTTTATGATTTTATTCTTCTTGATCAATACTCCATTGGCTTCTTACAAAAGTAGTTATCACACCATCAATGGTAGTTATAGGTGGTTCCCAACCTCTTATGAGAATGTTCCAAAGTTGGATGGAATCACAATCAAGATATAGTTCCATTTTGAATTTCCAATGTGGATAGTCACTACCATAAAAAAATGGTCTAAGAGAAGAGATGTTTTGAGATTCACTCCCTATGATCTTATATTCTAATAATGAAATACAAAGAATTCAAACTCTGATACCAAATGAAAGAGTCCTAGAAGGGGGTGAATAGGACTATCGAACAAAAATAGGAAAATAAAGAAATTCTTTGCAAGAATTGAGTAAGAGTTAAGAAGGAAGAATTAAGAACACAAATATTTAAGGAGTTCAGATTCAATAATAATCCTACGTCTCCACTTAAATTATCCCTAAGTTAGGATTTTTAATCACCCACAATCTTATTCACAAGATTGAGAATACACAAGAGTTTTATGGGTCACTCTTACAACCTTACAACTTGAGTTTTCAAGGCTTACTCAAAAACTAAATCAAGTGTTTCAATGGACAACACTTAAATCAATTCCTTTATAAATAAATCTCACTTCCCTTCTAATCTATCTCAAGATTTAAAATGAAGATAAATTCTATTTCTAACACACAACCAACTCTCATAAGAGTTTATAGAACAAAATTGTTTAAGAGAATTTTTAGAGCTCAATTGAATGCTTAAGAGATAATAAATAATAAACAAGTTTCTTAAACTTTCAATTGAATTCTAAGGAATGTTTATATAGACAAACACTCAAAAATATAGTTTTTGAATGTATCAAACATTTCTCTAATGTCTATATTTGATTTTAAATCAATCTTGGACTTAAAGTTGTCACAATGACGATCACGAGTAAACAATGCTCATGAGGGTCATGCTTTGGCTCGTGAGGGGCAAGAATATATCAGTTGGATGCAAATATTTCCATTGAAGGCTGATAGTACTACCCTCACGAGCAGCTCAAGAGCAAAAATGCTCGTGACTCTGGCTTGTGAGCAGCACTGCCCTTTCTTCAACAAGAACACCAAAAAGAGGACAGCTCATGATTAACTCGTGAGATGCTAGTGAATGGGACTGAAGATGATCAAAGAAGCCTTAACTTTCCCCATAAAATTGCAGATAATTATCTTATATTTTCATATTACTTTGAATCACCTCAATTAAACATTGGTAGCTCAAGATATTACTGAAATACTAAGACATGCTCAATCTAAAATGCAAGCTGCATATGCTAACTTCGACTTAAGATTTGCATAC
The DNA here is from genome assembly GCA_947683625.1 of Mallotus nudiflorus. Taxonomy (NCBI): domain Eukaryota; kingdom Viridiplantae; phylum Streptophyta; class Magnoliopsida; order Malpighiales; family Euphorbiaceae; genus Mallotus; species Mallotus nudiflorus. The sequence goes on from CANTUR010000142.1 coordinate 2,541,466, forward strand.
TCAAATGAGCTTGAATTTTTAAAGTGAACTCAATTTACAAAGCTTAGGATGTCTACTTTAAAAGTGAAGAGGATTATTTCTCATTTAAGAGCTCTAAAGATGTCAAAAGCCTTATTTAATCTCAGATGTCGAATTAGCCTAAAAAGTCACTATTCATCCAAAAATATATATGCTTGGTATATGTTTGGTATATAATTTCCTACACACTTAGTTGAAATTATTAGTATCAAAATTGTTTGTTAAAGTCCAAAATTAAGAGTTTGATAATGCAAATGGTCAACATGATTAACTAATGATAATAGTTGACAGTAGATATTTGTAAATGTAGATGTGTGTTGATCTTGATGTAGATGTGTATTCTTTTCTTACTTTTGTAGGCATTTTGACTTGCAGACTACTCTAAATTAATTCTTTATCAGCTCAAGAGTCTCTGTTGTTTCATGTAGGAATAAATCCATGCAACCTTTATCCCCAAGCAGTGTCTGAACAGTCCATCTCTAGAATCTTCTTGCTTTGGCATCAAGTTGTTTCATTTCCATAATCTTCTTTTATCTTTAGTCATTAAGTTATATGGCTAGCCTTTTCATTTATTTTGGTCTTCAAAATTCTAATCAAATCAAATTGATTAATATTTTAGTCAAAAAATTAAATTAAGCCACTAATTTAATGGCCTTAATATTTTAGTAAAAAATTTTAAATACGGCACGAATAGTAATTTTTCAAAAATATCACAAAAATCTTTCTAAATTATTATTATTATTATTATTTTTAATAAATTGAAATGGAATAAGTCAAGAGTCATTAACAATTGAAAAGCTCCTTACAAATTATTCACCAAAACAAAGATAAATTGGACAAATGATCATTTAAACCCTTCAACTTAAGTAGTCGGACTATATAGGCTGAATTTTAACTTTTTTCACAACTAGGCCCAAAAATTTCTATTTTCAGACCTATTAAACCCAAATAGTTGGCCTGCTTCGTGCATGGTTTGCACCGTAATAAAACTAGATTAAATTGATTTATATAATAATAATAATAATAATAATAATAATAATAATAATAAAAGGGTAAAACTAATTATCCTCCCCCAACTTATTAACCTTAAATTGCATTTCCAAAGTTCTTCTTTACTTCACTCTTATCACCATCATTCCCACCATTATCTCCCGTATTAGGTAAAAACAAAAGAATGTTTTCCTCCTCTTATGAAATTGAAACTTCCATCTTTTCAAACTCTGACACAGCCATAATAACATCCACCACCACCACTATCATCACTACACCCTTATCACCTTCACCCACCATCATCATTACTGAACCCTCGTTGCCATCAGTCTCACCATCATCTCCACCATTCTTTTCTTTTTTAACTCATTTGACTTGCTTCTCTTTGCTCATGTCATTTTTCTTTCGTTTCCTAATACTGAAAATGAAGAGATGGGTTTGTGACATAGTCCTGAAGGTGGAGGTTTGATTTATATTGGTAAGGAATCGATGAAGTGAAAATTGTTTGGTGGGTAACAATTTTGTTAACGAGCTTGCTCATCTCCTTTGGATTCTGCATATTTGGGTTTGTTGTTGGGAAAATGGAGTTAATGATCATTTTTATATCCAAGTGCTATATTTTTATCCCATTATATTTATTTTTGATATAATTAATTGCTTAATTACCTTGGGTATTCTTAAAATTTGAGTATTTATTTTTTTAACAAACTAATTTCAATTAAGAAAAAAGGGGAGCCACTATGAGCATATATCAAATTTAGGAGTCTAGATTCGTTCAATACATTGTTAAAATTGAAAAAATACAAGTCATTCTTAGAACCTTTTTGTTTCTGGGTATTATTTAATTTTAACCTTTAGCCTTTCTTGGGTTAATGTGTATAGTTTTGTTGAGGTTGTATCTAGATCCAATTTCTTTTCTTTTTTCTTATAAGATTTCTTCGAAATAATTTTTTTTTAAACTGATTAAGTAAATAGATAATAAAGATTATGATTTTTTTTAATTTTTGGGAAGAATTGGTAGTTAGAAGGAAAAGAAAACAAATGGGCTTAAGTAGGAAAAAAACGTGAAAGAATAAATCAATTTGTAAGTGAGCAAAAAATCAATTTAAAATAGCCTAGAAAAGCAAGTTCAAGTAAGCAACTACTGATAGCCTAAAAGCAAAACCTTGGAAATCTCTTTATGCAAGAACCTTCTGATGAAATGTTTCAGCCTTCTGAGAAGGTGCTCGCTTAGTTCTGCCTCTTGCTTCATTTTAAAAAGTAAAATATATATCCCATATCACCAAACCCAGAAAACAATTTTATGTATTAATCACTAAAAAAAAAAGTTCTAGGTTTCAATAACTGTTACTTAAGGAAGTTTTTTGCACGAAATGAATTGCGTATCAGTGAAGCTTTTCAAATTTTTGAAACCATCACAAAGCTTTCGGGTTTTGCTTTGGGATTTTTTATAGATTTTGTTTCACTGACATAAGTTAATGGGATTAGGCCCATGAACAATAGTAATTGGGGATGAAGGTAGCCGCTGGGACTTGAATACAAGTTTTAAAGGTGCCAATATGAGGTATCAGTGATACGTTTTTAAACTATTAGGTCAAGGGCATGCCATCACATTATATGTTAGTGGGAGATTCTAAGGTTATTTTACTTTTATATACTATATTTTTACTTTTTTTTTTTTTATCACTATTGAATGAGAATGTATAATATCATCCAATGGTAATTATTAACATAGTAAAATTTATTTTATAAAATATAAACTAACCATAGAAAGCACTTATGTTAGTTTAGTTGCTGTACTGGGATAAGTAAAGCTTTGATTCTTGTAGTTTTATCTTTTGGCAAAATTAATCATGTGATTTTTTTTTGACATTCAAATATTATGTGTTTCACATTTTTTTACAATTTAGTACCTTTCTAACAAATATTGTTTAAAATGTATGTTTTAATTTAAAAATAATGTGTTTTCAATGCGAAAATTATATAATGTGTAATATATCATTTAACTAACTACAATAAACTAGTAAAAAATTAAATTTAGATGTATTTTTAATTTAATTATGAATACAAAAATAATTTTTAAAATAAATTTATAATATTTTTTAAAAATAACCAATTGGTTATATTGCTCATAAAAATCATATATAGAACAAATTTGTCGTTGAAATTTAATACTTTATTAATATTTTCTTGTAAAATAATGATGAGTTTAATTAAAAAAGTACTAAAGTGTACAAAAAGTGTAACACTAGGTATTTAAATGCCAAAAAAATATAATCACATGACCCGGAACAATCAAAATTGTACTTATACTTTTGTATTTTATATCATTTTAATAAAAGTTGAAAATAATAATTTTTATAAAAATATAAAAAATTTGAGAGTAAAATATAGGAATAAGTAGAATTTTAGTCCTTGTAGTTTTCGCCTTATGTGTGATTTTTTTAGACATGTAAATCCATATTTTGTACACTTTAATACCATTCTAAATAATATCATTCAAAATTTATTCTTTAATGTTAAAATAATATCAATTTTTAACAGCAAAATCATATGTTGAGTGGTATAGCATTCAACTAATTATAATGAATTTATAGTAAATTAAATTTAGATGTATTTTTAATTTTATTATGAATAAAAGAAATAATTTTTTAAAATAAATTTGTATTTTTAATAAATTTTTAGTTAGATTAATTACAAATTATATAAAAATAAATTTTTTTATTGAAATTTAATATTATAATAATTTTTTTAATAAAATAATGATAATATTATAAGGTGTTAAAGTGCAAGAAATATGAAATATAGGTATTTAAATATTACAAAACATTATAGACCAATTTTTTTTTTTTTTTTTTCCAAAGTAGGAGAGGTGCCCCTTAACAGCCTAGCCATTAGGTTAGGCATGTGGAGGCAACGTTATAGACTTAATTTTATTATAAAATAAAATCACAAGAATTAAAATTATACTATTCCTAAAACGTATCTTGTTTTAATAGAGCATTAATTTTTATTTGGAATGGGTGAATTTATTTAATTTTTTAAATAAAAGAATTTGTATGTGGATTTGCTCACCAGATATTGCAGTTAAAATGGTGACAATTAACTATGTTATTTAACATTAGACCAAAAAATGAGAAGTACTAAAAAACTTATTTAACTTAAAGTGAAATATTAAATTACAATTATAGAAAAAAAACACTTTTTTTTTTTCAAAAGTTACAATTATTTATTTTATTTAAAAAATGATGTGGATGTAATTTTTCAAAAATATCACAAGAATCTTTCTAAATTACATATATATATATATATATATATATATATATATATATATATATTTAACAATAAATTTAAAGCCGTTCACAAATTATTCTCCATAAAAACGATAAATTACATACATATCAAGTTATCTTCTACTAACAATTTAAAACAACGGCCTGTGAGGTTCGGCTTACTGTCAAATACTCTGCACGGACATTTAATCCGTCAGGGATGGATCCACCTATTCCCCATAATTCGTAAGTAAAAATTTAATATATTCCACAGCTCGAAATATTGATGGTGATGTCCTTAAGAGTTGCTTAGAACTTGAAAAGCAACCAATTTCAGTGTCTTAAGTGCACACTGGAGTTCAAAGAAGCCAAAATTTTGCTGAAATCTCAACAGTACGATCTGTTTACGATTTGATACCAATCAAAGTCAAAGAAACTCTAAAGGCTGTGTACTGACTTCATTCTGGTTTACAATCTAGGCTATTTCTCGCTACCTTTGGTCGTTTTCTGTTTAGCGGAGGGTAAGTGTTTTTTATTGGGGGGCGCATTTTATTATTTTTCCGTGCTTGTTAACTAATTTAAGCGGTGAAATTGGGTGTGGCAGGTTGTACGGTGAGCTGAGGTATATCAGTAGGATTAATTATTTGTGGGACCATGTGAGGAGGAATGAAGTTGAAATTCCAGAGGTTTTTTATGATCATGATGAGGATTTGGACTACCGTCCGATGATGGACTATTTGGCTTGGAGGGTGATCATCCTAGGGTGTGTGGAGCACCTGCAGTGGATTCTCCTGTGTCTATGTATTCCATGAGGTGTATTTCATGGAAAAAAAAAAAGGAAAAACAGAAGAAAATTGGAAGAGATTTTTTCTTTTAGTATAAACTTTTTTTTTTTAATTTTAGCATGTATATATTGAGCTTTGACAATAAATGTGAGTTTTTTTTCCAGTTAAGTATGAATTTATTCAAATTTTAAATAAAAATAATATAAGTGTTATATTATCAAAAGTGAGGGAATTTTCAATTATTTGCTCATTATTGTTTGTTTAATCAATAGAGGTAACTACTTAAGTGGTAAAATATTTAACACTCTATAATACTAATAATAATAATAGTAGTAGTAGTAAAGATATTAGATAGATAAATATTAGATGCATAGATATTGTAAACTCCACAATTCTCGCAAATTAAAATAATAAGAACTCCCTGATTCATTATATGCACAATATTTATTGACAATTTGTGTGTGTATATATATATATAACTTTGATTGGATTTCATTAGATTAACCATTATTGGCTTAAGATATTTTCTCAAAAAATAAAATAAAATAAAAGTAATACAATTTACAAAGTGCCATCTCCAATGTACACGTAAAACCCCAAATTTGCGCACATATTTGGTGTTTTATGGCTCCAACGTGGCGCCAAATCTAACATCGAATTGATTTTGGTGAACAGAGCCACAACAAATTACAAAATAAGTTTGTAACATTTGAAACTAATTTCAATTTTACATTATTTTAATTTCCTTTTAAAGAGGATAATTATTTTGTTTATTTTCTTAATTAAAGCATATAAAATTATTTGAATGTATTATTATTTACATTTTCGAAATTAATAAAATTATTTTTATTAATTACATATATTACTACTATTTTTACTAAATTTTAGTTTCACTTGTAAAAAACTGAATTATTAATATAATTATAATATTTAATTATATATTATTTATAAATAAATATTAATAATATTTAAATTGGATGAATATGTAAAAAAAAAGCATGGGTATAATTTATAAAGATAATAAAACTAAGGAAGTGATAAAATAAGATATATGAATATTTCTCTTACTGTGACAATTGCTGTTGGAGATCAAATTGCTGTAGAAACACCAGAATAGTACAAAACTTGATGTTTTGGGTTGGAGATGCCCTAAGGTTGTTGTGACTGTGAGACTAAGTCTCAAACAAAGAGAATGTTGCTATTCATCTATTAACCTGTCTTCCAAATTAAAATCTACAGCATCATATATCATGAGCTAAAAGGCCACTACTGTTTCCGTATTTCAGAATCTATTTACTTTTATGATAATTCAAAGACTAAGAGAAGTGAAGTAGATACTGATGGAATGCAGTATTAGCAGAAGTCCCTAACTTCCTTGAGACTAAGACTAATGCACCTTTCTTGGCACATCTAATAAAAACAAAAATGAAGCAATCTAAAGCCTTTCCACACTCATTTTTAATTCAACATAGCAGTTATTATTGCAAGAATCCGAAACTTTTAGATAATTTTTACAAAATACCGACCGAATAAAAGCTTAAGAATAGAAAAGAACCTGAAATTCAGAAAATAGAAATCCTTGCAAGTAATCTACTAGTACTAACAACTAGAAACAAAGAAACAGCGACAAACTACTAATAAAGTCAAATATAGTAGAACAGCCTTAAAAAGCAAATTCAAGTAAACAACTACCAATAACATAACAGCAAAACCTGCTCAATCTCCTTTGGCAAACACCTGATGATGAAATGCTGCAACCTTCTGAGGAAGTGCTCCCTCAGTTCTGCCTCTTGCTCCATGTTGAGAACTACAATATATATTCCATACCACCAAACCCAGGAACAACTGTCCTCCCTATCAACTTGTATAAACCTAGTTCAGTTGCGTCACCTTTCATCATCACAACATCACCTTCTCTAACTTCCCACATACCATGATGTCCTGCAGTGCAACTACTAGTGCCCAAAGAAAACAAACGGCCCACAGAAATCGCATTACTAATATGTTTTGGCACATATCTCACATCACCAAAAGTCCTTATCTTACCGTCATACATCTTCACTTTCACATTACCAATTCCCTCAACTTCTAGTTTCTCGCCATTGAGAAGTGTTACAAACTCTCCCCTACTTTCTTGGAATGTATCAAACCAATATCTATTTGAGCAAAAATGAAACGCGTACCTAGTGCTAAAAAACCAGGAATATTTGAGCAAATACTTATCTTCTTTTAACCTTGCTGCATTGCCATCAAGGTCCATTGATTTTACGCTATCTTCACCTTCCCCTTTTTTCTCATCTCCATTACCCGATTGCTCCCTTTTCAATATTGTTTCACAATCCTTTTTCATATGCCCTTTTTTTCCACATTGATCACAAGTGACCACACTCTTTCTCGACTTGTTGAGGCTGCCTGAACCCTGGGGAATTTCCAGCTTCACTGCTCCCATGCCTCTCCGTAATATGTACTTTTATCATATCCATGGACAACTGCAGCTCATCAGAATCACAACTGATGACCAAACCCTTCCCGTCACTCGGCAAAGTAGCCAAAAACAAACATGCTTGCAGCTCATCAGGCAAAACAATCTCCAAACTATTCAATTCATTCACAATATTTTGAAAATCAGTCAAGTGCTTGTCCATACAATCCCCATCCTTGTACCGCAAATCAACAAGTTCCCTTATCAAATTCACTTTCTTCACATGGGTTTTGCTCGCAAAAAGAGACTCCAGCTGCATCCATAAAGAATGTGCATTTGTCTCCACAGACACAAGATTAAAAACACTATCATCAACCACTGCAGAATCAAAGAAACAGTTCTTTGACCCAACAGCACCCATTTTTTATCAGACATATCAGAGGGTTTAGCTTCATACCCTTTAATGGGATCATACAATTGTGCAGAATGCAAAAGTTGCTCCATTCTTGGTTTCCAAATTGCATAATTAGATGATGTCAATGCAAACATGTCTCTATCTAATTTATCCATCAAAACCCACACAGAAGAACACACGAATTCAACAGTTCCTTCCTGCATAAAAAAAAAAAATATAAAGATCAATTCCAAACTAACTAACTCAATGCTTGTTTCATCGTCACAAACAATTTTATGTATTAATCACTAAAAAAAGTTCTAAGTTTTCAGTAACTGTCACCTGAACAAGGTTTTTGTACAACACGAATAACGTAGCAGTGAAGCTTTCCAAATTTCCAAAACCAACACGAAGCTTTCGGGTTTTGCTTTGGGATTTTTTCTATAGACTTTGTTTCACCGAGTTAATGGGATTAGGCCCATGGACAATTCATTGCTTGTTAGTTTTCTTTTGGAATTTCAAAAAAAGAAAATTACCAAAAAATGTCTAATTTTTAAAATTTTACTAAAATACACACAGTTTTTATTCATTACACTTTTACTCTAGCTTCTTTTTTTCTTCACTACTTTTAATTTTATTTTTTCTTTTACCCCTTTTTGTTTTCTCCTTCTCCGTTCTTTTTTTTTTTTTTTTCTTCTCCACCTCTTTCCTTTTCTTTTCTTTCTTTTTTTATTTTTTTCTTTTCTCTATTTTTATTTTTTTGTCATTCCCTTCTTATTTTTTTCTCTTTTTTAAATAATGAAAAATTAGCTAATATCGTTATTATTTTTCTTATTCTTTTTATTTCATTATTTTTCCATCAATTTTTATTTTTATTTTGTTAATCTTTTCAATTTTTTATATTTTTTCCTTATTTTTCCTTTTTTTCATTAATGGAGCATTAGACAATATATTTTTTAGAATTTTAGTGTGTAAATTTTCAAATGGAATATAAGACTACACAAATTGTGAATAGTCAAAATGCAAGAAACTCGCATGCAACAAATTTTGTACTCATAATAGATTACTCAAGTTCTTAATGTATAAAAAATATAACATTCATTATGTTTGAACCAATATGACTATTTCTAAAAAGTGGTAATTAGAACTTTGGGAAAGGAAAATAAATTCATAACTTCAAATCCTAACGATTCTAAAATAGAATCAATTCTATCAATACAGTTAAGTACCAAAAATATATTCTTAGCATTTCTAAGATTTCAAGTAGTCTAATGAGTTTGTAAAATACAAAGTAATACATCATAACTTAAAATTGAAGATTCAATCCCAAAACATAAATTCACATAAAAGAAGTAACTCATCAAATACAAAAAATTAAGAGAGTTAAGAGCTATATGGATATTTAATAATTAGTAGTGGTTCTTTTTAATCTTTTTTAAGTAGCAAACATAATGAAGTTTATTAGTTTGATGCAATGATATTGTATAGGAAATGTAAAACATACAAAAAACATAAAATGCACTATAATGAGGATATTGTATCAAAACTAAAATATACTGTGATGAAAAAATTGTATAAAAAATGTAAATATATGAAAAATAAATAACAAAATACAAAGAGTAAACCAAAATATATAGAAAATATTTTAAATTTAATGTCTTTAGAATTTATATTTTAGTAATAATGGATGAAACTGCTAACATAGCAGACATGGCTGCCTATAATAAAAAAAAAATTATGCTAATATATTCAATCATAGATAAAAAATATATATATATATACTATATATATATATATATATATATATATATATATATATATATATATTGAGATTGTTTCAAATATGGAAAATAAACTAAAAGTGAATGAAAAATAAATAAATAAAAATTCCAGATTTCATGTTTTTAGAATTTATATTTCAATCGCTTTAAAATTTTTAAAGATGAAATTATCACTCCTCTTCCCATTGTATTGAGTACACTAAAATTCTAAGATAGTTTCTTTTAAAAAAAATATATATCATTTAGTATGTATATAGGTTGGAAAATTATATTGAAAATTGTTATGTACTCTTCATGAAGCTGAATGAAAGTGTAAAAGTGTTGCATATACTAAAAATAAACTAAACATATACAAAAAAAATAGACTAAAAGTGAACAAAATTTTTTCAAATTTTATGCATTTGGAATTTGTATTCTAATTATTTTAAAAATTTTTGGAAATGAAATTGTCATTTTAATAAATAAAAACTACTAGCTGTTTCATTCCTCCAAATATAAGTTGTGTTAGAAATCGGATTTTTAATGATGATTGTAATAAAGATACTGTATCAAAAACGTAAAATATATAAAACATATTCTAAATGGTATAAACAAAATAAAAGAACTAACTAGTTCATAAGAAAGAATTATTTAATTTTGACACACATTCACAGTGAATTGAAGAATAAAAAATATGCATTATATGATAAAGAAAAAAGTATAATTAATTTAACTTGAAATATTTTGTACGAGCAACGTACCAGTGAAGCTTTCGGGTTTTGCTTTGGGGATTTTTTTTTTTTTTATAGATTTTGTTTCACCGAGTTAATGGGATTAAGCCCATAGACAATTCATTGCCTGTTAGTTTTTTTTTGGTTTTTTTTTTTTTTTTTTTAAAAAAAGAAAAATTTACCAAAAAATGTCCAATTTTTATAATTTTTATTAAAATACACTTAGTTTTTATTTATTATATTTTTACCCAGACATCTTTTCCTCCTTATCATTTTTTTAATTTTTATTTCTCTTTTACCTCTTTTATTTTCTTCTTTTCCCTTCGTTTTTTTTTAATATTTTCTTCCGCTTATCTTCTCTTTTTTTCTTTTCTTTCTGTTTTATTTTTAATTTATCCTTAATTTTTTTCATTTTTTCATTTATTTACTTTTATTTTTTCTTATTTTTTCCCTTTTAAATAATGAAAAATTAGCTCATGTTATTATTTTTTTATTTAATTATTTTTCATCATTTTTTATTTTTATTTTGTTAATTTTTTCAATTTTTCTTATTTAATAATATTTGGATGCTGACTTTTCTTCTTCTTCTTCTTCTTTTAATCTTTTTTCCTTTTTCTTTTTTTTTTTAATTTTTATATTCTCTTTTTCCCTTCTTTTTTTTTTTAATTTTTTCTTCTTCTCATCTTTTCTATTCTTTTCTTTTCTTTCTATTTTATTTTTAATTTCATTTTTTGTTTTCTCTCTCATTTATTTATTTTTATTTTTCTTTATTTTTTCTTTTTTAATAATAAAAAATTAGCCAATATTATTATTATATTATTAATTATTATTTTTCCATCATTTTTATTTCATTTTTATTTGTTAATCTTTTCAATTTTTTCATATTTAATAGTACTTGAGTGCTGGCTTTTCTCTTTCTTTTTTTTTTTATTTTTTCTCTTTTTTTCCTTTCTCTCTTTTTTTAATTTTTATTTTCTTTCATTTCTTTCTATTTTTTTCTTTTTATTTTAATTAATGGAGAATTAAAATAATAATATTTTTTATTTTTTATTTTTTCATCAATTTAAATTTTTTCTCCTTCCCTTCTTTTTTATTTTATTCTCTTTTTTTTTCAATTATCTCTTTTTAAAAAAAATTATTTATTCCTTTTTATTTTTGCATCCTTCCTTTCTTTTTAATTTTTTTCTTTATTTTTTAGTTCTCTCCTTTTTCTCCTTTTCGTCTTTTCTCTTTAAATTTTATTTTTATTTTTTTCTTTATTTTTCTTTTTATTTTTATTTATTAATGGAGCATTAGTCAATGTAATTTTTGAAATTTTATTTTGTAAATTTCTTAGTGGGAAATAAGAATGCACAAATAATGCAAGAAACTCATATGCAACAAACTTTCTATTTATAATTGATTACTTAAGTTCTCCATGTATAAAAGATGTAACAGTCATTATGCCTTAAACCAATATGACTATTTCTAAAAAGTGGTAATAGAACTTTAGGAATGTGAAATAAACTCATAACTTCAATTTCTAATGATTTTAAAATGGAATCAATTTTATCAGTGTAGTTTAGTACCAAAAAATATAATCTTAGCATTTCTAAGATTTCAAGTAGTCTAATGTATTTGTTAAATACAAAGTAATATATCATAACTTCAAATTGAAGATGCAATCCCAAAACATAAATTCACGTGAAAGAATTAACTTATCAAATACTAAAAATTAAAAGATTTATGAGCTATATGGATATTTAATAATTAGTATTGTTTTTTTTAATCTTTTTAAGTAGGAAACGTATAAAGTTTATTATTTTGGTGCAATGGTATTGTATCAGAAATGTAAAACATACAAAAACATAAAAATGCACTACAATGAGATATTATATCAGGAACAAAAAGTATGTTGTGCTTGATCGGTTTATCCAGATGGAAAAGAAGTTAGGACTCCCTCAAGATCAAATTGGGATAATGACAATAAATGCCTAGCTTGGTCGTCTCCTAGGAATGTTTTGATGTCATAGGACGGTTATGCCTTGACCCTTGGTGTGGAAAAGATACTTTATTTGCCACCTAGTTTAAGAATTTATTGAAAGAATCACTCATGAGGCTCAATGTATCATATGATCTTAAAAACTATCCCCCAGTTGAGGAATTGATAGAACCTACTCTTCTCAAGATGAAAGTATAACCAATTTTATTTTATATTCCCTCTTTTGCCTAGGTTGCCCCTTTTCTCAGGGTTTTTGAACTTAGCTAGGTCTTTTATGTTTTTTAGTTTCCCTGTTTTACTTAGGTTGCCTTTTTTGAAAGTTTTCAACCTAACTGGGTGATTGCGAATTCATGATTATGATTGAACACTATTTGTCATGATTAATGTTTGTGTTGCCACTTCAATTGTTGATCAATTAATGCTCTTGCTGTTGATTGTCAGACATTGGTGCCACTCACACTAATGATTATTGTAAAACTAATGATCATTTGATATTTGTAAAAAGTCCATATTTGACACTTTACATGCTAACATTATGTTGGTAATGTATATCTACATGATTACTCATTCATTATAATTAGGCATGCAATATTCTGCTTGTTATTAATTAGCCCTTTGCGGGTTTTCTGACAAACTATTTTTCATTTCATATTGGATAGAATCCTTATTTTAAAATTTTGAGATTAGTAGAGTTAGGAATTGGAAATGATTTACAAAGCTAGGTGTTGAAAGATAAGTATTCAAAGGGTTATACAGAATTGACTTTCTTTAATAATATGGATGGCATAAATAAAAACTTTTCCTTTTTTCTTTTGTCTTCTTTTCTTTTCTTTTTTTAATGGATATGGTTAATTCATTTCATGTACAAGGAAAGTTTAAGTTTAAACTGAAAATCGAAAGTCAACTATGGCTTTTATCCCTCTTATTCGATATGATATTTCCTTTTCCTTATTTTTAGAATCTCTCTCAATTAAGCATAAAATTGAATTCACAATTATAAAAAATTTATAATCATATAAATTAGACAATAAGATATTTATTAGCCCAAAGAAAAGTTGTTGCAATAGAATATTGTTCAAAATTATTATAACCATAATTGACACTAATTATTCCTGAGTGTTCAAAACTCAAGTCAACTTCAATTTGTACTCTGAAATGGTACAACTCTTTAACATCCCTTATGCTTATGTTCTTCACCTTATTGGCCAGAGGTGGAATGTATGCTTCTATGGCTATGATCAATTGGTCTAACTTTGTGGGTGTATGCTTCTGGGCTAACTTTCCTCTCCACCTAGTTAAAATGCTTATGAAAGGTTCAGTAACTCTTGAAGAGATACTTCAAATTATGAATTTAGCCCATACTGCTTGATAAAGGTTGAACATAACTTTTTCTAATCTTTTTGAACATGTGCATCTAGAGTGTATTACCACTTGACAATGGCTCCTTCCAAGGACATTGAAAATTGTTTGACAATTTAAGTTCTAATTAATCCAGTGGCTTTTATATAGATGATGTGCTACTTTAGGTACAAGTGAGGGTTATCAGCGCTAAAGTACTTTTTCATACTTAAAAATTTGTATTTTGGGGGTAATGTTTCTTCCTCCTCTAAATCTAGGTCCAAATTGGCAAAGTCAAGATTAAGCCCATGCTTTTTCATCATAGTTTACAATTAATCCATTTGCCTTTTTATGTCTTTCATCCATTCTGACGTAGTTGGATCTACTGGTGCTTTTGGTTTCCTTTTTTAGTGGCTTATTAAGAATGATTCCAATTTCATAATCTTCTTCATCAAAAGGCATTTTCCCTACTATCTTAGTAACCATGTCTTTAATTATTTGTCACGTGTCATCCTTAATTTCTTTTAAAAGTTTTGCTTAAAAGATTTCACTTTAAAATTAGAGGGTCCAGACATTTTGCTCCTTATGAAGTGGTCTTAATTATTTAATTGAATCCTTGATATTGATGGGCCAAATTTATCTTTGATATGCTTCGAAACATTAAGAGGCTTATGGCTAGGAAAAATGCATTTTTTGAAAATTACAATGAATGTCATGTATGCATAAAATGCAAAATTATTTACAAACATAAGTAGATCACATAGTAAAGCCTTCCAACCTTATTTTTCCCACACACGTGTTCAATGATATGTCTCTTATCAGAGGATTTTTTGTTTGGGTTTTGTTTATCACTAAGGGATAACAAAATCGACATATAAAAGAAATCTCTCTAGGCAATATTAGCAAACAAGTAGAAAATCCTTAAGATAAACCAAAAGTTCAACATAATGGGCCATAATAAGTATGTAAGGCCTAACCTAAAATAGTACATCATTAGTGGATTTGGGCTTTATAAATAGGACTACTATATGACATTAAACATATGCAATTTGAAAATACCTAAGGGAAGTTGCTAGGTCACTATATGAGCTGAGTCTTGGGTGAAAAAGCTTCGATTCCTATAACGATATAACTCCATTACGTCTCCTCATTAAGGGGTTCATGTGACGTGGGATAAATACATGTTATAAGTGATAATAGCCAAATACCCCCCCCCCCCCACTAGGTTTGAGTGAAACACAAGCACCAATGCAATGACTATCATTGGGTTATTTGGGATTGTATGCACAGTATATGAAAAAGTGTTTTTGAATGAAAAAGAAATAAAAACAATAATTAAAAATGATAAAATACAAAACACTAAAATTAGTTTCTTTATCCCTAGTGGAGTTGCCATTGTAGGCAGCCAGGTTTAGCTCGTACCCAAGTGTTCAGTGACCATAGGATTGTACAGGCTCAAGGTCCACAATGAAAATACAACAGGAGCTTATAACCTAAGTCGGAGATGGAAGTTACTACCTAGATACGACCTAGAACATACGTTTATAACAACTGGATCCCACTGAGGACCCCACTAGTTATTCTTAGAGATTGAGTTTAGAAACTGGGTATGGGCTTTTGAATGTCCCCCCAACCTTATGGTTACCCTCCATTTGTGTTTTGGGTTTTATCACTTTTAATTATTTCTTTATTTACATGCAAATTGTAATTGCCACCATTCAATTCTCAAATCTTACAATTTAGCCCAAGTTTGATAATTATTTCCAATTTCATGCAAATTTAGTCCATCATTCATCATAAAACATAAATAAACAACTAAATGAAAAATATAAAGCATATGCAAAGAAATGAGGGAGGAGTAAAGAATTACAACCTTTTTCATGCAAGCAAATAAAAAATAAAAATAATAATTATGCATGCAAAGAAATGGGGCAAGGGAAATGATTACACGCTTTTCACACAAAAATAAACACAAAATAAAATAAAATAAAAAATTATAAACTAAAGGTTGACTACATAATGACCAATCTGTCATTGTAATGCATTTATCCTAAAAAAAATAATAATTAGTCCCCAATAAAATTTACAAGAGAAATAGCAAAGTTAAATTCTTAGACATAAAACCATTACACCTAATTAAATCATATAAATGATAGGTAAGTAAAAATCATGATAATAAAAACACTAAAAAATTACGTAATAACAAATAATAGAAGAAATAAACAAACAATTAACATGTTATTTATAAACAACAAGTAAAAGTGAATTGAGAATTTCTAAGAAAAATCCACATAGAAAAACAAATTAATAAGATAAATTTAACAGAATATGAACAAAATAACAACATTAAAACTAACAAAAAAATTAAATTTATGCATAGCACAATATACAAAATTCATGTAAGCAAAAATAAATTAATAACAATGAAAATTTTGATTTGACTAATAAAAAGTTAAATTATTTACATACACTTGAAGAAACGTGAAAAGAATAAAAAAAGAAAACAAGTATCAATTAATGTAGAAAAAAATCATTTTATATTTAAAAAACTATTGTGGTGCCTTATCACAATAAGGCGTTGCTTAATAGCAATAAGGCGTCACCTTATTGTATAGGTGCCACTTAATTACACTCACAAGGAGCTGCGTCAACATGACTGATTTCAATGTACAGAGCAAATGATTTTTCATAGAAAGTAAAGAATCTAAAACCAATTAATCATGTAAGTTACCAATAGCACAAACAACCTAAATGTTCTAAACACAATTAAACACTCTAAATTAAAATCAAATTAAAATGAAAAACCAATAGAGCAAAAGGGGTTTATGTTCTAACAATAGTTCACCCCTTGTCTCTACCCTTAGAAACAATCTAATTAGTATTTGAATGAGCTTTCCATAATGCAAAGATCGTATCCTAAGCACTCCCTCTAGCACACTTTGCCAATATTCCTATCTCAGCTTCTCCTTTCTTTTCTTTCTTTTACAGTCTTCTTTTTCTTCCTTTTTTTTATGCCACTCTCTTTTAGGTTCACCATTTTTATAGAATCATTACCCCTCCCCCCCCCCCCCCTCTCTTTTTTTCCTCTAGTTCACCACTCTCTTTTTTAGTCTTAATTCTCTCATTTTTTTTCCTAGAGCCTCCTTTTTCTTTTTGTGGTCCACCACTTTTATCTATCTTAACCATTAATTACTTCCCTTTCTTTCTCCATCTCTAGAGGGCATTAACCATGATTTTAGTTGTCATGACCCAAACCAGGAGTCATGATCGATGCTAGGGAACGAGAATTCTCATGAATCCGAAACCCGTAGCAAGGCTTAAAAATAAAAGAACAAGCAAAGTATACCATAAAATATCTTAAAATTAAAACTTTAATTAATATAAAATAAATCCAAATATCATAACATAAAAAAAATTATATTCATACAATTCTAAAATATAGAAACACTGTTAACTACAATACAAATACACTACTACCGCAGTGTTTACTAAAATATAAGGAAAGTAATGGTTCAATGTTTACATAAGTCAGCCGGGGAGGAAAGAGTCTGGCAAATAGGTCTAATAGGGAGGTCAGAAGTAGAAAATCCTAAAAAAATATTGAGGGGAGTCAGACCTCACTGAGTAAATTATTATTATATATATACACGCAACCTAAACACATAGATACTTAAGAATTAGTATAGTAATATATATATCTATTTATATATACATGAATTTCATATAGATGCTAAAAATCCACTTTTATTATAATAATAAATGTAACAGAATTTTGAGTGGAGGATCGAAGCAGAATCCATAAATTTCCGCAACCTCAATCACTGAATATCACTAGCCAACAGGCTTTCCATAACTCCAAAATATTTCCTTTATCAAAATTTTGGTGATGAACTAACCCCGAGTACACAAAAGGTGAACCAATGATTCGCAGTTCCACTACTGGTGCTAATCGGCCTCAAGTACCTATAGGTTAATCGAGGATTCACAGTTACACCCCTATTTCCATCATTCACCATAATCATAATTTCTATATCAATGTTTAAAGCCTAATTTTAGTGTACTGTCACGCAACAGCCCTAGCATTGCCTGCTAGGTGGCATGTTCTACAACTATCTTCCAAAACAATGTTATTTCATAATAAAATAATGAAAATCATAATAAATGCAAATAGCATTCATTTTCATAATTTAATAATCATATGTAAATATACGAATATATATATATATATATATATATATATATATATATATATATATATATATATATATATATATATATATATATATGTTTAAAATAATCATATGAAAAAGCCCTAGAGGGGGGTGAATAAGGATATTAAATAAAATTTGGAATTAAAAAATAATTCTTTGTAACAATTAAAAGAATGTTGAGAAGGAAGAATGAAGAACACAATGATTTAAGGATTTGGGATTCAACAACAATCCTGCGTCTCCACCTAACTTATCCTTAAGTTAGGATTTTCAATCACCCACAATCTTATTCACAAGATTGAGATTACACAAGAGTTTTATGGCTCACTCTAACAACCTTACAACATGAGTTTTCAAGGCTCAATAAAAAAAAAAATCAAATCCCAAGTGTTTCAAGGGATAATACTTAAATCAATTCCTTTAAAAATAAATCTCACTTCCCTAATAATTTATCCCAAGGTTTAAGATGAGAGAAATTCTAATTCTAAACATAACCAACTCTCACAAGAGTTATAAATAAAGAGTGAATATTTGAGAATTTGAGAGCTTTAATAAATGTTAAGATAGAGAATGATAATAAAAAAATGTCTTAACTTCCATTCAGCTCTAGAGGTGTTTATATAGATAAAGATTCAAAAATATAGTTGTTGGAGGTGCAAATAATGTGTCTGATGTCTATATTTTGAATCCAACATTTATAATTTTGAATTATTGAAAGTAATGTTGTCAGACTACTATGTACGGGTTAAAACCATGATTAGCTACTAAAGACGTTCCAATTTGTCCATACTTTCTTCATAAAAGTTGCAGATATTTGACTTAGCTTTCCATATCATTTTGCATTACCTCAATTGGAATTTTTTATCTTAAGATATTTCCAAAATACTAAGATCTGTACAATCTAAAATGGTAGACTACTATTAGACAGTAGTACACTAGTGGAAACTATGATTTTCTATTAAAAACATTCGAATTTGTCTATACTTTCTTCATAAAAATTATAGATATTTGACTTTTATTTCCATAACATTTTAAATCACCTTAATTGGACTTTTTTAGCTTAAGATATTTCTAAAATACTAAGAGCTATGCAATCTAAAATGGCAAACTACTAAGAGCTATGCAATCTAAAATGGCAAACTACTATCAAACAACTATGCACGAGTTGAAACTGTGATTTTCGATTGGAGAAGTTCAAATTTGCTTATACTTTCTTCATAAAAGTTGTAGATATTTGAATTATCTTTCTATATCATTTGAATCACCTTAATTGAATTTCTGTAGCATAAGATATTGCCAAAATACTAAGAGTTGTGCAATCTAAAACGACAACTGCATATGCTGACTTCGACTCAATATTTGTATACCTAAATAAAATTAGATTTTAACAAGTAAGATTAATTCAGAAAGCTCAAGATGTCTACTTCAAATGTAAAGAAGATAACTTTCTCATTATAAAGCTCTAAGGATGTCAAAAGCCTCATTAAATCTCAGAGGTCGAATTAGCCCAAGATATTCATACTTCATTTTAACTTCCAATAGAGTCTTAACTTATATGCACTTAAACAAACAAATTAAATACTTAAAATTAAGTTTGTTAAAATCAAAATTAAGATTGATTATTGCTAAGGTAAACAAACAAATTAAATACTTAAAATTAAGTTTGTTAAAATCAAAATTAAGATTGATTATTGCTAAGGTCAACATCATATAATAATAATTTAATGAATTAAAGCCTAATGAAAAATCATATTTATTCAAAATATGGATGCTCATAATATATTATCTACATGCAATGTATACATATAATAATAACTTATAGTTTAAGTGTGCTCCTCTACTTTAATTGAATCACAGTTTGAATCACCTTAATTGAATTTCTGTAGCATAAGATATTGCCAAAATATTAAGAGCTGTGCAATTTAAAACGGCATCTGCATATGCTGACTTCGACTCAATATTTGTATACCCAAATGAAATTGGATTTTGACAAGTAAGATTAATTCAGAAAGCTCAAGATGTCTACTTCAAATGTAAAGAAGATAACTCTCTCATTATGAAGCTCTAAGGATGTTTAAAGCCTTCTTGAATCTCAGAGGTCGAATCAGCCCAAGATATTTGTACTTCATTTTAACTTCTGATAAAGTCTTAACTTATATGCACTTAAATAAACAAATTAAATGCTCAAAATTAAGTTTGTTAAAATCAAAATTAAAATTGATTATTGCTAAGGTCAACATCATATAATAACAATTTAATGAATTAAAGCCTAATGAAAAATCATATTTATTCAAAATATGGATGCTCATAATATATTATCTACATGCAATGTATACATATAATAATAACTCACAGTTTAAGTGTGCTCCTTTACTTTGGCTCGGCTGGTCCGGTTTGATAGGCCTAACATGCGGAGCAACAAAGGAAAATAATAAAAATAAAAATATATTAGAATCAAAATCTTAATTTATACTTCTAGAATTTCTAAAGAATGACTTAATCTAGGACATGGCTCAACAAAAATCAAAACTCAAGATCAATCCATTATCACGTTTTATGAGCATTCTATTAAAAATTCAGCAAAGTTTTCTCTGTAAAACAAATGTCTTTCTACTAAAAGTAGAGTCAATCCTGCACACAAACAATTTCAAATACACAAAAGGCTCAACTTCTTGAGTTGGGCCTCCAAACTACATTTATTGTCCAACCAAGAACCAATATACTCAAAATCAATAATATAATAATGAGCATTAATTATTCACTAAAATTCATAAAAATCAATAAAATACCACAATTCAATTTATTTAAATAATAAAAACATCAAAGATATTTATTTTCAAAATAATTAATAAAACCCCAAATATAATTAAATAATATTAATAAAAATCTATTTTTCAGATATTTGAAATAAATTAGCATAATTTACAAATAATTATTTAAATTGCTCTAATATATAATAAATATAGCTAAAATTTCATCTAATCATAAAAATAATATATAAAACTATTATTTGAATATATTTCCGAAAATTATTATTAATTAGCTAAAAATAATAAATAATTCAAATAAATTATTTTAATACTATTTATTACTCAAAAATTATCAAAAACATAATAATTAACAATAATTTCAATTAAAATACAAAATTTACTAATTTATACTAATTTTTTGAAAAGTTCAATTTTTACATAAACATTCAAAAATTCATAATAAATAATCGGAACATAATTTCAATAAAATTTCTTAAAAAAATATGCTTAAAATATTAGTACAATTTATTAAAAATAAAACACATTTTTGAGCCGAGAGCAGTACTCGTGAACAGTAACCGAGCTCGGAATAATGCTCAAATCTCAACTATCTCCAAAATTGAATTTAAATACATTTTTGGAAAGCTTACAACTTTAATTTAACTAATCTAAAGTCAATTTAAGAAGAATCAAACCAATTGAACACAAAATTAACAATTGAAACTAAGAACCCTAAAATGAATTATTCAAAATTTAAGCTGAATTTGAAGTTAAATGAGCAAATTACCTTAGAAGAAATGAAACCTACAACTTCCAAAAAAGATCGATACGAGCTCCAACAACCATCGGAAATGTCACCAGTGGCCTCCGAAAGCTCACAACATTGAAAAGGAAGAAGAAGGAGGAGGAAAGGTAATGGCAGCGGTAGGAAGGACACGTGGTGGTGGTGAGTTGGGAAGGAACGACGACGGCGATGGTGGCGCTATCAAGCTCCATCACGCAGAGGGGAGGGGGTTGGTGGCACGATTCTACTGTGCACAAAGAAGAAGAAGAAGAAAGGAATGAGAGGGAAAGAAGAGGAAGGAAAGAGAAAGAAGGGGAGGAAAGGGAAAATTTTGCATATATATATTAATCAAAAAGGAGAAAAAGACAAAATAATATAAAAATAATATTTTTAATTTAAATATTTTCTTTTCTAATTAAACTCACCACTAAATATTAAAATATATTAAATTACAGTACATTACGTAATTCACAAATAATAATAAGAATATTAAATAATATATAACAATAAATTTAAGTTTTAAATTTCAATTTAATATTAATACCATAATATAATAAAATAATTAATAACACTTGAATTTAATTTAATTGCACAAATAACCATAATATAACAATTTAATAAAATATTTATTAACACTGCAAATCTCAGAAATTAATTTACTATTTTATAAAATTTTGGGTTATAATAATCGTCCCCCTTACAAAAATTTGTCCTCAAATTTCAAATAAAAAGAACATAATACAAGAATTCATTGAAGAAAAAAGTAAGGGTAGGCCAACCGCATCTCAGCTTCAGTCTCCCACGTGTGTTCCTCCACATTATTGCTCCTCTACAACACCTTGACCATGGAGATCTACTTCAAACGCAATTAATGAATTTGATAATCCATAATTGCAATTGGCTCTTCCTCGTACGTCAAGTCTTCATTCACTTTCACACTCTTGGGTTGCAACACGTGCAAAGGGTCTGAAATGTATTTTCTCAGCATCGAGACAAGGAACACTGGATACACTTGAGATAAATTCGGGGGCAAAGCCAACTGATATGCAACCATACCCACTCTCTCTAGAATCTTGAAAGGTTTAATGTATCTCGGTGCTAACTTCTGCTTCTTACTAAATCTTATCGTACCCTTCATCGGTGATACCTTTAGAAATATATAATCCCCAACCTGAAACTCCACATCCTTGCATTTCAGATTTATATAGCTCTTCTATCTGGTAGTTGCGGTTTCTAATCTTCTTCTAATAAAAGCAACCTTCTCAAGTGTATCCTAGATAATCTCAGGTCCAGTTAACTTTCATTCTCCAATCACATCCTAACACAAAGAAGATCTATACTTCCTTCCGTGTAGAGCTTCATACAGTGACATTTCAATACTGCTATGGTAGCTATTATTGTAAGCCACTCTACCAGTGGTAGATGATCATCCCAACTACCTCTAAGATCCATTACACACATTCTTGATATATCCTCAAGTGTTTGGATCATCCTCTCAGATTGAGCATCTGTTTGAGGGTGAAAAGTAGTACTGAAATTAAGCCTGGTGCCCATTACTTTTTACAAATTTTGCTAAAATCGAGAGGTAAACATTGAACCTCTATTAGATATAATGGAAATAGACACTCCATGAAGATACACAATATGCTTAACATACAGCTTAGCCAACTTGGCTACAGAATAAGCATTTTTAATTGTTAAAAAGTGAGTTGATTTGGTTAACCTATCCACAATCACCCTAATGGAATCATATCCATCCTTTGAATGAGGTAACCTTGTCACAAAATGCATACCAATTCTCTCCCATTTCCACTTAGGAATAGGAAAAGGTTGAAGCTTCCCAAAAGGCTTTTGATACTCAACTTTCACCTGCTGACAAGTCAAGCACTTAAAAACATAATTAGCTACATCTTTATTTAATCCATCCTATCAGTACAAATCCTTAATGTTGAGGTACAACTTAGTAATACCTGGATGTACACTATAAGTTGTATAACGCACTTCTTCTAGGATCTCTTCTCTCAAATTATCGATATGTGGAATGCACAATCTACCACTAATCCATAAAAACACCTTCATTATTAAGTGTAAAATCAGTGAACTTCCCTTCACGAATATTCTCCTCAAGCTTTACTAAAATAGGATCTCAGCTCTGAGTTGTCTTAATCCTATCTCTTAACACTGATTTGACTCTGAACTGAGCTAGCAGTCCTCTTGATTTGCTTATCTTCATCATTAACCCTGGATCCATTAACTCATGTAACTCTTGAATCAGAGGTCTCCTCTCCACACTAATGTGAGTAAGACTACTCAAGGACTTTCTACTTAAGGCATTTGCTACCACTTTAGCCTTGCCTAGATGGCATAGGATATCACAATCATAATCCTTCAATAATTTCGACCATCTCCTTTACCTCAAGTTTAGATCTCTCTACTGAAAAATCTACTTCAAACTATTATGATATGTGAAAGTCTCACAAGTCACTTTGTACAAATAATATGTCCAAATCTTAAGAGCAAAGATCACTACAGCCATCGCTAGGTCGTGAGTAGGATAAGTATGTTCATGCTTCTTCAACTGCCTAGAAACATAAGTTATCACCCTACCATTCTGCATTAATACACAACCTAGGCTAACTCTAGAAGCACCGTAATACACAATGAACTTATTTTATCCATTATGCAAAGTTAGAACTAGAGTTGTGGTCAACTTCTCCTTCAGTAACTGAAAACTATTCTCACAAGAATCTTACCACATGAACTTCATATTCTTCTGAGTTAGGCGAGTCATAGGTGTTGCAATTCTTAAAAAATCCTGCATGAATCTCCTATAGTACCTAACCAAACCTAAAAAAATTTAAATCTCAATGACTGATGTCGGTATGGGCCATTTAGACACTGCTTCAATCTTCTGTGGATCAACCTAAATACCATCTTTAGGCACCATGTGTCCAAGGAATGCAATACTCTCCATGTAGAAATCACACTTCGAGAATTTAGCATGAAGCTAATGTTCTCTCAGTGTCTATAGTACTATCCTCAAGTGTTATATGTGCTTATCTATACTCTTTGAATACACTAGTATATTATCAATGAAGACTATTATAAACTAATCCATAAATAGTCCAAACACCCCATTCATCAGATCCATAAAAGTAGCTGGTGCATTAGTTAACTCGAAGGACATCACCAGAAGCTTATAATGACCATATCTAGTGCAGAATGCCATTTTAGGAACATCGGCTTCACTGATCCATAATTGATGATAGCCTAACCTTAAGTTAATCTTAGAAAAGAACTGTGCACTCTAAAGTTGATCAAAAAAATAATTTATCCTTAGAAGAGGATACTCGTTTTTCACTATCACTTTATTTAGCTTTCTATAATCAATGCATAGTCTCAGTGTACCATCCTTCTTCTTCACAAACAGGACTAGTGCACCCCAAGGAGAAACACTAAGTCTAATGAAACCCTTTTCTAATAAATCTTGCAACTGCTCTTTTAATTCCTTCAACTCTATAGGAGCCATTCTCTAAGGCGATATCAAAATAGGAGATATGCCTGGGACCACATCTATACAGAACTTGATCTCTCTATGAGGTGGTAAACCTAGCAACTCATCAGGAAAGACATCAGGAAACTCACAAGCTATTGGAACATCTGAGATAGGCATTTTCTCCATTAAAGTATTTCTGACTAGTGCTAAATATCCCTGACAATCTTTCCTTAGCTTCTTCCTAACTGTGATAGTGGAGATAAGATTATGAGGTTTAGAACTCTTATCATCCACAAACTTAAAGTCTTCATCATTCAAAATTTTGAAGATCAGCTCTTTACTCCAATAATCAACTATGACATAGTGTTGAGATAAATAATCCATACTAAGAATCACATTAGACTCCATCACATCCAACAACACTAATTCCACTGACAATTCCCTACCTTATACTAATACCGAACACCCAGAAAGAATAATGTTAGTGTCTAACGAATCACTCAGAGGAGTAGCAATAGATAAAGGACATGCCATTCTCGAAACTTGCCAACACGACTTTGAAGCAAAAACAGGGGACACGAAAGAATGTATGGCACCTGGATCAATTAAGACTCTAGCATCTAAGTAACAAACTGAGAGTATACCTACTACAATAACATTGGGTGCATGAACATCCTGTTGTGTGAGGGTGAAGACTCTGGCCTATCCTTAACCTCCATACTAGCTAGTGGAAGCTTGACCAAAGCCTCTGGCACTACCTATCATGACCCGAACCCGAGGGCACGTGATCGGCACTAGGGAATGGGTAGGCATAAGGCCCCTGACACCCGTAGTAAGCCTAAAGGAAAAGACAATAAAACCATTCATATTTTAAACTTTAATTAATAACAGAATATATTATCAAACTGATTTTTCTCAAAATACACAAATTCAACTGCTTAATAAAAATGTGTTTCAACATCTCATATTATAAATTGAATTTAAATCTTATACATAAATGTAGTTTACATAAATAAATTACACAATTATATTTAAACCATACAAATCCTTAGTATATATACTACTGCAGCAGCCTAGATTAACACACAGTACAACTTACAATGACCTACATAAAATAGCCAGTGAAGAAGAAACCCGGCGTGGAGGTAGTCTGAGGTCGAACTCCCAAGCTCCTGAAAAAAATAAATTGAGGGGAATCAGACCTCACTGAGTAAGTCAATAAAAAGAGCTGTATGGTTTGAAAACCTTTGAAAACTATATATGTTTATAGTGAAAATAATTTATAATGTATAATTATAGTTTTTGAAAAATCTCGATAGAACCCTAAACCCAAAAATCTAAATGGCCAACTGGGCCCACTTATTCCAACTAGACTACCGGTCCCTGAGAGCAAAGGCATCAACCAAGGCACCAAGCCGTAGTCATTCACTTAATCCAAATATATGGTACTAGCGGTCCCCGAGAGCTAGGGCATCAACCGAGGCAGCCGTCCCAGTCCATTATTAACCTTACCATCACTGGCGGTCCCCGAGAGCATAGGCTTCCACCGAGGCACTCATCCCAGTTCAACATTCATCAGTCATATATAATTCGGATCCACCTCTTAATTTCTACCATGTGCACACGGTCCTGGTGAAACCCACCAGGTAGCCCGTTCTACCAAAATTTCTCAAAACTGATTTTAAATAAATAAAATGCGCTTAAACTTTAAATAGTAGCATTAAATTAAATAAATCATATAATAGTAACATAAAAATATGAGCGCATGCATCTTTAGATAAAACACACGCACAGATCATTTTATCGACTTACAAGATGAATGTGAAGGCTAACGACCACGCGTATGCCTTGATCTCACAGCTTCTGCTCTGAAATGCTCTAAAAGAAAAAATAATAAATCGACTTTTAAAACAATGCTATGGAATCGAAACCAACAATCAACAAAACAATGAAATTCCAGGCTGACTCGAGGAAAACCGGGCAAGACTCGCTAGACAGGATATAACCTAACTAACGTTAGAAATTTTACGAGTATCACGTTTTATGAGAAAATCTACCGAAATTTTGATAGAGTCTCCTTTGTAAAATGGACATCTCTCTACCTGAGGTAAAGCCAGACCTGCATAGAAAATGCACTTCTAATAACCACAAACACCCACACTCGAGTCGGGCTTCCAAAACTACATTTTGCCCCGATCGAGATCACAACTCAATAAAATATCGAGAATTAATAACATTTATTTCAAAAATACATATTTCCCGTACACGTATACTAAAAATAAATAAAATTATATAAAATCTCAATTATTCAAAATTAAACAATTAAATTTGCATTCCATCATCAAAATATAAATATAATTATAACCCAAATTAAAACCATTGTAATGTATTATATGTATGTATATATATATATATATATATATATATATATATATATATATATATATATATATATATATATATATATATATATATTATTTGAAATTTAATATTTAAAATTTACACTACTTAAGTAAAAATATCAATTAATTTATAAAAATTGTCTAAACCCCTTTAAATATTAATAAAACTAATTAAAACATATATTTTATCATATTTAGTGTAAAATTACATTTTTACCTCCCTATAATACATAAATTACATAATGTGCTATTAATACTAAAAAAATTCCTTAAAATTATTTAATCATCCAAAACTTATTTTCTCAATGTTAAATTCTTAATATAATTAAAACATATTAATGGCTTTTAATTTCTTCTAAAAAAAATATAATTATCCTAATAATTAAATTTTGACATAAAATATAAAAATTCCTAAAAATTGTATAATATTCAAAAAAATTTATTTTCTTTACTCTAAAATTAATATCAACTCATAATAACACCAAAAATACCAAATATTATTATTATTTATTATTTTTTTAATTAATTTACGAAAATTCCTAAAATAATATTAAAATATTCAAAAATTCACCAAAAATAAAATAATTTCCAAAAATTATACAAAAATTCCTAGGGGTAGATTGAGCTACTAGGAATCACATTTGAAAATAAAATTTGAATGAATTAAGCTAGATCAAGTCAAAAAAAAATTCAAAACCCTAGAGTTCAAAAACTAACAATCCACAAAACTCAACCAAAAACAAGATCAAAGCTTAAACTAAGCTTGGAATGTGTCTCACCGGTGCAAGAGGAGGGGATTGACACCTGAATGGAGGGAAATGGTGGTCGGACGGAGCTTGGCTGATTATAGGAGCTATTCTCGGCTTCTCCCCGTTCCAGCGATTCCGGTAGCTCTGCAGGGGACCAAAGGTGAGGGAGGAGGAGGAGGAGGCAGCAGATGGTGGTTGGAGATGGGGGAGGTGCAGTGACGGTGGTGGTCAGGGATATCGCATGGTGAGGGAGTGGGTGAGCTTCGGTTTCTTCTTCTTCTCTTCCAAAATATATCCTATATGTATATATATATATATATATATATATATATATATATATATATATACACACTATACTATACTATAAACTACTAATATATGTATATATATATAATATATTTATTGTACATACATGTGTGTCTAGGTGAGTATTAGTGTATGTATATATATATATATATATATATATATATATATATATAAACATACACTACATGAACTTATACTATATATATACATATTAATAATCATTAATATAATATATATAACTATATATTAATATATATATTTATGCATGTATGTATATAGATAAATATTAGTACATATGTACATTTATATATACATATACTACATAAACATATACTACTTATACATACATATGTACTCAAATTACTTTAATATACACATCTAAAACATTATTTAACCCTAAATATAATGTTAACATAAATATAATATAATATAATGCAAAAGTAATTATTACTAATACCATTTGAGAAAAATATCCCTTTTTATTCAAATAATTATATATATATATAGGGTATTACATTACCTCTGCCACCTCTACAATGCCTCTATTGGGCGACAAACTATGATGTATTTGGATACTGAGTTAGAGGTAATTGATAAGGAGCTGGAGCTGCACTGGCAATAGACTGCTGTGGAAATTACTACTAATAGTCAGAATAGGATATACTCTAGCGAAGTGCCCTGTCTATCTGCATTTAAAATAAGTTAATGGATATAATAGGGTCCTTGATGGACTCTCCTACATATGTGGCAATTACTGGCTGTAGATTTTTTGATACCATATCCAGAACTCTATCCACTACTACTACTGGTGGCACTAAAACTAAATCTGATAGGCCTGTGAACTCCACCATGGCCATGTTTCATACCCTAGTGATATATGTGTTGTTGCCTCTGGTCTTGCTGAATAGAGTCTCTCTGCTGATTGTTGGAGCCTATCTAAAATGTCTAGAATGATGTGCTTTAAGATCCTCATGTCTGAACACCTCCTATATGATAATAGTCAAGCATGACTCCTTGCCTGATCAATCGGAGCTCTATCGCCTTAGCCAACTCTATCATAGACTCAAGAGGAAAGCCTAAAGTAGGCATCTAGCGAATGCAGAACCTAGTCCAATAACGTAAGTAGTGACCGTAAAATACTGATCTCTCAGTAAATCCTTTATATAGCGGCCCAATCTAAGAAACTCTCTAGTGTAGTCCTCCATTAAATTGTCACCTTTATTAATGTTGGTCAGTCGAAGTCTGAAGCTCATCTATATAGGCTTTGAGCATAATGCCTCATGAATCTCTCTCAAAACTTACCCTAGGTGTAAGTCGTTAAATGCGGCTGGATGACCTATACAAACCAATCCAGGGATAGTTCCTTAATAGATAACTCAACGATTATAATCCTCTAGTACTCGGTGTGAGCAGTATGAGTCCTCGTCTATATAGCATGTAGAAAATCTAGAGAACCTGTAGTCCCATAGAATGATATCCTACTGACTCTGGTATAAAATAAGGCTGGCTCTGGGTTAGACATACCCTGCTGATACACAGGCTGCATCTGCGATACGATCAGAGGTATAGTAGCTTCCTCATACTCCTACTCTACAGGTTCCTTACCCTGTAGCTCTCTTTGCCTATGGCGACTTGTCGCTCATCGAGGTCTACCTTTACCTCTACCTCTGCGTCGAAATGGTGACTTAGGGGGTAGAACCTCATCTTGAAAAAGCTTATCATCCTCGGCCTCAACGACCAATGGAGTGACACCCGCTTGTCTCCTCATTCTAAAAGGACAAAACCAAAAAGATTCATACCAAACAGATAATAAATAGGCATCCTAACAACTATACATAAAGCTATAACAAGGAAAACTTATCAAAGACATTGTCAAACATAATTTACTGTAGTAATTTCAAGGAAAGCATAACTCTACTAACCTAGGTTCATAATACTGAAACCTAGGCTCTTATACTAACTTTGTCACGACCCAAACTAGGGAGTCATGACTGACACTAGGGAATGGGAATTCTTATGAATCGGGAACCTATAACAAGCCTTAAAAATAAAAGAACATGCAAAGTATATAAAAAAATATCTCAGAATTAAAACTTTAATTAATATAAAATAAATCTAAATATCATAATATAAAAAAATTATATTCATACAATTCTTAAAATATAGAAACATTATCTACTACAGTACATATACACTATTATTATAGCATTTACTAAAATACAAGGAAAGTAATGGTTCAATGTTTACATAAGTTAATCAGGGAGGAAAGAGTCTGGCAAATAGGTCTAATAGGGAGGTATAAAGTAGAAGATCCTGAAAAAATATTGAGAGGAGTCAAACCTCATTGAATGAATTATTATTATATATATATACATACAACCTAAACACATAGATAATCAAGCATCAATACAGTAATATTTATTTATTTATATATACATGCATTTCATACAAATGCTAAAAATCCACTTTTATTATAATAATAAATGTAGAAGAATTTTGAGTGGAGGATCGAAGCAGAATCCCTAAATTTTCATAACCTCAATCACTAAATATCACTAGCCAACAGACTTTCCATACTCCAAAATGTTTCCTTTATCCAACTTTTAGCAATGAACTAGCCCCCAGTACATAAAAAGTCAATTGAGGATTCGTAGTTCTATTACCGGTGCTAACTGGCCCCAAGTACCCTACAAGTCAATCGAGAATTCGCAGTCATACCCCTATTTCCATCATTCACCATAATCATAATTTCCATATCAACATTCAAAGCCTAATTCTAGCGTACTATTGTGCAATAACACTAGCATGACCCGCTAGGTGACACATTATTCAACTATCCTCTAAAACAATGTTATTTAAAATCACAATAAACCTGAATAATATTTATTTTCACAATGTTATAATCACATGTAAATATACAAAAAAATATAGATTCGAAATAATCATATAATAACAATTTAATGAATTAATGCATAATGAAAAATGATATTTATTCAAAATATAGATGCTTATAATATATTATATACATGCAATGTCTACATAAAATAATAACTCATAGTTTAAGTGTGTTCCTTTACCTTGGCTCGGCTAGCTCGGTCTGATAGGCCTAGCACGCGGAGCAACAAAGAAAAATAATAAAAATAATAATATATTAGAATTGAAATTCTAATTTATACTTCTAGAATTTCTAAAGAATGACTTAATTTAGGACACAACTTGACAAAAATCATAACTCAGGATTGACCCAACATTACATTTTATAAGAATTCTACTAAAAATTTGATAGAGTCTCCTCTATAAAATGCGTCTCTCCACCTAAAGTATAGGCAATCATGCACGCAAACACATTTCAAATACACAATATGCTCAACTTCTTGGGTTGGGCTCTTGAACTACATTTATTGCCCAATTGAGAACCAATATACTCAAAATCAATAATATAATAATAAACATTAATAATTCACTAAAATTCATAAAAATCAATAAAACACCACAATTCAATTTATTTAGATAATAAAAACGTCAAAATATATATTTTCAAAATAAATAATAAAACCCAAATATAATTAAATAACATTAATAAAAATCCATTTTTCAAATATTCGAAGTCAATTAGCAAAATTTACAAATAATTATTTAAATTTCTCTAATGTATAACAAAAATAGCTAAAATTTCATTTAATCATAAAAATAATAGATAAAACTATTATTTGAATATATTTCCGGAAATTATTATTAATTAGCTAAAAATAGTAAATAACTCATAAAAATTATTTTAATACTATTTATTATTAAAAAAATTATTCAAAACATAATAACTAACAATAATTTCAATTAGAATACAAAATTCACTAATTTATACTAATTTTTTGAAAAATCTAATTTTTATATAAACATTCAAAAATTCATAATAAATAATCGGAACATAATTTCAATAAACTTTCTTGATGAAATATGCTTACAATAATTATTAGAATTTATTAAGAATAAAATACATTTTCAAGCCAGGAACAGTACCTATGAATAGTAACCGAGCTTGAAATAATGCTCAAATCTCAACTATCTCCAAAGTTGAATTTAAATATATTTTTGGAAAGCTTACAACTTCAATTTAACTAATCTAAAGTCAATTTAACAAGAATCAAATCAATTGAATACAAAATCAACAATTGAAACTAAGAATCCTATAATGAATTATTTAAAATTGAAGCTGAATTCAAAGTTAATCAAGCAAATTACCATAGGAGAATGAAGCTCACAAAGGAATCTTCCAAACAAGACCGGTGTGAGCTCTAACCACCACCATAAACGTCACGGCACCAAAAAGGAATAAGAAGGAGGAGGAAAGGTGATGGCAGTGGGAGGAAGGACACGTGGTGGTGGTGAGCTGGGAAGGAGCGATGGCGGCGTTGCCAAGCTCCATTGCGCAAAGGGGAGGGGGCAAGTGGTGTGATTCTGCGATGAGCAGAGGAGAAGAAGAAAAAGGGAAATTTATGGAAAAGGAAGGAAGGAAAGAGAAAGAAGGGGAGGAAAAGGAATATATATATATATATATATATATATATATATATATATATATATAAGGATAAAATAATATAAAAATATATTTTTTAATTTAAATATTTTTTTCTAATTAAACTCACCACTAAATATTAAAATATTTTAAATTATAGTACATTACATAATTCACAAATAATAATAATATTATTAAATAATATATAACAATAAATTTAAGTTTTAAATTTCAATTTAATATTAATACCATAATATAATAAAATAATTAATAATACTTAAATTTAATTTAATTGCACAAAATAATCATAATATAACAATTTAATAAAACATTTATTAACACAGTAAACTTAGAAATTAATTTAATAATTTATAAAATTTCATGTTATAACATTTGTTTTCAGAAAATCATGGCTACCGTCTCTAGAAGTTAGAGAAATTTGTGCCACATCTATGTAAAATATTTAATTTCTTTTTGCATCAGACACCACTAAGATGTCACTTCATTGGTAAGGTGCCACTTTATTGATTAAGGTATCACTTTTATGCACTGAGGCAGCGCCTCCATAATATCTCAAAAATGGGCTTAACGGACAATAGGCTTTATTAAAGGCCTTGATTGTAAGCTTTGCATTGTTAGACTCATTTTGTTCAGCATTTTCATCAATATCCTATCTAACACAAGAATGAATCCAAATTAGTTATAAAAATTTAATCTACAAAAAATGAAATAAAGTTAGTTTCAAACAATAAATACAGATATGTATAAAAATGAGACATTACAAAATAATAATCTAACTAGAATCACCAACTTGATAATTTATTAAAAATGAATATATATAAACTACTGAATTAAAATCAAACAAATAACATAAAAATTCTATCAAATATATTATTTAACAATTAATAATTCAAAAAATATTATTTATTAAATTTATTAACATTACTTCTTGAGACTAAAATTAAAAACTAAAATTAAACAAAATATTTAACAACCTTAAATAACCTAACTTTACTAAATTAATTAAAGAACAATTAATGATTTAATCTTTACATCCTAATTAATATAACCATCATTAATTAACAATTAAATAAAAAAAATAAC
This sequence comes from Mallotus nudiflorus, assembly GCA_947683625.1. Taxonomy (NCBI): domain Eukaryota; kingdom Viridiplantae; phylum Streptophyta; class Magnoliopsida; order Malpighiales; family Euphorbiaceae; genus Mallotus; species Mallotus nudiflorus. Next base: position 2,575,472 of record CANTUR010000142.1, read on the forward strand.
TAAAATATTTCATAGAAAAAGATAATAACCAAAAATAAAATTAATAACTAAAAAGAACAACACAATAACGTTAAATAAAATATGATCGAGAAAAATATAAATCTAAACAATACAATAGAATATAATAGAACAAATAAAAAAAACATAACATAAATTACAGAAAATAAAAGATAATAATAAGTAAAATAATAATTATACAATAATAAACAGAGAATGATAGATTAAACAGAAGTAAGAAATGGATAAAATAAAAAACAAAAAGAAATCAAAATAAAAACAAAGAGAAAAAGAAGACAAATGACAAAGATGACAAAAAGTAGAAATTAAAAAGCAACGTCAACACTCAACAACGGTTCTATGAGTAAATGGTTCGATGAATATGAATAAACAATTGTTTTATGAAAACACGAATGACAAAGCCAACAGTGGAAGAGTAGTGATACACTACAAATCATTAACTTCATACATCCTTCATCATAGATTTTCATATATTAAAAAATTCATTCAATAACTACAATTCAATTAACAAAAATATTACCGCAATGATTGCTATCATAGAAGGAATATCCTCCACATAAATATCACTATCAATAGATTAGCTTCGAGCGGTATCATCTCTTGGACTTATTATCAAATCAATCTCTATTGACATCTATTGTCCAAATATTAAATTGATCATTAATTTTTTCAAGTTGTCCCTCAGTAAGCTTGAATATGTGATCTTCTCTTTGCTTAACATTAAACACTACCTTTTGATTCGAACATGTAGTTTTCCAAGTTACCGTATAGCCTCCTATGATATAGGAGAATTGATGTAGAGCGGGATAGCGTGGTTAAAAATGTCAATACACAACTAAACTTTAAAATAAAGGTGCATAAGTTTCAATCCCAAAATATAGCCACAAATTTGAGAAGTTTTATTTGTATTATTGATTGATAAAAGAAATAAGAAAATAAGCCACCTATTTATAGGGTGATACAACCCATCAATCCTAAAAATTAAATAGCATACTAGTTAAGATAGGAAAATCAAATCCCAACTTAAATCGGAATAAAATAAAATTCAAGCTAAATATAAAACTCTTTCCATATTAAATTTAACTAGATAAAAAACAATAACGATAACAATAACAATAATAATAATAAGATAATCCCTCCACACATAGCTTGGTGTTTTGTTTTGTTTTGTTTTTGTCTATTTGTGTATTAGAGTGTTTGATATAAACACATACTGTTAATTCAATTTGCTGGCTAATAGAAAGCTAAAATGCAAATAATATTTAGTAAATAATTGAAAGCTAACATTAAGTAAATATAAAGATAATATGAAGTTAATAGAAAGATAGCATGAAAGCTACATAGATGTAAGCTTTTACATTAACCAGTCATACATATGTTGATACATGTATAGGATGCACAACTACCATCACAAGTATCCAAAATTTTTAACCCAAAAAACTAAAACAAAATCAAAATTGTAACCATGATGTGCATTGCTATATGTTTTCAGTCAATAAATCATGCATAAAACCTATCCAAAAAGACCAAAAGACACCTACATACAACATTTACAAACTAGTTAAGAGATCCATAGAGTTCTATAATTTTGGATTAACAGATTTTGCCTTTTTCCTCTGCATTGCAATATGTTCTTCCACTTCTATTTGTAGCTATCTTCTTGTGATAGCTAAGAAACTTGTGATTCATCTCTTTTAAATTTAATTTCCCTTAATGCAACCATAATAGTTAGGGTTTTTTCCCCATCATATCTTTTTCAATAGGACTAGTAAACCTAATTTATGCATCAACCTCAATTGTCTCCTCTCTAAGGTTTACACATTGTGAAAGGACTCACTCTGAATCTTGTCCAGGTTATGACATAAGAATTATTAGTTTGAAATGTAAACACCATAATTGTTAATGTAAATCCAAAGTGAACATGCATAAAAAAAATCACACACGTTATAGATAGATTCACATGTGCTTTCATTGATATAAACATTATAATTATTAACCATTGTTTTGGCCTTCTCACATAAGTACCTCCCAAACTTTTAGCTATCTCTTATTGCATAACTTTTTTTTCCCTTTGTTTCTCTCCTTGATGTTGCAGCTTGCTCAGGTTTAGTTGCAATATTCTAAGACTCGATCATTATAGAATTGGCGTTTTGGTTTTGTGTAGAGGTTTTATTCTCTTCAGTAGTTTCCTAAAAAAGAAATCAAATTATAACTTCTTAGAATAAATAAATGTTAAATGAAAGGAATTATAGTTGATTTCCTTTATTGGGACAAGTCTTTCTATTATGCCCCTCCTTTTAACACAAACCATAGACTTGTTTAATGCCTTTCTTTAAAAGGTTGTGTTCCTTCCATCCATAAATGTTTGGCTCATTAGAAGTTTGAACTCTTTAGTTTTTGGTCTACCAGGCAATTTAGAGTGTAAGGGAAGTTTTATTGGTAGAAATTCATTTAACTTATAAAATCTTGATCTTGGGACTAAAAATAGGGGTTATTAGTAGGTTGCCAAATAAGTTGACTTATGATACCTCTATTTGCTAGTGGTACAATGTGCATATTATGTGAAAACATGAGATTCTTATGAGTTCCCAAGCTCTACATATGCATAATTGCTTATCTAATAACATAATTTGCTTATCCTACCCTTCACCTATTTTATATCCTACTTCACCATTGAAAACCACTTTATATCCACAACAATTGTCCTTCTAATCTTGAAAAGTATGCATACAACCTGGACTCAATTCATTAATCTAATTTGCAGCCCTCTTATTATTTTCTTTAATCATATTCTTGGATTGCAATATTATATCTTTTAATATACTAATAATTGGCTTATATCTAGCAGCAATGATCCATGAATTGAATGATTTAGTGAAGTTATTGTTCACCACCACTGAATTGTATATCGAGCTAAAGTACGCTCTATACTAATTATGAGATGGGTAGCATAACAAACTTTCTATAGCTTTTTATGAAACCTATCCTGATTTATCCAAAGTATCCTTGAACTGTTCTTCATATATGCTTTAAGCACAAATTTAGAATTTCTCTTTTAGTTCTCCTCCAATCCACTTTTTGTTCCAATTAGAGAAAATGTGCCTAGCACACCATCTGTACTCAGTTTAAGGAAACACAATCATGAAAACATCAGTTAAATTCTGGTCATGTGAAAAATTAGTAGTTTTTTACAAAGAAAATAATCAACATATGAAATAAATCAATAATTTTTAACATGACTCACTCAATTAGAGTTTTTGCACTAGCCAACATAAGAACCACCTCTAATTATTCTTATTCTCTTTGTCCACTACTACCCATACAATTAGTAGCATTTGGTCATCATCATCAAGTTGACAACACTTAATAATTACCATTTGCAAAAACCCTTCAAAAAGCATCTATTAAGACTAATAATTTATCTACATTCAAATTTCCATCCCTTCCTGTATGCATTAAAACATGTAAACATTATTCTAAAGACTTGTAAGCACTTAATTTCTAGACGTTTCACAGGAACTATATCAAGTTTTCAATTTATCATCGCTAAACGTCCCACAAGGAATATAGTGAAACTCATTTGCACAAAGTCCATTAGACATTCCACAGGAAATATAGTGTGACTTATCAAACACTACACCTTGCTCAACAATTTAAGCATCAATCTATCATTTAGGATACAATCAAGTGTCCTAATTTCTTTCTTTAGAAATTATGTGCTTTTATTGTTTTACCGCAATTTGTCAAGCAAACATCGACAAAGGGGGGGGGCAACTGTAAGCACCTAATTTCAAGATGCAATTGTGCACAATTGCGACATAAGCCCCTATGATGAAATTCATTTAAAAATTGAACTTGGTTGTCGATTTTCTGGACTTTAAGGACTAAATTGCAACATTTTTTAGGATTTGATTGCAAATAAATCAATTTTTCAGGAGTCTGTTGGTAATTAAAAGTTAAAAATAATAATAATAATAATTTTTTAGGATCGGCATTAGACAATGCCAATTGGCATTATATAATGTCGATCGGCATTGCACAATGCCGACACATAATAAGTCCTTTTTTTTTTGCATATTTTTTCTTATTTTTTATTAATTTTTTTAGTGTTTTGATTGGTTGAAAATTCAAATTTTATCTTTATGATTATCCAATAAGGCTTTTTTTTAAAAGTAGAAGATTTTTAAAATAAAAAAAACAAATGCTATATGATCATCAGTCCGTTTCTCCTTTGGAGGAAGTCAGTACGCGCAGACTCTGCATTTAAAAGCAGAGTCTGTATGTGTGCGAAAAAAAAAAGGAGAATTTTTAGGAGAGGATTTTTCTTTCTTTGGGAGACTCACACACAAACGAGATTTTTATACACACAGAGAAAAAAAACGTAGAAACCCTAAAATTTAGATGTGAAGAATACCTCACACACACCCTGGTCTTTCAAAAAACCCCAATTTTGGATATTGCCAGTGTCTTCAAAAGTAATCAAATCCCAGTCCAGAATCAACAACAATTAAATTTCAACAGTGAAAATCCTAGTCTGAGAGGCCAAAAAGGGCATTTGCATAGCATTATCACAATATTCTTTTTTATTTTTTTTGTTCTTTCCTTAATGATTCTTATTTTATTATTGTTATTGATTTGAGTATTAAATTTCACTAATCTATTTTTTTTGTTTTTTTGTTTTGATATGTGCATATGGATTGAGGATGATACTGCCTATATTTAAATTGAGCAGAAGGTCCATGGAATACCATGGAAGAACCTGTGTTGTTTTCCAGTAGAATTTAAGGTTGTCTTTATTTTTTCCATTTTTGGTGTTCTATGTAGTTATTTTAATTTTTGGGTGTATAATCGTTAAATTTTAATTTTGTATGTAGTTTGTAATAGCCCCAGTAGTGGGAATAGTGAAAAATTTAATTTTCTGTACTTTAAAATTAATTAGTAATGAGGTTCAATTGGAAAAAAATCAATTAAAATCAATGGTGGCAGTAGCTTAAATTAAGGTTTTCATGTAATTAATTTAGGATTTTTTAGAAAATCACTGTAATGTTTATTTGATCCATTTTTTGTGTTTTATTAGTTTTGGACTTGTTTTTTATGTTTTTATCTTTCTGGGCCCCAAGCTCACATTTAGGTCTAACCCATTCAAATAAATATCTAACCCATTCAAATAAATAGGCTTAAAAATGGTTTAAGACTTTAATTAAAATCAATTTAGGCCCATTAGGTTAATTAGATTTTAGGCCCACTTAGTTAATTAAAACTTGTCTAGACTTAGCTCAGCCCACTTAGTTTCATTTCTTTTAAAATAAATAGACCTAGGCCCTAGGCCCATACTTCACTTAAAATAAAACTAAGTTAGACTTAGGCCCACTAATTTGATTTTCCTTTAAAATTGAATAGACTTAAGCCCATTCTTTAGACAAATTAAAATAAACAGATCTAGGCTCACTAATTAATAAAAATGTAGGCCACCTATAGTCCATTTCTCATTTGTAAATAATATTTAGACTTAGCTAACTTATAAAATAAAATTAACATAATTTAGACATAGGGACATTGCCTTTTTGTGCATTTTTTACTTGTAATTTTATTGACTTGTTGCCTTTTGGGTTAGATGGATGTTAATTCGGGTTTAATAAAATTGCATATAATTAGAGGATGGAATAATCATTTATAAAATTATTCTAAAAGAACATGAGACTAAGAGAAGTTAGTATTCCGTATCCAGAATCTCCTAGTTGTGGTGCTAGCTTTCTTTTAGAGAATCAAGTACCACCTTTTCAATTTGTCCCAGTTATTACCCTAGGTGGCGACTCCTCTTCTCCACGCCATGTCTTTGTGATAGTGGTTAGTTGTAATATCCCGTGTTTTTAAAATATTTTTACACTGTACCGGGATATGCAGTGTTAATAAATTTTGAATATATATGTGATATTTTTACGAGTTAATATGTATTTTAAACCTATTTTAATTACTGTGTATTATTTTCAGTGTTTTACGTAAAATTTTCTCGGGACTTGCATTTCCGGGGAAATTTTCACGTAAACAATGTATTATTAATTATTTTAAATGTATTTACGGACTTGCATGAACTCATACATATTTTTAAATTATTAAATAAAGTCTGTGTGTGTATATTTATTTAATTAGGGTTTATTATTACCCTAATATTTTATTAATTATTTATTTGTTTTATTGTTATTTAATTAATTTTATTTAGTATAAATTATTAAAATATTAAATTTTATGTGTGTGGTGTATATTTGATGTGTGTAATTTAATATTATTTTAATATATAGTATAAAGTATATATATACATATATTTGTCAAAATTACAAAAGTTTGGAAAATTACACATTTGCCCCCGACTATCCCTTTCTTCCCCGATCGATTCCCTTCTCCGTTTCCGGTTGCTGTCGTGCCGTTTCTTCACCGTGGGTGTGCCGTCCGGTGTGCCACCGTCTTCCCCGACCAATTCCGCCGCCTGAGGAGGCCGTTTCCGACGCCTGGAAGTCGATTTTGGCCGGAGAAGCTGAAAATCGATCCACCGTCGATCACGTCGATTCCGGCCACCGTTTTCGACACCGCCAGTGTCTTTATTCTCCTTGAGATCCGGTGAGTGTGATTCTAGCTTTGGTTTGAGCTGAAATGGTTTAGATTTGCTTAGGTTTTGATTTTTCCAATTCGGTCACATTAGGGTTTTTGATTTTTTTGAGCTTCGAATTTGATGATTCATGGAAAATCCCTTCACAAATGTTGTTCCTAGTAGCTCAATATATATGTATGAATTTTTGTAGAATTTTTGGAGATTTTTTGGATTTTTGGGTATTTTTGAATATTTTAATATTATTTTCTAATTTTCGGAAATTAATTATTTAAATTATGAAATTGGAGTTTATGGTTGAATTAGGTGTTGAAATGAATTATAGGAATTTATTTGGAATTTTTATGAATTTCTAAGTATTTATTTTTAATTATTGAAGTTTATGTGATTTTGAGAAATTAGGGTTAATTGTGTTTTTATTTGAATTTAATTGGTTAATTGGGTTTAATTATTAATATTATTGAGAAATATGTTGAGAAAATTAATTTTGGATAATTTTATGATTTTTGGTGAATTTTTGAAGTAAATTAAGTATATTTATATATATAGGGGTATTTTGGTAATTTTACCCTAAATTGTCTAAAAATGTAATTTAATTGGTTTTAATAGTTATTTAAGGTATAAAAATGATTTCTATAAATTATTTAGTATTTTTAACTAATTAAAACTATTTTTCGTGAATTATTTTCAATTATATATATAATATACGGTTTTTCAAATAAAATGAGTTTTAATCGGTTTTTACAGTGTTTTAAGGTTAATTATGTAATTTCCACCTATGAAATGTATTTCTGTGATTTAAGGATATTTTTTGTATTTCTAGAATTGTTCTGTGTTTGTGGACCCCGGTCGGTAATTTCCACTCAGTTTGTTCCACAGCAGAGTCGTGGTGGAGGTACTAGAGGAGGTGCCAGAGGTGTTGGCCAGGCTTCTACCAGTCAGCAAGGAGGTCGAGGTCAGGCCAGAGTTTTCCATCTGACTCAGCAGGATGCTCAGGCATCTAATGCAGTCGTGGCAGGTATTGTTTCTGTTTGTTACCTGGATGCATGGGTTTTGTTTGATCCGGGTGCCACGCATTCATTTGTTTCTCCTGTTTTTGCTTTTAAATCTTATTGGCAAGCTTCGAGGATGGCTTTTCCTTTGTCTGTTGCCACTCCTCTGAGTGATTCCTTGGACACTGATATTGTTCTTTCTGGTTGTCCAGTTCTCGTGGGAGATAGAGAATTACCCACTGATTTGATTTTATTGGATGTGATGGAGTTTGATGTTATTTTGGGAATGGATTGGTTATCTCAGCACTATGCCGTGGTAGATTGCAGGAATAAGGAGGTGACTTTTAGAATTCCTGATGAAGAAGATTTTAAGTTTGTTGGTGATAGGAGTTCAGCACCTCAGAATCTTATTTCGGCTATTACAGCTAGGAAGTTGTTGAGGAAAGGTTGTCAGGGGTTTTTGGCATTGGTTAGGGATACTTCAGTGGAGAAGTTATCACTCACAGATGTTCCTGTTGCTTGTGAGTTTCCTGATGTTTTTCCCGAGGAGTTGCCAGGTTTACCACCTCATAGAGAGATTGAGTTCTGTATAGATGTGATTCCAGGTACTACTCCTATATCTATGCCACCCTATCATATGGCTCCTGCAGAGTTGAAAGAGTTGAAGGAGCAGTTGCAAGAGTTATTGGATAAAGGTTTTATTAGACCTAGTGTTTCTCCTTGGGGTGTACCAGTCCTGTTTGTGAAGAAGAAGGATGGTACCCTGAGACTGTGCATTGACTATAGAGAGCTGAATAAGGTGACAGTGAAGAACAAGTATCCTCTCCCGAGGATAGATGACTTATTTGATCAGCTATAGGGTGCACAGTTCTTTTCTAAGGTTGACTTAAGGTTGGGTTATCATCAGTTGCGGATCAGTGAATCTGATATTCCTAAGACAGCGTTCCGCACTAGATATGGTCATTATGAGTTTCTGGTGATGTCTTTTGGTTTGACTAATGCACCAGTAGCTTTTATGGACCTGATGAACAGAGAATTCAGACCGTATGTGGATTAGTTTGTAGTAGTCTTCATTGATGATATACTGGTATATTCGAGGAGTATGGAAGAGCATGTATATCATTTGAGGATTGTACTACAGACATTGAGAGATCATCAGCTTTATGCTAAATTCTCGAAGTGTGATTTCTGGATGGAGAGTGTTTCTTTTCTTGGACACGTAGTGTCTAAAGAAGGTATTCAGGTTGATCCACAGAAGGTTGAGGCAGTATCTGAATGGCCTAGACCTACTTCTGTTACGGAGACTCAGAGTTTTCTGGGTTTAGCCGGGTATTATAGGCGGTTTGTGCAGGATTTTTCCAGGATTGCAGCCCCTATGACTCGCTTGACTCAGAAGAATGTTAGATTCGAGTGGTCAGAAGCTTGTGAGAATAGTTTTTAGTTATTGAAGGAGAAGTTGACCACAGCGCCAGTATTAGCTTTGCCTAATAGCGTGGATAAGTTCACAGTTTACTGTGATGCCTCTAGAGTTGGTCTTGGTTGTGTGTTGATGCAGAATGGAAGGGTGATAGCCTATGCTTCGAGGCAGTTGAAGAAGCATGAACAGAACTATCCTACACATGATCTTGAGATGGCTGCAGTGATCTTTGCTTTGAAGATTTGGAGACATTATCTGTACGGGGTGACTTGTGAGATATTTACTGATCACAAGAGCCTTAAGTACATTTTTCAGCAGCGAGATCTGAATTTGAGGCAGAGAAGATGGTTGGAACTGTTGAAGGATTATGATTGCGAGATTCTATATCATCCGGGTAAAGCTAATGTGGTAGCAGATGCCTTGAGTAGGAAGTCCTCAGGTAGTCTTGCTCACATAGGTGTTGAGAGGAGACCATTGATCCAGGAGTTGCATTTGTTGGTGGATCAAGGTCTGATGATGAAGATTAGTAGATCAAGTGGACTATTAGCTCAATTTAAAGTACGATCTGTATTGAGGGATAGGATTAAAGCAGCTCAGAGCCGAGATCTTATTCTAGAAGAGCTTGCAGAGAATGTCAGAGCAGGGAAGTTCACTGATTTCACACTTGATGATGATGGTGTGTTGTGGATCAGTGGTAGATTGTGTGTTTCGGATGTGGATAATTTGAGAGAAGAGATCCTAGAAGAAGCACATTCTACAGCTTACAGCGTTCATCCAGGTGTTACTAAGATGTACCACAGTATCAGAGATCTATACTGGTGGGATGGATTGAAGAAGGATGTCGCTGATTATGTTGCTAAGTGCTTGACTTGTCAGCAAGTGAAAGCCGAACATCATAAGCCTTCTGGGAAGCTTCAGCCTCTTCCTATTCCCGAGTGGAAGTGGGAAAGGATAGCTATGGATTTTGTGGTCAGTTTACCTCGTTCGAAGGATGGATACGATTCCATCTGGGTGATTGTAGACAGGTTGACGAAGTCTGCACATTTCTTGCCTGTGAAAGCCACATATTCAGTTGCTAGATTTACGAAGTTGTATGTGAAGCATATTGTGTGCCTTCATGGAGTACCTGTGTCCATTGTGTCAGATAGAGGTTCGGTGTTTACTTCTCGTTTTTGGCAGAAGTTGCAAGAAGCGATAGGCACTAGGTTGGATTTCAGTACTGCTTTTCATCCTCAGACAGATGGTCAGTCTGAGAGGACGATCCAGACACTGAAAGATATGTTGAGGATGTGTATCTTGGATTTGGGAGGTAGCTGGGATGATCATTTGTCGCTTGTTGAGTTTGCATATAATAATAGCTACCATAGCAGTATTGGCATGGCACCGTATGAGGCGTTGTATGGAAGGAAGTGTAGATCCCCGTTGAGTTGGGATGAGATTGGTGAGAGAGCTTTGACTGGACCAGAGATGGTTCAGGATGCTGCAGAGAAAGTCGCCGTGATCAAGCGCAGATTAGAGATCGCAGTTAGCAGACAGAAGAGTTATGCAGATCCTAGGCGCAGAGATGTGGAGTTTCAGGTTGGAGATTTTGTTTTTCTAAAGGTATCTCCGATGAAGGGTGTGATGAGATTTGGCAGGAAGGGTAAGTTAGCACCGAGATACATTGGACCGTTTGAGATTCTGGAGAGAGTTGGCACTGTTGCATATCGGTTGGATTTGCCTCCGAGTATGTCACAAGTGCATCCAGTATTTCATATCTCGATGTTGAGGAAGTATATCTCAGATCTTCACACGTATTGCAGCCTGACAGTGTAGAAATGAGTGAAGATTTGACGTTTGTGGAAGAACCTGTGGCGATCGTTGATTATCAAGTTCGACAGTTGCGATCGAAGCAGATTCCGATGTTCTGTGGCGTAGCGACAGAGTTGAAGAGCTTACGTGGAGACTGAAGCTGAGATGCGAGCTTCTTACCCGTATCTCTTTCCTTCTTGATCTTGTTTTTTTTTCTGGAATTCGGGGACGAATTCTTGTAAGGGGGGAAGACTGTAATATCCCGTGTTTTTAAAATATTTTTACACTGTACCCGGGATATGCAGTGTTAATAAATTTTGAATATATATGTGATATTTTTACGAGTTAATATGTATTTTAAACCTATTTTAATTACTGTGTATTATTTTCAGTGTTTTACGTAAAATTTTCCCGGGACTTGCATTTTCGGGGAAATTTTCACGTAAACAATGTATTATTAATTATTTTAAATGTATTTACGGACTTGCATGAACTCATACATATTTTTAAATTATTAAATAAAGCCTGTGTGTGTATATTTATTTAATTAGGGTTTATTATTACCCTAATATTTTATTAATTATTTATTTGTTTTATTGTTATTTAATTAATTTTATTTAGTATAAATTATTAAAATATTAAATTTTATGTGTGTGGTGTATATTTGATGTGTGTAATTTAATATTGTTTTAATATATAGTATAAAGTATATATATATACATATATTTGTCAAAATTACAAAAGTTTGGAAAATTACACATTTGCCCCCGACTATCCCTTTCTTCCCCGATCGATTCCCTTCTCCGTTTCCGGTCGCTGCCGTGCCGTTTCTTCACCGTGGGTGTGCCGTCCGGTGTGCCACCATCTTCCCCGACCAATTCCGCCGCCTGAGGAGGCCGTTTCCGGCGCCTGGAAGTCGATTTTGGCCGGAGAATCTGAAAATCGATCCACCGTCGATCACGTCGATTCCGGCCACCGTTTTCGACACCACCAGTCTCTTTCTTCTCCTTGAGCTCCGGTGAGTGTGATTCTAGCTTTGGTTTGAGCTGAAATGGTTTAGATTTGCTTAGGTTTCGATTTTTCCAATTCGGTCACATTAGGGTTTTTGATTTTTTTGAGCTTCGAATTGGATGATTCATGGAAACTCCCTTCACAAATATTGTTCCTAGTAGCTCAATCTACATGTATGAATTTTTGTAGAATTTTTGGAGATTTTTTGGATTTTTGGGTATTTTTGAATATTTTAATATTATTTTCTAATTTTCGGAAATTAATTATTTAAATTATGAAATTGGAGTTTATGGTTGAATTAGGTGTTGAAATGAATTATAGGAATTTATTTGGAATTTTTATGAATTTCTAAGTATTTATTTTTAATTATTGAAGTTTATGTGATTTTGAGAAATTAGGGTTAATTGTGTTTTTATTTGAATTTAATTGGTTAATTGGGTTTAATTATTAATATTATTGATAAATATGTTGAGAAAATTAATTTTGGATAATTGTATGATTTTTGGTGAATTTTTGAAGTAAATTATGTATATTTATATATATAGGGGTATTTTGGTAATTTTATCCTAAATTGTCTAAAAATGTAATTTAATTGGTTTTAATAGTTATTTAAGGTATAAAAATGATTTTTATAAATTATTTAGTATTTTTAACTAATTAAAACTATTTTTCGTGAATTATTTTCAATTATATATATAATATACGGTTTTTCAAATAAAATGAGTTTTAATCGGTTTTTACAGTGTTTTAAGGTTAATTATGTAATTTCCACCTATGAAATGTATTTCTGTGATTTAAGGATATTTTTTGTATTTCTAGAATTGTTCTGTGTTTGTGGACCCCGGTCGGTAGATTGTAGTCTGGAGTCCGACCGAGGGGTTGTGGTTTTGTGTTGAGCCTATTTTTCGAAGTGTGTTTCTTTGCAGGGTCGGCTCTACTCTTTTGAGTAGAGAAATGTCCGTTTTACAGGGGAGGTTCTACCAGATTTTCGGTAGAATTCTCGTAAAACGCGATATCCAGTCGAACCCTAAATTTCGATTATGTGTTTAATACTCTAGATTGAATTCTAGGATTTTTGTTAGGTTTATTCTAATGTCGGTTATTTATTGCTTGTTTAGTTGCACCGAGACCGAGGGCTAGTGGACCAGGCCCGTCGGACCTGTCTCGTGCAGCGCATTAGGTGAGTTACTATACTATATATATATATATACTTAGGATGCATGATTTAGAAATACATGTTTTATATTGAATAAATATGCATAAGTAATTTGATTATTTCTTACGTTTACATTAAGTATATTTTTGATTATTTCTGGTATATAATAAATTATATACATGTTTTATTAATAAAATATATTTAAAATGTTTTTAAATATATTTTTAGTTTAAATTTATGATTTGACTGGATTTATTTGACGTATATATACTCGAAATATACCTGGTTTACTTTTGGTATATTTCTGGTATATATATGGATTATATTGTTATTTCATTTACATTCATGCATCATATATTTTTATGAATGAATGTTTTATATTTAATGATGAAGGATATCAATAGAACGTGCTACCTAGTGGGCAGCACTAGGACCGAGTACGTACCGGTACGCCTATAGCTTTAGGCTATAATACTAACTTATTTGTGGATATTGATTTGATTATGATTATCGATATGTGAGATGTGGTTTGGGTGTGATTGCTGGAGCTCGGTTGACCAAGTGTCTCGGGGCCAATCACACTGGCAGTTAGACTGCTGGAGCTTGGTTGACTTAGTGTCTCGGGGCCAGTCTACTGTCTAAATGGATTAAGTGGATATACTTGGAATAAGTGAGCCTATGTGGCTAGAGTGTTGTTTAACACTATTTTCTGAGGTTGCGATATTCTAGGGTTCTATGTGATCCTTCATAAAAGATGATTTTCAGATAAAATATATAAAAATGATTTTATTGCATCTGTGTGTAATTGCCTGTATATATATATATTATATATACTGTTAACTGTATGCATTATCACTTAGTGTGTATGTATATATATTATAGTAATTCACTCAGTGAGGTCTGACTCCCCTCCGTTGACTATTTTTCAGGAGAGTCAACTTCCTCAGACCTCAGTAGCAGGTCGATACGCCGGATTTCTTCCGCCCCGGCTTCTTTATGTAAATTATCTACTTGAGTCTTATTTATTTTATCTAGACACTGCAGTAGTTGTGAATTAAAGTGTTGGATTTCATGTACTTTATTTTAAAGAGATATATTATATTGAAACTGGATTTGTATTAAAAAGATTATATATCTATGAGATGAGATGAGATTTAAATCCAGTTATGTGAATAATATTGTGATATTTAAGATTTTTATTTCCGCTGCATATATATTATATGATTATTGTTGTTATGGCATGATTTATTTTATTTTTAGGCTTGCTACGGGTTCCCGGATTCGAAAGAATTCCTGTTCCCTAGCGCCGGTCATGGCCCCTGTTTTGGGTCGTGACATTAGTATGTTCTCTAAAGCCCTGAGCCTAAATAGTGTCGTGGTTGCTAAAATCTTAGACGTACGCTAAACCCCCGCTGTCAACAAGACCCTTTTACCTTGATTTAATAATTCCTTGCATAATTCAATTTTAGCTTTGGTGCCAGGATTGTTGCTTTTCAAAGTTGCATCATATGCCTTTAATTGTTGAAATTGAACTTTATAGCTACCATTAAGTTCTTGAATGATCATCCTTTTTGCTCTCTTGCACTTATGAAAACTAACATAGATTTTCAACTGTGTAATACCCTATATATTTATTTAAATAAAGGGATATTTTTTTAAATAGTAATACTAATAATTACTTATGCATTATATTATATTTATGTTCATATTATTTTAGGATTATTAATTTATGTGAGTATTATTTATTTATTTTCTAGAATTTTATTTGACTATTATTATCATTATTATTATCATAACCATTTTAAACTATATTAAATTTTATGGTTATTTATGGACTACTATAAACATGCATATATACATATTTATATGTATATATATATATATATATATATATATATATATATATATATATATATATAGTATATATATATATATATATATATATATATATATTTATTTATTTATTTATTTAAAAGTTATAGTATAAAGTATGTTATACATATATAGATATACACACACACACACACACACACACATATATATATATGCTTTGGCCAAAAACCCCCACCAACACCCTCCTTCTCCGTCTGCCACCCACGCCCTCTCTCCCCCTCACTGTGCCGCCTTCCCCTTTGCCTAGCTTCGTTCCTCCGTCTGTCGTTGCCTTCTGCCTGCCTGAGCTGCTCCATCCTCCCCAGCTGTTGTACTGTGTGTTAATCTAGGTTACTGCAGTAGTATATGTAATAAGAATTGTATGGTTTAAGTATATTTGTGTAATTTATTTGTATAAACCACGCTTATGTATAAAGATTTAAATTTGATTTATAATATGAGACGTTGAAGCACATTTTAATTAAGCACTTAAATTTATGTATGTTGAGAAAAATAAGTTTGATAATATGTTCTGTTATTAATTAAAGTTAAAAAGAATGGATGGTTTTAATTTTCTTTTCTTTTAGGCTTACTACGGGTTTCGGGGGCCTTACGCCTACCCATTCCCTAGTGCCGGTCACGTGCCCTCGGGTTCGAGTCGTGACAAAGTTGGTATCAGAGCCTGGTTCGATTAATTTTCCATGTTTGTCTTTCTGTGTAACTATTATAGCTTTAGGATTGATAATTGTCTTTGAGATGTTTTTGTTTCTAATTTCGCGTTGCGTTAAATATTTTTACCCCCGTTTGAAATTCAATTTTCCTTGTCTTCTTTTCAGAATGAGACGTGTACGTACTGACCCCGATGTTGATCCGAACATTAGACTGGATGAGTAGTCTGTGCACGATGAGGCTCCCCTTCCTGCTCCATATCGTAGGGGCAGAGGTAGAGGTCGAGCTAGGGTAGCTGTAGCTGAGATTCCTTATCAGCAGCCAGTCGAGCCTGAAGCCCCAACTATTGATCCCACAGCCTTTGTAGCTGGACTAGTAGGGATTAATCAGGGTCTAATAGCATTGAATCAGGCGATGCCCCTTGTACAGCAGATGCTACAACAGAGGAACCAGGGGATGTCAGATACTGAAGCAGCACTTCTTTACTCTCGGATCGGTAAAGTTTCTTTTGACGGTACGGGTGATGCCTTAGACTTCATTAATGCGATTGAGACACGTACCAGAACGGGGCACACAAATTATCAAAGGATAATGATCGTGGAGTTTTCAGTTCAAGTGGTAGCTCAGGACTGGTTTATGCAGTCGATTCAGCCATCTAAGCACGAGTTGACTTGGCCAGAGTTTAAGGATCGATTCTTGAGATTTTTCTATCCTTCAACCACCAGAGATGCCTACAGGTGGCAGTTGCTCCACATCACTAGAGGCGATAGATCAGTGGAGGACTATACCAGAGAGTTTAATTAGGATGTCTCGACATGCAGAGGATATCAAGAGGGACCCTTACAGAGCAGTGGAGCTATATGTTACTGGATTAGGACCCGCTTTTATTGGTATACGTACCGAGGACCGCACCCTAGAGAGTGTGATTGAGGAGGCCCGTTTGATTGAGAGGCGACATATCCACCAGGGCACCATGATAGATCCTTATATGGTCGGGGGCAGTGGATATGGAGTAGCTCTCGGGTACTAGCAGCCAGCATTTCACATCGGTAGTTCGAGCCAGCAGGCTGCGAGTAGTTCACAACAGAGTGGTAGGAGGTCTAGGACCCACCGAATTGGTCACCATGGTTATGCCATGAACAGGAGAACAGGCAGGAGTCACAGATTCAGTATTGGAGTCAGCAGCAGTAGTAGTGGGCAGAGTTCCGGGCAGAGTAGTTCTGGGTCTGGAGCCAGTGCTTGCACGAGTTGTGGACGATTTCATTAGGGCCCGTGTCATATGTTGTCGGGTGCTTGCTTTAGATGTGGACAGGTTGGTCATTTTGCCAGAGCTTATCCTCACTCTGGATACCAGCTATAGTATGCTCAGGGTTCATCTTCATCAGTGGCTCAGCCCTATTATCCGATGCCTCAGTAGTATCAAGCACCAGTACAGCCACAGCAGAGATCGCCTTAACTTATGGGTCAGTAGGGTCGAGGTTCAGTTGGTAGACCTAGCGGTCGTGGATTTGCGCAGCCTTCGACTTCTAAGTAGGCAAGTAGTGGTCAAGCTCGAGTGTTCACTTTAACACCATATGATGCTCAGACTTCAAATGCAGTGGTAGCAGGTATTCTCTCAGTCTCTGCATGTGATGCTAGAGTATTGTTTGACCCCCGATGCTTCGTATTCCTTCATTTCTCCTGTGTTCGCTTTGAGAATTGAGTGGCAGCCATCTAGGTTATCCTTTCCTCTATCTGTGTCGACTCCTCTTAGTGGCGAGTTGGAGACAGATGTCTTCTTTCCTTTGTGTCAGGTCATAGTTGATGGTAGAGAACTATGGGTGGACTTAGTATTGCTTGATGTGCTGGAATTTGATGTCATTTTGGGCATGGATTGGTTATCGAGGTATTATGCTTCGGTGAATTATAGAGAGAAGGAAGTGGCGTTCAAAATTCTAGATGAAAAAGAATTTTATTTTAAGGGTGAAAAGAGCTTCATGCCTCATAATCTCATTTCTGCCATTACAGCTCGGAAGATGCTTAGGAGGGGTTGTCAGGGTTACTTAGCAGTGGTAAGAGATGTTTAGAAAGAGAATGTGGCAATTGAGCAGGTGCCAGTGGTGTGTGAATTTTTGGATGTCTTTCTTGAAGAATTACCAGGATTACCACCAGATAGAGAGATAGAGTTCTGTATCGATGTCATACCTGGTACGGATCCTATTTCTATGCCACCCTACAGAATGGCACCAGTTGAACTACAAGAGCTGAAAGAGCAGTTGCAGGAGTTGCTTGATAAGGGTTTCATCAGACCTAGTACATCGCCTTGGGGTGCTCCGGTGTTGTTCGTGAAGAAGAAGGATGGTAGCCTTTGACTCTGTATCGATTACAGGCAGTTGAATAAGGTCACCATCAAGAACAAGTACCCACTTCCGAGGATCGATGACCTGTTTGACCAACTTCAAGGTGATATATGCTTCTCTAAAATAGATCTGAGATCTGGGTATCATCAGTTGAGGATTAGAAGAGGTGATGAGCCCAAGATAGCCTTTCAAACAAGATATGGCCATTATGAATTCTTAGTAATGTCCTTTGGGTTGACTAATGCTCCAGCAGCCTTTATGGACTTGATGAATCGGGTGTTCAGGCCATACTTGGACTGGTTTATGATAGTTTTCATTAATGATATCTTGGTTTATTCTAAGAGCGAGGCTGAGCATGTTATGCATCTGAGAAGGGTGCTTCAGACTTTAAGGGAGCATAGGCTGTATGCAAAATTCTCAAAGTGCGAGTTTTGGTTAAATCAAGTGGCATTTTTAGGCCACATGGTTTCTAGAGATGGCATACAGGTGGACCCTAAGAAGATAGAGGCTATTACAGAGTGGCCGAGGCCGACTACAGTTAAAGAGGTATGGAGTTTCCTGGGTCTAGTAGGTCATTACAGAAGATTTGTGAAGGACTTCTCTAAAATTGTTGCACCTTTGACAAGGTTGACCCAGAAGAGTGCTAAGTTTGTGTGGATAGACAGATGCGAAGAGCACTTTCAGTTATTGAAGGACTTGTTGACATCGGCTCCAATTCTAACTTTGCCCTCTGGAAATGAAGGTTATTCAGTGTATTGTGATGCTTCTAGAGTAGGATTGGGCTGTGTGTTAATGCAAAATGGCCAAGTGATTGCTTATGCTTCGAGGCAGTTGAAGAAGCACGAGCAAAACTATCCTACTCATGACTTGGAGATGGCAGCTGTTATGTTTGCTTTGAAAATATGGAGGCATTACTTATATGGGGTGACATGTGAGATATACACTGATCACAAGAGCCTGAAATATATCTTTCAGCAGAGGGACTTGAATTTGAGGCAGAGAAGATGAATGGAACTCCTTAAGGATTATGATTGTTCCATTTTATACCATCCAGGCAAGGTGAATGTTGTTGCAGATGCCTTAAGTAGAAAATCAGCGGGCAGTCTTGCCCATATTAGCTCAGAGAGAAAACCCATTATCAAGGAGTTGCATGGGTTGATTGATTAGGGGTTACAGATGAAAGTTACCCGAAAGTGCCTTTTAGCTCAATTCAGTGTACAATCAATATACTTGGATCGAGTTAAGGCAACTCAGAGTAGAGATCCCCAGTTGTAGAGGATTATGTATGAAGTGTAACAAGGACAGTCACGGGACTTTTTGATTGACAGAGAAGGTGTATTGCGGTTGGCACTAGCATTTGTGTGCCAGATGTTGATGACTTGAGGAAGGAGATTATGGAAGAAGCACATTTTTCTACATATAGTATTCATCCAGGTTCTACCAAGATGTATCACAACTTGAAGGATACATATTGGTGGAATGGAATGAAGAAGGATATTGCAGAGTTTGTATTTAGGTGCCTGACTTGCCAGCAAGTAAAGCTTGAACATCAGAGACCCTCGGGACTATTGCAACCTATGCCAATTCCTGAATGGAAATGGGATGTGATATCCATGGATTTCGTGACTGGGCTACCTCGGACTACTGGAGGTTATGATGCTATCTAGGTGATTGTTGACAGGCTAACTAAGTCAGCATACTTTCTGCCTATAGAGAAGACGTACTCTACTGATAGACTAGCGAGACTTTATGTTAATAGAATTGTTTATCTACATGGAGTACCTGTGAGCATAGTATTGGATAGAGGAGCCACCTTTACCTCAGTCTTTTAGCAAGAGTTACACAAGGCCTTAGGTACCAGATTGGATTTCAGTACGACCTTCCACCCTCAGACAGATGGTCAGTCAGAGAGGACCATCCAAACATTAGAAGATATGCTGAGGACGTGTGTAATGGAATTTGGAGGACAATGGGATTCACACTTGCCATTGATTGAGTTTGCTTACAATAACAGCTATCATGCTAGCATCGAGATGGCTCCATATGAGGCACTATATGGTAGGAAGTGTAGATCACCTTTGTGTTGGGAGATTGGTGAAAAGTAGTTAACGGGACCAGAGTTGGTGTAGATCACTTCAGAGAAAGTTCCCATTATATAGCAGCGATTGAAGACAGCCTTCAGCAGACAGAAGAGCTATGCTGACCCTAGGAGGAAGGATGTAACCTTCATGGTTGGAGACATGGTGTTCTTGAAGGTGTCTCCAATGAAAGGAGTTATGAGATTTGGCAAGAAGGGTAAGCTAGCTCCTAGATACATTGGACCATTTGAGATTCGATCTAGAGTGGGGGAAGTGGCATATAGGTTGGTGTTACCGTCAGAACTATCGAGAATCCATCCTGTATTTCATGTATCCATGCTGAGGAAATATGTCCCTGATCCGTCTCATGTGTTGCAACCTCAAACCGTAGAGCTTAGTGACGATTTGACTTACGAGGAGTACCCAGTGGCAATTGTGGATCGCCAAATCCGACAGCTGCGAACTAAAGAGATACCGATGGTGAAGGTGCTATGGAGTAATCATTCCGCTGAGGATTGCACTTGGGAAACTGAAGCCGAGATGTGAGTTTCTTTCCCGTATCTCTTTCCTTCTTAGCCTTGTAATTCTTCTCTTCTTTCTTTTCTTGAATTCGGGGACGAATTCATATAAAGAGGGGAAACTGTAATACCCTTTATATTTATTTAAATAAAGGGATATTTTTTTAAATAGCATTACTAATAATTACTTATGCATTATATTATATTTATGTTCATATTATTTTAGGATTATTAATTTATGTGAGTATTATTTATTTATTTTCTAGAATTTTATTTGACTATTATTATCATTATTATTATCATAACCATTTTAAACTATATTAAATTTTATGGTTATTTATGGGCCACTATAAACATGCATATATACATATTTATATGTGTGTGTGTGTGTGTGTGTATATATATATATATATATATATTTATTTATTTATTTATATATATGCTTTGGCCAAAAACCCCCACCAACACCCTCCTTCTCCGTCTGCCACCCCTGCCCTCTCTCCCCCTCACTGTGCCGCCTTCCCCTTCGCCTGAGAACTCCATCACCGCCGTGCATTGAGCTTCCTGGAGCGTTGCATTAGACGCCTTCATTCTTCCTCACGTGGCAGTGTTCCCTCCTTTCTAGCCTGGCAAGCAGCATTTCTTCTCCCTCGCGCGACAGCTCTGCCTCGGTCCGCCTGCCTAGCTTCGTTCCTCCATCTGTCGCTGCCTTCTGCCTGCCTGAGCTGCTCCATCCTCCCCATTTTCCGGTGGCAGCAGGTCTCCTTCCCCTCCCTCTGTTCTGTCCAGCAGTGTGGTGAGTGATAGCCCTCATTCTTCCCTTTTCTTCTCAATTTCCTTGAAGTTTCGGTAGATCATGGTCATGTTGTAGTTGATGTTGATGATTATGTTAGTCTTGATGCTTTTATGGATTTATAATGGATTTTTTTTTAGTTATGCAGAATTTTAGGTGAATTTTCTTGGTAATTAGTTGGATTTAAGTAGTGATTAGTTTGATTAATGTTAATTATAATCTTTATGCACATTTTTCTTAATTTTTCCTAAATTTACAGAATTTTTATGTAATTTTATTATATTTTTATTAGTTGATTTATTGGATTTTATTTGGTTTAATTAGTAAAATTAGAGTAATTATAGTTAATTGTTTTTAGTATATTAATTTTACTTAAGGTTTTAGAATTTTGGTGTTAATTAGAGGTATATATAAATTTTAGGTATTTAATGGGTAAATATGTTAATTTCAAAAAAAAATTTATTGTGAAAAATTATGAAATTTTAATAATTAAAGCTATTAGTGAATGTTAATAATTTTAGAACTCAAATTATAATTTTTGAGATTTTTATACTATTTTTATAAATATTTTTGAGTTATGTCAAATGTGATTTTTAGGATAAATTATATTTCTTAGAAGAAATTATTGGTTGATTTTATGTTTTAATTATATTAGAAAGATTAATTTTGAGAAAATAAATTTTTGGGGTGATTAAATAATTTTAAGGAATTATTTTTAGTACTAATAATACATTATGTAATTTATGTATTTAGGGGTAAAAATGTAATTTTACGCTAATTATATATATATATATATATATATATATATATATATATATATATATATAATACATTATAATGGTTTTAATTTAGGCTTTAATTATATTTTAATAATGAAATACAAAATTTAGTCGTTTAATTTTTTGAATAATTGAGATTTTATATATTTTATTTATTTTTAGTATATATGTATGTGAAATATGTATTTTGAGAAATACATGCTATTAATTCTTGATATTTTGTTGAGTTGTGATCTCGGTCGGGGCTAAATGCAGTTTTAGGAGCCCGACTCGAGTGTGGATGTTTGTGGATTATTAGAAGTGCAGGCTCTACCTTTGGGTAGAGAGATGTCCGTTTTACAGAGGAGACTCTACCGAAATTTCGATAGATTTTCTCGGTAAAACGTGATGTTCGTAAAATTTCTATCGTTAGTTAGCTTATATCCTATCTATCGAGTCTTGTCAAGTTTTCCTCGAGTCAACCTGGAATTTCATTGTTTTCTTGATTATTGATTTCGTTTCCATAGTCATGTTTTAAAAGTCGATTTGTTATTTTTCTTCTAGAGCATATCGGAGCAGAAGCTGTGAGAGACTGAGGCAGACGCGGTGGTCGTCAGCCTTCGCATTCAATCTTGTAAGTCAATAGAATGATCTGTGCGAGTGTTTTAATTAACAAATGTGTGCGCTCATATTTTAATATTGATTATATGGTTTATTTCAATTTAATGTTGCTATTTAAGATTTAAATGCATTTTATTTTATTTAAAATCAATTTTGAGAAATTTTGGTAGAACGGGGTTACCTGGTGGGCTTCACCAGGACTATGTGGCACATGGTAGAGATTGAGAGATGGATCCGTAATATATATGATTGGTGAATGCTAAACTGGGACGGGTGCCCTCGGTGGAAGCCTTTGCTCTCGGGGACCGCCAGTGATTTTTAAGGTTGATAATGGACTGGGATGGGTGCCTCGGTTGATGCCCTAGCTCTCGGGGACCGCCAGTGCCATATATTTGGGATTAAGTGAATGACTACGACTTGGTGTCTCGGTTGATGCCTTTGCTCTCGGGGGACCGGGTAATCTAGTTAGAATAAGTGGGCCCAGTTGGCCGATGTAGATTTTTGGGGTTTAGGGTTCTACTGAGATTTTTCAAAAGCTTATCCTATACACTATAAATTATTTTTCACTATAAATATATAGTTTTCTAAAAGGTTTTCAAACCGTACAGCTCTTTTTATTGACTTACTCAGTGAGGTCTGATTCCCCTCAATTTATTTTTTTCAGGAGCTTGGGAGTTCGACCTCAGACTACCTCCACATCGGGTTTCTTCTTCACCGGCTATTTTATATAGGTTATTGTAAGCTATACTGTGTGTTAATCTAGGTTGTTGTAGTAGTATATATACTAAGAATTGTATGGTTTAAGTATATTTGTGTAATTTATTTGTATAAACCACGCTTATGTATAAAGATTTAAATTTGATTTATAATATGAGACGTTGAAGCACATTTTAATTAAGCACTTGAATTTGTGTATGTTGAGAAAAATAAGTTTGATAATATGTTCTGTTATTAATTAAAGTTAAAAAGAATGGATGGTTTTACTTTTCTCTTCTTTTAGGTTTACTACGGGTTTCGAGGGCCTTACGCCTACCCATTCCCTAGTGCCGGTCACGTGCCCTCGGGTTCGAGTCGTGACAAACTGTTCTTTTGCTTTAGCCACTAAACCCTTCACCTTAAAAGTGGGATTATTGTATGTTTTTTTTCTTGAAATGACTTGCTAAAACTTAGCACTTGCTCTAGGAATTGAAAAGTGCCCAAAGCATCTATGTTTTTACAATGAGTGGTTTAATTGTTAAACATGATTTTTTCCCATCTTTTGAAATCTTCAACATAAATGGATAGCCCTTCTCATTCTAACATTCTGTAACCATATTCAAAGGCTCATTAGGATTTAATTTTAGCCTATATCCAAAAATATAGCATATTTTAATATTACCTCCCTTGCTTCTTTAGTATTAGCAAAGGTCATTCCAAGCATTAAATTACCTTGGCCAAGGTGTGCATTATATATGACCCTCTCTGTGGGTGGTTCAGAATCATCTTGTCTTGAGTTATCAAAGGAGTCATCATCGCTAGGATCACACTCTTCCTCTTCCTCATATTCTCTAAGATATTCCTCAGGAGCCACATAATTATTTCCATGTATATTAGTCTATACATGACTACTACCCCCTACATTTGATACAAATTCAATGTCTTATGCATTTTCAAAGGACATTACATTTTTAGTGAAAGGTACAGCTCTAGGTCTAAGTGTAAGTGTAATTTCAAAGGAAGTTGCATTAGCATTTGAACATTAAGTAACTATAAATCTCAATATTAAAATCTGATATAGACTCAGACCAATTTCCTTAAAAATATATAGTTCAATGTTCAAATGTACCTTATCCTCTGTTTCATTAATATGCCTACCCCTATTTCATTAATATTTTTCCTAATTGATTTAATCACATTATTAACAACTTCTTCTCTTATTAGCAATCCCTTTATCAACTACTTTTTCCCTAATAGTAGTCTCCCAACTAATCTCTAATACTTGAGGCATACACAATGAGGTATCCACATCATAATCAACATAAAAATTCGATTTCACTTACCTATAAGTATTTGCTAATTTAATTTAAAATTTTTCTCATTGTATTATCATCATGCACTAAAAATAAGCCATCCTTTAATTCTTTTCCAGGTTTAAGCAAAAATATTTTCTCAATTGCCCTAAAGCCATACATGTTTTGGTATCTAAATAACAAGTCTTAATAACATAAGAAATAAGGATTGAAGTCATACATTATTTCAGTATCACCATCAATGTGTTGAAGCTTATCATCAATATACTTCCAAGTACCGGCAAAATGAAAACAATATTCATAGTATATGCCATTGTTGAAAACAAAACAAAAAACAATATCACCATCAACACAAAAATGATATAAAAAAGCACATTTTTTTACATAAAATAAAACATGCAATTACATTTAACTACAACCTTTGGACTGCTAGTGAAAATGATAGGACTTCCTTTTTTATCCCTCCATTAACACCTAAATGACAATGGTAATTATTAGGATAAGTTTGTAATTTGATTGAATGTTAGGGTTAGAACAAATAGCAAAATGAATATTTTAAACGTAGTTGGGAGAGTTAATATAGAAGAAAGCACCAAAATTTTCTTCTAAAATAACATTAATCATACGTGGAACATATAGGCTCTATTCCTTCTCATATGACTGGCATGTCAAATGCAGAGGTAATGACCATCTATTTGAAATTCACTCCATCATTTATAAGGTGCTAAAAAAATTATTTTGATCATTAACCTAATATATTTGGATAAAAAAGAAAGAAAGAAAGGGGCATATATGGTCCTAAGGCAAAACATGAGGGGCAAAAATGCACTTTTACCCTTTTTTATACACCAACCAAGTGCTATTCAACTGGATAGAAAGAAGGCCAAATGGTCAAATTAGACTCTTAACTTTGGGCCAAAATTTGCTTTGGACCTTGATTTTTTTTGTTCCTAACTAGAACTTTATGTCTCAAATTCATCTCAAACAGGACCCTGCCTTAATAGAATGACAAACTAACGTTAAATTGACCTGAGCTGGCACTATAGACCGATATGTATTAGCTTACTCAATAGCAGACTCCTGTTGACTCCTCCTCATCTTTTCTTTTCTTCTTTCCTAAAATTCAAGAACATATATAACAAACAATTCCTTATCCATCTTTCCAAATTCATTCATTTTTTAAGAATTCCATATTCATTGTGATGGACTGGTGAAATTGCAACCACTATCACAAACATTATCTGAAATCACAAAATTAAAAGTATATGTTGAGTTTAATTTTTTTAAGTAAAAACTTGATCAGGAACAAAAAAAAAATCCTACATAAAGGAAAATAGTGAAATAAAAGTCGTGTTCTCTTTCTCATTGTCTTCCTCATCATCATCATCATTTTTTTTCTTCTTCTTCATTGCTAAAATATAGCCCATTTAAAAAAAAAATTCAAGAACACATATTTCAACAAAACAAAAAATTTGAAAAAAAAAAAAGCTCAAAGGATATATATATTTCCATAAAAATAAGAAGAGAATGACCTTTCTCTTAGATAAAAAAACACAATGAGGAAAAATCTAAAAAAACATTCAAGTAATAAATCCAATAACAAACCATAAAGGAATATATTATCAAATGAATTATATACATAGAAAATTAAACTAAGTACACAGTAATTAAATTATATATCCTACATAATCATTTAATTAAAAACCATACAATAATTCAATATTTATCATAAAAATATAGATTTGTTGTATAAGCTAGTGATAGATATTGCAAAACAATTGCAAGATATTCATATATCTCATCTTTTGGGTACAAGAACTACTCTTTTAAAGCTTTTGAAATACTCATTGCTTCATTTGCATGGAAATCCTTTTGTAGCTTGTGATCTTTGTTTCTTTATAACTTCCCTTTTGTGATCATGATCTACCATTCAGCACCATAAATAAAAAAAAAAAAAGAAAAAAAAAATCATATATAACATATAAAAAAGAACAAGAAAAAAAAAACAAGAACACAAAGAAATCATAGGGTACTACTTTTTAGGGAAAATAAGATGATAAGCGATTTCAAAAATAAAAGAGGGGTAGGCTATGAGTTTCATGGAGTTTTTCATAGGCTATATATATATATATATATATATAGGAGGTTGTGATTAAGTAGGAAAGAAAAACGAGAAGAAGGAAAGAAGGGGTTTTTATGTTGATTTGGAATTTTTATGGAAAGAGACAAAAAGAAAAATAACAGGAGTCTGCTATTGTGTAAGAGGTTTATTTTATTTTGGGCCATATTTTATTTTGATACTAAATTTTTAATTTTTTTCTTTTCAGTTTTAAAAATTTTATTTTTGTTTTAAGTTAAAGTATCTCAAATATATCAGATAAAATTTAGCATACATGACAGTCAAAATAAGTATATTTTTAGTATATTCATCATGTAAGTATCCCATTAAGTAGTTTGATTGCTTTGTGGGCTCCATAAAATAAATTTTGTAAAATTTTTATTTTATAGGATCCACAAGCAAATTTTGTTTTATGAGGCCAATACGATGATTAAACTGTTTAATGAGATATTTACAAGGTAAATACACCAAAAATATGTTTATTCCAGTTACTACGTATGTTAAATTTGATCGGATATATTCAAGATACTTTAACTTGAAACAAAAATAGAATTTTTAAAACTGAAAGAAAAAAATTAAAATTTTAGTACTAAAATGAAACATAGTCCAAAATTATGGTACCAACGGTGCAACAAACCTATTGAGTAGACTAATAAAAGTGGACCCACACTGCCACCTCAGTCTAACATAACGTTGGTTAGTAATTCCGTTCAAGTAAGGTCTTATTTGAGACGAATTTGAGACATAGAGTTTCAGTTGGGAATAAAAAAAATATCAAGGTCCTAAACAGACTTTGGCCTACAGTTACGGGTCCAATTTGACCCTTTGGTCCAGTAAGAAAAAATTGAAAAAAGAGTTAAATTACCAATATGAGCCAAGTCAAACACACAATTTTCATTCGTGGCTTGTCCCCCTTTATTCTTTCAGCTTTGATTTTCTCTTTTCTCTTTTCATTTATGTCTTGTTTTTTTTTGTCTTTCTTTTCATTCCTTAACTTCGGCGTTTTATATTTTTTTTTATAATTTTTTATCTATTTATTATTTATGAAAACATCTTTAATTTTAGTTAATTGTATGTATTTATTTAATTTATATATTTTAAATAATTTAATTTAGATTCTAAATAATAATTTTTTTAATTTTAAAACTTACTATTATTTACAATATAAAAATTAAGCTAATTAAACTAAAAATTACTCATAATTTTCAATAATTATTTTTTTCATAATTATTTAGAATTTAAAAATTAAACTAATTAAAGTAAATATTACATATAGTATTCAATAATTATTTTTCAATAAAAATAACAAAAATATTATGAAATATATTGAATAAAATTTTATTTATGTTATTGATATTAATAAAGTAAAAATTATATTTATGGTTTTAATTTTATTATTAATGATAAAAAAAATAAAAAAACAACAAACATAAAAAACAATCAACAAACATCAACAATTGCAAATTTTTTGTTGCTTTTCTTGCTTTTAGTTGATTTCTATTGTTTTCAATTGTTTTTGTTTGTTGATTTTTGTTGAAAATAAAAAAAATAACAACAAATAACAATAAAAATTTTGAAATATCTCAAAAATTTATTATTTTTATCAATAACAAGTAAAAATTTTATTTATGGCCTTAATTTTATTATTAATAATGAAAAATAATTTAAAAAGCAATAAAAAATCAACAATTGTAAAATTTTATTGATTTTTATTTTTTTGGGTTTTAGTTGTTGTTTTTAGTTTTTGTTGTTGTTTCAGTTTGTTGATTTTTTTTTTATAGTTTTTTTTGCATATTTTTTTTGTTGATGTTGCAAATACATCATAAAAACTATAAACTTGTTACTGATCAATAACTATCAAATAATTTTTTTAAAAAAAAAGTTGTCAGACTTTTTAATAAAAAAAAATAAAATAAAATCCTTAATTTTTAAGAATATAAAAGGAGAAAAATTTGCTCATTTTTTGTTGTTATAACAATTGAAGTTATTTATTGTTTGGTTTAACAACAATTGAAGATATTTAGTTCATAATTTTTCATTTGAAAAAAAAAAGTTTTAAGAGAAAAAAAATATTAAGAATAAAATGAAAACAGAACCTTAAAAATAAAAAAAAAATGTTGAGCAAAAAAAATTGAGAAAAAAAGATGAAGACATTATAAACAAATGCTAAGAAAAGAAAAGAAAAAGATAAATATAGTAGCATAATAATAGAAAAAAATATTGAGAAAAAAATTGTATAAAGTAAAAAAATTGTTGAAAAAAAGTATAAAGTAAAAAAAATTAAAAAAATCAGTAAAAAGGAAAAAAAATATTGGAAAAAAAACAACCCTAAAATGAGAGTTACAAGGAAAGCGGTATATATTTAAAAAGAAAAAATTAAGTTTTAAAATTTTTAAATTCAACTATATTTTTTATTTTTTATTTTTAATATATTTATTTAAAAAACCCTTGAGAAAACACTTCAAAATTTGACTTGTCTCAACCTCATCCTCTTCAGAGCTCTTACATAGCTGGCTGATTTTGCAATGAATACATCTTCTGGCACTTTTTCTGTTCACAAACTCTAAAAATTAAAGATAGAATGGTGCAGTGTTGTCAGCAGGGAAGGCGTGCTGCCGCTGAGCCGATTTCATTTTATTTTTAAAAAGATTATTTAATTATTATTTTTTTAAAAAAATTGAGATAATATCGATGTAAATGTTAAAAAATAAAAAAAAAATTAATTAATTAATTGATTTTTTTTATTCGATTGGAATGGAACAAGTCGAGATTTATTGACAATACCGTAGAGAGTAGCAACCCTCCTTACGAATTGTTCACCACAAAAATGACAAATAACATGAAATATTAGTGGATGAGCCTTCAGGAACTCAAAACCCTCTTACTCCTCACTCTAAAAAAAAAAATTGTTTTTTCTATGGTAATTGAGAGCCTAAGAGACATGAAATAGATAGTGATATCAAAAGCAGTAGTGTAGTAATACTAGAAAGTCCTTAGTTTGCGCCCTATTTGAGACTAAAACTAATGCAGGTTTCTTGGGACATTTTTTTTTTTTTTTGAAAAATGAAGCAATCTACATCTTTCCCAACTCATTTTCAATTCAACAAACAAAGCAGTTGGAGTCTGAACCACTTTAACTTTTAGGTAGTTTGCATATGCCAGGGAAAATTATTATTTAACGAATGATACAAAATAAACGCACAAAAAAGAGTTGAAATTAAGAAAATAGAAATCCTAAGACCATCCCATCCATACGGTTAACATCTAAAGTGAGAGGTTCGAACCAGTCAAAGAAGACAAACGGCCCACAGAAATATATTTTGGCACATATATCACATCACCAAAAGTCCTTATCTTACCATCATACATCTTCACTTTCACATTACCAATACCCTCAACTTCTAGTTTCTCGCCATTGAGAAGTGTTACAAACTCTCCCCTACTCTCCTGGAATGTATCAAACCAATATCTATTTGAACAAAAATGAAATGCGTACCTGGTGCTAAAAAACCAGGAATATTTGAACAAATACTTGTCTTCTTTTAACCTTGCTGCATTGCCATCAAGGTCCATTGGTTTTGCGCTATCTTCACCTTCCCCTTCGTTCTCATCTCCATTGCCCAATTGCTCCCTTTTCAATGTTGTTTCACAATCTCTTTCTCGACTTGTCGCGTCTGCTTGAATTTCCAGCTTCACTGCTTCCACGCCTCTCTATGATATGTGCTTTTATCATATCCATGGACAACTGCAGCTCATCAGAGTCATAATTAATTACCAAACCCTCCCCGTCACTAGGCAAAGTAGCCAAAAACAAACACGCCTGCAGCTCATCAGGCAAAACAATCTCCAAACTACTCAATTCATTCACAACATTTTGAAAAGCATTCAAGTGCTTATCCATACAATCCCCATCCTTATACCGCAAATCAACAAGTTTCCTCATCAAATTCACTCTCTTCACATTGGTTTTGCTCGCAAAAAAGAGACTCCAATTGCATCCATAAAGAATGTGCATTTGTTTCCACA
Organism: Mallotus nudiflorus; assembly: GCA_947683625.1. Taxonomy (NCBI): domain Eukaryota; kingdom Viridiplantae; phylum Streptophyta; class Magnoliopsida; order Malpighiales; family Euphorbiaceae; genus Mallotus; species Mallotus nudiflorus. The sequence continues at coordinate 2,606,263 of CANTUR010000142.1, forward strand.
GACACAAGATTAAAAACACTATCATCAATCCACTGCAGATTCAAAGAAACAGCTTTTTGAACCCAACAGCACCCATTCTTTATCAGACATATCAGAGGGTTTAGCTTCATACCCTTTCACGGGATCATACAATTCTGCAGAATGCAAAAGTTGCTCCTTCTTGGCTTCCAAATCGCGTAGTTAAACGATGTCAATGCAAACATGTCTCTAGCTAATTTATCCATCAAGAACCACACACAAATTCAACAGTTCCTGCAAAATATATTTATATATATATATATGTGTGTGTGTGTGTATATATCAAGCCAACAAATCAATTCCAAACTAACAAACCCAATATTAGTTTCATCGTCACAAACGATTTTATGCATTAATCACACTAAAAGGGTTTTAGGTTTCAGTAACTGTTACCTGCAAAAAGGGGGTCACCAAAAAAAATAAAGAGCAGCTTTTTGCACGACACGAACAGAAACAGCGTACCAGTTAAGCTTTTTCAAATTTGGAAAGCTAAAACTAAATTAGTGAGCTTTGCTTTGGGACTGCTTTATAGATCTTGCTTCACCGGCATAAGTTAATGGGATAATACATAAAATATAGGGGTTTTCACAAAAATGTCCAAAAAATAGAGAGCATTAACATCAAATACCCTCTTTTTTCTTAAAATTACACAAGTGTTTTTTTGGTTTTGCTTTCTAACTTCGGTTTCTGCTGCAATTTTTCTGTCAATTATATTCATCCATTGTTTCATTATTTTATAACTTTTTAGCGCAATAAATTTTTCTAGGTTTCACTCAATTTCTCATTTTCAAAGCTTATTATCAGGTAATCTTGATTTTTTTTTTATGAATTTGAGTTATGAGGTTGATTTTGCACTCTGTGTTGGATAAAGATTGTTTCTTTCTTATTTTTGTTTTGTGGGTTTTTTATGTGGATGAGACAACATTTAAGTTTATAGATGAATTTGATAAAGCGAGCATGCGCATTTGAATTTTAAATGAATATTCATGACGACACTGATTGATCCATGAGGTTTATAAAATATCAAATCGAAACTGATTAAGAAAATTATAACGAGTGTTACATATTTTGTTTATAGTAATTCACCTTTGGGCCAAAATTTCTTTATTTAGGCTCTTAAATTTGATATTAAAGTTTATGTTTTTTTTTTTTTAGAATTTTTTTGTTTTTTCCTTTTTTGGTTTTAGGGTTTTTTCCCTAAACACTGGTTATTTACCTCCTTAAGTTGTTTTGAAACAGTTTTGATTAATTAAAAATAAATTATATACGTAATTCTTTCAATTTCTTTGGTATTTTTTGAACCAATATGGTTTTGGTTTATTATTTTCGGATATTCTTAAAATCAATGAATTCAATTCTTTCTTAAGGCTTATGCTACATCAGGATTTAACAATGTTTATAAATTTTATCTTTGAGGTTAAATGTTATGTTTAGTTTCTTCAAATAGATGTTCTGCTAACTGGGGCTTATTTCCGATTCTTTTAGCTTTAGCTAACGGTCTTTTGTGTATATTTTTTATTTTTGAATTTGATATAACGGTGATGTGTGTGATCAAATGTCCAAAAGAAGATCATTTTTAAATTTGCCTACATAAATTTAGAAAGAATTCTTGGGTTTTGATTTACTTTGAGGTTTATGAGATTCTTATTTCAATGTATATTCTTTTTTACTTTTTTTATTTTTTTTATTTACATGATATGAAAGGAATTGTACTCTAGTTTTTTTTCAATATAACTACGTCCTGTAGTTACAATTCTAATAGAGTCACTTTATTTAAGAAATATCAAATTTATTGTCATTTAAGTCAATAAATGTTGATGAGAATATATTTTATTTGAATTTTTTTATTCAAATTAATTACTGAATCAATCATGGATTTTTTTTGTTTATTTGTGGCCATTAACCATTAAGTTGACATTAAGTTAGTGTTCACCAACACTAACCACTCAAGTTGACACTGCGTTGGCTTTCGTCATTCTAAATTTTCATGGTATGGCTTTGTCATTCTGAATTTTCATGGCATGGCAATTGATAATGTGAGTGGTTTATGAAAGGTTTTAAAAAAAAAGATAAAATGGTATTGTTTTTTGAAATTGAAAAGCCTAACTAATTCAATTTTGATTGATTTGGACACTAACAAATTCTCCATAATTAAGACCCAAAAAACAAGAATATAATTATACCTTCGTTCTTAATTTTTTAAAATTTTCTGTGGATAAAAAAAATTAAATTAAAATTTTGCTAATTTTGTTTATCACCAATTTTGTGACACAAGAAGTTTAAAAAAAATAACAATTATACTTAAAAACATTATATTTTTTTAATATTATTCATGTATGATACAATCAAAATAGTATATTATATGAATATTATAAGTTCATGGAATTGTTGAGATAATTAGTATTGTTTGATTTGTTGATAATTTAATTGGAGATTTTCTTTCTTTGAGAATTTTACATATTCTTAGTGGTCTAAATTTTTTTTTTTGGAACAAATAAAGAAGGGTTCTTTGATTTACAAGTTAAAGATGTCTAAATTAATAGAAAAATAGAGTAATTTTGTGTTAAATGATTAAAAATTGGGTTTATATTATCCAATTGTGTTAAATTTTTGTTGGACAACAAGCTTACGAAATAATAAGAATGACACTTAAAAATAATATGTTATTTGAATATTATTCATCTATTATAGAAATAAAACAGTACGTTATCTTAATATTATAAGTATATGACACTCAAAACAATATATTATATTAATATTATTAGTATTTGAAACTCAAAATAGTATTTAAAACTCAAAACAGTATCTAAAAATTAAAAACGGTGTCTTAAACTCATAAATGTTATATATTTTCTAAATATTATTCATCTATGACACACTTGCTATTTTCTGAATATTATTTATATCTGAAACTCAAAATAGTATTTGAGACTTAAAACAATATTGGAAACTTAAAACAGTATCTGAAAAATAAAAATGATATCTCAAACTTATAAATACAATAATAAATTTCAAATATAATTGTATTCAATTCAATTAATTTGAATCAAAGTGCCATCATTTTTCAAATATATGAAACTTGAAATATTTTTCTTTTATTTATATTTTATTATTTGTATATTTTAGTTTATTTTCTTGTATAAAATAATATTAGCCTAATAAATATATATAAATATACAAATTTATATTTCAAAATATTTTCTTAAAATATCTGAAACTTTAATTTTTTATTAAAACTAATATGAGTTGTATAATTTAAATATGTTAATTATAGTGTCTAAAAAAAGAGCATACCGCCTATATCAATACCCAAAACCAAAACTTCAAAAAAAAAACTAAGAATAAAAAATTAAAAATAAACAAAAATTAAATTAAGGATAACAGAAAATAAGGAAAAGTAAAAATAAATAAAAAAGAGAGAAAAATAAAAAATAAATATAATGATAAAATGAAAAAATAAAGATAACAAAGAAAAAGAAAAAATAAAAACATATAAAAGAAAGAAAATTAAAAATTTTAAATTTTAAAAAAGAAGGATAACATGAAATATGATAAAAAAAAAAAAGGAATGAAAACGAAAAAAGAAAATAAAAAGAGATAAAATTAAAAAATAAATATAAGGATAAAGTAAAAAAATGAAAAATAAAGATAACAAAGAAGAAAAAAATAATAAGGTGAAAGTAAAAATAAGAAAAAAAAATAAAAAGAACAGAAGTGAAAAATAAAAAAAATGGAAAGGAAAGAAGAAAACAAAAAGGAGAAAGGAAAAATAAAAAACCAACTAAGAAACCTAAAAAAACAAAGAAAAGTAGAAAAAAAAAAAAAAGCAAAATGGACACTTTTGAAAACAAAACCAAAAATATGGTATGTCATGAAAATTAAAAAAGGCACTCGTATAATTTATATAAAAGATAGACTAAATGACTATAAATAAAATAAAAAATATGTCTAATTTTGTAAATTTTTCTAAAATATAGATAAAATTACAACCTACATAAAATATATAAATTATATCATGGACCAATCCATATTGTAATATGGAGTAGGAATCTATTACATATGTGATTTTTTTTAACGTTTCTTTTTCTTTTTTATTTAATGCTTCATCTTCTTTCTTTTTTTAATGCACTTTTCTTATTCTTCTTCTTCTCCGATCACGGTTCACATCCAACGAATCTTCCTTTCACTAGCAATTCCTCTTGTGTATAACAATCTCTTCGCCTCTTTCTTTTATCTCAACAACTCCAACTCCATATTCTATTTCTTGATTTTTTTTTTCTCTCTTTCCTGATCGTCATAACAATCCATAGTTTTCTTGATTTTCTTTTACACCCACTTGTCGATTTATTGATAATCACGAGAATCCATAATAATGGAGAGTAGGCCATTAGAGATCCCGCTTATCTCAGCCAAAGACATTAAAGATGCTAATATGTTGTCCAAGATGGATGTTTATGCTGAGGTTTCAATCAAAGGGGACCCTTACAATTCTAAGCAAAAACATAAGATTCCCATTGATAAAGATTGCGGGACCAATCCCAAATGAAATGATGCTTATATTCTTCTTCTTCTTTTTGTATTCTTGTTAGATTGAATTTTGACTACAAATTATTTTGTTACATTTGTTTAGTTTTATACATATAAATTCATTATTTGTAACGTAGAAATTCATATGTAATTGATTGAAGGTTCATGTGTTACTAAATAAAAATTAAATTGAATGTGAATCTACAGGTGAATGTCAATGAATATGCAGATGAAGGTAAATGAATTTGTTGTAAATTCATTGATCTGCACTTACATATTCATTGAACTTACTAGCAAAGATCAATAAATCTGTAGCAGATTCATTGATTTTAACCTACAAATTCATTGATTTTCAATGAACATACAAGTGAACATTATTGAAGTTCATAATTTTGATTAATTAACCTATTAATTTTTACAAGTATAAAGAGACACAAATGCTATATTGTTTGAATCATTACTGGGGATACTCAAGGAGACACAATTATTGAAAATGTTGTTGAAAGCTTACAATTTAATGTGAAAAAAAATGCGCATTTTTAATCTTGCATGTGTGATAGCGTCTGGTCCATATTGCAAAATGGTCAGAGGTTCATGATATAACAGTTGCATAAAATACATAAAATATAGGTACGATTATAACCTACACGATTTTTTTATTTTGTTTCAAGTTTACCTTTTTTCAACTGTGTTATTATTTTCAGTCTCCTTTTTGTTTTCTCCATTTATTCGTTATCTCCTTTTCTTTATTAAGGGTGTATATGGTATGAAGGAATATGAAGATTTAAAATCTCTAGATTCATACCAAATTTTGGAGATTTTAAAAATTAAATTTTCAATACTAGTACCAAATTTAAAAATTTCTATACTGGTATCATACCATTTTTTAGAACTATTCAGTAGAAAGATTTAATTCTTTCAGAACTAATCGATATGATACGGTCCAAAATAAAAATTCAGAAATTTATATTATACACAAATTTGCACTATTAATTGAATGTATATTCATTATTAAAAATTTGATATGATATATAATTGAATTTACTTGTCATTTATTGTTTTTAAATTTATTTCATATGATTGAGAACTAAACTAAAAATAATTAATTTCTAAATAAAAATAGCATAAGCAGACCAAAGAAAAATAGTAATATAATGAAAAATTTAAACGTACTTCTAATGGAGCTATGCGTCTTCTTCTTGCACTTCTAATCTAATTCTTGTTCTTGATTTTTTTTTCTTCTTTGATTTGGCTCTTGTACTTGTTTGTGCTGTGGACTTGAGAAATTTGATAAAGGAAATTAGAAGAATTCAATAAGAGGATGAAGAGCAGTGCAAGGATGAGGAATGGAGCTGGATGATTTTGGTCTAATCTCTATCCAATATCCTCTTTTGCTTTTATTGTTTTAACAAAAACATCGAAATAAAAGCACATCATTTTGATTACTATTATTTATATATTTATTAAATATATTAAAAGATTATTTATAAAAATCTCATATAATTCATTAATTTTAAATAATATTTATAAAATTAAATTACTTAACAAAAATTAGGTTATTTGTTTTATTTATAAGATTAATTATTACTTATTTTGATCAAAATGACATAATTTTAAGTAAAACTATGTCGTTTTAGTTGTCCATAACATATATCTATTAATATACAAAAAATTATAATTATAATAATTTCATTTAACTCATTTATTTCAAATAATATCTATAAATCTAGATTACTTAATAAAAATGATAATTATTAAATATTCTAAGATTGGATTGTATTTTTAATTAATATGAATGACTTAACTTTTTTTTTTCATAATATCATTGTTTATTTTAATCAAATGATATAGTTTTAGGTAAAACTCCATCGTTTAGTTATATATAATATATGTTTATATATATTAATATACAATAAAAAAAATATAATACAATAATAATTAATGAATTATTAAATACAATAATATATATATATATATATATATATATATATATATATATATATATATATATATATATATATAAACGACCTAACTTTTCTTATTTTAATTTGTAAGATCACTATTTTGGATATATATTATTTAATTTATTAATTTTAAATAATATCAATAAAATTAGATTACTTACTAAAAGTAATAATTAATAAGTTACGAAATATAATAATAACAGTATATATTTCTTGATAATATAATGAAAATTATATAATTAACTTCATAATTATATATATTGTTCATATAAATATATATAGTACCAAAAACCTAACCAATAACTGTACCGAAACCACAGCGAACTGAAAACGGAATATACATACATATATATATATACTAAACCAAAAACCGAATATATATTTCGGTTCGGTATAGTTTCGGTACAATCCTCATTCAGTCTTTTTTATAAATCCCCAACACCATACTAAATTTGGTTATATATATATATATATATATTCGATTTTCGGTTCGGTATATTTTTAGTATAATCCTCATTCAGTTTTTTATAAATCTCTAGTACCATACCAAATTACTCATAAAATTTGGTTCGATTCAGTTTGGAGTTAAAATTATTTGGTTCGATATGAATTTAATATTGTTCAATTCGATATTTCGGTTTGGTTTGATATTTTCTCCATACCGTGTACAACCTTTCTCTCTATTTAGGGGTGTAATCAAGTCGAACCGAACTTTGACTAGTTTAATTAGAAAATGTATGGATTTATTTAGACATGCAAAAGATGTTAATAGAGAGTAAGGCTATATTTTATTTGTGTCGACCCTAATCGTGTTACCAAAATGGATTGACCATATACAAACATGACCCACCAACCCCTTTGTGTTCAAACAATCAAATAAAATAACAAAAAATGCTTTAGATTTTGTCAAGCCAATCCAATGGAAACAAAGTTAGAATAAAAACTAATCAAAATAGAATCAGAAAAAGAAGAACAAGAAGAAGGTATTTTGATTGGGTTCTTTTCTTCTTCTTCTTTTTTTGATTCTATTTTGATTGGTTTTTATTCTAATTTTGTTTCCATTGGATTGTCTTGCCAAAATCTAAAGTGTTGTTTATTTGAACACAACCGGGTTGTTAGGTCATGTTTGTGTCAAGTCAATCCATTTTGGTACCAAGATTAGGGTCGACACAAACATGACTCATATATTAATCATGTCAAATATTTCAACCCTCATATGACATTACAATTAAACGGGTTACATGAACATGACCCGTGTAACATATTTATTTAAATGGATTGTATGGGTTATTAATTGTAATGACCATGTATTTTAAATAATATTAAACTATTTTGAGATATGCAGTATTAATAAATTTTAAATTTTATTTATATATTATTGTTATTATTTGCTAACATTATTATTTATTTTATTCTAAGAATTTGTTTACATAAAATAATTTATTGTAGGGGTTTTATTACTTAAATGCATTAAAGTTATTATTATTATTATTATTATTGTTGTTGTTGTTGTTGTTGTTGTTGTTAATTGGTTTGAGGGGCATTTTAGTCTTTTCATAAAAAGAGGTAAAAAATGGGTCAACTCAATTTCTCTCTCTTATTCTTTTCTTTTTTCTTTTTCTTCTTCTTCTTCTTCCCTTGCTTCCGCCATTAACGCACCACCAACACGCTAAAAGCTTTGCCAGCACCACCTATAGGCACCGGATGCCACCTAAGCTCACCCCACCTTCCCCTCACCTTCCCGCCACCTTCTCCTCCCCCTGTCAACGCCAAAATCCGTTGGTTACCATGGGTGTCACTGCAGCACCAATGAAATTTTTAGTCGTTTCAGCTTGAGTTTTTAGGCTCTTTAGACTCCTCATGACATGTACTTCTTAATTCTCAAGTTGTTTCGACTTTACAATGTCCGGATTGTAAGTTTTCTTCAATTTTTAGTTTATGCGTTTTAGGGTTTTTATTTTTTTTGAACTTGATATTGATTGATTCTTGGATTCTTACTTTACAAATGTTGTTTATGGCATTAATCTTCCTAAAAATAATTTTTTTAATTTTTTGAATTAATTTGAATTGTGGGTAATTTTTTTATTTTTTTAATATTAAATATTGAATTTTTTATAATTATGTTAATTAATTAGTTTTAATGAAAATTTGGTTAAAATAGTGTTATTAATTTAAGATATTAATTTTAGAATTTATAAAATAATTTTTGGGAATATTTTTTTATTATGTGAATTTTGTATATATAGGTTAATTGTGTATTTTTGTGGAAATTATAGTTAAATAATATGTTTTAAATGATTTTAGAATTATATAGGGTATGAAAATGATTTTTATAAATTATTTACTATTTTTTTAACTAATTAATACTAATTTTTGAAAATTATATTCAAATAATATATTATTTACTATTTTGGTGATTAAATGGATTTTTTATTACCTTTATTATATATTTAAGCAATTTGAGTATATAGAAGTGAATTTTTTCTATTTTATGTGGAATTATTGAAAAATTTGATTTTTATTAATATTATATTATTTTTTAAAATTTTTATTTAATTATTATGAAAATAATTATATTTAGTGATTTAATGTTTAAATATATTATATTTTGGTATTTTGTGGATATTTATGGAATTTAATGATATTTAATATATTTATTATTATTATATATATTTTTGGCGAATTGTGAACTTCGGTTGGAAATTTGAGTAGTTCGGGATCCTAACCTGAGGTGTTGAGCCTTGTGTTTTAGAAGTATGTTTTTCTTGCAGGATCAGCTCTACTTTTTAGTAGAAAGATGTTCATTTTACAGAGTAGGTTCTGCCAAATTTTTTATAGAATTCTCGTAAAACGTGATGTCGAGTTGATCCTGAATTTCTATGTTTGTTTGAATTTTAAATTCTTAAATCAAGTCTCCTTTAGAAATATAAGTTAAAAATTTATTCTGATTTGTTATTATTATTTATTTTCTAGTTACACCGAGATCGAGGCCTATTAGACCGGGTTCATCGAGCCAGTCTCGATAAGCGCAAACTTGTGAGTTATTATTTTATATATATACATTGCATATAGATGCATGATTATAAGTTCTCATATTTTAATATGAGTTTAAACATGAATTATTTTATTAAATGAATAAGTATATTTTTGGTATTTTTTAAATATATTTGATATATATATGACATATATGCTTAATTTGTTTTTAGTATGTATTTGGTATATATGTGTCATATATATATTCGGTATATTTTTTGTATATTTATGGTTGATTTTGGTTATATGTAGCCTATATATACTTGAAATATATTTAGTATATTTTCGGTATATTTCTGATATATTTCTTTGTTATAAATGTTATTTATGTTTAATTATGCATTTATTTGTTTTTCATAAATATACAATTTTATTCTAAGTATATAAATAGAACGTGCTACCTAGTAGGCTGCACTAGGACTATGTATGTATCGGTTCGTTAGACTTGAGGGTTTGTATTATGAGAATTATTTGAGGAGAATTTAATTGATTGATTATTTGAGATTTGATATGAGTGATTAGTGTGGTTACTGGAGCTCGGTTCACTTAGTGAGACTGCTGGAGCCAATTACACTAATAGTAAGACTGTTGGAGCTCGGTTGACTTATTGTCTCGGGGCCAGTCTAATGTCCAAAATGGAATAAAAGAATTTATTTAGAATTAAGTAAGCCTGGATGGCTAGTGAGACATTTGTTTGAGGTTGCAATTGTTTTAGGGTTTTATTTGATCCTTCACCTAAATAAATGTTTTCTACATTTCAATATATATAAAAGTGAATTTTAGCATCTGTGTGAAATGCCTGTATATATATATATATATATATATGACTGTATATATATATATATACAGTGATGTCTAACTGTATATATATATTGATGTCTAACTGTATATGACTTAGATTGCATGTATATATATATTATAATAATTCACTCAGTGAGGTCTGACTCTCCTCAATATATTTTTCTCAGGAGATTCCTCGTCTTCAAACCTCAATAGTAAACCCTTACACCAGACTTCTTTAACCCCAGCTAAATTATGTAAATTATTTATCTAAACTTTGTTGTATTTTAGAAAATTGTAGTAATGGTGCTTTGTATCTATAGAATGTTTTTTTTTGTAAGAGACATTTCTCTGAATATTGTATGGAAATATTTTTATTTTATGATATGATAAATAAGTATTTATTTTATATATCGACTTAAGTTTTAATTTTGACGTATTTTTATTTCTTTATTAATGTTTTTTTTATTCCAAAGGCTTGCTATGGGTTCCGAATTCGAAAGAATTCCCATTCCCTAGCGCTGGTCATAACTCCCGATTTGGGTCATGACAAAGTTGGTATCAGAGCTCTAGTTTATTAGTGTTGTGGACCTAGGTTTTTAGAGTTGTGTTTTCTTTGAAACTACTGCAGTTAATTAGGTTTAATCATGTCTTTGATAAGTTTTCCTTAATTTAGTATCCCGCATAACCGTTAGATTATCTGTTTATTATTTGAATCTTATTATTTTTTTATCTTTTTTGAATGAGGAGGCGAACATGTGTCACTCCACCGATTGTTGAGGCTGAGGATGATGAGTCCTTTCAGGATGAGGTTTTAACTCCTGAGCCGCCAGTGAGACATAGAGGTCGAGGTAGAGGTAGAACTCAAGGAGCGGCAAGTCACCATAGACATAGAGAGCTACAGGATAAGGAACCTGTAGAGCCAAAATACGAGGAAGCTATGATACCTCCAGTGGCACCATCGTTATAGCTTGTTTATCTACAGGGTATGTCTGGTCCTGAGGTAGCACTATTCTATGCCAGAGTTGGCAAGATGGCCTTTGATGGGACATCAGATCCATTAGACTTTCTACACGCTATTGAGATGAGAACTCAAACTGCTCACACCGAGTACCAGAGAATCATGATCGTTGAGTTATCCGTAGGGGGACCAGCCCTGGATTGGTTCATCATCAGGGTAATTCAGTCATACATGACTATGATGACTTAGGCACAGTTTAGAGAGAGATTTACGAGGAGATTTTGCCCAGAGCCACTTCGGATGAGTTTTAGACTTCGGCTGACGAGCATCACCTCACCAGAGGTGATAGATTTATTGAGGACTACACTAGAGAGTTTCTTCGACTTGGCAGATATGCAGAGGATCTGATGTGAGACCAGTATTATACTATCATGAATTACGTCACTGGTCTAGGTTCTGCATTTATTGGGATGCCTACTACGGACCTTACTCTAGAGTCAGTGATAGAGTTAGCTAAGGAGATAGAGCTGAGACTAGTCAGACAATGAGCTATGCTTGATTACTATCAGTTGGGTGTTCAGTCAGGAGGATTTCAAACTACTTCTTATTTGACTTTCCAGATTAGTTCCAATAGTCAGCAGAGAGGCTTAATACAACAGAGCCAGAGGCAATAATAGAGAGCATATAGGAGTCACAGACATGGCCATGCTGGACCTCGTAGACCTATCATATTTAGTTTTAGTGCTTCTAGCAACATTAGTGGTCAGATTTTGGGATACGGTAACACAAGATTAGCAGCCAGTGCTTATTAGAATTGTGATAAAGTCCATCAGGGACCCTATTATATGGCACCATTGACATGCTTTAGATGCGGATAGACGAGACACTTTGCCAGATTATGTCCATATTCTGGTTTTTAACTACAACAGTCGATTGTTAGTGCAGCACCAACTCCTTTTCAGTTGCCTCCAGCTTAGCACTCGAGTTCGATTCAGATTGTTGCCCAATAGGGGCATGGAGGAGGTACCATAAGAGGTGCTAGAGGTTTTGGCTAGGCTTTCACCAATCAGCAGGGAGGTCAAGGTTAGGCCAGAGTTTTTCACCTCATTTAGCAGGATGCTTAGGCATATAATGTCGTTATTGCAAGTATTATTCCAGTCTATTACTTTGATGCTTGGGTTTTGATTAATTCGGGTGCCACACCCTATTTCATGTCCCCTGTTTTTGCTTTAAAGTCGTGTTAACAAGCTTTGAGGATGGCTTTTCCTTTGTTTATCACCACTCCTTTAAACGATTCATTGGACACCAACATTGTTCTTTCTAGTTGTGCATTATTTGTCAGAGGCAGAGAACTTCCAACAGAATTAGGGTTATTGGATGTGATGGAGTTTGATGTGATTTTTGGTATGGATTAGTTGTCTCAGCACTATGTTGTTGTGGATTATTGGAGTAAAGAAGTGATTTTCAGAATTCCAGATGAAGAAGAGTTTAAGTTTGTGGGTGATAAGAGTTATGCACCTTAGAATCTCATATCGGCTATCACGGCTAGGAAGATGCTGAGGAAAGGTTGTCAGGGATATTTGACATTAGTCAGAGATACTTAAGTGGAGAAGTTGTCACTCACAGATGTTCCTATTGCCTGTGAGTTTCCTGATATTTTTCTTGAGGAGTTTCCAAGTTTACCACCTCACAGAAAGATTGAGTTCTGTATATATATGGTTCTAGGAACTACTCCTATTTCAATGTTGCCCTATAGAATGGCTACTGTTGAGTTGAAAGAGTTGAATGAGCAGTTACAAGAATTACTATTAAGGTTTTCATCAGACCCAACATTTCTCTTTAGGGTGAACCAGTCCTATTTGTGAGGAAGAAGGATGGTACCTTGAGACTGTGCAAAGATTATAGAGAGCTGAACAAGGTGACCGTGAAGAGCAAGTATCTTCTCCTGAGGATAGATGATTTGTTTGATAAGCTTCTAAGTGCTTAGTTCTTTTCTAAGATTGACTTAAGGTTGGGTTCTCATCAGTTGCGGATTAGTGAGGTCGATATTCCTAAAATGGCATTATGCACTCGATATGGCCACTATGAGTTTTTGGTGATATCATTCAGGTTAACTAATGCACCAGCTGCTTTTATGGACCTGATGAATAGAGTATTCAGATCGTTTATGTATCAGTTTATAGTAGTCTTCTGTAATATCCCGTGTTTTTAAATATTTTTGCACTGTACCGAGATATGCAGTGTTAATAATTTTTGTATATATATTATGATATTTTTACGAGTTGATATGTATTTAAAACCTATTTTAATTACTGTGTCTTATTTACAGTGCTTTAAGTAAAATTTTCCCGGGACTTGCATTTTCGGGGAAATTTTCACGTAAATAATTTATTATTAATTATTTTAAATATATTTTCGGACTTGCATGAATTCATATATATTTTTAAATTACTAAACACCGTGTATGTGTGCAATATTTATTTAATTAGGGTTTAATATATATTACCCTAATATTTTATTATTTGTTTATTAAATTATTGTTATTTAATTATTTTTATTTATTATTAAATTATTAAAATATTAAGTGTGTGGATGTGATTTTTTTTCAAATATTTTATTAAAATTATTTTTTTTATTATTTTATTTTTTCTTTTTCTTTTTCTTTTCTTTTTCTTTTTCTTTTCTTTTCTTCTTCCCTTCTCTTCTCCTTCCCGTGCCCGACCACCCCCTCACCACCAACCACCGTCTGTCACGTCGTTCCCCTATCGTCGGTGTGCCTCCCGGCTTGCCACCGTCGTCCTCAGTCGTCCCCCGCCGCCAGCAGCCTCCTTCCCCGGCGCCGGCAGCCTTTTTTCTTCCATTTTGGCCGAAATCCTTCTCCTCGCCATCGACGACGATTCCGGCCACCATTTTCGACACTGCCGGTCTCTTTCTTCTCCTTGAGCTCCGGTGAGTGTGATTCTAGCTTTGGTTTGAGCTTAAATGGTCTAGATTTTCTTAGTTTTGAATTTTTCCAATTCGGCCATATTGGGTTTTTGATTTTTTTTTGAATTTTTCTTGGTTGATTCATGAAAAATCCCTTCACAAATTTTGATCCTACTAGCTTAATCTACATGTATGAATTTTTTTGGAATTTTTTGGATTTTTGGGTATTTTTGAATATTTTAATATTATTTTCTAATTTTCGGAAATTAATTATTTAAATTATGAAATTGTGTTTTATGGTTAAATTAGGTGTTAAAATGAATTATAGGAATTTATTTGTAATTTTTATGAATTTCTATGTATTTATTTTGAATTATTGAAGTTTATGTAATTTGGGAAATTAGGGTTAATTATGTTTTTATTTGAAATTAATTGGTTAATTGAGTTTAATTATTAATATTATTGATAAATATGTTGAGAAAATTAATTTTGGATAATTATACTATTTTTAGTGAATTTTTGAAGTAATTTTAGTATATTTATATATATAGGGGTATTTTGGTAATTTTACACAAAATTGGCTAAAATGTAATTTAATTGGTTTTAATAGTTATTTAAGGTATAAAAATTATTTCTATAAATTATTTGGTATTTTTAACTAATTAAAACTATTTTTCGTGAATTATTTTTAATTTTATATATAATATACGATTTTTCTAATAAAATGAGTTTTTATTGGTTTTTACAGTGTTTTAAGGTTACTTATGTAATTTCTATTTACAAAATATATTTCTATGTTATAAGGGTATTTTTGGTATTTCAGAATTGTTCTGTGTTTGTGGACCCCGATCGGTAGACTGTAGTTTGGAGTCTGACCGAGGGGTTGTGGTTGAGTGTTGAGCTTATTTTTTGAAGTGTGTTTCTTTTCAGGGTCGGCTCTACTCTTTGAGTAGAGAGATGTCCGTTTTATAGGGGAGGTTCTGCCGGATTTTCGGTAGAATTCTCGTAAAACATGATATCCGGTCGAACCCTGATATCGATTCTATGTTTAATATTCTAGATCGAATTCTAGGATTTCTGTTAGGGTTATTCTGATTTTTTTGTCGTTATTGTTTGTTTAGTTACGCCGAGACCGAGGGCTAGTGGACCAGGCCCGTCGGATCCATCTCGTGGAGCGCACTAATTTGTGAGTTACTATTTTATATATATATGCCTTAGGATGCATGATTTAGAAATATATGTTTTATTTTGAATAAAATGCATAAATAATGTGATTTGTATTTAAATATATTTTTGGTATATATTAAATTATATGCATGTTTTGTTAATAAATTATATTTAAAATGTTTTTAAATATATTTCTAGCTTAATTTATGATTTAATTGGATTCATTTGATGTATATATACTCGAAATATACCTGGTTTACTTTTGGTATATTTCTAGTATATATATGGTTTATATTGTTATTTTATTTAAATTCATGCATCATTTATTTGTGAATGAATGTTTTATATTTATTAATGAAGGATATCAATAGAACATGCTACCTAGTGGGCGGCACTAGGACCGAGTACGTACCGGTACGCCTATAGTATTTAGGCTATATTACTAACCATTTGTGGATATTGATTGAATGTAATTATTTGATGCGTGAGATATGGTTTGAGGGTGTGATTGCTGGAGCTCGATTGACCAAGTGTCTCGGGGCCAATCACACTGGCAGTCAGACTGCTGGAGCTCGGTTGACTTAATGTCTCGAGGCCAGTCTACTGTCTAAATGGATTAAGTGGACATATTTGGATTAAGTGAGCCTGTATGGCTAGAGTGTTGTCTAACACTATTTTCGAGGTTACGATATTCTAGGGTTCTATGTGATCCTTCATAAACTGTGATTTTTAATGAAAAATATATAAAATGATTTTATTGCATCTGTGTGCATTTGCCTGTATATATACATATTATATATATAATGTTGATTGTATGCATTGTCATTTAGGGTGTATGTATATATATATATTATAGTAATTCACTCAGTGAGGTCTGACTCCCCTCCGTTGATAATTTTTCAGGAAAGTCAACATCTTCAGACTTTAGTAGCAGGCCCATACACCAAATTTCTTCTGCCCCGGCTTCTTTGTGTAAATTACTTATTTGAGTCTTATTTTTATAATCTAGACACTGCAGTAGTTGTAAATTAAACGTGGGATTTTATGTATTTATTTACGTGAGATATTATATTATTTGAAACTGGATTTGTATTAAGAGATTTATATATATGAGATGAGATTTGACTTAAATCCAGTGGTGAAAATGTTATTATTATATTTATGATTTGATTTATGATTTCTATTTCCACTGCAAGTTTGATATTGTTATTATTATTATTGCATGTTTTATTTTATTTTTAGGCTTGCTACGGGTTCCGGAATCGAAAGAATTCCCGTTCCCTAGCGCCGGTCATGGCCCCTGTTTTGGGTCGTGACATCTTCATTGATGATATACTGGTGTATTCGAAGAGTATGGAGGAGCACATGTATCACTTGAGGGTTGTATTGCAAATACTGAGAGAACATCAACCTTATGCTAAATTCTCGAAGTGTGATTTCTGGTTGGAGAGTGTTGCATTCCTTGGACATGTAGTATCTAAAGATCATATTCAGGTTGATCCATAGAAGATAGACACAGTGTCTGAGTGGCCCAGACTAACGACAGTCAATGAGATTCATAGTTTTCTAGGTTTAGTTAGGTATTATAGGAGATTTATACAAGATTTATCTAGAATTGCAACTCCTATAACTTGTTTACCTCAAAAGAATGTGAAGTTTGAGTGGTCAGATGCTTATGAGAATAGTTTCCAGTTGCTGAAGGAGAAGTTGACCATAACTTTATTTTTGGCTTTGCCTAATGGACTATAGAAATTCACTATGTATTGTGATGCCTCCAGAGTCAGCCTAGGTTGTGTGTTGATGCATAATGGTAGGGTGATAGCTTATGCTTTGAGGCAATTGAAGAAGCATGAACAAAATTATCCTATTCACAACCTAGAGATGGTTGCAGTGATCTTTGCTCTTAATATTTAGAGACATTATCTATATGGGATGACTTGTGAGATTTTCACATATCATAATAGCCTTACATTTTTAGCAGAGAAATATGAATATGAGGCAGAGGAGATGGTTAAAACTCCTGAAGGACTATGACTGTGAGATTCTTTATCATCCAGGCAAGGCTAATGTGGTAGCAAATGCCTTAAATAGGAAGTTATTGGGTAATCTCGCTCACATCAGTGTGGAGAGGAGATCATTGATCCAAGAGTTGCACTAGTTAGTGGATCAAGGTTTGATGATGAAGATGAGTAAATATGATGGATTGTTAGCTTAATTTAGAGTTTGATTAGTGCTGAGAGATAGGATTAAGGTAACTCAGGGCCGAGATCCTATTCTAGCATAGCTTACAGAGAATATTCATGTAGGGAAGTTCACTTATTTCACACTTGATGATGAAGGTGTTTTGTGGATCAGTGGTAGGTTGTACGTTCCTGATGGGGATAATTTAAGAGAAGAGATCCTTAAGGAAGCACATTCTACAACCTACAATGTACATCCAGGTATCACTAAGATGTACCACAGTATCAGAGACTTATATTGGTGGGATGGACTGAAGAAAGATATAGTTAATTTTGTTGTTAAGTGCTTGACGTGTCAGCAAGTGAAAGCTAAACATCAGAAGCCTTTTGGGAAGCTTCAACCACTTCCTATTCCTGAATGGAAATGGGAGAGAATTGCTATGGATTTTGTGGTTGGGTTACCTCATTCTAAGGATGGATACAATTCCATCTGGGTGATTATGGATAAGTTGATCAAGTTTGCTCATTTCTTATTTGTGAAAGTCATTTATTCTGTAGCTAAATTGGCGAAGCTATATGTTAAGCATATTGTGTGCCTTCACGAGTACCTGTGTCCATTGTATCTGATAGAGGTTCAGTGTTTACATCTCATTTTTGGCAGAATTTATAGGAAGCGATGGGCACCAGGCTTGATTTTAGTACTGCTTTTCATCCTCAGATAGATGGTCAGTCTGAGAGGATGATCCAGACACTCAAAGATATGTTGAGGATGTGTGTATTGGATCTGGGAGGTAGTTGGGATGATCATTTACTGCTTGTGGAGTTTGCATATAATAACAACTACCATAGCAGTATTGGGATGGCATCGTATGAGGCTTTGTACGGAAGAAAGTGTAGATCCCTTTTGAGTTGGGATGAGATTGTAGAGAGGGCGTTGACTGGACCTGAAATGGTTCAAGATGTCGCTAAGAAGGTTGCTATGATTAAAAGGAGATTAGAGACTGCAACTAGCAGACAAAAGAGCTATAGGGATCTGAGACGTAAAGATGTGGCATTCCAGGTTGGAGATTATATATTCCTAAAGGTGTCTCTGATGAAGGATGTGATGAGATTTGACAAAAAGGGGAAGCTAGCACCGAGATATATTAGACCATTCGAGATTTTGAAGAGAGTGGACATGGTTGTATATTAGTTGGCCTTGCCCCCAAGTTTGTCTTAAGTGCATCCAGTGTTCCATATCTCAATGTTGAGGAAGTATATTTCGGGCCCCTCACACATGTTGCAGCCTGATAGTATGGAAGTGAATGAAGACTTTACGTATGAGGAGGAACCAGTTGCAATTGTAGACTATCAAGTTTGTCAGTTGCATTCAAAAAAGATTCTGATGGTCAAGGTGTTGTGGAGAAGCAACAACGTGGAGGAGCACACTTGGGAGACAGAAGTTGAGATGCGAGCTTCTTACCCTTATCTCTTTCCTTGATAATTCTTGTTTTCGTTCTTTTCTTTGAATTTAAGGACGAATTCTTATAAGGAGAGAAGATTGTAATGACCCTATATTTTAAATAATATTAAACTATTTTGAGATATACATTGTTAATAAATTTTAAATTTTATTTATATATTATTGTTACTATTTGCTAATATTATTTATTTATTTTATTCTAAGAATTTTTTTACGTAAAATAATTTATTTTAGGGGTTTTATTACTTAAATGCATTAAAGTTATTATTATTATTATTGTTGTTGTTGTTGTTCTTCTTCTTCTTCTTCTTCTTCTTATTATTATTATTATTATTATTATTATTATTATTATTATTATTATTATTATTATTATTATTATTATTATTGTTGTTGTTGTTGTTGTTGTTGTTGTTGTTGTTGTTGTTGTTGTTGTCGTTGTCGTTGTCGTTGTCGTTGTCGTTGTCGTTGTCGTTGTTGTTGTTGTTATTTTTGCTATTCTTATTGTTATTGTTATTATTATTGTAGTCTTTTCATAAAAAAAAGAGTTAAAAATGGGTTAACTCAATTTCTCTCTCTCATCTTTTTTTTTTCTTTCTTCTTCTTCTCCTTCTTCCCCTACTTCCGCCATTAAAGCACCACCAGCACGCTCGAAGCTTCGCTAGCACCACCTGCAACCACCGGATGCCACCCAAGCTTGCCCCACCTTCCTGCCACCTTCTCCTCCCCCTTTCAATGTCGGAATCCATCAGTTACCGTGGGTGTCACTGTAGCACTGACGGAATTTTTGATCATTTCAGCTTGAGTTTTTAGGATCTTTAGACTCCTCACGACGTGTATTTCTCGATTGTCAAGTTGTTTTGACTTTACGATGTCTGGATTGTGAGTTTTCTTCAATTTTTAGTTTATGTGTTTTAGGGTTTTTATTTTTTTTGAACTTGATATTGATTGATTCTTGGATTCTTGCTTTACAAATGTTGTTTATGGCAACTTAATCTTCTTAAAAATAATTTTTTATTTTTATTTTTTGAATTAATTTGAATTATGGATAATTTTTTATTATTTTAATATTAAATATTGAATTTTTGATAATTATGTTAATTAATTAGTTTTAATGAAAATTTGGTCAAAATAGTGTTATTAATTTAAGATATTAATTTTAGAATTTATAAAATAATTTTTAGTGAATTTATATAATTTTTGGGAATATTCTTATATTATGTGAATTTTGTATATATAGGTTAATTGTGTATTTTGTGGAAATTATAGTTAAATAATATGTTTTAAATGATCATAGAATTATATAGGGTATTAAAATGATTTTTATAAATGATTTACTATTTTTTTAACTAATTAATACTAATTTTTGAAAATTATATTCAAATAATATATTATTTACTATTTTGGTGATTAAATGGATTTTTAATTACCTTTATTATATATTTAAGCAATTTGAGTATATAGAAGTGAATTTTTTCTATTTTATGTGGAATTATTGAAAAATTTGATTTTTATTAATATTATATTATTATTTAAGATTATTATTTAATTATTGTGAAAATAATTATATTTAGTGATTTAATGTTTAAATATATTTTATTTTGGCATTTTGTGGATATTTATGGAATTTAATGATATTTAATATATTTATTATTTTATATGTATTTTTGGTGAATTGTGAACTTCGGTTGGAAATTTGAACAATTTGGGGTTCCAACCCAAGGTGTTGAGCCTTGTGTTTTAGAAGTGTGTTTTTCTTGCAGGATCGACTCTACTTTTTAGTAGAAAGATATTCATTTTATAGAGGAGGTTCTGTCAAATTTTTGGTAGAATTCTCATAAAATGTGACATCAGGTCGATCTTGAATTTCTGTATTTGTTTGAATTTTAAATTCCTAGATTGAGTCTCCTTTAGAAGTATAAGTTAGAAATTTATTCTAATTTGTTATTATTGTTTGTTTTGTAGTTGCACCGAAACCGAAGCCTATTGGATTGGGCCCATCGAGCCAGTCTCAAGGAGCACAAACTTGTGAGTTATTATTTTATATATACATTGCATATAGATGCATGATTATAAGTTTTCATATTTTAATATGAGTTTAAACATGAATTATTTTATTAAATGAATAAGTATATTTTTGGTATATTTTTAGTATATTTGATATATATGTGACATATATGCTTAATTTGTTTTTAGTATATATTTGGTATATATGTGTTATATATATTCGGTATATTTTTTGTATATTTATGGTTGATTTTGGTTATATATAGCATATATATACTTGAAATATATTTAGTATATTTTCGGTATATTTCTGATATATATATGATATATTTATTTGTTATGAATGTTATTTATGTTTAATTATGCATTTATTTATTTTCCATAAATATACAATTTTATTCGAAGGATATCAATAAAACGTGCTACCTAGTAGGCTACACTAGGATTGTGTATGCACCGGTTTGTTAGACTTTAGGGTCTATATTATGAGAATTATTTGAGGAGAATTTGATTGATTGATTATTTGAGATTTAATATGAGTGATTAGTGTGGTTGCTAGAGCTCGGTTCACCTAGTGTCTCGGGGCCAATCACACTGACAATGAGACAGCTGGAGCTTGGTTGACTTACTGTCTCGAGGCCAGTCTAATGTCTAAAATGGAATAAGAGAATTTATTTGGAATTAAGTAAGCCTGCATAGCGAGTGAGATATTTGTTTGAGGTTGCGATTATTTTAGGGTTCTATTTGATCTTTCACCTAAATAAATGTTTTCTGCATTTCAATATATATAAAAGTGGATTTTAGCATCTGTATGAAATGCCTATGTATATGTATATATATATATTGATGTCTGACTGTATATGACTTAGATTGCATGTATATATATTATAATAATTCACTTAGTGAGGTCTGACTCTCCTCAATATATTTTTTTAAAAGAGATTTCTCGTCTTCAGACCTCAATAGTAGACCCTTAAGCTGGAATTTTTCAACCTCGGCTAGATTATGTAAATTATTTATTTGAACTTTGTTGTATTTTAGAAAACTGCAGCAGTTGTGCTTTGTATCTATAGAATGTTGTTTTTGTAAGAGGCCTTTTCTTTAAATATTATATGAAAATATTTTTAATTTATGATATGATAAATAAGTATTTATTTTATATATCGACTTAAGTTTTAATTCTGACGTATTTTTATTTATTTATTGCAATTTTTTTTTATTCTTAAGGCTTGCTACAGGTTCCGGATTTGAAAGAATTGTTGTTCCCTAGCGCCGGTCATGACTCCCAGTTTGGGTCATGACATAAATTCAACACGACCCATTTAATATGTATAACCTTTATAATATATAAAAAATGTTATTTTTTCACAAAAAAAAAAAATCTAAAATAATGTCTAGAATTTAACAATTTGCATAATATAATTATAAAAATATTATTTGTGTAAAAAAATTGCAATAAATGACTAATTTACTATTTAAAATCATAATAAATTATATGATTTTTTAATGGACCGTGTCGTGTCATGTTGGGTTGACACAACCCAATTCGACATGTATAATTAAGTGGGTTCACGTGTGAATTGTGATATGATCTACTTAAACCGTGTTATAAATGGGTTGGTCTATTTTTGACATGAACTCATTTAACCTAAGCTCTAATTTGCTAGTTTTGCTTATTAGGTGAATCATGTTTGCGTGTCATTATTCATTTTGACATCCCTAACGTTATTTGTTATTTTATTTGGTTATTTCAGTTGTTTTGGTTATTTTAATTGTTTTCAGTTGTTTTGGTTGTTTTAATTGTTTTCAGTTTCTATGCTTTTGTTTCCATTGAATTAGTTTAAAAAAAATCTAAAACATTATTTATTATTTTATTTAGTTGTTTCGGTTATTTTATGGTACATTAAAATAACTACTATATTTTTGAAATAAATATTGTCAAATACCATATTATTTTAAAAAAGTCACCTGTATTTTTATTTTTATTTTTTTTTTCCGTTTTTGGTTATTTTTTCAAAAAATTCCTAAAATATAAAATATAAATTTAGACATAATTAAGTGGGGTGGACGGAAAAAAAATTAAAGAATAAGTTGAAAAATTAAATATTATGTATTTTAATTCATTTAAATTGTAAAAAAGTGTTTTGAAATATATGATGACTCATTTAGAAATTTACTAGATTGATTTTTTTTAATGTTGAAACCTTACAAATTTAATGTCACATTGAATAAAGATTTATAAACTGTGACTTGATTTGTCTGAGCTTGCCCCATAGATGTATTGAAAATGATACCTTGGAAATTCTAACAATTTGTTTAATTGATACAAACTATGGCTTGAATTTTGCAAATATTTCAATTCCATCTAATGATGATTATTCTTGAATTGTATAAAAGAGATAAAACTAATTATATATATATATCATTTGTTGGTTTCTAAAATATACAATTTTAGTGGGCTGGTCGAATAAAGAACTATTTTAAAATTAAAATGATAAATTACAAATATTTTATTATTATATTTTCAAAATAGTAGATAGTTCAATTATTCAAGAGGTTAAGATTGAGAAACATAGTTAGACAGTTCAATTATTTATTTATTTATTTGTTTTTTTGACCAAGAAGGAAGTGATATTCCATTAAAACTGATCAATAAGGTTAAAAGTACAAATTGATCTATCAGGTAAAATATAGTACAAATAAATTCCTAAAATTTACAATTAATGATATTATAGATTAAACAAGTAGATCAAATTTTATTGATAATGAACTAGGTGATTTCTTTTTTGGTGAGATCGAGTAGACTTGTTGTATAAATTGCACATATAGATCTAGTGATTGCATTGAGATTAGAAGATTATCAACTTATGTAACCATCATAGCAGTAGGAGAAAAGTTTAGATCTATCATATCCATAGACATATATCAAGATGAAAAAATTATTGATAAATCAAAACCATCAAAAAACCAAAAACATCAAGAAAATTATTTATCTATAAAAACTTCACTAGAAAATAGGCACCATTAACAACTTATTATAGATCCAACACAGATTTATAATATACAAGCAAAAAAAAAAAGGAAGAAGAAAGAGGTGATTTTGACCAAAAATGGCCAAAACTACTTAAAGAAAACTATTATTACAAGTAGTTTTGTAGAGAGAAGGAAGAGAAAAGGAAGAGGAGAAAGAGAGAGAGTGGGGTTGATCCCCTCCCAACTTGTAAATAAAATTTTTAGACAGTTTAATTATTAAAGGCAAACTACAACATAGCAATGATATATTTTAATTTGAAATCTGGGAAGTGTTACAATGTTAATGTTTCTAAAAGATTGTGTTTCAAAGGTAATTTACTAAAAGTTGTGCATTGTGAGTGGAGTGTGTGCGCACTATTAATACATAAGTGTAGTAGTGCGAGTGTTGTAACAAAAGTGTAAGAGCAATTTGTTAGCACTACATAATATTTTTCTTTCTTGTAATAGTGGAATACTTTTAGCGAAAAAAAATTTCATTTTGATTCAAATAATGGGTTTTTGATTCAAGTTTGATTCTCTACATTCACTTCATTTTTGGTATTTGTTGGAGTGTAGCTTAGCTATTGTATTTTTTCAATCAAGAACCCAACACATTTGAATTTCTTAATTTGAATCCATAATTAGATCTTAACGCTATGCATGGATTGAGAGGAATATAAAAGAAAGGAAAGAAAATATAAGGAAATTAAATATTGTGTTATTTGACTATTAAAAGTTAATAGAGAAGAAAAAAAATTGAATTGAAATTATTCTCCTTCATTATATATGTTAAAATTAATTACACTCAAAAGTGAAGAGTAAAATATTTTAACTCCAAAATATATTATAATTTAAAGTTTTATTTTCTCTTTAAACATTTTTCCTTTTTCTTTTATTAATTAATTTTAAATTACCAAACACAATAAAACCTATAGTTTTATTCCCTTCTCTTCCCCTCCCTTCACTTCCCTTAAAAAACCTCCCCATTCCCTTCTCTTTGTAGTTGCCATACATAGTGTAAAACAAGATTGATTTTGTAATGACAGCGTGCCCCTGTTAAATCTCCTGTACGTTAAACTCTGGAATTGGGATTTTTTGGTCTCAAAATCTTCGGGAAGAAACCTAAATCTGACAGATAAAAAAAGAACTAGTAACACTATCCCCTTCGCTAAATACTAATATGCTAATCCATAAATCATTTTAAAAAATTATTTTAAAAATTTCACAAAATTTTCTATTGCTATTTAACTGGATAGATGGAACGAGAAGAAAACACTGCAAAATTTGACTTATCTCAACCTCATCCTCTTCCTGAGCTATTCGTTAATCTCTTAGGTGGCTGATTTTGCATTGAATATAAATTCTCATCTTCTTGCCCTTTTTCTGTTCACAAACTCGGAAAATGATGGAATGGCTGGCAGCTTTGAACTCACAGATGTACTCTCTGATACGGATGCAGTTGTAGTTTCTGATCCAACATGGATTTTTAAGTCATCATCAGTCTTCAACTTCTGCACCACCAATGACGATGGTGTCTCATGAGGTTCTTCCTTGACTACAGTGTTCTCAGCAGGGGAAGGTGTGCTGCTGCTAAGCCGATTTTTTAAGTCGGTGGAATTTGTTGTTGATATCCACCTCACTGTACTTGCCACTTGAGAATAATAGAATGTTTTACCGCTCTTCCCATACTTCTTGTAGCATTCGTTTTCCAGATAGGAAGCCGATGCATCATAATCAATGCTGCCAGGGAGAACTTAAACAGATAAAATATATTTCTCCACAGAATGTCTACTAGGAAAACCTTTTTACTAACTCGGTCATAAAAATTAATCATCTACCAGTCAAATGGTAAACACTGATAGCAAGTACAGGTGTAAATGCCAATATACCTCAAATTGCCAAGTCGTTGCTGAGCCTGACTCAGAGCATTCAATAATCGTTGTTTACTTGATTCTCTAACTGTTTCAGATATTGCATTGTTGTCAACTTTATTGATCTGTTTGAAAAAAAAATAAAAATAAAAATAAAAATAAGCATTTGAATATGGGAAAGAATTTTCATGTGGGTTAACTAAATAAACATGGCCTGTGAACCTAGTTACAAGAAGCATCCTAGTGCCCTTGATCATGCTAAAGTAAAAAAAAAGGAACAAAGTTTCACATGCTCACTACAATACTATTCAACCACCAATCACCATTTTGCATTATCAGAAAAATACACAGAACATTAACTTCAGAGTTCAATTCACGACAACAAACTAAGACATCCATGGGCCCATATCAGTAGGTATTATTATCAGCATCTTATTCCTAAATACTTATGCTTAGTGAAAAGAAATGAGGTTCCTAGAAAAAAGGAAAAGAGGAGTAGCAGTACACCTGTTTGTCAGAGTTTTTGTTCTGATAATAATTTTCTTCTGCAAGCTGCAAGAATTCAATCCGTTCATTTACTCCTGACTTCCTCGACAACTTTGATCTGGCCAGACTCTTGACAACCTCATTATCATCTGGCAAAGCACAACAATTGAGATATGATAACCAAGTGCACTTCAGAATCTCCAATCCCACAAGAACCAACAAATAATGTTAGAAAAAAGATGCACAGAAACTTTTACAAAATAGTTTACCATCAGAATCAGATATATCTTCCTCAGAATTGCTTGCTTCATCATCGCGATTCCAGAATTCAGAGGATTGATCTCTATCAATCATATCAGTGGAGCTGAAACAGAATGAAATAAACAAAATCAGGTCATAAGACTTGGAATATAAAGTAAATGGAAGCTTCACAGGTAACTCACGAAAAACTACAACCTAATAGAGCAACAAAACATTCCAAAACAATTATTTGGAAAAAAGAGGGATTATGTGCATGCAAAAGGCAGTGTAGAAAATTTTATCCTAATAAAATGCTTAACAACAATAAAAAGTCAGAATGAATGAACAGTTATACTTTGCTAATATTCACTAGGAATATCTGCTAGTTAAAAAAATCAGTAGGGTATTTCAATAAGTATGTATCATGAAGCAAAATTCAGGACAGACAACCAAGAAAGTCTCCTTTGTAGGGGTATTTGACTGTATAAACTACTTTAACCTATCAATTTCTATTGCTGACTAAACATATACTCATTAAGAAGTGACTATCAAGAATTTTATTCTACAAGAGGAAAAGAAAATCACCTGCTTATAAAAATTCGAGAAAAGCCAGTTCTCTGGTGAGTAGCACAAGTTGTTGTTAGCTCCTCCAAATACTTGGAGACTAGGTTAGGATGCTTGCAAGCATCACAAGTTTTTTGACATAGTGATCCAGGCACCTGTTTTGGCCAAGAGGAACTAGTAGTTTCACACCAGTGCTGAAAAAGAAAAGCATCCTGCTGCATGCAGAACTGAAAAGTTGCGGTCAATTTTATACCTGTTCACCAAAACTCTCAAGAATCTTTTTCCTACGGCATCCAGAACCTTCACAATACTCAACCATCTGAATGTTGTATGCATTCTGCATGAAGCATCAATCCTGCACATGATTCATATAGTACATAAACGAATTTAAAGTCACCTGCTTGAAGTCAGATAAGGATTTTTTTGACAATCCATCCTGTGAACTAGAGGAAAGTGACTTCTTGCTCCCAGCACTACTTAGAATAAATTCCTGCGACATAATTCTAAATTATTAGGGAAAAGACAACTTACAGGACCCATCCAACCCACAGTAAACAAACAAATAAAGACAGTAATATTGAAGCTGGTGTGCAGACCATTCTTTTACGATCATCAACTCCATAGTACAACAGACTCCTACACTGCAATTGATCACGACCAGCTCTACCTGACTCTTGATAGAAGGCTTCCATTGACTTTGGAATGTTAAAGTGGCAAACTAGTCTGACATCCTTTCTATCTATACCCTGGCAAACATCAATCAGAATCCATAAGAGATATGATATTTAGATTCCAGAATTTTTTGAAATCTTCAGTGTTAGCTAAGTACCATCCTGAAATAATAATTTCCCCATTTAGTGGCCTAGCACCAGAGCAGCTCCAAGCAGAAAAGTAAAAGAAAAACAAAGAGAACCATCACAATCTGTCACAACGGAATTAAACAAATATAATAAAGCACCTAAAAAAAAAGCAACATGCCTTTAGGAAAACACAAGTATAAAGGGCTTTTACCCTTACAGAAGTATACGATTCCTATTAACTTCGCTACTCTTTTTATCTTCAGATATCTAGACTGATGCATCAACTAGTATGTGTTTGAGAGATAATAAAAGAGAAAAAATACAACTTAGTTGCAGGACATCATGTAAAAGGCATAAGCGAGTATAAATGCTATTACTATAAATTTATGTTGTTGATCATTACCCAAAAGCTACAGTAGCAACAACAACTTGTATTTTAGAAGAAATCCAGTCATCTAAGACAGAGCTCCTCAATTTGTTATTCAACCCTGCATGATAAGCTGGAAAAAATTGCCAATGAGGCTAAGGAACATTTTCTTGATACTAGCAATATAAAAAGTTCCAGGGGCATGGGAAAAGTTGAAAAAAAAAAAAAAGCATTTGACTACCAGCACAGGAAATGCCATTTTTAGAAAGATGAGTAGACAAGCCATCACAAGTTGTTCGCTCAAGGCAGTAAATAATCGCACAGATATTGCCACTAGATTTGAGAACAGAGGACAAATCAGCATAGGCATCATCCAGAAGATCTTTATATCTAACTGCATTATTCAGAAACCAAATCAGGTGAATACAGTTAAACACTGTATGGTAATTGCAGTCACACCCCAGTATAAAAGCTTCACACCAACAAATTGACTGACAGCAAAAGTGATTACTGCTACCTTCCTTTCTAATTTTTCTTTCTTCCTCTTCCCTCTATGTCTTTTTCCTCTTCCCCCCCAAAAAAAAAATAACCAATTCAAAATTCAAATCCCTTGTTCCTGTGCAACATCTTTTCTTCTTTTAATCAACTCCTTTTCTTATCACAGCATATTCTAAATTAAACTTAATAGGACTAACTGAGGCCCTGTTTTTGGTGGTTAATGCAACTAGGTGCTTCACAGCAGCTTTCAAGAATGAGCCCTATTAGAACGACCTTTGGGGCCAGTCCAGAAGAAAAAAAGGGAAAACTCTCAACAATCTGTAACTAATTAAGATCAATAGGAAGGCTAGCAATCTAATGCAAAAGTTGTGTCAGCATCTATCGCAGGGGAGCAATGAAAAGCAATAATAAATATAGAAGTTGTGGTCAAGAAAGTATTTATTCATTATTTCCAGCAGTTTATTCATATATTTTGTATGCAGATAAAATCTAGAGAAGTTTCTGTTGGTTCTTTGAACCATACTCCTCTCACATGTTATTCGACTGTCATATGCTAATGGCATATATTCCAGGGATTACTACAGAAGTTGGTAGGATAGACAACCTGCAAGGCTAAAAAAGTTCTTTCTTCTTTTCAGCTCCTTAAAATTCTATATGGTTTCTATATATATAACAACAATAATTAGATGAAAACATTCAGATGAGAGAATTATTTACATGTTTTACATTATTAAGGCAGATTTTCTACAAGAAAGCAACTAGGAAACCACTATTTGTATTTCAAACCGATAATTTTCTTAAATTTCACAGCTAATTCCAGAAATGATTTACTGAAACAAGCTAGCAGGACCTACCTTCATAAAATATATTTGGACGATTGAAGGAAGACTTGAGAATCAAAGGGTCTTGCAGGCATAAAGACTCTATCACATCGTTCTGAACTCTGGATAAGATGAATGAGTAAAGAATTATTATCACTCTTTTCTTTATTGGTCAGAAAAGGAAACTGTTATTATTCTTATATAATTTTTCAGACTCACTTAGGAACAGCTGTAGCAGTCAGAGCTAATATTGGTACATCTGGAATACGATCCCTTAAAGATGAAAGCTTACGATAGCTAGGTCTGTTTCAGATAACAAGATAAATTATAGAATTCAATAATAATCGTTGAGATGAAAATGTACAGTAAAAACTGTTTCAAGTGTATTTCAGTTAACTATGACCAATGCATAAAAAGACACAAATTCTGATATTTGCTGGATTACAAATAACTGCCAACACATGCATGGGAAAAGATGAAAAGTAAATTTTATGAGTTGTTACACATTTGATAGCCCTGGAACAATTGTAAAACAACAAATTAGAGATGAGAGCAGTACTAAAAAAAACTGACATAGATACCCAGCACAAATATCAGTTCTCACTTATATATTGAAGCCATCACAAACCTGAAATCATGGCCCCATGTTGAGATGCAATGTGCCTGAAAGAAAATTGAGAAAGAGCAGGCACATTAACATTGGCAAGAATCTGTATGTCCTTTTGAAGAAAGGTCAAAATTTGATCTTTATGTGGAAGTTTTAATTCCATACCTCATCGACGGCAATGAGATTCAACAACCCTCTGGCATGCATTTTTGTTAGCTTTGACATAAATCCTGGTGTTGCAATCAATTCTGGAGTTACATACAGCAGCCTTATGGAGGGTATCCCAGAATCCAGGTCTTCATGAATCTAATAATTCATGAGCTAATTAATTAAAAGAATAAATTTTCAAATGTAGAAAACACATCAATTTAAAACTTTTCAGGTCCCAGGCACAGTATACATTTAAAGTAAACAAAGAACCGTAAAGAAGCAATACAAAGAATGAAAATAGAGCATAAAAATGCAACAAACAGTAAACAACACAATAACATTCACAAAATATACAATCACATATTTTTACTTACAACTGAATGTTGAGTTCTAATAGCATCATCACGGAATTATTTCACAAAATTAAACGAAACAATTAAGTACATAAATGAACGAAGAAACTCTAACTTGCCTGATTTTTGACTTGTGACGATTGAGTTGAGGAAAGAAACTCAGCAGCAATACCCTTCTCCTTTAATGCCATAACCTGATTTTCCTGATTCAAAACAAGCAAAACAAAACCTGTTTTTACACACATAAACACGCTAAAACATTTACAAAATCAAAGTACTCACCATCAAAGCTGCCAAAAAAGAAGGGGGAAAAAAAAACAAGTTAGGATTTGTCTCAGCTCCTTCAAAGAAAACAAAAAAACAAAAAAACAAAACAAAAGAATGTGATTATTACCTATTAAAGGAGAAACAACAAGAACAATTCCTAACTTAGAAAGTGCAGGAATCTGATAGCACATTGATTTTCCACCTCCAGTTGGCATCAAACAAAAGCAATCTCTCCCTTTTTTCAACAATCAAACAATTAATTTCAAATTGAGGTTAAACTTAATTAATATTAAAAAAAATGATGATGATGGTGATACCTGATAATACAGATTGAATAGCTTCTAATTGCTTGCCTCTAAAATCAGAGTGACCAAAATGCCATCTCAATAGCTTCACTAATTCTTCTTTTCCAGTTATCACCTTCTTCTTCTTCTTCGTCTTCGTCTTCTCCTCCTCCTCGTTGCTGTGTACTGGCAATGGCGTTTTCCTCATCTCTTACCAATCTGAAACCTGCAAATTGCAAAATTGATTCGATTCTTTCCACGGAATTTCTTTTCTTCTTTTGCTTTGAAATTGTTTTCAAATTGGATTTTAAGCAATTGTTCATTCAGTGTGGTTGATAAAACGACACCCTTGAATCTTTGGCTCCAGGCCTAAAACTTTTTTTTTTTTCAACACATAATTTATATTTTTTTCGCTATTTTTTTTCTAAATATTTTTGTTTTTCTGTTGAATATTTTATAAATTTTTTATACTGAAAAATCTTAAATTTTTATTATATAAAAATGATTTAAATTAATTCATATTTATAAGATAATATAATTTATTTTTTTCTTAATTTAAATTTTGCCATTGACTTAATCTTCAATATGTTTATACATTTCTAACAGTATATTAAATTAAAATTTTAATAAATTTATAAAATTTTTATTTTATATTCAAATATTTATTTATTTAATTATTTTTTAATTAACTAAAAGTAAAATTATATGTAAAATAAAATATTAATCGTTTATATATTATTATTATTAATGAGAATGTTAAAAATATGAATTATTTTATTGTGTTTTATTAAAATAAAAAAAAATTAAAGCCCTATCAAATGAAAGCTCAGGACTGAACCAAGATATCCAAGGTATTTTACTCCTCCCCACTTCTCTGCTGTTTAATTTCGCAATTTCTTTTCTCAGGTTCTTTATTTTCCTTTGAAATTCTCATATGGGCATTCCAGAAACAGATTGATTCTGAAATATTCTTTTTAATTTGGAAAATTCTGTATCTTTCTGCAATCTGATTCTTGATAATTATACCCATTTCATTTTTGAAGGTTACTGGTAGCATTTTCAAAAGAGAGATGCTTTTCTTGAGCTGGACGAAACCTTCTTTTCAAGAACAGAAAGATTGTTTAGCCAAGTAAATAGAATTCAATTGAAAGTTACAATCTTTCTTCTCTTTCAGTGGATTAATTTTAGTTGCTAATACAGTTGGTGCTTGTGACTTAGGTCTACTTCCTTCAATTATGACCCTAAGTACAGGGGAGCTACTGCTAGACCTGCAACCTACCTTAAACAAGACAATGAACTCTCTAAAGATGGTTTCTTTATCAACCATGTTCGTGTTTTGGTCGGCTCTGGTCTTGATACTTATGATAAGGGCAAATTAGCTCTTCAAAATTGGAGGTTATTCGATTGTGTTTCTTTGTATACATAATCACAGAATTCGATGGTATGGAGAGTTCTAATCATAGAATTGTGATTGTAGGCACTTTGGATTGAACTGGGCATTTGTTGATCCCAAGACTCCTATTCAGAGTGAGGTGAAGTTTTGTGTTTGTTTCAAGGAGTTTCTTCCATGGGTCATGATGCCTCTTCAGATGATTTATGTTAAAGAAAATAGAAATGCCAAAAAGGGTGCTGCTTCCTTTTGTTTCGGTGGTGGCACCCTTAAAGGTCACTTGCTGGTTAGTGCTTCTTTGCTACTCATGTATATGGATATTTTTGGATGCTTTGTCATTATAATTATGTTCAAATTCAAGTTCATTTGCTGAGGTTACATTATGATGATCAGAACATCATAATTCGTGTTTCTCATTTTCCTTGTTTGTATCTTGTTGAATTACCATGATGCATGTGACATATTCCGAGTCATATGTTATGGCATTTGGATCTTAATCATTGCAACACCTTGTTAGCAAAAATAATGGTCTTAAATAATTAACCAGCATATATTTTCATTTTGTTTCGCAGCCATGATATCACGCATAATGCCACTAATGCAATTCTATATGTGAATTTGATTGGTGGATTCCTGAATATGATTTACTAGTGAAGCTATTGTTAAATGATAAAGATGTTGATTGCAGAACGGATGATGCATTTGTTCAAAGTATCAGGAGTAGCCTAATAACAAGAATTAGAGTGACAACTCTGAATTTAACATTTGTGATTCAGAATATTTTGTTAAATGCAAGGTTGTGCTTTTGTCTGTGAGGCAATGTCCTTGGTTTGCTTCATCAGATATGTGCATTAGTTTTCAGTTTTCGTGCTGTCAATTACCATAGCATTCTGGCATTAGTTTTCATGTTGTCTAGGTGCTACCTTATTAAAATTTTGACATGCAAACTCCATCTTATAACTTAGTTCTGCTTGCTATGTTGCTGCCAAGCAGGCTGGTGAAGAGCGCTTTTCAATTGAAATGGATGAGAATCATCAAGTGTGGTATGAGATACTTTCCTTCTCAAAACCTGCTCACTTTCTGTCCTTTGTTGGGTACCCATATGTGAAATTAAGGCAAAAAGTTTTTGCCCAACAGTCTACTAATGCAGTGTTAAAACATGTCAATGCTTCATAAACCCATGTATGGTACAAATTTAAATCAATAATCCCTATGTAATGAATCTATTTCAGAATTGTTTACATATTCCTAAAGTGGCTAAGACATGAACAGGTAGCAATTTTTTTTTTTTTTTACTGTTTTGAGTTGCTTTTCCTTTTTGTTTAGACATGTATGGATTTCAGCTTTATGAAAGCTTTAGCTAAGAAGTGATCTCAAATACTATAGCAACTTTTCAAATATGCTAACAAAAACTTTATCAATAGTCATATATATAATAATATATGAGTTACTTATGAGTTTACAATTGCATACAATACAACTAGACCAGGTAGCTTCCGCAGCCACGTTCTGTAAAGCTTAGAGAATCAAGTATACGAGAGAGCTAATGCAATGTAAGGAAGGGATCACAAGGGCTTTATCATTTTTCTTTATTAGATTTACATGTTGAAGCTTCCACCTTCTTAACTGCAGAAAGGCTCTTCAATAGATTACCTATAAAATTCATTGAGAAAATTATAGCAAAGAAAAAGGACAATAATTGGAAAATATGAACCATTATCAAACAGATTAAACATACAAAGTTTGTTCATGTTTCAATGTCTCTGTATTGTCCATCCTCTTTGTCAAGTAATATTCAGTTTATAGCAAAATTTCGAGCAGACAAAATTACAATGCTCCAATGTTTGCATGGAAGATGTTTTTTTTTTTTTCGGAATAATTTCATCTCAAGTTTCAAGAATTGTTTACTTTGTTGAGTTCTTAATTGCCATCATTTAGGACCACTGTAGTCACAGTGGAATCTTAAAGTGTATGTTATCCAAAACCCTCTGTTTCGATGCAACTAAACTTGTTCCTTTGCCCAGTTGGATGTAATATAGAGTTGGTTTGCTTAGCCGAAGATATAATCAGAACTACATGACTATGTCTGCAACTGTTAAAGAGTCTATCTATCCCTCACTTATCAAACTCTCACCTTTCTCAAGCACATATCAAGTTGTGGCAGAGCACTGTACTCCTGCTGCTTGTTATAGAAACTAGAATCCGAGCCTAGTTTTGTACATTACTACAACTAGCATTAGCAGCAAAATTTTGGTGCCAGCTTATTCCTTATTAAACATACAAGTTGCATTAACAAGAAAATAAGCACTTCGTTCATGCAAAATTCAACAAATTATGATTGCTACATATAGATTTAAGAAGAAACCATGTCTAATATCTTACTGAATTCATTTAGCATTTTGAAAAAATCACAGAATCACACTTTTAAGCACTTACATTGAACATCTGGGCAAGCATTGGCTATGTTGAAACAGAATTGGGTGGCCAAAAAATCTTAGAAAACTCTGGCAGTGCTGAAACTTTTTCAATGACACGATCCTCCAATCGAAACACACGAATACTATCACTACTTAATCCTCTTCCTATATAATTATCATCATCTGTGAAGTAAATACAATTCCCTCTACCTCCAACAAAATCACTTGATGAGATGGACAACGAACAATCAATACTCAAAACAAAAACTCGATCGCCTAAAGAATAGACATCAACCCAAGTGCCCCATTCTTCATCCAGCTTATGTACTCTAAAGTCAGTAGCGATAGGATGACCATTCCTTTGTCTCCTGCGAAAAGCAAGAGCAGTTTCATTATCATTCAAATCCCAGCTTCTTCTTTCTCCATCAAGATATCTATCAACAACATAGAGATCACCGCATGACTCAACCAAATTCTTTTGCCCACCACAACCATACAAAGGAGGTGAATATTGAATCACTCTCAATGAAGAATGAATCCAAGAAACAGTACCACATCTATCAACAACATAAAATTGCCCCTTATATTCAATAATATCATCATATTGAAAATTATTATGATCCACAAGTGTCCATTGCTCATCACCATTTTTCCAATAACCCAATTTTCCTTCATGATAAATAGCCAAAAGAGCAAGCTCATCTTTGCCAAATAAGACAACTTTATTCACACCACAAAAGGAACCAGAACCATAACCATAAACAGAGTAACTAGATGGAGTTTTAAGCATAAAAGCTTTACACAACTCCACAAAACTAATATCCAATAAGTTCAACACAAAAGGATGGGACCTAAATTTGTAATCTGATAAAGGATGAAGAAGCTGCAATTTGCCATATTTTGATTCTCCAACTTTAACCAACCAACCTTTAGAAGAAGAAGAAGAAGAAGAGGAACTGGGTTTTAGTTGTTGACGATTGATGAATTCCATTTTGCAAATAGTTGACTGTACGAGAACCGCATTTACGTTAATGGGTTGTGGTAGTTTAAGAGAAAATCTCTGAATTTCTGTATCAAAAGAACAAGAAACAGAGGATCTCCAAGATGAGCAAACTGAACGAAAACGGACAACATCTATACGAGAATCGAACCATTTCCCTATTAATTCCAATAATTCTTTTGGAAGATCAGCCCATTGACGTTGTTGACCACTGTTACTCATCACGATCTCTGGGTTGAGATTTTTTTTTTTGTCTGCTATAGATTTGGTAAAGATCGTACCTTTGCTGCTGTTCTAAGTTTTAATGGAACCTTTTTTTAAAAAAAAAAAAGAAATTACTATGTATTTTTTCGATTGACTTGAGCTACTCCTTTTCTCTGGGGTCAACTAACCAGAGGAATCAGATGGTGAATTATTGAAGTGTAGATTAGTCTTATTTGGAATTGGCTGCTCGTTGAAATTGAAATGAAATTGCTAAGGAATAAGGGCCAATTAGAACCCAACATTTCTAAGTTTATTTTCACTAATTTATATATAGAAATTTTTTAATTTTTAATTTAATCAACTAAACTTACAAATTTTAATTTAGAGAAAATACAATAAAATACTTTGTAGTTAGATGCTTTTTTGCTTAAAAAATTGTAGTATTTTTCTTAATATTTAAACGTTTGCTGTTTAATTCTATCTACATTTTAGTATCCTATTTTGGAATATTATTAAAACCTATATAATATAACATTAAAATAATATAGATAGTGAAATTATTTATTAAGTAGTATATTATTCAACTAATAAAAATAAATTCATAAAAAAATTGTATTTTTAATTTTTTTAGGAGTAAAAAGAAAATTTTTTTAAAATAAATTTATAATACTCTAAGTAGTTATATTAATGATAAATTATATGTAAAATATTTTTATTAATAAAAGGAGATGTTATATTAAAATTTTGTTTTAAAAAATAGCAATATTAATTGATAATGTATTAAAATGTTAAATAATGAAACCATATACTTGTAAGTGTAACGAAAAAAATCACACATTTAATTGAAAATGCATTTAACATCAAGATATTTTATTTTACTTATCCACATTTTAAAATATGGTAAAATTGACAACTATTTGATTATTGATAAGGAGATAATTTCTATTTATCCTCTATATTTTAAAATATTATATTGCTTTGTCTTTAGGTTATTAAAAAAAATTATGACTATAATGTTATAAAAATTTTGTATATAAAATCCATTTCTAAAAAATAGGTAATATAGTTAGGAATTCTAACGGTAAAAAAAAAAAAATTGTATATAAAATCCATTGCTAAAAAATAGGTAATAGTTAGGGATTCTAATATTATTTTTGTATATATAATTATTATTTTTTTATTTAAAAAAAAGTTGAAAAAAATTATTTATATAAAATCCATTGCTAAAAAATAGATAATAGTTAACAATGCAATTATTATTAAAATTGATAAAATGATGTATATGTATTCAAACTCACATAAAAAGAGACATTGCAACAATTTGAAAAGAAACTAAAAAGTAGTAAAAATGATTGCTTAGGAATCGAACTGTGGTTGAATTATATTAATTTCCGTGTTTTCTAGTTGAATTATATAAATTTCCATGTTTTCCAGTTAGAAAACAATATAAATTAACTTTTTGAATTCTATTAAAAATTTTGAAAATAAGAAATTTATTTTCTTTGGAAATATTTAGAAAATTGTAGCATTTGAACATAAAACTCAATTTTCTATTTTCCATAAAAAAATTTTCTAGAAAAGACCTATTGTTTTCCACAAGTAAACAACCCCTTAGGGCCTCCAGACTTGAGTAAGCGTCTATGGTTCAATTTTGTGTGGATTAAGGTAATGTAAGATGGAGTAACTTTGCTAGTTTGAGCATTGGGTTTATGTGAACATGAGTTGGGTATGGTTATCGACAACAGGGTTTGACACGCACCCAAGTGTTTAGTAACCACAACACTGTGTGAGCTCACGGTCCACTAGGAAATATAAAATGGGCTTGGGGTCCAAAATGGAGATGGAGTCGCTATCTAGATAAAACCCAGGACACACAATATAGAAATTGGATTTCATAGAGGTTCCCAGAATCTGTCATTAGAGATCGAGTTCAAAAACTAGGTATGAGCTTTTAAAATGTCTACCCAACCTTGCGATTGGGCTCCTTGTGTGTTTCATATTTTATTACCTTTAATTATTAAATTATTTTCTTATTTTAACATGGACAGTAATAGTTTCCAATTTTATTTTTTAGTCCAAGTTTATATACATTAGTCCCATTTCATACTTATAGCTCGATATACAATATAAATAAAAATAATAATAAAAATTTACAACCATACATTCCAAATAAATGGGGGGAAGAGATTAGGGATTATAACAATTTATACAAAGAAAATGTAGAATAAATAGAAAATAAACCATACATAAACCAAAAGCAAACTAATTAATTATACAAATAAAACCTCTCAAGAACTAATTAATAGAAAACTTATTTAGTGATTGGAAATCACCAAATAATCCTTGCAACAAATACAAGTTAATTCCATCTCACAAGATAACAACATTATTTACAAAATAATTGACAAACAATATTCAAAGAAAATAGAGATGCAAACACAAAATAATCCACAAAAATCATTTATAATGATAATATTGAATAACATAATAATAATGCATAAAATCAAAATATAATGAAACAACTTGGAAATCATGAAAAATAGACATAAAAAATCAAAATAGAAATATACAGGTTCTAATCAGGCGGCGACGTCCCTCTTGACCAGGAAATTGCCTCAACACGAAGGGGGGGCATCACCTTTTCAACAGAGACAGTGACAGGCTATATTTATTAAATTCTAAGAAAACTCGATATTCATGCAAGTAAACAAAGACTAACACAAATATATGGATATTAGCAACTAATACTCAATCTTTCATGCAATCATTCTTTATATATGACCTCAAATAAAAAATAAGACTTAAGAAAACAAGTATAGGAGTAATAAATTAAAGTGTTGATGAAATAAAAGAACTTTAAAGCTTAAAGATATGGAGTCTTATTGACTTGGACGAGATTGATGCTCCTAATTAAGTCCTCAGAGCTTGATTGATTGACTTCGGTGCTTGAAATATAAAAGAGTCTTCCTTCTTCTTAAGAAATGGAATCTTTTTAGTTAAAAAATCCCCTCATTCTTCCTCTTTTTCCTCTTCTCTTCTCTTTTCTCTTTTTTTTTTCTTTATATTTTCTCTTTTTTCTTTCTTTATTTTTTTCAGGTCTAAAACATCCTTTGTCCTAAAAGACTAAAAAGTCCCCCTCTTTTTCTTCTTCTTTTCCTTTTTAAGCCTCTGAGAGACCTAGATCTAGTGGCTATATATGACTAAGGCAACTGTGCTCTGGCTTATCTATACCGGAGTATGGATGAGTTTGTGTGTAGAGCCAAAAGGCTTTGTGGCTTCTAGCACGCCGTTCTAGTACTTCCCTATTTCCTTTTACTCTTAGGTTCCTCCCCAACTACCATTATTAGAATTCACTAACAATTTTTTTCTTTTGCAGGATTGGGCCCTAGAGCTGGAGCTAATAGTAAGAATTACTCATGTTATTGACACCCTTTTCCCTGCTAATGATGAGATGAGGCCCGAGTCGCGCTTGAAGGAGGCCAGTTACTCGTGTACATATCCATCGTGAGTGGCTGAACACTCTTATGCATGATGAGGTAAGTACTTGCAAACATAATTGTAATTAGTAATGCATTTATTAATCAAATCCATTTACTTCAATGTTCGTTCTTATAGCTATGCTCAAACTTATGGGGTCCCTAAGTTGGATGGTCTTAGGCCATGATTTGCTCGATTCCACTATCTCGAAAGAGGGTACTACTCTGAAGGCCTGACTGCAAAGTTTGGTATCTCGACAAGAGAGTCCACCAGTGGTGGATGGGTGCTCGAGTGAGATGACCACCCCTTGCTCCTCCTCGACACATTTTCTGGGTATATAAGCTAGAGGGAGATGAGCTAGACTAGGCTTTGGTGGGACATGATGCTACTGATTACTGTGAGAGGAGGAAGTCTTGCTACATTGATTTCGCCTGAGCTCGTCTCATATAGAGGGTGTCTCTACCTACATTTACACTTTAGGTAAACATGTAATTCTATTAAACACACATATTTTACATTCATGCTTGTGGATGCCATTTCCTTATTTAATTTTTATCTTTAAGTGCCAATTGGGGCATCAACTCCTCATTCTAGGCCCATTGCATATGAGAGGGATCATCAGCACCCTCGTATCATACCAAGTGGTGATGGTTCCTCTTATGGTGCACCACCTACTATGGAGCCTTCTAGCTCTCAATCCTAGATAATAGCTAGTAGGCTTGCCACCACTCTCGACCTACTGACCCGGTGTTGGGTACCTTTAGGTGAGCTTTCTCATTAGTTCTTGATGTTAAACATAACCTTGGAGCCAGCATTCTTCTTAGAGGCCACTACATGTGTGAGTTCCTTTCTTTTGAGGTCCTGATCTTAAGTTTTACTTAACACATGGTTAGTTCTAATCAATATATTAATTGTGCAGATACCTCAAGATTAAGGGGAGTATATGTACCAAGTGATTAAGGCCCATCGAGACTTCCTGATGTAGATGACACAACAGTGGAAGGTAAAAAAAATTACACTTTTATTTCTATATGTATGCATGCTCTCATAATTCTTACCTCTCATTGTGTCTTAACAGGATCGAGAAGAGGCTAGTTAAGCTAGGATCACTGCCCTTGAGCATTAGCTTGTTGCTCTCTCGGTAATGATGTTCTGATGAGCCCTTTTCTCGAAACTGTTGTAATTGTAGACAATAATGAGGTTCATTAGCCTTGGATGATCGCCCTTTGTCTGTATGCTCAATTTCTACTTGTTTCCCTTTTTGCAACTGTGACCTAAAGATTCTTCACATTCTGGACCAAGTAAAAGCTAGCCTGAACCCTTCCCCTCTCATTTTGGCAGAAACCATCATTAGTCTTGACAATGTCTCTAAGACTAGACAATTCTGTTTGAGTCCTTCTCTACTGGAGGTGAGCTTCTTTTCTCTTTTTTCCTTTCTTGCTTTTCTATCATTTTTACCCACTCATCATCTTTGTGGGCTCAGTTGTAAGAAAAATTGAGATTGCTTGAACCTCTAGAGACATCACGTACTACAGGGCCAAACATTGTTATACTAGGAGACTTCACCCCATTTTAGAGGATATTTAGAGTTGGTTGTCTATATTCACTAACACTCTGATTCAGTGGATGTGCCCATAGTGGAGGTTGTAGTATATGACCATTCAGTCCTACACTTACTGTGTCCCTCTAGTCGGTCTCTACTTCGCCACTTTCTACAATCTTGCTCGACTTTACAAGCAATACGGATAAAAATAATGGATCATGGATCTAGTGCATGAATTTGAACTAAGGCCTCTTTCTTATAATTTTTAGGAAAACCTGGTTGCTACTTGGTCTTGTAGAATTATTTATCCATAGACTACGATGGAGATCAGTCTACTGATGACTAGTACAAGGCGTGGATTTAGTTACAGCAGACAGAGAATGATGAATTTATAAGAAATAAAATAATAAGGACTTTATAGGCATTGAGTGCCTAGGGTATTCAGAAGAGAAGCAAACAAAACTAATTTATGAAATTTAGTCTTTTATATGCTTTTCGTGAGGTGGAATTTCCTTTCTAGTTAAACAGTGTGTAATAAGCATTTAATGTAACGTTTAGCAATAATAAAGGCAATCCATTTAATTTAATTTAAGCACAAAGTGACTATACATTTTGCTTCTTACATATCTTCTGTCATTAATTTGCTTGCCCTTGTAAGTTTTTCAACTAACTATTTTTTTCTCTCTCTCCTTTTACATGCCCTTTACTTTTACCTGAATCACCCTTTCAAGTTTTCAATCCAGTAGGACTTTTTACTTTTTCATTTTATTATCTCTAACTTTCGCCTAGGTAGCTTCTTTTGAGATTTTCTCCCTAGTAAGACTTTACAGAAAGTATTTTTTTGAGCTTATCCAAGTTGATAGGCTCTTTGAACTCATTCTCTTCCAAATAAGATAAAATAATAGCGCCCTTAGAAAATAGCTTTCTTACTTGATATGGACCTTCCTAGTTTGGCTTGAACTTTCCTCATGGATCAGTCATGATTAGCGTAGTAAGTTTTAAGATCAAGTCACCCTCTTTAATCTTGTCTAGTTTAATCTTCTTGTTATAAGCCCAGACTATCCTTTTCTAGCATAGTTGAGAGTGATACATGAATTTTATTCTCTTTTCATTTAGCAAGGTCAACTACTTCAGTCAGCATTCAACCCATTGATACTAAGGGATTTTGGATTCCAGGAGACTTAATTACTAAATCTCAACTTCAACAAGCAATATAGCTTCATATCCATACACCAGAGAATACGGAGTAGCTCCCTTTAACATTCTGGAAGTGGTCCTATAACCCCATAATGGGAATTATAGGTAGTTTGCCCAGTCTTTGTAGTCCTCTAGTATCTTGGCTAGGATTCTCTTTACATTCTTATTTGCCACTTCTACTGCCCCATTTGTTTACGATTTGTAAAAATATGATCTATGATGTTCAATATTGAATTCCTCCAATAAAGTGGTCGTCTCTACTCTGAACTGAACACCATTATCAGTGATAACATGATAAGGCAACTCATATCTACATATTGTATTCTTTTATATGAACCTTGCCATTTACTTTTCTCCAACAGTTGTGAATGATTCTACTTTAACCCATTTAGAAAAGTAGTCAATTGCTACTATGATTTAGCGATGACTGTTAGATGCCTTTGATTTTATCTCCCTAATGATATCAATTCCTAGATGGTGAAGAGCTATGAAGAAGTTAGACCTTGAAGTTCTATAGAAGGCAAATGGCTCACATCACCATACATTTAGCAGTTATGGCATTTTTTCACATGCTTCACACAATCTGCTTCCATGGTTAGCTAAAAATATCCTTGATGAGTTATCTTCTTAGTAAGGACTGTTCCATTCATATACGGCCCACACACACCCTCATGAACTGCTTCCATGATTCTCCATGCTTTGTCCTTATCAATATATCTTAAGCGCACTCCAGTTGGCATTCTCTTATATAGCATCCCATTATCACTGATGAACTACCGAGATAACATCCTCAGTGACATTTTCTCTTTTCTATCGGCATTATTAGGGAGTCACCCCATCTCAAGATACTATTGTAGATCATGAAACTAGGGATTTTTCATAGGGTCAATTAATATTATTCTGATTTCATAGTAGTAGGGAGTCTAGGACTTTACCAGAATAAGAGGCTTCACTTTTGCCTATTTTCCTCCTTCCCATGTCGAAGTTAGAGTAGCCAAAGCATCTACCATCTGATTCTCTTTCCATGGCAAGTGCATGAATTTGCATTGGCTGAAAGATAACATAATCGTGGTCAAATAATCTCAGTAGGATCTCAGCTTACCTTCTCTTACTTCTAGTCTCTTTGCCATCAGAATCATTTCTCCTTTTGGCAAAATCAAAATCACACCAATGTTAGCCCCTCTACTATTAAGTTCTCTATCAAAGTACACTTTCCATGTCTAGATCTTTATTGCCCCCAAATGCTCGTCCGGAAATTCCAACTCCCATTATTGTCCATTATCTACTAGATTTTGAGCTAAAAGGTCCATCACGACTCTTCCTTTTACCACCTTT
Organism: Mallotus nudiflorus; assembly: GCA_947683625.1. Classification (NCBI taxonomy): domain Eukaryota; kingdom Viridiplantae; phylum Streptophyta; class Magnoliopsida; order Malpighiales; family Euphorbiaceae; genus Mallotus; species Mallotus nudiflorus. The sequence goes on from CANTUR010000142.1 coordinate 2,650,167, forward strand.
TTTGCCATACTATCTATGTTAAATTCGGTAAGCAGGACTAACCATCTGGTTAATTTCCCTATAAGTGATAGGGTCTGCTAGAGATATATGAGAGGATCATGCTTAGAGATCGTCTGGATTCTGTAAGATTAGAAGTAATGCTGAAGTTTCTTCATTACCCAAATTACAGTGAAGTAAGTTCTTTTTAATAGACTGTAATTAGTTTCATATGATAGAAGCTTCTTACTCAGATAATACATGGCATGCTTAACTTTTCCTTCCTTTTCCTGAGCTAACATTGCTCAAATTGCATCATTCTTTATCGCCAAGTTAAAAATTAGGGGCTTACCTAGCCTTGGTAGCTGCAAGACTGGGGGATTCATTAAATACTACTTAATACTTTTAAAGCCTTACTAACATTTATCATCCTAGATGATTAGCTAGTTCTTCTTTAAGAGCTTAAAGATTGGCTTACAGATGGTGGTTAGCTTGGCTATGAACCTATTGATGTATTATAACTGTCTAATGAACCATTTAACTTCTTTCTTATTTTCTGGTGCAGACATCTCTGATTGCTCTAACTTTGTCTAGATCCACCTCTTTGCCTCTCTAACTAATAATATGCCCTAATAATTTCCTAGACGTTACCCCAAACACACATTTCTTTGGATTTAATTTGAGGTTGTACTTTTTAGCTCTTGCCAAAATCTTATCTAGAGCATCATGCCCTTCTTTAGTCGGAGACTTTACCATCATGTCATCCATGTATACCTCTATTTCCTTATGAACTATGTTATGTAATAATGTGGTGGCCATCTTTTTATTAGTAGCCCTTGCATTCTTTAATCCGAATGACATGACTGTGTAACAATAGACACCCCATTCTATGGTGAAAGAACTTTTCAACTTATCGATCACGACCATTATAATATGGTTATATCCTGAGAAGCCATCCATAAAGGAGAACATAACACTTGAAGCTGCACTATTAACTAAGGTATTAATGTGCGATAAAAGAAATTCATCCTTTGGATAGGCTTTGTTTAGATCCTTATAGTCCACACACATCCTGACTCTCTTATCTTTCTTAGGAACTAGAACTATATTGGCTAACCACTAAGTGTCATCTACCACTTCCAAGAACTTTGCTTTCAGCTACTTTTCTACTTCTTCCTTGACTAAGAAAGCCCATTGTGGCCTTAACCTCCTTTTCTTCTATTTTATTAGTGTGATGTAAGAATATTTGGGAATCCTATGTTCTATGATCTCTTTATCAATCCCAAGCATATCCTTATAGTCCCAAGTAAATACTTTCTATTTTCTTTTCAAAGTTTCTTTCATTTTTTCCCTCTTTTAAGGAGTTAAGTCAGAAGCAATAAGTATATTCTTAGGGTTATCACATTTGCCTAAATTAAATTATTCATTTTGTACTGAATTAATGTCAAATATATGCATGAAATGATCATCACACATAAAATAACTGTTACTAAAAACATCACATAAGTAAGCATAATCAAACTTTATCATATTAACTTTAGAAAGGAAAATGTCATCAGTTTCAAACAAACTAGAAAGAGAAATGTCAATGTCATCATAGAAAACATCCACAATAGAATTAAGAATAAAAGATTCAAAGTTGAATTCCTTTTCCTCGTCAGTAGCATCCTTCAGCTCCACCATAGGAATGTCCTCATCTGATTCCAGAGTCACCACTAGTTCTTCCATTATCAGCTCCTCCACAATAGATTCTTTGATCCTATTCACATGTTCAGTGAAGATTTCAAACCCGGGACCAACTTTTCAGCAATCATTAAAGGCTCAGGAGCTACTTGATAGGGGTCATTAGTGCCTTCATCCATAAAGGTTTCCTAGAGTGTCTTCTTGTTTGGCTTAGCCTTAGCTTCATTCTTCTTGGGCTTTCCCTTAGCTTCTTCCTCTTCATCAGACTCATTTGCTTCTAGATACCCTACCCCATGCTTTAAGATTGACACTTTAGGTTCAACAAACTTAGGCAGGCCCTGATGATTCTTCCTTAATCCTATGCTAGGCAAAAAGTTCATGCTCTTCATCATACTCATAATTCTCGAATTCAGCTCATCTTCATAGATCATGTAGACCTTACTCAGACTGATTGGGATTTCAGTAGGAGTTAACTTCAAAGTGGCGACAACAGCCTCAGTTTCTACCATTATAGTGGCCACTTTTCCCTCATATGGAAACTTAATCTTTTAATGAATAGTAAAAGGTACTCCCCCTAGAGGATGAAACCATGGCCTCCCTAGAAGAATGGCAAAGGTCATTGGAATATCAATGACATGCAAGTTGTCCCAAACTTTAATCGGTCTAGTCTTGACTAGGGCTCTAAAAGATTCCTCAACAGGCCTTTTTATATCATCATAGGCCTTGATGACCATAATAGAAGGCTTCAAATTAGCCATGGCTAGCCCCAACTTGGGTAAAATCTTCAAAGGGCATACATTGATAGTGGATCCATTATCAACCATCAGATTACAAGTTAATTTGCCTTTAACCTCAACCTTTATGAATAAGGCTTTATTGTGGTCTCTGCCTTCTAAGGGTAGATCATCATCTGTAAACATAATTACCCCATGAGGACTTTCCAATAATGAATCCACTATTTGCTTGAGAGTAAAGCTTGTAGGAATTTTCTTATGATCAAGAGCTATAACTAGTACTTCATGATGGGCTCAGAAGTTTATAAGCAGCTCCCAAACATTGGCAAGAATTTTCTTATCTCTTTAGGTTCAATAACTTCCTCAGCTTTTTCATTTTTCTCTGGTTCTTCTTTTGAATCGACCTTCTCTTTTCCTGACTCAACATCTTTCACTTCTCCCTTTCCCTTCTCTAGTTTCTCAATTAATTGGGCTATCTTCCCTTTATTGTTCTTTCATAGATCAACTGCTCCCTCTTTTTCATTATTAGAACTCCAAATATCAACTACATTCACATGGGGCTTTACAGACTGATGGGTCAGGTTTAGGTCTTTTGGTTGTGATTTTAGTGGTGCAAGTATGACATTAATAAAAGAATTGAGGACTTGTTCCTCTATTAAGCTGGTGTTGATCATCAAGATTCATGAATTAGGTGGTGGTACATTGCGGTAGTTGGGTAAAGGGTTATTTTAGGTATTTGGTTTTCTGGTTTCAGGGTCAATTATTTTATCCAAATCAATTAAATCTTGGACCTCGTGTTTCAAGTGGGTGCAGCTGTTGGTATCATGTCCGATATTTTGGTGGTATTTATAGTATAATTTTGGGTCAGCATTTGGAAAATGAGGTCTTTTAGGCAAGGATTACAACAGGTTATTTTCGATTAGCTTTTTTAAGACTTTAGAGAGGGGTCTTCCTAAGTTAGAAAACCTTTGGGATTGTCTGACATTATTGATCTATATGTTACTGCTTGGCCTGGTTCCACTGCTAGATCCCATCCCTTATTTACTTGTAGATCTTCTATTGAAGAACTTTTTCTCTTGTGCTAGATCATATTCTTTATACACCCCAAACTTATATAACTCCTCAAAATTCTAAATTCATAAATCCTTTAGCTTTTTAGAGAGCGAGAGTAAGCACCCTTCTATTACTATTACCAGTTGATTAGATTTTGTAGGCTGGTACTTTATTTATGATAGCTTATTGAAGCATCTATTCCTTTTTTTCATTATTAACTGCATTTGAGCTATAGTCTTGGTCAGATTCTTGGCCTAATAAAGTTTTTCTACATTCTCTACAGTGTTTATATTCACATTCTGTCTGGCTATAAGCTATGCTATCAAAGTTTCCTAATCATCCTCTCTTTTTCATCTTTCGAAGTCTTCAGCATTTAGATCAAATGGTTGTGGTTAAGGTGCTAGTGGTTCCTGTAGACTAGTCCCCTTATTTTAGCTATCATTTCTCTTATAATTACTCAAGTCTAATAAGCTATTTTTGCTTTCAACTTATCCCCTAAAGCCTTAGCATTAAACTTTACCATCTTGATTTCTCTAAAAATCCTAACTAGATCGCCGGTGTCAGAGTGCTTCTAACTAAAAGACTAATGTGGATCTATATCTACAATCATTGAGGATCAAATATATGCATGGCATGTATGCATGAGATGTAGGTTTACTAAAAATTAAAAGAAATGAATTAACATATATACATGTATCAAAAAAAAAAAAGGCTCTCAAACTGTATCTCTACCTTTATTTCTCCCATACACATATTCATTGGTGAGTTTCTTATCCTAGGATTGTTGTTCTAGGTTTTAATTATCAACATGGGATAATAAAAACTGACGGATGCAAGATAACTCTCAAGACAATACCAACAAGTGGTAGTTTCTTTAAATAATTCCAAAGTCCATTTTAACAGGCTAAGAATGATATCAATGGCCCACCTTATCAAGATCCATTTGAAATATGCTAAACATAGGCATGAGAGGCCCATTTTGACAAGGTTTTTTAGTAACAGGCTCGTGCCTTATAAAAAGAAACACCATATGGCATAAAACACATGCATTTGGGAAAAATCCTAATGGAAATTGCTAAGTCATTATATGAGCTAGGTCTTGGGAAATAAGCTTCAACTCCTACAACTATATACCTTCATTATGTCTCCCTACTCAAGTGTCCATGTGACGTGGATAAGTATGTGCTATGAGTGACAATAATTAAATACTCCACCACTAAGTTTAAGTGAAACACAGGTAGCAAAATAAAGACTATTGTTGGTTTACATAGGACTTGGAGTGCACATTATGTGGAAACATGTAGTGAATGCAAAATTTTTAAAGGAAATAAGAAAATAATCAAAGATAATAAATTATAAAACACTTGGAATCAATTTCTGTATTCCCCAGTGGAGTCACCACTATAGGTTGTAGGGTTAGACGCACACCTAAGTGATTGGCGACCATGACACTGTGTGAGCTCAAGGCCTACTATAAAATACAAAATGGGCTTCAGGCCTCAAATGGAGATGGATTTCGTCACCCTGATAAAAGCTTGGACACACTAGACAATAATTGGATTCCATAAAGGTTCCCAAAAGTCGTTATAAGAGATTGAGTTCAGAAATTAGGTATGGGCTTTTGGAATGCCCATTTAACCATGCAATTGGCCTCCGTGTATGTTTCACATATTATTACCTTTTATTATTAAATTATTTCTTTATTTTAACGTAGATTGTAATCGTTTCCAATTTTATATTTTAGTCCAAGTTTGCACATTAGTCATATTTCATGCTTATAGCCCGACATACGTTATAAATAAAACAAATAATAAAAATTTACAACTATACATTGCAAATAAATGGGGGAAAGGGTTAGGGATTACAATAATTTTGTATAAAGAAAATATATAATAAACAGAAAATAAACCACACATAAACTAAAAATAAACCAAAAGCAAACTAATTAATTATACAAATAAAACCTCTCAAGAACTAATTAATAGAAAACTTATTTAGTGATTGGAAATCGCCAAATAATCCCTGCAAAAAATATAAGTTAATTCCATCTCACAAGATAACAACATTATTTACAATATAATTGATAAACAATATTTAAAGGAAATTGAGATACGAAAACAAAATAATCCACAAAAATCACAAAAATCATCATATAATGATAATATTGAATAGCATAATAATAATGAATAAAATCAAAATATAATGAAAAAACATGGAAATCATGCAAAATAAGTAAAATAGACATAAAAAATCAAAACAAAAATATACAAGTTCTGATCAGGCGGTGATGCCTCTCTCCCGACTAGGAGACAATTTCAAATCGCCTCAACACAAAAAGGGTGATACCTCTCAGAGATAGTGACAAGCTACATTTCTTAAATTCTAAGAAAGATCAATATTCATGCAAGTAAACAAAGATTAACACAAATATATGGATATTAACAACTAATACTCAATCTTTCATATAATCATGCTTCACATATGATCTCAAATAAACAATAAGACTTAAGAAAATAAGTAAAGGAGTAATAAATTAAAGTTTTGATGAAATAAAAGAAATTTGAAGCTTAAAGATAAGGAGTCACACTGACTTGGATGAGATTGATGCTTCTAACTAAACCACCCTTAGAGCTTAAGTAATTGACTTGGGTGCTTGGAACGTTTAGCAATGATGAATTTCGTTATATTCCCTGTGGGACGTCTAGTGTATATGAATTGAAATTAATTATATCATACTCAGTCGTATGATGCCGATTATACTCGGTCGTATAATCAATTGAGGATACATTGCACTCGATCGTACAATGCCGACTACACTCGGTCGTATAGTCTTGAATTGAAAAAAATTACATCATACTCGGTCGTATGATGCCGATTATACTCGGTTGTATAATCTTGAATTGAAAAAATTACATCATACTCGGTCGTATGATTCTGATTATACTCGGTCGTATAATCAATTGAGGATACATTGCACTTGGTTGTATAATGCCAACTACACTCGGTTGTATAGTCTTTAATTGAAATAATTACATTATACTCGATCGTATGATGCCGATTATACTCGATCGTATAATTGATTGAGGATACATTGCACTCGGTCGAATAATGCTGACTACACTCGGTCGTATAGTCTTGAATTGAAATAATTACATTATACTCGGTCGTATGATGCGGATTATACTCGGTCGTATAATCGATTAAGGATACATTGCACTCGGTTGTACAATGTCGACTACACTCGGTCTTATAGTCTTGAATTGAAATATCGTTATATTCCCTGTGGGACGTCTAACAATGCACACTATATTCCCTGTGGGATGTCTAGTGTAATTGAATTGAAAATCTGCTATAGTTCCTGTGGAACGTCTAGCAATAATGAGTTTGAAAGTTTATGTCATAACTGTTATGCAGTACATAACATAATGAAGGTTATGACTACTATGCAACATATAACATAATCATTTGAAATTCATATCATAGCTATTGTGCAACATATGAAACCTTTGATTGAAATCATGCATGTAAAATGCAAAAAATGAGTTCTGTAATCTTGTTTTGTATTTGATAGAAAATTCAGGATCATAGATTGATTATGCAGTTTTAATAATTCAATGAATTATTAATTTGATGAATGTCATGATTTAATTAGGAACATGTTCCTAATTAGAATGCAAATATGGACCAAATTGCAAGAAAGAAAAGATAGATAAATAGTAAGTAAATTGGAAGGATTAAAATGGATATTCTCCATTTTATATATTCTTTCCCTTTTGTTGATCACTTCACTTCCCTTCCTATTCTTTTCTTCTTCTTTTTTCCTTTCACTTGATCTTAATTTTCTTTTCTTGATTTCTTTACCATCTGTTGTCTGATTTGCAATCCGTCTGATCCTATGGCCTCCTCATCACGCAGACAACATGAAGGAGATAAGGCTTCAGAATGTCAAAGGATTCTGCCTTTTTGTTTTCCTCAGAATAATTTGGAACTTTGAGAAGATTTAACTATCTTTCCCTTGACTCATTTAAATACCCACAGGTGCAGAGATGTGGGTAATGAGGTAACTTTCCTTGCTTCTAATTATTTCTGTAAAAATATTACCTGTATAATAGTAATTAGAGTTAGTTGCAGAGTAGAAATTGACATTGACATGTATATTAATCAGAAATTAATATGAAATGCATGATAAATTGAAATTAACTCTGAAAATTGGCTTTTGGGTTGTTATAATGGAGGATCGGATGTCTGGAATTCCAGATTTTCGATCCGGGTTAATGCCGATTGGTATAGTAGATTGTCGATCAAAATTTTTTTTTAAATAAATAAATAATTAATTAACTAATCAAATCCTTTAATTTAAGTTCTTTGATTAATTAATCTTTCAATTAATTAATTATTATTTTCTTTTTGAAATCGAAATAGCGTCCGATGAAGTTCACGGGCTGTTTCAATCTAGCCTGAGAATTGTTTCATGGACTGCTGGAGCAGGTGACACATCTGATTTGGGCTTCTAGATTTAGGCATTTCATCGCTGCACTTCCGACCATTCAGGGCCGATCTGATCGTTATTCTCTATTTGCTTTGATCGAGCGACGGATGGATACTACCCACACTTTTCATACTCGTGTGGGTGAGCTGACCATTTCACCTATGAGTTTCTCTGCTATCACCGGGATTGCCTTTGGGGGATCTCCAGTTCCATTTGACATTAACTATTGTAGTCTTCCAAAGCATGTATGGAGTTAGTACATGCGTGACTTGATAGGGTTCGCCCTAGCATGGAAGAATCAGAAGAACGTTCTTCTTTCATCATTAGTTGAGGGATTCAGACGCCTTCCTACTTTGACTCCTCATCAGATTATTCATAAGGTGAGGTATTTCCTCTTGATATTGTTAGGCACGACCCTTTTTTGTGAGATTGGTCATAAGGTCAGTGTCGCTCTGTTGGGTCCTCTTCATGACTTGGATCGAGTTGTCACATTAGATTGGGGATCTGCTGCACTTGCTTACATTTATTACAGACTGGACACTGTCTGTAGAGGTGCTGTCATGATGTGTGGCTTTTGGCACATCTTGTATGTATGTTCTCCTTAATTTGATCTGTATAGTTTACTATTCTTTGCTTTTTCTGATGTGTTCTCTTTTTTTAGATCTGGAGCATAGAGATCGGGCTGATTTGAGGCTTTAATGCTATCAGTTCTGATAGGACCTTTCCTCTGATGATGAGATGGGGTTCTTCTCACCTTGCTAGCAAGAAGAACACTTTGCAGACATACCATGATCAGTTGAACACTATCGAGTGGCACCTGGTAAGGAAAAATAAAATCATTAGTATGCTACAGTTTAATAGAAATTTGGTTTAATCTACATAAATTGCAGATAAACTCTGATTGGTTGGAGGGTGCTGAAGATATCCAGCGATATGATTTCATAGCGGCCGTAGCTCGCTTAAAGCCTATGAGGATCCTGCTCTCTAGTTATGGTTGTCTGATGTGGTATCTAGGGGAGTGAGTGTAAGCACCCAAACGTTTAATTATCAAAAGACCCCTGAAAAATGATTTATGTGCAATCAAATCCTAAAAAATGTTACAATTTAGTCTCTAAAGTCTAGAAAATCAATAACCAAGTTCAATTTTTGAATAAATTCCATCATAGGGGCTTACGTCACAATTGCATCCCGAAATTGGGTGCTTATAGACATGCAATGATATTTTCTTAAGTTTTAAAAATGATCAAAATATGGAGCATTTTATTAAATATATGGTTTTTTTTTTAAATATGGTATTGTCAATAAAATCTTTGAAAAATATAGTTATTTGCTCATGTATAAAGAACAACTTAACAATAACCACCACAAAACAACTATAAACACAATTACCCATAATTAAAAATATTTTTGGATTTTTCTTGTTATTGTTTGATTGCTGTTGGTTGTTGTTTTTTTTAATTATTTTTTATGATTGTTGTCTGCTTGTTGATGTCGAATTGTTGTTTTTTTTTATTTTTTTTCTTATTGTTGTTACTTTTTATTTTGTTTCTTCTGGTTGTTGTTTGAGGTTGTCTAGTTGTTGTTTGATTGTTATTGAGTTTTTTAGGTTTTATTTTGTTACTATCCAATTGTTATTTGGTTTTTGTTGGATTGTTATTTTATGGTTATTGTTTGGTTATTGTCAAGTTATTGTTTGTGGTTTCTGCTTGTTTTATAACTTTCCTTTATGTGTTTTATAAATTATTTTAGCTTACTCATTAATTTGTACTATTTTTTTAAAATAAAATTAAAAATGGAGTTAAAAAAACAACTTAAAAAAATTAAAAGCATAGACAATAATAACAACTAGAAAAAAAAGAAACAAAATATAGCAATAACAATCAAACAACAACCAATTTGAATAGCTCTATTTGCCTCTATTTTACAAAACATCAAGAGAGTAGACAATAACTATTATGTCGCTATATTGAAATAGAGCATATCAAATGGTTCTTAATCCTTGTTTTGATTTCAACATGTTTATTTTGTAAGTTTAAGAAGGAATTTGCTACGAAAGAAATGATAATATAAATGCCAAAGAGTTAAAGAAGTTCATACCTGCATGTAGGGGTAAGCATAGGTAAGCTTCAGTTCAAAATTGAACTGAACTGATAAAATCAATTAACTGAAAATATTGAAATAGAAAATTGAAACCAAATTGAATATGTACAAGAATTGAACTAAACCAATTCAGTCGGTTTATTAATTTTATTTTTAAAATAATTCTAAATTTTTATTTATTAATTTAATATTTTTTGTAAAATTTATTCATTAATACTATAACTAATTTTTTTACTTATAATTTTAATAGTTAAATATATTTTTTAAAATTAATGTATTTAATATAATATTTTATAATATATACATAAATATTTGGTCAGTTCGATATTTTTGATTTTTTTCCATTCAAAATTAAAATCAAACAGATTAATCAATTTTTATATTTTTAATAACTATAACTAAATTAAAATTATATATAACTGAACCACCCAGTTTGGTTTGGTTTGATTAATCAATTTTGACTGATTTATGCATGCATATACATTTTCCTCTTTATTACACAATTCAAAAAACATGGAAAGATGCAACTATACTAAGACCAAGAACCTAGATAATTGAATTGTTGTTACGAGGAACACACCAAAAACAAAGTCCTAGAACCATGAAATTATTAGTTATGGACGAGCAGTAAAGTGAAACATAAATATCACCATAATAATAAAAAAGAAACAATGTTACATGAAACATACGTTGATTATTTTTGAAAAAATAATGCATAGTAAACATGAAATTGTTATGGCAACGGATGAGCCAAGGGTGATGGTGGTTTCAATAGGCGATGGTAGAAAGAAGGTGCTATAGTGGTAGTGGAGTCCTTGGTGCTAGTAGTAAATCTTCGTTAGTGGTGTCGACGATTGAGCTTTAGTGTATGTGGGAGTGTAGTCCATTGATTTATGTATAAATACCAAAAAATAATCTTTTATAATTTGTTGATTCATAAAGAATGTAGGAAATAAGTATCAATTGTTCATTGATTCTAAAGAATACCAAAAATTTAAAAATCAAGAAAGTATTTCTTTTCAATTCAATAACAACATGTTTTTCAAAACATAACAAAACATACTTACAGTGTTTAACAATTGAAACCCTAAAAATAAAAGGCCTGAATAAAGTTTAACAAAAAAAAGCCCACAACAAAAATGGTTTAAAATAAGGAAAAATATTTAGAGCCTCCAAAACAACTTCAAACAATTAAATTTTGCCCTAAAACTAGCTATGATAAGTAAGCCTTATTGTCCATGTAGATCTCTATACAAGCTTCAATTTGATATATTATGGGTCATGTAACTCTTCTCGAGTCAAAAGTTATAGCCTTTCGAAGCTGGCTTGTGCACATGACACCTATCCAACTGCTCTAAACAAAATAAGACTTGCTCATCTACACATGGGCCTGTATCAATGTGTGTATCTATTTTTTCTTAAATTATTCATTTTTATATCTATATTAGCATACTTGAAAATTTAAATTTTAGGAAGCTTTTGAATCTTGTGTTTAAAATAGGTTTTAGAGGTTGCTTTAGTTATAATTTATAAACAACTTTATTTTAGAAACCATTAGTTACCTTAGCTTAAAAATTCAATTTGTTTTGCATATTTAGCACATTTAGAGGCATCATTATGGGTCTTTAAACCTCATTATAATTAAGAAACTTTCAACAACAAGAGATCACCTGTACATGTTCCTTTCTTAGTCTAACACATCTTAAGGCCCCAAGAAATATAACTAAGACAATGAGTTTAAGCAAGAGCTAATAGATTAACATATTTACAAAAAGAAATTTAAAGAACTAGCATTAAATACAAGTAAAATTATTAAGAATTTCATGATGCTAGAATTTAACAATCAAAGGGTGTATACTATAAAGTACAAAGATGAACTAAAACAAGAATTGGAAATAAAATCCACTCATAGTTTTCTTTAGCACTTTGCTTTCATTTTTCTGCTCCTTTCAAGTTCCTCTCTTTCTCCATAATAACTTCTATATACAAGGTGATGAACATTTAAAACCTAAACATCTACATTTTCTCATGTTAATTATGTTATATCTTCATCACTATCATGGAAGATTTAAGGGTTAACTTAGAAAAATTTTTAGGAATGGCAAAAAATGAATTTGAAACTCAAATTTTATTATAACTATAGAGAGAGTTATTGATGGCTAAATATAACTAGCTTAACTGTTCCTAACATATTAAGCAATTTAAGTTTTGCACTAATTAGACTAACTTAAAGAAAAATTCAACTAAAACTCAAAACTTAAGAGTTTTAGAGGACTCTTTATAATTTCCATAGATTTAAACCACACAAAATTTGAAATTTTTTACCTTAAGATATAAAAGAAATATAAAAGCTAGAAAATCCAGAAAAATAGTCTTAAAATTCTAGCATAGTAATTCTAACTTAATTCTATTAAAACACTTTTGAATTCTAACTCAATTCAATAATAACTTAAAATACATACATGTAAATACTTTTGTAATATTCCGTGTTTTTAAATATTTTTACACTGTACCGGGATATGCAGTGTTAATAATTTCCATATATATATATATTATGATATTTTATGAGTTGATATGTATTTAAAATCTATTTTAATTATTGTGTCATATTTACAGTGTTTTACGTAAAATTTTTCCGAGACTTTCATTTTCGGAGAAATTTTCACGTAAATAATTTATTATTAATTATTTTAAATATATTTTCGGACTTGCATGAACTCATACGTATTTTTAAAATACTAAATAAAGCCTATGTATGTAATTATTTATCTAATTAAGGTTTAATATATTACCCTAATATTTTATTATTATTTATTTATTAAATTAATATAATAATGTGTAGTGTGCAATTTTTTCACATATTTTATTTATACACTATATTATAATATATACATAATATTTTATTATTATTTTTTTGTTTTTCTTTTTTTCTTTTCTTTTTGTTTTTGTTTTTCTTTTCTTTTCTTTTCTTTTCTTTTCTTTTTCTTCTTCTTCTTCCCCACGCCCGACCACTTCCTCACCACCAACCACCATCTGTCACACCGTTCCCCTACGGTCGGTGTGCCTCTTGGCTTGCCACCTTCGTCCTCAGCCGTTCCCCGCCGCCAGCAGCCTTCTTCCCCGGCGCCGGCTACCCCATTTTCCTCATTTGGCCGAAACTTCTTCTCCTCACCGTCGACCACGATTCCGGCCATCGTTTTCGACACCGCCAGTATCTTTCTTCTCCTTGATCTCCGGTGAGTGTGATTCTAGCTTTGGTTTCAGCTTAAATGGTTTTGATTTGCTTAGGTTTTGAATTTTTGATTTCGGCCATATTAGGGTTTTTGATTTTTTTGAGCTTCGAATTTATTGATTCATGAAAAATCCCTTCACAAATGTTGATCCTAGTAGCTTAATCTACATGTGTAAATTTTTTTGGAATTTTTGGAGATTAATTTGATTTTTGGGTATTTTTGAATATTTTAATATTATTTTCTAATTTTCGGAAATTAATTATTTAAATTATGAAATTGTGTGTTATGGTTAAATTAGGTTTTGAAATGAATTATAGGAATTTATTTGGAATTTTTATGAATTTCTATGTATTTATTTTGAATTATTGAAGTTTATGTAATTTTGGGAAATTAGGGTTAATTATGTTTTTAATTGAATTTAATTGGATAATTGAGTTTAATTATTGATATTATTAATAAATATGTTGAGAAAATTAATTTTGGATAATTGTATAATTTTTGGTGAACTTTTGAAGTAATTATAGTATATTTATATATATAGGGGTATTTTGGTAATTTTACCCTAAATTGGCTAAAATTGTAATTTAATTGGTTTTAATAGTTATTTAAGGTATAAAAATGATTTCTACAATTATTTGGTATTTTTAACTAATTAAAACTATTTTTCATGAATTATTTTCAATTATATATATAATATATGATTTTTCTAATAAAATGAGTTTCTATCGGTTTTTAATGTGTTTAAAGGTTAATTATGTAAATTCTATTTATAAAATGTATTTCTATGTTATAAGGGTATTTTTGGTATTTTCAGAATTGTTCTATGATTGTGGACCCCGATCGGTAGACTGTAGTTTGGAGTCCGACCGAAGTGTTTTGGGTATGTTTTGTGTTTGAATTTTGAAGTGTATTTCTTTGTAGGGTCGGCTCTACTCTTTGAGTAGAGAGATGTCCGTTTTACAGGGGAGGTTCTGTCGAATTTTTGATAGAATTCTCGTAAAACGTGATGTCCAGTCGAACCCTAATTTCGATTCTGTGTTTAATACTCTAGATCAAATTCTAGGATTTTCTGTTAGGTTTATTCTAATGTCTATTATTTATTGTTTGTCTAGTTGCGTCGAGACCGAGGCCTAGTGGACCAGGCCCGTCGGATCCATCTCGTGGAGCGCACTAATTTGTGAGTCACTATACTATATATATATGCTTTAGGATGCATGATTTAGAAATATATGTTTTATTTTGATTAAAATGCATAAATAATGTGATTTGTATTTAAGTATATTTTTGGTATATATTAAATTATATGTATGTTTTGTTAATAAATTTTATTTAAAATGTTTTTAAATATACTTCTAGCTTATTTTACAATTTGATTGGATTTATTTGACGTATATATACTCGAAATATACATGGTTTACTTTTGGTATATTTCCAGTATATATATGGTTTATATTGCTATATTATTGAAATTCATGCATCATTTATTTTTATGAATGTATGTTTTATATTTATTAATGAAGGATATCAATAGAACGTGCTACCTAGTGGGCAGCACTAGGACCGAGTACGTACCGGTGCGCCTATAGTATTTAGGCTATATTACTAACCATTTGTGGATATTGATTAATTATGATTATTTGATGTGTGAGATGTGATTTGGGTGTGATTGCTGGAGCTCGGTTGACTAAGTGTCTCGGGGCCAATCACACTGGCAGTCAGACTACTGGAGCTCGGTTGACTTAGTATCTCGGGGCCAGTCTACTTTCTAAATGGATTAAGTGGACATATTTGGATGAAGTGAGCCTATATGGCTAAAGTGTCGTCTAACATTGTTTTCGAGGTTGCGATATTCTAGGGTTCTATGTGATCCTTCATAAAAGGTGATTTTCAATAAAATATATATAAAATGATTTTATTGCATCTGTGTGTATTTGCTTGTATATATACATAATATATATATATATATATATATATATATATATATATATATATATATATATATATATATATATATATACTGTTGACTGTATGCATTGTCATTTAGTGTGTATGTATATATATTATAGTAATTCACTCAGTGAGGTTTGACTCCCCTCCGTTGACAATTTTTCAGGAGAGTCAACATCTTCAGACCTCAGTAGCAGGCCTATACGCCGAATTTCTTTCGTCCTGGCTTCTTTGTGTAAACTGCTTACTTGAGTCTTATTTTTATAATCTAGACACTGCAGTAGTTGTAAATTAATTATGGGATTTTATGTATTTTATTTATGTGAGATATTGTATTATATTGAAACTGGATTTGTATTAAAAGATTTTATATCTATGTGATGAGTTGAGAATTTATTTAAATCCAGTGGTGAAAATGTTATTTTGGATATTTATGATTTTTATTTCCGCTGCATTATACATTGTTATTACTATTGCATGGTTTGTTTTATTTTATTTTTTTTAGGCTTGCTACGGGTTCCGGATTCGAAAGAATTCCCGTTCCCTAACGCCGGTCATGGCCCCTATTTTGGGTCGTGACAAAGTTGGTATCAGAGCGGAGTTCTGTGTCAGGGCTTAGTTGTGTGAGTTGTGGTCCTAGTTTTAAAGTTGTGTTTTCTATTGAACTACTGCAGTGAATTAGGTTCGAGTATGTCTTGATAAGTATTCCTTATTTTAGTTTTCTGCGTTATTCGTCCATTGTTTATTTTGTCTGAATCTTTCCATTTGTCTTTTCAGTATGAGGAGGCGAGCGCGTGTCGCTCCACCGGTCGTTGAGGCTGAGGATGATGAGTCTTTTCAGGACAAGGTTTTGCCTCCTAAGCAGGCAGTTAGACGTAGAGGTCATGGCAGAGGTAGACCTCGAGGAGCGGCAGGTCGCCGTAGGCAGAGAGAGTTACAGGACGAGGAGCCTATTGAGCCTGAATTTGATGTTCCTGTTCCTTCAGTTGTTCCGCCTGTTTGGCCTGCCTATCAATAGGGTATGTCTGACCCTGAGGCAGTTTTGTTCTATGCTCGAGTTGGCAGGATTGCTTTTGATGGTACTTCCGATCCGTTAGATTTTCTGCACGCGATTGAGACTAGGACTCGGACTGCTCACACCGAGTACCAGTGGATTATGATCGTTGAGTTGTCTGTCAAGGGACCAGCCTTAGATTGGTTTATTCAGGTGATCCAGCCTTACATGATGATGATGACCTGGGCTCAGTTCCGAGAGCGATTTATGAGGAGATTCTGTCCAGAGCCTCTTCGTTTGAGCTGTCATCTTTGACTGACCAGTATTTCTCGTGGTGATCGATCAGTAGAGGAGTACACCCAGGAGTTTCTTCGTCTGGGTAGATATGCTGAGGATCTGATGCGAGATCAGTATTTTGCGATCACTACATACGTTACTAGTTTGGGTTCTGCTTTTGCTGGTATGCCTACAGCAGGCCTTACTCTCGAGTCTGTGATTGAGTTAGCTAAGAAGATTGAGTTGAGGCTAGTTAGGTAGGGAGCGATGCCTGATTATTACCAGCTGGGAGTTCAGTCGAGTGGATTGTAGGCTACCCCGTATTTGAGTTTTCATGTGGGTTCGAGTAGTCAGCAGCGAGGTCCGACTCAGTAGAGTCAGAGACAGCAGCAGTAAGTGCATCAGAGCAGTAGACATGGCCGTGGAGGTCAGCGTAGACCATTCAGATTTGGGTCAGGTGCTTCGAGCAGCAGCAGTGGTCGTAGTTCTGGATCAGTGGCCAGTGTTTGTCAGACTTGTGGTAGAGTCCATCAGGGACCGTGTTATCTGACACCACTGACATGTTTCAGATGCGGGTAGACAAGACATTTTTCCAGATCGTGTCCTTATTCCGGGTATTAGCAGCCACAGATTCTGTGATTCCCACAGCAGTCGATTGCTAGTGCTGCACCCGTGCCATTTCAATTGCCACCAGCCCAACATCAGAGTTTCGCTCAGTTTGTTCCACAGCAGAGTCATGGTAGAGGTACTAGAGGAGGTGCCAGAGGTATTGGCCAGGCTTCTACCATTCAGCAGGGAGGTCGAGGTCAGGCCAGAGTCTTCCATCTCACTCAGCAGGATGCTCAGGCATTTAATGCAGTCGTGGCAGGTATTATTTCTGTTTGTTACCTGGATGCTTGGGTTTTGTTTGATCCAGGTGTCATGCATTTGTTTGTTTCTCCTGTTTTTGCTTCTAAATCTTGTTGGCAAGCTTCGAGGATGGCTTTTCCTTTGTCCGTTGCCACTCCTCTGAGCGATTCCTTGGACACCGATATTGTTCTTTCTGGTTGTCCAGTTCTCGTGGGAGATAGAGAATTACCCGCTGATTTGATATTGTTGGATGTGATGGAGTTTGATGTTATTCTGGGAATGGATTGGTTATCTCAGCACTATGCCGTGGTAGATTGCAGGAATAAAGAGGTGACGTTCAGAATTCCTAATGAAGGAGAGTTTAAATTTGTGGGTGATAGGAGTTCAGCACCTCAGAATCTTATTTCTGCTATTACGGCTAGGAAGTTATTGAGGAAAGGTTGTTAGGGATATTTGGTAGTGGTCAGGGATACTTCAGTGGAGAAGTTATCACTCACAGATGTTCCTGTTGCTTGTGAGTTTCCTGACGTTTTTCCCGAGGAGTTGCCAGGTTTACCACCTCACAGAGAGATTGAGTTCTGTATAGATGTGGTACCAGGTACTACTCCTATATCTAAGCCACCTTATCAAATGGATCCTGCAGAGTTGAAAGAGTTGAAGGAGCAGTTGTAAGAGTTGTTGGATAAAGGTTTTATCAGACCCAGTGTTTCTCCTTGGGGTGCACCAATCCTGTTTGTGAAGAAGAAGGATGGTACCCTAAGACTGTGCATTGACTACAGAGAATTGAATAAGGTGACAGTGAAGAACAAGTATCCTCTCCCGAGGATAGATGACTTGTTTGATCAGCTTCAGGGTGCACAATTCTTTTCTAAAGTTGACTTGAGGTCGGGTTATCATCAGTTGCGGATTAGTGAAGCCGATATTCCTAAGACAGCGTTCCGCACTCGATATGGCCATTATGAGTTTCTGGTGATGTCTTTTGGTTTGACTAATGCACCAGCAGCTTTTATGGACCTGATGAACAGAGTATTCATACCGTATGTGGATCAGTTTGTAGTAGTCTTCATCGATGATATACTGGTTTATTCGAGGAGTATGGAGGAACATGTATATCATTTGAGGATTGTACTACAGACATTGAGAGATCATCAACTTTATGCTAAATTCTCGAAGTGTGATTTCTGGATGGAAAGTGTTTCTTTTCTTAGACATGTAGTGTCTAAAGAAGGTATTCAGGTTGATCCACAGAAGGTTGAGGCAGTATCTGAATGGCCTAGACCTACTTCTGTTACAGAGATTCAGAGTTTTCTGGGTTTAGCCGGGTATTATAGGCGGTTTGTGCAAGATTTTTCCAGGATAGCAGCCCCTATGACTCGCTTGACTCAGAAGAATGTTAGGTTCGAGTGGTCAGAGGCTTGTGAGAATAGTTTCCAGTTGTTGAAGGAGAAGTTGACCACAACGCCAGTATTAGCTTTGCCTAATAGTGTGGATAAGTTCACAGTTTACTGTGATGCCACTAGAATTGGTCTTGGTTGTGTGCTGATGCAGAATGGAAGGGTGATAGCCTATGCTTCGAGGCAGTTGAAGAAGCATGAGCAGAACTATCCTACACATGACCTTGAGATGGCTGCAGTTATCTTTGCTTTGAAGATCTGAAGACATTATTTGTACGGGGTGACTTGTGAGATATTTACTGATCATAAGAGCCTTAAGTACATTTTTCAGCAGAGAGATTTGAATTTAAGGCAGAGAAGATGGTTAGAACTGTTGAAGGATTATGATTGTGAGATCTTATATCATCCGGGTAAAGCTAATGTAGTAGCAGATGCCTTGAGTAGAAAGTCCTCAGGCAGTCTTGCTCACTTCGGTGTTGAGAGGAGACCATTAATCCAGGAGTTGCATTTGTTGGTGGATCAAGTTCTGATGATGAAGCTTAGTAGATCAGGTGGACTGCTAGCTCAATTTAAAGTACGATATGTACTGAGGGATAGGATTAAAGCAGCTCAGAGCTGAGATCCTATTCTAGAAGAGCTTGCAGAGAATGTTTGAGCAGGGAAGTTCACTGATTTCACACTTGATGATGATGGTGTGTTGTGGATCAGTGGTAGATTATGTGTTCCTGATGTGGATGACTTGAGAGAGGAGATTTTAGAGGAAGCACACTCTACAGCTTACAGCGTTCATCCAGGTGTTACTAAGATGTACCACAGTATTAGAGATTTATACTGGTGGGATGGATTGAAGAAGGATGTCACTGATTATGTTGCTAAGTCTCTGACATGTCAATAAGTGAAAGCCGAACATCAGAAGCCTTTTGGGAAGCTTCAGCCTCTTCCTATTCCCGAGTGGAAGTGGGAAAGGATAGCTATGGATTTTATGGTCGGTTTACCTCGTTCTAGGGATGGATACGATTCTATTTGGGTGATTGTAGACAGATTAACAAAGTCTGCACATTTCTTGCCTATTAAAGCCACTTATTCAGTTGCTAGATTGGCGAAGCTGTATGTGAATCATATTGTGTGCCTTCATGGAGTACCTGTGTCCATTGTGTCAGATAGAGGTTCGGTGTTTACTTCTCATTTTTGGCAGAAGTTGCAGGAAGCGATGGGCACTAGGTTGGATTTCAGTACTGCTTTTCATCCTCAGACAGATGGTCAGTCTGAGAGGACGATCCAGACACTAGAAGATATGTTGAGGATATGTGTTCTAGATTTGGGAGGTAGCTGGGATGATCATTTGTCACTCGTTGAGTTTGCATATAATAATAGCTACCATAGCAGTATTGGCATGACACCAGATGAGGCGTTGTATGGAAGGAAGTGTAGATCCCCTTTGAGTTAGGATGAGATTGGTGAGAGAGCTTTGACTGGACCTGAGATGGTTCAGGATGCTGCAGAGAAAGTCGCCGTGATTAAGCGCAGATTAGAGACCGCAGTTAGCAGACAGAAGAGTTATACGGATCCTAGGCGTAGAGATGTGGAGTTTCAGGTTGGAGATTTCATTTTTCTGAAGGTATCTTCGATGAAGGGTGTTATGAGATTTAGTAAGAAGGGTAAGTTAGCACCGAGATATATCGGACCATTTGAGATTCTAGAGAGAGTTGGCACTGTTGCATATCGGTTGGAATTGCCTCCGAATATGTCACAGGTGCATCCAATGTTTCATATCTTGATGTTGAGGAAGTATATCTCAGACCCTTCACACGTGTTGCAGCCTGACAGTGTAGAAGTGAGTGAAGATCTGACGTTTGTGGAAGAACCTATGGCGATCGTTGACTATCAAGTTCGACAGTTGCGTTTGAAGCAGATTCAGATGGTCAAGGTTCTGTGGCGCAGCGACAGAGTTAAGGAGCATACGTGGGAGACTGAAGCTGAGATGCGAGCTTTTTACCCGTATCTCTTTCCTTCCTGATCCTGTAATCTTTTCTTTCTGGAATTCGGGGACGAATTCTTATAAGGGGGGAAGACTATAATATCCTGTGTTTTTAAATATTTTTACACTGTATCAGGATATGCAGTGTTAATAATTTCCATATATATATATTATGATATTTTCCGAGTTGATATGTATTTAAAACCTATTTTAATTATTGTGTCTTATTTACAGTGCTTTACGTAAAATTTTCCCGAGACTTTCATTTTCAGGGAAATTTTCACGTAAATAATTTATTATTAATTATTTTAAATATATTTTCAGACTTGCATGAACTCATACATATTTTTAAAATACTAAATAAAGCCTATGTATGTAATTATTTATCTAATTAGGGTTTAATATATTACCCTAATATTTTATTATTATTTGTTTATTAAATTAATATAATAATGTGTAGTGTGCAATTTTTCCACATATTTTATTTATACACTATATTATAATATATACATAATATTTTATTATTTTTTTTCTTTTTCTTTTTCTTTTTTTCTTTTCTTTTTCTTTTCTTTTCTTTTCTTTTTCTTTTTCTTCTTATTCTTCTTCCCCGCGCCTGACCACTTCCTCACCACCAACCACCATCTGTCACGCCGTTCCCCTATGGTCGGTGTGCCTCTCGGCTTGCCACCTTCGTCCTCAGCCATTCCCCGCCGCCAGCAGCCTTCTTCCCCGGCGCTGGCTACCCTATTTTCCTCATTTGGCCGAAACTTCTTCTCCTCGCCGTCGACCACGATTCTGACCACCGTTTTTGACACTGCCAGTCTCTTTCTTCTCCTTGAGCTCTGGTGATTGTGATTCTAGCTTTGGTTTGAGCTTAAATGGTCTTGATTTGCTTAGGTTTTGAATTTTTGATTTCGGCCATATTAGGGTTTTTGATTTTTTTTAGCTTCGAATTGATTGATTCATGAAAACTCCCTTCACAAATGTTGATCCTAGTAGCTTAATCTACATGTGTAAATTTTTTTGGAATTTTTGGAGATTAATTTGATTTTTGGGTTTTTTTGAATATTTTAATATTATTTTCTAATTTTCGGAAATTAATTATTTAAATTATGAAATTGTGTTTTATGGTTAAATTAGGTATTGAAATGAATGATAGGAATTTATTTGGAATTTTTATGAATTTCTATGTATTTATTTTGAATTATTGAAGTTTATGTAATTTTGGGAAATTAGGGTTAATTATGTTTTTAATTGAATTTAATTGGATAATTGAGGTTAATTATTGATATTATTGATAAATATGTTGAGAAAATTAATTTTGGATAATTTTATAATTTTTGGTGAACTTTTGAAGTAATTATAGTATATTTATATATATAGGGGTATTTTGGTAATTTTACCCTAAATTGGCTAAAATTGTAATTTAATTGGTTTTAATAGTTATTTAAGGTATACAAATGATTTCTACAATTATTTGGTATTTTTAACTAATTAAAACTATTTTTCGTAAATTATTTTCAATTATATATATAATATATGATTTTTCTAATAAAATGAGTTTCTATTGGTTTTTAATGTGTTTAAAGGTTAATTATGTAAATTCTATTTATAAAATGTATTTCTATGTTATAAGGGTATTTTTGGTATTTTCAGAATTATTCTGTGATTGTGGACCCCGGTCGGTAGACTGTAGTTTGGAGTCCAACCGAGGGGTTTTGGGTGTGTTTTGTGTTTGAATTTCGAAGTGTGTTTCTTTGCAGGGTCGGCTCTACTCTTTGAGTAGAGAGATGTCCGTTTTACAGGGGAGGTTCTGTCGAATTTTTGATAGAATTCTCGTAAAACGTGATGTCCAGTCGAACCCTAATTTCGATTCTGTGTTTAATACTCTAGATCGAATTCTAGGATTTTCTGTTAGGTTTATTATGATGTCTATTATTTATTGTTTGTCTAGTTACGCCGAGACCAAGGCCTAGTGGACCAGGCCCGTCGGATCCATCTCGTGGAGCGCACTAATTTGTGAGTTACTATACTATATATATATATGCTTTAGGATGCATGATTTAGAAATATATGTTTTATTTTGATTAAAATGCATAAATAATGTGATTTGTATTTAAGTATATTTTTGGTTTATTTTTGGTATATATTAAATTATATGCATGTTTTGTTAATAAATTTTATTTAAAATGTTTTTAAATATACTTCTAGCTTATTTTACAATTTGATTGGATTTATTTGACGTATATATACTCGAAATATACATGGTTTACTTTTGGTATATTTCCAGTATATATATGGTTTACGTTGCTATATTATTGAAATTCATGCATCATTTATTTTTATGAATGTATGTTTTTTATTTATTAATGAAGGATATCAATAGAACGTGCTACCTAGTGGGCAACATTAGGACCGAGTACGTACCGGTGCGCCTATAGTATTTAGGCTATATTACTAACCATTTGTGGATATTGATTAATTATGATTATTTGATGTGTGAGATGTGATTTGGGTGTGATTGCTGGAGCTCGGTTGACTAAGTGTCTCGGGGCCAATCACACTGGCAGTCAGACTACTGGAGCTCGGTTGACTTAGTATCTCGGGGCCAGTCTACTGTCTAAATGGATTAAGTGGACATATTTGGATGAAGTGAGCCTATATGGCTAAAGTGTCGTCTAACATTGTTTTCGAGGTTGCGATATTCTAGGGTTCTATGTGATCCTTCATAAAAGGTGATTTTCAATAAAATATATATAAAATGATTTTATTGCATCTGTGTGTATTTGCCTGTATATATACATAATATATATATATATATATATATATATATATATATATATATATACTGTTGACTGTATGCATTGTCATTTAGTGTGTATGTATATATATTATAGTAATTCACTCAGTGAGGTCTGACTCCCCTCCGTTGACAATTTTTCAGGAGAGTCAACATCTTCAGACCTCAGTAGCAGGCCTATACGCCGGATTTCTTTCATCCTGGCTTCTTTGTGTAAACTGCTTACTTGAGTCTTATTTTTATAATCTAGACACTGCAGTAGTTGTAAATTAATTATGGGATTTTATGTATTTTATTTATGTGAGATATTGTATTATATTGAAACTGGATTTGTATTAAAAGATTTTATATCTATGTGATGAGTTGAGAATTTATTTAAATCCAGTGGTGAAAATGTTATTTTGGATATTTATGATTTTTATTTCCGCTGCATTATACATTGTTATTACTATTGCATGGTTTGTTTTATTTTATTTTTTTTAGGCTTGCTACGGGTTCCGGATTCGAAAGAATTCCCGTTCCCTAACGCCGGTCATGGCCCCTGTTTTGGGTCGTGACAACTTTACACATAGATTTAGTAATTGGAATAATTATCCTAGTAATTCAATTAAATCTTCTATACATAAATAAAAAATTTTCAAGCATATCATACTCAATACTTTAAGTAATGTCCATGTGCATGTTCAAGTTAGTTTTCAGTTTAATTACTAACATGCTCAAGCCTGATTTTTACTCATTTTATACTTAAATCACTATTAAATTCCTATATGTAACTTGTCCTACATATGATCTAACATGTGATTTGATTTTTTTGAGTTCTAATTACCAAGCAATTGCTTCATAAGAGTTATTTATGCTCTCTCTTCACCTCTCTTCATGATAGCCTCTTTTCCACTTGATTATAACTTTAAAGGGAATGAAATTTATTTCTTGATAAGTCTCAAGTGATGTGAACACCTCTTTGTTTGCATGCAAATTAAGATCCTTAAGTTTTAATCTCTTGGTTAGCCTTGCTTTATTTTCTTCTTTCTTGTTATTATTAAAGCATATCACTTACCATGTTGTTGTTTTCCTTAATCTGTATTAATATATACTATTAGTAGTCTATTTCTTGTACAAATCTTTTAGTTATTTTTTCTCTCTCTCTCTTACACACACACACGCACTCACTCATAGTAAATTGTTAATAATATTAAAAGAATTAGTTATCTCATATTCATCTTTCTATAATTGCATTTTCATGGTATCAAAGAATGACTTCTCTTTCATCTACTTAAATTATACATGTTACTTCTTAACCTTAATCTCCTTTACTACACAACACTCTTTTATAATTAAACTTTACCCCAAAAATTATTTAGCATAAAAAACACAATTTATTCCTTTCCTTAACTACTAAAATCTAAATTCTTACATAGCAGTCAATTCCATTCCCCTACCAAAAACCATGTTATCTTTTGATGATCCAACTCAACAAATAGACAAACCTGAATATAAAAAATGGTTTAAAATGACCAAATGCTTTTTTCTTAGCTCCTTTCTTCTCTAAATGAAGATGTGTTTCCTTATGTTATTGGTCATCATACATTAAGAAATTTTTTGAGAACACTTGCTAATGCCTTTGGATCAATTTTCTAAAATAAATAGCTAAAATTTAAATAAAATGTAAGAACTCAAACAAATTGTTTAATTATGACAGAATACCTTAAGAAAGACAAAGCCTTGGCTAATGAACTTGAAGCACCTAGTTATTTGCTTTCTTAGACTGAGTCTAATGCAATCATATATAGGAACATTGAACTAGATTATCACAATATTATTAGCAACCTCAATCTTCATTCTTATTATGTTTCTTTCTTTGAACTTTATGGTGACCTTATGCTACAAGAAATTTTGCTAAAGAATCAACTCACTCAACTAGTTGGTAATGTTGCATTAAACCAACCGATCAAGGTCACCTAACTCTAAAAACCAGATCACCAGTATGCTTCCCTCAACCATTAAATTTTATCAATAAAAATTTCAATTAATGCAACAAAGAACCATGCCAAATTTGTGGCTCAAAAACCACTTTGCTAATATTTATAAAAGAAATTATTAATCTTATCATCAATCTCATACCAATCTTCAAATATATTTTAGACAATCTCACAAATTTCATAAGTTCTTATGGCTCCAAAATTATATCCTACAACACCACATCTTTAGTATCCTAACATGGGGGCTAATTTTTATGCCACTCCACATATTGCATCCCTTAATTCAGTTTCTGAATATGATGGTTAAGATCAATTGCATGTTGGAAGTGGATAAGGTTTACCAATAACTCAACAAGTGCAAATTTTATACCCTCTTTTGGTTGTCCACTCCATTTAAAGAATATTTTACATGTTCTTACCCTCACTAAAAATTTATCATCTATTTAAAAATTTACCATTGACAACTGTTGCTTCTTTGAATTTGGCTGAAATATTTTTTTAATCAAGGATCATGTTACTAAGAAAATTCTTCTTTAAGGATCATGTGGTAGAGGATTATATGCTCTACATCCTATTATCAAATAAGCATTGGTTATTAAAGGTCTCTATCTCTCTCTCTCTCTAAAATTGGAATGCTTGACTTATACATCCTCAATAATGGACTATATCTAAAATAATTCGCCATTTCAATTTACCGCGTTCCTAAAATTCCTTTTAACCATGTTCTTCTTGTTATTTAAGAAAATTTGCCAAATTACCATTTGCATTTGTCTTACATATTAGTAAATCACCCTTTGAAATCATTTATGTCAATTTTTGAGGCCCTGCTTCTATTTTATCCAATTAAGGTCATTAATATATAGTGTCATATATTGATGATTTTACTTGATTTACTAGGGTGTATACTCTTAAAAATAAAATTAATGTTTATTCTTCTTTTCAATATTTCTAAGCTTTAATTCAACAACAATTCAATAAATTCATTAAATCATTTCATTCTGATTGGGGTGGTGAATAGTTAAAATTCAATAAATATTTTCAATCAATAGAAATTATTCATAGAATTGCATACCCATGCACACATAAACAAAATGGCGTTACTCAATGCAAAATTTGACATTTGGTATATACTACCTTACTTTTATTATCAATGATCATGTTCCTTCTAACTTCTAATCCTATTCCTTTCAAGTGACCATAATGATAATGAATTCTTTACCATCTTTAAACACCCACCACACCTCACCATATTTCCTTATCCATAACATTCACTTAAAATACTTATAATTTATACCTTTTGGTTTTGCCATCTATCCATTTATAAGACCATATAATCATTATAAACTTTCTAATTGTATGAATCAATGTGTTAATTTGGGTCAAAGTCCCACCTATGTTGGATACCTTTGTATTGATCCCACTACTTCCTATATATACATGGCTAGACATATTAAATTCATTGACAAAATTTTTCTACTTAAGTACATAGTGCAATCTAAAATTTTTGACTGGACTAATCTATAATATGACTGTATATTTTTAGGCATCATAATCCTTCATCGATTCATCCTATTTAGCAAGGTAACCATTTATCCTTATCTCATTCTAACTCCTCCTTATCCCTTCCTTCTCTTTCTACTTCTTCTACTCCTAACAACTCTTTTCTCCACTCTCCTACACTATTGAAAAGTCTATCAAAAAATCAATACTCTCTAAGAACTCTATTCATAACATCAAACTAATCTCATCCCAATATCTTTAGTCGATAATAAATCTCCCTTATAAACCCATCCAATCAATTAAGTTTCAATCTTATTATTGGCCTCTCTAAATATAATTCATTAACGACTTTATCCTCTTCATACCAACACTTAACTTGTACATATCTCACGACTCTTCAACCATTAATGATGTCCAAAAGATAAACAAATACAACTATCATATACTCCTTCCTTAATAAGTGAACCCAAAACCTTTCTCCAAACTAATAAACACCAAAAGTGACATGTTGTTATAACTTATGAGTTTAATGCAATACTTCATACCAACACATGGTCTCTTATTCCTCATTCATCTAATAAATGATTGCTTAAAATTAAAAGAAGGCTGGATGGATCCTTTGAACATTATAAAGCTAAGTTAGTAGTAAAGGATTATACCTTAGAGAATGACATAGATTACATAGAAACCTTTAGCCCTATGGTAAAACCTATTATAGTTTTCACTGTTATTGCATTAGCCATATCTTAAAAATGGTCAATTCACCAATTGGACAAGTGTAATGCATTCTTAAATAGCTCCCTGATGTAGCAAAAGCTTAGAAATTAAGAATAAATATTGAACTTCTATTGATTTAAACGAGAATACTAGAAATCCAATCTTTTATTTCCTATTGATTCAAAAATACTAAGAAATAGACATTAAACTCATTGATTCAAAGAATATCGAGACTTAGAAAAAGAGAATTTTGTATTAAAAATTGTGAAAAGCTATCTTCCAAATAATAAAGATGAAACCCTAAAAAGAAAAAGGCAAAAATGCCAAACAGAATACTAAAATAACTAAAAACTAAAAATAAAACTTTGAAGCCCAAATAGAAGCTTTCAATAATCAAATATGGGCCTAAAAATAGGTTATGATGGGTGAACATTATTATCCATATAAATCTCTGAATAAACTTCGATTTGATATAATGTGGGTACCATAACTCATTTAAAGTCAAAAGTTATGGCCTTTTGAAGCATAGTTATACAACCTAGCCCTTTTGTCATTGTCCATTCGCTCCATATAGTGTAGGGCTATTTGGTTCGCATCACTTCCTTATTAAAGATATCTACATGGAATAGTTACAGGGCTTCATTGATTTCACTCATCATGATTATGTATGTTACAAAAGTCAATATGTGGGCTAAAATAGGCTCCTCATACATGGTTTCAATAACTACATGATTTACTTATATAGTTGCAAATTCAACCATCTAAAGTTAATACCTTTTTAGTTATTAAATGTGCCAATGACTATACATTATTTTGCTTGTATATGTTGAAATTATTCTTATTACAAGATCATCTTCTTCCATATTATAGTGGTTCATATCTCAGTCGAGTCAAGACTTTCCTCTTTGAGATATCGATCAACTTCACTACTTTTTTAAGATTAAAGCTAAATACACCACTGATGGCTTACTACTATCCTAATAAAAATTACATATATGACTTACTATTGCAAGCCAAGATGGAGAATTATAAACCATACTTTACACCAATGTCATCCTCTCCTCTTCTAACTAACACTAAGGGCATCTGATTCCTAAATCTTATTTTATATCAACAAATAGTGGGTGGTTTACAATACGTCACACTCACTCGACTTAATATTACTTTCTTTGTCAATAAACTTTGCCAATTTATGCAAACTCTTATGCAGGATCATTGGAAGGTAGTGAAGGGACTTTTTAAAATATCTATAATATACTATTATATATGGTTTATTCTTCTCTTCCCACTCCACTACACATCTTCAATATTTATGGGATAGTGACTAGGTTGGATGCCTAAATGACTGTCAATCAATGAATGAATATATTATTTATCTTGGATGTAACTTAATTTCTTGGTTAGCAAAGAAACAACATACTATTGTAAAGTCATCTATAGAGAGTGAATATTAGGCTTTAACTAATGCCATAATAAAAATCCTTTAGATTCTTTCACCACTCAGTGACTTGGGCTTTCTTTCTTCTCATCCAATTATTCTTTAGTGTGATAATATTGGTTATATTTATTTTATAGGTAAACTTGTTTTTATTCTAGAATTAACATATAAAACTTGAGTTTCATTTTATTAGAGAGAAAATTGCCAATGGATTTGTTAAAGATCAATTTATCTTTTAGTTCCGATAAGATTTTAGTCATAAAACCTTTAGGTAGACAACTCATTGAAAAATATTGAAACAAACTTCACCTTAGACCAATGGCTAACTCAACTTGAATGGACCTGCTAAAGCTTATTACTTAATATATTGTTATTTTTCCTAATATATATAAATTTGTATATTATTATTAGTAGTTTGTTTCTTTACAACTTGTTTTAGTTATTCTCACTTACACACACACGCACACACAAAATACATTAATAATAGTAATAAAATAATCAGTTACCTTTATTCATTTTTCTGCAACATCATTTTTAGTTCTCTTTTCAAGAGTTTATTTTCATAAGGAAAGAAGGTTTATAGTAAGTAAATGCTACTATTCTTTAAGCCTTAGAGTCTTTAATACCGAGTTACTAACCCTTACCTTTTAGGTGAGTATTAGTATGTTATGGTAGTCAAATAATTTCTATCGTCAATCTCTTTTTATTGTAGTTCTGTAATTTTCATAACACATCAGCTACACTTTTCAAATCTTTGTGTGCTTTTATAGTCTTATTATAAGTAGGAATGTAGAATATTTTTCAAATGAACTGAATTAAACTAATATGATTCTATTCGATTCATTTACTTTATTTTTTCAATTTTTATAATTCGAATTAAATTAAAAATTTGGTTCAGTTTTATACTTTAAAAATTGGTCAACTGAAATAACCAAATAAACTGAAATTATATCTTTATTTTTTTAAATAGTATGATAATTTAATGCAAAAATATTAAAATAATTAATATTTGTAAAATTTAGTTTTGGCTTAGTTGATTCATTTTTCATTTTAAAATTTTGAATTTTGAATTTGGTTTGATTTAGTTTATAATTGAATATGGTTCAATTTGTTTTTACATGATTAGGCTTAATTAATTTGGTTTGGTTAAAAATAATAGTCAAAACCAACCAAACCAATTGAATGCAAACTGTTAGTACAACTCTACAAGTGCACAAATCATGGCAAGCAATAAAGTAATAAGTAGAGTATTGTTCCCACAAGGTAAGGGTACTAAACACTAACTATCAATTGATTTTTCCTAGCTAGCACAAATTAATATAAATTGTAAGAAATAAATTAAATAAATTAAAATAAAAAATCTACTCTAATTAAATAAATAGGGATAGAATAGAGATTGGGTTTGTTTCACTAGTTAGGACTTGAATTACAGAATTAAGTTAATCTATTTCATTGGTCACAATCAAGGGTAAACTACTCAAATTACCTAGAGTCTCTTTCGAGATCATCTAAGAATACCAAATTTAATTACAGCATGTTAAACCTTGAGGGGTAAAATAATCTTTTTTTATGGTTACAATTAATTAAGTAAAATTATATTTAATCTTTGTGCTTAAGTTTTTATATTCAGGTTATTTAAAAGTGCATAAGTAAAGCAATGAAAAGTAAAGTTGTTGAATTTCCAAGATATCATGAGTGATGATAAAGCTATCATGAGTGGTGATAGTGACAAAATTGAAGATGAAATTTTTTGTTAAATTCCTAAAGTCAAATCTGGTAAACTATGATGGACGTCTTCATTACTATATATCTCAAGCTAATCCCAATCATCGAAAAAACATTTCAGTCAAAATTACAAAAATCCAAGTTGCAAAAATTTCATGAGTGATGAAAAAATCTATCATGAGTGATGAGGACCAAATTAAAAAATTGGTAGAAATTTTTATGAACAGTGTCATCACCAGTTCACTAGTCATGCAAATGCGCAATTTTGAATTTCATCTTGGCACCCCAATTGTCATGAGTGTGACGATTTGTTATGAGTCATGACAAGCATGCAGAGGCCTTTTTATTTAGTGCTTCAAACGGCTCTATTTGGTTTAAATGCATCTCCAACAGCTCCTTTTCTCTTAGAGGGTTTAAATAAAACTCAGAACAGAGCTAGAAAAGAGGAAGGAAGTTAAGCAAACACATTTAAAGAAATCTTAAAGCATTTAATCTTAAATTAATCCTTTAACCACCCAATCTTTCATTTTTAATTCTTGTAATTCTTATTTATCTCAAGAGTGTTCTTAAGTGTGGTTAGTGAGTGTTTAAAAACATTATTCTAAAGCTTAAAAGCTCAATAGTGAGAATGAGTGAGTTCGGTTAAGGTTTTATTCACTTATAAGCTAAAAAGGATTGCTTTTAGCAAGTGGGTTTGAGTGTGAGCCATTAAAAACACTTAGGTTTGAGTGTGAGCCATTAAAAACACTTGGGTTAGAGTGTGGTCCTTGTGAGAACACTTAAGTTTGAGTGTGAGCCTTGAAAAATCACTTGGGTAGATTGATTTAAGTTTGTAAGGGTTTAATTAACACCTTAAAGTAGATTGATAATGGATTGAAATTCTCAGCTTGTGGTTGAGAAGAGGACATAGGCTTTGAGGGCCGAACCTTTATAAATCCTTGGAGTTCTTATCACACTTATTCTTCATTTTATACACCTTTTACATTATTTTTTTTATTACTCGTAGGTGTAAAATGAAAATTACATATATTTCTCAAAAAGCTAATTCACCCCCTCTTTAGCACTTATATAATTACATTTGGCATCAAAGCATTGGTCTCTATTCTTGAAGATTTAACTATCTTGGAGAAAAGATCATGGCCTCCATAAGTCAAGTTATTGCCACCCCCGATATTCATGGTCCAAGCTACACAAGACCTCCATTTTTTGAGGGTACAAATTATGCTTATTAGAGAAATAAAATGGAGATGTTCTTGGATCATGAAGGAGTCAATTTATGGGATATTATTAAACAAGGTCAATGTCCTCCAACAAAGAAAGATAATGAAGGTAATGAGGTAGTCATTCCTAGAAAGGAATGGAGTAATGGGCAATCCAAAGCCAACTTGAGAAATAGAAAAGTAATAACTATTCCTTATTGTGGCTTGAGTAGGGAAAAATATAGTGCAATAGAGTAATTGAGATTCGCTAAAAAAATTTAGGAATGTCTCAAGATCAAGTATGAAGGCACTAGTTAAGTCAATAACAAGAAATTACAAATGCTTGGAAGAGAATATGAATTGTTTGAGATGAAGCCTTTTGAGAAAATTAGGGATATATATGTAGGCTTATCACTCTCATAAACTCTATAAGGAAACTTGGTAAGAGATTTTCAAATGAGGATGTCAACAACAAAATTCTTATGAGTTTGCCTCAAAAGTTTTGGGAAGCTAAGATGGCCTCAATTGAAGAATCAAATAATCTTTCTATTCTACTTATAGATGAACTACTTAGGAAACTTCTCACCCATAAAATCAAAATGAATCAAGTGGTAGAGAAAGAGATAGCCAAGAATGACAAAAGCATTACTTTCAAGGTAAGTAAAGACACTATTGATAGTGACTCAAGTGAAAATGAAGATGAGTATTCTATAATTTTAAGAAAGGTTAAAGATCTTTTTATGAAAAAGAGAAGAGGATTCAAGAAGCAAGACTCAAGCAAGAAGGATCAAATGATTTGCTATGAATGCAACAAATCGGATCATATTAAATTTGAATGCCTAAAGTTGAAGAAATCCTTTAAGAAAGATAAAAAGTACAAGAAGGAAAAGAAGCAAGCACTTAAAGCAACTTAGGATGATTTAAGTGAATCTAGTGATGATAAAACTGATGGAGAAGTTACAAGTCTTTGCTTCATGGCTTTAGAGGAACCTTTAAGTGATGAGGTAACTTTAGACTTTGAATCCAATTATGAATTATTACTTGCTTGTGAAAAATTCATGTATAAATGTGATAAATACTTGTCTAGAATTAATTCACTCAAAGAAATGGTAAAAACTCTAGAAGAAGAACTTGAGAAATCAAGGTCATCTAATGAAGAGTTAATCAATTCAATGAATTAAAGTAATTCTAAGAGAATTGAGATTGTTAATGAAAATGCAAAAATTATTGAAAAAAATGCATTTTTAGATTTAACCAAGGAAATGAAATACTTGATAGGATGATCTCTATGACTTCCACCCCTTTGAAATCTAAAAATGGAATTAGATTTGAACATGGTTATGCTAGCTCTTCAAAAGGTGTAAGCTTAAGTATTCCAATTACTAAGTGTTACTAAAAATATAGTCATAAAACCAATGGACCTAACAATTCTAATGGTTACAAGGCTAATAACTCTAAAGCTAATAGCTCAAGAGGACTTGAGCTTAGGAAATACAATCATGCTCATTCTCATGGTTTTCATAATTTTAAAATGAAAGAGCATGCACCAAATGTTAGATGCTATTATTGTGGTATAATAGGGCATAAAATTTTTAGATATTAAATTAGAAAGACTCATTTAAGTTACTTAAATGATGGATTTTTCAATGCTAACCCCGAAGGACCTAAATACATTTAGGTACCTAAAGTGCGATGAAGTATTTTATTGTAGGTGTGTTTGGAATCTATAATTCACAAAGAGAAATGGTATCTAGATAGTGAATTTTCAAGGCATAATACTGGGAAGGCCAACCTCTTCACTCATTTGGATATGGAAAAGAGAGATTGGCATATTGGATAGTAATTCAATGTGATTTGTGCTTGCTTATATAATTATAATAAATTTTTTGAACCTTGAGTGGTTAATTTGTTATATCCTTGAATTTTGATTGATTATGGTGCAATATTATATTAGTCCCTATTGTGGTATAAATGGCTCAACCCAAGTTCAAAGGCTTAATTTTTGAAAATTTGGATTTAAATCGTGATTGTTATGCTGCTGTCATTGGTAATGATTGGTTTATTCTTTCAAATAAATTCATGTTTTATTCAAAACTATGTTTGATAAATTGATTTTCATGATTTTGAAAATCTAATCACTAATTAAAATTAATTTGCAATCAAATTTTGATGCATATTTTTTAGTTGCATAATCACTACCATTAATTTTATCTTGACATAATTCAATTATAATAGTTTAATCATGATCATAACTCTTTATGTCATCATTTTGATAAAATATGTTTTAAATATGCTATAAATTTTTTTTCCATGATCATGACAGCCCATTCACCACTAATGATGTGGCTAGGGTTAATACTAGAAGTATTTACAACACTTTTTTTTTCCTTTGTTCTTCCTAGTTGCCTACTTTCCCTTCTTCTCTATTTTTTAACCCATTTTTTCTTCAAAATTCCTTCTTCTTCATCATTTTCACCTTCATCTCACATCATTATCATGTTTATTCATCATTTCACATCATCTTATCACCTCTCATTCATTAGTAAATTTATCAACCTTCAAGCTGATAAAATTAAATGGAAAATAGGGAACATAATAGAATATTGTACAAAAAAAAGGGCCTATTTGATCCTTTATTCTTCGTGCTTCAGATGAAAGAACAAAAATAAAGGTACACAGTTATAAAATCTCACTTAATTTGCTCAATTCACATTTTTTATTGGAATTATGTGAGAGAATTGGGATATGAGGATGGAATGAGAGAGTTGCTTGATAAAATGAAATTAACAAAATTTTTGGAAATTTATAAAGAAATCTTATTGGATATCCTATTTATTTTTTATAGAAGGGAAAGCCATTAAAATGTTAGGAAATTGGAGTTATTTGCTCTGTGGTGTGGTGAATAAGGGAAGAAACTTGCTTTCAAAAAAATCTTTGTTGATTACTTATTGAGTATAGCCATTGCCAAGTTTAGAAATTTTCATAATTAAAAAAAATTCAATGTATATTGTGTTGTTTATTTGTGAGAAGTGGAAAAGGCAAGGAACACAATTTGGTGTGCAAGTGACATACCAGAATTCTAGCAAATGGTAGAAGATGAAGCCTTTTTAACCTTAAAAAAAACCATCAAATTGCAGCCCTTGAAGCTGATAAAGAAGGCCAAACCAAGCCACCAACTTCAATCCATGATAAATTAGCTCCAAGTTAACCTAGATAGTGCATTTAAAGCTATTTAGACCACCCTCTCAATCATGGAGTCTCAGGTTGAAGCCGTGGAATTTCCACCCTTGCTGTTGATATAACTTTCTTGCCATTAAAACTGCATTATGCATTTCATTTCATAATTTTTTTGGCTTTATTTTTTGTTTTTAAGTTTTTATAGAACTTGATGTTATTACAACCTTTCAATACTTGGGACATTTTTTTTTCTATTTTGGTTCATTGCTATATTGGATAGCAGTCCCCCAATCCCCCCCCCTCCCCCTAACCCTTTGCTTAATGGTTTTTTATTATACCTAAGGGGGAGAAAAGGCTAACTTAAGCCTAGTTGTTTGGTCATCTTGTGAAAGTGACATGGATATTTGATGTTTATGAATATTTAGTATTTATTTGGTATTTATGGAATTTTTTTTATTAAATTGCAAGTGTGATTTGTTGGAATTGTTGGTTTATAATATTCTGTGATTTTTTTGGAAATTTTGGTTATTAAATATTTTTTGTATGGATATTGATATTGATTTATGGATGTTGAATTTGCAAATTTGTTGCATTTGATATGTTCTTGATAAAAACATTAATTATATTGATTTTGTGTTTTAGTTTGATTTTTGGATATTATTATTTGAATATTGATTATGTGACTGTGATTGAATATTGATTTTGCAAAGTTTGTAATTTTTATGCTTAATTTGGTATGCATATGTACACTATGTGATGTTGTTTTTGGTTAAGCATTGATATTAATTAAATTGGAAGTGTTGATGGCTGTGCAATTGCACTATTCCATTTTCAGAAATATTGATTTGATTTTTGAATATTGGATTCTAATTTTGTGAAAACTTGTTGGTTATGGATATTGCTTATCTGAAACAAATTATTAGTCATATTGTGTTGTGGCCTTTCACTATTTGGTGCATATTTGCTTTGATTTATATTTTTCTTTTTAACTAGAATTTTCAAGTTTTTTAGAACTTGACATGGTTATGGGCTTTCACATTTTAGAACCTTTCTTTTTAGAAATCTCTCTTTTGTTGTTTTTTATAATAACAAAGGGGGAGAAAATGTAAAATATGTTCATTGTGGTTATCGCAAAGGGGAAGCTTGTTTTGTATGGATATTGAATATGTTCATTGTGGTTATTGCAAAGGGGAAGCTTTTTTTTAGGTTGATGAATATATCTTCTTTGGATATATTTTTGTTGATGGTTGAGAGTTGCTTAAATAATTCAGTGCTTTATTGCTCAAATATGCAAAATGGACTTGTTTAATGATTTTTCCAAGTTTAATTTTAGGCCTATTTTATGGGGAGTATTTCCTTTCAATTTTAGCCTAATTTTACATAATTATTTTTTACTATAAAAAAGGGGGAGATTGTTGAACCTTGAGGGGTAAAATAGTCTTTTTTATGGTTACAATTAATTAAGTAAAATTATATTTAATCCTTGTGCTTAAGTGTTTATATTAAGGTTATTTAAAAGTGTACAAGTCAAGCAATGAAAAGTTGAGGTTTTGAATTTCCAAGACAATAGTTTTGTCATGAGTCATGATAAAGGCATCATGAGTGGTGACAGTGACCAAATTGAAGATCAAATTTTTTGTAAAATTCCTAAAGTCAAATATGGTTGACTACAATGAAAATCTTTATTACTATATATCTTAGGCTAATCCCAATCATCGAAAAAAAATTTTAGGCAACATTACAAAAATCCAAGTCATAAAAAAGTCAAGAATACAAAAAGCTTTTCATAAGTGATGACAAAATCTATTATGAGTAATGACGACCAAATCAAAAAAGGGTAAATTACAATTACCCCTTTGAGATTTAGCCAAACTAACTATTTTGTCCATGCATTTGTAAAAGTCAATTAAATATCCCCTGACATTTGATTCTGTTAACTATTTCCCCCCTCTA
The DNA here is from genome assembly GCA_947683625.1 of Mallotus nudiflorus. Lineage (NCBI taxonomy): Eukaryota > Viridiplantae > Streptophyta > Magnoliopsida > Malpighiales > Euphorbiaceae > Mallotus > Mallotus nudiflorus. The sequence continues at coordinate 2,687,361 of CANTUR010000142.1, forward strand.
TTAAAATTTTAAGAATATTTTTCCAGTCAAATGCATAAATAATAGTCAAAATGTCAATATTTATATAAAATTCCAAAATTACCCTTAATTAACTAAGAATTTAGACTTATTTGCATATACATAATAATTTGATAGCTAAATTATAATTTTTAACAAAAGGTCAATATCATTTAACTCCTTAAAGTTTCATCTTCCTTTCATTTATACCATCTTTTTCACACTCACCGTTGATTGACCACCACCACCACCACCTATTGATCCACCACCAAGCTGTTGCCACCACCACTCCTTTGTTGCCACCACCAAAATCCAAAATCAAAATAAAAAAAAATTAAAATTAAAACCAAAATCAAAATCTAAAACCAAAATAAAAAATCAAAATCATTGAGCTCTTTAAAACTTCATCCTCCTTTCACCCATACCATCTCTTTCACACCCACCACTAATCCACTAGCATAAAAAGCAACAAAAAATTTCTTTCATTCATTCAATAAATAAAAAATAAATCAACAAATCAATAAATTAAAAAATCCAGCATTAACAAATTAGTAACAAAATTTCTCCTATCCCTATCTTTGTCTGTTTTCTTCATTGTCTTCTCTATCTCTTATTTTCTTTTTGTATTTTTCTTCTCTTCTCCATCACGTTGCCAGCAACGGAGAAAGCAGTAGCTTCATGATACGGTTGAAGAAGCAACAACGCTATGCGGGGTAGCGACGAAGTTACTGGTGATGGCCCCATGCACACGACATAAGGAGCAAGTAGACATTTGCAAATGGCCAACAGGGGTTGTAGTGGCTAGCAAAGATTTGGCTTCGTGAGTGATAATGATGGTGGACAATGCAGATGAAGGAGCTAAATTTTTATATATTTTTTATTTTTTCCTTTAATTATCAATTATAAATGAGTTAGACTCCAAAAAAATATTTGGTAACTAATTAATTCTTAGCAATTATTAGTGTCTTTTAAATTTATTAATATATATATAAATAATGGGCAAAAAATTCATTTGAACTCAATAGTGTCTTATGAAAAAATTTAATGAAGGGGGCAAATATTTCACGGTGTCAAATGTTATAGGGTTTTTAATTGACTTTTACAAAAGTATGGATGAAGTAGTTAGTTTGGCCAAACCTCAAGGGGGGTAATAGTAATTTACCCATCAAATGTAATGTATCACTAGTGTCATCACCAGTTCACTAGTCATGAAAATATATAATTTCAAATTTCATCTTGGTGCCCGATTGTTATGAGTGGTAATGATTTATCATGAGTCATGACAAACATGCAGAGACCTTTTTATTTGGTGGTTTAAACATCTTTTTTTTAGTTTAAATGCATGTCCAATAGCTCTTTTTCTCTTAGAGGGTTTAAATACAACTTAGAACAAATTTAGAAAAAAAGAAGTTAAGCAAACACATTTAGAGAAATCTTTAAGCATTTAATCTATAATTAATCCTTCAACCACCTAGGCTTTCATCTTTAATTCTTGTAATTCTTATTTATCTCAAGACTTTCATCTTTAATTCTTGTAATTCTTACTTATCTTAAGAGTGTTCTTGAGTGTGGGTTGGTGAGTGTTTAAAACCATTATTCAAAAGCTCAATAGTGAGATTGAGTGAGTTAGGGTAGGGTTGTATTCACTTATAAGCTAAGAGGATTGTTCTTAGCAAGTGGGTTTAAGTGTGAGCCATTAAAAACACTTGGGTTTAAGTGTAAGCCATTGAAGACACTTGGGTTAGAGTTTGAGCCTTGTGAAAACACTTAGGTTTGAGTGTGAGCCTTAGGAAAACACTTGGATAATGATATAATCTTATAAGGGTTTAATCCACACTTTGAAGTAGATTGATAGTAGATTGAAATTCTCAACTTATGGTTAAAAAGAGGATGTAGGGTTTGAGGACTGAATCTCTATAAATCCTTAGAGTTCTTATCAGTCTTATTCTTTATTTTCTATACTTTTTATTTTATTTTTTTATTGCTCATGGGTGTAAAATGAAAATTACACATATTTCTCAAAAAGCCAATTCACCCTTCCTCTTAGTACTTGTGTAATTACACAGCCTATTTTTATAGTCACGTCAATTAACTAAGGTTCATTAAGTTCCATAGCAATTTATTACTCCCCAAAGGGTTCGTCTACTTTTATGCTCAAGGTTTCTAAGTTTTATAAGTCTATGAGCTAATAAATCATGCAACTTTCATTGTCTCTAATCTATCCACATACATGTAAACAATTGAGCTCTTAATTGAATATAAGACATTAAGCACAACTCATAAAATTGAATGAAAATCAAATCAATAATAAGAAATAAAAATCCCAACAAGTATTAACTAGCTACTCCAAAATCAAACTCTAATTAATTTAGCTATTCATAAGAAAAGGAGAAGAAGGAAAAATAAAACTCATTGAAAGCACGCTTCATTCTTCAATCCTTGTTAAGCTTTTCAATTCTATGCTTCAATCCCCTTGGTGGCAGTGTTCCCCCTAATGGCTCCTAATAGCTCCTTTTCATCCCCTTTTATAGGAAAAAATTTGATGGAAAACCCACTTGCACTTGAATTCTCAAAAAGGAGGTTTTCTCTACTTAACGTGGTTTCAGACACGGGATGATACAGTCCATGTCATGTCATTGGTTTTATGGCATGACTTTTATCATGGCGTGTTGTATCTCAAGTTGACTCTCTCGTGATTTATTCAATTTGCACAAAAGAGAACATGGCTTCCATCATGTCATGTCGCAAGCCATGCTGCATTATTTCAGCTTCCAAAATAGGACATGGGCATAAGCAAGCCATGACATAGCCCATGTTGCACCAGTCCTTAGCTATTTGAGAATTCATCTTTAGACATGCCCATAAAAAGGGAAACACTTATTAATATCAATTGAAAACTCCTGAATAAACCAAAATCAACAAGAAACTAGAATGAAGGTCCAACTTAAACAAATGCCTAATTAAACTTAAATTCTTCCCAATTATTACTAACTATTTATTCAAAATTCATTACAATTCAACTCTAGCATAAGTGTAAAAGTACACTTAACAAACCCTCATTATCAGTTAGTAAATAAGACCCCAAGTCATCAATAAAGCCCAAATTTATGAAGCCTAGTATTCTAAAGACCTGGAATGGAGTTTAATAATTGCTATATTATGGACTCTTGTCCATATTGTGATATGGATCAGGGTCCATCACAAATGTGAATTTAAGCAAAACACACCATTTTCTTAAACATTTTTTGTCTTTTTTATTGAAGTCCTTATACCTCCTGCATTGAGATAAATAATTAAGGAGCTTGATTGTATTATTTTAGAGTAGGTTGCCTGAATGAATGAATTCTTGACTTGCATGCACGACTTTTGTATTGTGTGCCAGAGGACAAGAAATGATAAAGGATTGATAATAATTACTAGCTGTATGATGTTTTCAAACTAAAAAATTTAGTGATGCTTTTTAACATCGTGTTTTGAAGGAAGCCATGGGCTGCTTTTTTATGATTATGTTTGTAATGGTTCACTGGACTAACATCTCTCAAGTAAGCATACAATACCCCCCAAAATTGATTTTACATATATTCATCATATGACTATTCAAAGAGTTACATTACAGTTGCTAAAATGATGCAGAACATACTTAAAGACTACTCGGTTGGGAAAAAAAGATGAAAATAGCTTTATGAGTTGCAAAAGGATTAAAGTATTTTCATGAGAACAATATTATCCAGAGAGATATGAGACCAAATAACATTCTGATAACCCATGATCTTGAAGCACTAGTAATAGCACTTGAAGCATTAGTAATAGCACATACATTTAACTGATTTACAAATCAATTGCAAAAACCCAAATTCATAATAAATAGAGTTTCATTTGTAATAAAAATCTCTCTCTTTCTCTCTCTCTATGTGTGTGTATAATTTCATTTTTAATTTTTAATTATAATAAATAGAGTTTTACTTGTATTATTTTAGTTAAATAATGTAGGTTGGTTATTTAAATAATGTATGTTCATAAGATAAAACATGTAGGTTCATTACTTAAATAATATATATTTATTGACCTTCATCTGTAAGTTCATTGATTGTCTCCTGCAGGTTCATTAATCTTTCTCCTACAGGTTCATTGACCTTTGAACCTGCATGTTTATTGATTTTCGCTTGTATGTTTATTGACCTTCACCTACATATTTAATGATCTTCACTTGTAGGTTAATTAATATTTTCCTTTGAATCTTATTAAAAATTTAAAATTATTTTTTATTTATCAAAAAATTATTTTTCTATTTATTTTATTAATTATAATGGTTGAATTTAATTTTTTATTCATGATTTTAGTCAAACTAAAAATTTTATTCATTAAAAAAATTATTTAATTTTAAATTTTTTCATTATAATAAATAGAGTTTTACTTGTATTTTTATTTTAGTTAAATATTGTAAGTTCATTATTTAAATAATGTAGGTTTATAAGATAAAACAAGTAGGTTCATTAAATAGAAATGCTAAACAAATGAATTTGGCAAATAGTATATTAAAATTATGATAAACCTCCAATCAATAACAAATGAACCTTGATATTACAACTAATGAATTTGTATGCACAAATTAATGAATATGAAGTTATAATTAAAACAAACAAACACACACACATAAAACGTTAAAAAATGATGCAGGTTTGTTACTTAATTATACTACAAGAATCTGCCGATTTAGCGACAGAATAATAACCTTAGCAATGGAATGTATTTAAAAAAGTAAATTAGTTTAATTTAGCTACGGAAATGAAATCCATCGCTATAAATCCATCGACAAAGCGACGAAATTTTAAATCCGTCACTAGATTTGTATTTCTGTCGATAAATGCTTAATGTCAAAATTTTATTTTAATTTGATTCAAAATTTAATCATGTTTAAAAATATTAATTAATATTATTTCTAAAATATATGTTTTATTTTTAAAATATTATTTTTAAATTTAAATAATTATTATTTCATATTGACAGAAATATTAGTATGAAATTTCATATTAACATATTGATTCAAAACTACGTAGTTTTCATATTATAAGCAATTTAAATGTTATATAATTGATTTAGCATTATTATATAATACTAATTAATATAGTCTATATTAAGTAATATGAAACAATACATATTAAGTATATTTTTAACTAATAATTAAATATTATACAATATTCATTAAATATTTATTAATTTGCATTTAACCCTAATTTGAATAACATAATATCTATAACTAACAAATAATAAATCTCTAAGATAATACAAAATTGTGTTAATATTTATTTTTCAAAGTAATAAATAAATATTAATATTAAGTAATATAAATATAAATTAATATGTAAATAGCATAATATCTCTAACTAACAAATAATACATCTTAAATTTTAATATTAACTAATTAAAACACAATTTATTTATCTATAACAATAAAACTCCAAAATTACATAGTTTTGATACTATAAGCAATTTTAATGTTATATAATGATTTAGCATTATTATATAATACTAATTATATATGTATTAAGTAACATTAAACATTACATATTAATTATAGTTTTAATTAATAATTAAATATTATACAATATTCATTAAATATTTATTAATTTGCATTTAACCCTAATTTAAATAGCATAATATCTATAACTAACAAATAATAAATCTATAGGATAATAAAAATTATGTTAATATTTGTATGTTAAAGTAATAAATAAATAAATATTAATATTAAGTAGTAAATTTAAATTAATATATATATATATATATATATATATAGCATATATATCTAACTAATAAATAATACATCATAATTTCTAATATTAACTAATTAAAATACAATTTATATATCTATAACAACAAAAGTTCAAAACTACATAGTGTTGATACTATAAGCAATTTTAATGTTATATAATGATTTAACATTCTTATATAATACTAATTATATATGTATTAAGTAATATGAAACATTACATATTAAGTACAGTTTTAATTAATAATTAAATAATATATAATATTTATTAAGTTACATTTAATCCTAATTAATTTAAATAGGTTAAAATATTAATTGAAATAAGATATAGTCTTATGATGTAGACGAATATCAACTTTCAACATTAGTATCGAGTAAATATAATTTTTTTTGAAGGGATTAAGTAAATATAATGTTAAATATGAAATAAATAAGGTAGTAGAAAAAATTATATAATATTAATTTAGTATTAAATAAATAAAATCTAAACTATTAAATATAATAAAAATATATATTAATAACAAAATTATATGATTTTATATAAATTAATACTAAATAAATATAATGGAAAAAAGTAATATAGCTCAAAACTATGTAGTTTTCAGTGTTTTGGCACCCAATAACTGTAAACATATCCCCTTTCCTTGTTTTAGGTTTACCAGCGTCTCTCCCTCAATATTGTTATTCTTCTTCTTTTTCTTCTTCTTGTCTCGTTTTTTTTTTTTTTCTTTTCATCTCGAGACTCTACAAAATCATCACCGCTCCTCATAATTTCGGCCACCACCTCAAATTGTTTTTTAGTTGTTTTTAACCCTAAATAACCTAACTTTTATCTTAATGTTAATTTTGTGCTTCCTTATGCATCTGAGCTCTCAGCCAAGGATGTTAGCTTTCTTTTTTTCGTTCTTCTTTTGTTTCTTATTTATGTCTTTAAATGGGTAGTTACGATCTGGATCTTGCTTAGGTTTGAATATTATGGTGTTTGTTTGAGTAAATGTGTTATTTTGTTCATGTCGATAATGTTGACCTATTTCGTTTTAAGTAAATTGATATTTAAATGTTTGCTTATGGGTTTTAATTATATAGTTTGATTTATAATGCAGTTGAGACCTGGCAATGTCATTGAGACTAAAGGTAAGTTTTTTTCTTAATTTTTTTATCTGGGTTTATTTTTTTAACAATATGCAACTGATTGAATTTTATGGTGGATTCTGTGATGCAGGAAAAATTTATCAGGTAATTTTGGCTGTTAATTATGATTGTTCTTTAATGATTTCTGTTTAATTTTGAGTGATTTCGAATTTTTGAGTTGTGGATTTTTAGGTGTTGGAGGTGGAGCATAAGCAACGGGGAAGGGGAGGAGCATCTATGCAGGTTTGGATTTGTGTGAGTGTGAATTCTTTGTTTAAAAAACTTCCTACTGCTTTAGTGAGTACTGCTAAGTTTGAAGCTTTTTATTTGGTTTTGATTGATTAAATCAAATTGTGGCAGGTCATTTCAAATTAATTGCATTGGATTAATTGATTGTGATGGCGGTTCATTTTTTTTCTTTAATAAAACATAAGACCTAATTAAACTTGAAGCCAATTACTAATCTAGTAAATTTATGTCAATATTGTTTATTGTAAGTGGGTTTATTTAATGAGTTGGTGTTTAGAGAGGGCATTATATATTTTGTTTGTTCCATGCATGGCTGACTTTAACTAGCCTAGGAAATCTAAATCCACGTTCTCCTTTTTTTTTTTTAAACTAAAAATTGCTTTCTTTTGTCTCGACTTTTGCTTTGTATTTGCTTTCTTTCTGCTTTTCTTTTCTTTCTTTTGTTCAGTTAGTCGACATGGCCATGCATCATGTAGCTTTTTTTCAATAAGGTTAAACAAAGAAAATGGAGTAACTCAGCCATGTGACATCAGACTTTTATATAACTTTTATCCAACTTCTATGGATATTTTCAATTACCAAATTCTATGGATATTCACATCCTCCTTTTCCTTCTTCCTTGGTTTATTTTTTGAGGGATGAACGTCCAGATATTGTTGCATAACAACATGTTCAAATTAAACACAATTTAAAGCTTAACACCATTTTCATTACTTTTGAGCTTTTTTTTTAATAGTTTTTGAGCTTTTCGTTGATATGACGACATGCTTAAAATTTCATGCACCTTTCATTCAACAACTTTTAGTATTGCCTTCAAAGTGAATCCAATGGAAACTGAGTTAATGGTAGAAATAGAAGTGACTATGCTAAGATGATGAATCAAGGTCTTCATATATAGGTGTAGGCATCCGGTTCGATTGGCCCATGGTAGGGGGTGAAATGCTCGGTTTATTTGGCTCACAATGGAGTCTAATGATGAGAAATGCAAAACTTGAATATAAGAATAAAGCTCGAAACCTTCTTGAAGATGAACCTGAGAGCTTAAAACCCTAAAATCCAAGTCCAAACCCATAAATCGAGCCCAATCCCCCTTGGCCCATTAGGCCCAATATAGGGCTAGGTCAGATAGGCAACGCCTTTTTGAAGAGGCGATTGCCACATCACAAAGGCACTACCTTTGCAACAGCTATTTGCCTTTGCATTAAATGTAGAGGCAGTAATGGTGGCCAACTTGGTGGGTCTACCTTTGACTGAAACTTAGTCCTTTGCGTGAGGAAAGGATTTTTAGGAGAAGGGGAGGGCTAAAAGTGCAATGATGGGGGTAAAAAGTATAGGGGATGGGCTAGGCATGAGATTGAAAAGGGAGAAGAATATAGAGAAAGGGAAGGCTAGCAACTATTATCAATTTTGAAAAAAAAAGTTTCAGAGAAAAAGGAAAGATCATTTAAAGGAAGAAGGAGAATGTCTTGCATTCAAGTGGATTTTAACACCCACATCCAACACTAAAGACCAACTATTTTTGGAAAAGCTCATATTTTAGTAATGATTTTTATTCTTCTTTAATGTTAAAGTTATAGATTTGTATAACCTCTTACTTACTTGCTTGTTTACTCATTTCTTGTGTTCATTTCTTATGTTACGTCATGTTCTTAAGATGATCAATTAAGGTTTTAAGTGTAGTTGTGAGTTTTGCTCACTTACATTAGTTGGTGCTTGCTTGAAATAGAAGTTTATTTCTTTTTGAGAGTCACTCATGCCTACTGATTGGAAGAGGCATTGCCCCACTGCCATAAGGTGATCACCTTATCTACTTTAACAGGGTCTCGTACAACCTTGTTTTGATATTTTTTATAAATTATGCATGATTCGAATTTTTATGAATTCCTTTACTTTGTACTTTTATTTTTCTTTACATGATCATTTTTACTATTCTTTGGGTTAATATTCAAGTATTTGTATCTCTATTTGTATTGACTTGATTCATAAATTGACTTAAAGGTTTATTTTGTAGGATTTTACATGTTCCGGGAGCTAATATTTTGTTTATCACAAAGAATTAAGGTGATCTTGATCATCCAATTTTTAGCTCATGACCCTATTGGCCTTTAATTTACATTTATGAGTAGCTTAATGCTTGTTTACTTTTGGTTTAGTTTCCATACATTGTACTTTTATTTACATAAATTATTGTAATCCTTATTCCCTTCCCCCACTTGATTTGAATATTTTTTTGCTATTTATTATTTGTGATGAATTCTAGGACGAAATGCATGAAGTGGAATTAATGTGCAAGTTCAAACTTTAATATAAAATTTGACAAATTGTTTAAAGGCAATTGTAATTTGCATGTTAACAAGAAATAATTGAATAATTAAAGGTAATAAATTACAAAACAGAAATGAAGACCAATCGTAAGGTTGGGTGAGCATTCAAAAACCCATACCAAGTTTTTGAACCTATTATCTGATGATAACTTCTGGGAAACTCTGTGGAATCCAGTTGTCTTATAAATGTGTCTCGGCTTTTACTTGGGTGGCGACTCTGTCTCTGATTAAGCTTTAAAACCTATTTTGTATTTCTTAGTGGGCTTCGAGCCCACATAGTACCGTGGTCGCCAAACACTAGGGCACTCGCTAAATCTCACCGCCTATAGTGGCGACTCCACTAGAAATAGAGAAACTGATTCCAAGTGCTTTGTAATTTATCATCTTTATTGTTCCTTTATTTCTTTTTACATTTTGTTGTATTCATTACACTTTTTGCACACAATGGGCACTTCAGTCCCAATTAACATAATAATAATAATTATTTTACCACTTACATTTCACTTAAACTTGGTAGTGAAATATTTGATTATTGTCACTCATGACATGTGCTTATTCGTGTCCCATGGACCGTTGAGTGGAGAGAAGTATATGGATGTATATCATTGTGGGAGTCGAAGCCTATTACCCGAGACTTAAGCTCTTGTATTGACTTAGCAATTTTCCTTAGGAATTTTCCAATTGCATGTGTTTTATGCCCTCTAGTGGATCTTTAAAATAAAACCTGAGCCCATTATAAATGGACCTTATCAAGATAGGGCCTTTTATGATCACTTTTAGCCCATTTCAAGTGGATATGATCAAAATGGACCTTTTATGACCATTTGGGCTCACTTAAAATGGATATTGACAAGGTGGGCCTTGATGTCATTCTTGACCCTTTAAGGATGGACTTTGAATTTATTTAAAGAATTCAATACCTGTTTGAACCATTTTTAAGAGTTTTTTTGCATACGTCAGTTTTGTTATCCCCTGTTGATAATTAAAACCCATAAAAAAATTCCTAGGACAAGAAACACACCATTAAACACGCATGCGGAAGGAATAAAGGTGGAGGTTATCATTTTTAAAGCTTCATATTTTGTTTTTGTGTTATGTGTAAATTAAGTGTGTTTGTTTAGTTTTTTTCTTCTTTTCCTTAAATAATAAAATGAACTTATATATCATGCCTACTCATCATGCATAATTATGACATTCGGTCTTACAAATATAGATCCTTTAAGCTCCTCATCCTTTGAGCTCGTTTGGGTGGGTCTGATCTCATTTTGGCCATTTAATTAGAAGCTCAGAAATAGAAATGGAAAATGGTTTTGATCCTAAGGCCTTTAAAGCATAGTTTAAAGAAGAAGTATTTGTTGAAACTCAATTTATGATGAGAGAGATAATAGGGGAAATTACCAAACTAACCAAAGAAAAGCAGCTTGCACAACCGACTAACATAATTGATCTTGATGTTGAGATTTTGGTAAAAGAAAGGGAATAGGATGATGTGGCAATGCTAGCTGACCCAATAGGCAAGAAGAATATAAGCCAAGCTGAGAATATGGAACAGTCTGATTGGGCCAAGAATATGACCAAAGCCATGGCCCAAATGCAAATGATGATGAAAGAAAAAGGCATGGATGCTCTAATGGACTATATAAAATTTAAATCTGGATGAAGAGGATAATCCCTTACCTAAAAAATTTAAATTCCTTGACATGAAAAAGTACTCTAGAGCGAAGGACTCATATTTGCATTTAAAGTAATATGCGACTTATATGAAAGATACGGAATTGACTAGATCCCAAATACTCAAGTAGTTCCCTATGTCGTTAGAGGGTACACTGATCCATTGGTATTATACTTTGGAACTATATATCCAGTTTAATTGGAAGGAATTGTGTGTTGCGTTTGTGAAGCAGTATGTTCTTAATGTTCAATTGGAAATATCTTTAAGGGATTTGTAGAATACCAAACAGAGGTTCAATGAGTTCTTCACTTATTACTTAACTTGTTAGAGGGAGAAATTAGCTCAAATGAGACATAGGCCTACTGAGTTAAATCAATTGATGTTAGCAATAGAGGAGTGTGTTCTAGCTTTGTCTAAGAAGTTGAGGGACCTTGGGTTCCAAAATTTTAAAGAGTTGTACAAATTTAGGGTCCAGAAGGAGTCATATTTGGTCCAAGAGAAGAGATTCTTTGAGGGAAGATCTGGGGGTAAGGATGGAATTGGCCCAAGCAATAATGTGCAAATCAATACTATCAGGCAACCAAGTAGTAGTATGTAGATTAATGTTGTCAGCCAACCCTAAAGGTTTTCAAATTTAGGGTGGCCTCTTTCTAAAGTCCTTGACAATCTGATTGGGAAGAACTTGTTACGACCCTTGCCTTCATATCAACTATGCCAAACGCTAACCAGAAACTCTTTTACAAATTTCACCAGACCATTGGGTATGACACCAATAATTATGCCCGACTAAGGCATAAAATCCAAGACTTGGTTGATGCAGGTAAAATCACTAACCTCGAGACCTGAAAGCCAAACACTCAAAACAACCCTTTACCCAATTATTGAAATGTATCACCACTAAATGCTATGATCAATATCGGATTAACAAATGAACAAGTCCTTAATTCTTTTTTTAATGCCACTCTTAAGTTACCAAAATCGAGACCAAAAGACCTAAACCAAAATAAACAACCCATAGAGCTTACTATGCATGTTTTGGATATTTAGAGCTCCAATAATGAAGATGGGGGGCGGGCATATTGATTTGTGGGAAAATAATGAAACTAAAAAGAATTATTCGATTAGGAAAGTCAAAGAAAAAAGGGAAGAAATCATATCAACCAAGTTTGAACCAAAAAAGGCAGAAGATTCAAAAAAAAGAAGAAACTATCGCTAGTGTTTGGGAATTGCTTATGCATTCTAGGGACCACCAGGAAGCACTGGTTTTGGCGATGGACTAGAAAAAGTCTCTACTAGCTGTACCCTTAAACAAATAGTTGGTTCGTTAATGGAAACTCCTCAAAGAGCCATTGTATTTTTTGATGACGATTTACCATTAGAGGGAAGGGACCATCACAAAACTTTATTCACTAAAGCTGAAGTAAAAGGAAAGATGACCTACTATGTGATGGTAGATAATGGTTCTACCATTAATATGTGTCCATTAAAGATTCTACTAAAGTGGGGGTTGATGGTAGTAGACTTAAAACCTTACGAAGTGATTATCAAGGCTTATGATGACATGAAGAGGCTTGCTGAAGAGAAGTTCAAGGCTTTGGTCAACACAAGACTTATTGAGACTTAGGTTAAATTTCTTGTAATTGATATTCCTGTGGCCTCTGCTATCCTATTGAGAAAGCTATAGTTTCATCCTTTAGGTGGTGTGTCTTACATTATCCATCAGAAAATTAAGTTTCCACAGAAGGCAAGGTTATCACCATCTTTGTAGAAATTGAGGTTATTGTGGCTACTCTGAAGCTAGCTCCTAAAGAGATTCCTATAAGCCCAAGCTTTAAAGTCTACATGATTTATGAAGATGAGATGGATTAGAGGGTTCTGAACATAAAGAGCAATATAGACTTTCTTCCTAGTATGGGGCTAAGGAAGAACCAACAAGGTCTTCCTGAGTTTGTAGAGCTGAGATTTCCTATTTTAAAGTATGGGATTGGGTATTCTAGGACTGAGGATTTTGAAGATGAGGAAGATGTTGCTATTGATATTGAGAAGTAAGGACTATAGGATGTGTTTGCTAAAAAAGGCATCAGTTATCTATACACAGGAACTCCTAAGCCTTCGTTGATGGCTAAGGAGGTAATTCTAGGATTTGAGATCTTCGCTGAGTTTGTGGACAAAGTGAAGAAAGCTACTGCTGAAAAGACTCTTGTGGAAAAGCTAGTACCGACTAAGGGAGAGTTTGAGGAGAATATTGTTGCTTTAGAGTTAAAAGACGTCAATAGTCAGAACAAGGAGTTGGATCTCAAAACCTATGTTCTCAATTCCATCATAGATATTTTTTATGATGACTTTGATATTTCCCTTGCTACTGTATTTGAAACTAATGACTTTTTCTTTTCAAAAGTGAATGCAATGAAGTCTGACTTTGCTTATTTATGTGATGTGTTTCCTAATGGTTATTCTGTTTGTGATGATAATTTCATGCATATGTTTGACATTAATTCCATGCAAATTGAATAATTTAATTTAGGTACAAGTGATAACCTTAAAAAAATATTGCTTGCTTATGATTTAACTCATGATGAGAGAGAAAAATGAAAGAAACATTAAAAAGAAGATGAAAAGTATTTCCTTAGGGATATGAGGACATGTTGGGTATTGACAGGGAAATCATAGAGCAAAAGATCCCTACTTATCCTCATATATCGCTAGTAAAGCAAAAGAAAAGAAGATTAAGGCCAAAATAGGCTCTCTTGATAAAAGAAGTAGAAAAGTAGTTAAAGGCAAAATTTTTAGTAGTTAATGATACCTAGTGGTTAGCAAATATAATACCAGTCCCCAAGAAAGATGGTAGGGTTAGAATGTGCATGGATATAGAGACTTGAACAAGGCTTGCCCTAAGGATGATTTTTTGCTCCCACATATTAAAACACTTGTTGATAGTGCAACTTCCAGTGCAATGTACTCTTTCATGAATGGGTTCTTAAGATACAACTAAATCATAATGGTAGTAATAAATAAGTTAAAGAAATCTTTCACCACTGAGTGGGGCATCTATTATTATCTAGTAATGCCATTTGAATTAAAGAATGTAGGAGCCATTTATCAGAGGATGGTGACTACTCTATTACATGATATGATCCATAAAGAGATAGAAGTGTACGTTGATGATATGATGGTGAAGTCTGCAACTATAGAAGGACATTTTAAAGCTTTAGACAAGTTCTTGGCAATGACAGAAAAGTACAATCTCAAACTAAATTTGAAGAAGTGTGTTTTTAAGGTAATGTCTGGGAAACTACCGGGACATTTTATTAGTTAAAAAAGAAATAGAAGTGGACCTGAGCAAGGTTAAGGCAATTAGAGAAATGCCTGCATCAAAGAATGAAAAAGAAGTTAGGGGGTTCATTAGGCGATTATAGTAAATTAGTAGGTTTATAGCTAGGTTAACTATAATTTATGAGCCAATCTTTAAGCTTCTGAGGAAGAACTTACCAGTAATATGGGATGATAAGTGTCAATAATCCTTTGATGCTATTAAGAATTATTTAATGAATCCTCCAGTCTTACAGCCACCAAAACTAGGTAAACCCTTAATTCTTTATCTAGCATTTAAAATGGATATGATAAGGGCAATGTTAGCTTAGGAAAGTGAAGGGAAGGTTGAACATGTAGTGTATTACTTGAGTAAAAAGCTCATGCAGTACGAAACCCATTACAATCTTGTAGAGAAGACATGCCTAGCCATGATTTGGGTGACAAAGAAGCTCAGGCATTTCTTATATTCTTATAGAGTATAGGTGGTTTCTAAACATGATCCCCTCAAATAACCTTAACAAACTCCATCACTTATGGGAAATTTAGTTAGGTGGATAGTCCTGCTTACCAAATTCAATATAGACTATATAGCAAAGAAGGTAGTAAAAGGGAGGGTGGTAGAAGACTTGTTGGCTTAGAATCTAGTAGTTGATGAACAAAAATGGGAATTGGAGTTTCCTTATGAGCATCTGGGGGTAGTAGAGGTATAGGGATGGAAGATGCACTTTGATAAGCTGTCAACAATAAAGGGGTTGGTATTGGCATAATTATAATCACGCCAAAAGGAGAAATGATCCTGATGGTGAAAAGGCTTAAGTTCGAGGTGATAAATAATCAAGCTGTGTATGAAGCTTGGATCTTCAATTTGAAATCATTGCGTAGTTTGGGGGCAAAGGATGTCATTGTGTATGGGGATTATATACTGGTTATGAAATAAGCTTCTAAAGATTGAGAGGTGAAGGAAGACAAGTTGTATCTATATTGGGATTATTTGGCTACTATTTCACTATCCTTTGCCCAATGTAAATTTATTCATCTACCAAGAGAAGAGAATTAGATAGCATATGCCCTAGCTATATTAGCATTTATGTGGGAAAGTGGGAGACAAATAGAAGTTAAGCCTCTAATTTTAGTAAAATCCCAAAGCCCTTATTATGAAGAAATAAGGATAATGCCATTTGATACTACCACAAAAAAGCCTTAGTTTTATAATCTATAGTGATATTTGGAAACAGAGCAGTTCCTTAAGGATGCTGACAAGAAAGAAGGGATGTCACTGCAAATGCTATTTTAGCAATTTATCAACTATAATGGGATGCTATATAAGAGAATGCCAATTGGGGTTCACTTGAGATGAGTTGACAAAGATGAAGCTCAAAAACTTATAGAAGGAATTCATGAAGTTATGTGGGCCATGCATGAATGGTATAGTATTGGCAAAGAAGATAACTCATTAGGGCTACTTTTGGTTGACCATGGAAATATATTATGTCAAGTCTATAAAGAAATACTATAACTATTTAGCTTATGGGGATGTGAGTCACCTACCTTCAATGGAGCTTTAAGGAATAACTTTCTTTTGGCCCTTTGTTGTTTAAGGAATTCCTATTTTAGGAGAGGTAAGGTCGAGAGTGTCAAACAGTCATTGATACATCGTAGTGGTGATTGATTATTTCTAAATAGGTCCAAGTTAAATCTTATACCACTGTCGGCTCCAAGTAGATAGCGAGATTCATTGAGAAAAACATAATCTACGGATACAGGTTACCTCACCATATTATCACTGATAATGGTGTTCAATTTTGGGTGGAGATAGCAACATTGTTAAAAGAATATAAGATTTAGCATCATAGGTCATCTCTATATAAGCCACAAGGGAATGCGGCAGTGGAAGCTGCAAATAAGAATGTAAAGAAGATCTTGGCTAAGATGATAGAGAATTACCAGGATTGGGTGGATTATCTACAATTTGCATTATGGGGATACAAAAATATACTAAAATGTTGATATAGGTCACTTTTTATTCCTTAGTATATAGGTGTGAAGTTATGTTACCAATATAGGTTAAGATTTGATCACTGAGGGTACTCTTAGAGTTTAAAATCCTTAGGTACTAATGATGGAAAGTCAATTGGCACAGCTAACGTTGTTATATGGGAAGAGGATGAAGTCTATGTATCATTCTCAACTATATTAGAAAAGGATTGTTTGAGCTTACAATAAGAAAATCAAGCCAAGGAAGATAAAAAAGGTGATTTAGTGTTGAAGCTTACGAAGCCGATAATGTCTGACTCGCGAGGAAAGTTTAAGCCAAATTGGGAAGGTCTTTATATGGAAAAAAAAGTTATTTTCCAAGGGTGCTATTATCCTGTTTAATATGGAATGGAATGAATTTAGAGAGACTATTAACTTGGACAAGCTTAAGAAGTACTTTCTGTAAAAGTCTCGTTAAAAAGAAAACCTTAAAAAGGGGTTGTCTAGGTAAAAGTTAAGGATAAAAAAAATGAATAAAATAAAAATTCTAATTTATTGAAAACCTTGAGAAAGGCAGTCCAGGAAAAAATTATAAACATATAAAAGGAGAGAGAGAGAAAAAATGATTACTTGGAAAACTTGCAAGGGTTAACTAATAATATGAGATACATAAGAAACGAAAATTATATTCATATTGTGCTTAAATTAAATGAAATAAATTGCTTTAATTACTGTTAAATGTTGTGTTAAGTTTCCATTATAAACTGTTTAACTACAGAAAAGGAAACTCTATCTAACAAAACGGAAATGATGATTAAATTCTTAAGCTAATTTTGCTTTCTCTTCTTTTATTGAGAACCTCGAGTACTCGATGCTTGCAACTCTCTTATCCTTTTGTTTTTAATAAACTCATTTTTCTGTTTATTGTAATTGAATTCATGCCTTGTACTGCTAATTGGTGGATGGATCTTTACTATAGTTAATGTTCCTCTAGATGGTTCTATGAGGCTAAGTAGCAACTACATTGTCTAGGAAGTTTTAAGAGAGGGGTCCTAGTTTAAATTCATGCACCAGCCCCACAATCAGTTGTTTCTGCCCATACTGACAATAAAGATGGGTAGGGTTATAGAATATAGAGAAATAGAGGCTGGCAATGGAAACACAGTAAGTGTAAGAAAAGATGGTCACATACTATAACCTCCACTATGGACACATCCGTTAGATTAGAGTATTGAGGAATGTCAATAGCCAACCTTGGGCATCTTCTGGTATAGGATGCTGCTTTCTGTTCAGCAATGCTTGGCTTTATAGCATGCAACATCTTAAGAGGGTTCAAGCAATTCTAATTTCTCATGAAACCATATCTATAAAAGTGTTAAGTAGGCGGATGCAATGATATAATGATAAAGGAACAAGGATCTAAAGGAAAGGAACTTACCTCTAACAGAAGTGGGCTTTCAGAGAATCACCTAGATTTTTTTAAAGTTATCTAGTCTAATAATGGTTTCTACTAAAATGAGAGGGAAAGGGTTAAGTTTTACTTCCACTTGATCCAAGAGGTGGAGGATTTTTTAATCAT
This sequence comes from Mallotus nudiflorus, assembly GCA_947683625.1. Classification (NCBI taxonomy): domain Eukaryota; kingdom Viridiplantae; phylum Streptophyta; class Magnoliopsida; order Malpighiales; family Euphorbiaceae; genus Mallotus; species Mallotus nudiflorus. Next base: position 2,705,369 of record CANTUR010000142.1, read on the forward strand.
AATTTCTAGAAAGGGAAATAAGTAGGAATTGGGCATACAAGCAGAAGGCCATCATTTGGGACCAATAGGCTTTTGTCCTATCTATGCCCAGATAGTTTTAAAGAAGGGTTCTAATGTGCTATCTAAGCTAAGAATGTAGTAAGATAAAGACTGGGGTGGAAGATTGAACATCTGGGCCATCTGATACTGGATAGAGTATAAGTATGGAATTCTAAGGTTAGGGATTACAAATTGGCAAGTGGAATCCATGTGACAACCTAGAATTGCTTCGAATTCCTCTGGTAGGGGACATAGTTCTACTGTGTTATATCAAAAGACATGTTTATGAGGATCCTAAAGCTGGGCTACAACGTGGAGGAAAAGGGAAGTTGATTCTCCTAGCATGTAATGATCTAAAGATTAAAAGGTGGAATAACTCAAATTTGATCCACTATCTAAGCTTTTTAAGATTGGTTGTAGCAGTTTAAGACTTCTTTTAGTCATAATTTAAGCTTTTGGAGGTATCTAGAGAAAGAAAATGGAGGTTTGAGAAGAAGATGTTCAAAAATGGAGCTAAAAGTAAAGAGTTAAGGATCTAAAGAGAGGGAACTGACTTAACACTAAGATGATCACCTCATCAAAGAGGCAACACCTTAGTACGAAAAGGCAATCACCTCTTTAATAAAAAAAATAAAAGAGGTGATTGTCCCTCCAACAACACATGGCTAAAATTCTCGATGGAATTACGTAGTTTCAACTTTAAAATCAAAACTCAGTAGCCTAAAAAGGGATTCATATAATCATAGATGTTAAATCATATATGAAGATTAAGGTTTATTAAAATGAAAGTTAAATTCTGCAAATATCCAACTAGAATAAGATGTGAAAATGCTATAATATCATAATTAAATAAGTAAAGATAGCAGTATCAAAGAAACAACTAATAGGCCTTAATCTATCAAGCATCCAACTTAGTGCCCTCATGATCATTCCCCCTTCCGGTACCATCATCACCTCCATCTTCGTCCTCATCATCTGCATCCTCATCAATCTAAAGCACCTCGATTTAATGCTTGAGGGTGGCAATCCTCGTCTAGCTAGCCTCATCACAATCTTGTTTGAGCAAATTGAAGGTTAGTAAATCATACAAGCACGCATATACATAGATGTAAGAAGAATAATTACCCTTAATTGCTAGGTAATATCTAGCATATAATCCCTTTGAGCCTCAATCATCTTATACATGTGTAGACCTTACTCCAAGGGAATTTATATTATTGATAGAATGTTAGAACTAACAAACATGTTAAGAATGATTCAAGAAATAGGTTAAAAGCAAGCTCATGTGAGTATGCCACCAGGGGTACATACGGGTGTGAGATCCCTATCCGGGGTCAAGAATTAATGCTAGAACCATAGGGGTTAAAAGTATAAGTGAAATTTCAGGTAACCAATTATGAGCTAGGGGTAGCAGGGGGCATTTTTTTCTCCGTCGTAACTAAAGTAGCCTCTCTGCTCGGATCAATATAGGGTCTCTAAAGATCTCTCTATCGTGTTTGAGGCCTGGCCCGGGGTACAGGTCAAGTAGCTCTAGCTTAAAAATGAGAAGTCATGTCAGAGTATGACAATTAAATGCAAGTTGAGCATTAGACACTTACCTAAGAGCTAGAGGTAGTAAATAGAGGTACTATCGATAGGAGGTGAGTTCGTATGAACTCTAAATAACAACTCTTAATTCGTATAGTGTAATCCATAGCCGGCTCTCTAGCAATGGCCTGATCAAGCTTGGAACCCTTTAACTTAGGCATTCAGAGCATGCTTCTAGGAGGGGACTTAGGAACACACCTTGCCTTAGCTCCCTCATTCTAGTTAAGGACCTACTCACTAAGATACCACACCCAATAGCTTGGGCCATGAAGAAGAACTCTCCTTTAGGCTAATGGTTTGGAGTGAGTCATCTCTGCATTCCATCCATTCTCAGGCCCCCATAAATCATTCTGAATCTACAAATAGGGCACCGACATGTAAGTGAGTTAAATTCATAAAATTCCTAATATGATTATAAATGTTGTAGGTACCACATCTTATATCAGAGAGTTCAGGTGTTGTTGATGGATGTGCACTCGAGCTAGATGCCTCTTCAAGACACAACTGGTACCCCACCTTCATATAGCAAGAAAATCATTTCCTACACCTGTTACTCCTATAAGCAACTCTATCTCTAGTGCCCAAACCTGCTAAAGAAACATTGTTAACATATGTTGGTAGATAATTATCGAAATGAATTAGGAGGAAAAAGGGGAAAATATATTTTTATAATGAAAAAAAGGAGTTTAAATATTTCGAAAAGAGGAATTCAAAAAGCAAGAAGGAGAAAGGTGTTGTAAACAATAAAAATGGAGACAATAATGAATAAAAATGGTAGATTTCCTTAGGTGTCTCTTGAAAATTGATGTCATAGAATGAAGGTTTTCTAGCTGACGTTTTAAATTGAGCCATGTATCAGGCCGGGAAAACTCAAGAATTATATTTTGAATAGGTAATTGATGACATTTGATAAAATTCCCAAAAATAATATTTAAGAAGTGACTAGTCAGGTTGTATCCCCAAAGTTCACATTTTGAGAAGTGTTTGGTCAGGTTTGAATCCCTAAAGTACATATTTTTTTGAGTGACTGGTCGGGTTGTATCCCCAAAGTTCACAGTTTAAGAAGTGACTGGCCAGGTTGTATCCCTGAAGTTCACATTTTAAGAAGTGTCTGGTCAGGTTTGAATCCTTGAAGTGCATATTTTTCTGAGTGACTTATCAGGTTATATCCTCGAAGTTCATGGTTCAAGAAGTGATTAGTTGGGTTATATCCTTGAAGTTCACATTTCAAGAAGTGTTTGGTCAGGTTTGAATCCCCGAAGTGCATATTTTCTAAGTGACTGGTCAAGTTTGAATCCTCAAAGTTCACATTTCAAGAAGTGACTCGTTAAGTTTGAATCCCTGAAGTTCACATTTCAAATAGTGTATGGTCGGGTTTGAATCCCTGAAGTGCACATTTTTTTGAGTGACTAGTCGGGTTGTATCCTTGAAGTTCATAATTCACAAAGTGATAGGTTTGGTTGTATCCCCAAACTTCACATTTTAAGAAGTGATTGATCGAGCTAGGAAAACCCAAGAATCACATTTTAAATGAGTGGTTGATTGAGCTAGGAAAACCCAAGAATCATATTTTAAAGAAGTGGAGTATTAGGCCAAGAAAACCCGAGAATCATGTTTCAGAGGAGTGGAGTATTAGGCCAGGAAAACTTGATAATCAAGTTTTAGTTGAATGGTGTATCAGGCCAGGAAAACCCGAGAATCATGTTTCAGATGAGTGGTGTATTGGGCTAGAAAAACCCAAGAATCATGCTTTTAAATGACTTATCAAACATTAATGAGTGGCTGATTAAGCCAAGAAAACCCGAGGATCATGGTTACATTTTAAGTAGAGGAATTCATCTCTCAAGTGGAAACTCAGGAGTCAAGTATATTGTTTATTATTTTTTTCTTGTGTTATGCGTGTGATTTTTTTTGAAAAATCGTTGTTGTGCATATGGTTTTTCAAAAAATTAGGGGGCAAACTGTAGACACTTGGTTCAATCAGCCCGTGATAGGGGGCGAATTGTAGATGCTTAGTTTGATTGGCCTGCAGTGGAGCCCAATGATGAGAAATTCAAAACTTGAAAGCAAGAAAGAAGCCTAAAACCTTTTTGAAAGTAAACCTAAGAGCTTAAAACCCTAAAATCCAAGCCCAAACCCATAAAGCAAGCCCAATCCCCCTCGGCCCAGTAGGTCCAATGTAGAGCTGGGCTAGAGAGCAATACCTTTTTGAAGAGGTAATTGCCTCATCACAAAGGCGCCACCTCTACAGCAGCCACTTGCCTCTACATTTAATATAGAGACAGTAATGGTGGCCAACTTGGTGGACCCACCTTCGATTGAAACTCAATCCTTTGTGTGAGGAGATGATTTTTAGGAGAATGGGAGGGCTAAAAAGTGCAATGATGAGGGTAAAAGTATAAGGGATGGGCTAGGCATGAGATTAAAAAGGGGGAAGAAGAGGGAGAAAGGGGATATTAGCAATCGTTATCAATTTTGGAAAAACAATTTTAGAGAAAAATGAGAGAAGAGAGCTCTGGAATAAGAAGGAAAAATGTTCTTGAGTAAGAAAAGAAGGGATTAAACTCAAAAAGATCACCTCTCTTGAAGGAAAAAGGAGAAGGTTTTGCATTCAAGTGGAGTTTAACACCCGCATCCAACTCCGAGGACCAACTATTTTTGGAAAAGCTCATATTTCAGTAATGATTTTATTCATCTTCAATGTTAAAGTTATAGATTTGCATAACCTCTTACTTACTTGCTTGTTTACTTATTTCTCGTGTTCATTGCTTGTGTTATGCCATGTTCTTAATTTGATCCCTTAATGTTTTAAGTGTAGTTATGAGTTTTGCTCACTTATATTAGTTGTTGCTTGCTTGAAATAGAAGTTTGTTGCTTTTTGAGAGGCACTTGTACCTGTTGATCGGGCGACGCCATCAGGTGATTGCCTCATGGATAAGGCGATTGCCACTCTGACAGGGTCTCACACGACCTTGTTTTGATATTTCTTGTACATTATGCATGATTCGAATTTTTATGAACTCCCTTACTTTTGTACTTTTATTTTCTTTACATGATCATTTTTACTATTTTGTTTGGGGTTAATATTCAACTATTTGTAATATCTATTTGTATTGACTTTATTTATAATTGACTTGATGGTTCCTTTTGTAGGATTTTACATGTTCCGGGAGTTAATATTTTGTTTATCATAGTGAATTGGGGTGATTTTGATCATCCAATTTTTAGCTCATGACCCTCTTGGCCTTTTATTTATGTAGCTTAATGCTTGTTTACTTTTAGTTTATTTTAGTTTATTTCTTGTTTATTATACTTTTCTTTGTACAAATTATTGTAATCCTTAATCTCTTCCCCCACTCGATTTGAATTTTTTTGCTATTTATTATTTGTGATGAATGATAGGACCAAATGCATGAAGTGGAATCAATCTGCAAGTTCAAACTTTAATAGAAAATTTGACAAATTGTTTGAAGGCATTTGTAATTTGCATGTTAATAAAAAAATAATTGAATAATTAAAGATAATAAATTACAAAACATAAATGGAGGCCAACCACAAGGTTGTGTGGACATTTAAAAGCCCATACTCAGTTTCTGAATGCATTCTCTAATGACGACTTTTGGAAACCTCTATGGAATCCAGTAGCTATATAAGTGTGTCCCAATTTTTACTTGGGTGGCGACTCTGTCCCTAATTAGGCTATAAAACATATTTTATATTCTCAATGGGTTTCAAGACCACATAGTGATGTGGTAGTCAAATCTTTGGACATATGCTAAACACTGCTGCCTACAATAGGTCTTTGACGAATAAAATTCTTTGAAAGATTTTGAATGAGCTAGTGAGAGAAAACCTATCATTTTCACAAGTACAATGCTGACTGCTTATTCCTAATAATAAAATTCAGATTCTAATGGGGGAAGAAAAAGGAAAATTAGCTGGTCTTATCATCTGATCAAGTTGAACTCAGTTTTGTGGAAGATTCAGACTTCTGCAGATTACACTAAATTATAAAAAACTCAACCTTTTATGGAAGATGCAGACTTCTGCAGAGTACAATGCTGATGCAAATAGTTCTATTTTTACCTTTTGTTGTCTTTGAGAGGCTTATCATTTTAAAAAAAGGGGAGTATTTACATTGGTTAACCTAGATTCATATTTTTGTTTTCATTTTGTGGGGATCCTTGACTATTTTCTAACTTGCAACTGTTGTCATTTTTGTTTGCGCAGTGGAATTTTTTGCCCTTTATGTTGCCTGGTGCCAAGTTGCTTTGTCTTATTTCTCTTGTTTTATGTTATTTTATACATTGCTTCAGCAGTTATCTTTCTTTCCATAATTTTTTTTACAATATAATCACACATCTATTTTCTATTTAACTGCTGTATCTGCGTTTTCATTTTGGATGTAATTTTTCTATGATCTGTCTATATTATGGTTGTTTGGAGTTGGAACCTAGAGGTGCTTTGTTTCTGTCGATTGATAGATTGGAGCTAACTATGTTTTTTATGGAAGCTATTTCTTAAATATTTAATTACTTTGTATGAAAAACTTTTAGAGTAATAAATAGCTTTGCAGAAGGTTCTTATAGAATTATGATGACGTGCTGTGCTAGTGTCTTATTTATATGTACATGGTTAAATGAAATGTTACTTTGTGTTGTTTATAGATTTGGTGTGATTTCTGACCGCCTCTGGGTCAGCTCCTTTGCTTTGTGAGCTGCTTTTGAGTTGCTTCAGGAATTGGGATTCGGGTAACCTCGTGTGGGATATGTTGGCACATGGACGATGAGGCTTTATATGACATCTGCTTCCTGCTTCCGCACTCTCAAGCGTGCTACTCCAACCTGTAAGTTCACATTAAGGCCTTTAATTTAGTTGGTTCATAATTTTATTTAGTTGGCTATAGATTTATTTTTTTTTTAGCAATACACACATTCAACTTTTAAACTTATAGACTTTTTAATTTTAGATTCCTAAAGTTTCATTTTATATATTTAAACCTTTGAAATTTATAAATTTGAAATTTTAATCCTTTTGTCAATTTTTTAACATAAATTATTTTTTTTGATCCCTGAAGTTTTATATTTCTAATATTTATACCATATTTTCCTTTTTAATATTTATATCACTTTTAAATTTTTTAACCGATAAATAATAAATTTACTTATTTTAATTTCTAATATTTTAAATTATTATATAAATTATTATTTAATTTTAAAATAAACAAACAAGTTAATGCTATTATGCTAAATTTTAAAAAAATTATAAAAATACTAATGTTTTCACAATATTTTAAATTATTGTGAATAAATTTTTATAATAAAAAAAATTTTCATTTACCCAAAAAGCATGATAAAAAAATGAAAATTAAGATAACGATTATAAAAGTTTGAGTTGGTTGGAAAATCTATTATCTTTTTTTGTGATACACAAAAATGTATTAATATCCACTATTTATAAAAGTTATATTGTAAATAATTATTCACAATAATTTAATTAAAATTTTGTAAAAAAACAAAAATATATATTGAAAATATAAAATTTAAATTTTAAAAAATTAAAAAATATTTTTTTATCATAATCTCTTTTAATTATGGTATTCTTTTTCATCTTAATATTTTATTTTAAAAATATAATATTTTTTTTTGAAAAATAGTAATTTTGTTATAATTTTTTTAATCTTAACATTAACTTATTTATTTATTTGTAAAATTATTTAAAAATGTATATAAATTTATATTTTTAATTTAAAATATTAGAAATTAAAATATATAAATTTATTTTTTACCATGAAAATTTTTTAAGAGTGATATAGGTATTAAAAGGTAAAAAAGGTATAAATGTTAGAAATATAAAACTTTAAGGACCAAAATGAAATAATTTTTGTTAAAAAATTGACATAAAGGTTTAAAAATTTAAATTCGTGAAGTTCGAGGACTTAAATATATAAAATAAAACTTTAAAATCCTAAAGTTAAAATGTCGATAAGTTTAGGAGTCTCAATATATATTTTAACTTTTTTTTTAATCTATGTTAGTTGATATTTTTTAAAAATTATTTTATTTTTTGTTATTACATGTAGTTCAAGGTTGAAGATCATTGATTTATTTTTTTTCCCTTGGTTTTGTATTGCAGGTTTTGTATTGGCATAGATCATTTGGACTTATTATTATTTGTAGTTTAGTATAGAAATAATAGTGAATTTAATTTTCTTGCAAGTTTTTTTTAACAATGTATTGAATTTATGATTATATATATATATATATATATTTATTATCATAAAATCTATAGCCTAGCAATGAAATAAAAATTATATATAGAAAATACTAATATTTAGCGACAGATTTTTAATTCCATTGCTAAATATACTACTTTAGAGAATTCAGAATTTTGTAGTCCGTCACTAAATTTAGTGAGGTGCACTTTACTTATGGAAAAATTTTCATTACAAATCCGTTGCTAACTGCCTTAGCAATGGAATTCTTCATCACTAAACAATTAAAAATCCATCGCTAAATCTTCAATTTCTTGCAGTACTAGTATAGGTTCATTAACAATAAACTATATGTTCATAAATTTTTGTTTAATATTACTATATTAAACTAATAATGTTAATTAATAATATTGTTAACAAATACTAATTATTAATTAAGGTTGATTACAATTTGTCTAACCCTTTGCACCTAAGTAAGCTTTCTATTCGTGGGTTTACCTAGAGTGTGTTTATTTTATAAAAAATGATATTGAGAATCATAATCGAAGTGAACAATTATGATTTCTAGTGTTTAGTTGGCTAAAATTAATATAAGAATGAAAATATGATTCCCTCATCAATAAGAATCACCATTATCCTCTTGTTCTTAAAGAATAGCTTTTCAATTCCTTTAGAAATCAAGTCAAATCAATTATAAATTAGTCAAATATTTAAATATTAACATTTATTTTTTTAAAATTTATAGATGAAACATATAAATTAATAAAAATATGCATTAAATGGTTGAATAAAAAATATTTATCAAAAGTAAATAATTGTTATAATTTTTTTACAAATTATATTTTTATAAATAAATATTTTATAATACATAATTATAATATTAATTTTTAATATATAAAAATAATTATAATGTTAATTTTTATATATAAAAAATAATTACAAAAATATTTTATTATAAAAGAAATTTTAGTTGTAAAATGATATTTAGTTCTCATTCTCATTACCATTCTCTATTAAAATCAAATACCTTTTTCAAATTTTCATTCCTTTCCCATTATTTTTCATTCCAATTCAAATTCCAATTTCGGAGTACAAACAAAACACTCTCTTAGTTAAACCATCTTTAGTCAAAAATTGTAAAAAATTATACATCACTCGTTGCAGTTTGGAATGAAGAAGGAAGGTCATCTAAGTAATGGGAAATAGGTAAATTTATTCTTGTTCCTCCACACATGTTCATAACTTGTAATGATAAGTTCATCCAATATAAGAATACATCTAGAAATTTTATGTCTCATTGCACATATTACTTCATTCAAGTATTTTGTGATCTAAAGCATAACCACAGCACAACACAACACAACTCAACACCACCAATGATCATGTCTTCTCACTTCCTCTCTACCTTACCTTCTAGTACCACCTTCTGCAGATCATCTTCCGCTATAACTAATCCTCTACTTTTCTATGGCAAGTTATTCTTTTTCTTTTTAGCCCTTTTCTTTATTAACTTCTTTACATAGGCATTCATATTTCATAGTTTTCTAGAGTGATAATCTTCTCTCAATTTTAAGATTCTTAAATGTTTTTTTTCTTAACAATTCGTAAGTTGAAGATGAGCAAATGAAGCACATTGTATAGCTCAATCAAATAACTAAAAAAACACTTATTTTTTTTATTTACACATGTGATGGACACCTGATCTATATTGCAATATAGATAGGGGACCATAATATAATTTGCCAGAGTCTAAGATTCTATAAAGAAAGCATGCTAATTGAGGAAAAATAGTAACTCTCATATTTGAATAAGGAATCCCTCAGATTCTTATATATATATCCCTCATATTCTTTCATTTCATTATATTTTATTCAATTCAATCTATTCTTTTATCTCAAGTACATCGATTTGACTTATGTATCAGAAATCTTATAGGAGAAATCCCAAAAGTCATCCTAATTGTTTGACTTCACAAAATTCAAACTCAAAATTCACAATGAAACTAAAAAATATATTACTGATGAAGGTTACAATGTGTTAAATATAAGATATAATAGAAAAATATAAGTACTGAAACTATATAATAGGAGTTGTACAACAAACATAACTCTAACCAAACACAACTATACAAGATTAGATTAACACTCTCCCATAAGCTTATGGGGTACAAGATGTAGCCAAAGCTTGGACAAGAACCGATGAAACTAATCTTTAGGAAGAGGCTTCATTAGGATGTCTGCTAGCTGGTCAACCAAAGAGACAACAGAGATAGTGAGCAATCATTGCTGAACCTGCTGGCGCACAAAATGGAAGTTGACTTCTATATGACGAGTCCAAGCTTGGAATATTGGGTTAGACGATAAGAACATTACACTCACATTGTCACACTGAATGTGAGGCAGATAAGAAAGAGTGACACCAAGCTGGGAGAGTAAAGATTTTAGCCACTTTATCTCAACACTAACATTTTCCATTACTTTAAATTCTAATTCCTTTTAGAAGAAGGTGATTGTCTACTATTTCCTTGAATTCTAGACCACCAAATTTTTCCAAGATAGATGCGATAGCCTTCAGTTAAGTGCCTATCATCAGGACAATTAGCCCAGTCCACATCACTAAAGGCTTAAAGTTGCAACGGAGAAGACTTAGTAATGAATAAAATTTATGACACAGTTCCTTGAAGATAATGGAGAATCCACTTGGGAGCTTGAAGATGAATGGTGGTCAGTGTGTGCATGTATTGGCATAACTTAATAAGTAAATATGACAAGTCGGGTCTCGTTAATATTACATACAGTAAGCTACCACAAACCATGCAAACTGAATGGCTTTAGAAGAATCCAAGAGCTTGCTCTCATGTTTAGACAATGACTGACTGGAGACCATTGAAGTTGGGGAAGGCTTATAATGTTACATCCTATAATTTTTAAGTATATCTTGGAGATAAGAATGCTAAGACAATAAAATGCTATTAGGACATGGATGAACCTGAACCCTAAGAAAGTAGTGCAAGGAACCCAAATTGAGAAGAGAGAAGGATGCTGATAATTTATCAATAATAAATTAAAGAAAAGCTGAATTATTGCCTGTGATCACTACATCATCAATGTATACCAATAGAAAACATCATTGAGCATTCTTTTGATATAGAAACAGAGAAGAATTAATATTAGAATTAACAAATCTAATGGAAAATAGAAAAGGACTCAGCTCATTATACCATGCACGAGGAACTTGCTTCAAGCCATATAGGGGCTTGTTTAACTTATAAACATTGTTGGGTTTGTCAGAATTTATAAAGCCTTGAGGCTAAACCATGTATACTGTTTTGGCAAGATCACCATTTAGAAAATCATTACTTATATCAAGTTATCAAAGAGACCACCCCCAAGAGATTGCAAGAGATAAAATAGTATGAATTGTTTGAGGTTTAATCACTGGGCTAAACATTTTTTTGTAGTCAATACCATATTCTTGGCTGTAACTATGGGCAGTTGGACATGCTTTTAATCTATTAATACTGCCATTAGTCTTCCTTTTAATTTTGAAAATCCATTTATTGCCAATTACATTCCCTATCAGTGGTGGTGGTACATGATGAGTGTGAAAAATGCATTATTTTAAGTAGTCTTTATGTTAGGATTAGATGCAATTTCAGTTAAGTTTGCGTTTCTTTTATTCAGTTTTTTTAGTTAAGTACTTAATGCATGTCTTGTGTGTTTATTTATTTTTATATATTAGTTGGTTCATTTTTGGTTGATTTTTATGTAGTTAGGAAAGTCAAAGAACAGTTGAAGAAGGTTACATGGGAGCTGTGGGCACTTGAAGTGGGCTAAAAAAAAGTAATGGAGGTTGATATGCTAAAATTTTGAAGAAGTGATGTGCATGGCCATGCGCAAAATGCACAAGGTTGTGCGACTTGGTGATTGGGAAATTTAGAGTTGAATTTAATTGCTAACTCATAAGGGACAAGATGGAGATTTCGCGTGGCTATAACCTTAGGGTTGGTAATTAGGGTTTTATAAAAGGGTAGCCACCAGAAATAAGGGGGGAATATTTCATCAATTTTGATATACATTCTCTTAGAGCAGTTTTGGAGAGAACAAGGATTTTTCTTGCTTATGTTAGTTTTGGAGATTTGAGAATAAGAATTGAAGAACATCAAGCTTCCTATTGAACATGGGGTTTCTTTTATTCAATTACGTTTATTCGTTCTTAATTTTGATTTAATGATGATTTCTATTTTCTTTTATTCTTCTTATTTGTCTCTTAAAATTAACATGAGTAGCTAAATTCTTAGTTAGGGTTCTTATTGCAATTCAACCATGGGCTAATCACAATTAAACCTAAGCCATTAATCTAGATCCTTTGGTTATTGTTGAACTTAATGTCTTCTTAGGATTGATCACCCTTTGATTGAATATACACAATAAAACTTGATTAAGAGATGGGTTATATTAGATTTAAACAATAACCTGTTAGATGCTTTCTTAGTTGAGAAACACTTAAGTAACTAATATTGATTAAGGGTTGGTGCTTAAACTGGGTTAACCGAACACTTAGTAGCTGAGAGCTTTAAATCTAAGAATGTCAATTTACTTGGTTAATCATAGGGTTGTCTTAGGAGGAAAACCTATGATTCTTGAGAAACCTTTAAATTGGATTAAGGTTAGGTATGGCTTAGCAGTTAATTGATCTTAAATAAAGGTTGAATTGGTAATAAGAACCCTAGCTCTCTAAAGTGATTGTTATTTCATTATGATTTTTTTGTGTTTTGTCTTAGTTTAATTAAAAATACCCTTTTTCATTGTTTAAACAAAAAAATAAAACTAGTATCACTGTAGTCAATCTACAATATCTATAAGATCGATATTTAATTACTACTTGTATGAATCCGTATACTTGTGGAAACCCATAAAATTTTTGGCGCCATTGTCGGGAATTGCCAAATTGATATTGTTGAGAATTTTGTGTTGTTTGATTTAGACATTATTTTTTTTACTTTTGTTTTTATTTTTTTGGTTTTACAAGAACTCTTGTTGTTGCATTCACACAACGCATGGCACAAGCAGACAAGGAGCCCAGTTAATACCACTTGATTTAAAGATTGAAAAAACTATTCATAGAAGGAGAAGACAGAGTAGAGATAGGATGAACAGAGGGGAAGATGAATGAAACCCGCCTTTGGGGGGTAGGGAAGCACACAATGGACAAGATGTCCAAAATGGGTAGGTTGCCCACAGAACTATGAGGGACTTTGTGAGTCCCAATGTCTAAGGTGACCAAAATCCAATTGTAAGGTTGGTGGTTACTGCAAACAACTTTGAAATCAAACCTGCCATGATCCAAATGATTCAAAACTCACAGTTTAGTGGCTTGCCACATGAGGATTCAATTGGTCACATGACAAGATTTTTGGAGTATTGTTCGACCTTTAAGATGAATAGAGTACATCCAAAAGCAATCAGGCTCATTTTTTTCCATTTTCATTGATGGATAAAGCAAAAAGATGGTTCATTAGTTTGGCACCTAACTCTATAAACACATGGCAGGAGCTTTATATAGCCTTTTTCAATAAGTACTTTCCACCAGCTAAAGTACTCAAAATTATAAATGAAATCAACTCTTTCTATCAAAAAGATTATGAAATTTGTTATGAGTGTTGGGAATGATTCAAGGATCTTCAATGGTAATGTCCACCACAGTTGATTCCTTCATGGGATTTGGCATAGTCTTTTTACAAGGGTGTCAATCCCGTAGTGAGAGCAAACATAGATGCATCATCAGGAGGAACTATCATGTTTAAGACACCAGAAGATGCCTCGGAGCTTTTTGAAGAAATGGCTAATACCCAAAGCTTTTGGTCTAATGAGAGAGCTAATCCAAAGAGAGGGGGAGTAATTAAAGTTAACAGTTTGATGATGTTAAATACAAAGATGGATGCTTTATCTAAAAGAATGGATAAAATGAATATCAATGCCATATCTAACTTGTCTTCCTCTTGTGAATTATGTCAGGACAGTCATCCGACTATAGAGTGTTAAATGATGCAAAGCTTGTCCATGGAGAATGTAAACTTTATGAACAACTTTAAAGGACAGAAGAACTAAGTGCATGGCAACACTTATAATCCAAGTTGGAAATCATCCTAATTTCTCTTGGAGCAATCAAGGGAATAACCAGTGGAGGCCACAAGCACTACCTAGTTTTGTAGGGCATAATATGCAACACTAGCAACCAAATTACCATCAAGAAAAAAATTCATCTTTTAGGAGTTCTCTAGAGAGCAAGTTGGAGAAGTTTATGGATGTGATGTCTATAAAAATGAATCAACAAGATGAAGCTACAAAGAGGTTGGAAGAAAGATTTGAGCAAATGTATCAAGACACTCAGATGATGTTCAAGAACCACTCTTCCTCTATTCATAATTTAAAGGTGCAAATAGGGCAGTTGACAAATTCTTTGTGAATGAGGAATCAAGGTTCTTTGCTAAGCAACATTTGCACTCCATACCCTTAAAGATTGAAGAAACAAGAGCATGATAAATAATTTACTAAATTTTTAGAGAGGTTTAAAGCACTCCATATCAACATGCCTTTAGTGGAATTTCTTTTACAAATGCCTAAGTATGCTAAATTTCTCAAGGAACTGATTTCCAACAAAAAGAAGTTGTAAGAATGTGAGACCATCACACTCACAAAAGAGTGTAGCGCTATCATCTCGAAGAAACTTCCTTTAAAAAGGAAGCATCCAGGGAGTCTCACTATTCATTATTCTATGGGAAATTTAAATTTTCAAAGAGCTTTATGTGATTCTGGAGCTTCAATTAATCTTATGCCTTTGTCTATTTATAAGAAATTGGGATTAGGAGAAGCAAAACCTACAAGCATTTGATTGTAACTTACAAATAGGACAGTGAAAGAACCAAATGGGATAGTGGAGGATGTGTTAGTAAGGGCTAGAAAGTTTATTTTTTCAATGGATTTTATAGTCCTTAACTTTGAAGAAGATGAGGAGGTTCCACTAATCCTTGGTATGCCATTCCTTTACACTACTAGAGCAATAATTGACGTCTATGATGGAACTCTCATATTAAGAGTGGGGGATGAGAGCTGTAAGTTTAATATCTATGAAACTATGAAATATTCCTATGATAAAGATTTTTGCATGCAAGTTGAAGTCATTGATGAATGTGTGAATGAAGTCCAATGACGGAGGTTAGCACGGTCTTTAGAAGTTGAGAATATTGAGAGGTGCTTACAAGTATAATCTTCTCAAGAAGAAGTGACTCTTAAATACCCACACCAACCACACATACAACTACCAAACATTGAACTGACACCACCCTCAATCATAAAACCACAAAAACTAGACTTAAAGCCATTACCTCAATACTTAAAGTACATTTTTCTTGGTGATGACCAAACTTTACCTATGATTATATCTTCTAAACTTAGCAAGGAGCAAGAGGATTTGTTGGTGAACATGCTGAAGAAAAAAATAAAGGAAATCGGTTGGCAGATTTCAGATATAAGAGGTATAAGTCCCTCTTATTGCATGCATAAGATTTTGATGGAGGATGGACACAAGCTAACCATTGAAAGACGAAGGAGGCTCAACCCAAACATGCAAGAGGTGGTGAAGAAAGAAATGGTCAAACAACTTAATGCAAGAATTATTTATCCAATCTCTGATAGTTCTTGGGTTAGCCCAATTCAGTGTGTGCCAAAGAAGGGGGGAATAATAATTGTGCAAAATACGGAAGGAAAGTTCATTCCTACAAGAGTTATGAATGGATGAAGAGTGTGCATTGATTATAGGAAACTGAATTCATCCACAAGGAAAGACCATTTCCCATTACCCTTTATTAATCAAATGTTGGAGCAGATAGCAGGACATGGTTTTTACTACTTCCTGGATGGTTACTCAGGCTATAATCAAATTGTAATAGCTCTAGAAGATCAAGAGAAGACCACCTTTACATGTCCTTATGGCACATTTGCATACAGGAGGATGCCATTTGGGTTATGTAATGCTCCTGCAACTTTTTGAAGATGTATAATGGCTATATTTACAAATTTAGTAGAGGAGATCATGGAAGTTTTTTCATGGATGATTTTTCTATCTATGGAAACTCATTTAAAGGATGTCTGAGCAATTTGGAGCAAAATCTAGCACGTTGTGAGTAAACAAATTTGGTGTTGAATTGGGAAAATTGCCATTTCATGGTAGATGAAGGTATTGTACTTGGGCATAAGATTTCAGCTCAAGGCATTCAGGTTGATAAAGCAAAGGTGGAGGTAATTGAGAAGCTGTAGTACCCCACAAATGTTAAAGGAGTTAGGAGTTTTCTTGGTGATACAAGCTTCTATAGGCGATTTATCAAGGATTTTTAAAAAATCTCAAAACCCCTTTGTAAGTTACTTGAAAAAGATTAACCTTTTGATTTTACTAATGATTGCAAATTAGCTTTTGATAGGTTGAAACAAGCACTTGTTTCTGCTCCTATAGTGATGGCACTAGATTGGAGTCTACCATTCAAGCTGATGTGTAACGCCAGTGATCATGCGATAGGAGTCGTTCTTGGCCAAAGAAAGGAAAATAGGTTGCATGTGATCAATTATGCGAGCTGAACATTGATAGATACTCAGTTGAATTATGCTACTACAGAAAAGGAGATGATGGCTACTATATTTGTTTTTGACAAGTTTAAATCATACCTCCTTGGATCTAAGGCAATTGTATACACAAATCATGCAACATTGAAGTATTTAATGAACAAAAAGGATTCAAAACCAAGGCTCATGAGATGGGTACTTTTGTTGCAAGAGTTTGATATTCAGATCAAAGATAAGAAAGGAGCTAAAAATGTAGTAGTTGATCATCTTTCAAGGTTGGAGTTGGAATAAGAGGAAAGTTATAAGCAAGAGCCTATTAAGGAGATGTTCCCTGACGAAATGCTTTTCGCTATAGGATTTATGGGTGCTCCTTGGTTTGTTGATGTAGCAAATTTTTTATCAGTGGGTGAAATTCCAAAAGAGTTCACTCCTCAGCAAAAGAATAAGTTGATTCGTGATGCTAAGTTCTACATTTGGGATGAGCCATTTTTATGGAGACTATGCAATGATGGCATGGTGAGGAGATGTGTAACAAACAAGGAAGTAGGAGAAATCTTACAACACTGTCATGGGAGGGTCAATGGTGGACATTATAGACAACAAAGATTAACATCTAAGGTTCTTGAAATAGGGTTCTATTGGTTGTCAATTTTTCAAAATGCTAAGATTTTATGATGCATTGTGACTCATGCCAAAGGAGTGGAAACATTTCAAAGAAGGATGAAATGCTCCAGTTTGGAATTCTAAAGGTGGAAATTTTTTATG
Organism: Mallotus nudiflorus; assembly: GCA_947683625.1. Classification (NCBI taxonomy): domain Eukaryota; kingdom Viridiplantae; phylum Streptophyta; class Magnoliopsida; order Malpighiales; family Euphorbiaceae; genus Mallotus; species Mallotus nudiflorus. The sequence continues at coordinate 2,722,592 of CANTUR010000142.1, forward strand.
TTTGGGGCATTGATTTCATGGGACCATTTCTGGTGTCAGATGGTAACAGGTATATTCTTGTTTATATGGATTATGTTTCCAAGTGGGTGGAAGCTCAGGCGTGTTCAGTCAATGATGCAAGGGTTGTTTGCAAGTTCTTAAAGAAGCTATTCTCTCGATTTGGAATGTCTTGAGTCATTATAAATAATGGGGGAACACACTTTTGCAATAAGAATATGGAAGCTTTATTAGCTCACTATGGTGTGAAGCATAGGGTAGCTACACCTTATCACCCATAAACCAGTGGCAAAGTTGAGGTGAGTAATAGGGAGTTGAAGAAGATTTTTGAGAGAACAATAAGTAAGTCAAGGAAAGAATGGGCAAGGAAGCTTGATGATGCTTTGTGGGCATATAGAACAGCTTACAAAATACCTCTTAGGATGTCTACCTTTAGGGTGGTTTAAGGCAAAGCATGTCATCTTCTTGTTAAGCTTGAACACAAAGCCTACTGGGTAGTGAAAGCCTTGAATTTTGAATTTAGGAAGGCAGCTGAGAGAAGAATGTTATAGTTAAATGAACTTGAAAAGATAAGAGAAACTGCTTATGAAAATTCAAGGATTTATAAAGAACGTACTAAGAGATAGCATGATGTAAGAGTAAGAATTAAGGAGTTTAAAGAAGCTGATCAAGTTTTGTTGTTCAACTCATGACTTAGATTGTTTCTTGGAAAGTTGAAAAGTAGATGGATAAGACCGTATATAGTGACTCATTCATATCCTTATGGAGCTGTGGAATTGAGCAACACAAGAGGATACGCATTCAAAGTGAATGGGCAAAGGTTAAAGCTATACCATGGAAGCACATTTGAGGAGTTCCATCAAGTTTCATACTTGAAGGAATCAACTGGATGATCAATTTGATGGTATAGATCATGGACCATTAAAAGAGTGCTTCTTTGGGCTCAACCAAGACTATTTTTATTTGAATTTGTATTTTTTATTTTATTATTTTTTTTTATTGTTTGGTTATTTTTTTTATGTTTTTGCAAGTTTATTCTATTTTTTATGATTTTTTCTTGTGCATTTTAGGGAATGAAAGAAAGTTTAGAGATCTAGAAGAGGTCTTATGAGTTAAATGTTTAGTGGAATGTTGTTTCGAGTGACTTGTAAGTCAAATTTATAATGCATTGCTTGCCAATGTGTGTTGAATTTTTAATTCAATGAATTTTCTGAAGTATGCATAGCAAGTAGCACGACCGTGTTGAAAATGTGCATGGTCATGCGTCTCACGTGGCCACTTTTGGATAATCAGGTCACATGGCCGTGCAGAAAATGCACACGGTCGTGTGCCTTATGACACCAAAACTTGACACACGGTTGTGCGCATTTCATGCATGGCCATGTGACGAGACAAACCCATTTTTTTAAAAAAAAAAGACATGAAATTTTTTTTTAAGTGGAATTTTCCACTCCCTAACACTCCATAATTCCCCCAAAACCCTACGGACTCCAATTTTGACCATTTTTCCACTTCCCAAGCCCTAAAAAACCTAACCCTATACCACCTTTTCAATTTCTCATTAAATTTAACCCAATTCCCCATCATCCCACTCTCTATATAAACACTCATCTTCTCTCTATAAAATCATTGTCTACACCATTCTCCACTCTACATATTCTCTCAATTCTTTTTAAGGAAGTCTCATAGAGAAAGATCAAAGGAGGAAGGGCATAACAAGGAAGAAAACTAATCCTACTAAAAGAGCAAGACAAAGTGGAACTTCCAATAATCTGGGTGGTGCTAATGAGGAGCAAATGGTAAAACCTTTCCCCTCTCAAATTCAATTTAGGCATGGTGAGCATAGGAATAAGTTTCAAATAATGATGAGTAGGAAGATTATGCCAAATAGATATTTGAGTGCCACATCCTTGATTGAAATTGGGTTATTGGACAAGATTAATTTGTATGTTTATTGGATGGGGTGGAATGATTTTATTTTGATTCAGAATCCTTCTTATGCCATCCCCACTTGTGAATTTCTCTCTTCTTTTGAGTTTAATGATCATACCCTTATGCTTACTTTTCATTTGGGGAATGAGGAGCATACTCTAAGCTTGTTTGAACTTAATGATGTATTCTATTTTCCCAAAAATCAGGATGCTAATGTTGCATATGATAGGAATGAGTTTTAGAGAGAATTAACTAGGGAAAGGGGAGTTTTCTATAAGGCTTCGTCAGCAAAAGAATCAAGGATTCAATTGCCCACACTCAAGTACCTTCATAGGCTCATGGCACATTCTTTATTTCTAAGGAAAGAGGGTGACTCTGTGATTACCACCACTGAGCTAAACATTTTATATTGTATGGTGAATGATAGAAACCTTGATGTCTGTCATGCTTTAGCTACGAAATTGAGAGATGTTGCTACAAAAGCAACTGGGGCTATTAAGGTGAGAGGACTAATAACAACTATAGTCAAGTACTTAAACTTTGACATAGAGAACCTGCCTTTTGAAAAGGTCCCGGGTCGTCACTTTATTGACACTAGCATGATGGAATCCACGAGAATGGTTAGAGTTGACCATACTGGGAGAGCTTTTCTTATCCCGCCTACACCTATAGAGCAAGATGAAGAGGAAGAGGAAGATGTTTCTCTGAATAATGTGATAGAAAGGCTGGATAACTAGGAGTTGCAAATTGGAGTCATAGATTCCAACATAGGTGAGCTGAATTTTGAAGTGGTAGGCATGGGTCATACTTCTAGGCAAATGAATTGCACATTATAAATGATTAACCATAACCTTAATGCTTATTTCAGCTCTCAGAATTTTATCCTATTGCCATTCTTGTATGATGAAGATATGGCAGCACAAGAGTACTCCTCTAAGGATGAAGGGGAGGAATGAAGACCTTGTTTTGAATAGTGTTTAGGTCTAGCTTGAAAAATGTTTTATTTTATGTGTTTTTAGTCCTTTTAATTATGATGTTTTATGGAACATTATGTGTTATGTTTCATGCTTTGAATTGAAGTATGTTTTTGTCTAAGTTGTTTTTATCAAGGATTTTTATTTTAGGAATGTTACTTTTTCTTATTTTCCATTCATTTTTTCTTCCAATTTTACAATAAATATGGGAGGCTTGTCCTACCAATATGATGAAAAAAAAAAAAATTTATGCTAGCAGGTAGCACGGCCATGTGCATTTGGCACACAGCCATGCGTGACATGACGTTAATCAGGTAGCATGACTGTGCGCATTTTGCACATGGCCATACGACCTGATGCACAGGATAATTTGAATTCCTCAAATTTTTCCTGTTATAGACATTGCACATTTTAAGTATGGGGGAGGAACTAAAATTTTTTTTATTTTGTGAGCTTATTAGTTGTGATTTTATTTATTTTTATATTGTTTCCTTGTTCCATTAAGAGTTTAGTTGGTTTTAGTTTCCTAAGTGAGCTAAACTTCCCGAATTAATGGTTGAGCAATTTTTATTTTATTGGAGTGTTTTGTTTCTCGTAACTCTTTTTCTTATTTAAACTTTGTTGACTTTTGTTTTTGTTCTTGTTAATTCCATTCTCTTTTATTATTTTATTTTAGTATTAACATTGTTGTGATGGCTAGAACAAAGACACAATTTCAAAGAAAGAAGCTTAGTCATGGCAAGGGCAAGCCTAAGGATATGAGGGACAATTATGAAGCTTTCTTTATCGTTTATTTTGAAGAGGAAGGGAAGAGATTTTGCTCCATAGTCAAGAGAAATTTCAGCAAGCCAAAATACTTTGATGATGAGGTACTATTGAAAATGGGTATTAAGGGAACCATAGATGTGTTTTGCAATAAATTGTGGTGGTTTAAATTGGCTACAGCCCAATATAATGTATTCTTTGAACTCACAATAGAATTTTACATTACATTTAAGCTTCTAGATGCACCTCTAGGGATCTTTTCATGTAGGTTCTTTGGGAAAGAATACTTATTTAACTATGAGATCATGTCCCAAATCTTTGGTTTTCCTCAAAGAGGTGTTTATCAACCTCTTATGGATTATAATATAACTAGTTTTTAGCATGAAATCACTAGAGGTGATAAAGTTTGTGAGGGCCAAATAATGACTAGTGGTTTAATCAAAGATCACTCATATTTAATCATGCATAAATTCATGGCACATACAATCTTTGAAAGAAAAGATAGTACTAGGGTTTCTCCTGATGAACTATTCATGTTGTGGTGCTTGAAGACTAACATAAAAGTATGTAGTACATACTTTGTTTTGTGTTCTATTTGGCATGTTGTTCACGCTAAAAAGTCATTGATCTCAATGAGGCATATTGTCACTGGATTAGCATTGTATTTTGCTCCATTCGAATTTTCCAAACATAAATTAGAGCCTTTAGAAGCCGAGTCCCTTAATGAAGATTACCTAATGCGAGCTAAAATTATCATCGAATTCAATGAGTTTCATGATGTAATAGGTAGAAGATGCTACATAATCCGCCAAATGGCAATGCAATATGGTGAAATACCTTTATGTCCTAATGCAACTGAAAAAGGAGATAATGGGAGTGAAACTCAATCAAGGAAGAGAGGGAACACCAAAAAATGGAGTGATGGTATCATGGAAAAAATCAAAGAGTGGATGGATATCTCTGATAATAGGATTGGGAATATGGTTATGGATTTGTCCAACCAGATAGACAAGTTTAAGAGGCGATGTGAATCCAAAGCTAAAAGGTTGCAACTTCAAATTGATGAAATCTTTCGCATCCTTCCTCAAAGCAAAAGATCTAAAGCTATAAATGAAGTTGCAAAGTGCATAATGGTCACACTATATATTCCCCCTCTAGTTTCATCGGAATAAAGGGAGTATATTGTTCTTTAGTTTTCTTTTATTTATTTTCTTTTCATGACTGTATGCTTGTGTGTTTGTTTTACTTTAAGAGTCTACATGCTTTATTTTTTTACCCTTTTGTGTGTTTATGCATTGCCCTTACACTTGAATTTTTGCAATATATATACCCTTAGAGCCTTATTCATTCATCTTAGTTTTCTTGAAGAAATGCCTTAATCTTCCTTTAATCAATCATTTTAAATTTTTAAATTAGAAGAGCAACTTGTGGTTAGGAATTTTTAAATTTTAATGAACATTAATGCTTACTTTTCTATTGAATAAGTGAATCTAGATAATTAATATTTGAGAAAAGTATTTGCGAGTAGGAATTTGAGGCTACTTTAGAGTGTTTTAAAAAAATCAAGAAGCAAGATAAAGCATAAAACGCACTCGTTTGGAGCTTAAAATTGAAAAGAAAAATCTTTTAAATGCTCCTTATACTCTAATGCTCTTTAAGAGTAAGAGTATCCAAAGGACCCATTTTAGAGGTTTCCACATCGAGTAACATAAAAAAGGTAGGGGATGCTGAGATTGGGAAGACATTGATTGATTAACTTCTTAGCCTTTTTATTATTGGCATGATTCCTACTTTTTTCTATTTTTCTTGAGTGTCAATCGTTTGTTTTCATATTTTCACTAGAAAAGTATGCTCTTCACACAATAACAACATATTCTTGACTTCAGTTGCTGTTTTAAATTTTGAGTTTTTAAACTTTTTTTATTAAAGGAAGATTATGGTAGTTAGTCAAGTTAAAGCTAGTTAATGAGTATGATTCTTTAGGTAAATATATGTTTTCAGGTTTTGCTTGAGGGCAAGCAAATATTCAAGTGTGGGGGAATTTGATGAGTGTGAAAAATGCATTATTTTAAGTAGTATTTGTGTTAGGATTAGATGCAATTTCAGTTAAGTTTGTGTTTCTTTTATTCAGTTTTGATTTAGTTGAGTACTTAATGCATGTCTTATATGTTTATTTATTTTTATATATTAGTTGGTTCATTTTATGTCGATTTTTACGTATTTAGGGAAGTCAAAGAACAATAGAGGAAGGTTATATGGGAGCCGTGGGCACTTGAAGTGGGCCCAAAAAAAAGCAATAAAGGTCGATAGCTAAAATGCTAAAGAAGTGATGTGCACGGCCATGCGACCTGGTGATTGGGAAATTCAGAGTCGAATTTAATTGTTGACTCATAAGGGACAAGATGGAGATTTCACATGGCTGTAACCTTAGGGTCGGTAATTAGGGTTTTATAAGAGGGTAGCCACTAAAAATAAGGGGGGAATATTTCATCAATTTTGATATACATTCTCTTAGAGCAATTTTGGAGAGAACAAGGATTTTTCTTGCTTATGTTAGTTTTGGAGATTTAAGAATAAGAATTGAAGAACATCAAGCTTCCTATTGAACAGAGGGTTTCTTCTATTCAATTGCATTTATTCATTCTTAATTTTGATTTAATGATGATGTCTATTTTCTTTTGTTCTTCTTCTTTGTCTCTTAAAATTAACATAAGTAGCTAAATTCTTAGTTAGGGTTCTTATTGCAATTCAACCATGGGCTAATCATAATTAAACCTAAGCCATTAATCTAGATCCTTTAGTTGTTGTTGAACTTAATGTCTTTTTAGGATTGATCACCCTTTGATTGAATATACATAATAAAACTTGATCGAGAGATGGGTTGTATTGGATTTAAACAATAGCCCGTTAAATGCTTTTTTAGTTGAGAAACACTTAAGCAACTAATATTGATTAAGGGTTGGTGCTTAAATTGGGTTAACCGAACACTTAGTAGGTGAGAGCTTTAAATCTAAGAACGTCAATTTACTTGGTTAATCATAGGGTTGTCTTAGGAGGAAAACCTATGATTCTTAAGAAACCCTCAAATTGGATTAAGGTTAGGTATGGCTTAGCAGTTAATTAATCTTAAATAAAGGTTGAATTGGTAATAACAACCCTAGCTGTCTAAAGTGATTATTATTTCATTGTGATTTTTTTGTGTTTTGTCTTAGTTTAATCTTTAGTTTAAATAAAAATACCCTTTTTCGTTGTTTAAACAAACAAACGTAACTAGTATCACTGTAGTCAATCTACAATCTTTGTGGGATCGATATTTAATTACTACTTGTACGAATACATATACTTGCGAAAACCCATCAATACAAAATCCTAAGTATGGCTTTTATTCAGAGCTTCCATTTCCATGGATATAGCATTTCTCCATTGGGATGATTTATTTGCTTGAGTGAATAAGGTGGGCTTGGTTAAAGGAAGAGTTTCGGAAAAGGTATGAAAGGCAATGGATTTTTGTTGGAATATAAATAGATGCAAAGTCATGGGATGAGTGCATTTAAGGGATGAAGGTGAGCTTTGGTGTGTGTCTAATGGTGGTTAGTGTAAGTCAACAAAGAGATTTATGCCATCAGGGTTGTGGATTTAGGTTAGAGTTGGGTTGGATCAATAAATAAAGAGTTAGAATTGGATGAACAAAAGGGATAAGGAAGAGTAGTTGGTTAAGGTGATTGAGTGGGTGAAGAAGATAAGGGAGAAAGAAATTTTAAGGAAGGATAAAAAATAGTACCTTGAGAGTCCTGTGAAGTTGTAGTTTGTTGTATGACTTGCAACCACAGTTGAGTAGGCATGGAGACTAGTAGCTTATCTAATTTTTCCAAACTAGTAGTGACATGGTGAAATGAAAAATTCTTCTTATCAAACTCAACATAGTGGGCTATGTATATTTTATGGGTATCTTTGTCATAACAACAATATCCTTAATAGTGTGGAGAATACCCTAAAAACACACATTTTTTAAAATGAAAAGAGAACTTATTAAGGTTTTAAAAAAGGATAAATGGCACACCTAAAAATTTGAAGAAAAGAATAAATGGGTTTAGTTTTACATAGTTATTGATATGGGATGTTGTTTTGTAAGGAACTTGTAGGTAAACAATTTAAACGTCTAAGTGAATTAATTGCAAAGGCTGAGTACGATGTTGATAAGTTAGATTAAGTGAGACTCTATATAGCTTGCCTAAACAACATTCTTTACATTTATTGAAATTTGGTCTTGATGAAGAATAAGGTAATTTAAAATTATTAACTAATCATTGAACAGTTGTAAAATTTGGATGGCCTAGTCATGCATGCCAATCCTTTAGACTTGCAAAATAGACTGCAGCATCCATAAGCTTGTCATTGTGGTGTAGGCCATGCAACTTAAAAACTCCAAGTTCACTTTTCCCTCATAGTACTATCTTCTTGGTGTCTTGATCCTTGACAATGCAATGGTTATCATGAAATTGAAAAAAATATTTATTATCATAACATAGTTTTTGGACAGATAATAATGGCTTTTTAATAGAAGGAACATGTAAGACATTTTTTAATAATAAAGGCTTAAAGGGTGATGTGGATGAGGCAACATTAAAGTTTAAGGATGGATTTGATAGAGTGGACTTGCGCACTTGGGCTTTAAATGGACGTTCGTAGTGGCATCGGTTGACCCACAAGGCCCATAATATATCAAATCAAAACTGACTCAAAGAGCTATAATGGGTGCTACAAATTTCATCTATAGTAGTCCATCTTCGAGCCCAAATTCCTTTGTTTAGGCCTTAAAATTTTACTCTAAAGTTTATGTTCTTTTTTTAGGAGTTTTTTGTGTTTTTCCTTTTTGGATTTTAGGGTTTTTTTCCCTAGCACTATTTGTTTTCCTCTTTTGGTTGTTTTGGGATAGTTTTTTATGAATTAAAATAAATTACAATCATAATTCTCTAATTTCTCTGGAATTCTTTGAATCAATAGAGTTTTGGATTATTGAATTCAGGTATTCTTAGAATAAAGAATTTTAATTTCTTTTAAAGGTTTACGCTACATTAGGTGGTATCAGAGCATCGATCCTGACAACATGCTGCCAAAAAGATGGGTGTAGGAGTTGTATGAACGAGACATGGAGCAGAGGGTCCAGGAGATAATTGATGAGTGAATGAATCGAGTGGTGGATTAGCTGATAAATAGATTGGCCACGATGCTGGGCAATCAGAATAGAGCCCTAGGAAATAATTGACCAGAATAATTTACTAAAGACAATGAGGGGGGATGAGTTTGAAAAAGAGGCTCCTCCCAGGCAAAATTGGCATATCGTAAATGATAATAATAGGTGTTGGGAAATAGGCATATGGACTGAGATTCTAGAATTCCACAGCAACCTTCAAGCTGAAGAATTTCTAGATTGGTTATTTACAGTCAAGGAGATCCTGGAATTTAAAGGGGTGTCGGAAGACAAGCGTGTACCTCTGGTTACCACGAGACTAAGGGGTAGGGCTACTGTGTGGTGGCAGCAATCAAAGCTGACTCGCACCAGATTGAGAAAGAGTAAAATCACTACTTAGGAGAAGATAAAGAAGCATATGCGATCTACCTTTTTGCCATATAATTTTCAATGGTTGATGTACTAACGTCTGCAAAATCTAAGACAAGGTATAAGATTGGTGGATGATTACACAACTGAATTTTATCAATTGATTTCAAGGAACAAAATCCAGGAGACAGAGGACCAGTTAGTAGTAAGGTATATTGGTTTGAGGCCATAATTGTAGGACACAATGAATCTGTGTGATCCTGTTTCTATGTCTGTAGCTCATCAGAGGGCTTTAGTGGTTGAGAGACAGTCATGAAGAACTGCCAATTCAAACAGTTGGAGTAGTGGGGCCGATAATAATAATGCTGCTATTAATAATAGTGGTGTCAATAAAATAACAAGTGGTAGTGGTAGCAGTGGTGTCGCCAACAATAGCAAAGGCATGGGGCAATCCAATAGACCAGTAGGAGGCTTAAAATTTTTGGCTATGGAGAGGTTGGCCATATACTATTTAAATGTAAGAAGACAGCGGGAAAAAAGGCCCTTTTCCTTGAGGTAGATGATTATGTTGAGGAAGATCGAGAAATTAAGGGAGATCCTATGTATGATGAGGATAAAATAGTTGAGAAATTGCTTTTGGATGGAGATGTGGGGACTGCCCTTGTCATTAGGCACTCTTGCTTGACCCCTAAGGCAAGTATAAAGGAGGATTGGCTAAGGAGTAATATCTTTCAGTCTACTTGCACTATTAAAGACAAGGTATGTTGTTTTGCCATAAATGGAGGGAGTTGCGAGAATATAGTGTCCATAAAGGTTGTCCAAAAACTAGACATACAGATTGAGAGCCACCTTAAACCATATAAACTAGCTTGGCTAAAGAAGGGTGGGGAAGTTATAGTGTGTAAGAGAGCTTTAATGTCATTCTCCATCGGTAAAAAATATAAAGATGTTGTATGGTGTGATGTGGTGGCTATAGATGCCTTTCATTTATTATTGGGAAGGCCATGGCAGTATGATAGGGACGCAATGCATAATGGAAGAACCAATACTTATAGCTTCATCTTCGATGGGGTTAAAATTATGTTACTACCTAAGCAATAAGTGGATATACCAAAACCAGCCAATGGAACTAGTACTCTGTTGTCTTTGACTCAATTCACTGAGGAACTGTAAGAGTCAAACATAAGGTACATGCTGCTAGGAAAAGAGGTGGAAAATCCTATTACAGTCCTAGAAGTTATGGTCCCCTTAGTTACAGAATTCATTAATTATTCCCTGATGAACTTCTTGACAGTTTGCCCTCGCTCCACGACATTCAGCACCATATTAACTTAGTACTCGGAGCGGTGTTGCCAAACAGACCACATTACAGGATGAGTCCCAATGAACATAAGGAGTTGCATCGACAGGTGGAGGAGCTACTTGTTAAAGGTCACGTTAAGGAGGGCATGAGCCCTTGTGCTGTTCTTACCCTTTTGACGCTTAAGAAAGACGGGTCTTGGTGTATGTGTGTAGATAGCTGAGCCATTAATAAGATCACCCTAAGGTACAAATTTCCTATCCCACGTCTGGATGATTTTCTTGATCACATTAGTGGTGCTACTATTTTTACTAAACTTGATTTAAAAAGTGGATATTATCAAATACGTGTTCGGCCTGGGGATAAGTGGCAAACAACATTTAAGACTCGGGAAGGGCTGTATAAGTGGCTTGTGATGCCCTTCAAATTGTCGAATGCCCCTAGTACCTTTATGTGTGTTATGAACCAATTGTTAAGGCCTTTCATTAGCAGGTTTGTTGTGGTCTACCTTGAGATATCCTGATTTATAATACTAATCATGATGAGCATTTACAGTATGTTCGAGAGGTTTTCAATGTATTGCGCAGGGAATAGTTCTATGCTGCTTTAAAGAAATGTGTCTTTATGTCTCCCAAAGTACTATTTTTGGGGTATGTGATCTTTGCAGTAGGTTTAGAAGTGGATGAAGCTAAGGTGGCAATAGTAAAAGAATGGCTCATACCAACTACTTTAACAAAAGTGAGGAGTTTTCATGGTTTGGCCTCATTTTATCGACATTTCATTACAAATTTTAGCACCATAATGGCTCCTATTATAGATTGCATGAAGGGTAATCGATTTAAATGGACAGAGGCAGCCGAGGTAGCCTTCAATGATATCAAGGAACTCCTTATAATAGCCTCAATCTTGGTATTGCCAGATTTCTCACAAGCTTTTGAGCTCCATACCGACGCCTATAAAGTTGGAATTGGTGTTGTCCTGAGTCAGAAAACTACCTTGTGGCATTTTATAGCGAGAAGTTATCTGGTTCCCAACTCAATTACTATATGTATGACATTGAGTTTTATACAATAGTGCAAGCAGTACGACATTGGCGACATTACTTGTTTCATAAAGAATTTATCTTGTACACTGACCATGATTCTTTGAAGCATTTGCACTAGTAGGATAAAGTTTCAACCCGCCATGCTAGGTGGGTCACCTATCTTGAGCGCTTCACTTTCGTGGTGAAGCATAAATCTAGCATTACAAATAGAGTAGTTGATGCTTTGAGTAGACGGAATAGTTTGTTGGTTACCATGCGAGTTGAGGTGCCCGACTTTGATTCTTTTAAGGATTTAATTGCTACTGATCCTTACTTTTTTATGGTGTTATAAGATGTACAGGCTGGGAAAAAGATAGAATTTATGCTGCATGATGGGTTCTTATTTCGAGGCACTTAATTGTGCATTCCAGATTGCAGCTTATGCCTACATATCATTAAAGAATTACATAGTGAGGGATATGTGGGTAGAGATAAAATGTTGCAACTAATTCAGTCTTCATATTTCTAGCTTATAGTTTGCAAAAAGTTTGACAAGTATATTCAGAGATGTAGAATTTGCCAAGTTTCAAAAGGAACAGCCACAAATGCGAAACTGTACATGCCCTTCCTAGTTCCTTCTCAACCCTAGACTGACATTAGTATGGACTTTTTATTGGGATTGCCACGTACGCAGTAAGGTAATGATTCCATCTTTGTTGTTGTTGATAGATTTTCTAAGATGGTTCATTTTATTCCTTACAAGAAAACTACAGACGTCGTAACTGTGGCACAACTGTTCTTTCAGGATGTGTATCGGTTGCATGGGTTGCCTATATCCATTGTCTCTGACAGAGACCCCTATTTCCTCAGTCATTTTTGGCGCAACCTGTGGAAGATGATCGATACTCAACTAAACTTTAGCAGTGCCTATCACCCTCAAATAGATGGGCAGACTAAAGTGGTGAACAGCTCCTTAGGCAATTTGCTGCATTGTCTGTGGGGGATCATATGAAAGGTTGGGATCAGAAACTATATCAAGCAGAAATCGCCCACAACCATGTTATTAATCGCAGCACAGGATTCAGCCCTTTCTAGGTTGTTTACTGCATTCAGCCAAGGAGTCCTTTTGATTTACTGCCCCTGCCTAGCAAGACAAGGATCCACGGGAAAGCAGCAGATTTTATTTCAAGTTTGCAAGATGTACATAAGACATTTTTTGATAATCTGTCTACTGCCAATTCTCAATACAAGCAGCTTACCAATAAGAAATGCCGACCTTTAAAGTTTGAGGTAGGAGACATTGTATGGGCAATCCTAATAAAAGATCGCTTTTCAGTAGGGGAATACAACAAGCTCTCTACTAGGAAGATTGGTCCAATTGAGGTAATATAAAAGATCAATCCCAATGCTTATTATCTAAAGCTGCCTAGCCATGTCCGCACAGCAGATGTGTTTAATGTTAAGGATTTAATTCCCTTCTCTAGTAATTCTTATGATGATGATGTTGTGATCAATTCGAGGTCGAATTTTCTATCACCTGGGGGGAATGATGTGGATGAGGCAGCATTGAAGTTTATGGATGGATTTGATAGAGTGGGCTTGCACACTTGGGCTTTAAATGGATGTTCATGGTAGCATCGATTGACCCACGGGGCCAATAATATATTAAATTGAAGTTGACTCAAAGAGCTTTAATGGATACTAAAAATTTCATTTGTAGCAGTCCATCTTCAAGCCCAAATTTCTTTATTTAGGCCTTCAAATTTTACTCTAAAGTTTATGTTCTTTTTTTTTGGGATTTTTTGTCTTTTTCCTTTTTGGGTTTTTTTCCTAGCACTATTTATTTTCCTCTTTTGGTTATTTTGGAACAGTTTTTTATGAATTAAAATAAATTACAGTCATAATTCTCCAATTTCTCTAGAATTCTTTGAATTAACAGAGTTTTGGATTATTGAATTTGGGTATTCTTAGAATTAATGATTTCAATTTCTTTTAAAGGTTTGCGCTACATCAAAGGGTGAGGGCAATAAACCAATACCAATGTGAGAAATAGAAAGTCCATGGTCATTACCAACTACTAATTTTTTCGTACCTTTATAAGGAGTAGCAAAACAAAGAGACTATAGGCATGGAGTCACATAATGAGTTATGCATGTATTAAGACACCATGGTGAAGAAGCAATAGATGGTGATGAGAGAACCCTGGAATGTGGAGTATATTCAGTCAAATTGGGCATAAAATTAATAGTGGAATCCAAAAAAAAATTTTGGCAGTTAAAATTTCCATATCGCTAGCGAGGTTAAAACTATAAATCAAATCGACGATAACATGTTAAGGCTGTATGATTATCGAACCCATATATTTGACACGAACTAGCAAAATTGACATATCCATTATGTCCTCCTTACATGACTGGATGTCCTCTGTTCTGGGTAAAATGAGAAACAACGTTGGATTGGATATTTGACCGTTTAGCCAAATTAGCAGAAGGAATTTATGGCTATTGAGATTTTAATGGCAATTCATAGGCCATTAATTGACCATGGAGATCATTAGAGGAGAGTTCATTTATTCGTTGTTACAAAGCACAAATGATGCCATTGTAATCATGTTTAAGTTTGTGGAAGACAATAGCATTGAATTTTGAATTTGATATGGGTTGTCCAGCAAGAGTAAGTGAATCCACAAGAGATTTGGCATGATACAGATACTGAGAAATAGTTTTATCATCCTTCGTCAGATTGTGCAACACTTTATGTAGTTGCATTTTCTGTGCATGGCTTATCACACCATAAGTGGTTACCAAGGCTCGCTAGTCTTCAGCTGCCAAATTGAGTCCAATCAATTGTGGGTAGACCTCCTTTATTATGGAAGAAAGTAACCAAGAAAAGAGGAGCTGATCTTTGTTAAACCAGATGGTGTATTTAGGATTGGTGGTAGTTTGGTTAGTGGTGGAGTCAATTATCTCCTTGGGTGGTGGAGGTTCTATTCCATTGACAATACCTAGGAGATTGTAGTAATTGAGGAGGGGGGTAAATTGCAACTTCCATGGGATGTAATATTTGGAAATTAGTTTTATTGAGAACGAATGTTGAACACTGGTAGAAGATGATGGAGAAAATATCGAGGATGAAGGAACAACAGTAGCAGTGGTTAAGGAAGAAGAAAAAGAACTAGAGGTTGTCATGGTTTGTGTTTTGCTCTGATACCAACTCAGAATTCACAATGAAACCCAAAAGTATATTACTAATGAAGGTTACAATGTGTTAAATATAGGATATAGTAGGAAAAGATAAATATTGAAACTATATGATAAGAGTTGTACAACAAACATAACTCTAATCAAACACAACTAGACAGGATTAAATTGACATTCAAGTATCAAGATTCAGTTATCATTATACTTTAGATGAATTATATGAGTGAGTATGCTATTGCCATATCAATAGAAAGGTTTCTATGGACGGATATAGCTCTATAGGTAAGTACATCTCTGGGGTGAATACAAATCCAATTATATCTTTACATGTAAGTTCCTTATTTAAAAAAAAAAAAAAAAAAAAAAAAAACAATGTTTACGACCGTTGCATAACAATAATTTTTAACAAAATTCCATTTTGCCTTCTATTTCTTTTTAACCTATGATATATGGGTGTTTCATTGGGAACATTTTAATAAATATGTTGTAAGTAGTGATATGGTTGGCTGCAACATTTTTTTTTTCCCTGAGGAAAATATAAAGTATAAGGAAGTTTACTTGATATATTTAATTAGTACTTTTGAGAAATTGCCATTTGCTTTTGCACTCACGTTAATGTGGTTGAGTATATGGAAGAGAACTTACAGTTAGATGCATTTCTTGAAAGAATTAGATGAGTGACGGATTTATTTAAAGATATGACAAAAAAAACTATATTATATGACAATCTTCTTGCAAACGTATTACAATGAAATAAATAGAATTTCTAGGGAACTTGCTTGCCTGACGCAAGAAAATAAGAACATCTAGCCAGCATAATAAGACAATCCCATATTTTTGGTTTTTGTCGTCTAAAGAATCAAAATGGCTATATATAGCCACCCAAAAATAATATAATAACAATAATAATAATTAAAATAAATTTTTCTGTTGAAGATATATATATATATATATATATATTTGCTTCATTTTTTCCTATGGCCCATGAATTCATGTATCCTCTTCAGTGCAACTTCAAGTGTCTGCTCACTCATATTAGCAAAACAAACCCTAAACCATCCTGGTTCAGAACAATGGCAAGAAGAGCCTGGAGAAATATTTAGCTTAACGTCTCCAATGATAGATGTCCAAAGATCCAATTCGCCTTCTCTTGTCTGTGTTTCCAGAAATGGACTTAAATTCATCCAGCAAAAGAGCCCAGCATTACCTTTCAAACACTTTATTCCAGCATTTCGCAATCCTTCGATGATCATTTCGTACCGTTTTCTCAATCTTTGTCTATTAGTTTTTATGTAATGCTTGGTAAATTCTTTGTCAGATAGCATTGAAGCTAAGAGATGTTGTGTCTGTGAGGAAATCAAGGTGAAGCTAGACATCCTTCTAGCAGTAGTGACAACCTTGTCGTTGTAAGAATATATGGTTCCGACTCGAAAACCTGGAAGACCGAGATCTTTCGAAAGACTGTAAACAATGTGAACTCTTTCAGCATCTTGGTATCCTCTAGCTTCAAGAACTTGTGCAATGCTGATGAATTCGGATGGTGAGAAGACAGATCCTGAGTAGATTTCATCAGACACAAGATGGATGTTTTTTCGCGTTGCAAAATCAAGAATCTCTTCCAGGATTGATCTTTGGATTGTGGCACCTAATGGGTTCGAAGGGTTTGTCAGAAGTACCCCTCTAACTTTGATGTTCTTGGCTTCTGCTTCTTTGTATGCAGCTTCCAATGCTTGAGGAGTAATTTGGAAATTGTTCGACCTGTCGCAATGAATTGGTAAGATTTTTACACCAGTTCTCCACCTTAAATCTCTGTCAAATCTGCATAACCAATTGAACATAATGTTAGATGAAAGAAATGTTTATGTAGAGATGAACATGAAAACAATATATAGCGCATGATATGAATTCTTTTTACCCTGGATAGTATGGAGTTGGAACAAGCAAAGCATCACCAGGATCAGCTAAAATGAAGGTCAATAGCTCATTAGCTGCAGTTGCGCCTGCAGTTAAGACTATTCTATCAGGGTCAAATTTTGCACTTCCTCCTCTAATTTCTTCCATGATGCTTGCCATTGCCTATGTATAAATGCATAGAATCTGTCAGAATTTTGCTCTAAGTAGTGAAAGCTGTTAAGTTATGTATATATCATGTGAAAAAAAAAAAGAAAAAAACCTCTCTGAAGGATTTGAGTCCATGATAATCCTGAAACAAGGCATTTTCTCTCAAGCTAAGTGATCCTTTACCCCGAGTAGATGCTTCAGAATGTTTTTCCAAGTACGCTTCCAATAAATCAAATGAAACCTGTTCAGGAAACAAAACCAAGAATTATAATAATTAGTTAATGAAGTAAATTTTTTTTATACGATCATTTTTCTGCATGACAGCTCATATTCCTGGGACTTACTTGATTTTCTGCAAGTCCCATCTGAATAACTCCTGAAGGGTTTTCAGATTCGTGGTAAGGATTTTCTTCATATGCTTTCCAGCCTGAAAAGTATGGAGAATCCTCTCCATGAAACTCAGAAACTGCAACTCTTGATAGCCCAACTGCAGGTTTCTCAATCTCAATACCCATGATATCGTATATTTTCTTGTTTTCTTGCAAATAACAAAGAGGGCTAATGTTATAACTTATACCTGCAAGAGATAAGAGAAAGAGAAGAGATGTTGAGAATTGTTGGACGAAACCCATGTCGATAACACACATATATATCAAGTTTCAAAGAGTTTGACATTTTTTAAAAAATAGATCAACTTACTTGGGCTAAAAAAGTATCAATAATTGATTCTGTAAATGATGTAAGCTTGTGATGATGTCAAAAATTTCAGATTTTAACAGATGCAATATTTATATCCTGGCCAACTGTTCTTCATAGTGCCTTTCTTTATCTCATCGCAATCCTCAAAAACATCCACATCAAATATGGTGGTTGAGAGGGTGTTGGGAGTGAGCCCCCTTCTCTATAGCTTCATACCGCGTATTGGCAGCAAAATAATACAACAAAAATGAAAATTAGATGTATATTAAGTTGTTAAATAAGCATTGAATAGTTTAGTGATAAGTAAAGGTGAACACGTGTTGTATTTTTTTAATTTATACATAGAAATCAATTTATTTTTATTATAAATTTTTACATATATATGTATACATATATTTTTGACATTATATTTAGTTTTAGTTCAAAAATTTATAAAAAAAAATTTAGAATCATATTAAAATATTTATCTAATTTGTTTTCATTCAATCTAAAACTTAAATTATTTAGTTTATTATAATTTTAATATAATTTGATTCAAATTTTAGATACAATTTGATATCTCAATCGAGTGGTAAGAGACTCGTTACTTTCATCTTTTTATCATATAAAATATTATGTAAGTAGGTGTTATTTATGTTTGTATTAATATTTTTATTATCCCATAGTATAAAATTTTTTATTAATTGAGATCAAGTTAGATGAATCCAATAAATAGATTAAATTCTTTTCATATCTTTTTTTTTATACATAAAATTTAAATTTAGACTTTATTTAAAAAATAATTTAAATTATATGTCACTTAAATTAACAAATTTTAAGCATGTCAGTTATTTATTTATTTTCAGCTCAATTTTTATTGCTAATGACAATTCTATATTCATAATATTTTATTCCTTCATTTAGCCAGTATCTTGCTTATGATGTTTTTCTTGTTTTAGTTAATTAAACGTTGGTCATTGTTTCATAGAGTCTCCATTTCACTAACTTAGCATCACTAATTTATTTATTTTACTGAAACTAATTAAAATCATTCGCAAAGAAATGCACAGAGGGTGCAAAAATATTTCAAGAGATCTTGGAATATTTAAGCTCTGATGGTCTGACAAAGATACTAATATAATTACACAATAGTTAAGATTCTGATTTTTGAGAACAGAATTTATAGAAAATAAAGCTTTGAGAAGGTTTCATGGACCCACTTCTCACACTACTTCATATTGCAATCATTATTTTTATTTATGTTGATCGTGTTATTAAAATTTTTAATAAATTTCATATACAGAAACTATAAGGAACTCAAGTAATATATATATAGGTTTTACAAATTAGAGTTTTTTTTTTTTCAAAAAAGAAAATCTAAATAGACACATCAAAATTATTATTAGATTCTAACTAATTCAGTTCGATTAGAATAAAATTACAAAAACAATAAAAGTCACCAAATAACTAATTTAATTTAATTAAATAAACAAGAATTCAAATTTAAAATATAATTTAAACGAAAATAACTTTATATCAATTGAATTCGATAATTGTGATTTTACAAATTAAAATTTAATATGAGCAGGTTGATTTTATATTATATAAAATTTAAATTACACTAAGTCTATAAATATAGGTACGATGAACATTCAAAATTTATAAACAACTTAATTTTTATATGGTAAAAAAAAACTTAACAGCTGAATAATTTTATGCTAAATTTAAAAAAATAATTTTATGTTCATGCTTTCAAAATTCTACGCCTATATTCTGAAAACAAATGAAATTTGTATATCTACCATATAGATACAATTCATTTATACTAATATTATAATTACGTAATCCGTTTCTGGTAAAATATTTTGATATGCATATATATTACATTTAACTTTTCAGTGTTTTAATATTTAGATATATATTTTATTTAAAATATCATTATTCAAAATTAATTAAATTCTAATTAATTCGATTCGATTTAAATATAGAAGTCCTAAATTTCTCTAAGTATTTTGATATTTATATATATAGCATGTCGGTTTTTACCATGCATAGAGAGAACCTCGCTTCTTTCCTTAAAACTGCAGTACGTACGTGTAGTGGCAGGCAAATATGGTACATGGAGATTTCCTTTTGGAGGGGTAAAGTCCAATCAAATGCATGAAAGTGACAAAATTGGCTCTTAACTATATATAAAGATCGATGTGACACATTAAGCTGTTTGACAATGTTCAAAGATAGAGAGACACTCAAAAATTTCTCTTCTTAATTATAACGTTAATCCAAAACTTTTTTTATTAATTAATCATTTTGTAATACTCCAGTCCAGTTGTATCCATTTTTTGTTTAGCTTATAATTATATATAAAAATCATTAATTAAATCTCTTTGACCTCTGTGTCTTTTTCACTTAGGCATGGAATCGAATCACAGTTTCTTCTTGGGTGCTTCCTGCACTACGTATGTCTGTGCTGCTGCTCAGTTGGAGTCCACTTCTAATCTCTAGCTCATCCCTCGACTGTTTTTCTTGCTCATTTCCTTTTTCTATATTCATTTGTTTTTATTTGTTTTATGCTGTTTTGTCTAGGTTTAAAGTACCACAAAATAATATCAAGCCTGTACCTCAGTGGTATTAGGCCCTTAATATTCAATATATATATTGATTTTAAGTGGCCAAAAATAATTTAATTTTTTAAAAGTAAAACATAATTTCTATTTAATTTTTGGATAACTTAAATTTTAGTTATATAAATTACTTAAAAATAATATATATAATAATAAATAATAATTTATTGTTTTTTATTTAAATATTCGTAGAATAATTAATGGATTTTATTTAAAAATGAATTTTAAAATACAAATATTATTGTATAAATTTTTTAAAACATAATTATATGTATAAATATTATAATTATTTAACCATTAATTATAATTTAAAATAATATTTTTTTAATCATGGACTACAAAAAAAATTAATTAAATACATGGTAATTAAATGAATGTATTTGATATTAGTTATTTTTAACAATGATAAATTAGTCTAATGATGTGAAAAACTTCATACAACAATTATCAGATCAGCCGCTGATTTTAGTGTTTTACTAAATATTTGAATTGTAGCTAATTGAGAAAAAACCTTAGTCAATTAAACAAAATGCCCCTTAAAGTTTAACTATTATTTATGGGGAGAAATAAATGCTGAAATTTTTTTCTCTCTTATGAAATGTGTCAATCCCAAACTACAAAATATTCAGAGCTTATATAATTATAGAATCTTGGAAATATCAGATAAAAAAAGAATCTTTACATATGAGTAACTTCGTTCATACATGTAGGCGAGCAAATTGGAATCAAAACTACCTCATTGTCGATATGCATCAACTTTCCTAAATTTATTGTATTAAAATTATAGCATTTCTGATATTTTATATATTTATTTTAATTTTTAAAATTTAATAAAAATATTAATTTAATAACTCTAACATAAATTTATACTTTTATTGATTGTGAAAAAAATTCATATATAATTACATTTGAAAAAATACATCAACTACCATGCAGTTAATTTTTTTAAAAATTGACTAAACTCTATGTTGAATGACTAAATTATAACATTTTTATTAAATTTTAAAAACTGAAATCAATTTATACAAAATCACAAACGTTATAATTTTTTGACGTGCATATGCATTTTTTTTGTTAAAGTGATAATTAACTTCTTTAAGAAATTAATCAACTATAATAGTAACTAATGTTCTTCTAATTATATCAACAATCATTAAAATCAGTTGGTATGAAATTATTTCACTTAAATAATGTTTTAAATTTGAATTGCAATAAATAGGTAGAAAACTTTTATTGTCTTTATAATTATATTTAAATCAAATTAAATTAATTAAAATTTAATAAATTTTGATTAATAGTGCAAAAAAAAAATTGTTCTAGTTACAATGTTTTGACGGAATTAATAACCATTGTGCATTAATTGGATTACAAACTGTAATATACAATGGAACTAATCTTAATTTATAGCAAGCTGCCATATTAGAATCTTTATATGTATACTACTCAAGATGATATCATACTAGAAACAAAAGATAACAATGGAATATTATTGGTTAGGTGAGATTTTAGCACTAAATGAACTGTGGTATGAAGGATTCTAATAATTTTTAATTCACCAAAATTACGTTTCTTCTGTACAACATTGTATATTATCCATTTACTATTCTTCTTTGATTTAATTTAATTTTTGTTAAATAAATTCAACACGTTTTGTGAACCCCATGCCATGCCCTGCCATGCGTGAAGTAGAAAGTGATATGGTACCCAATTTGGATATGGTTTTCTTTAATAATCGTATCTTTGGAAAATTTCATGAAAAAACTTGTCATAGCCATAGGTTGGAAATTTCCTGAGATTTTTTTTTTTTAACAACTATTTTGTTTAGGTGGTTGAATTTTATAGTTGGAAATAGAAAAGTAAAGGGATAAAAGATCAAACTTTATTTTTAACTAAATATCTTAATCCCGTAACAGATCTGTTTTAAGTGAGTGATTGAAAAATTTCATGAGAGCTGAACAATTATGCTTTATGTTTACTTCTTATTTTTTATGTTAATAAATGTAGAGCATGAAATTTTCCTCCATCACTTTCTTGAATCATTATGTTTTTCTATTGAAATCTTTGTGTTTCACTTTTTTTTAGGAGAAATTTCCTAAGATTTTTTTTTGACAACTAATTTGTTTAGATGGTTGAACTTTATAGTTGGAAATAGAAAAGTAAAGGGTTAAAAGATAAAATTCTGTCTTTAACTAAATATCTTAATTCCATAATAAATCCGTTTTAAATAAGTAATGGAAAAATTTCATGAGAGTTGAGCAATTACTCTCTATATTTATTTCACTTTCTGTTTGTTATTCTTTATGTTAATAAATGTAGAGCATGAAATTTTCCTCCATCACTTTCTTCATTTATTATGTTTTTCTATCGAAATCTTTGTGTTTCACCTTTTTTAGGGGAATCTTTGTGCTTTTTTTTACATTTTAGCATTTCTTCGCCGACATTTCTTTTAAGAAAATTATAAAATATGAACACTTTTATGGTTGGTTTATATTAAATTATCCTATTTTTTCATTAATTATGTGTCTAACCTTTCTATTATCAATTATATCTTTTTTTCTTTCAAATCTTGTCCACTTTTTCTTTGTTCCCTTTTTTTCCTTTTATTTTGAAATTTTTAATTTAAATTGGTTATCTTTTTGTTGTGTTTCTTTTGTTTTTATTTTTATTTTCTCTTTTTTTCCATTCGTGCATTATTTTTTCTTTCTCCTTTTTATTTCCTTTTTTCATGTTTTACTCCTTTTTTAATTTTTTTAATTTATTTTTATTTTTATCATATTTTTTGTTATCCTCATTTTTTTAATTTTTAATTTTATTTTCTTTCTTTTTTATTTAATTTTATTTTTTCTTATTATTTATTTTTAAATTTTTTAATATTTTTTTTAGTCTTGGTTTTAGGCTATATATATATATTGGGCTGATATTATTTTATTTTTTCTTTCTCCTTTTTATTTTATTTTTTCATTTTTTTCACTCATTTTTTAATTTTCTTTATTATTTATTTTTATTTTTATCATATTTTTTATTATCCTCATTTTTTTAATTTTTAATTTTATTTTCTTTCTTTTTTATTTATTTTTATTTTTTCTTATTGTTTATTTATAAATTTTTTAATATTTTTTTTAGTCTTGGTTTTAGGCTATATATATATATATATATATTGATCTGATATTATTTATTTTTTCTTTCTCCTTTTTATTTTATTTTTTCATTTTTTTCACTCATTTTTTTTAATTTTTTTAATTATTTATTTTTATTTTTATCATTTTTTTGTTATCCTCATTTTTTTTAATTTTTAATTTTATTTTCTTTCTTTCTTTTTTATTTATTTTTAATTTTTTTGTTCTCTGTTATCTTTATTTTTTTTTCATTTTTATATTTATCCTTATATTTATTTTTTAATTTTCTTTTTTTTATTTATTTTTATTTTTCCTTATTTTTTCTTATTGTTTATTTTAAAATTTTTTATTTTTTTAGTCTTGATTTTGGGTATATATATATATATAGGTGTGCTTTATTTCAAAGATTATAATTAACATATTTAAATTATATAACTCTTATTAATTTTAATAAATAATTAAAGTTTCAGATATTTTAGAAAAATATTTTGAAATATAAATTTGTATGTGTATATATATATATTGGGCTGATATTATTTTATTCATTTTATATACAGAAAATAAACTAAAATATACAAATAATTAAATAGAAATAAAAGAAAAATATTTCAAGTTTAATGCATTTGAAAAGTGATGGGCACTTGGATTCAAATTAATTGAATTGAATATAATTATATTTAAAATTATTACTATATTTATGAGTTTGAGATATCATTTTTAATTTTTAGATACTATTTTAAGTTTAAGATACAAATAATATTAAGAAAATATATTATTTTTTATTATCTCATATATAAATAATATTCTGAAAATATATTATATTTATGAGTTTAAGATACCGTTTTTAATTTTCAAATACTGTTTTGAATTTCAAATACGAATAATATTAAAAATATATACTATTTTAATTGTATCATATATAAATAATATCAAAAAAAATATACTGTATTTATAAGTTTGAGATATTTATTTTAAATTTTAAATACTGTTTTGAGTTTTATATACTATTTTGAGTTTCGACTATGATTAATATTAAGAAAATATATTATTTTTATTGTATCATATACAAATAATATTTGAAAAATATACTATTTTTAAGTATCATTCGTTATTAATTTTTAAGTTTGTTGTGTAACATAAATTTTAATTTGTTACTTTTAAAAAAAATTAATACAACTGGACAATGTAGACCAATTTTTTTTAACAAAATATAATTTTTTATTTTTTCAATAATAATATATTGATCTAAAATATAAAAAATATTAGAGATACTAATTTTGAAAGCAATGCTGCTCCTTTTGACATGCATACACAATTCATTACTATTACAATTTTCCACTATCAAATTTTTGCAATAATATTTTCAAAGGACATTAATAGAAATAATAGTGTTTCCAAGAAAATATCATAAAAATAAGCAAAAATTGAAAATTTTAAGTATATAAAATTTTCCCTTTTCAAAAGAAAATATTACAAAACCTCCATTTGACCTCATTAACACTTCTTTCCACTCTGCAATTTCAGTATATCATTATCTCATTGAAATGAACTAACGACCAGGCATCACAAGACTATTTGCTCAGTAGCTATAGTACTGTAAACATTGTTCTCACCAGATTTAACCTTCTCCAGGGCTTCAAATAGAGCTCTCTTATGCCTTTCTGTCAACCATTGGATTAAAAAAGATCAGTGAGTTTATAACAAAGACAAACTAGAACAGCTCAAAAAGAGAAACGAGACATAATAATGAGTTATTCTTTCACGTTTCAATCAACGAAAAAAGCAAACACCTACGAACACTTCTCAGTCAAAAGTTCTTGGTTGCATCAAGATTGTAAAAGAAATAGAACAAATGTTGCAACTAATTATCCCCATGACAAATTGAGACTGAAAACTACAGTTTCATAAAAAAGAAGAAAACAAATTAAGAATAAAGAAAGATGGTGAAAGGTGCTAACTAATGAAAAGTCAAAGTCTAACAACAATTAAAGTAAAAAAAAAGAGAGTGGATGTCCACTCTCGTTTAGCTCCCTTTCATTTTTCAAATCTTATCCATAATTCTTGCTTGATACAAATGTTGAAAAATATAAAGCTTTAAACAAACAAGCCCCAATCAAGAAAAGGAAAGAAAATTTCATGCAGAATAAAGAAAAAGGAAGGAACTTTAAACTAAAAGAGAAGTAAAGATAGAAACCCAGAAGAACAAATCAGTAAAAGAGAGTAAGAAGAAGGCAGAGGGTGCCACACAATTCCGAATTTATGAAGACCATTTTCAAGTAAGATAGAGACAACAATCATAACAGTACAAACAACAGCAACAACCCATGTGGGTGTCTGATCAAGCGTCCTCCGCATCACAGATGTATCAGTTGCAGTTGCCGCCATAACCACTAGTCGTCCATCGGCGAACAACAAATTCATCTTCATTCTAAATCAAACTAGATCAGTAGAGAGAAGCAAGAAAATGAATGAAAGGGACTATTTATTTGATGCAAAATCTTGGGATTTTTAATAGAAAACAACAGTAATAGAGAAAAAATGGGGTTCGTCGGGGTGGAAGAAGTAATCACATTCATAATCCAAATCACATTACATATATTACATAGTATAATAGAAGCTAAGAACAGACATTTGATTTATTATGGCAATGCCTACAATCAAATATCTCATCACAACAAGGTGCTCTGATCTTACATCTCCTTCTATGGTGTGAGCACCTACATTAAACCCAAAAAAAAACAAAAAACCACCAATAAATTACGATCAGAAAAAGGAAAAAACGTAAATTTCAAAATTTAATTCACTAAAACAGAAGAAATTAAAGTATACCCGAAGTCCCCAAGTCCCTGATCCATTATCTTTCTCAGCTCCTAAAGATTGTCTCTTGATTCCTTAAATTTCTCTTGAAAAGCAGAACCAAAACTCAATTCAACCTCAAAAAAAAAAAAAAAAAAAAAAAAAAAGCCAAAGGAACAATAAAAAATAAAACTAAAAATGAATCCAGATAACCAATCAGGCAAATAGAAAGATTTGGGTAGTGAAAATAGCGAAACAAAAAAAAAAGAAAACATAGAGGAAGAAGACCTCATCTGGCGAAAGGTGGAGTTAATCAAAACAAATAAACCAAGCTGAAAATTGATGCATGGGAAGAAGAAGAAGAAGAGGACGATGATGGTGAATGAGGAAGAAGAAGATTGGAGGAGAAAGGAGAAAGGAGAAAAACATCGAAAATGACGGAAAAAAAAACGCGTGTAAAAATGTTTTCAATAAAAGGATATGCGTGTAAATTATTGAAAAGAAAGTACATTTGAAGTTAATACTCTCTGTTTTTTGGCCATTTTTGTAAAAACTTTTTTTTTTTTCTAACTGGGCCTAAATCCAATTAACTGAATTAATATATACACAAATTGTATCCAATTAATATTTTAATAAGATATATTAAAATGTTTTAATTAAATTATTATCTTCTAAAATATAAAATATTTTAATTATAAAAATAAAAATTCAATCTATTTAGTTTATTAGATTAGCCAATTTTTTTTTCAAAATTAAGTCAAATTAAAAATAATTATTTTGGTTTCAAAAACATATTACTGAACCAAATCCAAATTGTATAATAAACTTCAAAATGAGCATTGTTTTGTACAATTGCGAAATATTGATTACATTATTTAAAAAGATAATATTATTTAGTGGATTGTGAAACGTTAATTGTACAATTTTAAAAGTGATAGTATGCAGTGGAGTCAATAAATATTAATATTTTTTGGTTTAAATCATCGTCAATATTTTAAATTTATTAAAATTTAATTAATTCATTTTTATTTGGATTTAATTATAATACTATGCATAGATTAAGTAGAATATAAAGAGAAGCGATAAATAAGTCAAAATTAAACTCTTAAAGGTTAAAGTCAAAGTTTTAGTCACATGCTAAGGCAGCTGAATACGAGTAAACTTAGGGCATGCATACTTCCATAAGTGAAAGGACCTACATCGTGAAAGCCTATGAACATTTATATCATACATTTCTCCATAATTATCACGTATAACTTCCACTCATGCAATGGTAGCGACTTTTACTCAGGCATGTAACCACTCTTCTATTAGGCCAAAAATTACTCCACAAGTGGCAATTCCTTAATCTTTATATAATTTCCTACTCTGACTCATTAAGGTAACCAATTTAATCACCCTTTTATCTTTTTCACCATTATCTAATCATCCCCTTGCTGACTTTAGCATTAGAGTGGGACTCTTAGGATCTCACCTAGCTCCATTCTTATGTTTCTTGTCTTGCAGAGTCATTTAGTAAGCCATTAGCATCTCATTTTGTCTTCTATTGAAATAAGAGCTCTAGGAAACCCTTTCATGAGTGTGGAGCATTTTCTCATCGTTTCCTTGAGTTTATTTGAGCCATATAAGAATATTCTCCTAATGATGAAAACATATATCTACCAATTCTCGATCCACCTTCTTTATATCAAGATCTAAACGACTCACTAGCATACAACAATGGCGATCCTACCTACGCCTAATTCAGTTAAGTAAGCTGAATTAGTTTCCATTTAGAAATATCTTTCTATTCTCATGAAAAGAGTGGAACAAGCTATAACTATGATAATAGGCACATCATCAGAGGTGACAAAATCTTTAATTCTGAAAAATTATACTCGTCAAGTGCAGAAAAGCAAAGAGCCCATTATTGAGATAACAAGTTCAAGCATTTCAAATAAAGACTTATCATGGGATGAACTTACCAATTAAAAGAAAAAAATTTTAGGTAGCAAATGCAAAAGTATAGAAAAAGGAGATTGAAGTAATGAAAAAATTTGGTGCCTTAGCACTTGAAGAATTAAATCAAGATCTAGATTACACCTCAGCTTTCACAAAGCAGATATTAGAGGTGTTTTTTCCTTACAAATTCAAAATTTTGCAGCTCGAATCATATGATGAAACCTTAAATCCAAGAAGTCATTTGGCTAAATTCTGCATCATGATACATCTTTATACAACTTCAGAATCTTTACTTTGCAAAGTGTTTCCTATAACCTTAAAAGATGTAGCTAAAGAATGGTACTTAGGGCTAAAAGAAGCTTCCATCAATTCATTTTTATAGCTAACAACTCTATTTAAAGTAGCTTCATTACCATCATTCCTATTAAAAAGATATCTTTAGACCTATAGGAGATAATGCAAGAAGAAAGAGAAAGCTTGTAAAGTTACATATGTCTCTTTAATAAAGTAGATGTGCAAATTGAAAACCAAAGTCATAATGAATCTTTGACAGCCTTAAAATAAGGAACTAGATATGAAAAGTTAATTGACTCTTTATATCTTAATCCTCTTCAAAGCTTTATTAAGTTGATGAGTAGGGTGTAAAAGTTCATAAGGCATGAAAAAGCCTGGAGGTCCATGAGAAAAAGGGTTAAGCACTGAAGAGCTATAAAAGACAAGCCTATTATTATAGACAAAACAAGAAATGTTTAACACTTTTGAAGGTACTTTAAGTAGTTTTATCATCTTTGTCGGCTGGTAAGAGCATCGTTTAGTTATTTTTTTTCCTAATTGTCTAAAAGGATTGCATAATCCTATAGTTATTTTAAATCTTCTTCATAGTTGTTGTCTTTTCTTAAAGAGCTTCACTAGCTAGAGAAGCCAAGATGTATTAATTGCTTACAGTAATGGAATTATTTACTATATGAGTTTATTGATTCCACTTTATACACTTTGATATATAAAGTGCAAAAAACATATGTGCTAAATACTAAAAGCTCATTAAATGCTTGTATAAAGGTAAAAATACAATTTAGGATTAGGTGGAAGTTAATTTACCATTACATGTAATCATTTATAAGTATTTTAAGTCCCCTTATCTACATATGAGAAGGCCACCATGGATACCTACCCATGAGATTAAAATTATTACAATAAATTAGCTATTAACATAATTGCGATCGTGTGAAATTATTGCAAGTTATAGATAAATAAGAAAAAAGAGAATTATATGAAAAGATATAAGTCAAAAAAGTTTTTAAAAAGTTGATAGCTGAAGAATATATGAAATAAATGCTAAAAGGTAAAAATTAAAGTTTGACGCTAAAGTTTGAAGCTAAAAGATAAAAGTTGAAAGCTAAAGTTCAAAGCTTAAGGCTTGAAAGCTGAAAGCTAAAAACAAAAGTTCAAAGCCAAAAGATAAAAGTTGAAAGCTAAAAGCTAAAGTTCAAAGCCAAAAGATAAAAGTTAAAAGCTAAAGGCTAAACAAATAAAAGCCAAGAGGTAAAGTTCAAAGCTATAGGCTGAAAGCTGAAAACTGAAAACTAAAGTTCAAGGCTAAAAAGTGAAAGCCAAAGTATGAAAAGCATAAAAGCTCAAATAAAAAAGCATAAGAGCTATAAAGCTAAAACTATAAAGTTATAAAAGGGTAATCGCCCATAAAATTAAGCTTCAAAGGCCAGAAGTGTTAAAAGTAAAAAAAATGAAATGAATAGAGCCAAAGAGCTCTAAAATACTAAAAGCATTAAAAGAACATCAAACCATATGTAATAGCCTATGAGATCATATTATAAAGCCATAAAAGTTTGAAGGCTACAAAAATTCCATATTGATAAAATATTTCAAACTATAAAGCCAAAAATGCTAGAAGACTAAAGATTTAATAAGAGCATTAGAAGTCTCAATCTAATGGATTTGCATATTACGGGGGAGAACCACAATATTAATAATTATTCTTTTTATGAAAGGTCAATAGGGTAAAAGCTAAAAGCTGCAAGTAAAAAAGCTAAAAAGGAAAGTACAAAAGAGATGAAAGTTGAAACTTAAAAGATAAAAGATAAAGACTAAAAGACAAAAACATAAAAGCTAAAAGACAAAAGCATCTTCATTTGTAGCAATTTATTCTTAAAATAAGTCTCTACAACTAAAATTTTCTTCACTTATAATTCTCTAAATGTATACTTCTATAGCTATAAATGTTGTTGTATGTAATAAGTTCTTATGCTAAAGAAAAAGGAAGCTTTTATTAATTAAAGTTTAACCTTTGACCTATAATAAATAAACCTCTAGAAAAGGCAAAGTCTTAGCATAAGTGGTACTCAAATTTCAATTTTAAAAAGACATACATCTTATGTCATCAATAAATGATAAGATTCAAATTTAAAATTCAAAAATTATTGCTTAAAGTTCAATTTCAATTTTGCTTTTGAAAAGTTTATGTGAAATTGGTATATTTTACTTGTAAAAGAATGACATACAATAGATAAAAATACTTTTACTTGCAAAAGAAAGTTATGTAATAGATAAAAACACCTTTTTCCTATATAGCTCATCAATAAGGCTAAAAGTGATTGCATATAATGCAATGACAAAAAAGGAGAAAAAAACAATAAGTCCATTAATTGATCAAATAAGGTCCTTTGACGTTTTTGGGCTGGGGACATATAATAACAAAGTCAAAGTTAAGCTCTTTAAGAACAATGTTAAAATCCTAGCCACAAGCTAGATCCTTATGAGCCTTCGACCTATGTCCTTCCACATATAAAGGCACTTTCAGCCTAATGGCCTTTTCGTAGACTTTACCCACTTTTTCATTACATTGCACATGATTCCCACATCCTTAATTGTTCATTAACTCTCCTAAAATCATGCAACCATGTAACCACTCTCCCATAAAGCCTAAAATTACTAAACTAGGTGGCAGTCCCTTAATCTTTAAATAAACTCCCACTCCAACTCAATAAGGTAAGTTATTTACTCACTATCAACTACTATATACTTATCCAATCATCTTCTATTACTAACTTAAGCATCATAGTGGAATGCTAAGATACCACCTGGCCCTTTTCTAATGCTTTTTGTTTTGCCAATCACTTAGTATGCCATTAGCAATTCATGTCATCTTCCATTAAAGTAGGATCGTGAAGGAACTCTTTTATTATGAAGGGAAAGGAATATGAGGGGAATTAGATTTTATGTTATTTGACTATTAAAAATTAATAGAGGGGGAAAGGAATTAAAAGGTAAATAGTTGGGCACACAATAATATTTTATTAATAATTACTCAAATATAAACATGCATGTAGACTTAGAGTTGTTACAACTCATATGTATCCTATTTATTATTACAATAGAATTGGTATCTATTTGTTATAACTAATTATCTATTTATTGGTTATAAAGGATTACAACACTCTTTATTATACCCCCCAAGTGGATGAATTTGTTTTGAAAAAAAATTCTCAACTTATCTCAAAGTAGAAGGAAACACTGATGTGTTAATGGCTTTGTAAGAGCATCAACTATTTGATCTTAACTTGCAATATTACAAACTTGAAGTTCATGATTGTTGACTTTCTCATGGACAAAGTGTAGGTCAATTTCAAGGTGCTTCATCCTAGTGTCATAAACTGGATATGCATTAATATTAGTGGCTTATAAATTGTCATACCAAGCAATAGGATGAGGAATAGAAACATGCAAGTCATAAAGAAGAGTTTGTAGCCATATTAACACATATATGATGGTTGTAAATACATGGTATTCAAATTTAGTGAATGATTGTGATACCATTTTTTACTTTTTAGAGCATTAAGAGATTAAGTTTAGGCCTATATAGACAATATAAATAGATGCGGACTTGCAATCATGCAAATTCAAAATTTGCATTTGCATCTGCCTAAAGATTACTTAGCTTGCATATTTCAGAATAGGGCATATGCTATCACAAAGAATTCAACTTCATAATGCTACGATCTTTTACATTGAACACCCTAATATCGCCTTAAAGCATAACCTCATCACTTATGTTATCAAAATCTTCTTCATCATCTTCTTCTTCTTCAATGTATTTAAATTTGAAAAATATTTAATTTTCTTTACTTTTAGGTAAGAAGGAACAATTAAAGCCAAAACCAATGATAAAGATCTATCACCTATGTTTTTCACTAAATCTCAATTATATTCTTTAGCATTATACTTTGTAAAAATATTCAAAATAGAATTATATTATTTTTATGTATTTTGAAGCAAATCGAGTACAAAGAACAATTATATATACAAGAGTATATAATGGTAACTATGGTAAAGTAAGAAATCATCTTGGTGACATTAGTTATAAAGTTAGTGAAGTAGGTAGCATACTAAAATAGGAAGTCAAAATGAAGATTGATTTCTTAAAGAGCCGTTGGAGAATTATTTAGGGTAAGAATATATTTGATTTGATATTATGGGAATTAAAGAGAGATATTCAATTATCTTAACAGCCTTCCTCAAGTCGACTATCTATCATATTGCTTCTCTTGAGAGTCAAATATCTTAGATAAAGCATGACCTCCCTTAAACTGATATGTAGGACATCTAAGGCTAATAGAATGGAGGATTGTATGAAAATGATGATCATTTTCACATTATAAGTAAAGATATTGAATAAATATTTTTGTGATGACACATATTAGAAGTTGAGTATTTTTTCTTTATAGTTCTTGCAAAAAAAGTGGAAATCAACCTCAAATATTCTTCATTCTTTCATTGAAGGCAGGGTAGTGACAATGTGCATAGAAAACTTCTTGTCACAAAATAAGTTAATGGGGTTAGGTGTATTCCTAAATATGTCTATGAGAATAAAGACCAACCAAATTAGTTCTTTAGTTATGTTAGCTATAGCACAATATTTGGCTTTAGCTAAAGGTAAAGTGATGCACTGCTTCTTTGATCGCCATGTGAGAGGGATAATTCCTAAGAAAGTGATGAATTTAGAAGTAGTTGGGCATGCTCCCCAATCTGTATCATAAAAGGCTATAATACTAAGTTCATTGTCCTTTGGAAAGAAAATACCATTACCTAGAGCATTTTGCGGATATTTGATCACATGTCATACCATGTTATTATATGGTTTCCTTAGTGCTTTGAGAAATTTCCTCAATAGATGTATGACATATGCTAAGTTAGGCCTTATCAAGGTTAAATAAAGGAGCCTCCCTATCAATATTCGATATTCAACCATGTTGTTGAATGACTCACCATCATCAATCGAGAGCTTTTATTATTAAGGTATAAAAGTCATCACCTTCCCTAGATCCTTGACATTGGCCTTAGCAATGATGTTAAGTGCATTCTTATATTGGTTAAGGAGAATCCCATGTTCATTTTGAAATAAGTGCAGGTCACCCAAATCTTTCTTTTGAAACATCATTTTGAAACAAGTGCAGGTCACCCAAATCCTATATTTCATGAATAAAATATCATCTTTTGCATCATGATTGCATCTTTATTTTCAAAAAACACAAAATTTATCATTTTTACATCTTTTGCATCCTCACAAATTCTCTTAATAGAAATCATTTTCATACAATTCATGCAGTTTATGTGAGAAATCATCATTTTTCATATAAAGCTTGTATCTTGCATCCAGTGAACAATAAAAGTGTCATTTTCAATAAAAATTATCAATTTTGAATTATAATTACATTTTCTATTATATTTAAATAAATTTGTCACTCAACTTACTCAAAATCATAGGCTTGCATTAAAACTATATCCTTTTCACTCTTTAACATGAAAAATAAGTATTTGCCTACATTTTCACATCAAAATGCATTTATAATGTGAAAGTTCACATTCTCGAGCTAGGGCCTCCATTCCATGGCCCAATGATGCAATCATGTATCTTTTCTTATTTTTCTCATCATTTAGGAATATTCTGACTTTTAGTGATCATTTTCATTTTCATTTTAATAACCTTGCAAGCGCATATAATTATATGCATTTATTTGCTTATTTATTGTCCCAGTGGATAAATGGATGGAATCACACATAGTTTTTCTAACCTCTATTTTGTAAGTGTATTTCTAGATTAGGACTAGATTTACATTTCTGCACTTTTGTTTCTCTTTTATATGTATTTACTAGGAACGCCATGTAATAATTGTAAATAATTTTTTTACTTTTTATTATTATTTATTGTGTTGTGTGAATGTGCATATACAAATTGTCATTACCAAAACTAGGGTGCTGCGATAGCCATGTATCGAGTATTGTATAATGAGAAATAGCCAAAAAGTAGAAGCGATCTTGCAAACCTAAAATCTCTGTTGGGGACGATACTTGTTGAGTGACCTGATGCCATCCCTTATATTATTTTCTTAATTTTTTAAAAATTGGGTGGCGACTCCATAAACATAAAATGTCTCGCATCCTCCCGAGACAAAACATTATGCTTGTCCTATAAGTGGAATGGACGTCCCTTCGTTAAAGTTGCCATCCCTTATCATTTTAATTTTCCCATGAAAAAAGGGAAAAATTAAGTTTTGGTCATTTACAGTATATTGTCCCTTATATTTTTTCTGATTTTGTAAAAATTAGGCGGTGACTTCATGAACACAAAATGTCTCATATCCCTCTGAGACTAAGCATTGTCCTTATCCTATAAACAGAATGGATATCCCTTTCATCCTCTCGGAAAAGTTACCTCAAAATAATTTTCAGTTGCCCATATCCATATAAATTAACATTATAATTTGAGTGTTACTTATGTGGTAGTTGAAAAGAGAATTGTCTAAATTGGTTTGTTTGAAACCATAAACGATAAGGGCCTTAGAGAGCTTACTAAACCATTATTGTGGTGCTTATTTGAGTCCATACATGGATTTATAGAGCTTGCAAACTATTTTTATATATTGTAAATGCAATCCTTATGGCATTTTTAAATAGACTTCTTCATCTAGATTTCCATTAAAAAAAAATGCATTGTTTAAGTACATTTGGTATAATGGCCAATTTTATTGTGGCCATAGCATTCAAATATTTAATTATAGAAAATTTAGCAACTTGGGAAAATGTTTCATTGTAGTCAAGGCCTTTTAGCTGGCTATATCTTTTAGCAACAAGTCTCCCCTTATATCATTTGATACTTTCATTAGGTTTACATTTAATCTTATAAATCCATTTTATACATATTGCCCTTTTTCCTTTTAGAAGTTTGACCAAACTATAAGTTTTATTATCAATTAAAGCTTAAAGTTCTTTATTAAGAGCATCTCACCAATTTGGATTTTAGAGACTTCTTCAAAACTTGTTGGTTCAAATATGTATCCTCCTACATGGGTATAATTAACAGACATATTTAAAATTGAATGAGAATGACAAGTACCTTGCTAACTTTTTTATTCTAAACTAGTATTGTCTTTCCTTTAATAATTTAGCATATAGTCATCTAGGTGCTTAGGGGCATGTTTCTCTCTTTATGGTCTAATTAGTCGTATTTTATTTTTTTTCCACCTCTATCTCAAGTTTAAGTTGCTTATATTAAGGACTTTGTACCCATTTTTTTACTTGGAATATAACCCATTGAAACACCATATTTTCCCCTCGATTGGAACTTATCCAACGGTTTTGGCATAACATATATGTAACATAAACACCTAAACACTCTTAGGTGTTTATAGCAAGGTTTCTTCTTGAATAATATTTCTTGTGGTGTTTTCCTTTCTAGTCTTATTAAGGGCATTAAGTTTATTGAGTAAGCAGTAATTAAGATGCACTTATCCTAGTAGCAAAGTGGGACATTTGATTGAAATCTAAGAGCTCTTATAACCTTGAGGTGGTGTTTTTGCTTTCTTATAACCATGCCATTTTGTTGGGGTGTGTTTGGATAAGTAGTTTGATGTAACATCCCATCATTGAGAATAAAATGCTTGAACGTTTTTTATACAAGCTTTAGAGCATTATTTGATTAAACCATTTTAACTTATTTTCTAAATTGTTTGTGCACCATTCTTGTAAAATGTTCGAATAACTTTGGTGCTTCTGCCTTGTTCTTTATTACATAAACCCATATTATCCTTGAATAATCATCAATAAGTGTTAGAAATGATCATCATATATGATACCTCGTATACATATTCCTACTATGATAAGGTTAATTATCCTCTAAAAGAAGGATTACTTATAAAAGAAGAACATCCTATCTAATTAGGAAGAATCCTAAATAAGAAAAGGTATTCTCAAAAAGACACAATCCTATGAAGAAGAGGAATCTCATTCCTCTTAAATTTGAGCATCACTTTCTCTATAAATACTCCTCACATCCATCATTCCATTCATTCTATTCTCTTTATTCACTGCACTTTTTATCTCTCTAAAATCTCTATACCTTTCCTAACTTAGGCATTAAAGGGTTGGTAGGGACTCTCCCCACTTATCACCTTGCTCTTTGTTGATTGCTTGCTTATAGCTTTTAAAGATTCCTAAAAATAAGTTATCAAATGACGCCGTCTATGGGAATCCCCTGAATTAAAGCCATTATTATCTACTGAGTAAAATAATTACACTACGGCCTCCAATCCAACACCAAGCACAACTTTAGCTACCCATCTTAATCCATAAACCCCTATCTAGCAAGTTGGACCTTTGTCCCAGACCCCTCTTGATTCATACACACCACCTCCGCATACTCAAGGATGGTCAACTCTTATAGGCACAACTTTTCTTTATTATGCTCCCTACTATATACTAGTATACCAATACCTTATATACCTTTTTCTAAGTCTATTAGAATTTCCTGCTATAAACACACTATCACTCAAACACCTAATTTGCCTCTGTTACACAAAGAGATAATGATTAGCAATATACAAGGTCAAATTGCCTTAATGCAACAACAATTGAATGCTTTAACCTAAGAAAGTAACTTTAGAATAACTAATCCAAAGAACAATATAGCAACCCCACTAGTTATAACCTAAAGCATGCCCGTTGGAAATAAAGAAGGCCACAAAAACCAAGAAGGAGAGTCTAGCACGAGTATTCCATCTTTAAATAACTCTAAAATAGACCAAAAGGTCGAGGAAGTAATTCAAAAGGCCTGCACATGACTAAGGAAGGAGGATGAATGTGTTCTTGAAGGGACAACACCCTTTGTAAGTAAAATAGTTAGAATAGAGATTCTATCCAAATTCAAACAACCTCAGTTGGACTAACACGATGGTATAGAGGATCCAATAAATCACATATCAACATTTAGAACTAAAGTGATGCTCCATAATATGAAAGATGAAATCATGTGCTAATTTTTTCCCATCACTCTAACTAAAACAACTCAGAGGTAGTTTCATCAGTTGCCAAAGAACTCTAATTCTTCCTTCGAAGAATTAGTTGAGAAGTTCCAAACTCGGTTCATCACTAATGTTCCACCTGCTAAGAGCATAAATAATCTCTAGATGTGCAAATAGGAAGTCACAGAGTCATTGAGGAGCTACTTGGATAGGTACAATAAAATTACTATCCAAATTAAGAACTTAAGTGATGAAGTGGCCATAGAGGCACTAAAGAATAGGACTCGATTAGGGAGGCTCAAAGACAAGATCATGATTAAAGAGCCCAATACTTTCTTTAAAGTAATGACCATGGTAATCAAGTTGATAAAGCTAAATAAAGACAGAAGGATATGCCGAGATGATAATAAGGCACCGTTTAAGAAAGATGAAAGATCATAACCTAAAAGACCCCGAGTTTAATGCCCTAATTACAGAAATCCAATTAAAGGGTTCAGAAGGGAAACTAAAAGATTCACACCTCTGAACACTCCACGATAAAAAAAATCCTTATATGGATAAGATGGAGTGAGGTAGGCATACATCCAACCAGAAGGCTAAGCCTAACCAAGAGGGGAATGTAAAGATAGGAGGTTCTATTATTAATATCATCAGGATTATGGCCATGACACTAATAGATGTTGGGATTTAAAGAGGTCTATAGAGCAATTAATATAGAATAGTAAACTTGACAAATTCATTGAAAGAACCAGGATTTGGAAGATTATAATGGAGATAAGCCTAACCAAAAGAAAGTCCAAAATGAAGTGGCTAACATCATCAACATGATTATAAAAGGAGAAAAATCAGCAAAAGAAATGCTAAAAAGAACTTAGAAAGGGCGAAGTTTCATTCTTGGGTTAAAATAGACTATTATATTTAGTCCAGAGGATGGAAAACATGTTCAAAACCTCATAACGATGCTCTTGTTATCACGATCCAAAGCTAGGAGTTATGATCGGCACTAGGAAATGAGAATTCTTTCGAATCCGGAACCTGTAGCAAGCCTTAGAAAAATAAAAAAATATAATAAATTGATAAAAGTACAATTGAATTAATTTTTTTTCAAATCATTATATGAAAATGAATACTCAATATGTTTTCATAAATAAATATATATTCATATAGTGTTCAAATACGATTCTCAGAGTATAAAGTATCAGACAAAACAATACTCTGCTAATACAATAACATTACTATTATAGTTTCTAGAATACAAATCAGAGTTTAAAATATACATTTACATAAAATAGCCGGGACGGAAGAATACTGACGAAGAACTCTACTTTTAAGGTCTGATAATATAGGATCTCTTGAAAAAAATAATTGAGGGGGGTCAAACCTCACTGAGTGAATTATTATACTATATATACATGCAATCTAACCATATCCAGTCAAGCATTCTTATATATATATATATATATATATATATATATATATATATATATATATATATATATATATATATATACACACGCATTTCACACAAGTGCCTAACTCTGCTTTAATAAATATAATAAGTGCAAAAAACATTTCTTTTAATACATGAAGGATCAAATAGAATCCTATTAATCGCAACCTCAATCAATCATATCATCACTCTAGCCATACAAGCTCACTTAAATCCAAATAGATCACTTATTCCATTCTGGACAGTAGATTGGCCCTGAGACACTAAGTTAACCAAGCTCTAGCAATCTGACTGTCAGTGTGATTAGCCCCGAGACACTAGGTCAATCGAGCTCCTGTAATCAAACGCTCAATCACATCACATCTCAATCAAATCATAATCAATCAAATCATAATCACTACAATTAATTCCTCAGTCAAACCTAAATCTATTGCACTGGTACATACACGGTCCTAGTGTTGCCCACTAGGTAGCACGTTCTATCAATATCCTTCATTTAAAATAAAACATTCATATGGACAAACAAATAATGCATAATAATAATCATAGATAAAATAAACCATATATATACTAGAAATATACCTAAAATAAATCAAGTATATTTCGAGTATATATATGTTAAATAAAGTCAAATCAAATATGAAATATACCAAAGATAAACCAATGATATACTTAAAAACAATTAAGTATGAATTGATAATATAATATGCATTTATTTGGAGATATATAAAAAATATACCAAAAATATACTTAAAAACAATTTAAGTATAAGCCAATAATATGACATGCAATTATTTAGGAATATACCTGAAGTATACTAATCATTTAATAAAACAATTATGAATAAATATACATTTAAAACATGTATTTAATTTTGACAGATATCCAAAATTTACTAAAAATAAACCTAAATATCTAACTCACATATATGAAAAATAAACTCTAAATATATCAGTGATATATTAAATGCATATAAAAAATATGCAAACATTTATATATCAAGATATACAAAAAATAAATCGAAAATATATCAAATCATATTATAAATTAAATTACTGTTTAAAACATATAATGAAAATGAAAAATCCTGAGTCATGCATCCTATATGTAATGCATATATATACAATATAATAACTCACTGATTCGTGCTCCATAAGACAGACTCTGCGGGCCTGGTTCGTTAGACTTCGGTCTCAACACAACTAGAAAAATAAAATAGCAACAACCATTAGAATAAATTTCTAACTCTACGCTTCTAGGATTACTATAGAAAGACTCAATCAAAAATTTAAAACTAGACTCGGACCTATTATCACGTTTTACGAGAAATCTACCAAAATTTCGACAGAGTCTCCTCTGTAAAATGGGCATCTCCCTATAAAAGTAGGGCCGATCCTGCACAGAAAACACACTTCTAAAATCTCAAAGCATAACACCTCAGGTTGAGACCCCAACTTTACAAATCTCCAACCGAGGTTCACGATTTACAAAACAACAATATTAAACAGTAAAATAATAAAAATCATCAAAAACCCATAAAAATATTTAAAAACCTTTATTTTCCAATTAAAAGATAAAAGTTTACTTCAAATAATATTTGATAATAAAAATTCATAAATGAAATAAAATTCCCATTTTACCATTAAATTAACATAAATTGTAAATAATATTTAAAATCACAATTTAACATCACAAAAATAATAAAATACACATTTAGTCTTAAAATAATAAATACAATTATGATTCACATAGTACTCTAAAATTATCACAACTTAACTGATAAAATCTCAAATATTATATAATATTAGTAAAAATTCAATTTTTATAATTATTGAACATAACATAATAAAATTCACATTTAATTGCTTAAATAGCTTAATTATATAATAAAATTTAGTTTAAAACCCATTTTATTTCCAAAATAATATATATAATATATTATTTGAAAACAATTTTTGAAAAATAGTATTAATTAGTTAAAAATAATAATTAATTTGTAAAAATCATTTTATTACCTTAAATAATTATAAAATCAACTAAAATATAATATTTAACTATAATTAACATAAAATTACAAATTTACCCCTATAATACAAAATGTATAATATACTAAATAATTTCCTAAAAAATTATATAAAATCATAAAAATTATTTAATCAACATATAATATACTAATATCAACCAAAACACATATTTAACCAATAATTTCAACAAAAATACTTATTTAACTTAATAATTCAAAATACACATAAATTATATAAAATTCCATAAAAATTATATAAATTCATAAAAATTATTTTACCAACAAATAAAATTATAATATCAACTAAAATACACAATTAAACTCTAATTTCTATCAAAAATATACATTTAACTCAATATCCAAACTTTACATAATCTATAAATATTTCTAAAAATTACACAATATTCTCAAAAATTAATTTCTCAACACCAAAATTAATAACAATATATAATAACAATAATTTAACCAATTTCATAATTTAATTTATTTATTTACGAAAATTCATTAAATAATATTAAAATAATAAAAAATTCACCAAAATTAAAATAAATTCCAAAAATTATAACAAAAATATTTTCATGAAGCTTGAACATTAAGGATCAAAGTTTGTAAAGGAAGAAAGCAAGAATCAATCGAAAATCAACTAAAAAAATTTAGAACATCCTAAAAGCTAAAAACCAAAAATTTAACAAAATTCACAAATGATCAAATTTCAGCTTAAAGGAAGCTTGGATTCATCTTCCTTATGACTCAGGGAGTCAAACGACACTGGAATCATGAGAAACGATGGCCGAATGAAGGTGGTAACCAGAAACAATAGAGTTTCAGTCACTTCCAGTCTCCTTCAACGCAGACGTCGGGGAGCTACTTCCTTGGTTGGATAGCGATGAGGTAGATGGTGGAGATGATGGTGTGGATGGTGGTGGTCCGGCGAAGGGCCAAGAGGCGCAGTGATGGTTGAGGTATGGACGTGCACGAAGGGGAAGAATATGGGTTTTGTGTTTTGTTTCTCTTCCATTGATTTTTTGTATACACACACACACACACACACACACACAAACACAATATAATCACACATATAAAAATAACCACATAAAATTCATTTAAAAATAACATTAATAATAACCATAATTATTAAATAATTAATAATACAAATAATGTATATTTAATAAAATAATAATAATAATAATAACTCACATAATAATAACGCAAAACACATTTGAAAATAACAATCATATAGACAATATTCATGAAATAATTTAATAATGAAATAACATCAATCAATAGGAATAAAATAATAATAATAATGTACTTAAAATGTTAATATTAAAATAATATTATGGTAATAATATCGCATGATAATTATAATAATAACCCACATAAATAACATTGAAAATAATAACATTAATAATGGTAGTGGAATACTTTTAAAATATTAATAATACATAAATCACATCAATTAATAAAATAATATTAATCCTTAAAAAATAATATTAAAATATTCATGCACTAAATTAACATTATTAAAATAATAGTATTCAAAAATAATAAATATACATAATGGAATTTAAACGTCCAAAATAATAAATTCCAAATTAATATATTTACGTAGAAAATTCAATTAAACATAAAATAATGATAATAAATCACAAAATAGTAAAATAATTAAATATAACTTTTAATTTTATTAACACTGCATATCTCATTATTTAATAAAATAATTTAAAAACTAGGGTTATTACACTTATGGTAAGTGCTTTCATCAACAATTATCTAGTAAAAAGATTACTAATTGATGATGGAAGTGATGTCAATGCATTGTCTTAAAATGCTTACAAAGCAATGGGAGGTTTCATCACCAATTTGAAACTCATCCAGAACCCCATCATAAGTTTCTATGGAGGAACCACACAACCCATAGGATTGGTGGAAGCAGTTATGGAGTTTTGCAACCGAGAAAATGGTAAAGTAAAAGTTGTCAAAGCTTTATTTAATGTGATGGACCTTCCACTCATATATAATGGTATCATAGGATGACCAATCCTATATGACATTGATGCAGTTATGAGCATCAGGTGGCTGACCATGAAAAATCCTTTAGAAGATCGGGTAATAACAATCCATGAAGATCAGGCTATGGCCAAACAATATTATTAAATGGTTGTTAAACCTCAAATGGAAGAATTTGCTTTGGAATCTTTGGAAACATATAAACAAGGTGCAACCTGGAACCCATTAATCAAGTCCAAACTTTATAATTGATAAAAGGGAAGGCAATTAGGATTAGCAATGAGCTTGATGAGACAGTTAAAAAAGCAATAAGCAAAGTTCTCAGCAAGTACTCGGA
Organism: Mallotus nudiflorus; assembly: GCA_947683625.1. Taxonomy (NCBI): domain Eukaryota; kingdom Viridiplantae; phylum Streptophyta; class Magnoliopsida; order Malpighiales; family Euphorbiaceae; genus Mallotus; species Mallotus nudiflorus. Next base: position 2,765,691 of record CANTUR010000142.1, read on the forward strand.
TAGCCTCATCTCTAGAGCATTTGAGATTGTAGGTGTGGACCCTCGAATTGCATCATATAGTTTGAATATTAATCCAAGAGCAAAGCCTATAGTTCAAAAGAAAGGGAAGTTCACCTATAAAAGGAAAAAAGTGATAGCTGAAGAAATGAAAAAGCTATTAGATGCTGGATTCATTAGGGAAGTCACACATCCATATTGGGTAGCTAATGTGGTATTAGTCAAAAAATCAAATGGGAAGTACATAATGTGTGTTGATTACACTGACCTCAACAGTGCATACCCAAAAGATAGCTACTCATTACTAACAATTAATTTGTTGGTAGACTTAACTACTTGTCATAACCTATATGGCTTTATTAATGCTGCTCAAGGGTACCACCAAATCCCAATGAAAAAGAAAGATCAAGAGAAAATGTCTTTTATCATTTATGAAGGCCTTTCTTGTTACATGGTTATGCCTTTTGGGCTAAAGAATGCTGGAGCAACCTACCAAAGGCTGATGAATCATGTCTTCAAATACCAGATTGGAAAAAATGTAAAGGTATACATGGATGATGTCATCATTAAAAGCTACCGAGTAGAGCAGTATTCCAAGGATCTTAGTCAAATCCTACGCATACTGGACTAATACCAAATAAAATTGAACCCAGATAAATGTCTTTTAGGGGTGAAAGCTAGGAATTTCTTAGGTTTTATGATTTCCCATAAAGGAATTGAAGCAAATATAGAGAAAATGGAAGCCATACTTAAAATGAAAGCTCTGGCATCGTTGAATGAACTCTAAAAGCTCAACGACAAAATAACAACACGAGGGCAGTTCATCTTTTATTCAGCCAAAAGGTGTTTACCATTATTTCGAGCTCTAAAAAACTTAAAGAAATTTAAGTGGAATGATGAGTGTCAAGCCGCATTTGAAGATATCAAAAAATTCTTATCCTCGCCACCATTGCTTTGTAGGCTAATTCTTGGAGAAGTCCAATATCTATATCTTTTAGTTGGACAAGAATCAATAGCTTCAGTATTGGTTAGAGAAAAATGAAACCAGTAAAATTTGATATACTATATTAGGAAAATACTTAGAGATTTAGAAGTTCGGTATCTAAAATTAGATAAACTGGCCATAATTGTTATGCACACATCTCAAAAACTTTAGCATTACTTTCACGCTTACTCCATTATTATCAGATCCAACTTCCCATTACAAAAAATCCTAAAAAAGACCCAAAAATTTTGGACAACTGGTTCAATGGTCGGTGCAACTGGGTGAATTTGAGATCAGCTATGAACCTCGAAAATAAATCAAAACCTAAACATTGGCTAATTTTATCAAGGAGATGATGACAAAAGACATAACCACTCCTTTATATCCGAAATGGAAACTGTATATAGATGTTGTTAACCCAGTATAAAACCAAGTACAAAGATCTAGAGTTGGGATTATTCTCAAAGGACCAAGCAAAAATACAATAAGATATACAATGCAAATTAAATTTATTGCCACCAATAATGTAGCCAAGTATGAAGCATTAATTACAAGGCTTAAATTGGCAACTAAAGTGAGAACCAAGCATCTCAAGATATATTCTGATTCATAGCTGGTTGTTAACCAAGTCAAAGGAATGTACCAGACTAAAGAACTGAGCATAATCAAGTATATTGAAAAGGATAAACAGTTCATAAAAAAGCTCGAGCAGTAGGGAGATAATGGAAAATTATACAAATCCCTAGAATTGAAAATTTAAATGCAGATTCATTAGCTAAGTCACCAGTAGAAGGCAACAAAACATTCAAAGAGCTTAAGCTAATTAAGGAATTGGTCAAACCAAACACTGATGAGATAAAAGTCATGGGCACCCAGGAGGTGGTAGATTGGATGAAGCTAATCATTCAATACCTAGAGCATGGAGTTCTTCCATAAGACAAGCTTAAAGCTCAAAAATTGAAGATAAAATAGCACATTATTCCATGCATTGCAGAGAACTTTATAGAAGATCTTTATCACACCCATGGTCTAAGTGTGTATCATCAGAAGAAAGCAATTATATACTTAGAGAAATTCATAAAAGAATTTATAGAGCATAAGAGTCCCATAACTCACTGGTAAGAAAAGCATTGCTATAAGGAAACTATTAGCCTACCATGTCTAGAGATGCTAAAAAACTCATCCAAGAATGCCACAAGTGCTAATAGTTTGCCCATCTTAATCACAAGCCTTCCAATGCTCAACATCCAATTAGAAGCTTATGGCATTTTCCAATTTAAGGGATAGATATATTAGGTCCATTCCCTTTCTTAACATCTTAGAAAAAATTCTTGTTCACAACCATATATCACCTCACCAAGTGGGTTGAGTTAGAAGTCGTCCCGACCATCATAGAAGCGCAAATTCAACACTTTTTCTAGAAGGAAGTCATCTGCAAATTCAGCATATCGCATACACTAATAACAAATAATGGGAAGCACTTTTATAATGAGAAATTTAGAAGGTTCTATTTAGATCTTAACATAAAGCTTATATTCACTTCTGTAGCTTATCCACAAATGAATGGTCAGACAAAGGTCACCAATAGGATCATCATGCAAGGATTAAAGAAAAAGCTAAATGAGAATAAGGGAAACTAGGTTTATGAACTCAACAATGTCATTTAGGCATAGAGAACCAAGCCTAAGACTTCTATAGGAGAATTGCCTTTCAGATTTATGTATGGAATGGATACAATGATTTGAGTGGTGAGTTTCTGAGTAGCAAAGGATCTAGATCTCGAGGTTAACAACATCAATGCTTGAATATGCCTAGATTTACTGGAAGAGAGAAGGGAACAAGCATATATTATGGCAAAAGTTCAAAGGTAGAAAATCAAAGACTATCATAAATAAGCATGTTTAGCCAAAGCAGTTTAAAGTCAAAGATTTGGTGCTCAGAAGAGCTAAAATCGGCAAAGGTAGCTTCAGAATAAGAAAGCTTGGACCAAATTGGGAAGGCCCTTATAAGTCATTAAGAAAACAACTAAAGGGGCATATGGAATTAAAAATGCACAAAGAAGAGAGTTGACTCGATATTAGAACTCAAATAATTTTAGAAAATACTATTAGTAAAGTAAATGTACTAAAAATAAAGCAATTTTAAAGAAATAAAATTGATTTCATTAATGTTGCTTTATAAAAAAAGGGGACTTCACTCAATAAAAAATACATTCATATTTATAAGTCACAATCAATTCTATGGAAGGGTGATCTCAACATTGGATAGAGGAGCCTAAGTCTTAAAGTTCTTAACCATAAGAGTAGCTACTAACAAAGAAAGGGTAATCTTAAATGTTAACTTTTCACCAGCAACCTTTGGATCCATTGATTACTAAATACTAAACATCACTGAAGGATCATCCTGAGCAACTAACCTCACTTGATCATTATAGGTTATCTTTTCAAGCTCAGAGAAGTCTAAGTTCAGATGCTAAGTGAGAAGAAGCCTCTAGCACTTAGACTTAAAAGCCTTAAAGAATCCTTTCATCATCTTCTGATAGCTCTTCCTATCACCTGCTCAAGACTTTTTCTCCTCGACCAACTCTTTCTTTAGAGATCCAAGCTTGGCACTAATCAATTCTAGTTATAAGTTGAGCTTATGAATGCTCTAATTCATGGACCCTCTTCTGGTTCACCTTAACCATGGGCCTAGTTTCTGCATGCTTAGTCTGGTAGAGCTCGAGCATCTCGTTTGCCTTCTACAGCTTCCCTTCATATTTGAGATTGATCAACTCTAGCTTCCCCTCCTTTACGCTATTCTCACTCTTTAGAAAGTAGTAGTTGTCCTTTACTAGCAACAACCCTTGAGCCAACTAATCTTGTGAATGCTCCAACTTATGGACCTTCTTCTAGTTCACCTAAGCCATGGACCTAGTTTTTGCATGCTTAGTTTGGCAAAGCTTGAGCACCTCTTTTGCCTTCTATAGCTTCCTTTCATATTTAAGACTAATTGGCTCTAGCTTCCCCTCCTTCAAGCTATTTTCACTCTTAATAAAGTAGTAGTTGTCCTTTACTAGCAACAACCCTTAAGCCAGCTAAAAAGACAATATGTTAATACCCAATCATTTAAAAAGAAAGGAAAATAAACAAAAGTTAGGAAGTTACCTCTAAATTATGAGAAATCAAGGCATTACCTAGTTCATCCTTATCGATATCCATTAATCTTTGGATGTCCTCAAGGAAGCGCACTAGTCCTTAACCTGAGTGTTCAAGATGCTCGAAGGATTCATCTTTGACATGATCCACTTCTTCAAGTTTGGGCATCTTCGTATCTAAGGACACTTGACATATAGCTTGCTACCCTTGATCAACTCTTCCTCATCCCTTACATCCTCCTAGGAGCACTTTTTGGAAGTTCTAGGAGCTTCTTTCAAAGTAAGATCAACCACCAGCTCCTTTTGAATAATAACTAGAACACCAGTTGGAACATGTGAAACATTCACCTTTTGGAAAAGCTGAAGGGTCTCTTGAACCTCCTCTTGCTTGTCATTTGAAAATACTCCATCTACAAATGCAAAATATTCAACCATCTATAGATAAAGAAATGAAGGAAGTTAGAATATACCTTTGAAAAGCCTAGAACTTATCCTTAGCATCTTGATTATCATTGCCCGAATAAACCTTCTAGCAGTATCGTTGAGAGAAAGTCTCAACTGATGTACTCTCAATTAAGCTTTTTTATGAAGCCTGAGCATTAAGTCTATATCCCTACTAGACAGTCTGGAAGGATGCTTCACCAAGTGGCATTCCTCAACCCATTAACACTGGACATTAATAAATTTTGACAGATGCTTAATGATGAAGAATTTATGCCTCTAAGACTTCAGAAGATCCAAAAGCTTAATAAACAAACTATGGTTTAGGATAACTAATAAGGGAAGAGTCAGCTCCCCCTTTCTCTTTGTAAAACAATACAAATACCGAACACCCTTAAAATTTGGCTCTCTACTCTTTTTATGTACGAGTTCCATATACTTAGTTAGAATTCTATAATTATTAGGATGAAGTTGGCCAACTGCTCTATTGAATCTATTGATAAACACCTTTATAAAATGATCCATGGGAAATCTCAACCCACCCTTTAATTGGTCTATATATACAATAATCTTTTACATATCTAAAAGGGGAACGTAAGCCCTAAATTTGCTATCTACAGTATGAAGAATATACTTTGAAGGTATACTAAACCTTCTCTTATACCAACTAAGTATGATATTATTTACTATAGATTCAAACAAAGAAGAACTAACGACTTCTCGGGGTGTTATAACTTTAAATAAAAATTCAAAATAAGACATGAAAAATTTAAAGACTCACCATAAAGCAATGTATAGCAAAAACATAAACGATTTAAGAGGTGTCACCATGCAGGCTAAGGCAACATAAATAACAATTGCAATTAATGGCAACAGCAACACCAGAAAGAGTGAAACAGAAGAAAAAGCAAAGATAAAAGAATGTGAAATGCTCCTAAATGGGAGAGACTTCAAACTTATAACCTAAAGAAGGTTCTGGAAGGACCTATATTGCCCTTAGAGCAATGTTGCTAAAACCAAACATGTCAGGGTATGATGATCATAATGATGCCTCATTAAAACCCATTACTAGGGCAGTTACCAAAGCATCGTCCTTTTAACTAGCATAACTTATCACTAGCTGAAATGTCTCATTTTTTTAACATAACATGACAACTTTTGAAATTCAAAGTGAGGCATATCAAAAGGCATAAAAGATAATGCTTCATTATCATAAGAAGTTAGTCCCCTCAAGTTGTTTTATAATACTGATAGGTTAAAGACTCTTGTTATTTCTTAACTCCAACAATTGAAGTTGGTCCCCTCAAGCCATTTCATAACACTGACGGGTTAAAAACTCGAGTCATTTCATAACACTGATTATTAAACTCCAACAACTAAAGCTGGTCCTTTCAAGCCGTTTCATAACACTGACAGGTTAAAGACTCGAGTCATTTCATAACATTGAGCATTAAACTCTAGCAATTGAAGCTGGTCCCCTCAGGTCATTGCATAACACTAACAGGTTAAAGACTCGAGTCATCTTATAACATCGAGCATTAAACTCTAGTAACTGAAGCTGGTCCCCTCAAGTCATTTTCATAATACTTATGGGTTAAAGACTCAGGTCATTTCATAACACCGAACATTAAACTCCAGCAACTAAAGTTAGTCCCTTCAGGTCATTTAATAACACTGATGGGTTAAAGAATTAGGTCATTTCATAACACCAAGCATCATGCAAGAAATTTCTGACGTCTATTAACTCCAAATATCTAAGTCCAACTGGCTTCTTTAGGTTGTTTCATGCCACTCAAAATTCTCTCTACCCTTCCTAACTTAGTGTAATATCCCGTATTTTTAAATATTTTAATACTGCATCGGGATATACAGTGTTAATAATTTTTAAATATGATATTGATATTTCATGAGCTTTCATTTGCTTTAAATTGATTTTTAATTGTTTATTTTTATTTTGAGTACTTTACGTAAAATTTTCCCGAGACTTTTATTTTCGGGGAAATTTTCACGTAAATAGTTTACTATTAATTATTTTAAATAGATTTACAGACTTTCATGAACTCATATATATTTTTAAAATACTAAACACCGTATATATATGTACTTATTTATTTAATTAGGATTTAATTAATATTACCCTAATATTTTATTATTTGTTTATTAATTTTATTGTTATTTAATTATTTTTATTTATTATTAAATTTTAAATTATTATAATAATGTGTGGTGTGTGATTTTCCCAAATATTTTATTATTATTATTTTTCTTTTTCTTTTTTCTTTTTTCTTTTCTTTTTCTTTTCTTTTCTTTTCTTTTTTCTCTCCTTCTTCTTCCTCCCGACGCCACCCCTCCTCCATCCCGCTGCAACTCCGGCCGAATACCGTTGGTGTGCCTCCCGGACATCCACCCTCTTCCTCCAGTAACTCCGCCACTCCCTTCATCCTCTCCAGCGCCGGCGAAGCCAAGGAAACCATTTTTGGCCGAAAGTTGCAATTTCTTCACACCTTGCGATTCCGGCCACCATTTTCGACACCACCAGTATCTTTCTTCTTCTTGAGCTCCGGTGAGTGTAATTCTAGCTTTGGTTTGAGCTTAAATGGTCTTGATTTGCTTAGGTTTTGATTTTTACAATTTGGCCATATTAGGGTTCTTGAATTTTTTGAACTTCAATTTGATTGATTCATGAAAAATTCCTTCACAGATGTTGTTCCCCTTAGCTTAATCTACATGTGTGAATTTTTTTGGAATTTTTGGAGATTATTTTTATTTTTAGGTATTTTTGAATATTTTAATATTATTTTCTAATTTTCTGAAATTAATTAATTAAATTATGAAATTGTGTTTTATGATAAATATATGTGTTGAAATAAATTATAGGAATTTATTTGGAATTTTTATGAATTTCTATGCATTTATTTTGAATTTTATTAGTTTAGGTAATTTTGGAAAATTAGGGTTAATTGTGTTTTAAATTGAAATTAATTGGTTACTTGAGTTTAATTATTGATAAATATGTGGAGAAAATTAATTTTTGGATAATTATATTATTTTCGGTGAATTTTTTGAAGTAATTTTAGTATATTTATATATATAGGGGTATTTTGATAATTTTACACAAAATTGGCTAAAATTATAATTTAATTGGTTTTAATAGTTATTTAAGGTATAAAAATGATTTATACAAATTATTTAGTATTTTTAACTAATTAAAACTATTTTTCGTGAATTATTTTCAATTATATATATATAATTTATGATTTTTCTAATAAAATGAGTTTTTATCGGTTTTTATAGTGTTTAAGTTAATTATGTAATTTCTACTTATAAAATGAATTTCTATGTTATAAGGGTATTTTTGGTATTTCTGAAATTATTCTGTGATTGTGGACCTTGGTCGGTAGATTGTAGTCTGGAGCCCGACCGAGGGGTTGTGAATGAGATGTGGTGTTTATTTTTGAAGTGTGTTTCTTTGCAGGGTCGGCTTTACTCTTTGAGTAGAGAGATGTCCATTTTACAGGGGAGGTTCTACCGAATTTTCGGTAGAATTCTAATAAAATGTGATGTCCGGTCGATCCCTAATTTCGATTCTGTGTTTAATATTCTAGATCGAGTTCTAGGATTTTCTGTTAGGTTTATTCTGATGTCTATTATTTATTGTTTGTTTAGTTGCGCCGAGACCAAGGCCTAGTGGACCAGGTCCGTCGGACCCATCTCGTGGAGCGCACTAAGTGTGAGTTACTATTTTATATATATATGCTTTAGGATGCATGATTTTAGAATATATGTTTTATTTTGATTAAATATGCATAAATAACGTGATTAGTATTTAAGTATATTTTTGGTTTATTTTTCGTTTATATTAAATTATATGCATGTTTTATTAATAAATTATATTTAAAATGTTTTTAAATATATTTCTAGCTAAATTTGTAAAATGATTGGATTTATTTGACGTATATATACTCGAAATATACCTGGTTTACTTTTGGTATATTTTCAGTATATATATGGTTTATATTGTTATTTTATTTAAATTCATGCATCATTTATTTGTGAATGTATGATTTATATTTTAAATGAAGGATATCAATAGAACGTGCTACCTAGTGGGCAGCACTAGGACCGAGTATGTATCAGTGTGCCTATAGCATTTAGGCTATATTACTAACCATTTGTGGATATTGATTGGTTATGATTATTTGATGTGTGAGATATGTTTTGGAGGTGTGATTGCTGGAGCTCGGTTGACCAAGTGTCTCGAGGCCAATCACACTGACAGTCAGACTGCTGGAGCTCGGTTGACTTAGTGTCTCGGGGCCAGTCTACTGTCTAAATGGATTAAGTGGATATATTTTGGAATAAGTGAGCCTATGTGGTTAGAGTGTTGTCTAACACTGTTTGAGGTTTCGATTTAATTAGGGTTTTATTTGATCCTTCATAAACGATGATTTTAATAAAATATATATATAATAAAATATAAAATGATTTTATTGCATCTGTGTGTATTGCCAGTATATATACATATTAGATATATATTGTTGATTGTATGCATTGTCATTTAGTATGCATGTATATATATTATAGTAATTCACTCAGTGAGGTTTGACTCCCCTCCGTTGACTATTTTTCAGGAGAGTCATCATCTTCAGACCTCAGTAGCAGGCCTATACGCCGGATTTCTTCCGCCCCGGCTTCTTTATGTAAACTGCTTATCTGAGTCTTGGGTTTATTTTATCTAGACATTGCAGTAGTCATTAAATATTTAAAGAGATGCTGTATTATATATTTGAACTGGATTTGTATTAAAAGATTTATATATATGAGATGAGTATTTAATTTAAATCCAGTTGGTGGAAATTTTATTGTGATATTTATGTTTTTTTTTTCGCTGCATTATATATTATTATTATTACTATTGCATGTTTTATTTTATTTTTAGGCTTGCAACGGGTTCCGGATTCGAAAGAATTCCTGTTCCCTAGCGCCGGTCATGGCCCCTGTTTTGGGTCGTGACAAAGTTGGTTTTAGAGCGGAGTTTGGTGTCAAGGCTCAGTTGTGTGAGTTGTGGCCCTAGTTTTAAAGTTGTGTTTTTTTGGTAACTACTGTAGTGAATTAGGTTCGAGTATGTCTTGATAAGTATTCCTTACGTTAGTTTTCTGTGTTATTCCTCCGTTGTCTGTTTTGTCTGAATCTTTCCGTTTGTCTTTTCAGAATGAGGAGGAGAGCGCGTGTCGCTCCACCGGTCGTTGAGGCCGAGGATGATGAATCTTTTTAGGATGAGGTTTTACCTCCTGAGCAGCCAGGTAGACGTAGAGGTCATGGCAGAGGTAGACCTCGAGGAGCGATAGGTCGCCGTAGGCAGAGAGAGTTACAGGACGAGGAGCCTGTAGAGCCTGAGTTTGATGTTCTTGTTCCTCCAGTCGTTTCGCCTGTTCAGCCTGCCTATTAGCAGGGTATGTCTGACCCTGAGGCAGCTTTGTTCTATGCCTGAGTTGGCAGGATTGCGTTTGACAGTACTTCCGATCCGTTAGATTTTCTGCACGCGATTGAGACGAGGACTCGGACTGCTCATACCGAGTACCAACGGATCATGATCGTCGAGTTGTCTATTGAGGGACCAGCCTTAGATTGGTTTATTCAGATGATCCAGCCTTACATGATGACGATGACCTGGGCTCAGTTCAGAGAGCGATTTATGAGGAGATTTTGTCCAGAGCCTCTCCGTATTAGTTATCGTCTTTGACTGACCAGTATTTCTCATGGAGATCGATCTGTAGAGGAGTACACCCAAGAGTTTCTTCGGCTGGGTAGATATGCAGAGGACCTGATGCAAGATCAGTATTTCGCAGTCACTACCTACGTTACTAGATTGGGTTCAACATTTGCTGGTATGCCTACAGCAGGCCTTACTCTAGAGTCTGTGATTAAGTTGGCCAAGGAGATTAAGCTGAGGCTAGTTAGGCAGGGAGCGATGCCTGATTACTACCAGCTGGGAGTTCAGTCGAGTGGATTGCAGGCTACTCCGTACTCTAGTTTTCATGTTGGTTCGAGTAGTCAGCAGCGAGTTCCGACTCAGCAGAGTCAGAGACAACATCAGCGAGTGCATCGGAGCAGTAGACATGGCCGTGGAGGTCAGCGTAGATCGTTTAGATTCGGGTCAGGTGCTTCGAGCAACAGCAGTGGTCACAGTTCTGGATCAACGGCCAGTGTTTGTCAGACTTGTGGTAGAGTCAATCACGGACCATGTTATCTGACACCATTGACATGCTTCAGATGCGGGCAGATAGGGCATTTTTCTAGATCGTGTCCTTACTCGGGGTATCAGCAGTCGCAGATTCCGCGATTCCCACAGTAGTCGATTGCTAGTGCTACATCCGTGCCATTTCAGTTACCACCAGCCTAGCATCAGAGTTCCACTCAGCTTGTTCCACAGCAGAGTCGTGGTAAAGGTACTAGAGGAGGTGCCAGAGTTGTTGGCCAGGCTTCTACCAGTCAGTAGGGAGGTCGAGGTCAGGCCAGAGTTTTTCATCTCACTCAGCAGGATGCTCAGGCATCTAATGCAATCGTGGCAGGTATTGTTTCTGTTTGTTACCTGGATGCATGGGTTTTGTTTGATCTGGGTGCCATGCATTCGTTTGTTTCTCCCATTTTTGCTTTTAAATCTTATTGGCAAGCTTCGAGGATGGCTTTTCCTTTGTCTGTTGTGACTCCTCTGAGCGATTCTTTGGACACCGATATTGTTCTTTCTGGTTGTCCAGTTCTCGTGGGAGATAGAGAATTACCCTCTAATTTGATATTTTTGGATGTAATGGAGTTTGATGTTATTCTGGGAATGGATTGGTTATCTCAGCACTATGCCATGGTAGATTGCAGGAATAAATAGGTGACTTTCAGAATTCCTGATGAAGAAGAGTTTAAGTTTGTTGGTGATAGGAGTTCAGCACCTCAGAATCTTATTTCTACTATTACGGCTAGGAAGTTCTTGAGGAAAGGATGTTAGGGATATTTGGCATTGGTCAGGAATACTTCAGTGGAGAAGTTGTCACTCACAGATGTTCCTGTTGCCTGTGAGTTTCCTGATGTTTTTCCCGAGGAGTTGCCAGGTTTACCACCTCATAGAGAGATTGAGTTCTGTATAAATGTGGTACCAGGTACTACTCCTATATCTATGCCACCCTACAGAATGGCTCCTGTAGAGTTGAAGGAGCAGTTGTAAGAGTTATTGGATAAAGGTTTCATCAGACCCAGTGTTTCTCCTTTGGGTGCACCAGTCCTATTTATGAAGAAGAAGGATGGTACCCTGAGACTATGCATTGACTACAGAGAGCTGAATAAGGTGACAGTGAAGAACAAGTATCCTCTCCCGAGGATAGATGACTTGTTTGATCAGCTACAAGGTGCACAGTTCTTTTCTAAGATTGACTTGAGGTCGGGTTATCATCAGCTACGGATCAGTGAAGCTGATATTCCTAAGACTGCATTCCGCACTAGATATGGCCATTATGAGTTTCTGATGATGTCTTTTGGTTTGACTAATGCACCAGCAGCTTTTATGGACCTGATGAACAGGGTATTCAGACCGTATGTGGATCAGTTTGTGGTAGTCTTCATTAATGATATACTGGTATATTTGAGGAGTATAGAGGAGCATGTATATCACTTGAGGATTGTACTACAGACACTGAGAGATCATCAGCTTTATGCTAAATTCTTGAAGTGTAATTTCTGGATGGAGAGTGTTTCTTTTCTTGGACACGTGGTGTCTAAAGAAGGTATCAAGGTTGATCCACAGAAGATTGAGGCAGTGTCTGAGTGGCCTAGACTTACTTCTATCACTGAGATTCGGAGTTTTCTGGGTTTAGTTGGGTATTATAGGCTGTTTGTGCAAGATTTTTCTAGAATTGCAGCCCCTATGACTCGCTTGACTCAGAAGAATGTTAGATTCGAGTGGTCAGAAGCTTGTGAGAATAGTTTCCAGTTGTTGAAGGAGAAGTTGACCACAGCGCCAGTATTAGCTTTGCCTAATAGTGTGGACAAGTTCACAGTTTATGGTGATGCCTCTAGAGTTGGCCTTGGTTGTGTGTTGATGCAGAATGGAAGGGTGATAGCCTATGCTTCGAGGCAGTTGAAGAAGCATGAGCAGAACTATCCTACACATGACCTGGAGATGGCTGCAGTAATATTTGCTTTGAAGATTTGGAGACATTATCTGTACGGGGTGACTTGTGAGATATTTACTGATCACAAGAGCCTTAAGTACATTTTTCAGCAGCAAGATCTGAATCTGAAGCAGAGGAGATGGTTGGAACTGTTGAAGGATTATGATTGCGAGATCTTATATCATCTGGGTAAAGCTAATGTAGTAGCAGATGCCTTGAGTAGAAAGTCCTCAGGCAGTCTTGCTCACATCAGTGTTGAGAGGAGACCATTGATCCAGGAATTGCATCTGTTGGTGGATCAAGGTCTGATGATGAAGATTAGTAGATCAGGTGGACTGCTAGCTCAGTTTAAAGTATGATCTGTACTAAGGGATAATATTAAAGCAGCTCAGAGCCGAGATCCTATTCTTGAAGAGCTTGCAGAAAATGTTCGAGCAGGGAAGTTCATTGATTTCACACTCGATGATGATGGTGTGTTATGGATCAGTGGTATATTGTGTGTTCCTGATGTGGATGATTTGAGAGAAGATATTCTAGAGGAAGCACACTCTACAGCTTACAGCGTTCATCCAGGTGTTACTAAAATGTACCACAGTATTAGAGATTTATACTAATGGGATGGATTGAAGAAAGATGTCGCTGATTATGTTGCTAAGTGTCTGACGTGTCAGAAAGTGAAAGCCAAGCATCAGAAGCCTTCTGGGAAGCTTCAGCCTCTTCCTATTCCCGAGTGGAAGTGGGAAAGGATAGCTATGGATTTTGTGGTCGGTTTACCTCGTTCGAAGGATGGATACGATTCCATCTGGGTGATTGTAGACAGATTGACGAAGTCTGCACATTTCTTACCTGTGAAAGCCACCTATTCTGTAGCTAGATTGGCGAAGTTGTATGTGAAGCATATCGTATGCCTTCATGGAGTACCTGTGTTCATTGTGTCAGATAGAGGTTCGGTGTTTACTTCTCATTTTTGGTAGAAGTTGTAGGAAGCGATGGGCACTAGGTTGGACTTCAGTACTGCTTTTCATCCTGAGACAGATGGTCAGTTTGAGAGGACGATCCAGACACTGGAAGATATGTTGAGGATGTGTGTCTTGGATTTGGGAGGTAGATGGGATGATCATTTGCCACTCGTTGAGTTTCCATATAATAACAGCTACCATAGCAGTATTGGCATGGCACCATACGAGGCGTTATATGAAAGGAAGTGTAGATCCCCATTGAGTTGGGATGAGATTGGTGAGAGAGCTTTGATTGGACCTGAGATGGTTCAGGATGCTGCAGAGAAAGTCACCGTGATTAAGCGCAGATTAGAGACAGCAGTTACCAGACAGAAGAGTTATGCGGATCCTAGGCGCAGAGATGTGGAGTTTCAGGTTGGAGATTTCATTTTTCTGAAGGTATCTCCAATGAAGGGTGTTATGAGATTTAGCAGGAAGGGTAAGTTAGCATCGAGATATATCGGACCGTTTGAGATTCTGGAGAGAGTTGGCACTGTTGCATATCGGTTGGCTTTGCCTCCGAGTATGTCACAGGTGCATCCAGTATTTCATATCTTGATGTTGAGGAAGTATATCTCAGACCCTTCACACGTGTTGCAGCCCGACAGTGTAGAAGTGAGTGAAGATTTGACGTTTGTGAAAGAACCTGTGGCGATCGTTGATTATCAAGTTCGACAGTTGCGTTTGAAACAGATTCCGATGGTTAAGGTTCTGTGGCGTAGCAATAGAGTTGAGGAGCATACGTGGGAGACTGAAGCTGAGATGCGAGCTTCTTACCCGTATCTCTTTCCTTCTTGATCCTGTTTTCTGGAATTCGGGGACGAATTCTTGTAAGGGAGGAAGACTGTAATATCCCGTATTTTTAAATATTTTAATACTGCATCGGGATATGCAGTGTTAATAATTTTTAAATATGATATTGATATTTCATGAGCTTTCATTTGATTTAAATTGATTTTTAATTGTTTATTTTTATTTTGAGTACTTTACGTAAAATTTTCCTGAGACTTTTATTTTCGGGGAAATTTTCACGTAAATAATTTACTATTAATTATTTTAAATAGATTTACGGACTTGCATGAAATCATACATATTTTTAAAATACTAAACACCGTATATATGTGTACTTATTTATTTAATTAGGATTTAATTAATGTTACCCTAATATTTTATTATTTATTTATTAATTTTATTGTTATTTAATTATTTTTATTTATTATTAAATTTTAAATTATTATAATAATGTGTGGTGTGTGATTTTCCCAAATATATTATTATTATTATTATTATTTTTCTTTTTCTTTTTTCTTTTTTCTTTTCTTTTCTTTTCTTTTTTCTCTCCTTCTTCTTCCTCCCGACGCCACCCCTCCTCCATCTTGCTGCAACTCTGATTGAATACCGTTGGTGTGCCTCCCGGAAATCCACCCTCTTCCTCCAGCAACTCCGCCACTCCCTTCATCCTCTCCGGCGCCGGCGAAGCCAAGGAAACCATTTTTGGCCGAAAGTTGCAATTTCTTCACACCTCGTGATTCCGGCCACCATTTTCGACACCTCCAGTCTCTTTCTTCTCCTTGAGCTCCGGTGAGTGTGATTCTAGCTTTGGTTTGAGCTTAAATGGTCTTGATTTGCTTAGGTTTTGATTTTTGCAATTCAGCCATATTAGGGTTCTTGAATTTTTTGAACTTCAATTTGATTGATTCATAAAAAATTCCTTCACAGATGTTGTTCCCCTTAGCTTAATCTACATGTGTGAATTTTTGGAGATTATTTTGATTTTTGGGTATTTTTGAATATTTTAATATTATTTTCTAATTTTCTGAAATTAATTAATTAAATTATGAAATTGTGTTTTATGATAAATATAGGTGTTGAAATGAATTATAGGAATTTATTTGGAATTTTTATGAATTTTTATGTATTTATTTTGAATTTTATTAGTTTAGGTAATTTTGGAAAATTAGGGTTAATTGTGTTTTAAATTGAAATTAATTGATTACTTGAGTTTAATTATTGATATTATTGATAAATATGTGGAGAAAATTAATTTTTGGATAATTATATTATTTTCGGTGAATTTTTTGAAGTAATTTTAGTATATTTATATATATAGGGGTATTTTGGTAATTTTACACAAAATTGGCTAAAATTGTAATTTAATTGATTTTAATAGTTATTTAAGGTATAAAAATGATTTCTACAAATTATTTAGTATTTTTAACTAATTAAAACTATTTTTTGTGAATTATTTTCAATTATATATATATAATATACGATTTTTCTAATAAAATGAGTTTTTATCGGTTTTTATAGTGTTTAAAGGTTAATTATGTAATTTCTACTTATAAAATGAATTTCTATGTTATAAGGGTATTTTTGGTATTTCTGAAATTATTCTGTGATTGTGGACCTCGGTCGGTAGATTATAGTCTGGAGTCCGACCGAGGGGTTGTGAATGAGATGTGGTGTTTATTTTCAAAGTGTGTTTCTTTGCAGGGTCGGCTCTACTCTTTGGGTAGAGAGATGTCCGTTTTACAGGGGAGGTTCTGCCAAATTTTCGATAGAATTCTAATAAAACGTGATGTCCGGTCGATCCCTAATTTCGATTCTGTGTTTAATATTCTAGATCGAGTTCTAGGATTTTCTGTTAGGTTTATTCTGATGTCTATTATTTATTGTTTATTTAGTTGCGCCGAGACCGAGGCCTAGTGGACCAGGCCCGTCGGACCCATCTCGTGGAGCGCACTAAGTGTGAGTTACTATTTTATATATATATGCTGTAGGATGCATGATTTTAGAATATATGTTTTATTTTGATTAAATATGCATAAATAACATGATTAGTATTTAAGTATATTTTTGGTTTATCTTTGGTTTATTTTTGGTATATATTAAATTATATGCATGTTTTATTAATAAATTATATTTAAAATGTTTTTAAATATATTTCTAGCTAAATTTGTAATTTGATTGGATTTGTTTGACGTATATATACTCGAAATATACCTAGTTTACTTTTGGTATATTTTCAGTATATATATGGTTTATATTGTTATTTTATTTAAATTCATGCATTATTTATTTATGAATGTATGATTTATATTTTAAATGAAGGATATCAATAGAACGTGCTACCTAGTGGGCAGCACTAGGACCGAGTACGTACCGGTGCGCCTATAGCATTTAGGCTATATTACTAACCATTTGTGGATATTGATTGGTTATGATTATTTGATGTGTGAGATATGGTTTGGAGGTGTGATTGCTGGAGCTCGGTTGACCAAGTGTCTCGGGGCCAATCACACTGACAGTCAGACTGCTGGAGCTCGGTTGACTTAGTGTCTCGGGGCCAGTCTACTGTCTAAATGGATTACGTGGATATATTTTGGAATAAGTGAGCCTGTGTGGCTAGAGTGTTGTCTAACACTGTTTGAGGTTTCGATTTAATTAGGGTTCTATTTGATCCTTCATAAACGATGATTTTAATAAAATATATATAAAATAAAATATAAAATGATTTTATTGCATCTGTGTGTATTGCCTGTATATATACATATTAGATATATACTGTTGATTGTATGCATTGTCATTTAGTATGCATGCATATATATTATAGTAATTCACTCAGTGAGGTCTAACTCCCCTCCGTTGACTATTTTTCAGGAGAGTCATCATCTTCAGACCTCAGTAGCAGGCCTATACGCCGGATTTCTTCCGCCCCGGCTTCTTTATGTAAACTGCTTATCTGAGTCTTGGGTTTATTTTATCTAGACATTGGAGTAGTCATTAAATATTTAAAGAGATGTTGTATTATATATTTGAACTGGATTTGTATTAAAAGATTTATATATATATGAGATGTGTATTTAATTTAAATCCAACTAGTGGAAATGTTATTGTGATATTTATGTTTTTTTTTCCGCTGCATTATATATTATTATTATTACTATTGCATGTTTTATTTTATTTTTAGGCTTGCTACGGGTTCCGGATTCGAAGGAATTCTCGTTCCCTAGCGCCGGTCATGGCCCTTGTTTTGGGTTGTGACACTTAGGCATCAAAGGGTTTATGAGGACTCTCCCCACCTCTCACCTTACTCTTTATTGATTACTTGCTTATAGGATTTAGAGATTCCCAGAAACAAGTTATCAATATGTTTTTGTACTGCATGGTCCCTATGTATCAAGATGTGTAAGTTCAAAAATTTCATTAACTTGGTTATTACTAGTATAAAATTTTATTTGACATTATTTTACTAGATAACAAACATCACAAGGTCCTAAATTGGTTAAGTTCTTCCAATACTTGCTTCCTTAAAGGTCAACAAAGAACAAACATTAGATAAACTAGGTAATGGATCCTTACAAAGAATGTTTGATCTTATCACACTATATGTGTACTTTATACATATAAGGAATCGATGAAGTTGCTCTTTATCATTTTCCTTGTTGGTTGTGCCGTATGTACAATATTTGCATTCAATTTTATGAGGTTTAGAGAACATGCTTAGTTAATCTCATAGGTTCTTCATTTTTGCATAATATATGGATAAACTCATTTTACCTTGTCATGCATTGTTGATATTGATTTCTTGAATCCCCGGATCATTTCTTTATGAAAATCTTTCCTTAAGCTCCTTCCATATTGCTTGAGTAGTGTCATGATAAATGACACTATAGTGGATTTCCTCACATAAGGAGTTGAGTATCCAAGACATCACCATGGAATTGCAAGCGACCCCAATCATCTTTATTGGGATCTCCTTTTATTAGTTTGGATAGTTTTCCATTAACAAACACCATTTTGTGTTTTGACATGAGAGCATTTTGTTTTTCATGTATTCTGTATCAAATGAGTACAAAGAACAAGGGCGGAGATTTTTGCACTACACCCATTGATTTTTGCCATTTTTGTTTTTTTTTTAGTATTATAAATTACATAACTATCATCTATTGAAAATATTTATTCTTTTACTAATTACAACTACTAAACTACCTTTTTTTTTAATTGTCCTTCCAAATTCATTATTTGATGTTCAACATTTTAAAATTACTTGTAATTGAATTTTTTTAAAATAAAATTTGATATACTCAATTATTTTTTTTATAAGTACTCTTTAACTTTAACTTATCTTGATTATAAAATTTTCACCAATAATAGTAAAAACAGATTTTTTATTTTTTATGAATTTTTTTAAATATCATATGCACAAGATTTTTTTTTTATTTTATCATTATATTTTAAAAATAATTTAAAAATCAAATTATGTGATTAAAAAAAGTATTTATTTTTTATTTAAAATTTTTTAAGTAGCACAAGAATTTTTTTTTTTTTAAAAAAAAGCATTATAAAATTCAACAATGATTTATCATATAAAAAGTATTCATAAATTCAATAAATAGTGTTAAAATCAATTTACATGTAATTTAGATCAAATATATCCCAAAAAATACTTTAATTAAATTATATTGCAAAAAGTCCATTTAATAAAAAAATATAGCACTTATCTTTCTATTATTGATATGTTATAACACTTTTCTTAAAAATTAAAATTACAACAATTTTTTTTGTATGATGAATTTTACAATATATGTTCTTAATTATGTAATTTGATTTTTATAATATTTTTTAAAAACATTATGATAAGAAAATAAAAATAAAACAATGTGTATGATATTTAAAACTGTTTATAAAATTAAAAATTAAAAATAAAAAGTGAAAAAAGATTTTTTTTAATTGGTGTGAGTTTTATAATTGACTAAACAAATGAAAAAGTAAAAAAATTCTTATAAAAGAGTAATTAGCTATGCTAATTTTTTTAATGAAAAAAATTATGTAAGTTCAAGTACTAGTAGATTTATAATGTTAAATATTAAATAATAAATTTAGATAAAAAAATTAAAAAGAGTATAGTTTAGGAATAATAATTATAGTTTAGGAGTAGTAAGTAATGAAAAAAATAAACATTCTAAATAAAAGGTAATTATGTAATCTAAAATTTCAAAAAATAAAAAAATGAGTGCAAAAATCAATGGATTAAGTGCAAGAATCAATATATATACAAGAGTATACTATGGTAACTATGGTGGAGTAGGAAATTGGTAACAAAGAATAGGAAGTCAAAATGACGACTGATTTCTTAGGTAGCCCTTGGAGAATTATTTGGGTAAGAATATATTTAATTTGATATCACCGGAATTAATGAGAGATAGTCGATTCTTTCAACATACTTGTAAACCTGAAATCAACTACTTCACCTTCCATCATATAAAGATTTCCACATGACTCCACTAAATATAATTTCCCCTTAATTTCATAAATTGGAGCTGCAAATTTTCGAACATTCATTGATGAAAAATCAATCACAAAAAAGTGTTCGCTATTTGTCAACATGCACTCGATCATTATAAACTATCATGACGATACCTATTATTGATACTAGTCCAAATCCAACTATTATCCTCAGATCTCCAGCAACCCAAATTTCCAAGTTCAGTAATTTCAAAAATTGGTGCAGTCTTCTCTTCTAGTCTTAAGCAAAATCAGGATAAACAATCACCTGTTGCTATCTAAACTTGGCAGAATAGAATTTGCAATCGAAATCATAATCAAAATCATGTTTACTTATGTATGCTTTACGTAATTCAAAGACATGATAATTCCTCAAATCCAAAACCTGACCATGCAAATTAGCATGGATCTCTTGCTGTCAGAAAAGTTCAGAAAGGCATATTCTGTGCTGATTCATCCCTTCAGTTTGCACTGATGTTCAACCTTAGCCAATAAGATGCTTCAAGAAGATAAAGAATCATCATCAGATATTGATATTTGTTTCAGGAGATAGATAATAGATTGTGAGACTGTGAATCTGATGCCATCGATGTCATCATTAGACAAGTTGGGAAGGCGCCAATAGAGTAAACAAGCGCGAAGAGAATCAGCGAGAGGAAGATTATTAGTAGGGAAAAAATAATTCTCCAGGGAACAACAAGGAATTGATTTCCGCCCTGTACTGCAATTGCTGCGAAAACTAATAACACCCGTTTTAACCTCTAGAAATTTAGCAATTGAAGATAAAGCTACCAGGGGAAGATTAGACCAAGAAACTTCCACATCGTTAACCATCTTTTCTTGTGTGTTCAGCTGTGAAACATGCATGGGAAGATCACTCCAAGAAACCCTTTTAATATATCTACTCTTTTTGCTCGTTCCATATGTTAACAGAGTTCATATTCTTGTTGGGTTCTACTTCAAATATAACTTATTATGTGATAGTCCTAATCTGACAAATTTGAAAGGCAGTAGTACTAATCAAATATTTAGTAATTGAATAAATAAGTTATTTGAATTAACTTTTATGCTAATAATGTCTTGTCTAAAGACGAGCACTTATAGCACCTCCTAAGAAATTTGGTGTTCAAATCTCTCATCCCCCAATTTGTGAAAAAAAAAAAAAAAAAGTTCCTGTTTTAGGAACGAATTGAAGAACAGTGCGGTGCAAAAGTAGAGCCTTTAGAATTAGATATTTTCTTGTATCGTTTTGCATCCATTATTGAGTGCTCTAGCTTTTAACAATTCTCTTTTAACTTTTTCTTCATTTATTTTTTCTAGTCTTGTTTTGGTCTATGTTGCATGGAGATGGTGGGAAATTAGGATATACAGATATGGCGAAATGGCCTCTAATTAAAGTGTTTGTCTTCTAAATTGAAATGTGTAGATGGTAGAGACACGAGGATAAGGATAATTGAAGTATCATTAGGTTTTGGTTAGTGCTGAAATCATCTATAACATCAGAACCAGATGGATTCAGCAGCAAATGTAGTGTATCTTTCAGCAGTGTGGGTGGAAATGGCAGAAGCTGAGGCCATGTCACTGTTGGTTTGAGTTCAGCAGAAAAAAGATAGTAGCATTGCGGTATTATAGACAGACAGACCTTAAAAAGGTAAGCTCGTAATCCATTTGGAACAATTTTTGTACTAGAATTCAATTTAGTAGCATGAAACTTTCAAAGATAAAGCTTGCCTCTGATCAGAATTCAGAGGACTTTCAAAACTACTAATAAAACTTGCAATTTAAACATAAACACTGGTAGGTAGAATAAATTGGATGGGATTATAGTGGTCTTTCCAAGCACACTTCCAAATTTAAGCAAATACATATACACAAAAGCCACTATTCTGGCTGATTTACATGAACACATACCAATACCATAGTCAAACCATAAGGTTTCCTCTAGAGAGAAACCAATTATCTGACTAATTTAAATGTGGAGGATACACAAACCAACTGCAGCAAGAAGCTAGCAATCCAACGAACAAGAAACCACTACAATTAAAATCATCAACATTTTCTAGCAATGACACAGAGAGCATCAGGACATGAATCACTTACATTTTATTATCAAATGTAAAGTGGCCAAAGTTGAGAGAGTGGCTGCCCTAGTTGAGATTGACCAAGGAAACATGATCCTCTAACAATTCTATGATCTTTTAATTTGTACACATGAGAATCGTAACCACTTAACTCTCCACTGAAATTTTCATCACTTGGATCAGTATAATATATGCAATTTCCTTCCCAACCATTAAATTCTTGAGCAGAAATAGAGAAACTGGCCTCATTATTCACAACAAAAATTCTATCATCCAACGATCTTACATCGACCCATCTTCCCCATTCTTCATCAAGCTTATAAACTTTGATTTCAACAGTTTTAGCTCTACATCTCGGGTAGTTTCTAAGAAGATTAAAGAACAACTCATCACTATTAAACCTTTCTTGATTAATTATATGTTCACCTTCATGACCTTGCCAAATTCTTCGTTCTCCATCAAGGTATCTATCAACAACATAAAGATCGCCACAGGACTCCACTAAATTCTTCTTATTACCACGACCACATATTGGAGGGGTGTATTGGATCAAATTAAGTGAAGAATCAATCCAAGAAACAGTTCCACATCTATCAACAACATAATATTGTCCCTTAAAGAATATAATATCATCATAATGAAAATTTTTATCATCTAACAGAGTCCAACTCTTATCACCATTTTTCCAATAACCCAATTTACCTTCATGGAAGATGGAAAGAATCCCAAAATCACTATTATTAACATCAGTAATTCGAGTACGGTTCGGGAACAGAACAACTTTATCAACACCCAGAACAGGACGACCAGTAGCAAGTTTAAGAGTGCAAGCTTTAGTTAATTCCACTAACCGGAAATTCAACAAGTTGAGCATCTTCGGAATTAAACCAGGCAAAACCTTAATTTGCCGATTTGAAAGAGGGAACAGAAGCTGCATTTCGCCGCGAGTGGACTCCTCCACTTTAGTGAGCCAAGAATTAGGACGAGTAGCAGAGGACGACAGGCTAGCAGCAGCAGCATCATCAACAGGAGCATCAACGATTTCGAGGCGGCAAATCGTGACAAGAGAAAAGAAAGCATCAGCTAAGATAGGAGGAGGAAGTTTAAGGAGGACGCTAGGAGATTGGCGGTAAGAGGAAGAAACAGAGGACCGCCATGAAGTGCAAACAGCACGAAATCTGTAAACATCGACGCGAGAATCAAGATTTTTGCCGATGAGTTCCAGCAATTCTTGGGGAAGATCTGCCCACTGGCAGTCGGATGTGACTGTATCACCACCCATTTCTTGGTATTTTATTTTTTATTTTGTTTTGGTTCTTGCGTGTTATTTATGGAAGACAGAGCCGGGATGTCTGTATATAAGACCAGGAGGTAGCTACCAACAACTACACTATGATCACCTCGCAAGCGCTATGTGTTAATTTAAATATTCATATCTGATTCAAATAACAAATTATAAATTTTTTTTATAATTTTTATTTTATATTTATGACTTTGTTTTTGAATAACTTAAAAATTAAAAGAGAAATAAATAATTAAATTTATAATTTTATTTTATAATATATATTATCTGAGTACTTTATTATAAATAAATGATATAATATTTTTTATATTTAATTTTTATAAAAATTTTAATTATTTTAGGTCAAATCGAAGTAATGCATACAATTGAGGTTATATTAACATTTATTCTCTTCATGAAATTTTTATAGTTTTTGTAATCATTGCTTACGTCAAATTGAATTATTCAAAACATTTTAGTCTTTGGTCTAGTCGACACGTTGGTGCCTGATGGTTTCATAAACATAAAAAATAGAAAAATCCTGCCCAATTGGCAAAATGCTTTACGGCTTTTGCTTCATATTTGTCTGTTTATTTATCTTATTCTTATAGCTTGGAATGGATGTCTTTTTTTTTTTTTTTTCGAACCACAAAAAGCTTTTGTTTCATATTTATCTGTTTATTTATCTTGTTATTGTTTTTTCGAACCATAAATGAAAGTCTTTCTTTGTTTTTCTTCGCCTTTAAAGTTAGATGACGTGATTTTTTTCATAAATATAAAAAATAGAAGTTAAATAATAAAAATATTTTAAATATTTTAAAATTACATAAATATTACATTGTTCAATTTTAATTACATGACTATTCTAGTGATTTGTACTTTTTTTTTTTCTCCTTACTTTTCTTTTTACATGGCTCTTAGCCGAAACACTTATTTTCCCCTTAATCACCTTTCTTTCTCCTTTCCCTTTATTGTCCCTTTTATCTTCTCTTCTGGCTCACTAAAAATTTTTTGACATCAAATCACATTTCACCTCCTTTATCTCCATCAACAAGACCCATCTCCTCCACCGCCACCTCATATTCCTCCTAGGCTTAGATTCAATGGTAGACAATGAATGATCTTTCTTCTAAAGGCACGTTTGTTACCTTGACTTTGTCTTTATTTGTATGTAGAAGTCTAACCAAGGCCTGGTTAAATGCAATTTCGTTGCTACTTTGTTTGCCTCACTTAATCGTGTGGGATGTGCTTATATTTTGAGGGATGAGAATGGTTCTTTTATTGCAGCAACTAAAGGGTTTTCATGTCACATCTGTAGAAATTGAAACTAATTACCTTCTATTGCAACAGACACTTACTAGTTCTATCAATGATTTATCTGTTTGTGGTTTAGTTGTTAATGATTATTGTCGTTTATCTAAAGACTTTGTCAAATGCAATTTCATGTTTCCAAGGAGATCAATTAACCAAGCTGCTCCCATGTTAGCAAGAGCAGCCTGGTCAAGGAGTTTGGGAGTTTGTTCCCCCTCCTTTTTTACATAATGTTTTGTTTACTAATTTAATAAATTAGACTTTTGTTTTAGAGAAAAAAAAAAACTCAAAGTAGGTTAAAGTTTATGAATTAGTCAAAAAGATTTATTATTATTATTATTATTATTATTATTATTATTATTATTATTATTATTATTATTATTATTATTATAATATAAAACAACATCAGAAACCAAATATAAACCAAAAGGTAAAAAAATAAAACACACATAAAAAACTAAAAAAAAAACTACAATCTGTTACACCTTTATTAAGTTTATTATATTTTTCATTACCTTTGATTGAATATATTATTATTATGTATATATAAAATGGTATCATAAACCCAACATAAACCAAAAAGCAATAGAAATAAAAAAAATTACCATAGCAACATGCTTAACACTATGTTCACCAATAACACCATATTGGTTAGAAAGAGACACATATCATCCTTTACAACAACCTATTCAAAAAAAAAAAAAAAGAAAAAGAAAAAAGGTCACCTATAAACAAAATTAAAAAAAACATACATCTTCACTCAAACAATAAGCAGATTTTATAGCAAAATTAATAACAATAAAAATATGACCAACATCATTAAATATAGTTTCTTCACCCTTGAAATAAAACAACACATCAAAATTAAAATTAGAAACCAAAAAGATACTAAATTAATATAAGACCAAAAAAATATACATCTCCAGTAAAACAACAAGCATCTTTTATAGTAGAATCAACAATAATGAAAAGATGATCAACATCATTAAATACAGTCTTTTCGCCCTAAAAATAAAACAACACATCAAAAGTAAAATTAGAAATCAAAAGGATACTAAATTAATAAAACAAAAAAAAGACACATTAAATTAGAATCCTTCATCACAATTATCATCATCTTTAACAAAACTGTTTTTAATATTGGAATTAAAAACAACATTCTTAGACAATTTCTTATTACCCTTAAAATAAAAACACAAAACAAAGTATAAAAAACCAAACGAAAACAAAAAATATACAAAAATAATAAAATGAAACATACCCCAACAAAATCTTTTAACTTATCACCACTACCAGCAATTTCAGCAAGCTCTAAATCATAAACACCACCTTAACATCTCCCAGAACTATAAGCACTAAAAGCATATTCACCTTTTCTTGCACTTTTAAAACAATATTATAAACTAAAAATAAACCAAAAAACAACAAATTTATATGCATGCTACCTAAAAAAGAAATCCTTTAACTCATCACCACCACCAATAGTAACCTTTAAATCATAAACAGTCTTTTCACAACCAGTAACATCTTTTAAATCAAGACTGGAAGCACCAAAAACACATCCATCTTTCCCTACAGTTTTAAAATAAGATCAGAAACTAAAAGTAAACTAAAAATTAAATACATGCTACCTAACAAAAAAATGTAGATGTGGGGTATTAATGCTTGTACCTCTCGCATGCTAAGCAAGTGCTTTAACATTTGAGCTATACTCATCTTCATCTTTCATTTACTGAAACATTATTAAATTAGGTTATTGTTGACCTTAGCAATAATCAATCTTAATTTTGATCTTAAAAAACTTAAATTTTGAGCATTTAATTTGTTTATTTAAGTGTGTATAATTTAGGACTCTATTGGAAGTTAAAATGAAGTATGATTATCTTGGGCTAATTGCACCTTTGAGATTCAAGGAGGCTTTTGACATCCTTAGAGCTTTATAATGAGAAAGTTATCTTCTTCACATTTGAAGTAGACATCTTAAGCTTTCTCAATTGGGTTTTTTTTTTATCAAAATCTGAGTTCATTTGGGCATGTAAATTTTGAGTCGAAATCCACATATACATATGGAATCTCAAATTGCACATCTCTTAGTATTTTAGACATATCTTGAGTTATAGAAGTCCAATTAAACTGATTCAAAATGATATAGAAAGATAAGTTAAATATCTACAACTTTAATAGAGAAAGTATAGGCAAATTAAAATTTCTTCAGGAGAAAATCATGGCTTCAACTTGTGTATAGCTATCTAATAGTATTCTGTATTTTAGATTTCATAGCTCTTAGTATTTTGGACATATTGTGAACTAAAGAAGTCAAATTTAAGTGATTAAAAATGATATAGAAGGATAAGTCAAATATCTACAACTTTCATGAAGAAAGTATGAGTAAATTCAAATTTATTTAATACCAAATCATGGGTTCAACTTGGATATAGCTGTTTGATAATGTTCTGCATTTTAGATTGTATAGTTCTTAGTATTTTGGATATATCTTGAGCTACATGAGTCCAATTTGGATGATTTAAAATGATACGGAAATATAATGAAAATATCTACAACTTCTATGAAGAAAGTGTGGGAAAATTCAAATGTCTTGAGCATCCAATCATGGTTTCAATCCATGAATAGTTATTTGATAGCATCACTATCAATGATTCAAAATATAGACATTAGACACATCATTTTCACCTCCAACAACTATATTTTTAAGTATAAATACCTCTAGAGCTAAATGGAAGTTTAAGTAACTTGTTTATCATTCATTCTTTCTTAAGCATTCATTGAGCTCTCAAATTCTCTTAAATAATTCTTTGTTTGTATAACTCTTGTGAGAGTTGGGTGTGTGTTAGAAATAGAATTTCTCTTCATCTTAAATCTTGGGTTAGATTAGAAGGGAAGTGGGATTTATTTCTAAAGGAATTGGTTTAAGTGTTGTCCATTAAAAGACTTAGGTTTTGGTTTTTTGAGTGAGCCTTGAAAACTCATGTTGTAAGGTTATAACAGTGAGCCATAAAACTCTTGTGTAATCTTAATCTTGTGAATAAAATTATGGGTGATTGAAAATCCTAACTTGGGGATAAGTTAGGTGGAGGCATAGTATTGTTGTTGAATCCAAACTCCTTAAATCTTTATGTTCTTCATTCTTCCTTCTCAACTTCCATTCAATTCTTGTAAATAATTATTTTAATTTCTCCTATTCACCCCCCCTCTAGGACTCTTTTCATTTGGTATTAGATCTTAAATTCTAGGTACTTCATTGCTAGAATACAAGATCATGGGGAGTGAATCATAAAACATCTATTCTTTTAGACCATTATTTGATGGTAGTAACTATCCACATTGGAAATTCAAAATGGAATTATATCTTGATTATGATTCCATCAAACTTTGGGACATTGTCCTAAAAGATTGGGAACTACCTACAACTACCATTAATGGTATGGTAACTACTCTTGCATGAAGCCAATGGAGTATTGATCAAAAGGAAGAAAATCATAAAAATAAAAAAGCTATGATTACACTAGTCTCTTCAATGATAAGAGAAAAAGGAGGTAAGCTTTAACATTGTATGTCAGCCAAAGAAATGTGGGAGACCTTAGAAAACCATTACGAAGGCAACATTCAAGTAAGAAGCAAGAAGGTTCAACTTCATATGTATAAATATGAACTCTTCAAAATGAAGCCTTATGAATCAATCATGGAGATGATAAATTGTCTCAATGGTCTCCTCATAACCCTTAAGAAACTTGGAAAACATTTCTCCAAGGAAGAAGTACATAACAAGATTCTAAGAATCCTACCTAAGAAGGATTGAGAATCTCGTCTTACTTCAATTGAGGAAGCTCAAGACCTCTCTACCTTATCAACCGATGTGCTCATTGGCAAGCTCTTAACACATGAACTCACTATCAAGCAAATAGGTGAAGAACATGAAGAGAAAGAAGAAAAGAAAAAGAGCATTGCTCTAAAATCTCTTCAAGAAGATAATGAAGAGGAAAGTATCAAAGATTCTAGTGATAAAGATGGTGACATTACCATGCTCACTAGGAACTTCAAGAAGTTTTTTAAAAAGAAAAACTTCTCAAGAATAAGGGACTTCAATAAGAAGTTCGAAGGAGATAAGAAGAAGAAAACTAAAGAGGTTACTTGCTATAAATGTAAGAAATCGGGACATATTAGAAGTGAGTGTCCCAAAATCAAATTCAAAAACAAGGGAGCAAAAGATAAGAAGAAGGCATTTAAAGCTACTTGGGATGATTCCTTCGAATCCAAAGAGGAAGAGGAAGAGGAATAACAAGAGTTGGCCAATCTTTACTTCATTGCCCTTGAAAATAAAAATAAGGTACCATCTACTTCTTATTCTTCTTTGATGATTGTGATAATTATTATGATAATGATGATGATGATGAGAGCTCTATTATGAGCAACTTACTTATTAAATGCAAAAATTTATTATCTAAGAAGAAATATTATAAGCATGAGTTAGGTAGCTTAAATAGAGAATTAGAAATTTTAAAAATTAATTTTGCTAAATTTGTTGAATCAAATGAAAAACTTGTTAGTGATGCAAAATATTTTAATTCTTTAGAAGATCAACTTAAGAAAGCAAATGATGAAAATCATAAGCTTTCTAAGGAGGTCTTTGAATTAAAGAATTCCATTTGCTAAATTTAAGAGAGGAAAAGAAACTTTAGATATTCTTCTTGACTCTTAAAAATTTCATGGAGATACCCATGGAATTGGATATAAGAATGGAATGTCTTCATCATCTGCATCACACATTAATTTTGTAAAAGCTTCACATGATTCCACTCCTTCAACCTTTAAATCTAATGAGACTCAAGCTTTCAAAGCTAAAAGATCTCATATGTTAAATAGAAAGGGAAAGTCTCATAAGATTCATCCTTCATTAACACAAAGTGGTAAGGCTCAAACTAAAGCACCTAAACCCAAACATGGTTATATGTACATTCAACACAATTATAATAGGCATGCTACACAATACAATGCACATAAACATATTGCATAAAATAATTGAAATTCATGTTACCATTGCCAATGCATGTCTCACTTAATGACATAAAACCATAGGAGACACACACAATACCAAAGGCATGTTGTACACACTAGGAAAGCTTGTCATTCTAGGATGAATAAATTCAAAAATATTATATGTTCTTATTGCATGATCAAAGGACATACTAACAATGTATGCTTTTATAAAAGATTGCATATGAATTTACTTCCTACGGATTATGTTGAAACTAACCAACCTAGACCAAGAAAGGTTTGGGTCTAAAAGAACACTTAAATTATATTGTGTAGATGTGCTTGAAATCCATAAGAATAAAAAGCAAGTGGTATATTGATAGTGGATGTTCAAGGCACATGACAAGAGACAAAGAGAAATTCAATAAACTTGATGCTAAGGATAGAAGATACATTACTTTCGGAGATAACTCAAAAGGAAAAATGATTGGCATTGGAGAAATAGGTAATCCTCAATCCTTATTTGTACATCATATGTTGTTTGTTGATGATCTTAAATATCATTTGCTTAGCATAAGTTAATTATGTGACATGGGAAATAAGGTAACTTTCTATCCTAAAAATTACTTTATTAGTAGTCTTGATGAAAACAAAGTTATTTTTATTAGTGAAAGAGTAGACAATGTTTATGTCATTGATTAGAATAACTTGATAACAAAGACATAAAATGCTTAGTGTCTATCTCCCATGACACATGGACATGGTATAGAAGGTTAGGACATGCAAATTTTGAGCTTTTGAATGATCTTTGTAAACATGAACTTGTGATTGATTTACCTAAGCTTGAATTTACTAAGGATAAACCTTGTGATGCTTGCCAAAAGGGAAAAAAATCCCTCATTTAAGCTAAAAAATTTAGTGTCCACCTTTAGGCCACTTGAACTTATACATATGGATTTATTTGGACAACTAGAGTTACTAATCTCGATAGAATGCACTATGCATATGTATTGGTTGATGATTACTCTAGATTTACATGGGTATGTTCCCTTGCTAATAAGATGATGCATTTAAAGCTTTTAAAAAATTTGCAAAAAGAGTTAAAAAAAGATAAAGGCTTTTATATTTCTTATATTAGAAGTGATCATGGAACCAAATTTGAAAATGAATTTTTTAAAAACTATTGTACTGAAACTGGTATTTCTCATACATTTTCATCTCCTAGAACTCCTTAACAAAATGGGGTAGTTGAAAGGAAAAATAAAATTCTTATGAAAATTGCTAGAACAATACTTTATGAGTATAATTTGCCTCTATATTTTTAAGCGGAAGCCGTTAACACATCTTGTTATATTTCAAATCAAGTTTTCAAAAGACCAATTTTAAATAAAACATCTTATAAGCTATGGAACAATAGAAAACCTAAAATCTCATATCTAAGAATATTTGGATGCAAGTGCTTTATATTGAACACCAAGGACAATATTGGGAAATTTGATTCTAAAGCCAATGAAGGAATTTTCCTAGGCTATTCTGTTTCTTGTAAAGCATATAGGGTACTTTAATAAGAGAACTCTACTAGTTGAAGAGTCGATGCATGTGATATTTAATGAATCAAACTCACTTGATCCTAGAAAGGATGTTTGTAGTGTTGATGATCTTGTAGGTGACAATGAGATTGTGGAAACACAAGAAGAAAATGCTACTAAGCCTTTGGAACTTGAAGATCCAAGCAAGGAGGAAAATGAGGAGACATCTCAACCTACTTTGAAAGATGAACTTCCAAAGGATTGGCAATTCAAGAAATCTCACCCTCAAGACCTTATTATAGGTGACACAAAAAAATGGGTAACTACTATATCTCAATTAAAGTCTATTATTAATTTAGCCTTCATTTCTCATATTGAACCCAAAAATATTTATGATGCTTTGTGTGATGAATTTTGTGTCTTTGCTATGCAAGAAGAATTAAATCAATTTGAGAGAAATAAGGTTTGGACTTTGGTTCCTAGACCTAAAAATCATCCTATTATAGGCACCAAAGGGGTGTTTAGAAATAAGATGAATAAACAAGGTGTTATAATTAGGAACAAAGCTAGACTAGTAGCTAAAGGTTATAATCAAGAGGAAGACAATGATTATAATGAAGCTTTTGCCCCCGTTGTAAGGTTAGAAGCTGTTAGGATGCTACTTGCATTTACATCATACATGGATTTTACATTTTATCAAATGGATGTTAAAAGTGCATTTTTAAATAGTTTTATTGAAGAGGAGGTATATGTTGAACAACGTCCAGGTTTTGAAAATTTTGACTCTCCAAATCATGTGTTTAAAATTTCAAAAGCATTATATGGATTGAAACAAACTCCAAGAGCTTGGTATGAAAGATTGAGTAACTTTTTACTAGAGAAAGGTTTCTCTAAAGGAAATGTTGACACAACTCCTTTTGTAAAGAAATCCAAACATGATTTATTAATTATTCAAATATATGTTGATGACATTATATTCGGTGCTATTAACCATTGCTTGTGTTAGGAATTCTCTAATTTAATGCAAAGAGAATTTAAGATGAGTATGATGGAAGAACTCAAATTCTTTCTTGTACTACAAATCAAGAAATGCAAAAATGAGATTTTCATCAATCAAACCAAGTATGCAAGAGATGTTCTTAAGAAGTTTGGTGATATCTCATTTGAATTTATTGATACAAATAATCAACTTGTACATATTTTCACCAAACCTCTCAATGAAGAGAGATTAAATTTCATTAAGCATGAACTGAGCATTATTGATGGTTATAGTTTATCTTGATTTTATGTTTAATTGATGGTTGAATTGTTTTCATGTGAAATCATGCCATTCTTATTGATTACTTTGATTAATAAATATTTTGATTTTGATCTTAAAATTTTTTTTAGTCGTCAACTTATACTTGGTTTATCTTTTTTAATTTCCTTTTGCATTTTGTCAAAGGAGGAGAAATAATTTGAGTTGGCATGTGTACTAGTTAATTTTTTTTTAACATGTGTACTTGGTATGTTTTTAATTTTAAAACTTCCTCAAAAAATGCGTTTATGTTGGTAACATATTATATCTTTATTTGATATAGGGGAGAAATTTTTTTTAAATTTTTGCATGCATATTAACATTATATTAATTTTATCGTACATCATATGTTACAAAATGTCTTATTTTGGTTACTTTATGTATGACATAGATTTCATAAAGATTTTAAATATCTTTGTTTTTCATTTTCCATTTATATATCTCTCTTTTCTTTTTGCTTTTGACAAAGGGGGAGAAATATATTTGAATTTGTTATTTGTTACTATACATGTGTATAATATTCTTCTTAGGAATTGTTTTATCTTTGATAAGGCATGCATTACTATACATGTGTATAATATTTTATTATTGTGTTTATACATGCATAATTCATATATAATTTCTTCTTAGGAATGATTTTTATCTTTGATAAAGCATGAATATCTTTTTAGGAATGGTTTTTATATTTGATAAGGCGAGAATATCTTCTTAGGAATGGTTTTTATCTTTAACAAGTCATGAATATCTTCTTAGGAATTGTTTTAATCTTTAATAAGATATGAATATTTTTATAAAGATTTCATGTATCTTTGCTTTGTTCCTATAGGAAGTGATGCATTTTAATAGGACTATATGCATATATGTTTGAAATTATTTCCTTACATTGCCAAACATTTATTTAAATTATCATGTTATCATATTTTATGTTTTTAATACATTTGTCATAAGAATACCATGTTTTTATCCCTCCTACTATATTTTATATTGTTTATATTTTTTTTGTCAAGGGGAATAATTTATAAATTTATATTTCTTATCATGTACATATTCTTAAGGGGAGAAATAAAGAAATATATTTTATTACATTTGGTATCATTATTATCACATACTTTACTTTGTATTATTTTTTAATCAAATTCAAAATAAGATTGTCAAAATAAAAAAGGGGGAGATTGTTGACCTTAGCAATAATCAATATTAATTTTAATCTTAAAAAATTTAAATTTTGAGCATTTAATTTGTTTATTTAAGTGTGTATAAGTTAGGACTCTATTGGGAGTTAAAATAAAGTATGATTGTCTTGGGTTGATTGCACCTTTGAGATTCAAGGAGACTTTTGACATCCTTAGAGCTTCATAATGAGAAAGTTATATTCTTCACATTTTAAGTAGAAATCATAAGCTTTTTGAATTAGGATTTTTTTTCAAAATCTAAGTTCATTTAGGTATGTAAATTTTGAGTCGAAATCCACGTATACATCTGCCATCTCAGATTGCACATTTCTTAGTATTTTGAACATATCTTGAGTTATAGAAGTCCAATTAAGGTGATTCAAAATGATATAGAAAGATAAGTCAAATATATAAAAGTTTTATTATAAATAAAGTATAGGAAAATTAAAATTTCTTTAGGAGCAAATCATGGCTTTAACTTGTGTATAGCTGTCTGATAGTATTCTGCATTTCAGATTGCACAACTCTTAATATTTTGGACATATCCTAAGCTAAAGAAGTCCAATTAGGTTGATTAAAAATGATATAGAAAGATAAGTCAAATATCTACAACTTTAATGAATAAATTATGGGTAAATTCAAATTTATTCAATATCAAATCACGGGTTCAACTTAGACATAGTTGTCTGACCGTATTTTGCATTTCAGATTGCATAGCTCTTAGTTAGAAATATCTTAAGCTAAAGAAATCAAATTTGGATGATTCAAAATATTATGGAAATATAATTCAAATATATACAAATTCTATGAAGAAAGTGTGGGAAAATTCAAATTTCTTAAGCAATTAATCATGATTTCAATCCATGAATAGCTGTCTGATAGCATCACTTTCAATGATTTAAAATATAGACATTGGATACATCATTTGCATCTCCAATAGCTATATTTTTAAGTATAAATACCTCTAGAGCTGAATGGAAGTTTAAGTAACTTTTTTATCATTCATTCATTTATTCTTAAACATTCATTGAGCTCTCAAATTCTCTTAAATAATTCTTTATTTGTATAACTCTTGTGAGAGTTGGGTGTGTGTTAGAAATAGAATTTCTCTTCATCTTAAATCTTGGCTTAGATTAGAAGGTAAGTGAAATTTATTTCTAAAGGAATTGATTTAAGTGTTGTCCATTAAAACACTTGGGTTTTGGTTTTTTGAGTGAGCCTTGAAAACTCATGTTGTAAGGTTATAAGAGTGAGCCATAAAAATCTTGTGTAATCTTGTGAATAAGATTGTGGGTGATTGAAAATCCTAGCTTAGGGATAAGTTAGGTGGAGACGTAGGATTGTTGTTGAATCCGAACTCTTTAAATCTTTGTGTTCTTCATTCTTCCTTCTTAACTTCCATTCAATTCTTGCCAAGAATTATTTTAATTTATCATTTTTATTTGATAGTCCTATTCACCCCCCTCTAGGATTCTTTTTAGTTATGATATATTTTGAGATTAGTTCTTCAACTTGAAGTGATAAGACACTTGTAGGTGGCGGGCGCACGCCCAAGTGTTTGGCGACCATGGCATTATATGGGCTCGAGGCCTACTTGAAAATATGTTGTAGGTCTTAGGCCTATTCGGAGATGGAGTTACCATCCGGATAAAAGCTGCGACACATTGTATAACAATTGGATTCCACAGAGGTTCCTAAAAGCCATTGTCAGAGAACGGGTTTGAAAACTGGGTATGAATGTTTGAATGCTCACCTAACCTTGTGGTTGGCCTCTGTTTGTGTTATGTGTTTTATTACCTTTAATTATTTATCATTTCCTTATTAACATATGGATTTTTATTGCCTTTAGAGAATAGTCAAATTTTAAAATTAAATCCAGATTTTCACATTAATTCTTTTCATGCATTTAGTCTTACCATTTATCATAAGCAAGATAAATAATCAATATTTACAACCATTCACTCAAATTAAAAAGGGGAAAGGGATTAAGGATTACAATGCTTTTGGGCAAAATAAGAGAATAATATATAGAAAATAAATCATACATATACCAAAAGTGAACTAGTAATAAGCTATTTACACAAGCATAATGCTTTAAGGAATTAACTAATGATAGTGACTACTCAATGATATGGATCATCAAGTAATTCCTACAATAAACATGTGGTTAGTTTCCTCTTGAAAAGCATGACATTATACATAAAAATATTTTACAAATAATATTCTCAAGAGATTTCTAAATGCAAAGTAATAGAATGTCCTCAAATGGTCAAAATATTATCATGCATACTATATCATGCAACATGGTAATTATGAGTAAAAAAAGGCATGAAAGATGAGAGTCATGCAAATTTTCATGAAGGAGAGATGACCAAATCATCTGAAGGCCTATCAATGTGGTGATCGCCTTTGTGATGGGGCATTCATCTCATTGATAGGGGGCAATGCCTCTATGAAGAGGCATCACTTGATCAACAGGCTCCTCAACACAAAAGACATGGCAGAATCATGTAGGATTACAATAAAAGGAAGGGCCAGATTGCTTAGAGGCCTGTTAATAAAGCAATTACCCCATCTCAGAGGTGATCACCACATTGATAGGCCTCTAGGCAATTTGGCCCTTCGTTTTATTATAATCCTGCATGATTCTGCCATGTCATTTATGTTGAGGAGCCTGTTGATCAAGTGACGCCTCTTCATAGAGGCGTCCCCCCTATCAATGAG
Organism: Mallotus nudiflorus; assembly: GCA_947683625.1. Taxonomy (NCBI): domain Eukaryota; kingdom Viridiplantae; phylum Streptophyta; class Magnoliopsida; order Malpighiales; family Euphorbiaceae; genus Mallotus; species Mallotus nudiflorus. The sequence goes on from CANTUR010000142.1 coordinate 2,802,083, forward strand.
GTGATCGCCCAATCATAGAGGCAATCACCATATTGACAGGCCTTCAAATGATTCAACCATCTCTCCTTTATGAAAATTTTCATGACTCTCATCTTTTATGCCCTTTTTTACTCATAATTACTATGTTGTATGATGTAGTATGCATGATAATATTTTGACCATTTGAGGACTTTTTCTTAGTTTGCATTGAGAAATCTCTTGAGAATATTATTTGTAAAATATTGTTATATATAATGTCATGCTTTGTAAGAGGAAACTAACTGCATGTTTATTGTAGGAATTACTTGATTATCCACATCATTGAGTAGTCACTATCATTAGCTAATTCCTTAAAGCATTGTGCTTATGTAAATAACTTATTACTAGTTCACTTTTGGTATATGTATGACTTATTTTCTGTATATTATTCTTTTATTTTGCCTAAAAGCATTGTAATTTTGAATCCCTTTCCCCTTTTTAATTTGAGTGAATGGTTGTAAATATTGATTATTTATCTTGCTTATGATAAATGGTGGGACTAAATGCATGACAAAATTAATGTGCAAATTTGAATTTAATTCTAAAATTTGACCATTCTCTGAAGGAAACAAAAATCCATGTGTTAATAAGGAAATAATTAAATAATTAAAGGTAATAAAACACAGAACGCAAATGGAGGCCAACCGTAAGGTTGAGTAAGCATTCAGATGCTCATACTTAGTTTTCGAACTCGTTCTCTGACAACGACTTTTAGGAACCTTCATGGAATTTAGTTATTGTTTAGTGTGTCCCAACTTTTATTTGAGTGGTGACTCTATCTCTGAATAGGCCAAAGACCTATATTGTATTTCCAAGTGGGCCTCGAGCCCACATAGTGCCATGGTTGCCAAACACTTAGGTGCGTGCTAAACCCTGCTGCCTACAATGGCGACTCCATTGGGGATTGAGAAATTGATTCTAGTGTTTTTTGTTTTATCATCTTTAATTATTTTCTTATTTCTTCATGCATTTATGCATTCACTACACATTTTGCACACAATGAGCACTTCAGTCCTAAATAAACCTGGCAATAGTCAGTACTTCGCTACCTAGGTTTCACTCAAACCTGGTAGTGGAATATTTTATTATTGTCACTCATGACACATACATATCCATGTTGTTTGACCTTTGAGTGGGGAGACGTATATGAATGTATATCGTTATGGGAACCGAAGCCTTTTTACCTAAGACTCAAGCCCATATAATGACCTAGCAACTATCCTTAGGAATTTTCCTCACATGCATGTGTGTTATGCCATATAATGGACCCTTAAAATAAATCTTGAGCCCATCAATAAGTAATATAGGGAAAAATGGGCCCTCGTGTCCAAAAAAAGCCCATTATTAACAAAATAAGTCAATAAGGGCCTCTTATGCCTATTCATAACCCATTATAAGTGAGTTTATGGTGCTAAGGACCTTAGTTCATAGGAAATGGACACAGGCTTTATTTAAAGGACCCGTTACTTTTCTGAATCATTTTAAGAGGTATCTTGCATACGTCGATTTTTTTATCCCCCATTAATAATTAAAACCCAAGCCAAAAATCCTAGTGCAAGATACTTGCCATTGAATATGTGTGTAGGAGAAATAAGGGCAGAAGCTTGCATGTTTAAGCTTCGCATTTTGGTTTTGTGTATCTTCTTTTTTCTTAAGTTTCCTTAAAATAAAATGGACTTGCATGTTATGCATACACATCATGCATCATTCTAACATAAGATTTTACAGCACTATAGATCCTTCGAGCTCATCAAGGTGGGTCCGAATTAGTTTAGGTCATTTGGTCAGAAATTTAGAAGTAGGAATGGCAGGTGGTTTTGATCCAGAGGCATTTAAGGCATAGTTGAAAGATGAAGTGATTACAAAATCCTGGTTTATAATGAGGGAGATGATGGGGGAAATTACTAAGCTCATTAGGGAGAATCAACCGGTAAAGCCGTCCAATGTGCCACCAATCAATCTGATAGATCTCGATAAGGAGATCCCAATTAAGGGAAGGGAAGAAAATTATGTAACGATGCTAGCCAACCCATCAAACCAGAGAAATGTGAACCCAACATAAGATGTGGGGCAAACTAAGTGGGCTAAGAGTATGACCAATGCTATGAACCAAATGCAGATGATGATAAAGGAGAAGGGCATTGTCACCCACCTAGATTATGCCGACCTAAATCTAGAAAGGGAAGATGAACCATTACCCCGTAAATTCAAATTCCCTAATATGAAGAAATACTCTGGCGCTGAGGATCCACATTTGCATATGAAGTAGTATGTGACTTATATGAAAGCCACTGAATTGACTGAGAGCCAGATCATCAAGAAATTCCCTATGTCATTAGAGGGAGCATCGATTCGCTGGTACTACACTTTAGAACCACATGTTCAATCAGATTGAAAGGAATTATGTGCCACTTTTATAAAGAAATATGACCTCAATGTTCAATTGGAGGTGTCCCTGAGAGATATGTAGAACACCAAGTAGAACTTTAATGAGTCTTTTGTTGACTACCTAATTCATTGGAGAGGAAAACTGTCTTTAATGAGGCATAAGCCTGCTGAGTTAGATCAATTAGTCCTAGCAATAAAGGGTGTGTCCTAGCATTTTATAGAGAGCTGAGAGATTTAGGGATCAAAAACTTTAAAGAATTATACAGGTTTGAAGTCTAAAAAGAGTCAAATCTGGCTCAAGAGAAGAAATTCTTCGGAGGGAGGTCTGGGGGCAAGGAAGGAGCTGGTTCAAACAGTAATGTTCAGATTAATGCTATCTGACCACCAAGCAACAATGTGCAAGTTAATGCAATCAGACAACCTTGGAGATTTTTGAATTTGGGACGTCCTTTATCTAAGGTCCTCGACAAGCTCATTAAGAAAAACTTGCTACAACCTTTACCTTTATAACAACCCTTACCCGGTGCCAACCCAAGGCTTTTCTATAAGTTTCACTAGACCATCAGACATAACATTAATAGTTGTGCTTGATTAAAGCATGAAATCCAAGACTTGATTAACTTAGGCAAGATTATTGACCTAGAAACTAGAAAGCCAAATACACAAACCAACCCTTTGCCTAACTACCAAAATATGCCACCACTAAATGCACCCATTTTGATGATCAACACTAGTCTAACGGAGGAGCAAGTCCTAAAATCCTTCATGGAAGTCACTCACAACTCCTTAAAAACTGAACTTAAGAACCCAAAACCAAGCAAATAACCTACGAAATTGCATGTGCATGTCTTGGACATATGGAGTTTCGATGATGAAAGCGAGGGAAAAGTTGACCTATAGGACAACGAAAGGAGTAGATCAGGCCAGTCTGTGGGGAAGGTTGAAGAAAAGAGGGAAGAACATGAGATTGCCAAGTCTAAGCCTAAAAAGATGAAAAGTTCATAAAAAGGGAAAGAAACAAAGCAAAGTGAGGAGATTGTTGCTAGTGTTTGGGAGTTACTTATGCATTGTAGGGATCATAGGGAGGCCCTAGTTTTGGCACTAGATTAAAAAAAGATCCCCATTAGAACAAATTATCAGATCACTAATGGAAACCCCTCAAGGGATGATAACATTTTCTAATGACGATCTGCCTTTAGAGGGGAGGAACTACTACAAGGCTCTGTTTATCAAGGCTGAGGTGAAGGGAAAAATGACTTGATATGTGATAGTCGACAATGGTTCCACCATCAATGTGTGTCCATTGAAGATTCTGCCAAAGTTAGGGTTGACAGTGGTCGACTTAAAGCCTTTTGAAGTAGTTATTAAAGCCTATGATGACACTAAGAGGTATGTGGAAGGAACATTCAGGGCATTGGTCAAAGTGGGACCTATAGAAGTTTGGGTTGACTTGCTCATAATTAATATCCCAATGACATTTGCCATTTTGTTGAGAAGGCCATGGTTTCACCTTTGGGTGGCGTCCCATCCACTGTTCACCAGAAAATTAAGTTCCTTTATGAAGGAAGGGTTATCACCATCTTTGCTGAAACCAAAGTCGTTGTGGCTGCATTGAAGTTAACCCCTAAAGAGATCTCTATAAGCCCTAATTTTGAGGTTTGTGTAATTTACAAGGATGAGATAGATGAAAAGGTACTGCAGATGATGCATAGCATGAGGTTTATGCTCGACATGAGGTTGGGAAGAGATCAGAGCGGACCTTTAGAATTTATGGAAAACAAGACACCTATTTTAAAGCACAAGCTAGGATTCAAAGGGGTTGTTGATACTGAGGGAGAGATAGATATCTGGGGTCAGTCTTAAGAAAAGGAAGAGGAAACTATGGCCAAAAAGAAAACTTTATGGGAGATCTTTATAAAGGAAGGCACCGGGTACCCATACAATGGAACTCTAGAACCTCTCTTAATGGCTAGGGAAGTTATTCTAGGGTTTAAAATCTTTACCAAATTTATGAACAGAGCTAAGGGTGCTGTTGTTGAAGAAGTCCCTACTGAGGAGTTAGTACTGGCTGAAGAAGAATTTAAAAGGAATGAAGGTAGAGCAAAGAACTGGATTTTGAAGCCTACGTCCTCAACGCTATTATAGATATCTTTTATAATGAATATGGTGTTTCTTTTGCTTCTCTATTTGAAATTGATGATCTTTTCTTTTTAAAAGTGAATGCAATGAAGTTTGAATTTGCTTATTTGTGTGATGTGTTCCCTAATGGTTATTTTGTTTATGATGATCATTTCATGCATATGTTTGATATAAATTCCATAAAAAATGAATCATTTAATTTAGGCACAAAGGATAATCCTAAAAATATATTGCTTGCTTATGGTCTAACTCATGATGAGAGAGAAAAAATGAAAGAAATCTTAATAAAAAGATGAAAAGTATTTGCTTGGAGTTATGAAGACATGCCCAAAATTAATAGGGAGACTTAGAACACAGGATCCCCACATATCCTCATCTAGCACCAATAAAGCGAAAGCAAAGGAGGTTAAGGCCAGAATAGGCTCTCTTGGTTTAAGAAAAAGTCGAGAAACAATTGAAGGCAAAGTTTTTGGAAGTGGTAGAGGACACCCAATGGTTAGTAAACATAGTTCCAATTCCAAAGAAAGATGGGAGGGTCAGAGTATGTGTGGAATATCAAGATTTAAATAAGGCCTGCCTCAAAGATAGCTTTTTGCTACCACACATTAATACACTAATTGATAGCGCAGCTTCCAATGTGATGTACTCTTTCATGGATGGATTTTCAGGGTATAATCAGATCATGATGACGGTAATGGATAAGTTAAAGACATCCTTCATTATTGAATGGGGCATATACTATTACTGAGTGATGCCTTTTGGATTAAAGAATGCATAGGCCACTTATCAGAGGATGGCAACCACTTTGCTGCATGACATTATCCACAAGGAGGTAGAAGTGTACGTGGATTATATGATGGTGAAATTCGTAACTAGGGAAGGACATTTTGAGGCTCTAGATAAGTTTCTAGCAAGGGCAGAAAAGCACAATCTCAGATTGAATCTGAAGAGTATGTTTTTGGGGTTACATCTAGGAAACTATTGGGACACATTATCAGTTCGAAAGGAATAAAGGTGGATCTAGATAAGATTAAGGCAATCAAGGATATTCCTATGCCAAGGAATGAAAAAGAGGTCCGAGTGTTCTTGGGGCGCTTGTAGTATATCAGTAGATTTATAGCCGAATTAATGACTATCTGCAATCCCATCTTTAAGCTCCTAAAGAAAGATCAACCCGTGATATGGGATGAAAGGTGTTAGTAAGCCTTTGAGGTTGTCAAGGATTATTTGATGAATCCTCCTATTTTGTAACCGCTAAGGTCGATTGAAGCCTTAATCTTATATCTAGCAATTGAAAAAGACACAATAGGGGCAATGTTGGCACAAGAAGGTGAAGAGAAGATAAAGCACGCTATATATTACTTGAGTAAGAAGCTTATGCCTTACGAAACTAGTTATAGCCTTGTGTAGAAGACGTGCCTAGTAGTGATTTAGGCAATGAAGAAACTCTAACACTACTTCCAGTCTTATAAAGTGTAGGCAATTTCCAAACATAATCCCCTCAGGTATCTCTAACAAACCCTGTCTTTTATAGGAAAGTTGGCTACGTGGCTCGTTCTACTCATTGAATTCGACATAGAATATATAACCAAGAAAACAGTGAAGAGGAGAGAGGTAGCAAACTTCCTGGCATAGAGCTTAATAGATAATGACCACGAATGGAAGTTGGAGTTTCCTGATGAACACCTAAGGGCAATAGAGGTACAAGGTCGGGAAATGTACTTTGATGGAGCAATCAACAACAAAGGGGCCAACATAGGTATAATTTTGGTCATGCCAGTAGGAGAGATGATCTTGATGGCAAAAAGACTCGAGGTTAAGGCAACCAATATCCAAGAAAAACACGAGGCCTACATTTTTTGTCTAGAGGCATTACATAGTGCAAGAGCGGAGAATGTTATCATGTATGGGGACTCCATGTTAGTCATAAAACAAGCTACTAAAGAGTGGGAGATAAAGGAGGACAAATTGCATCTGTACTAGGAATATATGGCTACTATCTTGTGCTTATTTACCAAGAGAGGGAAACTAGATGGCTGATGCCTTAGCCACATTAGCCTCTATGTGTGAAAATGGGAAATAGCCAGAGGCCAAGCCCTTAATTCTGATAAAATCTCGAGGCCCTTGTTACAAGGAGGTGAGGGTGACACCAGTTGACATTGTTAGCAAGCCTTGGTTTTATGACTTACAAAGATATCTAGAGATTGGGCAATTTCTGGATGGCACTGATAGGAAAGAGAGGATATCCTTGCAAATGTTATCTCGATAGTTCATAAGTGACAATAGGATGCTGTACAAAAGAATGTTGACCAGGGTACACCTCAGATGTGTTAATAAGGATGAATCCTAAAAGCTTATAGAAGCGACTCACGAAGGAGTATGTAGGCCACACATGAATAGGACAGTCTTGGTAAAGAAAATAGCTCATGAGGGTTACTTTTGGCTCACCATGGAAGTAGATTGCATTAGATTTGTGAAGAAAAGTCACAACTGCCAAATTTATAGTGACGTTAACCACTTACCATCTATGGAACTTCAAGGAATGACTTCTCTTTTGTCATTCGTTATATGGGGGATTGACATTATAAGAGAGGTAAGGCCAAAAGCATCTAATGGTCATCGGTATATTATTATGGCTATCGATTACTTCTCCAAGTGGGTTGAGGCTGAATCTTACATTATTGTGGGTTCAAAGAAAATGTTGAGGTTTATTGAGAAGAACATAATATGCATATATGGTTTGCCACACCATATTGTTATAGATAATGGGGTTTAATTTCAAGCAAAAATGGCTACTCTACTAAAAGACTACAAGATCGAGCACCACATATCATCTTCGTATAAGCTATAGGAAAATGGGGTGGTGGAAGCAGCCAATAAGAATGTGAAAAAGATCTTGTCTAAGATGTTAGAGAATTTTTGAGATTAGGCAAAATACTTACAATTTGCATTGTGGGGTATCGAACCACTACTAGAACCTCAATAGGGGTCACTCCGTACTCCTTGATTTATGGATGTGAGGCCGTTTTGCCAGTGGAGGTTGAGATAAGGTCATTGCGAGTCCTGCTAAGTCTAAGCTCCACGAGTATCAGTGGGTGGAGAGTCAATTAGCTTAGTTGACATTATTGGATGAAAAGAGGATGAAAGCTGTGTATTATTCTTAGTTGTATCAAAAAAGAATAGCCCGAGCCTACAATAAAAAGATCAAGCCAGGAAAGATCCAAGAAGGGGATTTGGTACTGAAACTTACAAAGTCAATCATGATCGACCCCGGGGGAAATTCAAGCCTAATTGGGAAGGACCATATCTGGTAAAGAAGTTGTTTTTAAAAGGTGCCACTATTCTATCTGATATAGAGGGAAATGAGTTCAAGGAGCCCATAAACCTAGACAAACTCAAGAAATACTTCATGTAAAAAGTCTTGTTAGGGAGAAAACCTTGAAAAGAGGATGTTTAGGCAAAAATCAAAGACAAAAAAAGTCTTATTGGATTAAGAACCTCAAAGAGGCGGTCCAGGAAAAAGTTAAGGACGTGTAAAAGGAGAGAGAGAGATACGAAATGGTTAGTTGGAAAACTTGCAAGGGCAAGTTAACTAATAATATGAGATGTACCAGAAGCAAAATGTATATACATATTGTGCTTACATTGAATGAAATAGATTGCTTCAATTACTATTAAGCATTGCAAAAAGTGTTTGTTACAAGCAACTTAACTAAAAAAAGGGAAACTACATCTAACAAAAAGGAAAATGATGACTTAATTTCATGAGCTAAATTTGTCTTCTTTTCTTTTATTGGTCACCCCAAAAGCTCAATACTTATAACTCTCTTGTTCTCTTATTTCTAATAAATTCATCTTTTTTCGTTTATTGCAAGTAGACCCATGCTTTGTAATGATCATCAGTAGTTTGATCTACATTATAGTCTAAGTTTCTCTTGATGGTTTCAAGGCTAAGTTACCACCAAGTGGTCCAGGAAGTTTTGAGAAAGGGGCACTGGTTAGAACTTATGAACTAATTATACGATCAGTTATTTTTGATCGTATTAATGATAGAGGCGGGCTAGATTATAAAAGGTAGCAAAATGAAGACCGACAATCAGAACACAATATGTATAGGACTGGATAGTCACATGTTTCAATCTCCACCAATGGCACATCCAGTAGATCAGAGTGTCAGGAAATGTTGATAGCCAGCTGTGAACATCTACTGGAATGGGGTGTAGCTTCCTTGTTCGGTAATGTTTGGCCTTATAATGCCTAATGTCTTGAGGGGGTTCAAGTAGACTGAATTTTTCATAGAGCCACATCTGTAAATTGATGAATGATTAGGTACAAATGATAGGATAGTTGAAAGTCAGGAATTGACACGAGAGAGCTTACCTATAACAAAAAAGGACTTATGGAGAATCATCATATTTTTATGAACTTGTCTAGTTAAATAATAGTTTCTGCTAGAATGAGAGAGAAAGGATTAAACCTTTATTCCACTTGATCAAGAATGGAAAGGACCTTCAAATCACAGTGTCCAGAGGAAGAAACTAGCAGAAACTGGATGTACAAATAGAGAGCTATCATAAGGGGCTAGTGAGTTTCTTCTTTGTCCATACCCATGGTGATCTCAAGGAAGGATTCTAATATGATTTCTGAACTGAGAATGCAGTGAGAGGAGGACCATGGTGGAAGGTTGAACATACGTGCCATCTGGTATTGAATGGAGTGAGGGTTTGGGATCTTAAGGTCAGGAATTATAAGTCGATAAGTGGAATCTGTGTGATGACCAAGAATTGCTTTGAATTCCTTCGGCAAGGGACATATTTCCACTATGTTGAACTAGAAAACATGCTTCTGGGGATCCCAAAATTGAGCCATGGCATGAAGGAAAGGAAAATTGATCCTCCTAGCATGCAGTGATTTGACGATCGAAAAGTGGAATGACTCAAACCTAGCCCAACACCTGTTATCTAAAATTTTAAAGATCAATTATAGCAGTTTGAGATTTTGTTTTGTCATGGTTCAAGCTTTCAGGGATGCTTAAAGAGAGAAATTGGAGGTTAGGGACAAAGGTGTCTTAAGAGCAAGGCTAGGCTAGGGTTTTGATCTTTTAAAGGGGTAAGACTGCTTGATGATAACGTGATCGCCTCATCGAAGAGGAAATGCCTTAGCACCAAGAGGCGACCACATCTTCATCAGAAAGCCATAAGGTGATCGCCTCTTCAACAGTATCAATTGTTAAGCTTCATTGAATTGTACAATCTCAGTAAGTGTAAATCAGAGTGTAGGGGGGCACACGCACACACATGTAATCATTGAAATCAATTTGCATGTAAAAAAATAAATTAATTGAGATAAAAATTGAATTCTGTAAACAATTCATCCAAAAAAAATAAAAAAGAATAGAAAAGTGTATGTGTTCATTGTCCAAGTCGAATAAATCAATCAAAAGAGGGAAACAACAATTTATAGGCCTTGGTACATCAAGCATCCAATCCGGCACCCTCAGGGTCATCCCCTCCTCCAGCGCCACTACCACTCCCGTCCTCGTCGTTGTCATCCTCATCGATCTGGAACACATCAATCTGGCACTCAAGAGTGGTGATCCTCACCCTACTAGCCTCATCATGGTCCTGCTCAACTAAATCATAGGTTAGTGAATCATGTAAGCATGTATACATATAGGGAATAGAAATATTCTTACCCTCCATTGCAGTGTGACCTCCAATATATAGTCTCTTTGAGCTTCTATCTTGTTATACATGTATAGGCCTTGGTCCACAGAAATCTACATTATTAAATGAATGTTAGAACTAACAGATGGGTTGAGAATGACAGTGAAAGCAGGTCAAGAGTGAACTTACATGAGTGGCACTACATGGGGTGCATGCAGGTGTCATATCCTTATCTAGAGTAAAAAACTAATGAGACAACTCTCTAGGAGGGACCCAACATCGAGCTAAGGGGTTAGGGACATGAATGAAGTTGCTAGGAGAAAACTGAGAACTGGGGGCAGTAGGCGGCCTGGCCTACTCGGCAGCTGCCGAAGTCTCCTCCCTACCTTGATCTAAATGATGCCTCAACGACTCTCTCTCTCACACTCGAGATCTAGCCTGAGGCATAAGCCTAGTGGGTGTAACCTAAAGGCAGGAAAAGGAAAGCATGTAAGAACATAGTTAGTTATTAAAGTAGGAAAAAGGTGACATGCATATGCCTAGTAGGTAGAAGCAATATGGAAGGGGACCGTCAGTAAAAGGTTAACTCGAATGAACTCCACATATTATCTCTTCACATGGACTGTGTGATCCACAGTCGGTGAGCCTGTAACAACCTGATTGAGGTCCTCGCCCTTCAGCTCATATGCCTAAAGTATGCTATCAGGAGGAGGCCTGGGAACCCATCTCGCTCTAGCGCCTCCCCTTTAATTCATGACCCGCTCGCCAAGATACTGGGCTCGATATCCAGGGCTACAAAAGAGTACCCTCTTCTAGGCTAGGGGCATGGAGCAAGTTATCTTGATAGTCCAGCTATCCTCAAGCCCCCATAAGTCATTCCGGATCTATGAAAGGTGGAAACATTAGCATGTGAGTAGATTAAATTTGTATAAATTGCTAATGAAAGAGGTTGTGTTTTGTAGGTACCCCATGACAGAGGCGATTGCCACATTAATAGGCCTTTAGACGATTCGACCATCTCTCCTTTATGAAAATTTGCATGACTCTTATCTTTTTTGCCCTTTTTTACTCGTAATTACCATGTTGCATGATGTAGTATGCATGATAATATTTTGACCATTTGAGGACTTTTTCTTAGTTTGCATTGATAAATCTCTTGAGAATATTATTTGTAAAATATTGTTATGTATAATGTTGTGCTTTGTAAAAGAAAACTAACTTCATGTTTATTGTAGGAATTACTTGATGATCCACATCATTGAGTAGTCACTATCATTATTGCGCTTATGTAAATAGCTTATTACTAGTTCACTTTTGGTATATGTATGATTTATTTTATGTATATTATTCTTTTTTTTGCCTAAAAGCATTGTAATCCTTAATCCCTTTCCCCTTTTTAATTTGAGTGAATGGTTGTAAATATTGATTATTTATCTTGCTTATGATAAATGGCGAGACTAAATGCATGAAAAGAATTAATGTGTAAATTCGGATTTAATTCTAAAATTTGACCATTCTTTGAAGGCAACAAAAATTCGTATGTTAATAAGGAAATAATTAAATAATTAAAGGTAATAAAACATATAACACAAATGGAGGCCAACCACAAGGTTGAGTGAGCATTCAAACGCTCATACCCAGTTTACGAACCCGTTCTCTGATGATGACTTCTGGGAACCTCCGTAGAATCTAGTTACTATACAGTGTGTCCTAGTTTTATTCAGGTGGTGACTCCATCTCTGAATAGGCCCAAGAACTATATCGTATTTTCAAGTGGGCCTTGAGCCCACATAGTACTGTGGTCACCAAATATTTAGGCACGCATTAAACCCTACCGCCAAAAATACTATTTTATATTTTACAAACACATTAAACTACTTAAAATCTTAAAAATGTTAACATTATATTTGTCATGCTTGAAATATATTGATAAAATTGATTCTATTTTATAATAAATAGAAATTTAAATTATAACTTTATTTTTCTTACCCAAATTTCTATTATCGTTTTATAGAAATAGTTATGTTGGTTCAATTATAATGAATGTTACATCTTTTACACATTAATGACTTGAATCATCAATTATGTACAGAAAATTTTTTAAATGTTAATTGCTTGTATTTTAACTATCACATTCTGTATGTTCTTATAATTCACTTGAGGAATTTATAAAATAATATTTCAAAAAATATATTGGCTAATGCTTTATTAATAAAAAGATAGAAAAAATTAAGATAAAGAGAAAATAAAAAAAAAAGAAGGGAAGTACAAAAATTTAAAATAAAAAAGAGAAAAAAAGATAAAATAAAAATTCATAAAAGAAAGAGGAAAAGGAAAAAAGAAAGAAAAAATAATAAAATAATAAAAAGGATAAAATAAAAATTTATAAAAAAAGTAAAAAATAAGAGAAAAATGAAAATAAATATTATCAAGAAATTAATAAAAAAATAAAAAAAGTGTAGAAATGAAAAAAAAAGAAAAAAATATAAATGCATTTTTGAAAATATAAAAAACACTTTTATAATTATAATATAGTAAATTTATAATTAATGAAAATTTGAAGTATTGTTACTCATGATGTTTAAAAATAAGTTGTTTTTGTAAATGTCTCTTTCATAAATGAATCTACAAATTGGACTTTCTATGGGATGCTAAATTTAAAAGTATCTCCAGCTAATTTTTAGGAGATTCTTGTCTCTTCCAAGACCGAATTCATTATATATACATTTCAAGTATTTTATATTTCATTAATAAAACTAAAACTAAAATATATTCTTACGTCTCATCAATTATTTTATCGTCAATTATTTTAATTGTAAATCTTTGTATATCTTATTATCAATTTTATTTATTTTAATGCTGTCTTTTAATTTTAATTAAAATGTTAGAAAATTATCATTAATATTTTCAAAAAAAAATTAACGGATATATTAATTTAAATAAAATTTTATTCTTATTAAAATATGCTTTTCTTTAAACAAATATTTATTAAAATATAATTTTCTTTAATTAATATTTATCATAAACACTTAAACTAGATAAGAAGTGTTTATTATAAGTTTTTTTTTAGCAACTTGATGTGTGAAAATGGTCAAATTATAAGTTGAAAAAATAAATTAGTAAAATATGTCAAGTTGACATAGGATAGATATAATCATCTAATAGCACAAGATTTAATAGCCAATAATAAAAATTTTCATTCAAAATATTAATAACATAATTTTAAAAAATTATGAAAATTTTAATGGACCAAGGTACAAAAAATATCTCTAATATTATGTTATAATCTTATATTTGTCACTAACATTTTATAGATGCAAATACATTTTTATCATTTAAGCCCCTATTACCAACTATAATAATATATTTACATATAAAAAGACGCTAATGATAAATGTGAAATTAGTACACAACATTAAAGATAGTTTTATACCTTTTTCTATTTCTAAATTACACTTTTTTTTTGAGAGAAATTCTAAATTACACTTACATTTATTATTTATTAACTTTGATAAAAATTTATCGTAAGTGTGATGAGCATTAAAAAAATTTATTGTGCGATTTTAGACTTTCAATTATAGAGTGATGAAATTTCAATGAAACCGATATGTAATAGGTACCACTAAATGTTCTTTATAAAAAAAAATTGTAATTAAAATCCACTAATTTTAGGTTAAACCGTAAATCAATCATTCATTCGATGATTTAAAACTAATATGGCAGACATAAAATGGTGACAAATCCGTCTTCTTTATGTATATATATATTAAATGTTGGTGAGGAATCAGGGATGTCAACGTGGGTAGGAAAAGCTTATCCAATTGGGTACAGATTTTTTTATTTGTTTGTTTATTTATTTATTTATTTCAGGTTAGGCAATCGCTTTCCAAGTACATCGATTGAAGAACATCAAATTTGTCCAATTTTTTTTTTTTAATTATTATAAATCAAATTAGCTTTTTTATTCTTGAATTTTAGTTTTTTCAGATTAAAATCATAGCAAAATTGGCTTTTTCTTATTTTTATAATTTATTAAATTTATTAGAGATGAACAAATATCATATTAAAAAATTATTAAAATGGAAGAAGATTTAACAATCATATTATCTTGGTTGAAATTTAGAGACGTCAAGAACTATACTAAGGAGTCATTTAACTCATACTTTGAAATTGAAATTAGAGTCAAAAGGAATTTGAAAATAATGTTATTTATATATGAAATTATATTAAATAATTATTTTTATTAATTAATTAATTTTATTTTATTTTCTTAAAAAATATATTTTTTATAAATTTTAATAGTATATGAAAAAATTTCAATATTCAACTCTCATAATTGAAATAGGTGATTTTCTATTAATGATGGAATCCATTTTTATTTTCATACAAAAATTTAAACAATTAAATTCTAAAAATCAAAATCATCACTTATTTGAAAATTTTTCTTTTCTCAACAAACAACTTGAATTAGTGAAAAAAGGTAGACCCATCGTGATCTTGGATTTTAAAAGGTACATCGAGGTTGTAACTCTGCTAGTGTTAGGGGGTGAATTGGCTTTTTGAGTTAGGTAGAAAATTTTCAATATTCAACAAAGAGTAAGCTAAAAATAGATTTATAGCATAATAAAATGAGAGAGATGAGCTAGAAAACACGAGAAATTTATAAAGGTTCGGCTCTCCAAGCCTACGTCATTTCCTGAATCACAAGTTGAGAGTTTTAATCTATTATCAATCTACTTTAAGGTGTAGATTAAACCTTTACAAGCTTAAATATAAACTATCCAAGTGTTTTTTCAAGGCTCACACTTAAATCTAAGTGTTTTCATAAGACTTACACTCAAACCCAAATGCTAAGAACAATCCTCTTAGCTTACAAGTGTTTTTCTAAGGATAATAGTCAAACCCAAGTGTTTTTCACAATGCTCACACTCAAACCCAATTATTTTTCACAAGGCTCACACTCAAACCCATATGTTTTCTCAAGGTTCACACTCAAACCTAAATGCTAAGAACAATCCTCTTAGCTTACAAGTGTTTAAATCTCAATTCTAACTCACTTAATCTCACTATTGCACTATTAAATTATTTTATTAAACACTTACCAACCCATAATTAAGAACACTCCTGAGATAGAAAAAAATAAAAAGATTAAAAATTAAAAATTTGGGTGGTTGAAGAATAAATTCAAAAGAAAAATGCTCAAATATAGCTCTAAATGATTTTGCTTAACTTTTTTTTACTTATTCCAGCTCGGTTCTAATTAGTATTTAAACCCTTATAGAGAAAAAGAGTTATTGTAGGTGAATTTAATGCAAATAGAGCCGTTTAACCACTAAAATAAAAGTGCTCTGCAAATTTGTCATTACTTATAACAGTTGGGGCGTCAAGATAGAAATTTAAATTTGCGCATTTTCATGATCATAACAATGGTAGTGATGCTAGTCATGAAACTTTCTGCCACTTTTGGAATTAGCCATCATTACTCATGAAAATTCTATCACCACTCATGACGGTTATGTCATGACTTACTTGCTTATGACGCTGGTAATGACTAGCTTTGGGAACTTTTACAATTTTGCAATTTGGAACTTCATAATTTTATTTGAAATTTTTTTCTAATGATTGGAATTTTCTTGTGACCATATGTAATAAAGATTCCCATCATATTTGACCAATTTTGACTTTAGAATTTGACGAAAAATTCGATCTTCGATTTTGTCCCTTGTCACCACTCATGACAAGGCTACACACTTAAAAAATCAATATATTTACTTTTCATTTCTTGATTTGAGTAATTATGATCATGATGGATTTTATCATTACTTGTGCCACAATTGATTATTGTATATTTACTTAACATGAATATAAACACTTAAACACATAGATTAAATATAATTTTACTTAATCACTTATGACCATAAAAAATGACTGTTTTACCCCTTAAAGTTTAATAAAGGTGTATTAGACAAATGGCAACTAACAAAAATAGGAGAAATTTTTTTTGAAATAAAAAAAGGAATTTTTTTTGAAACTAAAATAAGTACTATTATTACTAGGAATCAAACTGAATAACATCTACTAGGACTTAGGAGCAACTGGACCCTAAATACTAAGATCAAATAAAGAATCAGAGGCTCTAGCTAGATAATGAGCCACTTGATTCGCTGACCTATAAACAAATGAGACTTAACATTTATCATCTCATTAAAAAGAAAAAGACAATCAGAGATAATTAAATCAAAAGGATAGAGATCTGCAATAATAGAATTTATAACATTAACAACATTCAATGAATCCACTTCAAGGTCTACATTATGCACTTTGAGGTCCTTCAACCAAGATAGGGCTTTTTGGATAATATAGTTTTCCATTATGAGAGGACGGTGGTTATCACTGTCAATACACTTACTGTATGAACCAAGGAGATCACCTAAAGAGTTACGCAAGATATATATTCAATTATATTTATATATTCATAAGATATGGATGTGAGACAATATTATACATCCATAAAATTTCTATAAATTTATTTAAAATTTTATTTTTAATTACAAATTAATGTAATAAAACAACTCGAATGAAAATAAACTTAGTATATAAAAATAATTATATTTATATATAAAATAAAAAAACCTTTAATATTCTCAATTGAGTTGATGGACCATTATATATATATATAGGCAGCAGGGTTTAGCGCATGCCTAAATGTTTGGCAAACACGGCACTGTGTGGGATCGAGGTCCACTAAGAAATACGAAATAGGTCATAAATCCTACTTGGAGATGGAGTCACCACCCATATGAAAGTTGGGACACACTATACAATAATTGGATCGCTTGGAGGTTCCTAGAAGCTTTCATTGAAGATCGAGTTCAAAAACTAGGTATGGGTGTTTGAATGCCCACCTAACCTTGTGATTAACCTTTGTTTATGTTTTATAATTTATTGCCCTTAATTATTCAATGATTTCTTTGTTATCACACGGATTGCAAATTCCTTCAAACAATTATTGCATTTTATAATTAGGCCAGAATTTGCATATTAATTAAATTCATGTGACTGGTCCTAACATTCAAAATGAATAAAGTAAGAATTACAATTTACAACCATACATTCCAAAACAAGTGGGGAAGGAATTAAGGATTATAACACTTGTGCAAAATAAAAGTAAAATAAAAAAACTAAGAATAAACTGAAAAAAAAACCACTTGAATTAAGTAGAACCTCTCAAGAACTAATTAAAGCGATAAATACTTAATGATTTAAAATCACTAATGAACCCCTACAGTAAATAAAAATGTTAGTTCCCCGCAATATATGAAGATCTTACATAAAAATCCATAAAATTAACTCATGAATCAATTTAGCAAAACAAGAGAAACAAAACCATATAAGGTAAAAGCTAAACTTTAATTGAACAACATGGTGTAGTAATAATACAAAATAGACTTGAGTAGTTAAGGTCTATACATGCATAGAAACTCTACACAATATACAAAAAAATTACACATATGAGCCCTGTTAGAGTGGCAGAGGCGATCGTCCCATAACAATGAGGCGGTATGGTTTAGAGAGGCTTGTTGAATAATAAGTGCACGATGGCCTATTGAAGTGGCAATCACCTTTCTGATGAGATGATTGCCTCATGGCGGAGAGGCGATCACTTGATAAATAATATTAGATGACTCTCAAAATGACAGAAACTTTAATTTTAAGTAAGGATCTACTATTAAAAGCAAGCTAAATGCACAACTACACCTAAAACTCAAGGAATTATGCTAACAACAAGACAATTTAAAAATAATACATAACAAAATGAATACATGAATTAGTAAATAAACAAATTAGAGAGTATGCAATTAATTAAAGGGATCATGCAAATCTATAAATAAAGCTTGAAAAAAGTCAAGATGATTACTAATAAATGAGCTTTCCAAATATAGTTGACCCTCAGAAATGAATGGAGATGTTGATCTTCTCTTTGAATGCAAGCTTTTGACTCCCTTTCTTCAAGAAAATCACCCTTGAACTTAAATCCCTTCCCTCTTCTCTCCAAAACATTTTTAGAGCCTTTTTTCTGATTACTAATTTCTCCTTCTAAAAGTCCCCCCCTTCTCTCTTTCTTTTTCCTTTTTATTCTCACCTTTAGCCCATGCCCTACTACTCTCCTTAATTATTGCATTTTCTAGCCTTTTTTCTTCTCCCAAAGATTTCTTTATTACACTAGTGGCGGAGTTACAGAGGAGGTGGGCCCACCAAGTTGGCTATCGGTCACCTCTGCATTTAATATAGAAGCAAGTAGTTATTGTAGAGGTGGTGTGTAGACGGTAAGGTTTAGTGCACGCCTAAGATTTTAGCAATCGCGACAATGTTTGGGCTTAGGGTCCTAGGGAACACACTACTATGCCACAAAGACATAACATGAAGATAAGGAGTTGCCACCCAGGGTAATAACTAGGACAAATCAAAAGGTGGTACTTGATTCTCTAAAAGAAATCTAGTACCACAACTAAGAGATTTTGGGAACAGAATACTAACTTCTTTCAGTCTTGTGTTCATTTAGATTTATTTTATAAATTATTATTTTATTATTTAATTACATGCAATTTTATTTAAACCCTAATTAAACATCCATCTAACCTAAAAAAGACAACAGGTCATAAAATTACATGTAAAATGCATACAAAAGGCAGCGTCCCTAAGTCTACACTAGATTAATTTTTAAAAGTTAGCTATTTCTACATATTTTTATTTACAAGTGAAATGGGCTAGAAAAAAGCCTACATTTTTAATTAATTTTAGTAAACTTAAGTCTTACCAGATTTAAATTAAGTGATGTGATGCCAAATCTATTTATTTTAAAATAAATGAAATTAATGGGCTAAGCTAAGTCTAAATTAATTTTAGTTAACACAAAAATAGGCCTAAGTCTAAATTAATCTAATGGGCCTAAATTGATTTTAATTAATCAACCTAAACCATTTTTAAGCCTATTTACTATTTAGTGGGTTTGGACATATCATGGGCTTGGGGACCAAAGAACTAAAAGATCCAAAAACAAAACCCAAACAAAAAAATTATAACAAAATCATATCAAACATATGATTTATGTGATTTTTTGAAAAAACCCTAAATCAATTTACATACAACCCTAAATTAATTTAAAGTCACCATTGATTTTAATTAATTTTTACCCAATTGAACCTAAATTACTAATCAATTTTAGTGCAGAGAATATAAAATTCTACTTTTTCCCACTATTTGGGCTATTACAAACTACTGTGCAAAAATTAAAATCAAATTAATTACAACCCAAAACAAAAGTAAATTAAAATAATGCAGAAATCATAAATCATAAATCCTAAATCCTATAGGGTTTTATAGATCTTAATCGTTGGCATTCCATGGATTCTTCCAATGGTCATTGCCAAAATCTCATATCACTACCTTAACCTCCAGAGTACCACAAAACATCAATAAAAAAAAATTAGTAACTACTTAATTAAGAAATAAAACAATAAAAATTCAAATCAAGAATAAAAAAAGAAAGAGCGGAAGAGGCTGTGCAAATGTTGTTTGAATGCCCCTCAGATTTGGATTATTACCATTTTAAGATTGACTCTGTTGTTTTTTTTCTTTCTTGATCTTTTGGACTTTTAAAAGAAAAGCACATATTTTTTTAATAGCTAATTAGGATTATTTTTCTCTATGATTTTTTATAGACTTTGCCTCCTTTGTCTCTAGCTAGTTTACTCTTTCTCTCGTAGGCTAGCTCACTCTAAGGTTTTCACAGCCTCCCCTTCTGGCTTTTAAAGCCAGACCTATTAACCACTAACCCCTGTGATCATGCAGGTAAGTTGGCTTTTTAATTTTTGAAATAGAGATCAAGGGATAAATTTTTGAAAAAAAAAAATCAAAGACTCAGTATGTAGGGACAAGTGGTATCCTGGACCAATGAAAAAAAAAGAGGAAGACAAAATCAGCTTAAAAATCACTTTTTAGTGAAAATCAGCATTCTAGAATGCCAATTTTTAACTTGTAATGCCGGCTGACCAATTTTATTTTTTTAATTACAAAAAAGGTCCTCAAAAGTATCTAATTTTTGCAATCAAATCCCTAAAAAACCAATTTTTCAATTAAATCCATAAAACGTTGCAATTTAGTCCTTTACATCATGAAACTCGACACCAGAGATCAATTCTCAATTAGATTTTCATCATAGGGGCTTTTGTCACATGCATGCACAATTTCATCCTGAAATTAGGTGCTTATAGTTGCCCCCCTTTGTTGCTGTTTGCTTGACAAATTGTGGCAAAGCAATTGTAGCACATAATTTCGAAAAAAAGAATCAGGGTACTTCATTGTAATCCTAATTGACCAGTTGATGCTTAAATTGCTAAGCAATTTTAAGCAAGATGCTATGTTTAATATGTTTCACTATATTTCCTGTACAATGCCTAGTGAGACATATGCAAATAAGTTTTGTTATATTCCCTATGGGATGTTTAGCATCTCATGATTTGAGAACATGCTATAGCTCCTGTGGAACATCTAGCAATAATGCTATAACTACTGTGTAGTGTCTGGTGAGTTGCACTATATTCCTTTTGGGACGTCTAGTGACAGTGGATTTTATTATATTTCCCATGGGACGTTTTGACAAAATGAATGCAATGATTCTCGCTATATTCCTTGTGAGACATCTAGCGAGCCTTGATTTGAAAGAAGTGCTATAGTTCCCATGGAATGTCTAGCAATTTGGTGATTTAAAATTTTGCTATATTCCCTACGGGACATTTAGCGTTTCATGATTTGAAAAATGCACTATAGTTCCTTTAGAATGTCTAACAATGATACCATAACTATTATATAGTGTCTAGTAAACTGCACTATATTCCTTTTGGGATGTCTAGTGATAATAAATTTCATTGTATTCCCTATGGGACGTTCAACAAAATGAATGTGATGACCCTTGTTATATTCCCTGTGAGACGTCTAGTGAGCTTTGAATATGGTGCTATAGTTCCTGTGGAATGTCTAGAGATTTAAAATTTGCTATATTTCCTATGGGATTTCTAGTGACATCACTATAACTACTGTGTAGTGTCTGGTGGTAAAAATTCTGAAAAGGGTAATGTTATAACCACTATTGAAGCTATAACATGTGAAATTTGAAATTTATGTTATGATTATTGTGCAACATATAACATTATAATTTTGAAAATTTGTGTTTCAACTACTATGTAACATGAAATAAATTTTAACATTTGATTGAAATGATACATGTAGGAATGCAAAGTTGAATTTTGTAATATTCTATATTCTATACTTGATAGATAATTCAGAATAAATATAGACACCATTAATAATAAATTATTGATTGATGACATGACATGACTTGAATGAATTATTTAGGAATTAAATCCTAGTTAAAATGCAATTATGGATGAAATTGTAAAGAAAATCTTGATTTTGAATGCATGCATAGTTAAGGGATCAAAATGGATATTTTTCATTTATAAGAAGCTTCCCTCCTTATTTTCAAAACTATTCTTTCCATTTCTTTTTTTTTCTTTCTTTGATTTTCTTTTTTTGATTTATTGCTTTTTTGAAGTCCAATTCACGATTTGTCGGATCCTATGGCTGACTCACAACATAGTCTACATAGAGGAGCAGAGATTTCAGCTGATCCAACCATTATGCCTCTCTGTATTTCTCAGAACAATCTTGGTCTTCGAGAAGGTTCTACTATGCTTCCTTTGACTCGCCTTCACCTCCATAGATGCACAAATGTGGACAATAAGGTAACACTTCCTCATTTCTGTTTATTCCTACAAAAATTTATTTGTACAATTAGTAATCAGAATTAACTTTAGAATGTAAATTAGTGTGTATATTATTGAAATTGGATTAAAAATCACTCAAAAATGCATGAAAAATTTAAATTTAACCCAGGAACATAGGATTTCAGTTGAATGGCCGACCGAAAGTTTAAAAATCAGAGTCGGAAGTCCAAAAATCGGTTGGCACTTATGCAATGTTGATTGGCATTGTGGAATGTTGATTGGCATTGTGGAATGTCGATTGGCATTCTATTTTATCGATCTATTTTTTTTAGTTAATTAATTATTATTTCTCCATCGGAATTCTCTTATCGACTGATGAAATTCACGAGCTATTTTCACATAACTCGTGAATTATTTCACGGGCTGTCGGAGAATGTAGTGCAGCTGGGTGGGCCTTTAGGTTTAGGCTATTTATTGTTGGGCTTCCGAAAGCTCAAGGGAGGTATGATCATTATTCCCTATTTGCTTTGATCAAGCGGTGGATGGATACCACCCACACATTCCATACTCGGGTAGGTGAGTTGACCATTTTTCCCATAAGTTTCTCAACTATCACCGGGATTGCCTTTGGAGGGACTCCCATTTCCTTTGACATTATTACTACAGTCTCCCTGAGCACACACGAAGTCAGTATGTATGAGACTTGATTGGATTTGTCCCGACATGGAAGAACCAAAAGAATGTTGTTATCTCATCATTGGTTGAGGGATTTAGATGTCTTCCTACCACCACACCTTACTAGATTGCTCATAAGGCGAGGTTCTTCCTCTTAATCTTGCTTGGCATGACCCTCTTCTACAAGATTGGTCATGAAGTCAATATTGCACTGCTCAGCCCCCTTCTTGATTTAGACCAAGTTATCAACCTCGATTGGGGATCTGTGACACTGGCATATTTGTATTATAGATTGGACACTTTCTATAAAGGTACTGTCACTATGTGCAGCTTCTGGCATGTCCTGCATGTGCATTTGTCCCCTTTTCATTTCTCTTATTCTCTTTTCCTTTTCTTTGTCCCTTTTTCATTTCTCTTATTCTCTTCTCCTTTTCTTTCTTTTTGTTGACTTATTCTCTCTTTCAAATCTAGAGCATAGAGATTGGGCTGATTCGTGGCTTTGAGGCTATCAACTTTGATAGAAGTCTCCCCTTGATGAAGAGATAGGGCTCTTCTCATCTAGCGAGAATCAGGAATACTCTGCAAACCTACCACGATTAGGTAAACATCATTGAGTGGGACCTAGTAAGAAAATAAAATCATTAGTATTTCATGACTTAATAAAAGTTAAACTTAATTAATCCTAATTTTTAAGATATATTTTGATTGGCTGGAGGGAGCTAATGACATCCAACGATATGATTTCATGGATGCTACTATATGACTTAAAGAGATGAGGGTTCTGCTCCCTAGTTATAGTTATCGGATGTGGTGTTTAGGAGAGTAAGTATATCAGTGGCGCTATGGAAATTCTCGATGCCATATTCCTATTATTGTCGCTTGCTCAATGCTTTATAGTTCCCAACTGATAGGTTCATAGTTGAGGGAGGTGTTATAGTGTTATGATGCCATGATTTTTCTGGAGCGATCCTATCATTACCGACAGTTTGTGCATGAGAACCTCTTGGAGCAAGTTCCTAGTGATCAGGCTGAGGTAACTTCTGATCATTTCTTTTTTGGAACTCTCTAATCACATATTATTTTCTCACATTTTGCTTTTTATAGATTGAGGAGGTTCGCTCCCCTACTGATGAAGTGATGGAGGAGGCGGCTGGGGCTGATTAGGGGTTTAAGACTGCATAAGAGAGTGAGGCTGCCCTTGAGCCTGAGATTGCACTTGAGGTCCTTGGGCCTAGTCCTGGCTGTGCATAGTGCACTCATCATGCTGGGACTAGCCGTGAGGGAGCTTTTACTACCGCTATTTTTGGCAATGTTGCCCTTCCTAACAGGTCTATACTCTATTGGGCTCCTGCTGTTCAGCCTCCAGCAGATACATTTCAGTAATGTTCAGCTCCTCATCTTTTTTCCAGTAGATACTTCTCATGTGAGTTTGTCTAACTTATTTCTTATATTACCTATACACTTTGTATTAATGTTAGTACAACTTTACAAAATAGGTCTCCTAGAAACAGGCAGAGTATTTGTACAAACTCGCCTCATCTTAGAGGTTATTTACCATGCAGGTCACAGATTTTTGGCGGGTAAGTATATATACACTTATTATGAAAATGTATGCATGGTATGCATATGATATAATGCTTCCTATATGTGCAGAGTTATTCATGAGATTTGGAGAAGGAGATTGAGATGCTTCACTGATGGCTTGTTAACTCAGGCCTTGACCGTTATAGTGTTGGCTCTTCATATGCTAGACTTCTAAATACCTATCACCATGATGAACCTAGTAGAGGATGGAGCCTATGGCCTGATTCTGGAGCCCTTGATGACTGATTCCAAGCTATTTTCTATTTTATAGTTAGGATAAGCTTTATTTTGTACTGCTCTATTTCAAACTTCCCTTTCCTAAAATTAGACTTGGATGAACAGATGATCCTAAGTGAGTTAATTGATTTTTTTTATACCTTAACTTTTGCCTAAGCCGCCCTTTCGGCTTTTCAACTTAGCAGGCAAGCCCTAACTTTTGCTTAAGCCACCCTTTTGGGTTTTCAACTTAGCGAGCTTTTATTTTTAGTTTTCAAATATAGGTCATAATTCAAGCTATAGAGCCACCCATATTTTCTAGACATAAGAGGATTCAAGCTCTACATGATGAATCTCAGAAAAAGAAACTTAGGCGCCACTAGAACAAAATGGCCTCATAGAGCTAGTTTTAATATTTTATGTTCTATTTTCCTTTCTAGTGCTTGTGTATTATAAATAAGATAGAACATGTAATGTCATAACAAAATTTCAATTTCAATAAGATTCATTAAATAGGAAAAAAATGAGTACATTTGCTACATCACATGACATAACTTCTGTTATAAGCTATTCCTTTTAGATTTTCTAACTGAATATTTTTTGCTCACATTTTATTTCCTTAATTTTTACTTGACCAACCCTTATGGGTTTTCTAATCAACGGGACCTCTTTTTATTTTATTTTATTCCCTAATTTTTGCTTGCCAACCCTTAGTAGGTTTTCTGAATAGCGGGAATGCCCTAATTTTTTCCTGACTAGCCTTTTCAGGTTTTCTAGTTAACGGACTTTTATTTTCTTTATACTAATTTTATTTATTTTTATAGATAGTATTTCTTGAGGTGATCTAGGTTAACAAGCTCCATAAACTCATTCCCTTTAAGATCAGATATCTTGGCTGCTTCGTTTGACAAAACTGACTTGACTAAGTATAGTCCTTCCTAGTTTGGTATGAACTTTCCTCTCTGTTCAAACACCAATGCTCTAGATTTTTTTAGTACCATATCCCCAACTTTTTTCTTCCCCAGCTTTACCTTCTTATTAAATGCCCTTGCTATCCTCTTCTGGTATATCTGGGTATAAAATAAAGCATTCATCCTTTTCTTGTCCAGAGACACCAGATGATCATATCTTTTATGTGCCCATTCACTCTTGGGCATTTTGTCCTCCATAACTACTCTTAGAGACTTGATCTCAGTTTCTATTAGTAAAATTGCTTCACAATTGTACACCAGGGAGAACAGAGTTTGCATTATGGTAGTTCTGGTTATAGTTCTGTATCCCCACAAGGCAAAGGGAAGAAACTCATACCAATCCTTATAAGTTTTGACCATCTTAGAGAGGATTTTCTTGATATTTTTATTTACTGCTTCCACTACTCCATTAGCCTGAGGTTGATATGGTGAAGACTTATGATGCTTAATCCCATACTTCTATAATAACTCTACCATTTCTGCTTGAAATTAAACCCCATTGTTTGTCACTACATGATATAGAACCCCATATCTGCAAATGAGTTTCTTCTCAATAAATCAAGCCATATGTTTTGCCTTTAGAGCATTGTGAGACTCAACCTCTACCCATCTAGAGAAGTAATCAATTGCCACAACTATGTACTTATGCCCATTTGATGTTGTTGGCTTTATTTCTCCTATGATATCAATCCCCCAGGCTGTAAAAGGCCAAGGAGATGATAAACTATTTAGTACCGTTGAAGGAAGGTGGTTGAGGTTCCCATAGATTTGACACTGATGGCATTGTCTCACAGTTCTAATACAATCCTTTTCCATGCTCATCCAGTAGTACCCCTGTCTAATTATCTTCTCTGCTAGGATTATCCCATTCATGAAAGAGCCATAAGCTCCTGTATGAACCTCTTTAATCACCTCTTCTGCTTCATCTTTGTTAAGACATTTGAGCTACATCCCATTCAACATTCTCTTATACAACACCCTATCGTGAGTTGCAAAATTACGTTCAAGAACACGCAAGGCATATCTTTCTTTTGAAGTGGCCTCATTTAGATATTTTCCTTCTTTAATGAATCTCTGAACATCATAAAACCATGGCTTCTCTTGAGGCCCTATATGAATTCCCATAATTTTCTTACCCTTTTAACATAGAGCCTTTGATTTCATTATCATTAGTGGCCTCATAGTCAACCTAGTCATACTATCCCACATTGAAGATAATGTTGATAGTGCATCTACCATCTGATTGTCATCTCTTAATAGATGGATAAAGAGACACTTGGTGAAATTATTTGTTAAAGCTTTCAAATAATAGATGTAGGGTTTCAGCTTTTCCTCTTTCACTTCCCATTCCTCATTAGCCTAGTTGATAACCAACATAGAATCCCTGTACACTAACAACTCCTTTGCTCCAACTGCCATCGCCGCTTCTACTCCATGAATGCACACTTCATACTCAACCTTATTATTGGTTACTTTAAAATCCGGCTTCTTAGCCATTGGTATGGTTTCTCCGTCTGGCGTGATAAGGATCACTCATAATCTGGCTCCCTTATTGTTTACTGCATCATTAAAATTAAGCTTCCATTCTTGATGCTCTACAATTGGTAGATTCTCATTTAGGAATTCTAGGCTCCACTATTCATCGCCCTATACTGCATTTTGAGCTAGGAATTCTGCTATTGCCCTTCCCTTAATAACCTTCATGGTAATGTACTCTATATCAAATTTAGCTAGGAGAATGAGCCATCAAGACATCCTTATAGTTAGAGCAGGTGCCTGTAGTAAGTATCTTAAGGGTTATATTTTCATAATGGTTTGAATCCTTTAAGATTGAAAGTAATGCCTCAATTTCCTTGTTGTCTAGATGATTATCAAATATGTCTTCTCCACTAAATCATACTTTTCTTCATACGATAAGAACTTCTTGTTGAGGTAATACATTGGATGCTCTATCCCATCCAGCCCTTCTTGTCCTAACATTGCCCCCATTGCCTTTTCTTCTAGAGTCAAATATAGGATCAAGGGTTTACTTAGCCTTGGTGGTTTAAGAACAAGTGGATTAGGGAGATACTCCTTTATCTTATTAAAGGGCCTTTGATAGTCATCATTCCATTCTACAAGTTGATCTTTTCTTAGAACCTTGAAGATTGGGTCATAAATATTAGTAAGCCTTGAAATGAACCTACTAATATACTGTAACCTACGTATGAACCCTCTCATATCTTTCTCTATCCTTGGTGCTGACATTTCCTGAATGGCTTTCACTTCATCTAGATTTACTTTGATTCCTCTACTACTAACTATATGCCCTAATAACTTCCTTAAAGTAACTCCGAAAATGCATTTCTTCAGGTTGAGTCTTAAATTATACCTCTCAATATGTACCAAGAATTTATATAGTGCTTTAAAATGCCCCTCTCTTGTTTCTAACTTGACCATCATATCGTCTACATATACCTCCACTTCCTTATGTATCATGTCATGGAAAAGAGTAGTGGCTGCCCTTTAATATTTTCCACCTGCATTCTTCAACGCGAAAGGCATAACCTTATATTAATACGTCCCCCATTCCATAATGAAGGCTGTTTTGATCTTATCTATAACTACTATTATTATCTGATTATACCCAGAGAACCCATCAATGAAGGAGTACATTGCACTTGACGCCACACTATCCACTATCACATCGATGTGAGGTAAAGGGAAGTCATCCTTCAGGCAAGCTTTATTTAAATTGTTAAAATCAACACACATTCACACCTTACCATCTTTCTTGGGTACTAGGACTATATTTGCTAGCCATTGGGGATAATCTACTACCTCTAAAAATTTGGCCTGAATTTGTTTAGCATTTTCTTCTCTTATCTTTTTAGTCCATTCTGGTGTCAGCCTGCGCAATTTTTGTTTAATTGGTTTTATTTTAGGATGAGTTGGAATGTAATGCTCTGCAATGTCCCTGTCTAAACCTAGCATGTCTTAGTAGGTCCAAGCAAATAATACCTTTCTTTTTGTTAGTATTTTCTCAAAATTTTCCCTCTCTTCAGGAGTTATATAATGTGATATAGAAATATTCTTTTAATTATCATTCATGCCTATATTAAATGAATCAAATTAAATTCAATTGAATTAATGTCAAACATGCATGAACGATCAAAATTATAATGCACAGAACTATCAAGATGCACATCACATAAGTAAGCACAACTAACATTTATATCATTGACTAAAGGAGAAAAAACATTAGTAAAGCTATCACTATTAAGAGTAGCTAAATCTTGGGGTAGCTCCTTTTCAGGTGGCAGACATAGCAGCTCTTTGACAACAACATCCCCCATTCTTCTAGTTATTTACTTCATCACTTCTTCTTTGTTGCTCTTGACTAAGTTTACCACAATTTGGTCCTTAAAAATCTAAAACCTTAGAATATTTTTACTAGCGACATTAATGGACTCCTTAGCACGCAAATAGTACTTCCCCTCTCTTAGCTTGATGAAATTCTCACTTAACAGCCCAAGTCTCCCTAGGGGCTTATTTCTCTTGGCCTTCTCCTTCTTTCTTGCCTTTTTGTTAGTAGATCCTATCTCAGCACACCTTAATCCTTTAGTGTCATTTTGACTCTTGAATTTTGGTAGCTTAGGACTTCCTTGCTCATTATTGCCTAGCCCTTATCTGGGTTAGTGATTTATGCTCTCTATCATTTTTGCAACCCTTCGGTCCATCTCAGTCCTATCAAATATCCCAGAAATTTGAAAACTAGGAGGAACACACACTTTTTTCTATTTTTCTAGTATGGCTGCCACAGCTACATTGGTTCTTGCTTCCATTGTTACTATATTTCCTTCACGAGGGGATTTTATCTTCTGGTGCACAGTCAAGGGTACCCCTCCTAGAGCATGGAACCATGGCCTTCCCAATAATAAGGAATAAGTAACTAGTATATCCAACATGGTGAACTTAATAATTGATTCCATAGGTCCTATTTTAATAAGAGCTTGGAATGTCCCCTCCACATTCCTAGTGTTATCATCATAGGCTCTGATTATGAGGTTTGAATATGTCAAGTCTTCAGCTTTCAAACCTAAGTTAGGCAAGATCTTCAATGGGCATACATTAATGGCATAACCATCATCAACCATTACAAAGTTGGTTCTTTTCCCTTTTACTTTAGCTGGGATAAACAGTGCCTTGTTATGATTTCATCCTTCCAAAGGCAGGTCATGATCTGAGAAGGTTATCAACCCATATTTCTTTTCTATAACCTTTACTACCATAGCCTCAGGTGTGGCTGTTGTTTCAATGTTCATGTTCGACAGAGCTTTCACCAGAGCTCTTCTATGGCTTCCTGAATGCATCAACAGTTCCTAGATACTGGCATTTTCCTTAGCCTTCTTCAATTATTCCAAAATTAAGTCTTTTTCTCCTTCTTTTGTTTCTGCATCATTTATCTCTTCTCTTTCTGCAACTCTCAATCTTCTTTTCTACTGCCTTGTAATTCCTCCCACTTCTAGTGACATAATTCACTTTGGGGTCATCGCTCCACCCATCCAGACCAGTGGGACTCTCTTCATCAGAGTCATACCAGATGTCTACAACTCTGATGTTTTTGTCCCTCTTTTCGTCCTTCCATACTTCTATTGTGGCCTTTCCCTCCATGCTAAGCTTTCCCAGATGTGCTCTCAGTAATTCTTTAATCCCCTATTTGGGAGTTAGAGACTCTTTATTCTCTTCTTTTGTTGTTCCATCACCAAATTTATCACCCTATCCTAAGGGCACAATTCCCTCAAAAGGTATATAACTGGAAGTAGGATTTGAATAGAACACCCTATAATCAAATTTACCTGAGGGCTGCCCTAATAAATCCTAAACTTTTGGTTTTTCTGGGGTTTTAGATTCTTTCTTGTCTTTAAACTCATTACCCTATCTTGAGGGTATAATTGATTTAACTAGGATATATGTAAAGGGCAGTTTGGAATAAAAGACCTTATAGTCAAATTTCCCTGAGGGCTACCCCAGAAAATCCTCAACTCCTATAGATACATAAGGAGATTCTTCATTACCTGTAGTGTTTAGATTTTCAAAGGAGTTTAGCACTTCTTCTTTGCTCACTCCTGAGTTAATCATCATGGTGGCCGGTGGTGGGAAATTTCAATAGTCAGGGAAAGGATTATTTCTAATGTTTGGGTTAGAGTTGGATTTTTCAGGGTATGTGTTTTTGTTAAAGTCTATTAGGTTTTGGATCTCGTGTTTGAGGTGAATATAGGTGTTTGTGGAGTGGCTAGTTGCTTGGTGAAACTTGTAGTAGCTATTGGGGTCATAGCCTGGGACATTTGGGTTAGGTGGTTTGGAGAAGGTTAAGGGTTAGAGTAAGCCTTTCTGGATCAATTATTCTACGACTTTGGAGAGTTTTTTTATTGAAGTTGGAGAATCTCCAGGGTTGCTGAATTGCACACACCTCTACAGCTCAGCTAGTACTTCCCTATTGTGTGCCCCTCGCTTCAGTAGTTTCAGGTTCCAATGCCTCTAGAGCTTTTTTCCATATTATTCTCAATCTCTTCTGCTTGCAGACCATCGTCATATAGATTTATGAAAGTTTTAGGGGTTCATCATCTGCAACCTCTCAACCATATTAGGTGACACATTCTGAACTATCATCCTAACCTGATCCTTCTTAGCCAGCTTATTCTTCATCAACCTTGCTTTATTCATGAATCTGGTAAGGAAATTAAAGAAAGATTCATTAGGTTTTTTCTTTGTCAGTTCTAGATCTCTGATGGACGCTTCCAATATAGTATTATAATCATATTATTTAAAAAAAGGTAGTACATAGTTCTTTCCAGTAAGCTCTCATAAATTTTTCCAACCCATGATACCAGTTTACAACCATTCTCTCTAAGGATAACATAAATAACTTAGTAATCACAACTAATGGTGCTTTGGTAGTGCTCATAGTTATGGTGTACTGGCTGAGATGAATCATCAGATCTCCTCTCCTATCAAATTTCTATAGTTGTGGCATCTTGAACTTGTCAGACAACCTATCATCTTCTATATGCAACATGTCATCAAAGTCAAATGAATACCCCATGCCTTGTCCCCAGGATAAGCTCTTCCATCTTAGACATCTTCTGGGTCAGTGCTCGCATATGCTTGGACTCGTGGTTGTGTACTAATTCAAGGGATTCTTTCTTCACCTTCTCTACAATGTAATTCTTGACATCCTCTGACTTCACATCAATAGCAGGTAGGTTTCTAGCATCAGGTTGCCCCTAACATTGTTGGCAGCAGGTGGGACAACAGTAACATGTTGTATCAGTTGATAGTGCTTGTCTCAGCTTATATTGCATGATAGCCCTCATGTCATTCATTAGAGCTCCCTTGATGTCTTCTAAGGTCTAATTCCCTTATTGTTGTTCCATTTGTTTAGATTCAAGTGAAGTTGATTCAGCTTCCTAGTAAAGTGGGTTGATAAGGCTTCTTTCTAGTCTATCTAGTATGTTTAGGATTTCCTTTGCTAAGGCTTTAGGACTTTAACTCGTTCTTTTTAGTGTACGACCTTGTCATCCCCAACTATGAGAAGACCCCTATGTATCTAAGATGGCTACAAAACAAGGTGTTAGTATGATGAATGACATGCATGTATGTGTGATGCATGTGCTATGCAATAAGTAGCAAGTATCAATCAAGTGTACAACATACATCCTTCCAACCTTATTCCTCCTACACACGTGTTCAATGGTGAGTCTCTTGTCCTAGGATTTTTGGTCTTAGTCTTAATATCAATAGGGAATATCAGGGACCAATGTGCATGCTAGATATCTCTTAAAGTAATAAAGCATAGAAACAACATTTCTAGGTATAAAGGTCTAGCCCAATTTTCATTAGCCCAAGGGGCTTCAAAAGTATGGGCATGGGCTTTTATAAACAGAAATACCTTATGGTAATAAGCATAGAAATAACATTTTTATGTATAAAGGTCTAGCCCAATCTTTATTGGCCCAAGTGGGCTTCAAAAGTATAGGCCTGGGCTTTTATAGATAAAAGTACCTTATAGCAAAAATCATATAAGCAATTTGGGTAAATACTAGGGGAGGTAACTAAGCCATTATATGTGGTTAGAGTCCAGTGAAAAAGTAAAGGTTCCCTTAACAAGATGCCCTCCTTTAAGACTTGAGTTACAGACCAAGGTCAGATGGGCCCAACATCATTTGCAAACTCAAGAGAAGACTACCCCCCCCCTTTAGGACTTGGGTTACAAACTCTAGTCAGATGAGCTTGGTAATCTCTCTTGAACCAAGTTAAGTCTAAGAGTGATGGTTAGCCAATTTACAATTCCATGAAGCTAGTGTTATCATGGAATTATAAACTAATGCCATCGGTTTAATAAGGACATGCAAAATGAATGCAAGAATAAAATAATAATTAATAAAATAACTCTAAAGAACACAAGTAGAATCGATATCTCTTATCCCTAGTGGATTCACCACTGTAGACGGTGGGGTTTAGCATGCTTAAGATTTTAGCAACCGCAACACTGTTTAGGCTTAAGGCCCTAGGGAACACACTATTATGTCACAAACACATAACATGGAGATGAGGAGTCATCACCCAGGGTAATAACTGGGACAAATCAAAAGGTGGTACTCGATTCTCTAAAAGAAAGCTAGTACCAAAACTAGGAGATTTTAGGAACAGAATAGTAACTTCTTTCAATCTTGTGTTCATTTAGATTTATTTTATGAATTACTATTTTATTATCTAATTACATGCAATTTTATTTTTACCCTATTTAAACATTCATCTAACCCAAAAAAGGCAACAAGTCAAAAATTACATGTAAAAATACATACAAAAGGTAGCGTCCCTAAGTCTAAACTAGGTTAATTTTAAAAAGTTAGCTATATCTACATATTTTTATTTACAAGTGAAATGGGCTAGAAAAAGACCTATATTTTTAATTAATTTTTGTAAACTTAATTCTATTTATTTTAATTTAACTAAGAGAATAGTTGTAAGTCTACCAGATTTTAAAGAAGAAACTAAATTAATAAGTGGGCCTAAGTCTAACTTGATTTAAATTAAGTGATGTGATCCTAAATCTATTTATTTTAAAAGAAATGAAATTAATGGGTTGAGCTAAGTTTAAATTAATTTTAGTTAACCTAAAAATGAGCCTAAGTCTAAATTAATCTAATGAACTTGATTGTAATTAATTAACCTAAACCATTTTTAAGTCTATTTTTTATTTAGTGGGTTTGGACCTATCATGGGCTTAGGGCCCAAAGAACTAAAAGATCCAAAAACAAAACCTAAACAAAAAAATCATATCAAATATGATTCTTTAAAAAAACCCTAAATCAATTTACATGCAATCCTAAATTAATCTAAAGCCACCATTGATTTTAATTGATTTTTACCCAATTGAACCTAAATTACTAATCAATTTTAGTGCAGAGAATATAAAATTCTATTATTTCCTACTATTGGGGCTATTACAAATTACTGTACAAAAATTAAAATCAAAATAATTACAACCCAAAAAATCAAATTAAAAGAACGCAGAAATCATAAATCCTACGGGGGTTTTACAAATCTTAATCCATGGCATTCCATGGATTCTTCCAATGGTCACTACTAAAATCTCATATCACCACCTTTACCTCCCTAGTACCACAGAACATCAATCAAAACAAAAAAAAACACAAAAAAAATTAATTAGTAACTACTCAATTAAGAAATAAAACAATAAAAAATCAAATCAAGAATAAAAAAAAGAGTGGAAGATGCTGTGCAAATGCTGTTTGAATGCCCCTCATATTTGGATTGACACCATTTTGATATTGACTCTGTTGTTTTTTCTTTCATGATCTTGTAGACTTTTAAAAGAAAAGCACATATTTTTTTTGTAATAGCTAATTAGGCTTTTTTTTTTCTCTTTGATTTTTTACAGACTCTGCCTCCTTTCTGTCTAGCTAGTTTACTCTCTCTCTTGCAGGTTAGCTTTCTCTAGGGTTTTCAAAACCTCCCTTTTTGGCTTTTAAAGACAAACCTATCAACCTCCAGCCCTTGTGATCATGCAGGGAAGTTGGCCTTTTAATTTTTGAAATCAAGATTAAGAGATAAAGTTTTGAAAAACCAAAGATTGGTATGTAGGGACACGTGGTGTCCTAGACCAATAAAAAAAGACAAGATAAGCATAAAAAAACATTTTTTTTAGAGAAAATTGGCATTCCAGAATGCCGATTTTCAACTCGTAATGCCAACTAGCATTGCATAATGTTGGTTGGCATTATGTAATACCGATTGGAATTACATAATGCTGATCGACATTAAATGTCGGCCTACCAATTTTCATTTTTTAAAATTAAATTACAATAAAGGTCCTCAGAAGTTTCTAATTGATAATTTTTCAAAAAGTCACATGAACAACAAAAGAACATGATAAACAACATACTTGACTCTTGAGTTTCACTCGAGAGATGAATTCTTCAATCTTGGAACATGACTATAATCCTCAGGTTTTCCTCGCCCAATCATCCACTCATTAATATTTGGTAACTCATCTAAAAATGATAGTCCTTAGGTTTTCCTAGCCTGATACAACACTTAACAAATACACAAACTTTTGGGTTTCCTAGCTAGATCGTCACTCAATTGAAACACAGACTCTCGGGTTTTCCTGGCCCCATCATCACCTAACTAAAATGAAGACTCTTGAGTTTTCTTAGTCCGATCTTCACTCAATTGAGAGGTAGAATCTTGGGTTTTCCTAGATTGATTGCCACTTAACTAACACAAAGACTCTCGAGTTTTCTTGGCTTGATTGTTACTCAAATGAAACATAGAGTTTCAGGTTTTCCTGGCCCAATTGCCATTTAACTAAAACATAGACTCTTAGGTTTTCCTAGCTTAATTTCCTTTTCAACTGAAACATAAGCTCTCAGATTTTCTTGGCTCGATTGCCATTTAATTGACATAAAGACTTTCGAGTTTTCCTAGCTATATTGTTACTTAATTAAAGTACAGACTTTAAAGATACAACTTGAATAGTCCTTTTGATAATGAGCTTCGAGAACACAACTTGAATGACCTTTACTTGATAACGAGCTTTAGGGATACAACCTGAATAGCCCTTCTCTTATAATGAGCTTTAGGGATACAACCCTTCCTCGACTACGAGCTTTAGGGATACAACCCGAACATCTCTTTTGAAAACACAATCCTTGGGTTTTCCTAACCTAGTATATTGCTTAATTTAAAAATAAGTTAACTAGAGTACTTTCATCCAATAACCTCGATTCTTGAGATGCACTTAAGGAAATTTCTTCTATCATTATCACTATTTTTTTCAAAAGACCTAACTTAAACCCTCCTTTCTACTATAAAAACACACTTTTCTTTTTAATTTCTTTTCTTTTCCTTTTTCTTCTCCTCTCTTCCTTCTCTTCTCTTTTTTCTTTTTGTTCTTCCTTTATGTTCACATATTCTTTAAAAAATTAATGATGAGAGGACACTACCAATGCCTAAGTGGGATCATATTTCTCCGTTTGTAAATGCCCCCCGCAGTCGTAGATTGTCAAAAGGAGATGCAATTCCTATTTTGGTGGGTCTAAGGAGCCATATGCATTCAGAGAGGTTAGTTTTCAAATCCTTCTCATTTTCCTACAAATTACATCGGGTTAGACTATGTTTATGTTCATTTATTACTTATGATTGAAAACTAAATTAATTGATCATGCATTTATGATTTTGGGTGAAAAAATAGAATTCATATACTGTCCTTCATTATGCAGAGGCACGGTTGCCTTTACGATAGTTCGTAGAGTATTGCCTCATGTGCAAGGGCAATTGCCTTATGCGTAGAGACTATCATCTCTGTGGTTAAGCAATTGCCTCTTTCATGAGCTGATACACCTCTGTGACAAGTCAAACCAGACCGTTTTCAATTATTTGACCATTTTTACTTTAAAAATAATAAAATTGAGCAATATTTGTTCAACTTGCCTAATTCTTGGTCCTTCTCTTTTGCAGTATGATGTATAGACATTTAAGGGCATTGAAAACTTCCATGGTGCCTGAGTTTTCTATGATGACTTGACCAAGGACCAAAAGGATCGAATCCAGGACACTGTATTCAAGAAATTCATACTATCATTTCCTTTCAAGTAAGGTCAGATAGACTATCAGCCACTCCACGTGTTGATGAAGAGGTGGTTTAACACGACATGCACCTTCCACCTTCCATTTGGGGAGCTCACTCTAGATCCCATCTTTTTCGCTATAATCATCATGATCACATGTGCTGGAGATCCTATTCCCTTTAATATGAGTCTTCACCAGTTGACCCTAGACAAGGTTGCCTATATTGAGCGCCTTCTAGGTATGGTCTAAGACATAAAGGGGACCTATACCCTTAAGCTTGACTCGATCCAGAGCTTTTATACTCGGGATAGAGCTACAATAATAGTCACTCCTTGTGAGATAAACTAGGTCATATGAGCTTTCTTAATTTACCTTCTCAGCATAACCTTCTTTACTGACACCACCAGCTCGATATATATGATGTTCCTACTGCCTCTATGGGACTTGGATCAGGTGTCTTCATTTGATTAGAGCAATTATGC
Source organism: Mallotus nudiflorus (assembly GCA_947683625.1). Lineage (NCBI taxonomy): Eukaryota > Viridiplantae > Streptophyta > Magnoliopsida > Malpighiales > Euphorbiaceae > Mallotus > Mallotus nudiflorus. The sequence continues at coordinate 2,839,147 of CANTUR010000142.1, forward strand.
CCTGGCCTACTTGTACCAGAGCATGAATGAAGTGGTATGTGGGGCCAAATGATTCTACGGCTTCTAGCATGCTATACTGGTAAGTTCCACCTCCCTCTCTTCTTAAGTCATTTTAATATTTTCTCATTGACATTAACTATCCCTTTTTCTTTTATAGGTTTGGGCCTTGGAGCTGGAGCTGCTCATCAATAGGAAGATTTCCTCCCCATCGGTAGGTAGGGTGATAGCCGTGTTTTGAAGAGACATCTGGCCAGAGTACACATTCACCAACAACATTTGAACTCTTTGACATAGGATGTGGTACCTATAACGCTCACATTACATGTTAGTAATTTTAAAAATTTTACCTACTTACCTGTTGATACTTCCATTATATATTTGGAATGATTTGTGGGGTCTTAAGGGTAGATGGAATGTGGAGATGACTCATTCTAAATTGTTAGCCTAGAGGAGGGTCCTCATTTGTGGGCCAGGCTATCGAGTCTGGTACCTTGGTGAGTGGATTTTGAATTAGAACTGTGGAGTTGGTGCAAGGCATGTGCCTAAATCTCCTCCAAGGAGTATGCTATAGACTCATGAGCTATATGGGGCTGAGTTAGATCAGGCTATCATTGGAGAGCTAGTTGTGGACCATACCATTCGGATTAAGAGCCAGTACATTGAGTTTGTTTAGACCCACCTCTTATAGATGGTTCTCTTAGTTGCTGCCTCCACCTTTCATGTAATTGTTTAACACTCCCTTTTCATCCAAAATTATCATGTCCTGACATGGTTTTCTCTTGTTTTCAAGCTGTAGTGACCATATTGCACCCCAAGCTAGACCTCAGGTGTGAGAGAGAGCCTTTGAGACATCGTCTAGATTTGAGTAGAGAGGGGACTTTAACTGCATGCTTGTATGATTTACTAACCTATGACCTATTTAAACAGGATTGTAATAGGGCTAGCTAGGTGAGGATTACCACCCTTATGTAATAGATTAAATTTCTCTAAATCAATGAGGAGGAGGATGACAATGAGGATGGTGGCGATAGCAGCACCGGAGGAGGGGATGACCCTAAGGGCATTGAGTCAGATTCTTGATAGACTAAGATCTATGAATTATCCCCTTTTTTACTACTATTACAATTAATCTATTTACTTCTAACATTTGCACATTTTATCTTTTGTTAATTGAATGCTTTCAAAATTTAATTTTTATCTCAATGAATTTTAATTTTTGCACATAATTTTAGCATCAATAATTGCACAGACGTCCCTTTTTACTACTATATTTATATTTGCAAGGCTGGGACTATCATGATCCCTTAAAAGCTTATTTATTATCATTAGAGAGGTGATGAATTTCTACTAAAGAGGAGATCGCTTGTTCGTACTAAGGCAGTACCTCTTCAATGAGGTGATTGCCTCATCATCAGGTTAGTTTCTCCTTTTTTAGCTCCAAATCCTTCACCTACAGCCTCAATTTTAGACATCTTCACTCCAAACCTTTATTCTCTCTTATTGGATACCCTTAAAAGCTTGAATTATAGCTGAAAGAAGCCTCAAGCTACTACAATTGATACTAAAGAGCTTAGACAACAAATCATGGGCCAAATTGGAGCTGTTTTACTTGTTCATCTTCAAATCACTACATGCTAAAAGAATTAGCTTCCCATTTCTTCATGTAGTAGCTTAATTCTAGGATCCTCAAAAACACATTTTTGGTTCAATACAGTTGAGTTATGTCCCTTACCAGAGGAGTTTAAAGCCCTCATAGGCTGTTAAGTGGATTCTTTATGCAGACTTGTAATCCCTATGCTTGGAAATCCATACTCATATTCTGTTCTATATCAGATGGCCTGGTTGTTCAATCTTTCACCCTAGTTTTCATCTCACTACCTTCTTGGCTCAGAGGTTGCATTAGAACCCTTCTTTAAAGTTGTTTTAGATGTAGACATGGGAGAAGTCTATTGGCCCCAGATGATGGCCTTTTTGCTTATATGCCAAATTTGTGCTTGTCTCACCATTTGGAAACTATGATTCAAAAATCCTATATATTTTGGAATAGGTGGAAGTGGGGCTCAATCTGTTCCCCCTCATTTTAGTAAAAACTATAATTGGACTTAACAACTTTGTGGAGACCAAGCGATTATCTAGGAGTTTGTTCTTGTTGGAGGTAAGCTTCTTATTTTTGACTTTTATTTTCTAATTTGCTAGCATTTTTACTTACCCATCACTCTTACAAATGTGGTTCCATGAAAAGCTGAGACTAATTGAACCTCCCCAAAACATAGCACTGTATAAAGGCAAGCATTACTAAACTAGAAAACTGTATCCCATACCAGAGAACATCCATAGTTGGCTATCCACATTCCCTAACACTTTGATATGGTGGATATGCCCATGGTGGAGGTTGCAACATGTGACTGTTTGGTCTTACACTTATTACATTCCAGTTATTGGCCTTCATTTTGCCACCTTCTACAATCATGCCTCCCTTTGCTACCAATATGGACAAAAGCAACTAATAATGGAATTAGTGTATGAGTTTGAGCAAAGACCCCTCACTTAGAACTTCCTGAACAACCTAGTGGCTACCTAGCCTTATAAAATCATTCAAAGGAACATAGAATATGATGGGAGTCTGACCATTGATGATCATTACAAGGCATGGATTCAATTGTAATGGGTAGAGAGAGATGAGTTTATTAGAAACAAAAGAATAAGAGAATTATAAGCATCGAGTACTTAGGATACTCAATAGAAGAGAAAAAAATAAAATTAATTCATGAATTAAGTCATTATTTCTCTTTTGTTAGATAGAGTTTTCCTTTTTAGTTAAACAATTTATAATAAACACTTAATATAATGTTCAACAGCAATTAAAGCAATACATTTCATTTAACTTCAGCACAATATGAATATACATTTTGCTTTTGACATCTCTTATGTCATTAGTTGGCTTGCCCTTGTAAGTTTTCTAACTAACCATTTTCATCACTCTCTCTCTCCTTATACATGCCCTTAACTTATGTCTGGACTACCTTTTTGAGGTTTTCAATTTAGTAGGACTTTTTTATTTTTCATTTTTGTCTTTAACTTTTGCCTAGACAGCCTCTTTTTGAGATTTTCTCTTTAGCAAGACTTTTACAAAAAGTACTTCTTAAGCTTGTCCAGGTGATTGGTCCTCTAAATTCATTCCCTTCTATGTCAAATAGGATACCAACATCCTTGAAGAATAACTTTTTCACAACATATGGGCCTTCCTAATTCAACTTGAATTTCCCTCTTGGATTAGTCATAATCGGCTTTATAAGCTTCATCACTAAGTCTTCCTCTTTGATCTTTCCTGGCTTGATCTTCTTATTGTAAGGCCAAGGTATCCTTTTCTGATATAGCTGAGAATGATAGATAGCCTTCACCCTTCTCTCATTAATAATATTAGTTATGCCAATCGACTCTCCACCCATTAGTATTAAGGGATCTTAGATTCTAAAAGAACATTTGGTGATCAAACCTCGACTTCTATTGGTAATACGACTTCACACCCATACATAAAGGAATACGGAGTGGCCCCTATTGAAGTTTTAGAAGTAGGTCGGTATCCCCATAATGCAAACTATAAGTAATTTGCCCAATCCCAATAACTCTCCATCACCTTAGCTAGGATCCTCTTTACATTCTTATTTGTAACTTCCATAGCCCCATTTACTTGTGGCCTATATGGAGATGATCTGTGGTGTTTGATCTTATAGCCTCTTAATAATATAGTCACCTCTGCCTGAAATTAGACACCATTATTAGTAATAAAGTGATATAACAACCCATATCTACATATTATATTCTTCTCAATAAACTTCGACATTTGCTTCGAGCTGATCGTAGAATAGGACTCAACCTCGACCCATTTGGAGAAATAGTCAATTGCCACAATAATGTATTGATGGCTATTTAATGCCCTCGGCCTTATCTCACTTATGATATCAATCCCCCAAGCTAAAAATGTCTAAGAGAAGTCATTCCCTGGAGCTCCATAGATGGAAAATGGCACATATCCCTGTAAGCTTGGCAGTTATGGCATTTCTTTACAAACTTGACACAATGTATTTCCATGGTAATCCAAAAATAACCTTAGTGAGCTATCTTCTTTGTGAGGATGATCCCATTCATATGTGGCCCACACACCCCTTCATGAATTGCTTTCATAAGTTTTTAGGTATCCTCCTTATTGACACATCTTAAGTGGACACTTGTAGGCATTATTTTATATAACATTCCATTATGGTTAATGAATTGTTAGGATAGCATTCATAGAGACATCCTTTCTTTCTTGTTAGTGTTCTTGTTAGTGTCCTTAGGGAACTATCCCGTCTCCAAGTATCATTGTAAATTATAAACCAAGGCTTCTTATTGGTATCCACCGGCTGGCATACCTTTATTTCTTCATAGCACGAGGTTTGAGACTTTACTAATATTAAGGGCTTGACCTCTGTTTGTTTTCCATTTTCCCACATAGAAGCTAGAGTAGTTAGAGCATCAACTATTTGGTTCTCTTTTATTGGTAGATGAATAAATTCATATTGAGTAAAAAATAATGAAATAACAACAAAGTAATCCCAATATAAACGCAACCTGTCTTCCTTTACTTCCCACTTATTAGAAGCCTATTTTACTACCAACACTGAATCTTCGTACATGGTAACATCCTCTACCCCCACACTACACAATGCTTCTAAATAAAAAATACAAGCCTTATACTCTGCTTGATTATTTGTTACTTTAAATTCAAGCCTTTTAGCCATTAGGATTATTTCCCCTTTTAGCGTGATCAAGATTATACCAATACCCACCCCTTAATAGTTGATGGCCCCGTCAAAGTACATTTTCCATCCTTGTACCTTTATGGCCCCCAAGTGTTCATCAAAAAATTCCAATTCCTATTCTTGCTCATCAACTACTAGATTTTGAGCCAAAAAGTCTACTACCACCCTTCCCTTTACTACCTTCTTTGCCACATAATAAATGTCAAATTCGATGAGCAACACTAAACATCTAGCTAGCTTTCCTATGACCGAAGGGGTTTATTGAAGGTACTTAAGGGGATCATGTCTAGAAACGGCTTGTACTCTATAGGATTGAAAGTAATGTCAAAGCTTCTTCGTTGCCTAAATTACAACTATACATGTTTTCTCTATAAAACTATAGTTTTCTTCATACAAGAGGAGCTTCTCACTCAAGTAATACACCACATGTTCAATCCTCTCTTTCTTCTTTTAGGTTAGCATTGCCCCTATTGTATCTTTTCAATTGCCAAATATAGGATTAAGGGCTTACTTGGCTTCAGTGGCTATAAAGCTAGAAGATTCATTAAATAAGTCTTAATGGCTTCGAAAGCTTTTTGACATCCTCCATCCCATATCATATGCTAATTTTCTTTAAAATTTTAAAGATTGACTTACAAACTATAGTTAACTTAGTTATAAACCTGCTAATATACTATAAATGTTCCATGAACCCTCTGACTTCTTTTTCATTCTTTGGAGTATGCATTTCCCTAATTGCCTTAACTTTATCTGGGTCCACTTCTATTCCCTATTAATTAAGAATCTGTCCCAGCAGTTGACCAGATGTTACCCTAAAAACACATTTCTTTAGGTTCAGTTTAAGATTGTACTTTTATGCCCTTGCTAGGAACTTGTCTAAAGCCTCGGAGTGCCCCTCTCTGCCTGTAGACTTCACCATTATATCATCTATGCACACTTTTATCTCTTTATGGATCATATCATACAATAGAACAATTACGATGCTCTGATAAGTAGCTCCTACATTTTTTTAATCCTAATGGCATTACCCGATAATAATAGATACCCCACTTGGTGATGAATGATGTCTTTAGCTTGTCTATTATTTCCATAATGATCTGGTTGTACCCTAAGAACCCATCCATGAAAGAGTAAATTGCATTGGAAGCCATGCTATCGACCAACATGTCAATGTGTGGCAGCAGGAAATCATCCTTTAGGTAAACCTTATTTAGATCTCTATAGTCCACACATATTCTGACCCTCCCATCCTTTTTTAGGAACTGGAACTATGTTTGCCAGCCATTGGGTGTCTTCTACCACATCCAGGAACTTTTCCTTTAGCTACTTTTTGACCTCCTTTTTTATTACAATTGCCCATGCTGGCCTTAGTTTCCTCTTTTTCTACTTGACCGGTGATATGTGAGGATATATAGGGATTCTATGTTCGAAGATTTCCCTATTAATTCTAAGCATGTCTTTATAGGCCTAAGCAAATACTTTCTATCTTTTTATTATTGTTTCTTTCATTTTATCTCTCTCTTTATGAGTTTGATCATAAGCAAGTAATATATTTTTAAGGTTGTCATTCATGCCTAAATTAAATGATTTAGTTTATGTGGAATAATGTCAAACATAGGCATGAAATGATAGTTATAAACAAAATAACCATTAGGAAACACATCACACAAATAAGCAAACTCAGACTTTATTGGATTCACTTTTGAAAAGAACAAATCATCAGTTTCAAATACAAAAGTAAAAGAAACATTAAAATCATCATAAAAGACATCCATGATGGAGTTGAGGATGTAGGCTTCAAAATCCAGTTCTTTGTTCTGATCATCAGCGTCCATCTCTTGAGCAGTTGTGTTTTCTTCAAATTCTTTCTTAGCTAGCACCAGCTCTTCCACAGGGACCTCCTTATTAGCAGTTTTCTTTATTCCATTTATAAACTCAATAAAGATTTTAAAACCTAGAATAACTTTCTTAGCCATCAAAAGAGGTTTTCGAGTCCTATTGTATGGGTGTCTGGTGCCTTCTCTCATAAAGATTTCCTATAAGCCCTTTCTCGTAACCATAATCTCTTCCTCTTTTTTCTTAGGTTGATTCCAGATGTCAATTTCTTCTTCAAAACCATCAATCCCTTCAAACCCTACCCCATGCTTTAAAATGGGTACTTTGCACTCAATAAATCTCAAAGGTTTGCTTAGGTCCTTTCCCAATCCCATGTCAAGAATAAATTTCATGTTGCACATTATATTAAGAACCCTCTCATCTATCTCATATTTATAAATTATGCATACCTTAAAGCTTAGGCTTATAGCTATTTCCTTGAGGGTTAGCTTTAAGGCAACTACAATGGCTTCAGTCTCAATTAAGCTGGTGATAACCTTGCCCTCATGCAGAAACTTGATTTTTTGATGAATAATGGAGGGCACGCTACCTAAGGGATGAAACCATGGCCTTCCCAATAGAATAGCAAAGGTTATATGAATATCAATTACATGTAAGTTAACCTAAGTCTAGATAGGTCCTGTCCTGACCAATGCTCTAAACATCCCTTTGACATGCCTCTTTGTATTATTATAAGCCTTGATGACTACTTCAGAAGGTTTTAGATCTACCATATTCAACCCTAGCTTTGGTAAAATATTTAATGGACACATATTAATGGCAAAACCATTGTCTACTATAACACAACAAGTCATCTTTCCCTTCACTTCAGCCTTGATGAACAATGCCTTATGGTGATCCCTCCCTTCCAAAGGTAAATCATCATCAGAAAACATTATGTGCCATGGGGGGTTTGTGTCAAGGAATTAACCATCTACTCGGGAGTATAGCTTATGGAGATCTTCTTTTGATCTAGTGCCAGAATTAGCGCTTTCTAGTGATCCCTAGAATGCATAAGTAACTCTTAAATACTGGTAATAGTTCTTTGGTTTTTCATCACTTCTTTCCATTTTCCTATCTTCTTTATCTCTTCTAATTCAAGCTCAATAGTTTCCACTTCTTACCTTTTCACCTCGACCTTTTTCATAAATTGCCCTGATATACTTTTCTCATCATCCCATAAATCAACCTTCACCATCAAATATTCAATACATGCACAACAAACTTGGTGGATTGTTTTTTTTTGGTTTGAGTCTTTTAGTTTGGGTTCAGGCTTTAGTGGATTAGGAATGATGTCAACAAAATAGTTCAATACTTGCTCTTTTATTAGGTCGGTGTTAATCATTAAAATGGATGGGTTAGGTGGTGGCACATTTTGGTAATTGGGTAGAGGGTTATTTTAGGTGTTTGGTTTTCTTGTCTTGAGGTTAATGATTTTACTCACATTGATTAAGTCTTATATTTCATGTTTTAATCAAGTACAACTGTTGGTGTCATGCTTAATGGTTTGGTGGAATTTGCAAAAAAGTTTTAGATTGGCATCTAGTAAGGGTTGTTGAGAAGGTAAGGATCATAATAGGTTTTCTCGATTAAATTCTCTAGGACTTTGGATAAAGGCCACCCTAAATTGGAGATTCTTTGGGCTTTCCTAACAACATTAATCTATAGACTGTTGCTTAGTTGCCTGATGGTATTAATCTGGACATTGCTGCTCAAATTAGTGCCATCTTTGCCACTATATCTCCCTCAAAAGAATCTTTTTTCCTGAGCCAAATCTGATTCTTTGTGCACTCTAAATCTATATAACTCTTCAATATTTTAGATTCCCAAATCCCTTAGCTTCTTAGATAGCATATGAACACACCCTTTTATGGCCAACACTAGTTGGTTTGACTCAACAGGCCTATGCCTCATTTGAGATCATTTTCCTCCCCAATGAGTTAGATAATTAGCAAAAGACTCATTAAACCTTTGCTTTGTGTTATGAAAATCCCTCAAAGATACCTTTAATTGAACATTGAGGCCATATTATTTTATAAATGTAGCATATAGTTCTTTCCAATAAAATTGAATATGTGGTTCTAAAGTATAGTACCAACAGATTGGTGTGCCCTCCAATGACGTAGGGAACTATTTGATTATTTGAGCCTTAGTTAGTTTGATGGCTTTCATGTAAGTCACATATTTCTTAAGATGCAAATAGGGGTCCTCAGTTCCATAATACTTTTTTATATTAGGGAATTTAAATTTTTGAGGCAGCAAATCATCTTCCCTATCCATATTCAAATAAGTGTAATCTAATGGAGCATCCATGCTCCTTCATCATCATCTGCATTTGACTCATAGCCTTGGTTATATTCTTGGCCCACTCAGTCTGTTCCATGTCCTTAGCTAGGTTCACACTTTTTCAACTTAGTGGATAAGCCTTGGGTAGTAAGCTTAGGCTCCCACAGCAATATACATCCATGTATGTCTCTTCTCCTAATGGGCCATATGACGTGGATAGTACATATCATGAGTGACAATAATAAAATATTCCACCTCTAAGTTTGAATGAAATGTAGGTAGCAAAATACTGACTATTATTCGGTTAAAATGGGATTAAAGTGCTCTTTGTGTGTAAAAAGTGTAGTGAATGCAATAGAAATGCAAAAGAAATCAAAGAATAATTAAAGATGATAAATTACAAAACACTTGGAATTAGTTTCTCTATCCCCAGTGGAGTCACCACTATAGGTGTCAGGGTTTAGCGTGCACCCAAGTGTTTGGTGACCAAGGCATTATGTGGGCTTGAGACCTACTAGAAAATACAAAATAGGTCAGAAAGCTTACTTGGAGATAAAGTCACCACTCGGATGAAAGTCAAGACACATTATATAGCAACTGGATCCCATGGAGGTTCCCAAAAGCTATCATTAGAGATTGCGTTAAAAAGCTAGGTATGGGCATTTGAATGCCCACCTAACCTTGTGGTTAGTCTCCATTTATGTTTTGTAATTTATTACTCTTAATTATTCAATGATTTCTTTGTTATCACACGGATTGCAAATTCCTTCAAACAATTCTTACATTTTATAATTAGGCCTAAATTTACACATTATTTAAATTCATGCGACTAGTGCCAACATTCACCATTAATAAAGTAAAATTATAATTTACAACCTACATTCCAAATCTAGTAGGGAAGGGATTAAGGATTGTAACGCTTGTGCAAAATAAAAGTACAATAAACAAAAAAAATTGAAAATAAACCACTTGAATTAAGAAAAACCTCTTAAGAAATAATTAAAGGGATAAATACTTGATAATTCAAAATCACCAATGAATCCCTATCATAGAAAAATGTTCGTTCCCCACAATATATGAAAATCTTACATAAAAATAGCTCGCGAATTAATTTAGCAAAATAAGAAAAACAAAACCATGAAAGGTAATAACTAAACATTAATTGAATAATATAGTGTGGTAATCATACAAAATAGACTTGAGTAGTTAAGGTCTATACATGCATGGAAACTTTATATAATATACAAAAAAAAAAGACACATGAGACCCTATCAGAGTGGCGATCTATGAGGTAGCATGGTTTGGAGAGGCTTATTGAATAACAAGTGCACAGTGGCCTATTGAAGTGGTGATCGCCTCATGGCAGTGTGAGCAACCTGTTTCTTATTTTTGATTTTGAGGCAAATTGGTTTTGTAATGGTCTTTTTGTTTTATTTCTAAGGGACATGGCAACTTTATCAAATAGAGTCAAATGATTAGTCTTAAGAGGAATGAGACACTTTTTTTATTTTGTGGAGTCACCACCTAATTTTTAGAAAATCAGGAAAAGAAAGGGACAACATCGGGTTACTCAGTGAGTATTACCCTTAATAGAGATTTTTGGGTTCGGGGGATTGCATATACTTTTTTTACTATTTCTTATTGTAAGATGTTTGATGTATAGCTACCATAATACCCTAGTTTCAGTAATGATAGTTTGTATAGCATTCACACAATTCATCAGATAGTGGAAGATAATAAAGCTGAAGGTAATATTATTAAATTACTTTCTTAATAAAATACATATGAAAGGAAAAAGAGATTTCGGAAAAGTAAATCTAATTTAGATATGATGAATTTGCAAGGTAAATGCAACCATTCACATAGCTTGCTTGATCATATGAATAATGGGATAAGCAATAGACACTTGATCACTTGAAAGAGTAAGCAAAATGTAGATGATCATGCATGCTCATAGTGATTATTTATGCTATGATGATATATAATGATAATATAGGGGTTGCATGGTGTCATCACTGGACTAAAAACATGATGACTCTATTTTGGGATAGAACTTTTCATATTATTGATATTTATTATGCGATTTCATGTTTCAAAATTAGAGGATGTAGAATGATGATATGAAATGAGCATAATAAAGCATAGATTATTCATATAGCATGCAAAATTACCACTCTCATCATATAAGCACAACAATATTCCAAATATTAGTGACAATAAAATAAAATGAAATGTGATAAAATAAACATGCCAAAATGATTATGTGGTCCTTAAATTTGACTGACCTTGTGTGTGTTTTGAAGCTTTAGCTTTAAGGAATTATTAAGCTTTCCTCATCGAGAGGTTCAAAATGAAAATAGAATGATGGTAGTTTGTATACCTTTGAATCATTCTTTGACAAAGATGAGGCTTGGTTTGGTGGAAAGAGATCTAATCACCTAAAGAAAAAGTAGCGGGAGAGCAAAAACTATATGGAAAGGGGTCTCCAGTGCCTTTGATCGGATAGATTTTTAAGTGTGTGTGTTTCCACTTGCTTCCTCTGTCAAAATAGGGTATGGAGGTGTCTATTTATAATGAAAAATGTGTGTAATAAGGGGGTATAGGCATGGTCATGCGTGCATCCCTGGGACGGAGCGCATGGCCACACAAAGTGCATGTGGCTGCATGCACATGCGTGTGCTCATGTACTCTTTCTTATGTTATGCTCCAACTGAGGCTTATACAGGCTTTTCTAAGGTTAGTTACTATGGTTTTTTTTTCCTTATAGATCTGTTTACAAAGTCTATTTTGTCAAATTCAGCCTCAATTTTAGCGCGTGACACCTAGAGGTGTTTATGGCTTTATGTTCACTTCTAAGCGACATGCGCTGATCCTCAGGTTATGTTGGACCATTCTAGGATCAATTTCAAAGGTTTTGGAGCCTTCTGGATGTGTTTCCAAAGTCTGTTTTATTAAATTTGATTTTTATTTTTTCACAAAGTTGGGTCCTAGTCTAACGAAATGAATATCGGCCTAATAAGCTGAGTGTTCAGAGAAAGGAATTCTCAAAATAAGATTCTCATTGTTCTGATAATTCATTTTTCATAATGTTGGAGCTCAACTTAAAGGCTCGGTGATCTATTTCATATAATGGTGGGGTCGATTAGTTTTTTAAGGTCACACACTTCAGAGGTGTTAAGAACGAGTAGACTTTAGTAATCTCGAAGGTTCGTTTCATCATTGGACCTTTTTAGGGATAGTCAAATTTGAGGTATGATAGTTGCCACCTACTTTGTGTGTATTGCATAGCCACCTAGCACTAGTGTCAATACACATGAAGCAAATGCAAAGATGTAAAAAAATCATTTTCTGAAGAGAGAGGTACTTACTTGAGTACTGTGTTTCTGTGATTCGATTATTGGAATATTGCTACTATAAAATTTTTAGGTGTCAAGAGAATAGATAGATACTACCACTATAACCCCTTCAGGTGTCATGTGGAAAAAATTATGCCACTATAACCTCCTTTGGTGTTAAGTGAACAGATAAATAGTGCCACTATAACCTCTTCAGGTGTCAATGAACAAAATCATACCACTATAACCTCCTTTGGTGTTAGGTGAAAAAACAAATATTTCCATTATAACCTTTTTAGGTTTTAGGTGAAAAGATAAATACTACCACTATAATCTCTTTGAGTGTCAGGGGAACAGAATCATGCCACTATAACCTCCTACAGTGTGAGGCGATTAGACAAATACTACCGCTATAACCTCTTCAGGTGTCAGGAGAACAAAATAATGGCACTATAACCTCCTCTAGCATCAGGTGAATAGACAAGTACTGCCACTATAACCTCATCAAGTGTCAGGAAAAAAGATAAATACTACCTCTATAACCTCTTCAAGTGTTAAGCAAATAGAATCATGCCACTATAACCTCCTCCAGTGTCAGTAAACAAATAAATATTGACACTATAACCTCTTTAGGTGTTAGGTGAAAAGATAAATACTAACACTATAACCTCCTTCAGTGTCAAGCGAATATAATCATGCTACTATAACCTCCTTCAATATCAAGTGAATAGACAAATACTGCCATTATAACCTCTTCAGTTGTCAAGCGAACAAAATCATGCCACTATAACCTCCTCCAGTGTCAGGCGAATAGATTGTTGTGATAATTATGATTGATGTAATGTGTCCTTCTCTTTTAGTCTTGGTCGGTGATGATACAGTGATGAAGTAATGGTAATGTAGTGATGATGCACTGATGATGTAATGATAATACAGTGATCATGCAATGATTATGTAATGATAATGCAGTGATGATGCAGTAATAATGATGTCATTACTTATTGTGTTATATATTTTATTTTGATGATTTTGAGTAGGGTATCCTTTCAATGAATCTTCCTTATTTTCTCTTTTCAAGAGGAGCTGAGTTTTTGAAAGTGGTGAGGCAGCACGTGATGTATTTAGATAGATTTAGTCCTCATCAGTGTACTTTTGTGTGAGTTTGATTCATGTCTTATGTTCTAATGGAGGTTTAGGACCAGAGAAATAAGTGTACAAAGTCTCAAATTGTGCGTACAATTGTGCGGGAGCACGTGGAGGGAGGAAATGCATGTGGCTATACATGTGGAGTGCATGGTTAAGCACTGAGCATGTGATCACGCACCTGGCACGTGGCTATATGCCTCCCCCTCTCTTTTCTACTTAGTATAAATTTTCTTTTTACATTACTCTCTCAAATTTAAAAATTTACATGAAGTATTTTGAAATTCACAATCCATCGGATAGAAGTCAAAAACTTGCTAAGGAAATAATTCCTTAATTACGTTCACATTTAATTGAATCTAGTTTGCCAAAATAAATATTGGTTTGCTCGGTAGGACTCACTCCAACAAGATGATCATATTAAAAATGAAGAAAAAAATTTTTGTGTAGGCAATCCAACCGTTTTGCCTATAGAAACAAGTAGTCTATTGAAACAAATTAATGAAGGCACCTCAGGATTAAATTTGGATCGAGGCATTTCTTGATTCTATAAGCTAAAATTTGAAAATCAACAATACTATCAGTAATATTATTCAAAAAAGCTATGCAAGAGATGATGAGTTCATTTGCTAGAATGAATGAATAAATCTCCAAGCAAGAAAGTCAAAATTCTACATCAAAAGTGGCGATTCAGCCTTAGTAAAAGCCTAGACATTCATTTGCTAACAAGAACATAGATCAAGTCCAAATTTGTGATAATTATAGTAGAACAAATCCAAGTTCATAACCTGAAATTGATTACCATGAGTTTATTCATTAAGGAAGAGGCTTAAGGGGTAATATTCCACTAATGGAACAAGTAATTCCTCAAGGCCAAATACATGTTTCTTAGGTCCTAAGGATGGAAATAGACTTGAATACAAAAAAACAAGGAGGTGATACTTATAAAAGAGGACTTATTTCCACCAGTAGCAACAATTAATTCCATCAATTTGGATTTAAGAAAATTATTGGACTTGTCGAAGAAAATTAGAGAAAAAGAAAAGGTGATTGAACCTTCCAACAATAAACTAAATAGGTTTAGAAGCTAGTGGAGTCTATCTCTGTAAAAGAGGTTTTTAATATTTGACATAAGGTTACATGCACAAAATAATTTATGGGATAATAATAGTTAAGACCATGAATGGATGAAAGCATCTTACCAAAATTCAATAGGAAATAAAGATTTATGCACTTTATGTTCAACTAAGAAAGCAATGGTATAAGGTGAACACAAGAAGTTTCCTTAGATATCAATCCGCACATAGGAGATTGAGGACATTTTAAGAACAAAAAGTAGGTGAGAGAAGGTAAAAGGAGAATGAGGTTTAATTAAATACCAAGTCCAAATTCAAGTATAAAGCTATGGAGGATTCCATTTCAAATAAAGAAAAGTTGATTGACAATTCAAGTGAACCAGATGTTGAAATTGATATATTTGCATTAAATGGTGAACTTATATATGTAACTCATACATATATTTTAAGTTGAATTTTAATGAGTTTTATGAGAATTTTAGGTAAATAATAATTATCTTTAAAGATTTTAGGTTCAATTATATGAATAGTTTTTAGTTTAGAGTTTTAATTAGTATTTTAAATATTTTTGGTTTAATTTTAGTTTAATTAGGAGTATTATTAATTTTAATTAATTTTCCCCTTTTTGTAGGTAATTTTAATAAGGATTTCTCAAAATAATGTCAAAAATTAAGCATGTCCATGACATGGGTGTGTCATAGCCCGTGTCATTCATTGGATCTTTTAAAAGTCAAAAGCACACCCTGTAGCACGGGCATGCTATGACCCATGTCCCTCTCTGCCTAACCTGAAGAATTAAAGAAATATTGACATGACTTGAAGTATGACCATGTTCCTTTTTTATAAAAGTTTAAATAAAGAATGACCGTGTCCTAAATTATGCCACATGAATAAAAGTTAAGCACAATTGGAAGCATGGTAGTGTCATGGGTCATGTCAGATGAGAAATGTTTTTCTTATAGATATGGATTAAGAAATTCATAAGAGATAAGGATTTTATCATACAATGCCTATATAATGGGAAATATGAGAAATATTAGACACATTATTAGACACTAAAAAGATTGCAAACAAAAGCTAAAGGAAGCAAATAAAAGTTGAAGAATTCAAGCGCTTTCAAAAGGAGTTTTCTCTATTCTTCTTCTTTGTTCTCTTATTATACATTTTATGTTTGTAATTTTTATGTGTGCAATTAAAGCCATTTTTGGCTACACTTCTTTTACGACTTGGAATTGGAATAGATTTTAGGTTGTGATTGAACATATTTTTAGTTATTATATTGATTTTCAGTTAAGTCTATAAGTTATGATTTTTTTTCTTACTTTCAATGTTAAGTCCAATTGATTGCATGATTATGAGAAAATTAATCAATGGAAGTTAAGTGAATTTCCTAGCTTAAAACTCATAAGACTTAGATCACTTGACCATGGAAGTAGGCAAGCTCTCTAGGGATAAAATAATTTTTAAGGAACTTAATGAGTTTTGATTAACCTTTAATAATGGAAGTAGGTTAGAGACATTAAATAATTTAAAATAATTACCCTTAACTGAAATTAAATAAAATAATAACTAAGTTGTTCATGTTCGATATAGAATAGTGAAATAATTTTCAAGCTCTAAGTTTTAATTTATTAGTTTTCTTTTAAGTTTTAGCTGTTTACATTTACATAATTAGTTTCTTCATTAAGTTATCTATTTAATTTTATTTTCTAGCTAGGAAAATAAGTGAAAAATTATTAGTAATCAATATTCAATTCTCATGGAAATGATATCTCTTTATACTACAATTCATGTTATGTGCACTTGCAGGTTTGAGCAAAATATGAACTAATGACTTAGTGGTATAATAGTCTAGGCCACTAGCTAAATCAACCTAAAAAGTGGTTTTTGAGAAGCCGCCTATGGAGATGGAAAAACAGATAACTAATGTCTTTATTTTGACTTTCATGGGAGAGGTAATCAATGCAATAATGGTTTTGTCAATTGAGATTAATGTTAATAGCGAAAATTCAAAAACCAATATACAAAAATACTAAGTCTAGGTAAGTAAATTCAACTGCTAATAGTGGTTATGGTAAATTCAAATGTAAGTAGGGAGTATTACTTCCCTTTCAAGCCTAGGTTTTGCCCTTTGAAGAGTGTCAAAGGAGGTGAAGTTAAAAAAATATTTTCATAATGTGAAAAGTAAAAGCTAAATAAATGAATTAATAATTGGTCTCTGGCTAGGAATTTGGCACCTAGTTATAATATTATACTTTTTGGATTTTGAAAGTTGACTTAATGACCACTAATTTAAATAAATAAAGTTTGAATTTTATGAGGTTTGGCATGTTAATGTTAATGTTAATGTTTTTTTTTTTTGGTTCTTTTGGTGTGTGAATAAGTTCTGTAAATAATATTGTGTTGATGAAATTTTAGTAGCATAATAATTGAAAAATAAGATATTTTTATTTCATGAGTAATGCATGGCAATGGTGCATATAGAGCGATCAATGAGTTGATTATCACCCTAGCCAAAGGGCTAAAGCTTTTTATAAAAAAAATTCAAGGCTATGGCTAATGGAAAAGTGATAGGAAAATGAAAAAAAAAATCCTCAAAGCAAAAGCAAAAAAACCTAGCGAGGTAATGCCCTTAACATTTTGACAATGAAAATATCATAATTATGCTAGCAAAATAAAGTTGTAGCTAATGGCATAACAAAGTTAACATTTTAGAAGATCTTTGACTTATTAATATATAAATTTGGCTTCAATGGAGAATTTGCATGCATTTCAATTTTGTGTTGAATGAATTTATTTTTGCAAGCAAAAGTTCATAAGCAAAGGCATAGGGTTACTTGATTATTGAATTTTTCAGAGAAGGAAATGACTTTGATCATACCATGAATAGAACAAGTTCCTAAAAATGCAATTTTCAAGTGGCCTTAAGGAAATGAAGTTGGTTATAGCCAAATCTAGCACACAAATCATATTTTTCATATTTGGCTTAAAATATTGGGAAAAATCAGGGTAAAAATAGGGTGAGATGCAAGAATGAGATGAAGTTGGCATGAAATGGCAATATTCATAGACAATCATCAGAAAATTCATCAAGAAAGCTTGAATAAATCATGATATCGAAGCATTTTACGAGTTAGTTTTGGCTAAACAGTGCGAAATTATGGAAAGTACAAAATTTTCTTGAAGAGTTAAGATGGAGTAATGAAAACATTATAGGAATAAGTAACTAAATTTGGTATTTATACCAAAGGGTTTTATGAGCCATAACATTTCATTTATAAGCTTTGTAAATTTTGTTATGATTATATACATACTAAAATTAAGACAAATTTGTTAAATTTTTTAGTGGAATTATTGATGAGAAAAATGACAAGAGTTTTTATGCCAAAGCCTCAAATTGCTAAAATATCAAAACATGCAGAAGTTTAAGTATTGCTTTATAATGTGCAAAAGCAAAGCAAACTTATGATGAGAATTTGGAATAATTTCTTAAGGAAATACATTTTAAGGTATTAATTGATTTGAATTTTGCTTGAAAATGGTTCCAAAAACTTGAAAATAAATTGCTTAAGAAATATTTTTCAAGGCACTTACATCAAAATTTGTTGCTTAAACCAAAGTCACTAAACAAAAGCCAGAAATTCCAAATATTATTTTGGCTTGCTCTTGCAAAGCCAAAATTCATAAGAGTACATGAAATTTTTTTTCATAAATTATATCAAGATGTATTTAAGCAATTCATTTGAGCAAATTTTGGCAACCTATTTTTAAAATAAATTTTAAATATACTTTTGCATGAGAAATCCTAGATTGCAATACATAAATAATATTGATAATTTGTAAAATATTAAATTTTGTCAAATTAAACAAGAGTCAAGCATAAATTAAAGTTTAATTCCTTGAGGCATAACACAAGCAGCTTAAATTGCCCATGAGGAAGTGGCAAATTCTTATCAAATTATCATTAAAAGCATGAAAGTTTCAACTAATAAATAGATAACCAAGAAATATTGTAATATAAGTCCCCATATAATTTTACACCAATTTAACAATCCCTCAGAGTAGTAAAAATAATAAATTTGTAATCATCAACTCAAAAACAAGCAAGAAGTATAACATAGCAAATTAATTCTACCAAGATAAGGCATAACCCAAGGCAACAAACATTTTTCCAACCAAAATTCACAACAACAAAAAAATCCTAAACATAAAAAAGAGAAGAGCAAAGGATGAAATTTACCTTTTAAGATGGATTCAACTTGAGGAATTGTTTTTTTAAGTTGAGGAATTGCTTCAAGTCTACCTTTAAAAGTAAAATTAGCTTTGGAAATTACAAGAAAATGTTATCAGCTTATTGAAGAGAGGTTAAAATAAGGAAAAAAATGGTACCCAAACTTGATGTAAGACTAATATAAGGTGTGAATAAACTTCAATTTGAGGAAGTGAGATAGTATGAAGAAGAATCAAAACTAGTAAAGTAACCAAAAATTGATGATTATACTAGGATGACTTGGTTGTGGTTAATGATGACTAAAATTTAAGTGAACTTGTTATTTTAGAAATTTCATAAATTTGTTAAAACTTAGTACAATGCCTAGGTATAAGTTCTTTGTAGCGATAATGATAGAGAGTATCAAAGTTATGAATTTTAACGACATTTGGAGGAGCATGGAATTATTAATCAAATTAGTTGTTCCAACACCCCCTAACAGAATAGAGTTATCGAGATAAAGAATCAACACCTGTTGGAAAATTATCTATGCTTTATTAATTGAAGCTTTTATGCCACTATCTTATTGGGGAGAAGCACTCACTATTTTAACATGTCTAATTAATTGGGTACCCTTAAGCTCCATTGACTTTCAAATACCATGTCAAGCACTTTCTAAAACTATGGTTTCTCTGACTATTTTGAATTTTCCTCCTCATGTGTTTGGTTGGTGTGGTATTTATGCATCTTTATAGCATCAATGCAATAAGTTCACTTTACGAGCTTTTCAATATGTCTTTCTTAAATATGTTATGTACTAGAATGGTTACCAGTGTTATCATCCTCTAACCAAATGTATGTTTGTCACAGTGGATGTGGTATTTCAATGTATTTTTTCTTATGAATATAAGCTTCATGAGGAGTACTAGTAGGAAATTCAGACTTTAAACATTGATATTCCCTAGTGTGATTATCCTAGTTTTAAGGAAATTGATTCTAAAAACAATAGTGTAGGTGACTTGGATACAATTAGTAATTTGGATATAAGTGGTACACCTTTGGATCATTATGATAATGATCACTTATAGACTAAAGAAGTGATAGAACTAGTTGAAGATACAACTCCATCTTTTAAGTTAAAGTCCCTCACTAATATACCACACTGATCGACTACCAAGGATGTTCGTGATCTAGTTCCTAAACTACAAAAGAGGTAATACCGCCACATCTCACCAAAGATATTCCTAAACTAACCTATGAACCTAAACTTTTTCGTATACACAAGTATCCTACAAATCATTATATATCTAACTATTATTTGTTAGAATCAAATATGACATTTTTAAATCAATTATCTATTTTAGATATTCCTAATAGTGTGTAGGAAGCCCTAATCGAACTAAGGTGGAAAGATGCTATAAATCAGAAGATGAATTACTTATAAAAGAATAAAACTTCAGATTTTGTTAATTGCCCACTAAAAAAGAAGCCAATGAGATGCTAATAGATTTACATTGTAAAGTTTAAAGCAAATGGCATAATTGAAAGATTTAAAGTGAGACTTATGGAAAAAGGGTATACTATACCTATGGGATTGATTACATAGAGACATTTGCATAAGTAGCTAAAATTAACATGATTTGAGTTTTCTTATCTTTCATTGCAAACTTAGATTGGTTGTTACATCAGTTTGATGTCAAGAATGCCTTTTTTCATGGAGAATAATCTAAAGCTATCTATATAAAACTTCCATTAGGATGTATAACATTAGAAAATCATAATCAAAAGGTGTGCAGATTGATGAAATAATTGTATTAGTTAAACCAAGCTCCAAGTGCATGGTTTGGAAGGTTTACAAATTCCATGATAGTATATCCATATCATTAAAACAATTCAGACCATACTTTATTTTTGAAAAACAACGAGGTAAGATTACCATACTAACTCTATATGTGGATGACATGGTAGTTACATGGAATGATCTAGAAGAGAGGAAAACACTATAAGAGTACTTGTCTATAAAATTTGAAATGGAAGACCTTGGTCTCATTCAAGGGTGTAATTAAGTCGAGTTGAGCCGAGTCGAGTTTTGACTAGTTTAGACTTAGTTCGTTTATAATTGAGCCGAGCTTGATATGCCACTTGGTTTCACGAACTCTTTATGAGCTTAAATATGCTTAAAAGAATTTTAAAAAATATAAAAGATAAATTAAAATTATACATTAAAAAATTAAAAATAAATCATTTATTAAATAAATTATAATATATTTTATAAAAATATGATTTTATTCTAATAGCATTTTTTTAGAAAATATTTTTTATAATAAAATTTATATATTATATATCTAAAATCAAATTATTAAGTATTAAAATTATGAGCTAGCAAGCTTCTATTCAAACTTGTTGACGAGTTTCACGAGCTGAGCTTTGTATAGTTTGAGCTCAACTCACTTATTAAACAAACTTTAATATATGAGCTTGAATGAGTTTTTATCGAGCTACTCACCCTTAGTTTCAATGAAATATTTTCTTGGAATTGAAGTGTCTAAATCTAATAAAGGCTTTTTTTTATCTTATTAAAAGTATACTTTGAACCTTTTACATGAAACTAGTATGTCAACTTGCTAACCAGTTTAGGCACCAGTGGAAGAAGGCATGCAGTTATATATTGAATCAAATCAAGCGCCAAGTGATAAAGGAAGGTACAAAAGACTTATAGGTAGATTAATGTACTTAGCACACATAAGGCCATATCTTGCTTATGGTTTAAGTATTATTAGCTAATTTATGCAAAATCTTGGAGATAAACATATAAATGTAGTTATGCATATAATTCTGCTATTGAAAAGAGAGTATTGTTCATGAAAAATGAAGATTATTAAAACATAAATGTATATACTGATGTTGATTGGGTTGGAGTAGTAGATAATAGACGATTAACTTCTAGTTACTTCACCTTTATGGGTGGTAATCTCATTACATAAAGAAGTAAGAAATGAAATGTTATTGCTCGCTCAAGTGTAGAAGCTGAATTTAAAGGTATGCCCTTAGAGTTTGTGAAGCATTATGTGTATAGTTACTTTCACAAGATTTAGGGTTTGCATATACATGACCAATCACATTGTATTATGATAATAAATGTGTGTGGGATATTACTCATAATCTAGTCCAACATGATTGAATGAAGCATGTGAAGGTTGATATGTTCTTTATTAAGGGGATGCTAGATAAAAAAAACTTATAGAGTTACCTAAAATTTAGTCTAAGGATCAATTGGCTGATATCCTTACTAAAGCAGTTTCAAATAAAGTATTCCCAAAATTTCTTGACTAGTTGGACAAAAATGACATATATGAACCAATTTGAGAGGAAGTGTTGAGATTTTCCTCTTCGTTAATTTAGAGATTGTACAATTGTCATATATTATAACTTCTTGATTTGTATATATTATTTTTTCGTTGTTTTAGAGCTAATTAATCTAGCTTACTTTTGTTATAACTTCATTATATTTCCTATATATATTTTGTTGTGCATCTACAAAGATATATATATATATATATAAAGAATTTTTTCCTCAATTTCTAAGTATTTTTTCACACTTGAGTTTGTTTGTCTATTAGTAAATCTAATGAAGGGGCTAGAGCTTTGTAATGAGCCTCTAAAGACCAACATACAAGCTATAAGCTTGAATCTACCTTAAGCTCATTCAAATTTTGATAAGTCAATATTGAGATTGAAAGACTATTCAAATAGTGAATTTTTTGAAATTATATTGAGCTCAAGCTAAATTAAAGGTAAATATTCAAGCTCTTTTTATTTTGACCAAACTAAGCCTAAACATTTCAAAGTTTAGCTTAGTTTGTCTCATTTAGACTTTTAGATATGACATATAGCATAAGATAAATTAATATAAAAAAGTAAGAATAATGATTTAGAAAATTTAAAAATCATACATAAAAAATTGTTGCATTTACGGATCTTGAATTGTAGTACAAAAGATATAATTCCCATAAGAATTGAATATTGAATGCTAATTTTTCTAGCTATGATCTTAGCCAGAAAATCAAAGAAAGTAATTTAAAGAATAAAAATATTAATCTAAGCAAATGAAACTAAGAAAAAATCATATAATTAAAACATAGAGTTTAGGTTTAGTTTCACCATTCCAATTAGATAATGAACACTTATCTATTAAACATCTTAATTTCAGTTAAGAGTAATTTTCCTAAAATACCTAAAGACTCTCTCAAGCTTAATTAAGCATGTTAAGATTAAAGTTTAACCTACTCTCGTTATTAAGAAGCTAATCAAAACTCATTAAGTTCTTTAATAGGTAGTCTACCACCAAAGAGCTTACCTACTCTTGTAGTTAAGTGGTCTAAGTCTTAGGAGTCTTAAGCTATTAAATTCCCTAACTCTTATTGGTTAATTTACCTATAAATATGCAATCGAATATGCCTAGAATGATAACAATAAATTAAGCACAACGCTTAGAATTAACTAAAAATAAAATTAACAAAAGACTGGCATTTAATCACATCATATAATAGTTACTCCTAACATAAACCCTAAACGAAGTTTAGCCACACATAATTCTAATGGCATAAATGAAAACTATAAACAATAAAATAAATTGTAAGAGAATGAAGATAAAAAATAGATAAAACTCATTTGAGCGTATTGTAATCTTCTAACCCTTATTCGCCTTCTTGAGTTCTTGTTTATAATTTTCAATGTCTGATCCTCCACCCTTTCTAATACTCCTAATATTCCCCTTATATAGGCATTACATGATGGAGTCCAAATTGTCAAAGAATTTCTCAATCCAAATCCATAAAGGAAACTTTTCATATTTAGCATGGCCTATGACATAGTCGTGCTTTAATTCGTCACTTTTTCTAATTTCTCACAAAAAGGCACATGGCCTCCACATGGTTATGCTTCAAGCCATGTTGATATTTCTTTAAATTTTCAAGTGAGGTAGAGAGTGACATGACTTACAACATGACCATGTTGTAGGATGTGCTTTTAATTCCTTTAAGTTAAGTGAGAGACACGGGCTATGACACGCCTATGCTTGATTTTTTCCTTTAGGTTTTGAGAAATCCTTTATTAAATAACCTACAAAAAAGGAATAGTAATTAAAAAAAATACTCTTAATTAACCTAAAATTATTCCTAAAAAAATTAAAATCCTAATCAAAACTCTAAATTGAAATATTTCCTAATTAAACGTAAATTCCTAAAATATAATTATTATTAACCTAAAACTAATATAACAATGATTAAAATTCAACATAAAATATATGTATAAATTACATACATCAAATTCCTCCACACTTAAACTTTGTTTGTCCTTAAGCAAAACAACATAAATGAATTTACTCAACCACAACCAATGACTTTAAACTTTCAAGATATGCAATCTTAACAACACCAAACCTAAAAATGCTTATTAATGACGACAACAAGATAAAAATATCTCATACACAAATAATTTAGAGAACACAACCCAAGCACTAACCTATGTAAAAGCCTCAATAGGCATTTAAAACAAAATAAAACAATTTCATGGGATTTGTAAAGTTCAAATTTTCTTCCCTTGTGAGTGCGTTTTACATTCCATCTCACATTATTTTGATTTGGTGAGTGCGTTTTATGCTCCATCTCACCTTTTTTTCTTTAGCGAGTGCATTTTATGCTCCATCTTGCTTCTTTTTTTTTTCTTTTTCATTTTCATGGCAAGTGCATTTTATGCTTTGTCTTGCCTTTTTGTTTTTTTTTGTTTTTTTTTTAGAAATTCTACAAACCTAATCAATAACCATTTTTTTAAAGAAAAATAAGCATGCCTATATCATTATCTTAAAGCCTTGCTTAGATTATGAAAACTAAATAATTTAGACATAAGAATTATGTTTAACCGCCTTAACAATAAACACTCTCAAATCTAATACCATCAAAACTACACACTCTTCCATTCAATGTCCCTAATCATGAAGTGAGAATCCACAACAAAAATAATGAGGACAAACAAAATTAGTATGTTAAAATTAGTTAAAAATTAATGGATCTTATGATTTTTAAAAAAATTTTCTTAATTTAACTAATATGCATACAAAAATAAAAGGAAACACAAATGCATAAAACATAAAAACATTGTCCTAACATTTGGCATCCTCCCCCACAATTATCTATAACATTGTCCTCAATGAAAAAAGTATTAAAATTAGAAAAGAAAATGAGGACATCCATAGTAACCTTTTTCTTTCTTTTGTGCTTGCTTTAAATGTTGGATTACCTACAAAATAAAATAACAAAAACAACTAAAATAAACTTAAAAAAAAAATAAATAAAACACATTGGGTTACCTCCCAACAAGCGCTAATTTTGGGTCTTTAGCTTAACCCCTTGAATATCTATTATCATAGGTGAAACCAAACATGAGGAAGTGTTCTTAGAAGCATTTTTTTTCCTTTCTTTTTCTAGGAACCCTTATTGCTAGGTAATAAAATGCGGACTCTATATGCCAAATCTTTGGTTCTAAAATTACTTGAAGAATATAAGGCTTTTCGTATGGTTCTCAGACAGTCCAACACTTTTCATAAATTCCTTATATATAATTGTAATATGTTATGGAACATATGCATTGTTACTTATAAATGGCTCATCTTCATCCCATGTAGCTTCAAGAATTGTTATAATTTTCTCATCCCACTCATTTTTAAATTAAGTTGAGTAACATTGTGCCTCATCATTCTTGATGTCTACAGAATATTTCTTACACTTGGAGACTTTTTTAATTTCCTCTGTGATCAATTCTTGGTCATCATGGCATAACTCAAAAGTGACTTCATCATCTTAACTTAATGTGTTCTCATTTTCCCATACACTTTCTCCTTGCACTAGCTGCATTGAGCAATTCATGGGTGCACATAATTAAAATTTTTGGAAGCATACATTTTGAATTTCTGCAATTTGTTATTCATTAGAGCTTCTATTTAGGCAGCCATTTCAGACATCGATTGCTTCAACTTGATCTCAAATAACTGCTCTTTAATCTTATTGGTTTCCTCTTATTAATAACTCCATGTATAATCCACACTAGGACTGGAAATTTATGACATTATCCATTTAAATGACATGACATGATACGAAGTTAAATGGGTTTGGATTATAAATGAGTCAATCCATTTAAAACATAAATAAAATCATGTCTAAACGGGTTGAACCTACCTAACCCATTTAAACATGTTTATTAAATAGGTCACACAATTAACCTATAACTTGTTTAAACACATATTAACACGCTTCATAAACATGTTAACACGATTAATTATTAACCCATTTAAACATGTATAAACCTGTTTATTATATATATATATATATATATTGCTAATTAGTATTATTAATTTTATTAATAATATATAGTTTTAAAATACATATAATCTTGATATCATTACATATAATAGATTTGCATATTTAGTAGAAGATAATAAAATCAAAATATTAAAGTTATATAATTTAGTATCAACTAATATTAATAATAAAAAATTCCAAAAATTTAGTATGAGTTATTATTTGATAATTTAAGTAGTTAATTTTAATCTAAATAATTAGATTTACATTAAGTATTTATCAAGTAGATTTAGATTAAGTATTTGTCAATTAGATTTATATAAAGTATTAGTCTCAAATAAATACTATATAATACTATTTTATTATTAAGTTAGATTTTAAATTGTAAAATAGAGTAAGAATCACAAATTTATATTGAAATTATATGGATTTCATTAATTAGTATTGATGTGATGATAAAAATTTTAGTTTTAAGTTTATTTTTAATTTTTGATGTTAACCTAATTTAATTTTAAGTTTTGATATAATATTAGCCTAATATAATATTAATATAAATATAATATTAGCATAGTTTTATCAAAACTAATATAAATATGATATTAAATTATTAACCTAATTTTTTTTACATGATATTAATCTAATTTAGTTTTAAGTTATAACATTAACCTAGTATACATCTAAATAAAACTACATAGTTTTTATCAAAACTATAGAGTTTTGAGTTCTGATATCTGAAGATACCCTAAAATTATATTAAAAAATGCCATAAACTAATATAAAATTAGTCATATTTACTTATATTTATGTCTAAATGACACTTTTTTAATCCAAATGAAACTCTAAAATATGACAGATAAAAATGGATTGAAGAAGTATTAAGTTAGATTTTAAATTGTAAAATAGAGTAAGAATCACATATTTATATTAAAAATATATTGATTTCATTAAATTATTATTGATATTATGATAAAAAAAAGTTATCAAAACTACATCTAATCTAAAAAAACCCTAGGTAGTTTTAACTTTTGATATAAAAAAAATGCCCTAAAATTATATCCAAAAATGTCCTAAATTTTTTTAATATCATAATATAACTCTAGTGCTAACTGATATTAACAATAAAAAAAATTTATAAACTTCTTGGGTATTTAACTGTGTTGATAGAAATTTACATATAGTTTTAGTTAACTATTATACTAGTATTATCAATTGTGTGTCTTTAAACTTTATGTATTTACTATTTATACTAATTAAAGATAATTTAAATACTAAGTATATGCTATATACATTATTTAATTTAATATTAAGCAAATAAACATAATAGAAATACTATAATTTAGAATCAATTATTATAAATTATGTATTTTTAATTTAAGTTAATTTAATTTTTAAACTAAATAAAATAAAAATTATGCATTTATAACTTAATATTACCTAGTACTAATATATAAATATTAATATACAAATTTAAATTAATATTAAATCTAATTTAAATTACAAATTACACTTTAATTTATATAATATTATTAGAAAACTATAATTATTTAAATAATAAATTCATAAAGTTTTATTATAAACCTAAACAAAATTACCTAGTTTTTGGTAAAACTAAGTAGTTTTGAACTTTTAATTTGGTTCTCTTGTCAAAATTCAAAAGGAAAAACCTATCTCTCATTGGGCTTTCCATCTTTGCTCTCAAAAAAGATTGCGTAGCCCCTCCGTCATTCCTTCTCTGCGTTCTCATTTTCGTTTTTCTTTTTTCTCATCACTGCCCTGGCCTCGTTTCATTAGTGCTTCATTGCATATCTCCAGGTCTTCTCTGTTTCATTGTAGATCTACTGTCATCACAGATCACCAGCTCACTCTGTCTCGAACTAGTCCATCGCAGATAACCAGTCGCTGGTCCTGAACTTCTAGCAGAGTGCTTCATTGCATGTCGCCAGTTGTCACAGCTCTTCAACTTCCGACAGAGTGCTTCATCGCAGGTACTCATCTTTAACTTGTTATAGTTCTTGTTTTGATCAATGGAGTACTTAGTTGTTGATCTTCTAATGTTCATTCTATTTTCTTTATTTTTAATGGTTCCTTTAACTGTTCTTGTCTTTTCTTTGAAATCTCGCAATCTTGACTTTTTTTTTCTTTGCATCTTTTAATGGTTTGATGCTGATAAATAAGTATGAAATTGAATTTACTGGGTTTTTTCTATTTTATTTGTAGATGATTCTTGGAATTGTTTTTTACTGATGCATTGACATTTGATTAAGATGTTTGCTTTTATTCCTTTTTTATTTTGGAAGAATTTTATTCCTTTTTTATTTTGGAAGAGTGTTTGCTTTTATTCTTATTCTTTAGTTTTTGGGTCATAGATTATAATGATGTTTGTTCTGTACTCTGTTTATTTATTACTTTACATTAAAGCTGACTAGATTTGATTACTCATTTTGGCCCTTTGTATTTGTTGTTTAAATGCTGAATTGATGATGTAGCACTGATATTATATTCTAAGATTTTAACAAATCTACCCTCTATTTGATTAATGGTCTTCATCTTTATGGTCATCATTTGTATGATAAGTTAGTATGCATTATCCAGTGGTCAGTCCACTGCATGAATTAGACTCGAGTGCCTTGGAAAATAACCCAGCCCTCATTAGTTTTAAATTATTGTTGTTATATGCATAAATGTTGGTTTCTTTACTTGATGATATGAATATATCACAATTGTATTTTATTAATTTATTTGAAAATAATGTATAAATTAACACATTTAAATATATATGTAGCTGGAAGAATCAAGATCTTAATGAAAATGGGAATTATGAACTTGAAAAAATATTATTATTATTATTTTATATGTTGTTGAATAATTTAACATTTTATATGAAGTTTAAAATATTATAATGATATTTAAAATTTGTATGAATGTTTAAACTCAAATCATTATTTAGGATTTGTAAGTTTAATTAGTTTTTTATATATTAATTTGGTATTAAATGTGTTAAATATATCCGTGTTAAATATGTTAAAATGTATATGTATTAAGTGTGTCTTAACACATTTAGATCTATATAAGTTAAACGGGTTCACAGGTCGTATCGTTTAACCCGTTAATTAAACATATATGTGTTTGGATTTATAGGTTTGAAACAATTAGTTAAACGGGTCATATATGAGTTGGCCATATTTGTGTTATTATTGTGTCTCGACACACTCTTTATGACTTGCTGACACGAATTGCCAGCCCTAATCCACATGACTACTCTAAGATGGGTTGTAGTGAGGTAGTGGAGGTGAATATGAATAATATAGGCAATATGCTCCATCGTGGTTCTCTCCACACCAATTAAAAATATTCAAATAAGATGGAAAATAATTATATTACATATGTTCTACGTCATATGCGGGATCACATGCATTAGATCTCAAAAATTAATAAGAAAATTCATCATTATCCATGATGAATTATTTACAGATAAATTAAAATAAAAAAATGCTAGTCTAAGATATGTTAAAGTAAAATTAATATCAATATTGACAATCCCCAATAATGGTGCTAAAAACTTGTTGCGTTCAAAATCCGTAAGTGCACGGATTGTGAATTGTAGTACAAAAGATATTGTTCCCATGAGAATTGAATATTGAATACTAATTTTTCTCCCTATGATCTTAGCTAACAAATCAAATAAAGTAATTTAGAGAATAAAAATATTAATATAAGCAAATTAAACTAAGAGAAAATCAAATAATTAAAACATAGAGCTTAGGTTTAGTTTTACTATTAAACCTAAGCTCATGAATACTTATTTATTAAACATCTTGATTTCAGTTAAATATAATTGTTCTAAAATACCTAAAGACTCTCTCGAACTCAATTAAGCATGTTAAGATTGAATTTTAAACTACTCTTATGATTAAGAAGTTAATCAAAACTAATTAAGTTCTTTAACAATTAGTCTACCCCCTAAGAGCTTGCCTACTTCCGTGGTCAAGTAGTCTAAGTCCTATGAGTCTTAAGCTAGTAAATTCCTCTAACTCTCATTGGTTAATTTACCCATAAATATTCAATCAAATAGGCCTGGAATGATAACAAGAAATTAAGCAAAACACAGAGAATTAATTGAAAATCATATTAATAAAGGACTTGTGTTCAATTGCATCATAGAATAGCTACTCCTAACCTAAATCCTAAAAATTGTTTAGCCACACATAATTTGAGTGGCATAAATAAAAACTACAAACAATTAAATAAATAGTAAGAGAATGAAGAAAAAGAATAAATAAAGTTCGTATGAGTGTGCTTCAATCTTCTAACCCTTGTTCACAACTCTTGTTTGTAATATTTGGTGTTTAATCCTCGACCTTTTCTAATACTTCTAATATTCCCCTTATATAGGCATTACATGTTAGAGTCTTTATTCCTAAGGAATTCCTCAATCTAAATCCATAAAGGAAATTTTTCATATTCGGCACAGCTTGTGACACAATAGTGCTTTAATTTATCACTTTTTCTAATTTCTCACAAATAGGTATATAGCCTCCACATGGTCATGCTTTAAGCCATTTTGAAATTTCTTCAATTTTTCAAGTGAGGCGGAGAGTGACATGCCCTACAGTATGGCCATATTGCAAGGTGTGCTTCTGATTCCTTTAAGTTAAGTGAGAGACAAGGGTTATGACATGCCCTTGTCTCGTCTATGTTCGATTTTTGCCTTCAACTTTTAAGAAATTCTTCATTAAATAACCTACCAAAGAGGAATAATAATTAAAAAAATAAATACTCCTAATTAAACTAAAATTATTCCTGAAAACATTAAAATCCTAATTAAACCTCTAAAATAAAAATATTTCCAAATTAAACTTATATTCCTGAAATATAATTATTATTAACCTAAAACTAACATAAAATTCATTAAAATTATATATATATAATTTTAATATATATATATATATATATATATATATATATAAGGTTTTAAAATTCATATATAAAAAATAATAAGCCAAATACACATTTTCACCCCAAACTTTACTAAATTAACTTCTAGCACTCCTCAACTTTTATTATGTTTTTTTTAACCTTTAAACTTTTATTTTTGACCTATCTAATCCTTATGATACATAAAATCAAAGTATATATATATTTTTTAATGGATGTTGATATGAATACAAGAGCAACTTATATAAACTAAAATAATGTTTAATGAAAGAGAGAATATAGTTAAAAATAAGATTTTCTAACTTTTTTTATATTAGTTTTTAATTCTATTTATATTTTTTAAAGCTAACTTTAACATTTTATGTGTTTAAAATCATTTGAAATTAAATTTCTATCCGTTTTGTTTGAATTAAATAGAATAAAAAATTACAAATTGAAAGGTGAAAATTGTTCAAAATAAAAAGTTTAAAAGCTGAATAGAAAATAATAAAAATTAAGAAGTGTTAGAGGTTAATCATATAAAATTTAGAGGTGATACTATGCATTTAACTAAAATAATATATTAGATGATGATAAATTAGTAATGGTAATACCCAAAACAAGTGCATCAGAATTGGCAACAGTTGTGATAAAAACATCAAACCATGAGTTATTTTAATATTACGATGATTTAGCTTGAAAAGTGATAGAAATAGAAAATTATTTTTGAGAACTTTTACTATCATGTTGAAGAGTAATTGAGAAAAAAACTTTTAATATTAGGATTTGGGATTCATTATGTTCATCTCACTATATTATGAACTTCTATATCTTAGATGTTGGGGGCTGAGTGGGTTTCTCTTAATATTTCCAATAAGAGGAAGATGAAGAGTGGTTCCAAATGGAGACTAATTTAAGTGTCGCGATGTGGTTCATTTGGCAATGGAGGAATCAATATGTGTTTAGCAATCAATTTATGCCTGTGGAGTCCGCCATCAGTGCTTTTCATCTTCAGTGTTAGGAGATTTCTAAGACAGAGATAAATTATTTAAATCTTCCTTCTTCTATCCAGTCTAACTAGAAATTAGTTGCTTAGAGTTCGCCAAATTAAGGGGTTGTAAAGCTAAACATAGATGGGAGTTGCTCTCCTTTATCTCTCCAGGCAAGAGCAAGCGGCCTTTTTAAAGACCACAATGGTAGTTGGATTTTTGGCTTTTTCCAGGGATATGGTATGTCTACTCCTTTAAAGGTTGAGTTTTGGAGTATCCTTATATTTCTACAAATTCCTCAATAAAGAGGTTTTAAGAAGTCAGTGATTGAGTCAGATGCTACTATGGCTATGGAGGTAATTAATGGTAAGACCAAAGCTTTAGGCAATAGAAATAATTTGGTTAGCTCCATTCTTAATTTGTTGAAAGGAGGTAGGGGGTTTACATGTGTTTTCCAAGGAAGATATAGTAATGCCTATACTAACTAGCTTATGAAGGAAGGTGCTACTTTTAATGCTGAGCTTAATGTTCCTCTCCATCCACTTGATGACCTTAAGGAGCTACTTTGGGGTGATTGTAATAATTTATTTTTAGTCAGTGCTAGCGATGGCTAGTTGTTTTGGTTTTGGGTTTTTTCCTTGTATTCTCACAAAAAAATTGAGAAAAAACATTAAAAGAATTAAGAAAAGAATAAAAAAGGGAGGTATTTAATGTCTTTGACTTTATACACAAAAATTATATTTACACTTAAAAATAATTACAAATAAAACAATTAAAATTAATCAAAATCAAGGCTAATTGCTTTCTAAACTAATGAGTTAAGAATTATACAAAATTATATAAATATAGTAGACAATAGTCAACAGAAAAAAATCACCTAACTTATTGCTTGTTGGGATCTATTTTCATGCAACAACTTTATGTATATGCCAAGGATTTTTTTTTCTAGCTTTAAAAAAAGGCTATTATTATTATTATTGATACTCCATATGATAATCCATCTTGATAAAGATCCTAATCCTTAAAGGAAAATGAACATTTGAATTATGACTCTTAGACAAGAGGTATTTGGTTCAACATGAAACAAAGAATTCCAAATCAGTATGAAATCATATTCCTATTAAGTTTATACATATGTTTTTCTATATATACTTCATATATTGTGCATAATCATTCATCTCATACATACACGTTCTCATAAACACCCCTTTTTTTGCTATTCCATAGTAACTTAAGCAACAAAGTATTTGAGGGGACACCTCTACCCTCTGACTGTGTTTTCATGGAAATGTGTGTAGGATTTAAGGAAATTCTTAATTGAAGTTGTCAAGTGGCGCTGTCTATAGGAATTAATCTTTGAATCTTAAAAATATGATTTTGCAAGAACTTAAAAGTGTTCTCTTTAAAATGCTACTATGGATCCTAGTTTAACTTCGTAAACTCATAAAGTCTTCACAGGAATCAATGCCTCAACCCAAACTTTTGAAATTCCCATTAATATACCAACCTTTGCTCTAACACTTCAATTGAATCTCTTCACTTCAATAGCATACTAGCAAACTAGTCACATCTATGCCATTCCTAAGCTTACTGGAGATCCTTACTCTTCTTAGAACACTGAAACTTAATCCTATAACTCCCTCAATGCATTTAAATCCTTTAGAAAAAGAAGCCATGATCCAAAAATTAAAGAAGCAATTGTATACCTTAACTTAAGATGATTTGTAAGGAAGGTTTTCTAAACCAATGAATGTAAGTGGAAAAGAGCTCAGAGATCTAAGGAGATTAGAACTCAGAATTGATAATATAAGGGAAAAATTGTTGGATAAAACTATATCTAGCTCTAACGTTCCTCCATTAGAGGAATCATAGATTAGTCATTGAGTGAAAGAAGTAATGAAAAAAGCTTAGACTGCAATAAACAAAGAAGACGAGTGTGTCTTAAAAGGAAGCACCCTATTCATTAGTAGGATTGTCCAAACTGAGATCCCATAAAAGTTCAAAATTCTTTAATTGGGCTTATATAATGGGACTAGAGATCCAATAGCTCATGTTCCCCCCTTTCAGATGAATATGATGCTCCAAAATGTCAATTATGTTATTATATGCTGAGTCTTCTCAAGCACTCTCAACCAGACCACTCAAAAGTGGTTCTATAGACTACTGAGAAACTCCATTTCATCATTTAAGGAATTGGTCGAGCAATTTAGAACTTAATTTATCATAAATATTCCTTCAGTTAAGAGCATAAATGATCTTTAGATATGCAAGTAGGGGCCTATTGAGTCCTTAAGGAGTTACCTTAATCATTTTAATATGGTGGCCATTCATATTAAAAATCTAAGTGGTTAGGCAATAATAGATGCTCTGAAGATAAGGACTAAGATGACAAAGCTCAAGATAAAATAATGACTAAAAAGCGAAAAATGTTCTTAGAAGTAATGACAATTGTAATAAAGTTGATAGATTTGGATGAAGACATAAAACTTAGAGGAGAAAAAGTGAAAGTTTCTACCTTTGTCAGCAGTGAAGAGAGATGAGACCTCCAAAGAACTCAAAATCCATTATCATCATATAAGAACTAGGTTGAAGGGTTTAGGAAGGAAGCAGAAAGATACACCCTTTTAAACACCTTTAGATAAGATATTTTAATATAGATCAAGCAAAATGGGGTATAAATAACTCCGACAAGAAGAATGAATTATTCGAGAGATGCCAAGATAGATAAGAGGAGATACTATAGATATCATTATGATCACGAGCATGGCACTGAAGATTGTCGGGACCTTCAGAGGGAAATTAAAAGGCTTATCCAAAATAGGTCATTAAAGAGATTTACAAAGCCAAAATGTGAGAGTTTCGGATAACTAAGCAAGGTGTTACAATGAACCAAAGAAAGCTTAGACTAACATATTTGGAGTTGTTAACATCATTATCAATGGAAATGATTCTAGAAAAGGTAAAAAAGACATAGAAAGGAGATATGTATAATGTCTGCGATAAATGTAATAATTACATTCAGCGCCAAAGATGGAGAATACCTTAAACATCCATATAATAATGCCTTAGTGATCAGCGCCTATCTCAATAACTACTTGGTTAAAAGGATACTTAAGGATGATAGAAGCGTAATGAATGCTTGTCCTGAGAGGCATACAAGGCAATAGGAAGCTCATTAACTAACTTAAAACTTGTTCAAAATCCCAGCACCAACTTCTGTGGAGGCACAACCTAACCAATAGGTATTATTAAAATGAACATAGAACTTGGAGAAAGAGATTCCCAAAAAACTA
This sequence comes from Mallotus nudiflorus, assembly GCA_947683625.1. Classification (NCBI taxonomy): domain Eukaryota; kingdom Viridiplantae; phylum Streptophyta; class Magnoliopsida; order Malpighiales; family Euphorbiaceae; genus Mallotus; species Mallotus nudiflorus. The sequence goes on from CANTUR010000142.1 coordinate 2,874,425, forward strand.
TCAAAGTCAAATCCCCCTCAATATCGTTGATATCCCATTGGCATATAATGGGATTATTGGATTTTAATTTATCAATAAACCTATGTCTCCACCTAGCTCTCCCAAGTTAGGATTTTTGAAGCACCATAATTTATTTTCTTAGATTGATTTTTATAGCTTTGAGTTTTAGGCTCAACTCTAATCTTATAATTAAGAGTCTAAGATTACTCTTCAAGCTAATTCTAAAGTGTTTTCAATAGGCAAACACTTCAACCTTTCGCATAAGAGAAGAACCTTAACCTTTCACACAAGAGAAGAACCTTACTTCCCTTTTCTTAAATTCTAGAAAATAAAAGAAAAGAGTTCTTATTTGATACACAAACCCACACGCTTTAAGGAGTTAATGAATATAAGAAGGTAGATGAGAATATGAGTGCTTAATTAAAAGATAAATGATAAAAATTTAACAACAAAAGTGTGTAATTCTTCATTCAACTTTTTGGAGTTGTTTTTATAGATTAACAACTCAAATATAACTATTGGGGAGCATAAACATCGTCCCTAACCTCTATAAGATTCATTAAATGGAAAATAGCTTTTTTGTAGAATTTCAACTGCTCACGGTTGTGAGAGCAAGGTAGCGGTCATCATATATGAAAATATAGTTGTTGATATTGTAGAGCGGCCGTTATGCCTTGAAGAGAGCCTGGGTCACAAGTTGCTCACGGTCATGAGGGTAGACTATGAGCAGCTTAGACTCTTTTGCTCTCTGAGATGCCAATGGTCACGGTCTTGATTAGCTCATGACTAGCTTGTTAGTGATATGCACTAGGTCAATTATGTATGACCATGTTTTGACTTTATCATTTTATTAATAAATAGGAATTTTCATTATCATTATTTGTTGTGATAATTACTTGAATAGTCAATTCTTCCTAAGGACATAAGTATATGACTTGATAGTAAAACCCTTAGATTAAATATGAGTTCTATTCAAATTATCCCTAATTATTATAATGTATGAAGGCTAGTATAGTGTTGACTGATGATTATGTTTTAGTAATCATAAATATGAGATATTAAGTCAACTCATATGTACTTATTTGAGAAATAATGTATTGGATTGACCCATCTTGAGAATACTACATAGGTCATAAGTAATTCTCATCACAGTAATATTGATTTAGTCCTCTAATCTTGAAAATACCATGGATTTTTACATAACTATTTTGTATTTTGACACAATCTAACATTATCTTTAATTGGATGATAAAATAGATTATTGTTGGATATCAAATGAGTTATGTGAGGAATGTGAGTGATTAAGAAGAAATTTGTCCCTCATTTAATCTGAATAAGAAGTCTATGGGCCTTTTAATAAAATAAAATGAGAAAAATGCATGGTCATGCTAACATGAATTGATAAAGAGTTATCATTTTTAGTTTACTTGGAATCAAGAAATAATATAATTGAATTGTACAAGGATGATAGAAACTATGCCTTATATTCAATTAAGATATCATGTGACAAAAAGACTACGATATTCACTATAAATTAGGTTATGTTAGATTATCGACCTTCACATGACTTCAGTAGTCATAATACTAGAGATCACTTACAACTTGTAGGCCTAAATAAGGATTTCAAGCCCACTCCTAATATCATGTGAACCTACAAGTTCACACACTTATAATAGGCCCAAAATGAATATGGGTTTACCAAGCTCAATAAAGCTCTGTGGAAATATATATATATATATATATATATATATATATATATATATATATATATATATATATATATATATACTCCTTTCGCTATAAAAGAATAAAAAAATATAAAAGAATAAAAAAAAGATTTTTTCTATATTCATGACTATTAATTAATTAATATTTATTATTAATTAATTAAATTAATTATTAAATTAATTATATATTTAATATATTTATATATTTATTATTATATTAATTAATTTATTATATTAATTATTAAATAAATTATTAGAATTGGCTAACCTAGCCTCCTCCGTCCCTCGGGACCAACAAGGGATAGTACAGGAATATTCACCTATATATATATATATTTTTTTTTTTTAAGGTAGTGGTTATCTTAAACAAAAAGGAAATTATTTTTGGTTTGTATTTGAATAAAATTAGAATTGGAATAAGTGGAATATACCAAAAACGTTTTGGTAAGTGAGAAATTATCATAACTCATTTTGGTAAATGAAACCTTAATTGAGAAGTCTATAAATATGACATATTCTCTAGGGTTTGACAAAATTATTATTCTGCCACCAAAATTCATTTTCTCTCTTCTTAAAAAAAACACAGAGTTAGTGAGTTGTGAAATAATTAAGAGCACACACACATTCATTTTAATTCAAGCCTGTTCATGTGGATACTTATGAAGGACATTTTCATTTAAAGACATCTTAATCTAGCCTAGAAAACTATAAGCTTGAGGTAGGGTGTCACTAAAGTGAACCTCCTCTCATCTTTTCATCATTTTTACATGTTCTTACATATGTTGTACAGTTTTTAGAAACCTTAAATGAATCGGTTAATCAAATTACATGGATTTTGGTTTGGGTTTGTGACTAATTTTTAAATTTTTGTTGCATTTTGAATCACATAACCCAACATGGCCCTCATGACCTGGTCATGACCACCACACAATCATGAGGGTCTCGGTGCCTTTTTCTATTTGAAGCTCCTTTGATACTTCAGTTTTTGAGCAAGGCTCCTAATCGTGAGTGCACCCCTATAGCCTTATTTTGAGTGTTTTTTATGCCTTTAATGATCTTGAACAATGTTGGATCTCATGTTTGGTATTTTGATAACCTGAGGAGTTGAATAACTTCACTTTAATCTTATGAAATCAATTGGTCCTAAAAGCACACTTAATAAAACACATTAGATTAATCAAATTATTTGTTAAAGTCAAGACTTTAGAGATTAAATAAGCCTAAAGTTAATTATCTCCCCCTTTTTGACTTTGACAAACAATTTTTATGTGTGAATTGTGCATAATCAAATGAAGTGTGAAAAGTGTATTGTGCTCCCCCTTAGTTCATGAATTAGTTCTAAAATAATAAATTATAGCTCCCCCTTAATATGTGCATACGTATTTATGTTTGATTAGGAATTTAGTTAAGCAAAAATTCATAGAGGTGCATAATCAATAGCAAACATTCAAAGCACACACACAAAGGTTCTCCCCCTTTGTTAAAGATAAAAAAGAAGATATAAAAGACAAAGGAATAAAGAAAAAAGAAAAGGAAACTTCATTAATAAAAAGATAAAGAAACATATAGTTCACTAAAGACATAAGTCAAAGAGCTAAACACATCCAACAAGTACAAACTAAAAACATAAACTAAAGGAAACTTAAGGTAAACTAAACATAAACTTAATATAAACCAAATAGATACTAAAAATTGAAGATGGCTATGAAGAGGGATCCATGTCACGCTGATCCCTTTAAGGTTCTTCTTGAGTTGGAGCTTGAAAGGCTTAAAGAGGAGAAGGCCAAGTACATTACAAATTATGATAAGCATAAAGATGGTGAATATCATACTCCATATGGTCCATCCTCCTATCAAAATGATCAAGCCTTAAGTTAACTTAACCAAAAAAAATTTTGAAGTTAGTTTCAACAATTGAAAGATGATCAAAGAGCCCGCCAACCTATGTGGGTTCATCATCCACTCCTTAAGAGGTTGAAGGGCCTCTTGCTCTTTTCTTTTGAGGCATAGGAGGAGGTTAAGGTTAAGTCTTTTGTGCTTCTTTAAATCTAATACCTTTAAGGCCAAGATTTCTAATGTTCTCAATATCCTCCAAATCTTGAGTAAGTTCCCATCCACTTTCTCTTCCTCATGCTTCCAAACCCATAAGTTGTTCATCTTTTTGAATTAATTATAATTTTTAAGAAATTTTTCATTATGGAGGGAGAAAGACATAGATTCAAGGCAGTTATAGTTGATTTTTAAGTGTTATGCAAATTTAGTCACTATCCCTCTAATACATATTGCACCACTCACACGATCACTAACCAACCAAAGCCTTCATTGCAACTATCTACCCAAAGTAACATCTTCATTATTTTGAATGCAATAGAGAAGGAAGATATCATCAAAGGAAACCACTTCATTGCTTAAACCCATAACATTAAAGGAATAGGTGATTAAGTGATTGATGTACTAAAGAGTTTTAAAAGAAAAAGAGGAGGATTTTGATTGGCCTGCAAGAAATTTTCCCACATTAGGTTTGATGTTTTGGTTCTAAAATGAGTGGGGAGACCAAAGAGTGTTTGGGGAATTAAGTCCCTCACTTTTGAACCAAAAAAGAGAATCAAAGTCTTCTTTGGTTAGAAAGCGCTCTCTCCCACCTAACTTAAATCGCATGTTAAAGAAAGGGTTCTGCTCACTTGTGTTTCAAGTTCTTAAGCAAAAGGAAGAGAGAAAATTAATAATGAGAGAGGGAATAGTGATGAAAGGGGTGAAAGCAAAGGTGAGCATAGCTATATGGTCAAGAAGAGATTCAACTTCATTGAAGCACCTAAGGGATTCCAAAGCAACTTTGATATATATTTAAATGGAGCAATTTTCCTCTTGGCAATTTAGGATGCCCTCTCCTTGATTTCGGATGATGTGTAGGAGATAGGAGGAGTCTTCTTTGGCCAGTCTTTTATGACTCTCCTTGCTTGAGAGGAGGAAGTAGAGGGAGCTTGAGTGGAGTTCTTTTTTAGGGCCATGGTGAAAATTGAGAGTGCAAAGGTTGAATATAATAATGTAGAGAAGAATAAAAGGAAAAAATAGCCTAAATTGCAAAAGGAATAAGTGGAATAAAGAGGGAAGAAAAAGATGTTTATATAGAGTTAAGATGAAGGGAATTAGGGAAAGAGTAATTAAAAATAGTTTTAAATGCAGATTTCCATTTGAGGTTGGAATTGGTGAAAGAGGATTCACAATTCCAAGTGGATTTTGACTTCTCATTTGTTAGATTGTCACTTATAGGTTGCTCACGACCATGAGCGTTGCCCGTGACAGGATCTGACAGTCATGAAATGACACATAACGAGCTATTGTAGCCTTTATAATGGTTCATGATAAAATACTAGGAAGTCCTTGAATTTTTAAAATTTTTTCAATTAAGTCCAAAATTTATTTCATTTGGGTCCTTGCGAACCAAATTAATTCAAAATTGAAAGGAAATAAATTCAAATTCAATTTTTTGTAAAAAAAAATAACAAATGAATTTAATTGAGCATATAAATGGGCATTTTGATCAGAATAAAAAATTTTCTAATTTTAAAATAGTTAATTTATTAAATTAACTTCAATAATCAATTATTTATCATTGATTAGCATCAAATGGAAAGAATATATATGGACAAGGAAAGTAAATCCAAAAATAAACATATGGAAATAAAAACTAAGCATAAAAAAAATAAATGTTTTTACAATTTTATAAAGTTAAGTACATATGTAGCTTAACCTCTAGAAAAGCATGACATTTATAGGCTTAAAACAACTATTGAATTTATCAAGTACATGAGGCAAAAAAAAAAAGAAATTACTTAAGAATAAAGCAATTAACAAACAAAAGTACATTCAATAATGCAAGCCAGAGCCATTAATCATTTCAAGTTCTCACTTAATGAAATTTAATCTCTCCTCATTGAGTGGTTTGGTGAAAATATCCACACATTGATTGTTTATATCAACAAACTGAAGAAAAATATCATCACATTGCACATGATCTCTAAGGAAATGATGTCTAATGACTATATGCTTGGTTCTAGAGTGTTGAATGGGATTCTTGCTAAGGTTTATAACACTTTGTTGTCACATTTGATTGGAGTGTAATCAAGATCAAATGCCATAGTCCCTAAGTTATTGTTTTTTCCATAATACTTGTAAGAAATAATAACTAGCCGCCATGTACACGGCTTCAGCGGTGGACAAGGCAATAAAAACTTTTTTATTACTAAACTAAGAAACTAGACATTATCCTAAGAATTGACAAGTTCTAAAAGTGTTCTTTCAATCTAGTAAACTACTGCCAAAGTCCACATCCGAATATCAAATGTGATCAAAGGTTAAGCTCCTCAAATACCAAAGTCCTAAATGCAAAGTTTTACTAAGATATTTAAATATTCTCTTAATAGCATTCTGTTTCTCTAATTTTTGGGTTTTTGAGTGCGTGCTAAGAGATTATTTGTAAGTGTGCCAGAGGATAAATTCCTTAAAATAAAAAACTAACTTCTTTAGATTGATTATGGATTCCCAAACTCTTTTACCATAATTCATTTGGATTTCAAGTAGATGAAATAAAATTTAATCGAAAATTGGGCTTTTTGAATAGTAAAAGGAAATTGTATTAATATAAGACTTAATACAAGCTAAAAGATGATATTTGCTTTGAAATTAACAAGAAAATATTTGCTATAAACTAATTAAAAAGTTGCTAAAGATTGTCTGAATAAAATTTACTCAAATGATTATTATTGATTGAGTTATTTTAATTATTGGTTATATGATGTTTGATTTGTTTCTTCTCCTTTTTTTATAAGCATTTTTCCTTGTAGGCTACTTCTCTAAATTAGTTCTCCAGTAGTTTAAAAGTCTTCTATTCTTGGAAATTAATTCATGTAACTTGCAATCTTTATCCCTAATTTGTGTCTGTCTAAACAATTGTCTCTAGAACCTTCTACCTTAGTCTTTAAGTTGCACTAGTGGTGGGCTAGCTTTTGATTATTTTTGGGCTTTAAAATTTTAATTAAATAAAATTAGGTCATAAATTTAGTAGCCTTTATATTTTAGCCAAAAAATTAAATTATGGCTTAAACACATTCAAATTAGACTCAAGATTATATTGGAATATAGCACACAAGCATGTAGTAAAGATAATATTTGATGTCACACCTTATCTCACGTAGCCTGAGATGGACGTTTAAAACCAAACATTCAGCAAACCATTTAATTCAGTCAATTTATATTATAAATATAATTATATTACTAATAAAATTGAAAATAATATCTTGGAAAGATTCATTATCATTTAGGAAATAAGAACTTTTACAATTTAGATGTTCAATAAATCATGATTTTAAACTATATTAATATTGTTAAATATACAATGAAAACATGATAATAAACATTATTAAAGAAATACAAAACATGTATCTAAATAGTTACTTTACATAATGTCTAGCCACCGTCATTTCATTACAGCATGTTTTCATTTACAATATATAATGAAACAAGGTTAAGAAATATAAATACAATGCTTATTTGATAAGGATGTTGGCCAACCTTACTATCAAACTTCTATCTACACTCACTTAGCTTAGGCCACCCGCTAATAACCCCCTACTATTTGAAAAGTTTATAAAACAGAGTAAATTGAGTATAAAATACTCAATAAATAGATATTCTAAGGAGAAAACAATTTGGTTAAAAAAAATAATAATTTTCTCAAATCTACATATTAAAGTAATTAAAATCAAATTACAATCCACTTGAAATATCAAAGCCATTTTTGCTCTTAAACTTATACAATGCTTAGCGAAGTAAAACACATGCCTTTATAAATGTTAATACAACCTTTCACGTGTATTAACCATCCCTATAACAAGCATTACAACTTGACCTTAACATATAGGCCATCACAAACTTACTCTTTAGGCACATTTGAAGGCTAAACCTTTAACAACATTAGCACAGAATGACCCTTCCCCATTTATCGTCATACAATCAAATGCCTTACTATTTATTGTGCAATAACAACCAACATAATCTCAAATGTGCACATATCACCTTACCACATTCATACATCTTATATAAGTTGGTAAGACACAAAAAAATGCCATTTTTACCAAATAACCACTGAAAACAACATTATCGCATTTATGGTTCAATAAGCATTCAAAATCAGACAATCTCATTATAGTTCAAAAAGTGAAATCATGTGGAGTATAAGCTCATTTTAATCACCAAATAACCAAAACAATCTCAATTCATATCACAAAGAAAAGCATATGAAAGTGACACATTTAATTCATATAATTGGAACCTTTAAAGCTTAAAACTTAAACATGTGATTCAAGTAGCATAAGGCTGAATTGAAACCATTTATAATACCTCAATTTAGGTTCATTAAATTATATTAAAAATATTATTTTATTGTTGCTATAAAAGGAATTAAAGGTCTTGAACATCTACTCATTAAATAGCTTCCAAAACAAATATAATTCAATCACTGACTTGCTTAGTTTGCACCACCACTTTCCTTGCCTTTTTAAGAACCTAAAACATGAAATTTTATTTAAAAATCATCAATATAATGATCTCACACACTGATCTAACCATGCATCCCCAAAATGTTGTGCATAAAATGCAAACCAACTCAATTTCACAAATATGACCTATTAACTCTAAAAGGGCTATTTTTAGGGCAAACTTCAAAAAATTACTGCAACTTGTAGGAAAGGGATTTCAACTAAAAAAGATTTATTAGATTAGATTTATATGTCAACTACTTAGCATAAAAATTTTGTTTTATTTTGACAAGTAAAGAGGAAGATATAGGCAGTTGAACATTTTACTTAGACAGATTGAGCAGTAAAATATTTTCACTTATTAATCTAACATAGAATTTGAATCAGATCAAGGTAAAGAGGAAAATTTTTATAAAACTCACCCTAGTTTTTATATAATCAAATAAATCTCAATTTGAAACTTCCTAGCTCAAGATATGATCAAAATAGTAAGACTAATAAACCATAATTCTAGAACTCGAAAGCTATTGCTTGAAAATCCTAATCCAATTAAACCAAAACAATAAAATTACTTACTAATTCAAACACCAAAGGCTTTTAGGATGAAAATTACAGCCTAGAAAGTGATTTGGATCATTAAATTCTACTTGAATAACTAGTCTAAGCTTAGGAACTCAACCTGCCCTTCTTTCTCTCTCTTTTCGCTTCTTTTTCTTTTCTCTTTTCTTACTTCAATGGCTACCAACAAGATGACCATGAATTTAAAGAAGGTTCCATACGCAATTTGGATAAAATAAATTGTAAAATATTCATTTAAGCTCTTAATAAAATGGCTTTATTACCTATACAACCTTAAGCTTTCAATTATGCATTTATAGAATGACTATTTTCTATAATTGAGTCCTCATTCTTTTTAACATTTAAATTCTTATCCTTTACTTCCTTTCAACTTCATATCTCTTTTATTCTCAATATTTTATTTATTTTAAGTGTTATTAAAATTAAAAAATTCTCACTTTTTAATTAAGTAGAAGTCACGGCTTAACCTAATATATTAGTCTAACTATATATATTAGCATATACTTAAATTCTATCAACATATACATAAATGCAATGCAACATGAATGCAAATGTACCTATAATTAAGGTACAGTTTTGATAATTCTCCTTACCTTAGAAATTTTCATCCTCGAAATTGAGTTAAAACAAATAAGGGTATTGATTTCTTATATCTTCCTGTCACTCCCAAGTAGCATCCTCTCTCCCATGGTGTTTCCATAACACTTTCACCATAGGTATCATTTTATTTCTCAACACTTTTATTTCCCTAGCAACAATTGTAACTGGTTTTTCATCATAAGATAAATTATCTTTCAATTCTAAGGGTTGGACTTGTAAAATGTGACTAGGCTCACTCTTATACCTCCTTAACATGGACATATGGAAAACATTATGAATATGAGACATCTTTAGAGGTAAAGCCAACCTATAGGCTACTGGACCAACCCTCTCAATCACCTCATATGGACTAATGTACCTAAGGCTCAATTTCCCCTTTTTTCCAAATCCAAAAACTCCTTTCTAAGGTGGAATCTTCAGGAAGACCTTGTCACCCACATTGTATTCAATTACTTCCCTCTTTAGGTCTGCATAGCTCTTTTGTCTATCTTGAGCTTCCTTTAGTTAATCTCGAATTAGTTGAATCTTCTTTATAGTCATTTGTACAATTTCTGGACCAACTAATTACCATTCCCTAACTTCATAGCTACAAACTAGAGTTCTACACTTTCTACATATAGAGCTTTATATGGTGTCATTCCTAAATCTATAATGAAAGGTGTTGTTGTAGGCAAAATCAATCCAAGGTAGATATTTATCCTAGCTACCCTATAATTCCATCACATAAGTTTGAAGCATGTCTTCTAATGTTTGGATTGTCCTCCCCGATTGGCCATTTATTTGGGGATGAAAAGCTGTACTAAATCTCAATTTAATACCCATTTGTAAACTTCACCAAAATCTAGATGTAATCCTCAGATCTTTATCTAACACAATGGAGAATGGAACACCATGCAATTTAACCACTTCTCTAATGTAGATTTCAGTAAGTTATCTAATGAGGAACTCACCTTCATAGGCAAAAAGTGACTTGATTTAATGAGTCTATCAACCATCACCCAAATTACATCATGTCCCTATTGAGTTTTGGGAAAACTAACCATAAAATCCATCATAATATGCTCCTATTTCCATTCAAGAATAGGAAGAGGTTGTAATGTTCCTGTGGGATGTTAATGTTCTGCTTTAACTTATTGCAAACCCAACATCTAGTCATAAACTTTGCAAAGTCTTTCTTCATTCCTAACCACCAATAGTTGTCCTTTAAAGTATGGTACATTTTGGTACTTCCTAGGTGCATATTATATGCTGCCATTTTACCTTGTTGCATCAGCACACAACTTAAGCCATTTCTTAATGCATCACTTTATATAACATATTCTAGGACTATCATTAGGAGTGTCAACACTAGTTCTAAAGTTAAACATGCCTTTAATTTATCAAAACTATCTTGGCATTCTTCATTCTAGACAAACTTCACATTCTTCCTTAGCAATTTAGTTAAAGGTAAAGCAATGATGGAGAAGTCATGCACAAACCTCTTATAATAGCTTGCCAACCCCAGAAAACTAAGCACCTCATATACACTAGTAAGAGGTTTCCAACTAAGAATTGCCTCAATCTTTTTAGGATCAACATACACTCCCTCAACTGAGATGACATGCCCTATAAATACCACTTTTTCTAGCTAGAATTCACATTCACTAAACTTGACATACAATTGTTTATCCCTCAGTGTCTATAATACAATCCTCAAATGCTCAACATGCTCTTCCTTTGACCATGAATACACCAAAATATCATCAATAAACACAATGACAAAATAATCAAGATAAGGCTTGAATATCCTATTTATTAAATCCATGAATGTAGTAGGAGCATTAGTTAACCCAAATGACATTACTAAAAATTCATAATACCCATATTGAGTTCTGAATGTTGTTTTAGGCACATCTGCTTCCTTAATCATCAATTGATGATACTTAGATCTCAAGTCAATCTTTGAAAACACTATAGCTGCTTGAAGTTGATCAAACAAGTCATCAATTCATGGTAATGGATACTTATTGCAAATGTTCACCTTGTTCAGCTATCTATAACCAATGCATAATCTCATTGTGCCTTCTTCTTCTTCACAAAGAGAATTGGTGCTCCCCAAGGTGATACACTAGGTCTAATATGGCCTTTATTAAGTAATTCTTGCAATTGGATCTTCAATTCTTTCAATTATGTTGGAGCCATTCTATATGGAGCTTGAGAAATAGAGTTGTCCCTGGCTACAAATCAACAAATTCTTTAGTAGATGGAAATCCTAAGATCTTTAAGAAATACATCAGTAAACTCATTTACCACAAGAAGACTGTCAAGCTTTTGCCCCTTTTTTTAGTGTCAATGACATATGCAAAGAATGCTTCACACCCTTTTCTCATTATTCTTTTTGCTGTATGTGCTGAAACTATGCTATAATGCTCTGAACCCCTTTGGCCTTTGAACATAACTTTACCACTAGTAGGCACATGAAACTTCACTTTCTTCTTATGGCAATCAATTACTATTTGATATTTGGTCAGGAAATCCATGCCAAGAATCATATCAAACATATATAATGGTAATGCATTAAGTCTACTTCTAATTTCTAACCCCCAAACTGTAACGTATAACCTTGATAAACATGTCTATAAACCATTGATTCACTCACTGGCATGTTTATAACTAAACCCTAGTCCCTCACACTCTTTTCCTTTAGTATGCATAATATGAATTATGATGCAATAAAAGAATGAGTTGCACCCAGATCAATTAAAGCATAAGCATTTTCACCAAAGATAGTTAACCTTCTAGAAATGACATCATATGATGATGTTACCTTTTATTGTGTCATTGCAAAGACCCTAGGTTGAACTGAAGTTCTCATTATCTGTATGGGCCAAGTAGGTTATATTGATATGGATGCACCACCCTTTTGACTAACATCAGCTCCTAAACCTCTACTTGTACCTTTACTAAATGCAGAAGTCCTACCTCTTTTATTAGATGTGCTCTGGACTTCTCTTCCAGTATTAGTGCTAAATTATGTAAGATTAAGGCAATTCCTTATAATGTGTCCAGATCTACCACACTTAAAGCACTGGATGGTTCTCTTCTTATAGTCTCCTCCCTCATGAATGTAGCCATAAATAACACAAGGTGCAGTTCTTCTAGCTGAATTACCTATATTAGCCACTAATTATCTCATAGAGCTCTGACTAAACTGAGAAGACTGTGGTCTATAAGTGTTAGCCCAAGTTCAAGGCCCTCTACTACCTCTAATTCCTCCTATCTCTGATCCTTGCTGAGATGTACCAGCTCTTTTGGTCATGCAATAGAAGCATTCAACATTGGCAAATCTATTTTGTCTAGGAACAAATGATTTCCTAGTGTGAGAAACATGCCTTTTATGGTTTCTTAGTGTAAAAAAACATGCCTTTTATATTATGGTTGTGTAGGTCTCCTAAAATTCCTTTGTGCCTTAGGAGGAGAGTGTGACCTACATTGATAATGACATTGTCTATTGTGAGGTGGTTATGTAGCATGTGTAAGAGTGTTGTATCTAGTATACATGTAAGAATGTCTAGGTTAGGGCCTTTTAGCTTGTGCCTTAAACCTTTGTGTCAAGGAAGGTTAGGTCATATGAGACTTGCCCTTATCATTTGACACATGAGACTTTTTAACTTTGAAAGCTTAATTCTCAAGAGATTTATAGTAAAAAGAGTAGAATCACATGAAGCTTTAACAAACTTAATGTGAGATGATGATGATGATGAGGATATTCCATTATATATCTAATTCTATAAGTATTCCTATATAGTGTTTAAGAGTCAAGAAGAATATCTAAAGTCTCTTTTCCCTTTTGGAATTTAAAAATGGAATTCTTTAACTCTAGGACCTCCCTAGAAAGTTTAAGATTTTCATCATTTATTTTCTTGAGTTGGTCCTCTAAAGAATTAGAAGATTTCAAATCATTAGCAAGTTTCTTATTAGATTTGACAAGTTTAGAAAAATCATTTTTCAAATTTTCAAATTCCTTGGACAATTTAGATAGCTCATGCTTGTAAAGCTTCTTTTTTTAGGGCAAGCTTTTATATTAAAGCATGAGTTTGCTCACAATAGAGCTCTCATCATCATCATTGTCATCATCATAATCATCATAAAAAGAATAAGAAGAAAATCATCATGTAGATACCCAATTTCAGGATAATGAGTTATGGATGCGACAGAAGACTCCAATGATGAAAATGTCATGAATAGGTCTTTAATATTTGAACTTTGAAACTTCAAGGATCTAATTGCATTTTTCAAAAAAAGGATTTAATGTTTTAATGGACTAAATTGTAATGCTTTTTAGGGATCTAATTGTAAAACTTAAATTCTTTTAAGGACCTTTTTTTTAATTAAAAGTAAAAAAAAAAAAAAAGAGGTCGGAATTATACTAATTCCGATCGGAATTGTATAATTCCAATTGGAATTATACTAATTCTAATTGGAATTATGTAATTCGAATAAGAATTGCACAATTCCGATTGGAATTAGACTTCCTCCGCTATTCTCAACTTTTCTAGGATAAATTGAGACCTATTTGGTATGAAATTCTCCTAAAATTATTTTGATAATGTTTTTAAGGAAATAGAAGTCTTTTCAGGTACACGTGGGAGACAGAAGCTGAGATGCGAACAACATACACTTATCTTTTTCCTCAATGATTCTTGTATTTGTTTCTTTTATTCTAAAAATTCAAGAACGAATTTTTATAAGGAAGGAAGATTGTTATGATCTAAAATTTTCATATAAATTATAAAAATTAAATTATGAGATATGCAGTATTAATAGATATTTTTATTAATGAGGATTTTTATATTTTTGACATTATTATTATTTTATTTGTTTATTTTATTAAATTGTGATGCTTGGCTATTATGAAATTAAATTTTATTTCAAGAATTATTATTTATTATATTATTATTTGGCATTCTTCCTAGATTAACAATTAAAGTTAAATTTTATTGTTATTTATTATTTAATATTATTAATATTACTTTGGGGATTAATTAGTGTTAATTAAGATTTGATTATTATTATTATTATTTATGGTGTACTTTTATTAAATATAAATTAATTATTGTATATATATGTGTGTGTATTGTGTGGTGTAGAATAAATGGGAAGATATTTTATTTTTAAATTGTATTATAGTTGTACTATTTGTATCATATAAAATAATAATAATATATATTTTGATATTTTGTGGTGTTAAATAAATATGTGTGTGTGTGTGTGTGTGTATATATATATATATATATATATATATATATATATATATAAGGACAAAACATGAAAGGGTTGTCAGGCCATATCCATCTTCCCACCACCTTCATCTTTTTCTTTTTCTTCCTTCTGCATGTCCTTCTTCTTCTTGCTTCGTCTGTCCACTGCATCACCACCTCAGCCAACACGTGTGTGTGTGTGTATATATATATATATATATATATATATATATATATATATATATATATATATATATAAGGTAAAACATGAAAAGGTTGTCGGGCCATATCCATCTTCCCACCACTTTCATCATTTTCTTTTTCTTCCTTCTACATGTCCTTTTTCTTTCTCAGTCTATCCACTTGACCACCACCTCAGCCAGCACGCCCGTCAACACTACCTCACCATCGTCGATTGAGCAGCAGTGACAACAGAGACAACAACAGTAGCAACAACACCTGTAGTGACATAAACATATCATCCCTGCTCGTGAACAGTGCATTTAGTCACCGGCGAGAGATTCAATTGAGCTTACGCTCGTTTTGAAGCTCACACTACAAGTTTTGATAATACGTAGTTAGTTTCGAGTAGATCGACCGGTAAGGACTCCGAAAACTTGATTTTATATTTACGTTAATACGTTTATGTTGATTTTTCTTATTGGAAATAATTTTATTTGAAGTTATGGTATTTAAATTAGTTGTTATTTGAGCTAAAATCTACTCAAATATTATTTTTATTTATTTTTTTGAAATTATTGAAAAATTATATGTATTTTTAGGGTTCAGTTACTATTTATTAAATTCTATAAATTATTTAGAGCAAGTTTCATGAAGGAAGTTTATTTAAATTATGTACCAAATTTTTATTATGAATTTTTGAATGATTATGCAAAAAATAGAATTTTGGAGAAATTAATATAAATGGGTAAATTTTATGTTTTAATTGAAATTATTGATAATTAATAGGTTTTGGATAGTTTTTGAGTGATAATTGGCATTAAAATAATTTTTATAAATTAATTACTATATTTAGCTAATTAATGGTAATTTTTGAAAATATATTCAAATAATAATTTTAATTATTATTTTTAAGCTTAAAATTTTTTTAGGTGTTTTTATTATATAATTGAGTATTTTAAATTATAATTGGTAATTTGTACTAATTGATTTTAAATTTTGAATAATTGGTTTATTAATATTGTTTAATTGTAAATTGGATTTTATTATCTATTTTGGAAAATTAAACATTTTTTATACTTTCATTATAGAAATAAATTGATTTTTGGTATTTAATTAAATTTTTATAATTTTGGTGATTTATTAGTAATTATCATTTTTTTAAGCTATTGTTGGAATTGATTCTCGGTTAGGCAATATTTGCAGTTTGAGGGTCCAACCTGAGATTTGGTGATGTGGATTATTTAGAAGTGAATTTTTCTATGCAAAATTGACTGTAATTTTAGTAGAGAGATGTCTATTTTACAAAGAAAACTCTGTAAAATTTTTGGTAGAGTTATCGTAAAATGTGACAACAAGTCTGAGTCTAGTTTTGAAATTTTACCCAAATCGTGTCTAGATCAAGTCATTCTTAGAATTCTAAAATTATTAAATTTGGAATTTATTTCTAACAAGTATTATTATTTTTTTTTAGCTGCGCCAAGACTGAGACCATTAAAACCAGGCCAGTCGGGTCATTCTCGTGGAGTGCAATTAACCTATGAGTTATTATTATATATATGCATTGCACGTAGAATAAATATTTATGAGCATCCATATTTTAATAATGTAAATATAAATATGATTTATTTTATTAAATGTTTATATCTATGTTTTAGTTTATAATTGCCATATATTTGGCATATAGTTTATATATTGCCTTGAAAATGGATGCTATCATGCTTAAATTATGCATTTCATTATTTTTAATAATTATAAGTATGATTTGGAGGATGGTTGTATAATGTGCCACCTATTGGACTACGCTAGGACTATTGCATGACAATATGGTAGATTTTAGGCTGAGAATCTTATTATTTGATTATGAAATTGAATATTGAGTTTAATGGTTATTAGAAAGGGTGGCTGCAAATCCACAGTTGACCTAGTGTACTTGGAGCCAGTCATGTCGGTAATGAGATTGCGAATCATCGATTGACCTAGCATACTTGGGGCCAGTCTACTACCTTAAGTTGGATAAATAAATATTTTGAGTTATGGATAAGTCAGTTGGCTATAGGTTATGTGATTGAAGTTGTAGACTATTTAGGATTCTACTCTGATCCTCCACCTAAAAAAATTTTCCTATAATTATTATTACTTTGGAAAAGTGATTTTTGCATGTGTATGAAATGCATATATATCATATTATATAAATAGAAATATATTATTATACTAATGTCTAAATGTCTGTATTTTATAGTGCATATATATATATAATAATAATTCACTCAGTGAGGTCTAACTCCCCTCCTCAATATATTTTTTCAGGACGTTCTACTTTGTCAGACCTCAGTAGTAGACCCTTTCGTCGATCTTCTTTAGCCCTAGCTATCTTATGTAATTTTTATATCTAAACTCTCATTTGTACTCTAGCTGTTTCTGTAGACGACAGGGTTTAGCGTGGGTCCAAGATGGAGGCAGTAGATTAATTTTATTAATTAAAAATTGGCCTAAGTCTAAATTAACCTAAATGTGCGTAAATTAATTTTAAAATTAATTAAACCTAAAAATCCAATTAAAAGCCTATTTATTAAATAGGTTAGAATTCAAAACACACAAAAAATCAATAAACAAGCCCAAAAACATAAAACAATCAAATAAAAAAGATCAAACATGCAATTAAATTATTTCTTTAAAAAAAACCTAATTTTAATTAACATGCAACCTAAATTAATCTATTGCCACCATTGATTTTAATTTAGGGTTTACCAAATTGAACCTAATTTACTAATTAACTTTTTAAGAACAAAAGAAAGTTAGACTTTTCATTATTTCCACTATTAGGGCTATTACAAAATCTACCAAAAATAATAAATTAAATTAAATTAAAATTACAACCTTTGAGAAAATAAATTAAACAAATTCAAAACCTAAAAAATAATAAAATAAACTAAATAGAGCAAGATAAAAATTAAATCAGGATCTTTAACTTTTGGCTTTTATTCATGGATTCTCCATGGGTTTCCTTGGTTCAGTCATGCATTCATTACTAAAAACATGAAACATAAAAAAGAAAATGAGATTACAATTAATGAATAAAGAGAATAAAATAATGAAAATTAAACAAAAAACACAAAACTAATAAAATAAAAAATAATAAAATGATATAAAAGAAAGAATTAATAAAAAGAAAGGAGCAGAAGAACAATTAATAAAAAGAAAGGAGTAGAAGAGTAATGCTATGCATATGTTGTTTGAATGTCTCTTAGAATGAGATTTCACCATTTTGAGAAAATTAACTTTGTGTTTTCTTGATTTATGGACTTTGAAAAGAATGTTTTTTTTTTTTGCTTTGAAAAAGTTTTTTTTTTTTGATACCTACAGTTAAAGGTTAGGTCTTTTCTTTCTTTATGTGTTTTTTCAATCAACCCTTTTTTTGCAGTAACTAATTAGGTTTTTTTTCTCTCCCTTTTTATGCCATTCCCCTCTCTCTCTACCAATCTTTGCTTTTTATATCCCATTCCTAAGCTAACCACTTACATGATTATAGGAGCTACATGATCACTGTAGCTCTAATCCTTTCCTTCCCAAAAACAAACAGAATAAGATTTTTAATTTTTTTTAAAAAAAAAGATTATATACATAAGAGATGCATACTAGACCAAACCCTACTCAAATCAATTTATTTATTAAAATAAATTAAATTTGGACCAATCAAAATAAAAAAAAAAAGAAATTTTTATTGAAAATTTTAGCATCTTGGCATTGCAAAATGTCGACCTACATTGTGCAATGTTGATTGGCATTGTGTAATACCAATTGGCATTACATAATGCCGATCGACATTATGTACTGCCGATTGGCATTACGTAAGACTGATCAGCATTAGTGGCATTATATAATGTCGATTGACGTTACACATATTTTCAAATATGCCCCTATAAAATTCAATTTGTTTGCAATTAAACCCAAAAAATATTACAATTTTGTCCTTGAAATCGTGAAACTTAACACTAAAGGTAAATTTTTTATTAAACTTTCATCATGGAGGTTTTTTCGCATTCATGCACAATTGCATCTTGAAATTGGGTGCTTATAATTGCCCCCTTTATCACTATTTGCTTGACAAATTACAGCAAAGCAATTGAAGCACACAATTTCGAAGGAAAGAATTAAGGTACTTAATTGTATCCTAATTGATGGATTAGTGATTAAATTATTATGAAATTTTTAAGTAAGATGCTATGTTTAGCATGCTTCACTATATTTCCTATAGGTCATTTAGTGAGATATATGCAAATGAGTTTCGCTATATTCCCTGTGGGAAGTTTAGCGTTTCATGATTTGAGAACATGATATAGCTCCTGTGGAACATTTAGCAATAATACCATAACTACTTTGTAGCGTCTAGTGAACTACAATATATTCCCTTTAGGACATCTAATGATAATGGATTTTGTTATATTCCCTATGAGACATTTAACGAAATATATGTAATGATTCTTACTATATTCCCTATGGGATGTTTAGCATTTAATGATTTGAGAACATGATATAGCTCCTATGGAACATCTAGCAATAATACCATAACTACTGTGTAGTTTCTGATGAACTGCACTATATTCCATATTGATGATGATGCAACCCTTTCATTGCTCATTGATGATGCTGTAATCCATAATTGCTCGCGATTACCTGTAATCCTTTTGTTACTCACTAATTGATGCTGCAATCCATAATTGCTCGCGATTAGCTTTAACCCTTTCATTGCTCACTGATGATGCTGTAATCTATAATTGCTTGCTAATTAGCTGCAACCCTTTCATTGCTCACTAATAATATTGTAGTCCATAACTGTGTGTGATTAGTTGCAACCATTTCATTGCTCATTGATTAATGCTACAATCTATAATTGCTCGCGATTAGCTGCAACTATTTCATTGCTCACTGATGATGCTACAATCCATAATTGCTTGCTGATTAACTATAACCCTTTCATTGCTTACTGATGATGCTATAGTCCATAATTGCTCGTGATTATCTACAACCCTTTTGTTGCTCACTGATGATGTTGCAATCTATAATTGCTCATGATTAGCTGCAACCCTTTCATTGCTCACTGATGACGCTATAGTCTATAACTGCTTAACCCTTCCATTGCTCGCCTATGATGCTATAGTCCATAACTGCTCACGATTAGTTACAACCCTTACATTGCTCACCATTGATGCTACAATCCATAACTGCTCACAAATTAATTACAAACCTTTCATTGCTCACCTTTGATAATGCTACAGTCCATAACTTCTCACTAATTTTAATTAATTACAACCCTCTCGTTACTCGCCTCTGATGTTGCAATCCATAATTGCTCATGATTTTTATCTTTGGTTATTTGAGTTGATTTCTTTGAGTTCTTTATGATGAATGATTAGCATTTTTGCTGACTAACTTTGAATTTTGCTATATTGATTGATTAGTATTCCTCTACTAACTAATTTTAATTTCGATGTGTTAACCGACTCTGCAAGTTAGATGCACTTCCTTCTAGATTTGCAATTCCTATAGACTTGTTGGAGTTATTTTCAATCATGATGAATGTACAAAAATACATTATAATATTGAAAATTTATGAGAAAATTCATTACTCTTTCATGAGATAGCGTGCACTCAACAATTCTCACTATTTTTAATTTTCATGACTATTATTTATTTGCCATTAACCATCTTATGCTGAGAGCATATCTTTTACCAAGTGAAGAGCTTACTTTCACACTTAATTTTAGGTAGAATTTGCTAAACAAAACTCATGGAATTTAAGCATAAAAGATCAAATTCTGAGTATCAAAACAATCTTTGAGTTATTTTTGTGCTTTCTTTCCTTATCCGATTATTCTCTCACCTTTCTTATATTACTCAATATGGATACCATTAAAAAGGTCCTTTGGATACTCATACTCGTATAGAGCATTGGAGTAAATAGAGTAATTTTTAGCATGATCCTTTTTTAGTATTCCCCCACCTTTCTTGTATTACTCACCGTGGATACCGCTAGAGGTTCACATTAATACTTTTACTCATTTCTAAGCATTGGAGTAAATTATTCTTGCTCTTATTTTAATTCTCCTCGTAGTATTCCCCTACCTTTCTCATATTACTCAGCATGGATACCGCTAAAAGATTTTTTACTCATACTCATTTTTTAGTATTGGAGTAGATTATATGCACGATTTATCATTTGAAAGACAAATGATACTCTAAAATTCAAGCCATTTATGCTTTAAGTCTACATATTTTCTCTTTGCTTTTTCTTCCCCTTGTTTAAGTGTAAAATAAACATTAGATTGATTAGAGTTTATAAACTCTCAACATAAAACTGCTAACTAATCATCTGAATTCAACAAGGCTAATAAAAAAGAGCCATTATGATCAAAGGCCAATATATAGGCTTTTCGCACATAATCTCATTAGGTGGATGAATTTATTTTCAATTTGTGAATTTTATGGTTGAGATGGTACTTTATTATAGATCTAAGGAAATAGAGTTTTGTTATTTTCCTTTTATTATCTTGTTGAATGTTTGGCATTTGCTATTGATGTATCGATTCCTTTCCTTTTCTTCATTCTCTTTTGTTTTTCCTTGCATAAAATACTATAAGTTATTATAGTCTATTTGCAAGTGAAGAAATTTTGTCAAAATGCAATATTATTCTTTTTGCATTCTTCCTTTTTTATTGTGATGATGATGTCTCTAATCACAAAGGTCATGATACTCCACCATTAAAGTTATGGTTTTGGGCTTCATTTGTATTTTCACCATTCCATTAATGCTATGGTAAAGGGCTTCATTCCTCTTCTTGATATCTCCTACAAAAAAGGATCAGGAGTTGGAGATCTTATTTCATGATCAAATAATTTTCTAGAGTGCATTCATTTTAAGTTTTGAGTGCATTATTCCTTTTTGTAGGGTCGAAAAATGTATTGTTGACAAGTTGGACCTTTTAATCATCATATTCCATACTCTACATTAGTTTAACTGTGATAGAGAGATATTCCAAATGGTGCTCCAAATGAGACTATGGAGATAAATGTTGAATTTGAGGAGCTTGAGTGTCCTATCTAGCCTCTTGAGGTCATCAGGATGATGCTTTTGCAAGGATCATTGTTGGTGGTATTCCCTTATTGGATGGGCCAATAATTTATGAAGCTTTTAAGGTTTAAAGTCCGGTTGACCATTAAGTTCACCTTGATAGTGTTACTCTTCCCATTTTACTTCTTCAGATGCTTCATATTTGAATACTGTGACTACTTTCTTGCACTTTTACAATACTAATTTTAAATGTTAGTAGTAGAGTATTTGTATAATCTTATCTAGGCTCAAAGACTTTATTATGCAAAGTAAGTATTTCATAATAAATGTATGCAAGTGTATGCATGTCATGTATGATATGCATGATCCTAATAGGTCTCCTATTTAGAATAAAGCTATGTTGCAACTTAAAGTGTGAGAATAAGGTGCCTCATCAACAACTTATAGGTTGGAGCATTGAATGCTTCGTTGGTGGTACTTTTGATGTTAGAACTTCTTATTTAACTTATCCAACAAATGATCAGGTGGTGCTATATTGATGAATTATTAGTTATTGCTTATGATTTACTTCTTTTTACCCCTAGAACTCTTATAATGTAGTATTATATCTTTACTCTTTGAATGCGGACTTATTATTTTGTAATTTGCCCCTAGAGCTACATTTTGCCACTAATTTCATTCTGGATTCATTCACACTATTCTAGTAGTCTTTTCTTTTCATGTGCAATAGACCTAGTTCGTTCACTACTGTTATTGCTCATTTGACTTATTGACCCTATTAGTTATAAGCTTATGCATTGAAGATGTAGAGGAGTGGGTGAACTAACTGAAGCGAGTTCTTGCTAATGAAATTAGTTGGACTTACTCTTCAAAGAACTCTTGAGCTGAACATAAGGCTTGATGCTAGTGCAATGATTAATGATGGTTATAAAGTATGTGCTGCAATGCAAGTTATTGAGCCATCTGAATTCCTAAGGTACAATGGGACACTAAGCTTATAGACAAAATCATAAAGGGGTGGCAAAAAAGAAAACATTACTAAAATATGATCTCATATCTTGGATTTAGTTTTCATTATGTATTGTATTTCCATTCACATATTTATGTAGTAAGATAAAAATGAATAAGCAATATTTGAACAAAAATTTCATATTCAATTTTACTTATTCATTAGGGCATAAATGAGAACATTTCTTACATAATATGTTACAACTCCTATTATCAGTTAGTCCTAAATTTTTTCTCTCTAATTTTTACTTCACTGTTCTTTTTTCTTTTTCTCTCTCCTTTTTTTTTCTCTTTTTTCTTTTTCATTCTTTTTATTTTTCCTTAAATTTCCTATATTTAGAAGTTACATCATGTGATATATGGATGTTCTTTGAATTTGCATTTGTGCCCATGCTGAATGAATCTAATTAAATTGAATTTATGTTAAACATGCATATGTGATCACTATTATAATGCACAGTACGATTATGATGTACATTATATAAGTAAGCATTATCAGAATTCATATCATTGATCACTAAAACAAAACAAGTTCTAAAGAAACTAAATTTTTATTTAAAGAAGATAATAAGAAAATTTATTTCCTATTCTAGATGCTAAGGATGTTGGGTCTCAAGGTGGTTGTCCTTCAGGTGGCTGACATAACAACTATTCTTGTATCTTCTTGCCAACTATCTTTATAACTTCATCCTTTCGTACCTCAAATGTTCATTTTTCTTTCTTTTCTAGCAGCTTCTCATCATCAAACTCATCACCCCATCTTATAGGCATAATCGACTCGAAGGGTATGTCAAAAGAAGGTGGTTTAGTGTAAAACACCTTATAGTTGAATTTGCCTGAAGGCGAACCCAATATGCCTTATGCTCTTTCCATGTCGTTATGGCATTAAGAGATTTCTCATTGATTTTAAGGTGTAGGTCCTCAAAGGAGCTTAGCACTTCTTCCTCACTAACTCTTAAGTTAATCATCATGGTAGCTGGGGGTGGTACATTTTGGTAGTTTAGGAAATGATTATTTCTGGTGCTTGCATTTTTGGGGTATGTGTTCATTTCAGAGTCTATAAGGTTTTGGATTTCATGTTTGATGCGGATACAATTATTACTGGAGTGTTGAAGGTTTTGACAGAATTTGTGGTGCTTGTTTGGGTTATAGCTTGAGACATTTGAGTTTTGTGGGTTTGGATTAGGTAAAGGTTGAAGTAAGCCTTTTTGTATTAGGCACTCTAGGACTTTTGACAAATGTTGGTTAAAATTGGAGAATCTCTTGAGTTGTTGAATATCATGGACTCCTATAACTTGACTAGGATTTCCTTATTGTATGCCGCCAGTTGGGTAGTTCCTTGCTCCGGCACTTTTAGCACTCTTTTTCTCATTTTCAATCTCTTCGACTTAGAAACCGTCATCATACAGGTCTATAAATGTTTTAGGATTCATCATTTGCAATCTCTCAACCAAATTAGGTGACGTATTATAAACCATCATCCCAACCTGATCTTTCTCAACCAACTTGTTTTTCATTAATCTTACTTTGTTCATAAATCTGGTCAAGAAATCATAAAAGGATTCGTTTGATTTTGTCTTAGTCAGATCTAAATCCCTAATAGACACTTACAATCTAGTCTTATAATTATACTATTTCAAA
Source organism: Mallotus nudiflorus (assembly GCA_947683625.1). NCBI lineage: Eukaryota > Viridiplantae > Streptophyta > Magnoliopsida > Malpighiales > Euphorbiaceae > Mallotus > Mallotus nudiflorus. The sequence goes on from CANTUR010000142.1 coordinate 2,899,008, forward strand.
AAAGTAGTACACAGTTCTTTCCAGTCAGCCCTGACAGACTTTTTTAACCCATGATACCAGTCTACAGTCATTCCCTTTAAAGACAATACAAATAACCTAGTGATCACTGCTAATAGGGCCTTAATAGTGCTCATAGTTATTATGTACTAATTGAGATGAATCCTAGGATCTCCAGTTCCATCAAACTTCTGTAGCTGAGGCATTTTGAACTTCTTAAGTAGCTTATTACCCTCAGTGAGCAACATATCATCAAATTCAAATGAATATCCCATGCCTCGTCCTTTAATCAGCTCTTCCATCTTTGAAATTTTCTGGGTCATTACTTACATCTGCTTAGACCCATGGTCTTGTACCAGTTTAAGTGATTCTCTCTTTACCTTGTCTATCATGTAGTTCTTAACATCCTCAAGCTTCACATCAACAACAAGTGGGTTTCTAGCAACAGGTTTCCCCCTAACATTATTGGCAGTAGGTGGAGCATCTACAACAAGTGGGATAGATGTAGCAATAGGTGGTTGATCAATTGCAAGTAGTGGTATGACAACAACAGTAGGTTACATAAGTCTAGATAAAGCCTGTCTCAATTCATTTTGCATCATAGCCCTCATGTCATCCATCAAAGCTCCCTTGATGTCTTTTAAGGTCCAGTTCTCTCCTAGTTGTTATTCCATTTCTATATGCTCAACTGGAGTTAGTTCAGCTTCCAAGTTAAGCAGATTAGTAGGACTCTTCTCCACTCTATGAAGGATCTCTTTTGCTATGGCTTTAGGACTTAAATATATTCTTCTTAGTCTGCCACCTTTCCATCCCTAAATATGAGAAGACTTAGATGAATCTATAATGGCTGCAAAACAAAGTGTTAGTATGATGGATGAAATGCATGTATGCATAATGCTTGTGCTATGCAACAAGTAGCAAATAGCAAGTATCAATCAAGTGTACAACATTAATCCTTCTAACCTTATTCCTTCCACACACGTGTTTAATGGTGAGCCTCTTTTCCAAGGATTTTTAGTCTTGGCCTTAATATCAACAGCGGATATCAAGAACTGATGCAGATGCCAAATCTCTTTTAAAGCAATAAAAGCATGGAAATAGTATTTTTAGGTATAAAGGTTTAGCCCAATCTTTATTAGCCTATATGGGCTCTTTAAAGTATGGGCTTGGGCTTTTATAGATAGAAAATACCTCATGGAAACATACATAAGCAATTTGGGTATTTCTAAGGGAAGTAACTAAGTCATTATATATGGTTAGGGTCTGGTGAAAAGATAAGGTTCCCTTAGCAAGATGTCCTCCTTTAAGACTTAAGTTACAAGCCAAGGTCAGAGGGGCCCAACATCCTTTGCAAACTCGAGAGAAGACTACCCCCCTTGAGGACTTAGGTTACATACTCTAGTCAAATGAGCCCAGTAATCTCTCTTGAACCGAGTTAAGGCTAAAAGTGATGGTTAGCCAATTTATAACTCCATGAAGCTAGTGGAATCATGGAATCATAAACCAACTCCATTGCTTTCATAGGGACATGCAGAATGAACGCAATAATAAAATAATAATTAATAAAATAATTCTAAAGAACATAAATCGAATCAGTATCACTTATCCCTAATGGAGTTGCCATTGTAGACGACGGGATTTAGTGCGTGCCCAAAATTTTAATAACTATGACATTGTTTGGACTTAGGGCCCTAGGGAACACACTACTATGTCACAAAGATATGACATGGAGATGAGGAGTCACCACCTAGGGTAATAACTGGGACAAATAAAAAATGGTGGTACTCGATTCTCTAAAAGAAAGTTAGCACCATAACTATTGATTCTAAATATGGAATACTAACTTTTTTTAGTTTTGTGTTCATTTAGAATTATTTTATGCATTATTATCTTATTCTCTATTTATATATAATTTTATTAAAACCTAATTAAACATCCATCTAGCCCTAAAGCAAATTAGTCATAAAATTGCATGTAAAAAATGCATACAAAGTGCATCGTCCCTAGGACTAAACTATGTTAATTTTATTTTAAAGTTTAGCTAATTCTACAGTTTAATTTACAAGTGAAATAGACTAAAGGTGGTCCTACATGTCAATAAATGAGCCTAAATCTATTTATTTTAATTTAACTAAAGAAATGGGTCTATAGTTTACAAATTTTAAAGAAAGGAATTAATTAATGGGCCTAATCTTGATTTTTTTTTTAAAAAAAAAGGGCCTAAGTCTATTTGTTTTAAAAGATATGGGATTGATGAGCTGAGCTAAATCTAAATTAATTTTATTAACTAAAAAATGGGTCTAAGTCTAAATTAACCTAAATGGGCCTAAATTGATTTTAAAATTAATTAAACCTAAAAATTTAATTAAAAGTTTGTTTATTAAATGGTTTAGAACCTAACGTGACCTTGGGGCTCAAAATGCACAAAAAATCAACAAACAACCCCAAAAACATAAAACAATCAAATAAAAAAGATCAAACATGAAATTAAATTATTTCTTCTAAAAAAATCTAATTTTAATTAACATGCAACCTAAATTAATCTATTTCCTCCATTGATTTTAATTTAGGATTTACCAAATTGAACTTAATTTACTAATTAATTTTTTAAGAACAAGAGAAAGCTAGAGTTTTCATTATTCCCATTGTTAGGGCTATTACAAAATCTACCAAAAATAATAAAGAAAATAAAATTAAAATTACAACCTTTGAGAACATAAATTAAACAAATTGAAAACCTAAAAAAATAATAAAATAAACCAAATAGATCAAGATAAAAATTAAATTGGGATCTTTGACTTTTGGCTTTTATTCATGGATTCTCCATGGGTTTCTTTGGTTCAATCATGTATTCATCACTAAAAACATGAAACACAAAGAATAAAAAAAAAGAAAATGAGATTATAATTACTGAACAAATAATGGAAATTAAACAAAAAACACATAAATAATAAAATAATAAAAAATAAAATGATATAAAAGAAAAAAATTAATAAAAAAAAGGAGTAGAAGAGTAATGTTATGCAGATGTTGTTTGAATGCCTCTTAGAATGAGATTTCACCATTTTAAGAAAATTAACTTTCTATTTTCTTGATTTCTGGACTTTGAAAAGAACCTTTTTTTTTTAAAAAAAAAAGAAAGGTTTTTTTGAAACCTATAGTAGAAGATTAGGTATTTTCTTTCCCATTGTGTTTTTTCAATCTACCTTTTTTTTGTAGTAGCTAATTAGGTTTTTTTTCTCTCCCTTTTTACATTGTCCCCCTCTCTCTACCAATCTTTTCTCTTTATATCTCATTCCTAAGCTAACCACTTATGTGATGACAGGAGTTACATGATCACAGTAGCTCTGATCCTTTTTCTCCCAAAAATAAATAGGATAAGAATTTTCATTAAAAAAAAATTATATACATAAGAGACTCGTACTAGACCGAACCCTATTCAAATCAATTTATTTATTAAAATAAATTAAATTTGGATCAATCATAGTAAAAAAAAAAAAAACTTTTACTAAAAAAATTTAGCACCTCAGCATTAAAAAATGTCGATTGGCATTGTGTAATGCCAATCGACATTGTGTAATGCTAATGGGCATCACATAATGCCTATTGGCACTATGCACATTTTCAAATATGCCCCTACAAAATTCAATTTTTTATAACTAAACCAAAAAAATGTTACAATTTAATCCTTGAAATTGTGAAACTTAACACTAGAGGTCAATTTTTTTTATTAAATTATCATCATAGAGGCTTTCATCACATTCATGCACAATTATATGCCGAAATTGGGTGCTTACTGCTGCAGTAGTAGTATTCAAGTGATTTAGTGTTTAACATTGTTTTATAACTAAGATTTGTGTTTGAAGAGTTATTTATGTTATATTTTAATAAATGTTATGAGAATTCCTTTAATATTATTTTAAGTTTTAAATTCTTTGATACTCTTATATTATATTTTTACATTTTTTTTATTTTTAAGGCTTGCTACTGGTTTAAATTTATAATAATTTTAGTTTCCTAGTGCCAGTCATGGCTCTCTGGTTGGGTCGTGACACTTAAACTCTAGAAAATAAAAGAAGAGAGATCCTATTCTAACATACAAACCAACTCTTAAATAAGTTACTGAATATAGGAATGTAGATGAGAATATGAGTGCTGAAATGAATGCTAAATTATAAAAATTTAGTCATGAGGGCAGGGTCCTAATCGTGACATATGAAAATATAGTCATTGTTATTGTAGGTGACCATTGTACCTAGAAAAGAGCCTGGGTAATGAGGTTCTCACAATTGTAAGGGCAAACCATAAGCTGCTTAGACGCTTTTGCTCATTGAGACACCTAATGGTAATGGCCTGGATTAGCTCACAATTGGCCCTCATGACCTCTTTATGACCACCTCACAATTGTAAGGGCTGATCATGAGGGTCTTGATGCCTTTTGCTATTTGAAGTTGTATTAATCCTTCAACTCATGAGCAAAGCTCCTAATCATGAGCCTTGCTCATAAGCACAACCTTGTAGCCTTATTTTGAGTATTTTTTATGCCTTTGATGATATGTATTGATCTTGAACAATGATGCATCTCATGTTTAGTATTTTAATAGGCTAAGGAGTTGAATCACTTCACTTTGATCTTATAAAATCAATTAGTCCTAAAAACACACTTAATAAAACACATTAAATTAATCAAATTATTTGTTAAAGTCAAAACTTTAGAGATTGAATAAGCCTAAAGTCAATAGAGATCAAGAGGCTGCAAAGTAGTATTACTAGATAGCTACTAAAAAATAACTTGAAGCTTTCCTACTAAACTCATTGGAGATTAAGGAGCAAGGTAAAAATCCTAAAACTATTAATGAGGTCTAAGAATTTAAATTGAAAAGTGGAAAATTAATAAAGATAAGGGGAGAATTAGATGATGAGATTCTTCAAAATATAAGCTTAATTCTCATTAAACATTCAGAAACTTTCACTTCCAAGGCATATGAGATCATTGGCATAAGTCTTAAAATTAGATGGTGTCTCAATATTGATCCTAAACCTAAGTAGGTGGTAAAGAGAAAGAGGAAATTTGCCTAAAAAAGATAAAATGTCAAAGTTAATGAAACTCAGATACTCTTAGATGCCAGGTTCATCAAGGAGGTTACTTATCCTAAGTGGGTGGCAAATGTGGTTTTAGTAAAAAAAAACCCAATGGCAAGTACCATATGTGCATGGATTATACTTATTTGAATAAAGCATGCCTAAAGGACAATTATTTACTTTCAACTATAGATCAACTTGTAGAATCAATAGTTGGCCTTGGCTTGCATAGCTTTATGGATGCAGCATAGGGATATCACTAAATCCTAATGAAAAAAGAAGATCAAGAGAAAATATCTTTCATCACGCATGAGGGATTGTATTACTACATAGTCATGCCTTTCAATTTGAAGAATGGTATAACAACTTAGCAAAAGTTAATGAATAATTTATTCAAAGATCAAATAGGAAAAATTTTGGAGGTGTAAGTTGATGACATAATCGTCAAAAGTTAGTTGATTGAAGATTATTCTGCGGATCTTGAATAAATTCTTCAAACTCTTCATAGGTTCCAAGTCATACTTAATCAAAACAAGTGTATCTTTGGTGTAAAGGTAGGAAAATATTTAGGATTTATGATCTCCCAAAAGGGAATAGAGGCAAACCTAGAGAAAATAGAGGCTATCTTGAACATAAAGGTGAAGGCATTATCCATACTAAATGAACTTCAAAATTTGAATGGTAAGATCACTGCACTTGGAAGATTCATCTCTTGCTTAGCTTGATGATGCATTCCACTCTTCCAAGCATTGAAAAGTCCTAAGAAGTTTAAGTGGAATCAAGAATATCATGAGGCCTTTAAAGAAGGAAAAACATTTTTGACCTGTACTCCTTTTCTTAATAGACTTACCCTAGAGGAAGTGCTATACTTGTATTTATCAGCTGGTCATGAATTAATTTCCTTAATCTTGATCAAAGAAGATCAAGATGAATAAATTAATGTCTACTACATTAGCAAAATATTCAAGGGTACAGAAATTTGGTACCCAAAGCTTCACAAGCTCATTATAATAATGGTAAGTACAACATGGAAGCTCAGACATTACTTTCAAGCTCATTCTATTATTATCAAAACTAACTATCCTCTAAGGAAAGTACTTCAAAGACTAGAAACATCTGGTAGACTAGTACAATAGTTAGTTTAACTTAATGAATTTAAAATAACTTATGAGCCAAAACAGTAGATAAAGGCTCAGGTGCTAAGTGATTTCATTCAAGAAATGACAATCAATGTTAATCCAAACATTATTTATCCAAAATGAAGATTGTTCATTGATAGAGCCTCTAGAGCTCAAGGATCTAATGCACACATAATCTTATTTTAACTAAGGAAGATCAAAATCCATTACATGATTTAAATAACTTATAATGCAACTAATAATATTATTGAGTATAAAGTGCTAATAATTGGACTAAAATTTGTAGTTAAGGTAAGGGCCAAGCATCTGAAAATTTATTATGACTCCCAATTATTGGTTAAACAATTCAAAGAGGTATTTCACACTAAGGATTCAGGCTTGATGAAATATGCTAAAAAAGCCAACTAACTTTTAAAAAAGTTATAATAAAAAGGGGGAAGATGAGAGATACTTCAGTTACCTAGAGACTGAAACCCATAAGCTGACACGTTGGTAAAGTTAGCAACTGAAAACAATCAAATATTCTAAAATCTCCATTTGACATAAGAGATGGCTCAACTAAACACATAAAAGGTTAAACTTCTGAGCATCGGGGAAGCTGCAGAATGAACAAAGTTTATAATTCAGTATCTGAAGGATAGAATTGTACCAGTTGATAAAATCCAAGCTTGGAAGCTCTGTTTGAAAGCAACATATTACTTAATGCATAAAAGGAACTTATACAAAAGGTCTCTTATACACCCTTGGACTAAATGCATTTCTTAAAGAAAGGAAATTATATCCTCATAGAGATACATGAAGGAATTTATGGCACTCATGAAAGCTAAGATTCTTTAGTCTAAAAGATGTTAATCCAATGATATTATTAGCTATACATGTTAAAGGATGCTCTACAACTAGTTCATAGTTGTAAAAAATGCCAACAACATGCTAGACTTACACATCAGTCCGCTAAACCTCAACATCCTATTGGTAACCCTTAGCCCTTTACTATTTAGGGAATGGACATTCTTGGACCTTTCCTAATCTTAACATCCCAAAAGAAGTTCTTCATAGTCACCACTGATCATTTTACTAAGTGGATGGAAGTGAAAGTTATGCCCACAATCATTGAAGATTAAATTAAGAATTGATTCTAGAAGTCATCTATAGATTTAGAATTCCATATACCTTTATATCAAAGAACAAGAAGTAGTTCAATAATGACAAATATAAGGAATTTGCTTTGGATTGAAGCAAGTTTAGATGGACTTCTACTGCCCATCCTCAAATAAATTGATAGACATAAGTGACCAATAGGACAATTATGTTAATGATATACACTATGTCAATCATGTATAACCATGTTTTGACTTTATCATTTTATTTAATAAAGAGGCATTTTTCATTATCTTTTTGTGTTATGATAATTAGTTGAATATTCAATTCTTACTAAGGTCATCAAGTATGTGACTTAATAGTAAAACCTTTAGATTAAATATGAGTTCTATTCAAATTATTTCTAGTCATAATAATGTATTATGGCTAGTATGGTATTGATTGATGATTATGATTTACTAATCATGAATATGAGACATTAAGTCAACTTATAGGTACTTATTTAAGAAATAAAGTGTTGGATTGACCCATCATGAGAATACTATATAAATAATTCTCATAAATAATTCTCATCACAATAATATTGGCTTAGTCCTCTGACCTTGAAATCATTATGGATTTCTACATAACTATTTTATATTTGACATAATCTTACATTATCCTTTAACTGGATGATAAAATAGGTTGTTGTTGAGTATAAAATGAGTTATGTGAGTGATTGAGAAGGAATTTGTCCCTCATTTGATATTAGTAATATATATATATATGGGCCTCTTGATAAGATAGACTGAGGAAAATGCATGGTCATGCTAAATTAAATTGATAAAGAGTTATCATTCTCAGTCTACTTGGAATCAAGAAATTATATTATTGAATTCCATAAGGATGACATAATCTATACCTTATATTCTATCAAGATATCATGTGACAAATGGACTAGAATATTCACTATATATTAGGTTATGTCAGATTATTGACTTCACATGACTTGGGTAGTCATAATGTCTTGTTAGAGGCTACTTATGACTTGTAGACCTAAATAGAGATTTAAGGCCTATTGTCAATGTTAAGTGAACCTACAGGAAAATGAATATGGGTTTAACAAGCCCAAATAAACTCTATGGAAATAAATAAATAAATAAAATATTTAGTTATTTAAGGTAAAAGTTATCTTAAATAAATAGAATATTATTTCTGATTTAATTTTAAATGAAATCAGAATAAGAAAAAGTGAGAAATTACCAAAAGGTTGTTTGGTAAGTGAAACCCTAATTTAAATGTCTATAAATATGTTATATTCTCTAGGGTTTTACACTCTCATTATTCTACCACCAACTTTATTTTCTCTTTTTTAAAAAACAAAACACAAAGTTCTTTTTAATTCTTGATTTGTGAGAAATCAAGAGAAGGTGTTAGCACATAAATATTCATTTTCAAAATCAAAAGCTACTCATGTGGACACTTGTGGAGGACAGACTCTTTTGGAGATGTCTCAAATCCAAACTACTAAATTAAAAGCTCGAGGCAAGGTGTCACTGAAGTGAACCTCCTCTCTTCCTTCCAGATTTTTTACCTTTTATGTGTTTATGGTAAGAAAACGAAAACCCTAGATTTATTCAATTAATCAAATTACTTGGATCCGAGTTCGGGTTTGTGATTTAAATTTTATTTTTTTGCTACGTATAGAATCTCAAAACCTAACACATTATGCATGGAATAAAGAAGAGACTTGAAGAAAAAAAAAAGAAGGTGGTTAATAAACTGAATAATGTAATCTAGGTAAACTAAACAACATAAAGAAGCTCTACTAACAAAACTCCCTTTTAATTAATTGATTAGATGGATGAAATCATTTTAGTAGAAATTGGATCACCTACTTATAGGGTTTTTGAAGAAATCAAGTCAAATGATAATGACTTTAATGCCTGAATATTTCTTGACATGTTCGAGGAATAAAGAGAACAAGCATTTGCAATAACTAAAGCTCAGTGCCAGAAAGTGGTTGAGTATTATAATAAGAGAGTCCGAGTAAAGACGTTCATGCTTAAAGATCTAGTAATGCAAAGACTAGACATTGGAAAAGGAAACTCATGAACTGGGAAGCTCATACCTAACTAGGAAGGGCCATATTAGATAGTTCAAAATACTAAAAATGAGCATACAAGATAAAAGATGTTCGAGGAAAAGAATTTCCATACTTTTAGAATATGGATAGTCTTAGAAAGTATTATCAATGATTTGTTAGAGCCATCTAAAATATTTAAGTTATTATTTATTCATGTATGCAAGTCATTAAGACTTTATTAGTCATCAACTTATTATTTAATCTTTAATTCAAATTATTCAAATTCCATTATCTTTTAAATCGTTCGAGTTATCCTAATGCTCAATGAATAAAAAGCATAGTATCCTTCCATTTCATTTATCAAAATAAAAGAACATTATTATTTACATTTCAAGCCCCAATCTCAGTAGGGTCAACTATAAATTTAAAAGGGACAACCTTAGTCCCAGTAAGGGCAACCTCATATATAGTTTTGTGGGGTCACTGGTGGCCTCTAAACCCTTTATTTATTTAAAAGTAGATCATATTGGATCACTAGCCTTAGTAGCTAAGCTTTCCAAGTCATTGTAAGATATATTATCAAGCTTAATGAAATCTAGTTCTAAATATTGAGCAAGAAGAATCCTCTAACATTCTAACTTAAACACTTTGAAGAACCACTTCATCATCCTTTGCTAGTTCTTTTTATCATTTTGCTGAGCATTCTTCTCCTCAGCCAACTCTTTTAAAAGAGGTCCTAGTTTAGCATCTAGATGATTAATTCAAGAAGTGAGATGAGTATATGAATTCTTAAGCTCATTGATCTTCTACTAGCACTTTTTAGCTTTAGATTCAGCTACAACTTGCTTGGTCTAGCAAAGCTCAAGAAATTCCTTTACCTTATTTAGCCTGCCTTTCTACTCTAAGGCAATAGGGCTTAGCTTCTCCTCTTTCAAGTTGTACTCACTTATTAGCTAGTATTGAACATCTTTGGCTAATAGTAACCCTTAAATATTCTGCAAAAAAAGAAGTCAAATCTTAGACAATAAGAAATAATATAAGTACTAAATTCAAAATGTGTCATACAACTCTTCCTTATTTACCTCCCTCTATCTATTAATATCCATCCTAAAATGCAGAGAATCAGAACACTAGCCCCTAACTTGAGGATTATATATGGTTGGAGGAGTAAATTTAAATTCGATCCACCCCTTCATATCTGGGCATCCATGTATCTTGGGATGTTTAATAAAAAGTCCACTCCCTTTAATAAACTCTTCTTCATCTCTTTCAGAAGCCTAGGAGCATTTCTTAGAAGTCTTAATGACCTCCTTTTGGGAGAGATCTGCCATTGGATCTATAGGCAGCTCAGTTTAAGCATTAGTTTTAGCATTTAGAACTTCCTTCTCACGAAAATGATGCTTGATCACTTATACCTCTTCTTGCTTGTCATTTAAAAGTCTGGCCACAAAATTAAAAAAAACTCAACCATCTACAAATAAAAAAAAGGAAGTCAGGAAATTCATTAAGTAAATTAAAATTACCTTCTTCAACATTATTGTTTAGATATTGCCTCTGACAGTAAAGTCAAAAAAAGTTCTCGACAAAAGGGTTTTCAATCAAACTTTGAGCATGAAATTCAATCATCATGTCGATATCTTTGTTCAAAAGCTGAGAAGGATGATTCAATTAGTGACACTGCTCTACCTAATTACTCTTAACATCTAAGAAATCTGTCAAATGCTCAATCAGAAAAAAATTTATGTCTCTAAGCTTTATTCAAGTCTGAAAGTTTCACAAAGACATTGTGATTCGATACAGCTGATAGAGAGAAGGTTCTCTCCTTTTTCTTTTTAGTTAAACTATACATATATTGAAATATATCTAAATTTAGCTCCTTGTCCTTTATATGTACAAGCTTGGAAAATCCAATTAAAATTAGGTAGCTATGTAGTTTACCCACAGTTATGTTATACCTATTCAAGAATGCTTTCATAAAAGGGTCTATAGGGAACCTCAGTCAACCCTTCATTTGATCAATATAGGTTACTATTTTTTCTAAACCTAAGATTATATCATGAGCCTTAAAATCCCCACTTATTGTATACAAGACATAATTGGTAGGAATGTTAAACTTCCTCCTCTATAGTCTTAACGTATTGTCATCTACCTAAATTCAAAAAAAGATAAACTCGCACTCTCTCAAGTGGCTATTGCAATAATCAACATAAGGTAAAAGGTGAAATCAAATAGAGAAGATAAAGCTCACCTCGGTGAATAGGTAAAGGGAGAAAGAAAATGATGGTAGGCGATGAGAAAGAAAAAGCACAAGAGAATAAGCAAGAAAGAAAAACTAGAACAACAAATGATAAAAATGCAAAATAAGAAAATGACTCTAACTTCTCCACCCTTTAATTTATAGAATAATGGAGATTCTTCAAGGACATCTTATGCCCTTAATCAATAATAAACCAAACACAAATATCAAGGGCATTTTTATTAAAATGATGGATCATTAATAACCCAATACTGAAACAGTTACCAAAGCAAAGCCTTTTTAACTAACATGACCTTCTAGCTTTCTAATGTTGTACAAAATTTAAAATTCAAAATTGGCATATCAAGCGTTACTCTAACACGTTTTGGAAAATGTTTCATCAAGTGACTATCAAACTCAGTATGTACACTGAGCAAAAAATGCAAGGTATTAAATTTTCTTCCTTTGCATATGATTTGTTTTTTTGTACATTCATAGGGTAAATGTTCAATAAGACAGGAAAACTTTAAATCATTCGTGGTTGAAACTAGCCACTGTAAATGGACTTATATGAGATTATACATTCTTGGGGTAGATGTTTGGTAAGTGACATGAGAAATCCACAAGTGTATGTAGTCGGTTCAAGTAGTAAAATAAAGTATCAATCCCATATAGATTGCAAATTAAGTATTAAATTACTAAAAGTGTTTATTTGTTTAAACACTGAATTTTAGTTTGAAAATTAAATAAAAGTAAATAAAATAAATTTAATTAAAACTTAACAATCAAATTAAAGGTTAGGGTTCTTATTATCATTTCAACCTTTTTCTACAAGTTAATTAAACATCTGAGTCTTTAACTAATCTTAATTCAATGTGAAAGCATCTTTAAAACCATAGATTTTCCTCTCAAATAAATCTATAATTATTTGAGTAGAATTAACACATAGTTTACTAGCTCTCACTAACTAAATGTTTCTTAAACCCAATTTTAAGTCCAGCTTTTTAATCAATATTAGTCACTTAAATGTCTCTCAACTAATTAAGTAACTAATAAGTTATTGTTTTAATCTAGTAGAAACTATCTCTGAATTAAGTTCTAAAGTATAAATTCAATCTAAAGGTGATCAAACCTAAGATGACATTAAGTTCAACAACAACCAAAGAATTAAGATTAAAGACTTAGATTTTAATTCAAAAAAAATTACATGGTTGAAATGAAATAAGAACCCTAAAAATATGCTTAGTTATTCATGTTAAGAGGAAAAGAAGAAGATGAAGTAGAGAAGAAATAACCAATCATTATTAATTAAAAGAAAATAATAACCAAAGAGTTTAAATAAGAAAACCCCTTTTAATGCTTCAAACAGCTGTAATAGTAGGTCTTATTCCTTCAAAACTTCAAAACTAATTTTCTACTTAACATGAACAAGAACTTGAATGAAAATTAACATTAATTCTTTAAAGTAAACATTTAAAAAAGACTAAGTGTAGCTTCCTTTTGCTCTTATGAAGGCCTCCTATTTATAGCCTCCAGCCTCCAACAACTTTGAGGTTTATTACAATTCAAATCCCATAAAATCCCCTTAAATCATCATCTCAAAATTTGAATTTAAGAAGTTTTTACAAAAACTTGCACAATTGTGCACACCCAAGCATACAACTGTGTCGTAGGGTGTGTCAGCTTTCTAACACTCAGGCACAGCTGTGCACACCTAGGCAAACAGTTGTGTTAGAACAAGCTACTTTCAAAACTCCACTTTTCTTCAAGATTTTGACTTGTTGTAAACTCCAAATCCTATCTTTGACTTGTTCAAATCTTTCAACTTCTTTCATGCATCCTTATTTCAAAAATTAAATAAAGATTAACTATATAAACTTAAAAACAAATAAATTAACAAAAATCCTAACAACTAAACAAAATTAACAAAAATAAATAAAAGATCTAAAAATTAACTAAATTAATTAACAATGCAACTAATTAGATTTTATTCCTATAGAAAAGAGTGTTCAAAATACAATATTTTTCTCACTCATCAAATTCCCGCACACTTAAGTCTTTGCTTGTCCTCAAACAAATAAAAGAACACCCCATTTATATAAAGAATCAAAATCATTAGTTGGTTTTAACTTGACTAACCATTTTAATATTCCTTTAATATAAAGCTTAAAGACTATAAATTAAAAAAATAACTTGAGGTCAAAGATATAGCATTTACCATGTGAAAAGCAAACTATTCCATTGAATTCATGTAAATGAACAATTAACACCCAAGAAATTTAAAAGTAAATAGGAATTACCTCTATACTTAAATAGTCCAAAATTCACATATAGAGGCAACCATATGGAACTCAACGTATTTATTTAATCAAGGTTTTCCCAATCTCAGTATCCCCCACCTTTCTTGCACTACTCAGTATGGATAACTCCAAAACGATCATTTGGATACTCTTACTCTATAATAGAGCATTAGAGTAGAATGAGCATATAAGAATTTAGATTTAAAATTTCATCTCTGAGAGTGCGTTTTATGCTCTATCTCGTTGTTTTTTTTAGAGAAATAGTAGCTCATATGAACTAGACTATCCTAAGGAAAGAAACTTAATTCCTAATTATAAGCATATTTCTTAAACATCAAGCATTCAAGTTCAATCATTCAATGGAACAGTAAGCATTAAATTCATTAAAAATAAAAAAATCCCTAACCATAAGTCATTTTTCTAAAAGTCAAAACAATACATTAAAAGAAGATTATTACACTTTCTTAAGAAAACCATCTTTGATGAAATAAATTCTTCATAAGAATAGGTTCAAAAACTCAAATCAAATGAATCTAATAAAATGCATGACTCCAATTTATTAAAAGAAAAATAAATATAAAACCTGTAAAAAAAAAAACCAAAAAGAAAAGGAAAGTGTACTTCCCTTATTTGGATTCACTTGGAGATGAGGTGAGGATGAACTCTAATAGAGATTCACTTGGTCCCCTTGATCTTTTATCTTGAAAGATTTTCTTTTTAAGCTCTTCGATTTAGGTTAGCATCTTCTCTACTTTTGCTTCCCTCCTTCTTTTTAAATGCTCCATCTCATCTGATTATTCCACAATTAAGTTCCCAATTCTATAATCAGAAGTGTTGATCATCTCTTTTACTTCCTTTATAATTTTCTCAACCCATTCATTTGCTCTCTTTCTTTTTCCTGAACAAGCTACTTGATATTCTTAATCCTCATTGATATCATCATATTCTTATACAACTCTTGGTAAAGGGATTTTACTAAGCTTCAATGCATTTTTTTGAATCATATGGCATCTCCTAAGATCAACATCCTCTAACTCTCCCCATTCAGTAATGATTTCAGCTTTAATGAGGTATTCTTCATCAAAAAACTCAGGTTCTAATAGCTCAAGCTTAT
Source organism: Mallotus nudiflorus (assembly GCA_947683625.1). NCBI lineage: Eukaryota > Viridiplantae > Streptophyta > Magnoliopsida > Malpighiales > Euphorbiaceae > Mallotus > Mallotus nudiflorus. Next base: position 2,914,039 of record CANTUR010000142.1, read on the forward strand.
GCCTAACAATTTTGAATGGAGCGAAATACATGGCTAAACCTATGACAATATGTCCCATTGATATTAATGCTTTCTTGGCTTGCATAACTCGCCACATAGAGTGAAAAACATAATAGGTAATACACACCTTTATGTTAGAATGCATGCACCATAATAAAAATAATTCATCGAGAGATACTTTCATGCTATCCTTTTTCCCAAAGATTGTGTGTGACATGAATTTATGCATTAGCAAAAATGAGTGACTTTGAATTAATCCACTAGTTAGAATTTGTCCATCACAAATTTTATCTCCACCGGTGATTTCAGAAGAAAATTTACTCATATTAAAATTGGATGGAGGTTGACAAATACCTCTATTAGGAAAGCCAAAAATTTTAGAAATTAGTTCATAATCAAAAGTATATTCTTGCCCAAAAAATATGCAAGAAAAAATTCCTTGATTTTCATCTGAAATCTTTAATGTAGTAAAAACTCAATTGTTAGCTCAAAGAAAATATCATATTGAACTAAATTTAATTTCATCCAACCCATTCTTTCATATAACACATTGATAAAATCCTTCATTCGTATGCTTTCTAACATATTATCATAAAAAAATTTAGGTTTGCTGAAATATTTTTTAGTTAAGGAGCAGAACCTCTTGCCTTCTTCATCAGAATAAATGGAAAAGAAAGTGTCATACTCATCCCTTAGATAAAGTGGCTAACCTTTTCTTCCAATAAGCTTCTTTCCCCTAGCAATGGGTTGTTGGTTCTTTGTTCTGGCCATACTAGAGAGATATGTTAATTTGCAAAGGAATAAAAGAAATAGAGCAAAATTAAATGAACACAAAAAAATATAAGTAAATTGAAAAATTTTAACTCTTTAAATAAAAGAGAAGAAGTTAAAAAAATTAGAAAACCTAATCCTGATAAAAAAAAATTAAACTTTCTAACTAAAATTTTAAGATAAACAAAACAAATATGAAAAAAATAATATTTGAATTTTACATTTACAACAAATAAGAAAATTATAGATAAGAAGATAAGAACAATTAAAGTCCTAGAAAAAATTAAAATTCAACAATTTGAAAAAGATATATATATATATATATATATATATATAATTTCTCCCCCATGCTTAATTCCTACAATGTTCGCATTGTTGAAATTTTTTTTATTAACAGTGCATATAGCTGTGTGTGCTATTTTATGTGAATATTTTTTTTATATAATTTTAGGCACAACTATGCATAACTACACACACAACTGTGCCTGAATCGAAATTCATTCTCAAAATTTCACCTATTCAAACACAGGTGTGTGCTCTAATGCACACAATTGTGTCTGAATGTTATTTTTAACATTAAAACAATGTCTATCAGACCACACAGTTGTGCAGTAAGGTGCACAACCTGATATAATGGTCATCTAAGGCTATTTTTACGTTTTGCACACATAATAGTACTCACACATCTCCCATATACAAATCACACATTTTTTCACAAACTTTAACTTACAAAAATGTCTTCTAGAGCTCCTCTTCTTCTGTGATTCCTGAAAATACACAATAAAACTTGAATTAAAAATCTTGAAAAATTAACATTAATTAAAATAAAAAAATTAAATTTAAATAAAAAAAGGTTTGTTAAGCTCTCAAGAAGCCCTCTTTAAGGTCCATAAGCTAGACCATAATGCTCATCATTCAATTGAATCTTTTAAATAGGTTGTAATATCCCGTGTTTTTAAATATTTTAATACTGCATCGAGATATGCAGTGTTAATAATTTTTAAATATGATATTGATATTTCATAAGTTGTTGATTAATTAAAATTGATTTTTAATTGTTTATTATTATTTTGAGTGTTTTACGTAAAATTTTCCCGGGACTTTCATTTTCGGGGAAATTCTCACGTAACTAATTTACTATTAATTATTTTAAATAGATTTACGGACTTGCATGAACTCATATATATTTTTAAAGTACTAAATAAAATATATATGTGTATTTATTTAATTAATTAGGGTTTAATTAATTACCCTAATATTTTATTATTTATTAATTAGTGATATTATTTAATTATTTTTAGGGTATTAAATTATTAAAATATTAAATTATATGTGTGCGGTGTATATTTAATGTGTGTAATTTAATATTATTTTAATATATAGTATAAAGTATATATATATACATATATACATTTAATATTAACAAAATTATAAAGTTAGGTTTATTTACCAAATTGCCACCCGAGCTTCTCCCTCACTCCCGATCACTTCCCTCATCATTCTGGTCGTTGTCGTCCCGATTTCTTACTGTTGGTGTACCGTCCGGCGTGCCATCTCCTTCCTCAGCCTCTTCCGCCTCCTGTTGCAGCCGTTTCCGGCGTCTGGATATCGATTTCGGCCGGAGAAGCCGAAAGTGGGAGCAACGTCGTTCACGACGTTTCCAGCCACCATTTTCGACACCGCCGGTCTCTTTCTTCTCCTTGAGCTCCTATGAGTGTGATTCCAAGTTTTTTTTCACTTAAAATGGTCTTGATTTGCTTAGGTTTCGATTTTTCGAATTCGGCCTATTAGGGTTCTTGAATTTTTTGAACTTCAATTTGATTTATTTATGAAAAGTCCCTTAACAAATTTTGATTCTAGTAGCTTAATCTACATGTGTGAATTTTTGGAGATTATTTTGATTTTTGGGTATTTTTGAATATTTTAATATTATTTTCTAATTTTCGGAAATTAATTAATTAAATTATGAAATTGTGTTTTATGATAAATATAGGTGTTGAAATGAATTATGGAAATTTATTTGGAATTTTTATGTATTTATTTTGAATTATTTAGGTTTATGTAATTTTGAGAAAATAGGGTTAATTGTGTTTTTAATTGAAATTAATTGGCTAATTGAGTTTAATTATTGATAAATATGTTGAGAAAATTAATTTTGGATAATTATACTATTTTTGGTGAATTTTTGGAGTAATTTTAGTATATTTATATATATAGGGGTATTTTGGTAATTTTACACGAAATTGGCTAAAAATGTAATTTAATTGGTTTTAATAGTTATTTAAAGGTTAATTATGCAATTTCTATGTATAAAATGTATTTCTGTGATATAAGGGTATTTTTGATATTTTTATATTATTTTGTGATTATGGACCCCGGTCGGTAGACTGTAGTTTGGAGTCTGACCGAGGGGTTATGGATGTGTTTTTGTGCTTGTTTTTCGAAGTGTGTTTCTTTGCAGGGCCGGCTCTACTCTTTGAGTAGAGTGATGTCCATTTTACAGGGGAGGTTCTATCGAATTTTCGATAGAATTCTCGTAAAACGTGATGTCCGGTCGAACCCTACTTCTGTTTGTGTGTTTAATATTCTAGATTGAGTTTCTAGGATTTTCTGTTAGGTTTATTCTGATTTCCGTCGTTATTTATTGTTTGTTTAGTTGCGCCGAGACCGAGGCCTAGTGGACCAGGCCCGTCGGACCCATCTCATGGAGCGCACTAAGTGTGAGTTACTATTTTATATATATATGCTTTAGGATGCATAATTTTAGAAATATATGTTTGATTTTGATTAAATATGCATAAATAATGTGATTAGTATTTAAGTATATCTTTAGTTTATTTTTGGCTTATTTTTGGTATATATTAAATTATATGCATGTTTTATTAATAAATTATATTTAAAATGTTTTTAAAATATATTTCTAGTTTATTTTGTAATTTAATTGGATTTATTTGACGTATATATACTCAAAATATACCTAGTTTACTTTTGGTATATTTCCAGTATATATATGGTTTATATTGTTATTTCATTTAAATTCATGCATCATTTATTTGTGAATGAATGTTTTATATTTATTATTGAAGGATATCAATAGAACGTGCTACTTAGTGGGCAACACTATGACCGAGTACGTACTGGTACGCTTATAGCATTTAGGCTATATTACTAATTATTTGTGGATATTGATTGAATTTGATTATTTGATGTGTGAGATGTGATTTGGGTGTGATTGTTGGAGCTCGGTTGACCAAGTGTCTCGGGGCCAATCACACTGACAGTTAGACTGCTGGAGCTCGATCAACTTAGTGTCTCGGGGCCAGTCTACTGTCTAAATGGATTAAGTGGATATATTTGGAATAAGTGAGCCTGTATGACTAGAGTGTTGTCCAACACTGTTGAGGTTGCGATATCATAGGGTTCTATTTGATCCTTCATAAACTGTGATTTTCAATAAAAACATATAAAATGAATTTATTGCATCTGTGTGTATTTGCTTGTATATATATATATACATATTATATATACTTTTGACTGTGTGCATTGGCATTTAGTATGTATGTATATATATTATAGTAATTCACTTAGTGAGGTCTGACTCCCCTCTGTTGACTAATTTTTCAGGAGAGTCATCATCTTCAGACCTCAATAGCAGGCCTGTACGGCGGATTTCTTCCACCCCGGCTTCTTTGTGTAAACTGCTTCCCTGAATCTTGAATTTTATTTTATCTAGATACTGCAGTAGTCATTAAATTATTAAAGAGATGTTGTATTATATTTGAACTGGATTTGTATTAAAAGAGTTTATATATATATGAGATGAGTATTTAATTTAAATCCAGTTGGTGCAAATGTTATTGTGATATTTATGATTTTTTTATTTCCGTTGTATTATAAATTGTTATTACTATTGCATGTTTTATTTTATTTTTAGGCTTGCTACGGGTTCCGGATTCGAAAGAATTCCCGTTCCTTAGCGCCGGTCATGGCCCCTGTTTTGGGTCGTGACATAGGCAACTTGGCAAAAATTCTCCAATGTGCCTCCGTGATACAACTTCAATCTTTGTTAATTCACTTTGAAATTTTCTCCTTTATTGTTGCATAATTCTATAGCTCTATAAGGATATACATGAGTCACCATAAATGGACCTAACCATCTACTATTCGGCTTTCTTGGAAATAATCTGAGTCTTGAATTAAACATCAACACTTAATCACCCTCTTTAAAACTTTTGATCCTGACTTTTACATCATGCCACCTCTTTGTACACTCATTTTAAATCTTTGAGTTCTTATATACAACTTCTCTAATTTCTTTAAGTTCACTCATTTGCAAAATTCTTTTCTCTACAACTTTCTTGAAATCATAATTCAAAGCTTTTACTGCCTAATAAGCTTTGTAATTGAACTCAACAAGAAGATGACAAGCTTTTCCATAAACTAACCTATATAGGGACATTCCAATAGGTGTTTTGTAAGTAGTTCGATATGCCCACAAATCATCATTAAGTTTCCTTGCCCATTCCTTTCTTGACTTACTGACTGTTCTTTCCAAAATTTTCTTTAACTCTCAGTTGCTAACTTCAACTTGCCCACTCATTTAGGGGTGGTAAGGTGTTGCAATTTTATGCATTACCCCATAACAAGCCAATAAATTTTCCATATTTTTGTTGCAAAAATGTGTTCCCCCATTACTTATGATAGCTCTAGACATACCAATATGAGAGAAAATCTTCTTTAAAATTTTGTAAATAACCCTTGCATCATTTACAGAACAAGCTTGAACTTCTACCCATTTGACACATAATCCATAGAAAAAAGTATGCACTTGTTTCCTTATGACATAAGGAATGGTCTCATAAAATCAATGCCCCAAACATCAAATATCTCAACTTCTAGAATTCTTGATTAAAGCATCCCATCTTTCATTGAGATGTTCTCACTTCTTTGGCATGCGTCACAATTAAGTATAAAATTTTGAGTATATTTAAAGAGTGTAGGCTAAAAGAAACCTCCTTCAAGAACTTTAGCATTTGTTCTTTATGGACCAAAATGACCACCATTTACCATACCATGAAAACTTTGCAATATTGACAAGATTTCATTACTTGCTACACACCTCCTTATCATGCCATCATTACACAATGTCCATAGAAAAGGATCATCCCACAAATAGGATTTGGAGTCATGGATTAGCTTTTCTTTTGCTCTTTATGAATTCTTTTGGAAGTTTGCCATTTGAGATGAAGTTGGCTATATTAGCAAACCAAGGAGCACTCGAGCTTTCAATTTCCAAGAGCATCTCATCTGGAAATATCTCCTTGATAGGCTTTTCCTCTCCTTCCTCTGGATCTAACCCCAACCTTGAGAGATGATTAGCTATAACATTTTCTAATCCCTTCTTATCTTTGATCTTAATATCAAATTCTTATAGTAAAAGCTCCCATCTAATGAGTCTTGGTTTAGAATCCTTATTTTTCATGAGGTACTTTAATTCTACATGATCTGTATACATAACAACTTTAGAACCAAAAAGGTAAGATCTACATTTTTCGAATGCAAAATCACCAACATCTCATTTTCTACTATTGCATAATTGAATTGTCCCTCCGTCAAAGTCATGCTTGCATAGTAAATCACATGGAGCTTATTCTCATTCCTTTGGCTAAGTACTGCTCCTATTGCAAGATCATTTGCATCACACATTAGTTCAAATAGAAGGTTCCAATCAAGTGCTACAACTATAAGAGCGAAAATGAGTGCCTCCTTTAACCTATCGAAAGCTAATTTTCACTCATTAGTAAAGTCAAAAGGTGAATATTTTCTCAAGTAACTTATAAAGGGGATTAGAGATTTTTGAAAAATCCTTAATAAACCATTTATAGAACCTTGCATGACCAAGGAAGCTCCTAACTCATTTCACATTCATTGGATATTACAATTTCTCGATAATCTCCACCTTTGCTTTATTAACATCAATGCCTTTAGCTGAAATCTTATGGCCAAGAATAATTCATTCATCAACCATGAAGTGGCATTTCTCTTAGTTTAGCACCAAATTGGTTTCTTCATAATGTGTAAGTACTTGCTCTAGATTTTCCAAGAAACCATCAAAAGAATTTCCATAGACTGAAAAGTCATCCATGAAAATTTCCATGATTTCTTCCACTAAATCTAAAAATATGGCCATTATGCATATTTGGAATGTTGCAAGACCATTACATAATCCAAATGGCATTTGTCTATAAGCAAATGTGCCATAAGGACATGTAAAAGTTATCTTCTCCTGATCTTCTTGCATTATTGCAATTTGATTGTATCCTAAATATCCATCTAAGAAATAATAGAAAGCATGTCCTGCTATTCTTTCTAACTTTTAGTCAATAAATGGTAATGGGAAGTGATATTTTCTTATAGTTGAGTTCAACTTCCTATAATCTATATATACCCTCCATTCATTCACAACTTTTGTAGGAATTGCTTCCCCTTCCTCATTTTCCATAATAGTCATTCATCCCTTATTTGGTACACGTTGGATTGGGCTCACCCATGAACTATCTGATATTGGGTATATAATTCTTGCATCTAATAGTTTGACCACCTCCTTCTTTACCACTTCTTGCATGTTCGGGTTGAGTTTTCTTTGTCTTTCAATAGTTGGCTTATATCCTTCCTCCATCAAGATTTTATGTATATAGTATGTAGGGCTTATACCTTTAATGTCAGAGATTTGCCAACCAATTGATTTTATCCTTCTTTTGAGCATTTCTACAAGCATATCCTTTTGATCTTGGGTAAGTTTGGAGCATATAATTACAGGTAAGGTTTGACCTTCTCCTGGAAAAGTGCACCTTAAATAATTAGGCAAAGGTTTCAAATCCAACTTTAGTGGGTTTAAGGTCAAAGGTGGTATTGGTTCAATCTGTGGTAATTGTATATAAGGTAAGTGGGGTTGGTGCTTGAGGTGCACTTCATTTTAAGAGGATTGTTCCTGAAAAAATTTCTCAATATTTACAATTTCCACAGATTTTACAAACCTCCTTCCTTGGACTTAACTTACATATTCATTCACAACATTAGCTTTTAAGCGCAAATCATTATTAGATGGGAATTTTATACCTTGGTAAACATCAAACTTACAACTTTCATCTCTTACTCGTAGTGTGAGTGTCCCATCAAAAACATTAATTATGGCTTTTATAGTGTAAAGAAAAGGCATACCAAGGATTAGGGGAACATTCTCATCCTCTTCAAAATCTAACACTACAAAGTCGACTTGAAAAATAAATTTTATAGCCCTTACTAACACATCTTCCACTAAGCCTTGTGGTTCTTTTACTATTCTATCTACAAGCTGCAAGTAGATGTTTATCAGTTTTGCCTCTCCTAATCCCAATTTCCTGTAAATCAACAAAGGCATAAGATTTATTGAAGCTTCATAATCACATAAAGCTTTTTGAAATTTTAAATTTTTAACATAACATGGAATAGTGAGACTCCCTAGATATTTCCTTTTTAGAGGAAGTTTATTAGAGATGATTTCACTATATTTTTTTATTAAATGTGATTGTCTCAAACTCCTGCATTTTATTTTTATTGAAAATTAGCTTCTTTAAGAATTTTTCATACTTGGGCATTTGAGATAAACACTTCATTAGAGGCATGTTGATATGGAGTGACTTAAATCTCTCCAAAAATCTTACAAATTGTTGTCATGCTCCTTTTTTTTAACCTCTAAGGATATAGAGTTGGAGGTTTATAAGGTTGAATTGGTGGAGACTTTGGCTTCTCTTGCTTTTCATTCTGAACTTCTGGTTTATTCTCCACTTCAACTTCTACCCACTCATCTTCTTATTCTTTCTCCCCTTCCTTCTATTTCTTCTCATATTCCACTATTGCTTTTGGGGTTTGGATCTCAATTCTGCTTCTCAAGGTAATTGCTTTTAACTGCTCCTTTAGATTTTTCTAAGTGTTGCTTGGCAATGAACCTTAGTTTCTCGTTAACAAAGAATTTGACAATTTCCCTATTTGCATTTTCAAGTAATGAATAGAGGAAGAGTGATTTTTGAACATTTGATCAAATCTCTTTGTAACCTCATCTTGTTGGTTCATCTTTGCTGTCATTACTTCTATGAACTTCTCTGATTTATTCTCTAGAGATACTCCTGAGGGCGAACCCTTATCTTAATAGATTTAAGATTGGTGATGTTAAGCATTCTAACCTCCAAAATCTAGTGGTGCTTGTGGTCTCAATTAGTTATTTCCTTGTGTTTCCATTCACTTGATTTTGCTAGCCCTTGTTGAAGGTATTCTTGTAGTTTACATTCTCCATTGATAATCCTTACATCATTTGGCATTCTATAGCTAGATGATCACCGTAGCAAAATTCATAAAAAAAAAAGAAGATAAGTTAGATATTGCATTAACACTCATAGTTTCCATCCTTTTGGATAAAGCATCCATTTTTGCATTAAGCATTGTCAAACTATTAACTTTAATTGATCTGCCTCTTTTTGGAATAGTCCTCTCATTAAACCAGAGGCTTCGTGTGTTGGCCATTTCTTCAAAAAGGTCTAAAGCTTCTTCAGGTGTTTTTGACATTATGGTTCCTCCAGCTGATGCATCAATGTTCACCTTAACTAATGGATTAACACCCTTGTAAAATGACTTAACCAAATCCTATGATGGTATCAGTTGAGGTGGACATTTTCATTAAAGATCTTTAAACCTATCCTAGCACTCATTGAAGCTTTCATCCTCTTTTTGATAGAAAGAATTGATCTCATTTCTGATCTTCAAGACTCTAGATGGTGGGAAGTACTTATTAAAGAAAGCGTTGTAAAGCTTTTGCCAAATGTTGATAGAGTTGGGTGGTAAGCTTGTAAACCACCTTTTAGCTCTATCCATAAGGGAAAATGGAAAAAGAATAAGCCATATTACTTTAGGTTATACTTCATTCATCTTGAAAGTTGAGCAATACTCCAGAAATCAGGCCATGTGACTAATTGGATCCTCTTGTGGAAATCCAATAAATTTTGAATTTTGAATCATCTGGATCATGGCAGGTTATCTCAAAATTATTTACTGCAATCGCTAGCCTCATGATTGGATTTTGATCACCTTAGATGCTAAGAATCACATAGTCCTTTGCCTATTCTGCCCATTTTGTCCATCTTGGGTTGCTTACTGTCTCAGATTTCTTTCTTCTTCCATTCTATTTCTATGTTATCTCCTTTTTTCTTCTAACTACCCTTTCAAGTTCTAGATCAATTGGTATTAGTGGAACTCCTTGTTTGCTTGCACTACGTGTTGTGTGCATACACTAACACAAGTTCATGTAATACCACAAATGAAAACAAAATTAAAAATAACATCTAAATCAAACAACACAATTTTCTTAACAATATCAATTTTGGCAATCTCTGACAATGGCACCAAAAACTTGATATGAGAAATCCACAAGTGTATGAAGTCAATTTAAGTAGTAAATTAAAGTATCAATCCCACATAGATTGCAAATTGAGTATTGAAATACTAAAAGTGTTTATTTTTTTAAACATCGAATTTTGGTTTGAAAATCAAATAAAAATAAACAAAATAAATTTAATTAAAACTTAATAATCAAATTAAAGGCTAGGGTTCTTATTATCATTTTAACCTTTTTTTAAATGTTAATTAAGTATTTAAGTGTTTAACTAATCTTAATTCAATTTGAAAGCATCTTTAAAACCATAGATTTTCCTCTCAAATAAACCTATAATTATTTGAGTAGAATTAACACATAGTTTACTAGCTCTTACTAACTAAATGTTTCTTAAACCCAATTTTAAGTTCAGCTTTTTAATCAATATTAGTCACTTAAATGTCTCTCATTTAAGTAAGTGACTAATATGTTATTTTTTTAATCCAGTTTAACCTATCTCTCAATTAAGTTCTAAAGTATAAATTCAATATAAGGGTGGTAAAGCCTAAAATGACATTAAATTTAATAACAACCAAAGAATTAAGATTAGAGACTTAGATTTTAATTAAAAAAATTACATGGTTGAAATGAAATAAGAACCCTAAAAATATGTTTAGCTATACATGTTAAGAGAAAGAGAAGAAGATGAAGTAGAGAAGAAATAACCAATCATTATTAATTTAAAGAAAATAATAACCAAAGATTTTAAATAAGAAAACCCCCTTTACTGCTTTAAACAACTACAATAGAAGGTCTTATTCCTTCAAAACTAATTTTCTACTTAACATGTACAAGAACTTGAACGAAAATTAACTTTGATTCTTTAAAGTAAAAATTTAGAGAAGACCAACTATAGCCTCTTTTCACTCTTATGAAGGCCTCCTATTTATAGCCTCTAGCCTCCAACAACTTCAAGGTTTATTACAATTCAAATCCCATAAAATCCCCTCAAACCATCAGCTCAAAATTTGAATTTAAGAAGTTATTGAAACAGCTTGCATAGCTGTGCACACCTAGGCACATGGTTGTATCGCAGGGTGTGTTAACTTTCTAACACTCAGGCACAACTATGCACACCTAGGCACATGATTGTGTTAGAACATGCTACTTTTAAAACTCCACTTTTCATTAAGATTTTGACTTGTTGTAAGCTCCAAATCGTATCTTTGATTTATTCAAATCTTTCAACTTCCTTCATGCATCCTTATTTCAAAAATTAAATAAAGATTAACTAAATAAACTTGAAAAAAAATAAAAGTAACAAAAATCCTAACAACTAAACAAAATTAACAAACATAAATTAAAGATCTAAAAATTAACTAAATTCTAACCATTCTTAGGGGTTGTTGCTTAATTGACTATTGGGGTTTTCAAGTTAATGCTTCAGGGGTTCAAATACATAAAGGGGTTCTCAAGCTTATTCTTGGAGGTTCCGTATAAAAAATGCAACTAATTAGATTCTATTCCCATAGAAAAGAGTGTTCAAAATATAAGATTTCTCTCACTCATCTGTAAGACAAGCGTACTCTAAATCATTGGAGGTCGAAACCCACCACTACTAATGGACTCAAATGATAATTGCTCATTCCAAAGGTAGATGTTCGGTAGGACATACGTATTTAAAGGCGTCCAAGGTTGAAACCTGACACTGCCAATAGACTCGAACAAAATTTTACAAAGCATGATTACTCAGATCATCTGTGGAAATCTTCATACAACATGATTTATTATCTTCAAAATCACAATGGTTAAATATCTCTGATACAAATATCCGAACAATTACTCGAGGGGGAGGGGGGGGGGGGGGGAGAGTGGGGAGAGGTGACTTTTAGTACCCCATATGATAATCCATCCTGATAAGGTTCCTAATCCTTAAAAGAAAAATGTACATTTGACTTAAGATTCTTACACAAGAGGTATTTGGATCAACATGAAACAAATAATTCCAATAAAGTATGAAATCATATTCCTATTAGGTTTATACATATTTTTTTTCCTATATTACTCCATATATTGTGCATAATTATTCATGTAATGCATGCACGTTCTCGTAAACATTTTTTTTACTATTCCTTACTAATTTAAGTTTCAGAGTGTTTGTGGGGACACCTCTACCACTCCCACCCTATCATTGCATTTACTTAGAAATGTGTGTAGGATTAAAGGAAATTCCCAATTCAAGTTATCAATTATTATTGTTAGGGATAAGTACAATTTGAATTCTTTGGTTTTGCCTTTTGGCAAAATTAGTCCTATGATTTTTTTTTTTTTTACATTTAAGTTCGTTGTGTTTTACTTTTTTCACACTTTAGTATCATTCTAATTAATACCTTCATTATTTTATGATAAAATATTAATATAATATTAAATTTTAATGATAAATTTATTTTATATATAATTTATGATCAAACTAACTTATTGGCTATTTTTAAAAATATTGTTAATTTATTTTAAAAATCATTTTCTTTTTATTCATAATTAAATTAAAAATACATCTAAATTTGATTTTTTTTTGTGAGTTTATTGTAGTTAGTTGAATGATATATTACTTATTATATGATTTTATCATTGAAAAAGCATATTATTTTTACATTAAAGCATATATTTTAAATAATATTTGTTAGAAGGGTACTAATGTGTAAAAAAAATGTAAAATACATGGTACTTAAATGTCAAAAAAAAAAAACCACATGACTAGTTTTGTCCAATGGCAAAACTATAGGGATCAAAATTGCACTTATTGTTATTATTAAAAAGAAATTATTTATTTTCAAAAATTTAAATAATTATTGAAATTTCATATTTATAATAATATATAATTAATTAAAATTAATTATTATTGTTGTTGTGTTGGTGGTTGTTATTGATCATATTGTTTAAAAATAAATTATAAAAATAGATTGTCAATAATTATTAAAATTTATTATCTGAAAATATATATAGCAATTTATTTATTTGTGGAGAAAATAAAACAAAAAATTTAAAATTAATTTGAGGTTGATATTATAAAAAAAAAAATCTAAGGTTTAATTTGAAAAAAATACAAAAATTTAAAAACTAAATAGCATTGTGCAATTGGAAAAGGCCAAATGCCAAGATTGCAAGTTGTTGTTGTTTGTTTTTTTCCTCTAACATTTGACCATTATAAATGGTGAAATGGGATAAAAATTTTCCTTTTTCATTTCGCCATTTAAAATAGCAATTTTTTTTTAACAAACAATCATCAAATGATTTTTTTTTTTTTTTAAAAAAAACCCACATGCCAAGTGTCCAAGTTGTTGCACAACATTGCAAATTTCAATTTTCCTTGAAATTCTTTCTCCACAAAAAAATAAAAAGTTTCAATTTATGTCAAATTTCAGTATATATAATTGTGCTAACTTTGATCAATTGGCATGCGAACATCTAGAGCTTGAAAATGTCTTAAAAGTCAAGGAAAAAAAAATTATCTCAAGTCAGTCTTGGTGGCGCCGGTTATGTGCTAGCAACTTGCTTCATGTCTCTGTGGAGGAAGTAGTAGAACTTAAAGGTAGGGACCGCTATTTGGTTAAAAATTACTGCTAATTTTCATTTCAATTTCAATTTCACATTACTTGTTTCAATTTTTTCTTTTCATATTCATAGCTTTTATATATATATATATATATATATATATATATATATATATATATATATATATATATATATATATATATATATATTACATAAAAAATATAATTATTAAAATAAAAATTGAACAAAAAAAATCAATCACAAACTGATTTATTGTCATTTCTAATATTAATGAGTTATTTATTTATTTACTTTTCCGAACAGTAAAGTGTCATTTATTTTAATATTTGCTTATTTATATAATAAAAAAATATATTTTTTATTTTGCTTAAATTTGTGTGCATCTTTCTATTCACCGTCAATTTATGTCAATGGTTAAGTAAGAATATATACAGGGGCTGAACTACTTAATGGTAAGGATTGCCATGGTCCCCTAATTTTTTTTTTCTTCAAAAAATTATTTTAAAATTTTTATACAAATTTAATGTTTGTCACATTCCCACCAGCAATTTATATATATTTTTACTTTAATTAATTTATTATTTATTAATATTTTATTTATTTATTTATTTTTATTGTAGTTCAACTATGGCCTTCTACCCCTTTAATCATAGTTCCGCCCCTATATATATAAAAGATCACCTCATAGCTCAATTCTACCTATAAATCCATGCCAAAGTTTGGAGCTTTTGCACCATAATTTCAAACAAGAAAAAGTTTTTTTTTTTTTTAACAAAGGAAAAAGTTATTATTTTGTTTCATCCTCAGCCTTATTTTATTTCTTTTCTTATGTTCTAGTCTTTCCAAACAACATTCACAAGATCATTAAAAAAAAAAAAAAAAAGAAAAGAAGCAAAAGCAACCCACCTGCTATCTAAAAGTAGAAAGACCAACGAGAGAAAAAGAGCGAGAAGAAGATTGGGAGAAAATGCATAATAAAGTAGTGAAATTTTTTTAAGTGAACCTATGACCTAGCGCCCTCAATGTTGATAAATTAGTGAACTTTAGTCTGCCCCATTTGGAAGAAAATGCATATTCCATGGCCACACAAACAAATCCACTTTTTTAGACTTATAGAGGAAAATCATATTGAAGTGACAAACTTCGGAGGTTGCGCTTGCTTTTTCTTTTTCTTTTTCCGTAAAATTATTATTTTATTCTTAAAAAAATTAACTTATTAAGATGTGTAACATCCACAGTTATAATTTTTTTAATGTAGAATGTGTAATATTCTATCCCATCCAATTATACAATAGTTTTTTTGTACCGACTTCTTATCCAAGAGAGAAAAGAGAGTCATTCGATCCGAATCTATCTCTAGTCTAAAGAAAAATCCATCTAGTTTGAATCTAACTCAATCCTAGTGTCTCTCGTGAGGACCCCGTATTAAAGAAAAGTAAAATTGACTCTGATACCACTTGTTAAGAGATCATTATCCTCTCTCTAAAAGATTAATCTATTAGGATGTATAATGCCCACATTTATAAATTCAAGACTTCCTATAATTTTATAATGTGTAATTTGTGACATTTATTTCGTATTTTGATTGTATACAATTGATTATTAGATAATAAATATTTTTAAAAAACACTCGGTGTAAGATTCAAATTTCTCTTTATTGCAGGGCGAAAGAATAGAAGAGATCATGCAAAACCATAAATTACTGTAATTTGTAACAATAGTGCTCTATTTGGCATATGTATATACGATTACGATATCAACATTAACCTGCTACTTCTCTTCACAAGATGTACTCATGGCAAGGCAAATATATGATTACAAAATCAACCTTAGCTTGCTAATTATTCACATACCTATTACAAGATTAAAAGTAAACCATAAGCAATTTTCAAGCTCAATAGTCAAGATGATGCTTAAAGAGAGACTAAAACTTGACATTAGATATCAGAAACTCCTAATCAACAGAAGCTTCTTTGACAAAAAGGTTGATGTTCTAGCCATCTTCATGGAAGAATAACCTCGTCAATAGCTAATCTGCGACAATCAGGATGAGAGACTGATAAACTGTAATAGTATCTAGCAACAGCAACATGATAGATTCCTACGTACAAAATTCAATTCAATTTAATTATGTCACGTTATACAGATCAACGTGAGTTCCTCTCCCTATCTGAAAATGGAGGGTTGTAATCCTTAGATTAGACAGAGAAACCTAATATTCTATAAGAGCAAAGCATAGTGTTAGATTTCGCATTATGCAACATTTATAGTACATCACAAGCTCACTGAAATTATCTTTTTGCGTTCCTATTTCGTGGTCCACCAAGAAGTATTGAGGGACAAAAGTAAACAAAAAAATTAAAAAAAATGTTTTTTTCTTGTAGTTGTCCCACGACAATCTATTCAACGCCATATGTACCAATATTTATCATTACCCAAAAGCAACAAAAATAAAAGAGACATCAGGATGCATGTTATTTTCGCATTTTCTTCCAAGAAGTGTTTTAAAACTTTAGGCCAACTGCATCAACGACATGAATGGTATTGAATGTTAAATATCAATGTCCATAAGAAGGTTAAATAAATATCAACTGTAGTACCATTAAAGACAATGTCTATTAGACTCCATTCATGGCATTAGAGGTCGTAGGTTCAATCCTAACCACATAAGGTTTTACTGTTGTAAAGATTAAAAAAATCAAATTTTGCAACAGAATTGTCTATTCCAAGAAAGGGTTTCAAAAAAAAAAAAAAAAAGCAGATGGCATATGCATTTTGGTTAAATTAATTAAAAGATATATTGCCTATTATTCTTAAAGAATATGTATATATTATCTTACTACTCTACAAGTTTCTATACATTAGCAACAGAAAGTTGACATAACTCATAAGAACTCGTCAGTTTTACATATTATGACAATCTACAAGAATGAGTCAAAGCTGCCACTCATTTATAATAAAAATTCGTAGCAGGAACGAGTAAGCAAGCAAGAACTAGAAACAAATAGCAATCAAGATTATGGCATGTGGGATCTATTTTTTATCGGAAGATTGTCCTGTGGAATCTATTTAAAGCACTGTGATGTTTGTAGCAATGTAATTTGGTGCAACGATAACAACGGCAGGAACTAAGATATGATATATGCAGATGTATAAGAAAACTTAACCCCCCCACCCAAAAAAAAAAAAAAAAAATCCCAAGTAAAGTTTCCACCGCAAGAACACACGATATATTAAAAAAGTTTAACATTTAACTTCAACTTGAATATAAATGTTATTACAACACTCACATTCAAGGCCAACACTCAGTGTTTCCACTTCAGCCATGTTGGTGGAGGCCAGAAAACCTTAGAATAGCCAGGAAACTTTGACAAAGGACCTGCAATGCCATCCTCAAGGTCGAAAATTCCAACATCAAAACCAGGGTGATCATCTTCAGCCTCAGAGAATGAATCATCACAATGATAAACACAATTCCGTTTGCAGCCATGACAATCTTTTGCCGATATAGAAAATGAAATATCATCACCAATAAAAAGCACATTATCATCCAATCCATCAACCTCAACCCAAACGCGCCTCTCTTCATCAAACTTGTAAACTTCCAATGGAACAGGGCAATTGTCATCAGAATCAGAATCAGAATAGTAACCATATATCTCAAAATCATCAAGATAATACTTATCAACAAGAAACAAACCCACAAGTGACTTCACCAAATACTTATACCGACCACCAGATGCATAACCACAGCCATTAGAAAGTTCATTAATTTGCAATGAAGCAGGATCTACAGATATGACCAATCCAGTAGCATCAATAGCATAAAACTTACCATTATGATAAACAATATCTTCATAATAGGACCTATTGTTACTATGATTACCACTAACGTTATTCCAACTCTTGTCCCCAATTCTCCATACACCTAAGCTTCCACGAGTATGCAAAGCCATGATAGCAAACCCATCATCAATCTCATCCAAACATGAAGAAACAACAACTTTCTTAACCAAAGTAGTTGATTTCCATTCATTAAATTCAAGTTCAGAAGCATTTCCTTCCTCTACAAACTCAAACCCATAAGCCTTGCTTACTTCAGAAACTTTATAATCAAGCAAGTTCAAAACTTCAGGTAATTTTAGATCCTCAAATGGAAATCTAAAAAGTGGATCTTTGAAAATGACCTTCCCTGAACTTAACTCTTCAAGTTTGATGAGCCAAGTTTTGGTAGTTTGCCAGGGGTTAGAGATTTTGGTGAGGGGCTGTAAGGAGTAAACGGTGGACTCCTTGAGCAAGAAATGGCCTCGGCGGTTAGAATCAAGATAAGGGTTAGGGCCAATAGGGAAAGGAGCCTGAGATGTGGGTATGGAGATGGGGTTTTGGGTGGGAGTGGAATTGAAGAGCGCCATGAAAAGCAAACAGCGCGAAACCTGAGAATGTCTATGCGTGTGTCTAGGCATTTGGCTATCTTGGACAAGATATCACTTCGAAGACTAGCCCACTGGGGAGATGGAGAAGTTGAATTCATGGCTTGAGCTTCTTCTGGAATGGTGGTGAGAGTGTTAAAGGAGAACCCTAGCAGCGACAAACGAAGAAAGGAGTGGAAAAGCAAAAGACACCAATGCTTGTGCTGTTGCGTTGTTGTATTAAACATAACATAAAGATTGTGCCAGTTTTTGCGGAATTGTAAGTTGGGCTGAGGAAACTGAAATCACAAATCCAAAACTATTCGGCCCCAAATTTTGTTATGGACGGTTTTATGGCAAATTTTATCATGGAGCTCAGTACATGTTGCAATATGGATTCGGACTCAGGTCCATCACAAATGTGCAAAATAACAACTTTTATTTTTTTAACCCTTTTGTTTTGTTTTGTTTTGTTCTTTTTTTTAATGCTGGATCTTCATGAAGTGATAAAGGTCTCCAAAAAAGATCATGGCTTGGTAAATTGCATGCCCTGGAAATTCAGTTGCTATGCAGTACCCAATCAAGGAAACAAAATGGTGATGGCGAATTCGATAAGACCATATTCTCAGTTTGAAACTCCAAAATACCCTGCCCATGGCCTAGTTCAATTCTTTTCGCTGCTACTTCTTCACCTCCATTAAGAGTTCCTTTGCTTTTGTGGTGAAAATAAACTGGAAGAGGCAATTAGATTGTTTAGGATGATGCAAACCTGTAATGTTGTTCTAAATTCATTTATTTATGAGGTTTTCGATCCAATGTTTATGCAAGAACCGTCGGTTATATGATGCAGCAGACCTGGTTGTGGAGATGATGGACAATTGTTTGACACCAGATAATAAATGTTATTTTAGATGTTGTAAATGGTTTTGTAGATTAGAAAAGATAAATGAAGATGCAAAATTCTAAAGAAGTCATTGAAACTTCCCCATATAAGATAAATGAACCTATAGTATTTATTGATTCTAAATATACAAGTAAAACTCTAATTATTATAATTAAAAAATAAAAAATAAAATAATTTTTTAATGAGTAAAAATTTTATTTTGACTAAAATTATGAATAAAAAATTAACCATTGTAATTAATAAAATAAAAAGAAAAAATAATTTTTTGATAAATAAAAAATACTATTTAATTTTTTTAATGAAATTGAAAGGAAAATATTAATTTAATGAAACTGTAGGTGAAATTCAATGAATTTATAGGTGAAAATCAATGATTTACATATGAAGGTCAATGAATTCATGTAGGTTCAAATGTCAATAAACATGTAGGTAAAAATTAGTAAACTTATAGATGAAGTTCAATGATTATATATTATTTAAGTAATGAAATTACATATTTTATTTTATAAACATGCATAATTTAAATAATAAATCTAAATTATTTAGCTAAAATAAAATACAAGCAAAAGTTTATTTATTATAATTAAAAAAAAATTTAATAATTTTTTAATGAATAAAAATTTTATTTGATTAAAATCATGAATAAAAAAATAAATTTAATCACTGTAATTAGTAAAATAAAAAGAAAAAAAATACATTTTTTTATTAACTTCTAGGTTTCAGCAGCCTTGAATATAGTTGGACTATAGTATAGTATTGCATCAATGCCCGATATTTGTTGGAAGAACTGAATTCCACAACCAACAATTACAGCGAGACTTACAATATATATATATATTTTTTTCACATGTTTTATGGACTCCTAGTCAATAATAAAATATGGACTGGGTCATGATATAACAATTGATGTTTTATGATTTCTTTTGTCGACTTTAAAAAAAAAAAAGTTTGGAATAACAATTCAAGATGGTTAAAGTAGTAATTTGCCATTTAAACTTGGACATGATAATCTTTATAAACAAACTTTTTGGCTAATAATTCCATCAACTATTTTTAACTAATTCACCCCAAAAATTTTATACATTGACTAATTAGATTCAATTTATCAAAATTTAAAATATGCAAGACAAAAATTAATAATATTAAATATTAAATTTTTAATCTTTAAGAGATTAATACTAAATTAAAAATATTTTTAAAATAAAAATAAAAATATAATTTAAAATTTTTACATAAATTTAAATTAAAATAATGAATTATTTTTTAAAATTAAAAATTAAAAAATTAAGTTGCATTTATTTAACTTTTTAATTATGATCAAATGGTGCTTATATATATATATAATTATGGATGTGGTTTTAAAAATTATAAAATTTAATTTTTTAATTTTAGATTTATAGATGTTAAGAAATTTAAAAATTATGTGAATAAAAATAAAAGATTATAAACATGCAAAATTTTAACTATATGAAAATCATAAAATATTATTTTAAAATTTTTAATTTCTAAATTTTCATTTTAGTTTAATTTAAATAATATATTCACCTGAAAAATAGAGAAAATTTTAAAATAAAAATATAATTTATATAAAATTGAAAGAGTCCTAGAGAGGGGTAAATAGAACTATCGAATAAAAATGAGAAATAAAAAAAATTATTTGCAATAATTGAATGGAAGTTGAGAAGGAATAATGAAGAACAAAAAGATTTAAGGACTTCATATTCAACAATAATTCTACGTCTCCACCTAATTTATCCTCAAGTTAGGATTTTCAATCACCCACAATCTTGTTCACAAGATTGAGATTACACAAGAGTTTTATGACTCACTCTTACAACCTTACAACTTGAGTTTTTAAGGCTCACTCAAAAAATCAATTCTCAAGTGTTTCAATGGACAACACTTAAACCAATTCCTTTAGAAATAAATCTCACTTCCCTTTTAATCTATCCCAAGATTTAAGATGAAGAGAAATTCTATTTCTAACACACAACCAACTCTCATAAGAGTTATACAAATAAAGAATTATTTTAAGAGAATTTCAGAGCTTAAATGAATGCTTAAGAGACAATGAATGATAAACAAGTTTCTTAACCTTTCAATTGAATTCTATGGAGTGTTTATATAGAGAAATACTCAAAAATATGGTTTTGGATGTACCAAACATGTCTCCAACGTCTATAATTGATTTTGAATCAATCTTGGACTTTTGCAGTTAAAGTGATGCCCATGATTGTGAGGAAGCCATTCTGGCTCGTGAGCATCATTTTGATGACTGTTGCATTAAAAAATATCCATTGAATACTGTTAGAGGTGTGCTCACGATTGTGAGAAGCGCTCATTAGGAGTTTTGCCTTTTTTGTTAAAAATGAGCTCTTGAGGCACTATTCAAGATTAGCTCATGACCGGCTCGTGAGATGCTCATGAATAGGAATGAAGACATTCTAATCAGCCTAAACATTCTTTATAAAAGTTGTAGATAATTGTCTTAGCTTTTCATACACTTTGAATCACCTCAATTTAATCTTTATAGCTCAAGATATTGTTTAAATACTAAGACCTGCGTAACCTGAAATGAAAGCTACATATGCTGACTTTGACTCAAGATTTGCATACCCAAATGTGCTCAGATTTTGACAAGTAAGCTTAATTCAGAAGGCTTAAGATGTCTACTTCAAACATGAAGAATATCATTTTCTCATTATAGCACTCTAAAGATGTCAAAAAGGCTCCTTGAATCTTAGAGGTCGAATTAGCTCAAAAGACCACTATATACCAAAAGTGTATATTTTTGGTATATAATTTCCTACACACTTAGTTGAAATCATTAGTATCAAAATCGTTTATTAAAGTCCAAAATTAGGAGTTTGATCATACAAATGGTCAACAAAATGTTTTGATAAAAATCAAATAAAAATTATCAATTATTTTCAAAATTAAATATTAGAAAAATAAATTGTATCTATCTATTCAACATCCCAATTTTTTTACAAAAAATCAAATTAAAATTATTAATTATTAATTTTTAAAATTTTTACATATATATAAAGAAATACAAAAAAAATTAGGGCTTATTTGCAAATAAAATCATCATTTTTAGTGTGTTTTGTAATTTAATGGCAACAGTTGAAACTTGGGATATTAAGACATGAATTTGCATTTTTTGGCAAGTCGAAACACCAATCAAATATCCGGTGATCATATGCTTATGTAGCAGACGAATCTCAACTGCATTTCAAAAAAGTTTGCCTGACACGAAAGCACTCTTTCACCAGCTAATTAATTGATGTTTCAACTTGCCAAAAAATGTAAATTCATGTTTTAATATACCAAGTTTCAAATGCCGTCATTAAATTGCAAAAAGTGCTAAAGGTTATAATTTTATTTGCAAATAACCCAAAAATTAGAAAAGGTTCTTATTTTAAAAAATTAAAAAATTAGTAGTTAGGTTGAATTTATGTAAAATTTTAAAATACATAAGACATATAATTTAAAATTAAATTGTCAATTTTTTAATTAAGAATTTTTTTTAAAATTTATCTATCTCTTTTAGGTAAATATATGATTTAAATTTTAATAAATTGAAAATTTTAAAATTAAAAAATTAAAAAATAATATGTTCTAACTTACATATAGTTAATTTTTTTTATGTACTCAATCTTTTATTTTTACTCTCATAATATCTCTTAACTTCTATATATCTAAAATGAAAAAATTAAAATTAAAATAATAATTTAATTTAATAATTTTTTAAAACTGCATTCATAACTATTAATCATATACATTAGCACTATTTGATCATAATTAAAAATTTAAATAGATGCAACTTAATTTTGTGTTTTTTAATTTTAAAAAAGTAATTTTTCATTTTAATTGAAATTTATGTAAAATAATTTAAAAATTAATTATCTTTTTCTATTTTTTAATCTTTTATTTTTAATTAATTTATTTAAGTGAATATGAATTTCTTAAGAAATAAAAATTTTAAAGTCAATTGTTACTAATTCATGTCTTACATATTTTAGAATTTGAGCAAATTGGAACTAATTAATCAATGTATATAAGTTTTGAGGTGAATTAATAAAAGGAAAACTATTTTGGACTGAATTAAAATTTTCAAAAAACCTAATATGGTTAATTGGTCAAATTTGCCAAGTTAGTAAAATAATTGACCAAAAGTTAATTTCTGGGCTAATTGATTATCACATCTAAGTTTATGAAACAAATTACTACTTTAGCCCAATTCATGATAAATATTAAGAACTAAATTTGGCAAAAGGTTGAGTAGTTAAGTGGTATAATTCCCTTTTATAGCATTAATAGGTCAAACATTCGAGTGTGTCTCATATACTCTCAGTTAAAAAAATAAAATTTGGAATGGTTAAGTGTTTATATATATATATATATATATATATATATACATATATATAAGAAAGAGGTAAGAGCCTAAAACATTAAATTGGAACTAGCATGTTATAATAGAAACCTCTAATGTCATGATCTAGCCAATGTTGCAGTCCTTCTATTAGGGTATGAATTTTATAACACCATATTGGAAAAAGTATGGCTTGGGATGCTATAAAATTAGTAGTAAAATTAGCCTATGGTACACATGTGTGATCTTAACAATCCAATTCTGATGAAGCAAAGCCTTAATAGCTTGAATAACGGAGGTATGGGCATGCACTAAAGTGGATTCTTGAGTTACAAATTGAGCACAGATATGCTATTTACATGAAGTACATTTTTTTTTTTGTTAAATCGCAAGTCCTATACTAGGGACAAACCTTCATACACACCCCCACAACTCTACATAAGTCATATAAACTATGCCAATATTCACTAAAATACTCATCAAACACTTTCCAAAATTATCACAAACCAAAGCCCATGTCGTTTGCATTCATATTGCTCCCTTTAATGAACCATCAATATTAAGTTTAAACCAACAACGGTTAGGAGGCCTTTAACCTACTATTTGTTGCACTCTTAACTTTATAGATAATGAGAACTCACCCACACTAAACATTGCATGAGAGATTTCCTGAGCCCTACATTTAATATCCTTCACTTTATTTATTTGATAGGCATCCTGTCATAATACATAACAGTTCCTCCAATACTAAATATGCTAAACAGCAATACTAAAAACACACTCCCAATCCATACTATAATCCATCTCCATTTTATAGGCAAATTAAACATCATTTAATCTTTTAAATTCAAGGAAAAGAAAGTGAAACAATGACCCATGGGAACCAACTAAGATATGAATTAAAGACTCATCCTCAACATGCAAATTCGACATTTAGCTAACATGCTCAAATGCCTATGAACATGCTCTTTATTAGTAAGAAGTCTTTCCTTTAAAGCCATCCACATGAAGGTACATATGTGTTTGGGACCTTGCCATTACTAAATTTTCTCCCAAATACGATTGGCAAAACCATTAAGATAGCCAGTTGTGCTTTCATATGTAGATTTGGAAGTAAACCTACTTAAAGGAATGAGACCCTAAAAAACTTTTATCTTCTCCATCATGAGATTTAAGAGGTTTGCATACAACAATGCTAAAAAGAAGCAATTGACGCACCAGGTTCTAAAACATATCCAATTTCCTATTAGGGAAAATGGGCCCTACAGTCCAACAAGTACCTTTACCCCTTTAAATCACAACTTAAACAAAAATACTTAAAAAATAAAAGAGAGAAACACATTATAATATAACGTGGAAAACTCCCAAATGGAGAAAAACCACATATATTGTCAAGAGACAACCAAGAGAAAAATATTCACTATGTGGAAAATTATTATAACCATACTACAAAATATTTAACTCTCACTCACACCCAAAAGCTCAAGTATACCCAAGAAATTTCCCATAAATTTTATAAATTTTCTACTAGTATAACTAATAGTTTTCAATGGTATGCCAAATACAAGTGGTGATTGACACACTTAATAAAGGAGGGGGATGAGTCATTTTATAACCAACTAACTCCCTTATTCTTTCTCTTCTAACCAATGTGGGATAACATCCATTTTTATCTTTTTTTTTATCATCTTTCAACATTTCCAATTATGTTGATGGTTCACAAAGCAACATGCATTTAATTGTAATTGATCATTAGGAATAAGTGATATAACATTATAGATTAAAGGTGTTTAGAAAACCCAAAGATCAAAGCAAAACTTTACACGTTGTCCATTTCCTAGAGCCCAACGAAACCCTTCCAAAATTTGATTCCAAAACTTGCGATAACTACATTTCATAAATTAAAGTTGTTATTCTGTAAACTAAAGTTACAATAGTATTACGATCCATTCTATATTTAGTCAAAATAGCTTTAACCCAGAAATTATCTTTTTCGGTGAGAAGTATCCAACCAATTTTCATAAGAAATGCATCATTCATGGACTATAAGTTCTTTAAACTCGCATCCCCTAATGCCTTTAAAAGGAAATAATTGATCCCAAACAATCAAGTTTATTTTTCAATCATTACCCATCGAGCCCCATATGATTTGTTTGTACCATTCTTTAATTTTTCATAAATGAATGCTAGTAAATTCACAGTTTACATCATAAAAATAGGCTCAGCTTCTAAAACTAGTTGTGTGAGTTTTATCCTGGTCACAAGAGATAGCTTTTCAATATTCCATCTTAATAACCTCCTTTGAACCTTTTCTTAGATGCCACCATAAGTATGTTTAGTAACACAAGAATGCAATAGAAGGACTCATAGATATCTACCAAGGTTAGTAGTTCTTATAAAACCTCCATTTGTTGCCATTATAATTGCATCTCTATCCTTTACATTACAAGAAAAGAAAACTTTAAACTTATCTATACTTACTAGTTGTTTAGAAAAACTTCAAAATAAAGATTTTTTGAATGTAAGAGATTGGAGTCTCAAAATGAAGATAACACTTCTTTGATTAACCATAACCTATGAGCTTAAAGCTTTAATAAACAAGAGAAGATCATCGATAAAGAAAAGATAAAAAAAATAAAAGGTCTATTCCTATTGAGTTTAGTTAGTTTCCATGCTCCTCTACTTCATGCGTAATAAGCCAGGCCAATCTCTCAATGCATAATAACAAAAATGTTATAGGCGATGGGGTGCCTTTGGTAAATTCCCCTTGAAGAATTGGAAATCGTCATATTATCATAATTCCATAGAATTTTCATAATTATGAAGTGATACATCTCACATTTACATCCAAAACAAAGGAGGGCTAATGTACTGAAAGCCTATAATTGAAGGTATAACTATTGGATTCCATTGATTCTAAGAATATCTAGAAAACAATCTTCTGCTAATCTACTGATTCCAGGAATACCTAAAATAATAGGCATAAAAATTCATTGATTCTTAAAAGAAAACAAAAAATTGGAGTAAAATAAATAATTCTATTAAAAATCAATCAAAATTGTCTCTAACCATCCAAAAAGATGAATAAATATGATTTAAAACAAAAATCTAAACAAAAAAGGGTAAAAAGACAAAAAAGACAACTAAAAATGAACATAAACTTCAAAGCTAATTTTAAGGTCTTAAACGATCGAATTTGGGCCTAAAAATTTGGACCATTATAAGTAAATCCTATCATAAATATTGGTATTTAAATAAGCATCAATTTGATATATTATAGGCTTTATGGTTCATCCGAAGCTGAGAATTAGAACCCGTTGAAGCACCATTGTTCATTTTCTTCTATCCAATTCATTAAGAAAATCAAAGCCATTTGATATACTTCAAGGGAAAACCCACATCCATTAATGTATCATAAATAAATTCCCATTTTAAGCATATCATATGCTTAAAATTAATCAAGAGCCATAATTCGCTTCTTTATCGTCTTTCTTCTTATAGAATGAATAACCTCTTGTGCTAACATAATATTATGAGTAATGTTCCTTCTATAAACAAAAATATTTTATGGGAGACCAATTGAGTAATAACATTGAGGTTTAACTAGCCATCATGCTAAAATTATAGGGTCAAATTCCTTATATCAAGATATGGTTTTAACTAGACAACTTGCTCTTATTATTAGGCACTTATGGATTTAGTTAGGGTAATTATTTTATTGATTTTTCTTTTAGTCATTTGCAAACTTTAGAGGGACTTTTGGATGGTGCTGAAAGTGATTGGCCACTAGGCCAAGCATTGTTGACTTAATGTTTCTCAATAGAAAATTTTAAAAATTTCAATGTTCGTGAAATATATATGATAAGATAAACGGTTCAGATAAGTAATAGAGTAATAGCAATGAGGCTAGCCTAGTAGCAAAAATTTGCTTTGAAGTAATAATAACTTATGAGGTCATTTTTTTACCTCTTTCACATAGTAAAAATTAGCATATATATTTAAAATACTATGTATATATTATAATTTTATAGAATTAAATTTAAAAATTTTCTTAAATAAAAATACTAATATTATAACTGATATATAAATTATTAAACTTTTATAAGAGTCAGACTAATAAATAGAATACCTTATATTTTTCCTTTTGCCTTGAGTATCTTACAATACATTCTAGTTTCTATAGCATAGTCTACAACAATACCTTAATCAACCCTAGGTTGAGTAGAAGCAAGCACAATGATAAGCGTTTATAATTGTTGTTGAATTCATGTGCAAGCAAGAGATAATTTAACAAACTAAAATGGGAGCAGTTTAACTAAGGAAACATGATTGTAAGAGAGCAATACAAGCATGGTGTGGCTAGATTGTTTCCTAAATCATATTTCAAATTGATTGCATATACTTCTATTTTTTTTATTAGGATTATGCTTTGTTGGTGGGCATCATTTTTTGTCATGTTAAAACGAAATTTTTTTTGGTTTACTAAAACAAGATCAAGGGTTAAATGAATGTAATTAGTAGTTGTTCAGTTTCTAGTGATTATAAATAATGTTTAGGGTGTCGAATTTTTAATGCCATTAAAGTAAAAATAATAATAGTATTTAATTAGCACATGGAACATTTGAGACAATTAAATAAAATTTATTTTTCACTAAAAGTTAATGTTACAAATATTTCCTGCAAAACACCATTAACTCTCACAACCTTACACAAAATTTACACTAATAGACATACACCACACAATTTTAATTCTCATGCACAAAACCTTACAAATTGCCCCATGCCATTCACTTGCTTTGCTCTTACTTATTTTTCACTCACTGCCACACTTACCCGAAGCCCATGCAAGAATGGCTTATATAGCCATTATTTAAACTTGAGAATCAATCAAAATGATTGCCTTTTGGCAAAAAATTTATCTAACTTGTTTTTGAAGTTTACAAGAGAGTGATGCAAGTTATTGATTTTTTTTATCTTTAAGTACTAAAAATTCTAGAAAGTGTAGCCAACCTCCCACTAGTCTAATGGTAGAGGCTTCGCACCCCTTGTAAGAGGGGATGGTTTGAATCCAACAACCCCTTTCCTCTCCAATGACAAAAAAAAAAACTTCTAGAAAGTGTAGTGGGCTTTAAAAAAATAATTTGTGGGCCTTTATATTCGTAATAATTTTAACACCAGTCATTAATAATATTTTTAACCTCTTTCCTTAAAGTCATGAAAAGTTCTTTTTGAAATTTTTGTACTTTTTCAATATTAAGACATTTAGTGAAAATATTTGCCGGTTATTTCTCTGTCTTCACCTAAATTACCTTGATCTCTTATGTTAAACCTTTTTATGAATAAAATTAAATTGCACCTCCACATGCTTTGTTCTGGCATGAAACACTGGGTTCTTAACTAAATAAATAACTGATTAATTATAACAATATATTGGTACCAGATAATCAATTGGTTAGTGTAAATTCTTCAACAACTGTACTAACCATGTACTTGCTTGAGCTGCCATTGTTGCTACATGATACTCAACCTTTGTTACTATTGGCTATCTTTTGCTACACTAAGTAACAACTCTAGAACCTAAACTAAATGCATAACTAGTGATTAATCTTCATGTATCATAATCATCGACATAATCAACATCACAATATCCTTCCAACTTGCAAGTTATTTTACTTTTATAAATTAACTCAAATAAAGTATTCTTTTAATGTACCATAAAATTCTCCAAGCTGCTTCCAAGTTAGGCCTTATTAGAGTTTGCATGAACCAACTAACTATTCCAGCTACAAATGTAATACTTGGCCTTGTTAATATTAGATAGATCATACTACCAACTATGTATTGATACATCATTGAATCATTCAAATCTTTGCCTTTTGTAATGCTCAATTTAGAGTTCACTTATATTGGAAGAGTAAGAGGTTTACAGTAAAGCATTCCATACCTTTAGAGAAGATTTCTTACATATTTCTTCTGACATAAAAACAATTCTTTATGCACTCCACTTCCAATCCAAGAAAGTGATTTAGCTCTTCAAGTTCTTTCATATAAAACTAGACTGATAGATTTTTCTTGGTCTGACATATCTCATTAACATTATCTCTATTGATGATGAGATCATCAATAGAAATACAGATTATTACTAGCTTCATTTCTCAAGCTTTGATAAATAAAATTGAATTAGCTGGTGCAACTCCATGACCATTATGGATGAAAAACTTAGTAATTTTGTCATATAAAGTCTTAAGGGCTTGCTTCAACCCATATAGTACTTTCTTCAGTTTGCAAATATGCTTAGGATTGAGCTTATTCTTAAATCCTTTAGGTTGCTCTATGTAGACCTCTTTATCAAACTCTCCATTTATAAAGGCATTTGGGACATTCATCTGCTATAAATTCCAAGATTTGCTTACTACAAGTGCTAACTAAACATGAGCAGTTGCACTCTTAGCCACTAGACTAAAATTTCATTATAATCTAACCTGTATTATTATAAGAGTCCTCATGCTACCAAATGATCTTTTGTATCTCTTAATTAAGCCATTTGGATGGGTTTTAATCTTCATGAAACAGGCTTCACATCATTAAGTTTTGGCACCAAGTCCCAAGTTCAATTTTTAGTAAGAGTTTTGATCTCCTATTTTATGGCTTCTCTCTATTTAGCTTTTTGTGATACCTTATTAAAGGATGTTAGTTTTTTATTCTTCCACCATTGCAAGATTAGCATATTTAAGATTTTTCCTTTTCACCCTGGTTAATCTTCTCAATTATATTAGTGATGTTGCCTATTCTTTAGGTTACTCTTTTGGCATCTCCACTGGTTTTTGATCTTCATCATTTATTCTTTGATACGAAATAGTCTGCCATAACCTTTCTTAAGGTTGAGATTGCATGACAAGCTTTAGACTCTACTGAGTTTCTATTGACTACTCCTCATACTTTTTGTGTAATTATTCTACTTCATTAGAATAAGGAAATGCAACATACTCCAGTGTCCACCATGATGATGTCTCATCAAATACAATATTTCATAAGACATAGTATTTGCCTGTTGTAGGATCACAACAACTCCATCCTTTTATATTCTCATCATAGCCCATAAAGATACACTTGATTACTTTCTTCTCAAACTTGATACACATGTGACTAGATATAAATGCATAGCAAACATAACCAAATACTTTAAAGTGGCTCACCATAGGTTTCATTTTCCATATCTTCTTAAATGGAGACATAAACCCTATCTTTGGTTAAGGAAGTTTGTTGATTATATGAGCCATTGTTCTCCTGCATTCAACCTAAAATCCCTTAGTGACATTTTTGGCATGCAACATACTCCTACATATTTCTACTAGATGTTTGTTCTTCCTCTATATAATACCATTATATTGAGGCACATTTGGATAAGTCAATTGTTGCCTAATCTTATACTAGACAAGATAATTTAGGATTTCATTAGAGATGTATTCTCCTTTATTATCAGTACGAAGGCATTAGATTTTTCTCCCAACTTCACTTTCAACTATTAACTTGAATTCTTTGAATTTTTCTAGAGTTTTAGATTTTGATTTTATAAAATAAACCTAAATATGCCTTAAATAATCATTAATAAATGTCACCATATAGTGCATTAATTGATGACTATTTCACTTTCCCAAACACATTTAAGTGTATCAACTATAGTGGATGTTTGGCTCTAAATAATGACTCCTCATATGGAAGTTGGTACACCTTTCCATACTAATATCCAGCATAAACTACAATAGTATAAATATCAAGATTAGGTAGCCCTCTCAATGAGGACTTGCTCATCATCATCTTCATTTTATGATACTTGACATGTCCCAATCATGCATGCCACAAGTTAGTTATATCACGGCCTTGTCTTTAGTTGTACCACTGCTTTTTCTTTTCTCCTCACAAGCATCTTCTGCTAATAAGACATACATGGCATGCACCATTTATCCCTCCATGATTGGTGTGTCAACTATTTTAACTTGTTGACAAACCTTGACATCTTTAGGACCAAACACAATAAAGTTATCAAACTCAATCAACTCTAAAACTGACAAAAGATTCTTCTTCATCCTTAATACTCTATACACATAAAGCTACTAGAATCAATTAACCCTAAAACTAATAGAAGAATTTTCTTCATCCTTGACACTTTATATTGTTAGTATAGTAGTATGCCTTAAAGGCCAATCATATATTATGACAATTTAAATTATCCTAAATGACAATAAAATATTCTATTATCTAAAGTGTTTATTTAATTGAATATTTATCCATTAGCATCATATTAAATAAATTTATTATCAAGAGTTGATAATATGAGTTATAAATTTATTTAGTACATATGCTATAAAATAATTATAGTCGATAAATTAATATCTGGGTAATTTTAATTTGACTATCACCTTTGTCTATTTTCCTTGATTAGTGTATGATACTAATAGTAGGAGGTAGTTGTAAGCACCCAATTTCAGGATGCAATTGTGCACAATTGCGATGTAAACCCCTATGATGAAATTCATTTAAAAATTGAACTTGGTTGTCGATTTTCTAGGCTTTAGGGATTAAATTGCAATGTTTTTAGGATTTGATTATAAATAAGTCAATTTTTCAGGGTAATTGAAATTTAAAAATATTAGGATCGACATTGGTGTAATGCTAACCAGCATTGTGTAATGTCGATAAGCATTAGTCAATGCCGACGCATAAAAGTCCTATTTTTTTTATTTTTTTGCGTATTTTTATCAATTTTTTTAGTGTTTTAATTGGTTGAAAATTCAATTTTATCTTTATTATTATCTAATAAGGTTTTTAAACACGTAAGTTTTTGAAATAAAAAATAGACGCTATCATCATATTAGATGAGATGAGTCTGTTCCTCCAAATGACGAAGTCAGTATGCCAGTAGACTTTGTATTTAAAAGTAGAGTCTACATGCGTGCGAGGAGGGACTTTTTTTTCGGGGGGGGGATTTTTACTCATAGAGGGACTGAGAGACACATTAAAAAAAGATGAAAGAAAAAAACAGAGAGACGGCAAATGCAAAAAAAAAAAAAAAACAAACAAACAAACCCTAATTTTGGATACTGAAGTTTTCAAAAGTAATCAAATCCCAGTCCAGAATCAACAATACTTCAATTTCAATGGTGATAATGCAATCTGAGGGGCTCAAAAAGGGCATTTACATTGCATCAATGTTCTTTTTTTATTCTTTTTTTTTTTATTTCATTTCTCTTCTATTATTTTCTTTTTGTGATTTTTTTCTTTAATTTTTGTTATTTTTTTGATTATTTAATTTCACTACTAATCTAACTACTTTTATGTTTTTTTTATGTCTGTATATGGATTGAGGAGGATACTGCTTATGTTTTGACAAACAAAAGGTCCACGGAATGCCATAGAAGAACATATGTTGTCTTCTAGTAGATATTAGGATTTTAATTTTAATTTTGTATTTTGGTATCCTGTATAGTTTTTTAATTCAGGAGTGTATAATTATTTTAATTTTTGTACATAGTTTGTAATAACCGCATTAGTGGGAATAGTAAAAGATTTAATTTTCTACATTTAAAATCAATTAGTAATTAGGTTCAATTGGGTAAAAATCAATTAAAATCAATGATGGCCATAGCTAAATTTAGTGTTTGCATGTAATTAATTTAGGATTTCTAGAAAATCACTATAATGTTTGTTTATTCCATTTTTTGTGTTTTATTAATTTTGGGCTTGTTTTTTTTTTTTTTTATGTTTTTATCCTTTTGGGCCCTAAGCCCACGTTTAGGTCTAACCCACTTAATAAATAGGCTTAAAAATGGTTTAGGGATTTAAATGATTAAAATCAACTTAGGCCCATTAGGTTAATTAGATTTTAGGCCCACTTAGTTAATTAAAACTTGTTTAGACTTAGCTCAGTTAAATTCATTTCTTTTAAAAAAATAAATAGACCTAGGCCTACATTTCATTTAAAATAAAACCAAGTTAGACTTAGGCCCACTAATTTAATTTTCTTTAAAGTTGAATAGACTTAAGCCCATATCTTAGACAGACTAAAATAAATAGATCTAGACTCACTAATTAATAAAAATGTAGGCCCACCTTTAAGTCCATTTCACTTGTAAATAAAATATATAGATTTAGATAACTTATAAAATAAATTAACATAGTTTAGACATAGGGACATTGCCTTTTTTATGCATTTTTACTTGTAATTTTATTGACTTGTTGCCTTTTGGGTTAGATGGATGTTAATTAGGGTTTAATAAAATTGCATGTAATTAGAGGATGAAATAATCATTTATAAAATTATTCTAAATGAACACAAGACTAAGAGAAGTTAGTATTCCGTATCCAGAATCTCCTAGTTGTGGTGCTAGCTTTCTTTTAGAGAATCGAGTACCACCTTTTCTATTTGTTCCAGTTATTACCCTAGGTGGCGACTCCTCATCTCCACACCTTTTCTTTGTGATAGTGATTAGTGTGTTCTCTAAGGCCCTAAGCCTAAACAGCGTTGCGGTTGCTAAAATCTTGGACACATGCTAAACCCCGCCATCTACAGTGACGACTCCACTGGGGATAAAAGATACTGATTCTACTTGTGTTCATTAGAATTGTTTTATTAATTATTATTTCATTCTTGCATTCATTTTGCATGTCCCTACTAAACTAATGGCATTGGTTTATGATTCCATGATTCCACTAGCTTCATAGAGTTGTAGATTGGCTAACTATCACTCTTAGCCTTAACTCGGTTCAAGAGAGATTACTGGGCTCATTTGACCAGAGTCTGTAACCCAAGTCCTTAAGGGGGTTAATCTTCTCTTGAGTTGGTAAAGGATGCTGGGCCCCTATAACCTTGGCCTGTAACTCAAAGTCCATAATGGAGGGCATCTTGCTAAGGGAAGCTTAAGTTTTCACTGGACCCTAACCACATATAATGGCCTAGTTACTTCCCCTAGGATTTTCATCCAAAGTGCTTGTTTGTTTGAATTTCCATGAGGTATTTCTATCTATAAAAGCCCAAGCCTATACCTTTGAAGCTCATTTAGGCTAATAAGGATTAGGCTAGACCTTTATATTTAGAAATGCTACTTATGTGCTTTTTCTTTTAAGATAGAGTTGGCATGCGCATCTGCTCTTAATATCCCCTGTTGATATAAAGGCCAAGATAAAAAATCCTAGGAAAAGAAACTCACCATTGAACACATGTGTGGGATGAAGAAGGTTGGAAGGCTTATGCTTGCATGTTGCTTGTTGATTGCGTTTTGATACTTGCTACTTGCTACTTGCTACTTGCTAAGTGCTTGCCTGTTATTCATTGCATAAACACATGCATCATGCATACATACAGTCCATGCATCATACTAATACCTTGTTTTGCATCCATCATAGATTCATTTAGGTCTTCTCGTGTCTAGGGATGAAGAGGTGGTAGATTGACCATAGTTGATTTAAGTTTTGAGTCCATAGCTCAAAGCATTCTTCATAGATTGGAGAGACTAGAGGGGAGTCCAATCAATCCACTATTCCTAGAAGTTGAATCAGCTTAGACTGAACAGACTAAAATGGAACAACAACCAGAGATGTGGACCTTGGAGGACATTAAGGGAGCTTTGATGGATGACATGAGCTCTTTGATGTAAGATGAACTTAGACATGATTTGGCTAGACTAGTGTAACCTATTGTTGGATAACCACCTGCTGCTGTTATTGAACAACCACTTGCTACTACTGTTGAACAGCCACCTGCTGTAGGAGCTCCACCTATTACTGTAGCTCATCCACCTATTGCTAATAATGCTAGGGGGTAACCTGCTGCTAGAAATGTGCCTGCTACTAATGTGAGAATGGAAGACATTGAAAACCACATGGTAGAAAAGCCGAAGAGAGAATCACTTGAATTAGTTCAAGATCTTGAGTCGAAGCAGATGCAAGCACTGACTCAGAAAATGTCCAAGATGGAAGAGCTTATTAGAGGACAAGGAATAGGATATTCTTTTGACTTTGATGATATATTCCAAATGGAGGGTGACAAGCTGCTTGAAAAATTCAAAATGCCTTAACTGCAGAAATTTGATGGGAGAGGAGACCTTAGAATTCATTTGAGCCAATACACAACAACCATGAGCACTACAAAAGCACCTATAGCGGTAGTCACTAGGTTATTTGTGTTGTCCCTAGAAGGAATGGCTGTGAATTGGTACCATGGATTAGAAAAGTCTATTAGAGTTGACTGGAAGGAACTATGTACTACATTCTTGAAACAATATGATTATAACACTTGATTGGAAGTGTTAATTAGGGATTTGGAGTTGACTAAACAGAAATCAAATGAGTCTTTTTATGATTTCTTAACTCGTTTCATGAATAAAGCAGGGATAATGAAAAACAAGCTTGCTGAGAAGGATCAAGTTAGAATGATAGTTCATAATGTGTAACCTAATTTGGTCGAGAGGCTACAGATGATGAATCCTAAAACCTTTGTTGATTTGTATGATGATGGGTTACAAGTTGAGGAAATTGAGAGTAAGAAAAAGAAAACTGCTAGAGTCATAGGAACCCGAAACTACCCAACTGGGGGCATACAACAAGGAAGTACTAGCTGAGCTATAGTGGTGTGTGCAGTTTAGCAACCTAGATGGTTCTCTAACTTCAACCAACCACTCTCTAAAGTCCTAGAGAGGCTAATCCAAAAAGGCCTACTCTGACCCTTAACCTTTTCCAAACCCCCAAATCCAAATCTCCCTAGCTATGATCTAAATACTTAGTGCAAGTTTCATCAAGTAGTTGGCCATTCCACAGATACCTGTATTAGCCTAAAACATAAAATCCAAAACCTGATAGACTCTAGAAAAATCACTAACCCTGAGAAATCCAATTCCAACCCAAACACTAGAAATAACCCTTTCCCAGACTACTGAAATGTTCCACCACCAGCCACCATGATGATCGACTCAGGGGTTAGCAAAGAAGAAGTGCTAAGCTCCTTTTAGGACCTTAACCTTATACCCATTGGAGAACCTTTTGGACAGCCGCAGAGAGGAGTAGAAGATTTACTGGGCCAGCCCTTAGGCAAGTTTAATTACAGAGTATTCTACTCGAAACCACCCTTTGCTGATATCCCTATTAAATCAATTGAGCCCTTAGGTTGGGAAGATGAGTTTGATGATAAGTCGGTAAAAGAAGAGCTTGAAATTCCTAAGTAATCACCAAGAGGAGTTAAAGATCTATTGGGACAACCTTCGAGCAAGTTCGATTACAGAGTATTCTATTCTAAACCTGCTTCTACTGACATACCTATGGAAGAGATCATGACGACAAGATGGGGTGATGAGTTTAAAGAAGATGAATTCTTAAACCTAGAATTGTCCCAAGAAGGGGAGCTGCTAAGCCAACATGTGGACAAGCTGAGGGAGTTAAAAGGAAAAGAAACATGCACAGTGGAAGTTTAGAAAAATGGGAAAAGAGAACGGATTGTTGGGGCCATGGACATCTGGTATGATTTTGATGAAGAAAAACCCACTGGAGTCGATGTATGGAGTGATACTCCAAATGTGAATCATGTTACTAGAAGTGAGAGGAAGTACCAGGTAGCAGAAAAGTAAAATGAAAGGGTTGTAGAAAGGGAAGAAATAGAAGATGCCGAAGTAGAGGAAGGACAGAAAGAAGACTTGATCCTGGAACAACTCAAGAAGGATGAAGCGAGTGTGAGCATCTGGGTATTACTGATGCATTCAGGTAGTCACAGAAGGGCTCTGGTTAAAGCCTTATTGAACATGGGCATTGAAACGATAGCTACGCCTGAGGCTATAGTAGCAAAGGTGACAGAAAAGAAACATGGGCTGATAACATTCTCAGATGATGACTTGCCTTTGGAGGGAAGAAATCATAATAAGGCATTATTTATCCCAGCTTAAGTAAAAAGCAAGAGAACCAACTTTGTAATGGTATATGCCCGTTAAAGATCCTGCCCAATCTGGGTCTAAAAGTAGATGACTTGACGGTTTCAAACCTCATAATCAGAGCTTATGCTGACAGTACTAGGAATATGGAGGGAAAATTTTAGGCTTTGGTCAAAATAGGGCCCGTAGAGTCGACTGTTGAATTTACTGTGTTGGACATCCCTGTTACCTATGCCCTGCTGTTGGGTAGGCCATGGTTTCATGCCCTGGGAGGAGTACCTTTAATTGTGCACCAGAAAATAAAATTCCCTTATGAAGAAGATGTCGTGACAATAGAAGCTGGAACTAATGTAGTTGTGGCAGCTATACTTGATAAATTGAAGCAAGTGTGTGTTCCGCCTAGTTTCCAAGTTACTGGAATATTTGATGAGACAGATCCTAGGGTTGCAAAAATGATGGAAAGCATGAATTATTGACCTGGACAGGGGCTCGAGAAGAATGAACAAGGAAGTCCTAAGACCCCGAACATTAAAGCCCAGGACCATACAAAGGGTTTGGGATATACTAAGGCAGGACCAGCTAGTAGAAGAGCAAAAAATAAGGAGAAAGCAAAAAGAAATAAGCCCTTGGGAAGGATTGGACCACTAAGTGAGAACTTCATCAAGCCAGGGGAGGGCAAGTATTATCTGGGCACCAAAGAATCTGTTAACGTGGCTGTAAAGGATGTCCCTAGGTTTGAGATCTTCAAGGAGTAGATTGTGGAAAGCCTAGTAGTCAATAACAAAGAGGAAGTCATGAAGAAAGTAACTGAAAGGATGGGTGATGATGCTGTTGAGGAGCTGTTGTGTCTACCACCTGAGGAGGAACCACCCCAGGACTTAGCTACTATCATTAGTGATAGCTTTGTTAATATTTTTTATAAGGAAACTGATGTGATAACGTTCGGTCTTTATGCAGACGAAGATGTTATTTTTCCTATGGTTAATAATATGAATGCTGGTTTTGCTTACTTGTGTGATGTGCATCCTGATAGTTCTGTGCATTATAATTTTGATTGGTCATGCATGTTTGACATTAATTCAATTCAATTTGATTCATTTAACATGGGCATAAATGATAATCCAAAGAACATTTCTATATCACATGATGTAACTCTTGAGGAGAGGAAACAATTTGAGAGAATATTAACAAAAAGAAAGGTAGTATTTGCTTGGACTTATGAAGATATGCTAGGTTTGGATAGGTAAATAGTAGAACATCACATTCCAACTCATCTAGAAACCAAGCCGATTAAACAAAAATTGCGCAGATTAAGACTAGAATGGATAGAAAAGATAAGGGAGGAAATTGCCAAGAAAATACAGGCTAACTTTCTAAAGGTAATAGACTACCCTCAATGGCTAGCAAACATAGTACCTATTCCTAAGAAAGATGGCAAAGTACAGATGTGTGTAGATTTAAGGGATCTAAACAAAGCCTATCCAAGAGATGACTTCCTGTTACCTCATATTGATGTAATAGTGGATAGCACTGTAGCAAGTGCAATGTATTCTTTTATGGATGGATTTTTCAAGTACAACCAGATCATAATAGTAGTCATGGATAAGATTAAGACAACTTTCATCATAGAATGGGGGACCTATTATTACAAGGTGATGCCTTTCGGACTGAAGAATGTAGGTGTAACTTATCAAAGAGCCGTTACTGCACTTTTCCATGATATGATGCATAAGGAGGTTAAAGTGTATGTGGATGACATGATGGTCAAATTAGAGACAAGAGGAGGACACTTTGAAGCCTTAGACAAGTTCTTAGCCCGAATTGAGAGGTACAACCTGAGACTCAACCCGAAGAAGTGCATTTTCAGGGTCACTTCAGGGAAGCTGTTAGGGCATATAGTGAGCAGTTGAGGAATTGAAGTGGATCTTGATAAAGTGAAAGCCATCCAGGAAATGCTAGCACCAAAGATGGAGAAAGAAGTAAGAGGATTCCTTTGTAGGTTGCAGTATATTAGTAGGTTTATCGCAAAACTTAATAATATATGTGACCCTATGTTTAAGCTTTTAAGGAAAGATCAGTCGGTTAAGTGGAATGATGATTGTCAAAAAGCTCCTGATAAGATTAAGGAGTATCTTGTTAATCCACCTATTTTGAAACCACCAAGATAGGGTAAGCCATTGGTTTTGTACTTAGCTTTAGAAGAGGATGCAATAGGGGCAATGTTAGCACAAGAAGGGTTAGATGGAATAGAGCACACAGTGTACTACTTGAGCAAGAAGTTTCTGTCATACGAGGAAAAATATGATTTAGTAGAAAAGACATGTCTAATTATGATTTGGGCTATGAGGAAATTGAGGCATTATTTTCAATCTTATAGGGTTCAAGCTATCTCAAGAATAGACCCTCTAAGGTATCTATTTCAAGCATCGACTTTAATTAGAAAAATGACTTAATGGTTAGTACTCTTAACTAAATTTGACATATAGTACATTACTACAAAGGTAATCAAGGGAAGAGCAGTAGTAGAATTCTTAGCTTAGAATGCTATCAAAAGTGAAGAGCAGTGGAATTTGGAGTTTCCAGATGAGAACTTAGCAATTGTAGAGCACCAGGAGTGGAAACTTTACTTTGATGGAGCTGTAAACAACAAAGAAGCTAGA
The DNA here is from genome assembly GCA_947683625.1 of Mallotus nudiflorus. Taxonomy (NCBI): domain Eukaryota; kingdom Viridiplantae; phylum Streptophyta; class Magnoliopsida; order Malpighiales; family Euphorbiaceae; genus Mallotus; species Mallotus nudiflorus. The sequence continues at coordinate 2,954,047 of CANTUR010000142.1, forward strand.
TTGGGAGTGATTCTTGTTACATTGAAAGGAGAAACCATACCAATGGCAAAGAAACTGGATTTCAAGGTCACAAATAATATGGCCGAGTATGAAGCATGTATCTATGGGATTGAGGCGGTTGTGGTAGCTGGAGTGAAAGATTTGTTGGTTTATGGGGTTTCAATGTTAGTCATCAATCAGGCTAATGAAGATTGGGAGGTAAAAGAGGAAAATCTAAAGCCTTATATCTACTATTTGAAAGCCTTAATGAAGAATTTCACCAAATGTCTCTTTATCCATCTATCCACAGATGATAATCTGATGGCGGATGCACTGGCAACACTCTCTTCAATGTGGGATAGTGCAACTGGGCTAGCTATGAAACCTTTAATGATCATGAATTCTAGAGCACCGTGTTATAAATGTGAGTAGATTATGAATGTTTAAATGGGGCCTGAAGAAAAGCCTTGGTTTTATAATGTTCAGAGATTCATTGAAAAAGGAATTTATCCAGATGAAGCAGTCTCAAAAGAAAGGTATGCTCTTCATGTTCTTGCATGTAACTATGCAAGTCATGATGAGGTATTACATAAAAGAATGTCGAACGGGATGCAGCTTAGGTGTCTCAAAAAGGATGAAGCTGAAAAGGTGATGCAAGAGATTCGTGTAGGGGCTTGCGATTCTCATAAGAACGGGATAATTCTAGCTAAGAAAATACTCAGACAAGGGTATTACTGGATGACTATGGAAAATGATTATATCAGGACAGTAAGACAATGCCATCAGTGTCAGATCCATGGGAATCTTAATCACATGCCTCCAACAGTGCTAAATAGTTTATCATCCCCTTGGCCCTTTGTAGCATGGGGAATTGATATCATAGGAGAAATAAGATCGACAACATTAAATGGGCATAAATGCATAGTGGTGGCAATCGATTACTTCTTGAGATGGGTAAAGGCAGAATCTTTCAATACTCTGAAAGCAAAATAGATGGCACGATTCATCGAGAAGAGCCTTATTTGCAGATATGGGGTTCCGCATCATATTGTGACAGATAACAAGGTTCAATTTCAAGCAAAAATAGTAGAGTTATTACAAAAGTATAGGATTGAGCACCATAAATCTTCGCCTTATCACTCTCAAGCTAATGGAGCAGTGGAAGTGGCTAATAAGATGGTTAAAACCTATAAGGATTGGTATGAATATCTTCCTTTTACCTTATGAGGATATAGGACTATAGCTAGAACTACCATAGGCCAAACACCATTCTCATCGGTATATGGTTGTGAGGCAATTTTTCCCATAAAAACTGAGATTAAGTCATTGAGAGTAGTCATGAAGGCTAAAATAACTGAGAATGAATGGGCACAGAAAAGATATGATTATCTAGTATCTTTAGATGAGAAAAGAATGGATGCTTTATTCCTCACTCAGATATATCAGAGAAGGAAAGCAAGGGCGTTCAACAATAAGGTTAAGCTTGGGAAGATCAAAACTGGAGATATGGTGTTGAAACAGTCTAGAGTCATGATGTTCGATCCAAGAGGTAAATTTAGACCGAATTGGGAAGGACCGTAGTTGGTCAAATCGGTCTTACCTAAAGGAGCTGCTAAGATATCAGATCTTGAAAGGAATGAGTTTTATGGAACCTGTTAATTTGGATCACCTCAAGAAGTACTACCTGTAAAAAATATAAATAAAAGTAGAATAAAGAAAATAAAGTCCGCTGGCTAGAAAACCTGAAAAGGCTAGTCAGGCAAAAGTTCGGACATTCCCACTGTTTAGAAAACCCGCAAAGGGTTAACAGGCAAAAGTTAGGGAAATAAATAAAAAATAATGGTACCGCTGATTAGAAAACCCGCAAAGGGCTAGTCAGGCAAAAATTAGGGAAATAAAATATGAGCGAAAAATATTTAGCTAGAAAATCCGTGAGGACTAACTGATAATAGGAGTTGTATTAAATGTACTCATTCTGGCCCTAATTAATGAATGAAATTGAATTTGAATTTTTGTTAAACTTTGCATATCCTTCTTTATTATAAAGTATAAGTATTTAAAGGGATAACAAAATATAAGAAAGCCTAAAACTAGCTCTATGAGACCATTCTATCTAGTGATGTCTTTGTTTCTTCCTTTGTGACTCATCATACAAAGTTTGAGTTCTCTTGTACCTAGTAAATCTTGGTGGTTCTGTATTTTGGATAACAACCTAAGTTTTGTAATCATCATCAGTAGTAACATCAGCATCCAAGTGTATGTTCCGTTCAAGGGCTCTACAAGGCCACAAGCTCCTAATCTTATCCAGAGAATCTTGTCTTAAAGGAAAGCCTTCAAATTCAGTTAGAATAGTAATGATGAATTGAGGGCGACCATATTGATGACAAAGGCATAAAAGGGTAAAAAAGGTAGAGAAGTTCAGCCCTGGAATAGGAACACAGTGATCATACAGCTCAATAGTCATGAGCTTTAATCTCCACCAAGGGCAAATCTCAGCATCTGAAATCTTCTTCAACCAGTCAACCCATTGGTCCATAGAATGTTTTTCCTTTATTTTTAGAGGACGAGATTGTAGTTGATGAGGTTGATAAGTCAAAGGATTGAGGGGTACAGTAAGCAAGCTCAGCTTTTCCTATAACCAAATCTAAAAAATAGATATAAGAATAATAAAAGAAAAGCCTGCTAAGTTGAAAACCCGAAAGGGCGGCTTAGGCAAAAGTTAGGGCAAGCCTGCTAAGCTAAAAACCCGAAAGGGCGGCTTAGCCAAAATTTAAGGCAAAATAAATAAAAGTTTTGGTTGCACACCTGAAGAAAAAGTAAGTTGCCTGAAAAATGGTTATGAGTCTTGAAACTATCTAGCCTAATGATGGTCTCAGCAAGGATAACTGCATAGGGTTAGCCCCAAGCTCTACCTATTCCAAAATACTGACAATGCATGTATTGGCACCACCATGGTGAGAAACTAGCAAAAATTGAGCATATAAATAGAAAGTAACTGTTCTAGTCTAAAAAGCAGTGTTCTTGTCTCGAGTCCCACAGACAATGATCAGAGAAGAAAGATTGATGGTCCTAGGGTTATACATATACATGTAAATATCAGTTGGGGGCAAATCAAAGAATGTAACCAATATGCCAGGAAATTGCATCTCCAAATCAGGAAGGGCTATCATAGTAGTCGAGTCTAATGTGCATCCTAGAATAGCAATAAACTATTCAATCATTGGACAAAGCTCTTGCCCATTAAACCTGAATACATGGTCCTTGACATCCCAGAAGGTAGTAACAACATGTAGGAGATTTCAAGGATTTAATGTGGAAAGGTTGAAGCTTATTCTAGTTAACACCATTAAGACTTTTAAGAAATTCTTCATTGTTTGGAGAGATGCTTGAGTCATGATGAGGGTATAGAGAATGAAGGAGAATGCCCCTTGTATGGTCTTATACAGGGAAAGAAGATGAGTTCATATGGGAAAAGGATTCTGCTAGCAAAGAAAGATATGGATAAAGTGATAGAATCTAAGAAGGATTGGGATAAATAGATAATTGGGAAGATAATCCATTCTTTTAATTATTTATCTATCCAATATTATCCATCTTGGAAAAGGATTAAGATAAATGGATAATTAATTGAAAAGGATAATGTTCATTAACTATCTTTTTTAATTAGTTATTTATAAAAAATCCATTAAGATGCAAACACTGTTTCAGTTCTATCTAACAATGTTCGAGACAGTGTAGGAATAAAAATAGCAATACAATAGAGAGCAGTCAGATACAGACATGCAGAAAGTTAAGAATGCAGAAACTCTAAATCACTCATTTCGAGCTCTGGTATCAAGCCATGGGCTCTATCCTCTAGTAGGGTCATCATGATGATAAGTGTCTGGAGGTCTAGCAGATAAAGTCCCAATGCTGAAGGGATCAAAGCCCAAGTCTGCAAGCTGTCGATGAAGCATCTCGTTCTCCTACTCTAGATTGCTGGAATAGCTCTGCACACATAAAAAAGATCATATCATATGCATTACATGTATAACATGTATACATTTTGCATTTTCTCAGTGTAGATGCTTACTCGCCAACTATATGTAACCTGCATTGTGAATAATCTTTAAGACAAGGCAAGTCCGTATAGATACTCTACCTATGTTCGAGGAACTTGTTTTGTAAAATTTTACTAATATCAATGTCAAGTGTCAGATCCATACAAGAAATAAGTCAAACAGACTCACATGAGAAGCATCTGGTGGAAAAAAGCTAGGAAGCTGAGCATCACCAAACTGCATTTGCTACTCAATTGGAGCCTGAACAGTAGGAGTCCAGTAGAACATAGACTTGTCTAGAAGAGAGACATCACCATGTGTAACACCAATAAAGGCCCCATCGCGACTAGTCCCAACATGCTAACTATGATGAATAGGACTAGGTCTAGGCTCAGGACTCTCAATATTAGGAGTAACCTCAATCTCTGGAGCAATCTCAGTCTCTTCATCCATATTGACGAAAGAACGAACCTCCTCAAACTATAAAAAGAAGGAGTGATTCATAGGTTCTAGAAGTAAAAGTTGAAACAATGAGAAATTACCTCATCATCATCAATGGGAACATGCTCCAAGAGGCTCTCACGGATAAACTGCTGATAATGTCAAGAACGCTCAAGAAAATCTAAGGCAGCATACCCCTGTAGTGCATCCCTCAACTCTGAATCTATAAGATGTAAGCTATGGAGCATAGAGGAAGGGACATTAGATGGAATGTGATGTCAAGAAGGGCCATAAGACCAATGATACACTCGCTCCCTTAAATACCACATCAAATAGCCATAACTAGAGAGTAGGATCCTCATAGGCTTAAGGCGAACTATAGCTGCCATCAAATCATATCGCTGGATGTTCTTAGCACCCTCCAACCAATCAGAGTTTATTTGCAATTTATGTAAACTAAGTCTAACCTCTATTAAACTATAACATCCTAATTATTTTATTTTTTTCTTTACCAGGTGCCACTTAACAATGTTTAGCTGATCACGATATGTCTACAAAGTATTCCTGTTGCTAGTAAGATGGGAAGAACCCCATCTCATCATCAGAGGAAAGGTCCTATCAGAACTGATAACGTCAAAGCCTTGAATCAGCCCTATCTTTATGCTCCAGATCTGGAAGAAAGAAAACATATTAGGAAAAGGCAAAGAAAGGCAAGACTATAAAGATCAAAGGAAGGGGAACATACATGCAAGATGTGCCAAAAGCCACACATCATGACAACACCTCTACAGACAGTGTCAAGTATGCAATAAATATAAGCAAGTGTAGTAGATCCCCAATCTAGTATGGCAACTCGATCTAAGTTATGAAGAGGACCCAACAAAGCAATACTGACCTCATAACCGGTCTCATAAAAGAGGGTCATACCTAATAATATTAAAAGGAAACACCTCACCTTATGGATAATCTGACGAGGAGTAGAAATAGGAAGGCGTCTAAATCCCTTAATTAAGGATGAAAGAAGAACATTCTTTCAATTGTTCCATGCTAGAGCGAACCCAATCAAATCTTGCACGTACTGACTCCATGCATGCTCTAGAAGACTGTAGTAGCTGATGTCAAATGGAATTGGAGATCCTCCAAAGGAAATCCCGGTGATAGCAGAAAATCTCATAGGTGAAACAGTCAGCTCACCCACATAAGTATGGAAAGTGTGGGTAGTATTCATCCATCGCTCGATCAAAGATAACAAAGAGTAATGGTCAGACCGACCTCGAACAGTCAGAAGTGCAGCAATAAAATGCCTGAATCTGGAGGCCCAAATCAAATGTGTCACCTGCTCCGGCAGTTCATGAAATAATTCCTGAGCTAGATTTAAACAACCCGTGAACTTCATCGGATGCTAGTTCAATTTTAAAATAATAATTAATTAATTAAAAGATTAATCAATTAATCAAAGATTTTAAATTGAAGGATTTGATTAGTTAATTAATTAATTGACAAGTTAAAAAAAATAGCTAATTAGCAATCTGCTATGCCGTTTGGCATTAGTCGGGCCATTCGAAAATGTAGAATTCCGATTGGAATTCCAGACATCCGATCCATCATACAAACAACCCAGGAGCTACATTTCATATTTTCAAAGTTTAATTTCAATTTATCATGCATTTTCATGTTAATTTTTGGCTAATATACATGTCAATCTCTACTCTGAAACTAACTCTGGTTACTAATTATACAGGTAATATTTTTGCAGAAATAAATAGAAGCAAGAAAAGTTACCTCATTACCCACATCTCTATACCTATGGGTACGAAGATGAGTCAAAGGAAAGATAGGTGAGTCTTCTCGAAGTCCAAGATCATTTTGAGGAAAATAGGGAGGTAGAATCCTCTAATGTTCCAAAGTCTCAACTCCTTCATGTTGTCCCTGTGATGAGGAAGCCATAGGATCAAACAGATTGCAAATTGAATGAAAAATGGTGAAGAAATCAAGAAAAGAAAAATGTGAATCAATTGGAAAGAAAAAAAAGTGATCAACAGAAGGAATGGGAAGTGTATATAAAATGGAAAATATCCATTTTGATCCTTCCAATTTATTTACTTTTTATTCATCTTTTCTTTCTTGCAATTTGTTCCATAATTGCATTTTGATTAGGAACATGTTCCTAATTAAATCATGACATTCATCAAATTAATAATTCATTGAATTATTAAAACTGCATAATCAATCTATGATCTTGAGTTTTCTATCAAGTACAGAATACAGAATTCATTTTTTGCATTTTACATGCATAATTTCAATCAAAGGATTCATATGTTGCACAATAGCTATGATATGAATTTCAAATGATTATGTTATGTACTGCATAGCAATTATGACATAAACTTTCAAATTCATCAATGCTAGATGTTCCACAGGAACTATAGTAGATTTTCAATTCAACACCACTAGACGTCCCACAGGGAATACAATGTGCATCGTTATATGTCCCACAGGGAATACAGTGTGCATCGTTAGATGTAATGAAATTCATCATTGCTAGACGTTCCATAAGAACTATAGCAAGTTTTCAATTTATCATCACTAGACGTCCCATAGGGAATATAACAAAATTCATCATTGCTAGATGTTCCACAAGAACTATAGCAAGTTTTCAATTTATCATCACTAGACATCCCACAAGGAATATAGTGTGCATCATTAGATGTCCAACAGTGAATATAATGAAATTCATCATTGCTAGACGTTCCATAGGAACTATAGCAAGTTTTTAATTTATCATAACTAGACATCCCACAGGGAACATAGTGTGCATTGTTAGACATCCCACAGGGAATATTATGAAATTCATCATTGCTAGACTTTCCACAATAACTATAGTAAGTTTTCAATTTATCATCACTAGAAATCCCATAGGGAATATAGTGTGCATCATTAGACATCCCACAAGGAATATAACGAAATTCATCATTGCCAGATGTTCCACAGGAACTATAGCAGGTTTTCAATTTATCATCACTAAATGTCCTATAGGGAATATAGAGAAACTCATTAGCACACAGTCCACTAGACGTTCAGCAGGAAATATAGTGAGACTTACCAAACATTACACCTTGCTCAATAATTTGGGCATCAATCTATCACTTAGGATATAATCAAGTGTCCTAATTTCTTTCTTTTGAAATTGTGTGCTTCTATTGCTTTGTCGCAATTTATCAAGCAAACAACGATAAAGGGGGGCAACTATAAGCACCTAATTTCGGGATGCAATTGTGCATAATTACGATGTAAACCCCTATGATGAAATTCATTTAAAAATTGAACTTGGTCGTCGATTTTCTAGGCTTTAAGGACTAAATTGCAACATTTTTAGGATCTGATTGCAAATAAGTCAAATATTCAGGGGGTCTTTCGGTAATTAAAAGTTAAAAAAAATAGGATAGGCATTGTGTAATGCCGATCGACATTGCACAATGCTAACGCGTAAAAGTCCTATTTTTTTTATTTTTCACCTATTTTTATTGATTTTTTCAGTGTTTTGATTGGTTGAAAATTTAATTTTATCTTTATTATTATCTGATAAGGTTTTCAAACATGTAAGTTTTTGAAATAAAAAACAGACGCTATCATCATATCAGATGAGATAAGTCTGTTCCTCTGAAGGAGGAAGTCAGTATGCAAATAGACTCTGCATTTAAAAGTAGAGTCTGCATGCGTACGAGGAGGGACTTTTCTTTGGGGGGGAAGGTTGTTACTCATAGAGGGACTAAGAGACATACTGAAAAAAAGACAAGAAAAAAATAGAGAGATGATGAGCACAAAAAAAAACCCTAATTTTGGATACTGCAGTTTTCAAAAGCAATCAAATCCTAATCCAAAATCAACAATACTTCAATTTCAATGGTGATAATCCAATCAGAGGGGCTCAAAAAGGGCATTTGCATAGCATCAGTGTTCTTTTTCTATTCTTTTTTTTATTTCATTTCTCTTCTATTATTTTCTTTTTGTGATTTTTTTCTTTTATTTTTGTTATTGTTTTGATTGTTTAATTTCACTACTAATCTAACTACTTTTATGTTTTTTTATTTTTAATGTCTGCATGTGGATTGAGGAGGATACTGCTTATGTTTTGACAAAAAAAAGGTCTATGGAATGCCATGGAAGAACCTGTGTTGTCTTCTAGTAGATATTAGGATTTTAATTTTAATTTTTTATTTTGGTATCTTGTGTAGTTTTCTAATTCAGGGGTGTATAATTATTTTAATTTTTGTACGTAGTTTGTGATAGCCCCATTAGTAGGAATAGTAAAAGATTTAATTTTTTGCATTTAAAATCAATTAGTAATTAGGTTCAATTGGGTAAAAATCAATTAAAATCAATGATGGCCATAACTAAATTTAGGGTTTGCATGTAATTAATTTAGGATTTCTAGAAAATCACTATAATATTTGTTTGATCCATTTTTTGTGTTTTATTTATTTTGGGCTTATTTTTTTTAATGTTTTTATCCTTTTGGGCCCCAAGCCCACGTTTAGGTCTAACCCACTTAATAAATAGGCTTAAAAATGGTTTAGGGCTTTAAATGATTAAAATCAACTTAGGCCCATTAGGTTAATTAGATTTTAGGGCCACTTAGTTAATTAAAACTTGTTTAGACTTAGCTCAATTAAATACATTTCATTTAAAATAAAACCAAGTTAGACCTTTAAGTCCATTTCACTTGTAAATAAAATATATAGATTTAGATAACTTATAAAATAAAATTAACATAGTTTAGACATAGGGACATTGCCTTTTTGATGCATTTTTAATTATAATTTTATTGACTTGTTGCCTTTTGGGTTAGATGGATGTTAATTAGGGTTTAATAAAATTTCATGTAATTAGAGGATGAAATAATCATTTATAAAATTATTTTAAATGAACATAAGACTAAAAGAAGTTAGTATTCCGTATCCAGAATCTCCTGGTTGTTGTACTAGCTTTCTTTTAGAGAATCGAGTACCACCTGTTTTATTTGTCCTAGTTATTACCTTGGGTGGCAACTCCTCATCTTCATGCCATGTCTTTATGATAGTGGTTAGTGTGTTCTCTAAGGCCCTGAGCCTAAACAGTGTCGTAGTTGCTAAATCTTGGACACGCGTTAAACCCCGCCATCTACAGTAGTGAGTCTTATGCTACTTGATATGAGATATCAGAATAGACATATAGATACTTATGTAATGGGTTAATTGAACAATATCATTAGATTTATGATTGCATAGATATTCACTTGTAGTCAATAATCATAATCTAGGTCATTATGGTGCATATAGTCCTTTGGCCTAAAGTGACATGTCATCCATATTTGACAGGTTAGGGTTTGTTACAACTTACATATTTATGTTATTCACACATGGGTATATTACATGTGATGGCTCTAGTCAATTAAATGTAGGGATGAGTGTTCAACCAAGATGGGATTTATTACTGAAAGTGAACCGGGATAAGATCTTATGCTATCTAAGTTCATTCTTGATCAATAAGCTCCTAGCCAAGATAAACATAACACATTCTAAAAGAGTTTTAGTGCTAAAAATGTGTTTATAGTATTTGTTATGTTGTATCAAGAATTAAAACTTGAGATGCGATTATATGATATAACTATTAGAGTTTAACTAAAGCATGACTCTAGGCTATATCAAGATCTTCTAATGAAGGGATTTTAGTGCACGATAATTATGACCAAATGGTTTATATGAATCAATACATGCATTCTTTTCTAATTGGGTAGCTGTGATATCGATGCTAGGGGTCACTCACAACTTATGAGAACTAAATGTGTATAATTTGGATTTTCACATTTAGATTTAAAAGGAGTTTCAAATATTATCAAGTGTTGATATTATTTTCCTATTTCCAATTAGACATGAACCTAGCAAGTCATACCTAAAATATTTTCATCGAAACATCATCAATATTAATCTAATTATTGATTAAAGTGTTTAATCAACTAATTAAGATTAATGGAATTTGATTTTTATTTCAAGTAATGATTCTAGTATATCATGAAATCCAATTCAAGTAAAGGTTTAATTATTAATTTATACTTAATTAATATGAGATATTAATTAAGGTATTAAATTATGTTTCTATTTAGACTTGGATTAATGGCCCAAGTTGTTTAGGCTTAGGCCCAAAAGGGTTTTGGACTAAAGATTAATCCAAGATGTTGAGAAGGCCCATGAACCTTATCTAGGCCTATTTATTTGATGGATTGGGGTTGGACAAAGTGTTGGCCCAATTGCAAAGCCCAAGTCCATATAAAGATGATATGGTCAAATTTGGCTTATTAGGCATATATTATCCTTTAAGTGTATATTTTTTTACCATGGAAAAGATAAGGTGTATATCATATAGATTTATATGAGGATGTATATGGACATAATAGATGAGATGTATTAATTCTCTATATACTTCTTTAAGAACTAAATAATTATACAACTTTTGTACTTATCTTATACATAATATGAAAAATTTTGGCTTTCTCAACATATATATACATAACCTAAGATATGTTTCTAAGGTTAGATAGTGTAGAGACACAAAAGAGAAAGAAACAACACCTACAAAATAAACTTTAAGTGTTCTTACAAGAAGATTAAATTAGTACAAGTTTTGTGAGGGTTATTAGAGAGTCTTCTTGCAACTAATCTAATCTAAGCTAGAAGGTGATTTGGTGGAGCTTTGGTGTTTTAAGCTAGAGGCCTATCATTTAGGAGGCTAAAGCATTTGATTCAAGAGTTGAACTTAAAGCATCCAAAACTTGTAGATTAACTATTGTGGTCTACATCAAACTTAAGAGTTGGTAAGTTTTCTTAAACTTAGAATTCCTATGTTATTGCTTATACATGTTGTTGTGTTATTTAGTTATGTGTAAAATGCAAAATGAATCTATGGGAATGGAATTCTTCATGTTATGAAGGTTATGCAAGTAATATTTTTGAAATTTTACCTTATTTATGGCTTTTACTCACCACACTTGTAAGTTGCATAACCGATTCCTTCAAATGGTATCAAAGCCCCTTTTTGCATTTTAAATATGCTAAATTAATTGATAATTATAAGTGTTATGATTATAATTAATGTTAATTGCAAGTTTTTTGGCTTATTGTGTGTAAACAATTGGCTAAAAATTGGTTCTTGGGTTATCCCGATTGGGAGGAAGTGCATCCAGATCATGAGGAGTTTGAAATAAGAAAATTCATGCAATTTATAGTTTTTGACAAAATAAATCCCTAACCATGTCCCGACCAACACATAGCCTGAGACAAGATATCCCGATTAAGACTAAACCAAAATATTTGTCTATAACCTATCCCAAATCATGTCTTAATTGGGACATCACCCAGGACATTATGAACATGTTTTTACATGTGTGTATGCTTACAAATTGATTCCTAACATGGAAGGGTTGCATTTTATATGATTTTTTCATGTCATACATATAAGGAATGATTATGGATTTAGTTTACACCCTGAAGTTTCTAATAATAAATAATTTTATTATTTGGTATGTAATGAAATGTTAATTACATAGAATTAGGATGTAATTTTCACCTTAGTATACTAAGGATTCAATATAATACATAAGAGTTATGATATAGAGCCTGAAGTGTTCAAGTTGGAGATCCATGAAGATGGAGAAAATGCCTATAATATATTCTAAGAGTTAGAATAGGCTTAAAGAAAGTCCATGGTCACTCATGATATATGCATCCAATTTTGCATGTTATATGTAACATGAGATATGATGGACAAGAGTTTTCCATTTAATGAGCACTAATATTCCAAGAATGGCAATGTGTACCTAAGGGATGTTAGTGACCCATTAAGAACTCTATCATCCATTAGAAATCCATCCAATAAGGGATTTCTGTTTCCTACTTTGGAAGTGTAGGATTCGCCAAGTTAGTGAGAAGCCATTATGATAAAAAACCAAATCTAATGGTAATATAAAAAATATCATATAACTAATTAATCTTGTTACCTTTATAGAAATTTGATAATATAAGACCATTAAACCCACTCTTAATCATACTCGATCAACATATGCTAACATACCCTAATTTCATTGATTGGCTAAGAAATCTAAAAGTTGTTTTGGCTTCCAAAAGAATTCTATATATATTAGAACAATGCCCTCCTAGTTCCCTTCTCGAAACTGCTTCCCAAGAGGAGCGTGATACTTTATAAAAATGGAAGGATGATGATTTATAAGCACATTGCATCATGTGGGTTTCCATGAGTACCAAAATCCATCTACAACATGAGAAGTACACAAGTAGAAGGAAAAATCTACTTCACCTATAATAGTTATTTGGTGAACATTGTAGGACTGATAAATATAAGATATTAAAGTGGGTTTTCATGCTAAGATGAAGGAGGGTGAGGATGAGGGACTCCATGTAAACTCCATGATTACAGCTATAGAGGAGCTAGAGAGTCTATACTTTACTATAGACTTCCACCTCTAAGTGGATTTAATCCTCTAATCCCTTCCTGAATCTTTTAGGCAAACCATTGCCATCTTTCATATGAATAAAATAGAGTGTACTCTTGTGGAGCTTTTAAAGATTCTTATGACAATCCAAAAGGCTATCCAAAGGAACAAAGGCAAGGAGGTTGCACTTTTTACCTCTAATAGGAGGAAGAAGAAAGGTAATAAGAAAAAAAAAAGGTAAGACAAGTGTTGTCAAGCCCACGGGTGGCATAGCTAAGAATAAGGGCAAGGCCATTATGAGGGAAGAGCAAGGCAAAGGAATGTTTTTCCATTGCCAAGGTGAAGGACATTGGAAAAGGAATTGTTCTAAGTTCATTAAGTATCTTAAGACAAAAGGAAAGGGATAGCAAAGAGAAGGTGAGACTTTCTCTAATCTATTAGCTTTTAAATTTTCTAAGAGTTCATCAAATACATAGGTATTGGACTAGTGCTAGTTCTCACATTTGTTCATCCTTGCAGGATCTAGCAAATAAGAGAAGGTTAAGGCCTAATAAAGTGACTTTAAAGCTTGGAAATGGAGCAAGTGTTATAGCCAAAGCTATATGATCCACTTTTATTAATTTATATAATCATATATTGTTATTGGATGATGTATTGTATGTGCTTAATGCCTATAAAAACATTATCTTTATTTCTAGTTTAATTAGAAAAGGGTTATGAATTTCATTTTAAATAGACATTTATATCATTTACTTTAGAAGTGAAATGATAGGCATGAATTATTTAGTACATTGTTTATATTATGTTGATAATATGTCCAATAACAATGAGTCTTAAATTAATATGAGTAATGCAAATTCGATGCTAATTAAAAATACCTTTAACTCTAAATATCTATGGCACTTGAGAATATGTCACATTGTGGAGGATAGGATTAAAAAGTTGAAAAGGATAGGAATCTTGAGCAATCTTAAATCTACATCTAGTGCAACTTATGATGCTTGTCTTCAAGGCAAGATGACTAAATCACCACTTATTGGACAAATGGCAAGAGCTAAGGATGTGTGGGAAATCACATATAGTGATGTATGTGGACCATTTGGTGAAATGGCTAGAGGTGATTTCTACTACTTTATAACCTTTATAAATGATCTATTAAGGTATGGACACTTATTTTTTATGAAACATAAAAGTTAATCTTTTAAAAATTTTAAAGAATTCAAAGCCTAATTAAAGAATGAAACAAGGAAAAGTATTAAAACTATAAAATCATATCAAGGAGGTGAATACTTAAGCATTGAGTTCATTAAGTTCCTTTAGGAACATGGCATTGTGTTGTAACTCACACCACTTGGAACACCTCAATTGAATGGCTTGTCTGAGAGATGAAATTATACTTTATTGGATATGGTACATTTTATGATAAGCTACATTGATCTTTCTATTTCACTTTAGGGTTATGCACTCCAAATAGCCTCCTACATCCTTAATCATATTCCATCCAAATTTGTTTCTACTACACCATATGAGATATGGCATTGTAGAGCACCAAGTCTTAAACATGTTAAGATTTAGGGTCCAACTTTTATCAAAAGGCTAAAATTAGATAAGTTGGATGTAAAATTGAATAAAAAAAGGTTTTTTGGATATCCTAAAGAAAATTTAGGGTATTACTTTTATCTTCCTACTAAATAAGTTATTATTATAAGTAGAGATGATATTTTCCTTGAGAAAGAGTTTTTTAAGGAAGGTGGCAAAGGTAGGAAGATAATGTTAGATGAGGAGTCGTCTAAAGAAGTCCAATAAATTGATTAAATGGATATTGATAAACCCAAATAGACTATTCCAATTGAGAATTTCATCACATTGACTCTTAGAAGATCTAGTAGAGTATCTCATCCATTAAAGAGATAAGGTTTTTTACTTGATATACAAGAGTTGCATATTCATGAAGAAAGCAATCATGATTATGATCCTATAACATATAAAGAAGCTTTATTAGATAAAGATTCTTTAAAAATGGCTTAAAGAAATGAAAACCAAAATGGATTGCATGTATGCAAACTAAGTCTGGGCACTTATTGATCCACCTAAAGGTATTGTACCTATAAGTTATAAAAAGGTCTTCAAGAAAAAGATTGGTGTAGATGGAAATATTAATACATATAAAGCAAGGCTTATAGTGAAAGGGTTTCACCAAAGGCAATGGGTTGACTATAAGGAAACCTTCTCATCAGTAGCTACACTTACATACATTTGGATACTTCTTGCCATAGTAGTATACTATGATTATAAGATTTGGTGAATGGATGTCAAAACTACCTTTCTTAATAGTTATGTTGAGGAAGAGATTTATATGGAGCAACCTAAAGGTTTTGAATATGAGGATAGCTCAAAAGTGTGCAAACTTAATATATCTATCTATGGTCTAAAGAAGGCTTCAAAGAGTTGGAATCATCATTTCGATGAGGCTATCCGTTTGTATAGTTTCATTAAGAATGATGATGAGCCATGTGTTTATAATAAGGTTAGTGTAAGTCAAATGAATTTCCTAGTGTTGTATCATTTTACTAATTGGAAATGATGTTGGAATTATGACTTTTGTGAAAGTGTGGCTATTTCAAACCTTCTCAATGAAGGACTTAGGGGAGGCAACATATATTCTTGGAATTTAAGTCTATAGAGATAGATCAAAGAGAATGATAGGTTTATCCTAAAGTCTTTACTTGGAAAAGGTATTCAAGAGGTTCAACATGCTTGATTCTAAGAGACGATTGTTACCATTTAGGTATGGTATCAATTTATCTAAAGGTATGTCACCTAAAACACCCGAGGAGATGGAGTAAATGGCTAAAGTTCCTTATGCTTCAGCCATAAGAAGCTTGGTGTATGCTATGTTATGTACTAGGCCAGATATTTTCTATGCTATTAATGTGACTAGCAAGTTTCAATCCAATCCAGGTCTGGAACATTGGATAACTATTAAGGCCATCTTTCAGTATTTAAGAAGGACTAAAGATTTGGCCTTAACTTATGGAGGAGCTGATCTACAGATAGATAATTTCATAAATATTGATTTTTAATCAAATATAGATGATAGAAAGTCTATCTTTAGGTTTGTTTTCATTTGTAATGGAGGAGTAGTGAGCTGGAAGAGTTCCGAGCAAAGTGTCACTACTGATTCCACTATAGAGGTTGAGTATATAGCCATATCAGATTCTACTAAAAAAGCTATTTATATTAAGAAGTTCATTAATGAATGAGGAGTTGTTCCTTCCATTGAGTCCCCAATTCCACTCTATTGTGATAATAATGGAGCTATTGCTTTAGCAAAGGAACTGAGGTCTCACTAGAGATCTAAACACATAGAAAAGGACTTTTAAATTATTAGAGAATGTGTTTGGAAAGGTGATGTGCTCATCCCAAAGGTAGCTTTAGCCAATTTTGTGGTTGATCCACTTACTAAAGCACTAACACAACTATAGTTAGATGGACATCTTAAGCAAATGGGTACAAGATACTATAGCGATTAGCTTTAGTGCAAGTGGGAGATTGTTAGTATAGGTGGTATGCCCTAGAGGCCAATCACATATTATGACAATGTAAATTATCCCAAATGGCAATAAAATAATATTATGTTATCTAAAGTCTTTATTTAATTGAATATTTATCCATTAGCATCATGTTAAATAAATTTATTATCAAAAGTTAATAATGAGTTACAAATTTATTTAGTACATAAGCTATAAAATTTTCATAGTAAATAAATTAATATTTGGGTAATATTAATTTAATTATCACCTCTATCTATTTTACTTGATTAGTATACAATACTAATAGTGGGAGGTAGTGAGTATTATGCTACTTGATATAAGATATCAAAATAGACATGTGGATACTCATGTGATGGGTGGATCAAATAGTGATATTAGATTTATGATTGCATGGATATTCACTTATAGTAAACAATTATAATCTAGGTCATAATGGTGCATATAGTCCTTTGACTTGAGGTGACATGGTCATCCATATTTGATAGGTTAAGGTTTGCTACCGCTTACATACTTGTGTTATTCACATATGGGTATATAACGTGTTGTGGCTTTAGTCAATTAAATGTAAGGATGAGTGTTCGACCAAGATGAGATTTATTGCTTAGAGTGAACCAAGATAAAATCCTATACTATCTAAGTTTGTTCTTGATGAATAAGTTCCTAGCTAGGACAAACATAACACAATTTGAAATAATTTTAGTGCTATAAATGGGTTTATAGTAATTGTTATGTTTTATCAAGAATTAGAACTTGAGATGAGGTCATATGATATGACTATTAGAGTTCGACTAAACCTTACTCTAAGCTATATCGAGATCTTCTAATGAAGGGATTTTAGTCATGGTAATTATGACTAAAGGGTTCATATGAATCAATACATGCATTCATTTCTAATTGGGTAATTATGATATTGATGCTAAGGGTCACTCACAACTTATGAGAACTAATTGTGTATATTTTGGATTTTCACATTTAGATTTGGAAGGAGTTTTAAATAATATCAAGTGTTGATATTATCTTCTTATTGTCAATTAGACATGAATCTAGTAAGTCACACCTAACAGAGTTTTACCAAATCATCATTAATATTAATGTAATTATTGATTAAAGTGTTTAATCAATTAATTAAGGTTAATGGAATTTTATTTGTGCTTTAAGCAATGATTCTAGCATATCATGAAATCCAATTCAAGTAAGGGTTTAATAATTAATTTATAATTAATTAATATGAGATATTAATTAAAGTATTGAATTAATAATATATTTTATTTCTATTTGGACCTAAAGCATTTGATTGAAGAGTTAAACCTAAAGCATCCAAAGCTTGTAGGCTAACTATTATGGTCTACATCAAACTTAGGGGTTGGTAAGTTTTCTTAAAATTGGAATTCCCAGGTTATTGCTTATACATGTAGTTGTATTATTTAGCTATATGTAAAATGCAAAATGGATCTATAGGAATGGAATTCTTCATGTTATAAAGAGTTATACAAGTAAAATTTTTGAAGTTTTACCTTATTTAAGGATTATGCTCACCACACTTGGAAGTTACATAACTGATTCCTTCATGTACACATCCTCCAACTGGACTTATTATTGATTCGAATAAGAGGTCACCCTGTCTTTAATGTGAGTTATTGGTAGCCATGAGTTATTTGTAGTTACTATAACTCGCTTGCCTTTGTACTATGAAGCATTATAAAGCTTGCTTTTATCTCCTATCATATGACTGGAATAACTAGAATAAAATATCCAAATTTTCTTATAATCAATTATATAAGAACTTAAAGCAATAGAGGCATGCTCCTCTTCTATTATGGTAGCCATAAGGCTAGGAACTTCCACAATCTCTAAAGTAGAACACTCATCCATTTGTATCATTTCTCCAAATAATGCTTCAACATCGCACTCTAGTTTATCATGGTGGCGATTGCTTATTGTTGTATTACTATGAACAGTCCTTTTTCTAGACTAATAATCTCTAACGTAATGTCCTTTCTTGCATTTCTAAAATTCTTAGACTATTAATTACTATGTTACTACTTTTATTGAGCCCTTTTTGATTAGACATTACCTCATGTCTTCCTTCCATTCTTACAATGAGATTGATTCTTCTTTTTGTTAGTGAAGAGTGCCACCTCTTCAGTATTCAAGAACACTCCAGCCACTTATTTTATTAAAGTTTCTTGACTTGCCAACAAAATTCTCCAACTCTTTAATAAAAGGTTATGTGAGCCAAACTTCAACTGCAATCATGAAACTGTGGTACTAAGGTCATAGTCTATGAATGATGATTCTTCTCATTTTGCTGCTTGCTATTTTGGAAGCCTTATCTAATTCAGTAATTTCTCAGCATGAGGACTTCACATTGGTAAAATATTGACTAACTGTCATATCCTTCTATAAGATAGACATTACTTCATTTGCCAACAGTTAAAGTTTGATGTTATTCTTCTTTGAGAACTGTAGAGCAAGAGAATCCCAAGCTTCCTAGTAACTTCATTTTCCAATAGTTGAAGTTTGACATCATTCTACTGCTACTACTACTATTGCTACTGCTACTACTACTACTATGTGATTCCATCATAGTGACTTGGATTTAGCAGCCTTAATTTTTTACCAAGCAAGCATGGTTCCAACCAATGAGCTTAATGTTTCTAAACTGTGCATGTACAAAATATCCCTTGTACAATTGCTCTTGTATGTAAAATACCAATAAACAAACCCTTAACCTAGTAGACTCTGATACCACTTGTTGAATTTTTAATGATAGTAAAACAACAACAACAATGACAAAAATAATAATTAACAAGTACATCAAATATTTGAGAAAATTAAATAAAAATTATTTTTCACTTAAAATTACTATTACCAATATTTAATGTTAAACGCCATTAACTCTCACAAGTTTAAACATAATTTATATTAATTGATATACACCACACAATTTTAATTCCCATGCACAAAACCTTGCAAATTGCCTCATCCCACTCGCTTGCTTTGCTCTCACTGCCACAGTAAACCGACGCCCATGCAAGAATGGCTTTATATATCCATTGTTTAAACTTGAGAATCAACCAAAACTATTGCCTTTTGTCATACAATTTGTCCAATTTATTTCTAAAGTTTGCAGAAGAGTGATGCAAGTTGCTAATTTTGCCTGCTCTTTTAACTACTAAAACTTCTAGAAAGTTTAGTGGGCTTTGGACAAATAATGGCTTTTAACACATGGTGCTTTATATCGGAATTAAAGAAGATTAATTATTATTATTATAATACAGAAATCTCTTTTACCCTTATTTGGTGACTTTAAAATATGCAATTTTAACTATTAATGCCTTAACATTTAACCTCATTTTAATATATTTCTATTAATTGAGATATGGGTAAGTTAAAAGCATGTAACAAATACTTTTTAATGAAAAATATAAATTCTTTATTCTTTATTATTTCATCATATATCTTGTAAATTGTCTATCCTTTTATTATATATATATATATCAATTTAAGATTTTTTTTCTAGTTTTATTATTTCTATAAAAAAATCAATAATCAATATATAAAAATTATATAAGCACTCTATATATGGTTGTTAATGACATGTAAACTAATTGTTATAGGTAATTTTTATTAAATGATTTCCCATTAATAATTTATTCATTATTTTTATTTACAAATTAAAGTTAATAATTTAATTATTACAGCTATAATTGTTAATCATGTGACAGTTGCATCTGTAATTGATGCACTTGATTTCTTTAACACCAATAAATTTGTGTTAATATTTCTTAAATAGTAGTTAATAGTTGTGAGGGTATTTATTGTCTTGATAGCCTATAGTAATTAATCATTAATTGATTATCCTTATCTATAAAAATATAATTACTTTTTTTAGGGATATATAAATATAATTACTTAATTATTTCTATTTATTGAAATTAGACTAACAACTTAATATTTTTATTTTTATTTATTTTATTGACATTAACTTTTTTCACTATATTTTTTAATTAATTAATTGATTTGAACAACTTTTTTTTTCACAAATGTGTAAATTTACTATATTTTTCATATTTTTAGTATTTGTATTTATATTTCAATATTTATATGAATTAAATGTTTTTTCTAAAGAAAGTAAGTAAGTACCAATAATATATTATTATATAATTTATTAGATTTAATTATATTATTCTAATATGCAAAATTAATGAATATAAATTTGGCAATTCATAAATATAATTTAATATATATGTTATATATTATAATGTGAACATATAAATAATAAAATTCTAAAAGAAGAAACTAATTAATATTTGGAATAGTCGTTAAATAAATAAATAGCAATGATTGTAAATATTTTTTTCAAACATTTAGCATTAATCAATTAATAAACTATCAGTTAATAACTAATAGTAACTATTATCAGCGGTAAATTAATTAAATAGGCTCTTATTTTTTTACACTGACTTTTGTTATTTTTTAAAGCTTTTTTGTTTAGCATAGATTTGTCTGTCAATGTAAAACACGAGTATAATTAAAATGATCATATTAATTTTTTCAATTATTATCAATAAGATTATCCACTAGTAAGAAACAACACATCTTAGATTAAAGAACAAGCATTAAGAGTATAGACAAAATCCTCTTCCATGCCCGCATGAACATTTTTGCCAAATTTCGAAAAACAAATAAATAAATTTTGCCAAAGATGAAGAATGAGCCATCATCACCGACAAGCAGCACATCCATCCACTAGAACTAAGCCCTGCAATTCTTCATTTCGCTTGCAGACTAATAAAATCCGTGCTCACATTGCTTACAATCTGCTTCCTCATCCTCATTTTCACTGTCTATGATGGTGGTGGTGGTGATCTTATAAAACACCTTCTTTTACTTAATATTTCAAAGCCATGGGCTAGAAGCTTGACTTATGTTGCATGTGACTACGAGCACCACCGCAACCGCAACCACAAGCGAGCAAAACAGAATTGGGAACAGATATTAATAAATGATTGGTCATTCACGGCACAGAAACGTACTAGACTTCATTTTCAATCACAATTTGGCGACAATTCAGGATACCATTCACATAGAAGAAGCTAACATCGAGCTTTAATGCTGAATCAGCCTTTCACTCCTTTCACTTATCAATGTAAATGTTTTGGATTTTATATGTCTTGTTTTTCAATCAATGTTAATAGTATATGTAGAATATTGTACACGAATAACAAGAGATAATGTGTACAACTACAACAACCTATACAACCATAACAAACTAACAAAAATAGTAATCGAATCAATTTATAGTCTTATCAACCCTCTTCAAATCCATGTCCATCACGTAGATGTAGATAGGAGATGAGTTGTTTAAAGTGAGATGATGGCAGGAATTTGGTGAACAAATCAGCTAGTTGGTCATGAGTGGAGACAAAGTGAAGTTAGAGAAAATCTGAAGCAACTTGTTCACAAACAAAGTGGTAGTCCAGTTCGATGTGCTTGGTGCGGGCATGAAACACAAGATTGGTACTTAAATACAGAGCACCAACATTGTCACAAGATATAGTGGTATGAGGAATCACATAACCAAGTTCACTTAGTAGAGCACGAAGCCATATTAATTCAGAAGTGGCATTAGCAACAACTTTGGGTTCAATTTGAAAAATGAAGGCTAAATTGACAATAGACTTAAGTTGAGATCTAGTAGTTACCCTCTTTGTAGTGTCACCGATGGTGAGGTCATAAGGATGTGCTTTTTTGAATTGCCAATCCTTTGGAAGATCATCCTTTAAGGTAAGTTGAGGCATCTCTTCACTATCCTTCTTGTTAAGACATTTAAGCTCCGAAGGTTTGCTAGCATTTTCTTCTTGAATGTTCATATCCACAAGCTCACCTACAACATCATCAAAACTACAAAAATCCTTTCTAAGATTAAGTGGGTTAGATTTATTAAATACTACATGCATTGACTCTTTAACTATTATAGTTCTTTTGTTAAAAACTTTATATGCTTTGCTAGAGGAGATATAGCTTAGGAAAATTCCTTCATCGGCTTTAGAATTAAATTTCCTAAGGTTGTCCATGGTGTTTAATATAAAGCACTTGCATCCAAATACTCTAAAATATGAGATTTTAGGTTTTCTATTGTTCTAAAGCTCATAAGAAGTTTTTTTTTTTTAAATTAGTCTTTTAAAGACTATTTGCTATATAGCAAGAAGTGTTAACGACTTTCACCTAAAAGTATAAAGGTAAATTATACTTATTAAGCATAGTTCTAGCCATTTCTATTATAGTTTATTTTTCCTTTCAACAACCCCATTTTGTTAAGGTATTTTAGGAGAAGAGAAAGTACAAGAGATACCATTTTCATTGTATAAGGTTTTACTAGTTGATAAAATCCAAGCTCATAAGCTCCATATGAAAGTAACAAATTACTTAATGCATAAAGGGAACTTGTACAAAAGGTCTCTTATACACCCTTGGACTAAATGCATTTCTCAGAGGAAGGAAATTATATCCTCACAGAGATACATGAAGGAATTTATGGCGCTAATGAAAGCTAAGATTTTTTAGTCCGAAAGACGCTAATCTAATAATACTATTGGCCATAAATGTTAAAGGATGCTCTGCAACTGGTTCATAGTTGTAAAAAATGCCAACAACATACCAGACTTGCATATCAACTCGATGAACATCAACATCCTATTGGTAACCCTTAGCCCTTCACTGTTTAGGGAATGGACATTCTCGAACCTTTCCCAATCTTAACATCCCAAAATAAGTTCTTCA
The DNA here is from genome assembly GCA_947683625.1 of Mallotus nudiflorus. Classification (NCBI taxonomy): domain Eukaryota; kingdom Viridiplantae; phylum Streptophyta; class Magnoliopsida; order Malpighiales; family Euphorbiaceae; genus Mallotus; species Mallotus nudiflorus. The sequence continues at coordinate 2,977,332 of CANTUR010000142.1, forward strand.
TAGTCACCATTGATCATTTCATTAAGTGGATGGAAGTGGAAGTTATACCCACTATCATTAAAGCTTAAATTATGAATTTATTCTAGAAGGAAGTCATCTATAGATTCAGAATTCCATATACCTTTATAACAAAGAACGAGAAGCATTTCAATAATGATAAATATAAGGAATTTTGCTTTAGATTGAAGCAAGCTTAGATTGACTTTTGTTTCCTATCATACAACAAATGGATAGATATAGGTGACCAATAAGACCAGTATGCATGGAATAAAGAAGAGACTTGAAGAAAAAAAAAGAAGCTAGTTAATGAACTGAATAATGTAATATGGGCATACTAAATAATACCAAGAAGCTCCACTAACAAAACTCCATTTTAATTAATTTATTGGATGGATGAAATCATTCTAGTAGAAATTGGATCACCTACTTACAAGGTCTTTAAAGAACTAAATTCAGATGATAATGACTTGAATGCCAGAATATGTCTTCACATGTTCAAGAAATAGAGAGAATAAGCATCTATAATAGCTAAAGCTCGGTGCTAGAAAGTGGTTGATTATCATAATAAGAGAGTCTAAGTAAAGACATTCATGCTCAAAGATCTAATAATGCGAAGAGTAGACATTAGAAAAGGAAACTCATGAACTGGGAAGCTCAGACATAACTGGGAAAGGTCATATTAGATAGTTCAAAAGACTAGAAAAGGAGCTTACAAGATAAAAGATGTATGAGGAAAAGAATTGCCCTACTTTTGGAATGTGGATAGTCTTCAAAAGTATTATTAATGATTGTTCAGAGCCATCCATAATATTTAAGTTATTATTTATTCATGTATGAAAGTCATTAAGACTCTATTAGTCGTCAGCTTATTATTTCATCTTCTATTCAAATTATTCAAATTCCATTAAATTTCAAATCATTCAAGTTATCCTAATACTCAGTGAATAAAAAGCATAGTACATTATTGTTTACATTTCAAGCCCCAATCTTAGTAGGGTCAACCACAGATTTAGAAGGGGCAACATCAGTCCCAGTAAGGGTAACCTCAAATACAATTTTTGCGGGGTCACTGGTGGCCTCCAAACCTTTAATTTATTCAAAAGTAAACCTTATTTGAGTACTAGCCTTAGTAGCCAAGCTTGCCAAGTCATTGTAAGATATCTTATCGAGCTTAACAAAATCTAGTTCTAAATGTTGAGTAAGAAGAATCCTCCAACATTTTGACTTAAATGCTTTGAAGGACCCCTTCATCATCCATTGGTAGTTCTTTTTATCATTTTACTGAGCATTCTTCTCCTAAGCCAACTCTTTCTAAAGAAGTCCTAGTTTAGCATGTAGATGATCAGTTCAAGAAGTAAGATGAGTATGTGAATGCTTAAGCTCATTCATCTTCTACTGACACTTTCTAGCTTTAGATTCATCTATAGCTTGCTTAGTCTGGCAAAGCTTTAGAAATTCCTGGACCTTCTTTAGCTTGTCTTTATACTCTAAGGTAATAGAGCTTAGCTTCTCCTCTTTTAAATTACACTCACTCTTCAGCTAGAATCGAACATCTTTGGCTAATAACAACCCTTAAACAATCTACAAAAAATGATGTCAAAATTTAGACAATAAAAAAAAATAAGTACTAGATTCAAAACATGTCATGCAGCTCTTCCCTATTTACCTCCCTCCATCTATTAATATTCATCCTAAAATGCAAAGACTCAGAACACTAGCCCCTAAATTGAGGATTATAGATTGTTGGATAAGTAATTTTAAATTCGATTTACCCCTTCATATTTAGGCATCCATGTATCTTGGGCTGTTTGATAAAAAGTCCACTCCCCTTATTCAACTCTTCTTCATCTCCTTCAGAAGCCTAAGAGCCTTTCTTAGAAGTCTTAATGATCTCCTTTTGGGAGAGATCTACCACTGGACTTACAGGCAACTCAGTCTGAGCATCAGTTTCAATATCTAGAACTTCCTTTTCATGAACATGATGCTTAATCACTTATACCTATTCCAGATTGTCATTTAAAAGTCTGACCAAAAAATTAAAAAACTTAACCATCTATAGATAAAGAAAAAGGAAGTTAGGAAATTCATTAACTAAATCAAAATTACCTTCTTTAGCATTACTGTTCGGATATTGCCTCTAATAGTATAGTCGAGAAAAGTTCTTAACAAAAGGGTTTTCAATCAAACTTTGAGCATGAAATTCAATCATCATGTTGGTATCTTTGTTCAAAAGATAAGTAGGATGATTCACTTGGTAACACTCGTTTACCCAGTTACACTAAACATTTAGGAAATTTATCGAATGCTCAATTAGAAAAAAATTATGTCTCTCGGATTTATTCAAGTCCAAAAGTTTCACAAAGACATTATGATTCGGTACAATTGATAGAAAGAAGGTTAGCTCCCTTTTCTTTTTAGTTAAACTATACCTATATTGAAATACATATAAATCTAGCTCTTTGTCCTTTATATGTACAAGCTCGACAAATCTAATTAAATTAGGTAGCTATTTGGATGTAGTTGACCTGGAGTTATATTATACCTTTCAAGAATGCTTTCATAAAAAGGTCTAAAAGGAACCTCAATCTACCCTTAATTTGGTCAACATAGATTACTATTTTTTCTAAACCTAAGATTATATCGTGAGCCCTAAAATCCCCACTTATTGTATACAAGACATAATCGGTAGGAATGTTAAACTTCCTCCTCAACAGTCTCAACATATTTTTATATATTTAGATTAAAAAAAGGTTAAACTCACACTCTCTCGAGTTGCCATTGTAATAATCAACATAGGATAAAGGGTTAAATCAAATAGAGAAGATAAAGCTCACCTCAACAAATAGGCAAAGGGAGAAAGTAAATGCCGGTAGGCAATGACAAAGAAAAGCACAAGAGAATAAGCAAGAAAGAAATAGTAGAATAGCAAATTATAAAAATGCCAAAATAAGAAAATGGCTCCAACTTCTCCACCCTTTAATTTATAGAATAACAGAGATTCTTGGTGGACATCTTATGCCCCTAAGCAATAATAAACCAAGCATAAATATTAGGGGCATTTTTGTTAAAATAATGGATCATTAATAACCCATTACTGAAATAGTTACCAAAGCAAAGCCTTTTAAACTAACATGACCTTCTAGCTTTATGACGTCATATAAAATTTAAAATTCAAAATTGGCATATCAAGCGTCACTCTGACATGTTTGGAAAATTTTTCATTAAGTGATTATCAAACTTAGTATGTACACTGAGCAAAAAATGCAAGGTATTAAATTTTCTTCCTTTGCACATGATTTGTTATTTTATACATTCATAGGGTAAATGTTCGTTAAGACAGACATACTTCAACATCATTTGAGGTCAAAACCATGCACTATAAATGGACTCGGATGAGATTATACATTCATGGGGTAGATGTTTGTTAAAATGGGCGTACTCTAAATCATTCGAGGTTGAAACCCACCACTACTAACGAATTTGGATAATAATTGCTCATTCCTAGGGTAGATGGTCGGTAGGACAAGTGTACTCGGAGACATTGAAGGTTGAAACCTAACACTGCCAATGGAATCGAATGAAACTGGACAATGTTAGTGATATGCACTAGGTCAATCATTTGTGATTATGTATTGACTTTCTTATTTTGTTAATAACGAGGTATTATATTATCATTTGATTTTATGATAATTACATGAATGGTTAATTCTTACTAAGGCCATCAAGTATGTGACTTGATAGTAAAACCCTTAGATTAAAATAAGATTTCTATTCTAATTATACCTAGCCATTTATTCATTATATGAATATTAAAGTATTAAGGCTAGTATGATGTTGACTGATGGTTATGTTTTACTAATCATAAATATGAGATATTAAGTCAACTCATAGGTACATGATGAGAGATCATGTACTGGATTGACCCACTATGAGAATACTACATAGATTATTGTCATAAGTATTTCTTATCACAGTAATTTTATTTCAGTCCTTTGACCTTGAAATCATCATGGATTTCTACATAGCTATTTTATGTTTTGACACATTCTAACATTGTCTTTAATCGGATGATTAAAAGAATGTTGTTGGATATAAAATTAGTTATGTGAGGAATGTGAGTGATTTAGAAGGAATTTATCCCTCATTAATATGAGAAAGATATCTAAAGGCCCCTTGATGAGATAGACTGAATGAAAATGCATGGTCATGCTGAAATGAATTGATAAAGAGTTATCATTTTCAGTCTACTTGGAATCAAGTCATAATATTGAACTATATAAGGATGACATTCTTTGCCTTATGTTCAATTAAGATATCATGTGATAAAGGGACAATAAAATTCACTATAATTAGGTTATGTCGGATTATTGACTTCACATGACTTGGGTAGTCATAATGTCTTGCTAGAGGCCACTTATGACTTGTAGGCCTAAATAGAGATTTAGGCCCACTGCCAATGTTATGTGAACCTACAGGGTCACACACTTAGAACAAGCCCAAAACGGATATGGGTTTAATAAGCCTAAAATAAACTCTGTAGAAATAAATAATTAAAGTGTTTTATTTATTTATTTATTTGTTTATTTATTTAAGATAAATGTTATTTTAAATAAATAAATAAGATATTATTTTTTATTTGTTTTTAAACAAAATCAGAATATAATAAATGGAAAATTACCAAAAGGTCATTGGTAAGTGAAACCCTAATTTGGAGTCTATAAATATGCTATATTCTCTAGGGTTTCACACACTTGTTTTTGCCTCCAAATTCGTTTTCCTTCCTCTTAGAAAACAAAGACAGAGTTTTTCCTTTTGTTCTTGATTTGTAAGACAATCAAGAAGTTGCTAGCACACACACTCAAATTCGTTTTGTGAAGGGCTATTCGTGTGGATACCTATAGAGGACGCATCCTTTTGGAGACGTCTTGATCCGAACAACCAAGCCAAAAAGCTCGAGGTAAGGTGTCACCGGTGTGAACCTCCTCTCATCCTTCCAGAGAATCTTGCCTCTTCTGCATTTTGGTAAGATTATTAAAAACCCTAGATTTAATCAATTAGTCGAATTACATGGATCCAGGCTTGGGAATGTGACAAAATTTTAATTTTTCCGCTGCGTTTGCATCACGGTTCCCAACAGACAACACATGCTTACTCGGATCATCCATGGAAATCTTCATACAACATTATTAGTTATATTCAAAATCATAATGCCCAGATATCTCAGATATTCAAACATAAATATCCGAACAATTACTTGAAAAGGGGGCGGGGGGGGGAGGGGACTCTTAATACCCCATATGATAAATCCATCCTAATAAGGTTCCTAATCCTTAAAGGAAAAATGTACATTTGACTTAAGACTCTTACACAAGAGGTATTTGGATCAACATGAAATAAAGAATTCCAAGTCAATATGAAATCATATTCCTATTAGATTTATGCATATTTTTTTCCTATATATACTCCATATATTATGCATAATTATTCATCTCATGCATGCACATTCTCATAAACACTTTTTTACTATTTCTTACTAACTTAAGTTTCAGAGTATTTATGGGGACACCCCACCACCCCACCCTCTGATTGTATTTACTTGGAAATGCGTGTATGATTAAAGCAAATTCCCAATTCAAATTATCAATTACTATTATTAGGGATAAGTATAATTTGGATTTTTGTGGTTATGTCTTTTGGCAAAATCAGTCCTATGGTTTTTTTTTTTTTTGCATTTAAGTACATTGTGTTTTATTTTTGTCACACTTTAGCACCCTTTTAACTAATATCATCATTATTTTATGAGAAAATATTAATATAATATTAAATTTCAATGATAAATTTATTTTATATATGATTTATGATCAAACTAACTTATTGGCTATTTTTTAAAAATATTGTTAATTTATTTTAAAAATCACTTTCTTTTTATTCATAATTAAATTAAAAATACATCTAAGTTTTTTTTTTTTGTGAGTTTATTGTAGTTAGTTGAATGATATATTACTCATTATGTGGTTTTATCATTGAAAAAACATATTATTTTTATATTAAAACATATATTTTAAACAATATTTGTTAGAAGGGTACTAACATGTAAAAAAATGTAAAACACATCGTACTTAAATGTAAAAAAAAAAACCTACAGGACTGGTTTTGTCAAATAGTAAAACTATAGGGATCAAAATTGTACTTATTATTCTTATTATTAAAAAGAAATTATTTATTTTAAAAAATTTAAATAATTATTAAAATTTCATATTTAAAATAATAAAGTAATTAATTAAAATTAATTATTATTGTTGTTGTTGTGGTGGTTGTCATTGATCATATTGTTTAAAAATAAATTATAAAAATAGATTGTAAATAATTATTAAAATTTATTATCTGAAAATATATAGCAATTTATTTATTTGTGGAGAAAGTAAAACAAAAAATTTAAAATTAATTTGAGGTTGATATTATAAAATTTTTTTCTAAGATTTAAATTGAAAAAAAATACAAAAATTTAAAAACTAAATAGCAATGTGCAATTAGAAAAGGCCAAATGCCAAGATTGCAAGTTGTTTTTTTTTTCCCTCTAACATTTCACCATTTATAATGGCGAAATGGGATAAAAATTTTCCTTTTGGATTTCACCATTTAAAATAGAGATTTTTTAAAAAACAAAAAAAAACAAAAAAACCACATGCCAAGTGTCCAAGTTGTTGCGCAACATTGCAAATTTCAATTTGCCTTGAAATTCTTTCTCCACAAAAAAAAAATAAATAAATAAAAAGCTTCAATTTATGTCAAATTTCAGTATATATAATTGTACTAACTTTGATCAATTGTCTAGAGCTTGAAAATGTCTTAAAAGTCAGAAAAAAAAAAAATTAACTCAAGTCAGTCTTGGTGGCGCAAGTTATGTGCTAGCAACTTGCTTCATGTCTCTGTGGAGGAAGCAGTAGAACTTAAAGGTAGGGACCGCTATTTGGTAAGAAATTACTGCTAATTTTCATTTCAATTTCGATTTCACATTACTTGTTTCAATTTTTTCTATATATATATATATATATATATATATATATATATATATATATTAAAATAAAAATTCAACAAAAAGATTCAGAGAGATAAAAAAAAATCAATCACAAACTGATTTATTGTCATTTCTAATATTAATAAGTTATTTATTTATTTACTTTTCCGCACTGTAAAGTTTCATTTATTTTAATATTTGCTTATTTATATAATAAAAATATTAATTTTTTTTATTTTGCTTAAATTTTTGTGCATCTTTCTATTCACAGTCAATTTATTTCAACGGTTAGGTAAAAATATATATAGGGGCGGAACTACTTAATGGTAAGGATGGACATGGTCCCCTAATTTTTTTTTTTAAATTATTTTTAAATTTTTACACAAATTTAATGTTTGTCCCCTTCCCACCAGCAATTTATATATATTTTTACTTTAATTTATTTACTATTTTATTTTATTGTAGTTCAATTTATATATATTTATTTACTATTTCTACCCCTTTAATCATAATTCCGCCCATAAATATATGAAAGATCACCTCATAGCTCAAATCTACCAATAAATCCATGCCAAAGTATGGAGATTTTGCACCATATTTTCAAACAAGAAAAAAGTTTTTTTTTTTTTAACAAAGGAAAAATTTACTATTTTGTTTCATCCTCAGCCTTATTTTATTTCTTTTCTTATGTTCTTGTCTTTCCAAACAACATTCACAAGATCATTAAAAAAAAAAAAAGAAAAAAAGAAGAAGCAAAAGCAACCCACCTTCTATCTAAAAGTACAAAGACCAATGAGAAAAAAAGAGCAAGATGAAGATTGGGAGAAAATGCATAATAAAGAAGTGAAATTTTTTATAATTCAACCTATAACCTTTTCCTTTCAAGGGTAATAAACACAATTCAGTTTGCAGCCATGACAATCTTTTGCCGATAAAAATGAAATATCAACACCAATAAAAAGCACATTATCATCCAATCTATCAGCCTCAATCCAAATGTGCCTCTCTTCATCTAGCTTGTAAACTTCCAATGGAACAGGGCAATTGTCATCAGAATCAGAATAATAACCATATCGCTCAAAATCATCAAGATAATACTTATCAACCCGAATCAAACCCACAAGTGACTTCACCAAATACTTATACTGACCACTAGATGCATAACCACAGCCATCAAAAAGTTCATTAATTTGCAATGAAGCAGGATCTACAGATACGACCAATCCAGTAGCATCAATAGCATAAAATTTACCATTTGTTAGGGAAAATAGACCCCTTGCAATCCAACAAGTTTCTTTACCCCTTAAGATCACAACATGAACAAAAATATTTGAGAAATAAAAAAGAGAAACACATAATAGTTTAACGTGTAAAACTCCCAAATGGAAAAAAACCACGGGCATTGTCAAAGGACAATAAAGAGAAAAATATTTACTATGTGAAAAGTTATTACAACTACACTACAAAATATTTAACTCTCACACATACCCAAAAGCCCAAGTATACGCAAGAGAATTTTCTATAAATTCTCTACTAGTATAGTTAATAGCTCTCAATGGTATACCAAATATGATATGGTGATTAATACACACAAAATATTTGTGGTGATTGACACACATAACAAATGAGGGGGAGAAATCCTTTTATAACCACCTAACTCTCTCCTTCCTTCTCTTCTAACCAATGTGGGATTCCTACATCCATCACTTTAACTTTTTTTTTTATCATATTTCAATAATCTACACCATGATTAAAAAAATTTAAAGAATAATAGCTACCTCACCATTAGTTGTGACACTCACATTTCTAAGAAAAAAGAATTGTCATACTTCACCATAAGAGTATACACACTTGAAATTCACTAATTTCAAGAATTTTCACCTCGGCTAGTTCTTGTCGAAAAACTACTAATAAGTTATGGTGCAACTTCCAATGTTGACTTTTTTAGGAAGTTCATTAGTCATCGACATCAATTCCACCACACACCTTGCATCAACTGTCAACTAATGCCCGTGTGCAAACTTGTGGACCTGCTAGCAGTAACATGTCCTCTTCCATGGCAAACCTTGGAGATCAATAACATATCAAAATGATAATCCAGTCTCTTATGGAGAAAAGAGACCCACTGCTAGCGATAATATCAACATCTCCATTTACTGATTTTAGGCAATTTGTCGAATGTCGCTCTACCGATAATTTTTCTTTAGGTGTCAAGATTGCCCACACCTTCAAATTATTGTGTAAACCATACTGATTATCATTGACTTCATCTTGCCACAAGTCAATATCAATACACTCATCAAATTTCTCCACCTCATATTCAAACTCAAGCTCATTTTTGTTTAACAGTGCAAAATACCTCTGTATAATTGAATAGTACTTCTTGCTACAGTGACCTCACACGTACGTGAATAATGAGTGAACAATTATGTCTACAAAATGCACTAAGAAAGTTTTCAAGAAAGATTGGGGCGACACAAACGGTACCACTTAAGTCCCAACCTCCTTAGGTGATTATAGTCTTTGTAACAAAACTTTCTTGGCTACACTTACTTACACAATACTAAGGACCTTTAGTTGGATCATAACAATTTCTAAAAAATCTTTTATGATGTGGAAGATCGGACAAAATCGCAACCATAAAGCATACTAAGAATTTTAAAGAAATTTCTACGCCGCCTTCAAGCTCATCTCTTATCGAACTATAGGCTCTAATACCAGTTGTTAAGGAAAATAGACCCCTTACAATCCAACAAGTTCCTTTACCCCTTAAGATCATAACATGAACAAAAATACTTGGGAAAAAAAAGAGAAACACATAATAGTCTAACATGGAAAACTCCAAAATGGAGAAAAACCATAGGCATTGTCAAAGGACAACAAAGAGAAAAATATTTACTATGTGAAAAATTATTACAACCACACTACAAAATATTTAACTCTCACACATACCCAAAAGCTCAAGTATACCCAAGAGAATTTTCCATAAATTCTCTACTAGTATAGCTAATAGCTCTCAATGGTACACCAAAATATTACATGGTGATTAATACACACCAAATATTTATGGTGATTGACACACATAACAAAGGAGGGGGAGGAATCCTTTTATAACCACCTAACTCTTTTCTTCCTTCTCTTCTAACCAATGTGGGATTCCCACATCTATCACTTTAATTTTTTTTATCATATTTTAATACCATTATGATAAGCAATATCTTCATAATAGGACTTATTGTTACTATGATTACCACTAACGTTATTCTAACTCCTATCCCTAATTCTTCATACACCTAAGCTTCCATGAGTATACAAAGCTATGATAGCAAACCCATCATCAATCTCATCCAAACATGAAGAAACAACAACTTTCTTAACCAAAGTAGTTGATTTCCATTCATTAAATTCAAGTTCAAAAGCATTTCCTTCCTTTACAAACTAAAACCCATATGCCTTACTTACTTCAGAAACTTTATAATCAAACAAGTTCACAACTTCAGGAAATTTCAGATCCTCAAATGAAATCTAAGAAGTGGATCTTTGAAAATGACCTTCCCTGAACTTAACTCTTTAAGTTTGATGAGTCAAGTATTAGTACTTTGCCAGGGGTTAGAGATTTTGGTAAAGGGCTGTAAGGAACAAACGGTGGACTCCTTGAGCAAGAAATGGCCTCAACGATTAGAAGCAAGATAAGGGTTAGGGCCAATAGGGAAAGGGAGCCTGAGATGTGGGTATAGAGATGGGGCTTTGGGTGGGAGTGGAATTGAAGAGCACCATGAAAAGCAAACAGCACGAAACTTGAGAATGTCTATGCGTGTGTCTAGGCATATGCTATCTTGGACAAGATATCTGATGTAACAAACCTTAAAGAAATAAAAATAAAATAAAAGAATAAATATTATAGTCCATTGATTTGCATACAAATACTAGAAAACAATCTTCTACAACTTGTTGATTCAGTAGAATACTAGGAAATGGACATCAAATATTCATTAATTCAAAGAAAATGCTAAAAATTTGGAGAAAAAGAGAATTACGTCTCTAAAATAATTTTATTGATAACCAAAAACTAGCTCACATAGCCCTAAAATTTATATATTTATAGGGAATAAAAATAAAGAAAATCCTAGTTAAGGTAGGAAATCAAATCTCTAACAATATAGAAAAGTCAAATTCTAATCAATGCTAAATTAAAATAAAATAACAATAACAATAACAAACAATAACAATAACAATAATAATAACGATAACAATAACAATAATAATAATAATAAAATTATATTTGCTATTAATTGTTTTGCAAACTCATTCTAAGGCTTGTTGCTCTGCATCATTCCCTCTAGGGTAGAGAAAATTTTCCCTCGAATTTTGACCAAATATTGAGAAATAAATTTGATATATAACATCATAAATTTATCTTTAACTTGTAATTCCTTCAAAATAGAAATTAAAGGAATATAAGAATAAATAAATTTATCAATGCCAATGAAGTCAATATATTCAATATTGCCCTCATCCTCTTCATCAAATTTTGGCTCATCTCTAATAAATACATCTTCATCCTCACCGTCATTAGTATCATAGAATAAGCTCTTTTTATAGTACTCTCTCAACATGATTAATAAGGATCAGTTTGGCTCTAATACCAATTGATGTAGTAGAAGTTTAAAGAAATAAGAATAAAAATAAAATAAAAGAACAAATGGGATAAATATTGTAGTTTGTTGATTTATGCACAAATACTGGAAAACAATCTTCTATAACCTGTTGATTCAACAAGAATACCAAGAAATAGACATCAAATATTCATTGATTCAAAGAGAATACCAAAAATTTAGAGAAAAATAGAATTACACCTCTTAGAGAATTTCTTCATAACCTATTGATTCAACAAGAATACCAGGAAATAGGCATCAAATATTAATTGATTCAAAGAGAATACCAAAAATTTAGACAAAAAGAGAATTACGTCTTTAAGAGAATTTTATTGATAACCAAAAACTAGCTCACATAGTCCTAAAACTTACATATTTATAGGGTGGCACAAACCTACCAACCTTAATTTTAATTAGAAAATAAAAATAAAGAAAATCCTAGTTAAGGTAGTGTAGACGGCGAGGTTTAACTTGCGCCTAAGATTTTAGCAACTGCGACACTATTTGAGCTCAGGGCTCTAGAGAACACACTAACCACTGTCATAAAAACATGGCGTGGAGATGAGAAGTCGCTACCCAAGGTAATAACTAGGACAAATTGAAAAATGGTAGTAATCAATTCCCTAACATAAAGCTAGCACCACAACCATGAGATTCTGGATACGAAATATTAACTTCTTTCAGTCTCGTGTTTTTTTAGAATTACTATATGAATTATTATCTTATCCTCTATTTACATGCAATTTCATATAAACCCTTATTTAAAATAACCAACTCTAGGTAAATTAGTCATGAAAAAGACATGTAAACAATGCATCCATTAAATTCACATTCCCTAAGTTAGTCTAATCTACATTGATTTTAATTAAATGAGTTAAATCTACATGTTTTTATTTCAAGTGAGATTGACTAAAGGTGGATCAACATGTTAATAAATGAGCCTAAGTCTATTCATTTTAATTTAACTAAAGAAATGGGCCTATAGTTTATGAATTTTAAAGAAAGGAGTTAATTAGTGGACCTAATTCTAACTTGATTTTAAATAAAAAAATGGGCCTAAGTCTATTTGTTTTATAAGAAATAAATTAATAGGCTGAACTAAATCTAAGTTAATTTTATTAACTAAAAATGAGCCTAAGTCTAAATTAACCTAAATGGGCCTAAATTGATTTTAAATGGATTAGAGTCTAACGTGAACTTGGGGCCCAAAACACACAAAAATAAAAAAAAAATAAAATAAATGCAATTAAATTATTTCTTCTAAAAACCCTAGTTTACTTAACATGCAACCTAAATTAATCCACCGCCTCCATTGATTTTAATTAGGGTTTATGAAATTGAACCTAATTTACTAATTAATTTTTTAAGAATAAAAGAACTAAATTTTCATTATTCCCACTATCGGGGCTATTACAAAAACTACCAAAATAATAAAGAAAATAAAATTAAAATACAACCTTTAAGAAGAAAAATTAAATAAATTCAAAACCTAAAAAACCAATAAAATAAACTAAACAAAGCAAAATTAAATTAAATTGGGATCTTGACTCTTGCCTTTCAGTCATGGATTCTCCATGAGTTTCCTTAGTTCATTCATATATTCATCATCACAAAAAACATGAAACACAAAGAATAAAAAAGAAAATACGATTAGAATTAATAAACAAAGAAAAATAAAATAACGAATTAAAACCAAAATAAAAAAAACACAAAAAATAATAAAATAAAAAATAAAAAATAAAAAGGGAAAATAATGACATAAAAAAAACAGAGTAAGAGATGAATAATGTTGAGCAGATGGTATTTGAATGCCCCTCAGAATAAGATTTCACCATGTTGAAATAGAATCTGATTGATTTTTTTTGGGGCTTGATTAACTTTTTAAGAACAATAATTTTCATCCAAAAAATTCTCTATTTTCTAAAGCTTTTTTTAATTGAAAAGCTTGCTCTCTGATTTTTGCTCACTGTCCTTTTTTTTTTGGAAAGAAATAGTTGAGGAAGAAGCTTTATGTTATTTTTTAAAAAAAATTGAACCCCTTTAGATTGAAGAAACATCTCGTTTTATAGCTCTAAAAATAAAACCCTAATCCCTCTGACAACAAATCACAGAAGATCAAAACAAAACAAAAACAAAAATTAAACTTCTTGATAATGATAGATTATCAGGAAGATTTTATTGCCCTTTTTATTTTTTTACCAATCTAAAACAAGAAAAATAATTTTCAAAAATAAAAAATTAATTAAAAATGTAAAAAATACTGATTGAAATAGTACAATTCTGATAGGACTTGTAGATTTCCAATTTCAGAAATTAACATCTAAATACAGAAAGACCCCTAAAGGAATTAAAACTTTTTCAATTAGGTCCCTAAAAAACATTTCAATTAAGTCCTTAAAAAGTTGTAATTAAGCCCTGAGATTCAAAAATCAATATCTACAGAGATAAATTTTCATCATTGGGTCCTTTGTCACATCCAAACTCATGTCATCTCAAAATTGGGTGCTCACAGTTGCCCTCCTTTATCACTATTTGCCTGACAAATTGCAGCAAAGCAAATAAGCACATAATTTTAAGGCAAGGAGTCAAAACACTTACCTATGTACCTTGAGACTTTTGCTTATGAATAATCATTAGTTCACGATGAATGCTTGTGTTGCCATGCAACACTAAACACAAATACCTAAGGAAACACTATACTCGAACATATATCATTGATTTGAAAGAAAGAATACATTGTACTTAGTCATGCAATGTCAAATATACTCAATCGTATAGTCATATTGGAAGGATATATCATACTTGGTCATATATATCATACTTGGTCGTATGATGTTGACTACACTCAGACGTATAATCTTAACGGAAAGAATACATTGTCCTTGGTTGTACAATGTTGACTATACTCGGTCCTACAGTCTTAATTGAAAGAACACATCATACTCGATCGTATGATGTCAACTATACTTAGTCATATAGTCTGGATTGAAAGAATACATCATACTCGGTCATATGATGTGGGCTATACTTAGTCGTATAGTCTGAATTGAAATGACACATTGTACTCGATCGTACAATGTTTATTATACTCGGTCATATAGTCTAAATTGAAATGACACATTGTATTCGATTATACAATGTCGACTATACTCAGTCATATAGTCTGGGTTGAAGGAAGTACATTGTACTTGGTCGTACAATGATAACTATACTCGATCGTATAGTTTAATTATAAGGATACATCACCTTTGGTCATATGATATTGACTATACTCGGATGTATAGTCTGAATTGAAAGGGATACATTATACTAGGTTTTATGATGTTGACTATACTCAGTCGTATAGTCTGGATTGAAAGAGGTATATTGTACAGGGTCGTACAATTTTTCTTTTGTCATTCCTCAATGTAGGCTTTATGCTGCTACAATCTATAATTGCTAGCAAGTTTTGAACAACTACAACTCTTTTGTTGTTTACCTTTAATGTTGTAGTCTGCAACTACTCATGACTTTTGATTTTGTTGCAATCCTTTCATTGCTTATCGATGATTTTGATTAGCTATAACCTTTCATTGCTTGTTGGCTTTAATCAGCTACAACCCTCTTATTGCTTAACTTTTGATTTTATAGTCCGTAACTGCTCAAAGGTTTTGATCAACTGTAATCTCTTCATTGCTCACTGATGATTTCAATTAACTGCAACCCTTGCATTGCTCACTCTCGATGCTGCAATCTGAAATTGCTCACAATTTTGATTAGCTGTAACCCTTTCATTGCTAGCCCTTGATGCTACAGTCCATAATTGTTTGTGATTTATCTACAACCCTTACATTGCTCAGCTTTGATGCTACAGTCCATAACTGCTCGCGATTAGCTGCAACCCTTTCATTGCTTACTGATGATGCTACAATCCATAATTTCTCATGATTAGTTACAACTCTTTTGTTGCTTACTGATCATGCCACAATCCATAATTGCTCACAATTAGCTACAACCCTTTCATTGTTTACTAATGATACTACAATCCATAATTACACATAATTAGCTACAACCCTTTCGTTGTTTACTGATGATACTGCAACCCATAATTGCTCATGATTAGCTGCAACTCTTTTATTGCTCACTGATGATGTTGCAATCCATAATTGCTCATAAGTAGTTGTAACCTTTTCATTGCTCACTGATGATGCTGCAATCCATAATTGCTCACGAATTAACTGGAATCCTTTCATTGCTTGCCTTTGATGCTATAGTCCATAACTATTGGCTAACTTCAATCAACTGTAACCCTTTCATTACTTGCCTTTAATGCTATAGTCCATAACTGCCTACGATTTTTATCTTTGGTTGTTTGAGTCAAATGTTTTTAATTCTTTTATGTTGACTGATTAGCATTTTTGTTGACTAGCTTTGAATTTTGTTGTGTTGACTGATTGACTAATTTTAATTCCACTGTGTTAACCAACTCTACAAGTTAGGTGCACTTCCTTCTGGATTTGCAATTCCTGCAGACTTATTGAAGTTAGTTTCAACCATGATGAATGTACGAAAGTACATTATAATGTCAAAAATTTATAAGAAAATTCATCACTTCTTCATGAGATAGTGTGCACTCAACGAATCTCACTATTTTTTATTTTTATGGCTATCATTTATTTGCCATTTACAAAGGTCAGAGGTATCGTTAACCATTTTATGCTGAGAGCATATCTTTTACTAAGTAAAGAGCTTACTTCCACACTTAATTTTAGGGAGAATTTCTAAACAAAACTTATGAAAATTGAGCATAAAAAGATCAAATTCTAAGTGTCAAAATGGCCTTTGAATTATTTTTGTACTTTTCTTCCTTATTCAAGTATTCCCCTGCCTTTCTCATATTACTCAGTGTGGATACCATTGGAAAGGTCCTTTGGATACTCATACTCTTATAGAGCATTGGAGCAATTAGAGCAGTTTTTTGGCATGGTCCTCTTTCAGTATTCCCTTGCCTTTCTTGTATTACTCAACGTGGATACCGCCAGAAGTTTCATGTTGATACTCTTACTCATTTCTGAGCATTAGAGTACATTATGCTTGCTCTTATTTTGATTCTCCTATTAGTATTCCCTTACCTTTCTCACATTACTCAGCATGGATACCATAAAAGGATTTTGTACTCATACTTATTTATGAGCATTGAAGTAGATTATATGCATATTTATCATTCAAAAGACTGAAATGATACTTTGAACTTTAAGCAATTTATGCTTCATGTCCACAGATTTTGTTTTTGTACATTCTTCCCCTCGTTTGGGTGCAAAGCAAGCATTAGATTGATTAGAGTTTATAAGCTCTCAACATAAAAATATTAAATGCTCCTCTGAATTCTATAAGGCTAAGAAAGAGTCATTATGATCAAAGGTCATGTGATAGGCTTTTCACACACGATCTCATGAAGTGGATGAATTTATTTTCAATTTTTGAATTTTATAATTGAGATGGTACTTTATTACATAATCTAAGGAAACAGAATTCTATTACTTCCCTTTATTATCTTGGTGAATGTTTGGCATTTGCTATCTTGCCCATTCTTATTGATGTACCAGTTCCTTTCCTTTTCTTCATTCTCTTTTGTTTTTCCTTGCAAAAAATATCATAAGTTAGTATGGTCTATTTGCAAGTGAAGAAATTTTTTCAAAATGCAATATTATTCTTTTTGCATTCTTCCTTTTTGATTGTGATAATGATGTCTCTGATCATAAAGGTCATGATACTCCACAATTAAAGTTATGGTTTTGGGCTACATTTGTATTTCTACCATTCCAATAATGCTATGGTAGTGGGCTTTATTCCTTTTCTTGATATCTCCTGCAAAAAAGGTTTAGGAGTTAGAGATCTTATTTCATGATCAAATAATTTTCTAGAGTGCATTTATTGTAAGTTTTGAGTGCATTCTTCCCTTTTATAAGGCCAATAAATGTTTTGCTGAAATGTTAGACCTTCTCATCGCCATATTCCATACCCTACACTAGTCTAACTGTTATGGAGAGATATTTCAAATGATGCTCCCGATGAGACTATGGAGATGGATACTGAGTTTGAGGAGCCTAAATGTCCTATCCAGCCTTTTGAGGTTGCCAGGATGACGCTTTTGCAAATATCCCTATCGGTGATATTTCGTTATTGGATGGGCCCATAGTTAATTAGGCTCCAGTGATCTAGAGTCCCATTAAGCATCAGGTTCACTTGAATAGTGTCACCCTTTTACCTTTAGATGCTTCACATGTGAACATTCTTACTACCTTTCTATGCTTTTACAACACTAATCTTGAATGTTAGTAGTAAAGTGTTTGCACAATCTTGTCGAGGCTCAAAGACTTTATTATGCAAAGAAAGTATTTCACAACACACGTATGCAAGTGTATGCATATTATGTATGACATGCATGATCCTAATAGGTCTTCTATGTGGAACAAAGCTATGTTCGCAGCTTGGAATATGAGAACAAGGTGCCCCATCAATAGCTTGTAGGTTTAAGCACTAAATGCTTTGTTGTTTATACTTTTGATGTCAAAGCTTCTGATACAGCTCATCGGACTGATAACCAGGCTAGCGAGTGAGGTCCATGGCTTTACACTGGAGCTCGTGATTAACCAATGCACTATTGAACTATTCTTTTTGTTACTACTTTTACTATATGATAACTGATCTATTTGTATGCTTGTAGTTTACTCCTTTCTATGTTAAAATCTTTTTCACTAACTTTGAAGTTCTAGTGTTGTATTTATTGTTTTCCCCCCAAGCTGCCCCTAGAGTTACATTTTTCCCCCAACTTCATTTTGAATTCATTCTAGCAGTCTTTTTCTTCATGTGTGCAAGAGACTTAATTTGGTCACTATTGTTGTTGACCCTTTGTCTTACTAACCCTATTAGTTACAGTCTCATATATTGAAGATGCAAGGGAGTAGGTGAACTGATTCAAGTGAGTTCTTAATAATGAAATCAACTGGACTTGTACTTTGAAGAATTATTGAGCAGAATATGAGGCTTGATGTTGATGTAATAATTAATGACAGTTACAAGGTATGGGTGACAACATAAGTTATTGAGCCACCTGAATCCTTAAGGCATAAGGGGATGCTAGGCTTACAAGGAAAATTACAAGGTAAAAAAGAAAACATAACTAAAATAGTGATCTCATAGCTCTAATTTAGCTTTCATTATTTATTGTATTTCCATTCAGATACTTATGCAGTATGATAAAGATGAATATGCGATATTTGAATAACAATTTCAAATTCAATTTTAATTATTCATTAGGGAAAAAATGATAACATTCATTACATCACATGATACAACTTCTATTATAAGCCAGTTTTGAATTTTTTTTCTCTAATTTTTACCTTACTGTTCTTTTTTCTTTTTCTTTTTTTCTTTTTTTCTCTTTTTTTATGATTCTTTTTATTTTTTCCTTAAATTTCCTATCTTTAAAAGTTACATCATATGATATATGTATGTTCTTTGAATTTGCATTTGTTCCATGCTGAATGAATCCAATTGAATTGAATTTATGTCAAATATGCATATGTGATCAATAACATAATGCACAATATCATTAGGATGTACATTACATAAGTAAGCATGATCAAAATTTATATGATCAATCACTAAAAAAAAAAGTTCTAAAGAAACTAAAATTTATTGAAAGAAGATAATAAGAAAACTTATTTCCTATTATAGATGTTAAGGATATTGAGTCTCATGGTGGTTGTCCTTCAGGTAGCTGATATAGTGGCTATTCTTGTATCTTTTTGCCAACTGTCTCCATAACTTCATTTTTATGTACCTCAACTGTGCATTTTTCCTTCTTGTCTAGCAACTTCTCATCATCAAACTCATCACCCCATCTTGTAGGCACAATCGACTCGAAGGGTATATTAAAAGAAGGTGGCTTAGTGTAAAACACCTTATAGTCAAACTTTCCTAAAGGCTGATCCAATAAGTCTTCTTCTCTTTCCACATCTTTAGGGGCATTATGAGATTTCTCATTAGTTTTAAGGTGTGGGTCCTCAAAGGAGCTTAACACTTCTTCCTTACTAATTATTGAGTTGATCATTATGGTAGCTGGGGTGGTATGTTTCAGTAGTTTGGGAAAGGATTATTTTCAGTGTTTGGGTTTTCAAGGTCTATGATCTTTCCAAAGTCTATAAGGTTTTGGATTTCATGTTTGAGGTAGATGCAATTATCTGTGAAGTGTTGGAGGTTTTGATAGAATTTGCAATGTTTGTTTGGATTATAGCCTAAGGTGTTTGGGTTTGGATTAGGTAAAGGTTGAAGTAAGCCCTTTTGCATTAGGTGCTTTAGGACTTTTGACAAAGGTTGGTTAAAATTGGAGAATCTCAGTTATTGAACATCATGTACTTCCACAATCCAGCTAGTGCTTCCTTGTTGTATGCCCCTAGTTGGGTAGTTTCTTACTCTGGTGCTTTTAGTAACCCTCTTTTTCTCACTTTCAATCTCCTTAGCTTACAAACCATCATCATAAAGGTCTAAAAATGTCTTAGGGTTCATCATCTGTAACCTCTCAACTAAATTATGCAACACATTTTAGACTATCATCCTAACCTGGTCCTTCTCAACCAGTTTATTCTTCATTAATCCTACCTTATTCATGAACCTGGTCAGAAAATCTAAAAATGATTCATTAGTCTTCTACTTAGTCAATTCTAAATCCTTGATAGACACTTCAAGCCTGGTAAATCCTTGGATCTTCAGTACCATCAAACTTCTACAGTTGTGGCATCTTGAACTTATCAGGTAGCTTATCTTCCTTAAATTGCATCATATCATCAAAGTCAAACGAATATCCAATGCCTTATCCTTTCATTAATTCCACCATTTTGGATAACTTCTGAGTCAGTGCTTTCATCTACTTTGATTCTAGCTTTTAAACTTGCTCAAGTGATTCCCTTTTTGCCTTTTCAACCATATAGTTCTCATTATTCTCTAATTTCATTTCCACTACTCCTAGTAACATTGTCATTATTAGCAGGTGGTACACCTACAACAAGTGGATTGGTTGTAAGTGAAGGTGTAGCAGTAATAGGTGGTGGCATTAACCTAGCTAAGGCTTGTCTTTGTTCATCATGCATCATTGCTCTCATGTCATCCGTTAAAGCTCCCTTAATGTCTTCTACGGTCCAGTTTCCTCTTTGTTATTGTTCCATCTCTTCTTTTTAGGGCTCTTTTCCAAACTGTGAAGGATCTCTTTAGCTGTTGACTTTGGACTCAAATCAGTTCTCATTAATCTACCACTACTTCATTTCCAAACACAGGAAGACATAAAATAATAAAAAAAATTAAAAAAGGAAAAATAATGACATAAAAATTAAAAAAGAAAAGAAAAGAGTAGGAGATGAATAATGTCGTGCAAATGGTGTTTGAATGCCCCCATAGAATAAGATTTCACCATGTTGAAATAGAATCTGATTGATTTTTTTTCCAGCTTGATTGACTTTTTAAGAACAATAATTTTCATCTAAAAATTTCTTTGTTTTCTAAAGCTTTTTTTTTATTGAAAAGCCTACTCTCTGATTTTTTTCTCTTTGTCCTTTTTTGTTTTAAAAGAAACAGGTGAGGAAGAAGCTTTCTATGATTTTTTTCAAAAACTGAACCCCTTAGACTAAAGAAAACATCCCTTTTTATAGCTCTAGAAACAAAACCCTAGTCCTTCTGATAACAAATCACGGAAGATCAAAACAAAAAAAAAAAAATTAAACTTCCTGATAATGATAGATTATCAGGAAGATTTTATCCCCCTTTTTATTATTTTTATTTTTTGTTTATTTTTTTTACCGATAAAAAACAAGAAAAAGAATTTTTGAAAATCAAAAATTAATTAAAATTATAAAAAATACCAATCGGAATAGTACAATTCTTATTACAATTGTAGATTTGCTATCAAAATTCTATAATTCCGATCAGAATTGTAGATTTTTTATCAGTGATATTTATATTTTTTTAACATTAAAACTTTTTCTTATCCTTAAAAAAGGCCCCTTAAAGAATTAAAACTTTTTCAATTGGGTCCCTAAAAAAATTCAATGAAGTCCTTAAAAAGCAGTAATTAAGCCCTGAGATTCAAAAATAAATATCCACAGAGATAAATTTTCATCATGAGGTCCTCTATGGCATCCAAACTCATGTCATCCTGAATTTGGGTGCTTACAATTGCACCCTTTGTCACTGTTTAGTTGACAAATTGCAGCAAAGTAAATAAGCACACAATTTCAAGGCAAGGAGTCAAAACACTTACCTGTGTATCTTTAGACTTTTACTTATGAAAAATCATTGGCTCACAATGAATGCTCGTGTTGCCATGCAACACTAAGCATAAATGCATGAGGAAACACTATACTTAGATGTATAGCATTGTTTTAAAAGAAATAATACATTGTACTAGATCGTACAATGTCGACTATACTTGGTTGTATAGTCAAATTGGTAGGATATATCATACTCGGTCGTATGATGTTGACTACACTCGGACGTATAGTCTTAAGTAAAAGAATACATTGTACTTGGTCGTGCAATGTTGATTGTACTCAATCATATAGTCTTAATTGAAAGAACACATCATACTCGGTCATATGATGTTGACTATACTCGACTGTATAGCCTGGATTGAAAGAATACATTATACTAGGTCATATGATGTTGATTATACTCAATCGTATAGTCTGAATTAAAATGACACATAATGTTGACTATACTTGATTGTATAGTCTGGGTTGATGGAAGTACATCGTACTCGGTCGTACAATGATGACTATACTTGGTCATATAGTCTGATTAGAAGGATACATCACACTCGATCGTATAATGTTAACTATACTTAGACTTATTTTCTAGATTGAAAGGGATATATCATACTACGTCGTATGATGTTGACTATACTAGGTCGTATAGTCTGGATTGAAGGAGGTATATTATATTGGGTCGTACAATGTTGTTGCTTTTGTCATTCCTCAATGTAAGCTTTACACTGATGCAATCTATAATTGCCGACAAGTTTTGAATAGCTACAACTCTTTTATTGTCTACCTTTGACATTGTAGTCCATAACTACTCATGACTTCTGATTTTATTGTAGTCCTTTCATTGCTTATCGATGATTTTGATCAGCTGTAACCTTTAATTGCTTACTGGCTTTAATCAGCTATAACCCTTTTGTTATTCACCTTTTAATTTTGCAGTCTATAACTGCTCAAGGCTTTCTATCAGCTGCAATATCTTCCTTGCTCACTGATGATTTCAATCAACTGTAACCCTTTCATTGCTCACTCTCGATGCTATAATATGAAATTGCTCATAATTTTGATTAGCTATAACCCTTTCACTGCTAGCCCTTAATGCTATAATCCATAACTATTCACGGTTTAGCTACAACCCTTATATTGTTTGCCTTTGATGCTATAGTCCATAACTGCTCATGATTAGTTGCAACCCTTTTATTATTCACTGATGATGCTGCAATCCATAATTGCTTATGATTAGTTGTAACCCTTTCGTTGCTTACTAATGATGCTCCAATTGATAATTGCTCACAATTAGCTGCAGCCCTTTCATTGCTTACTGATGATGCTGCAACCCATAATTGCTCACGATTAGCTGCAACCCTTTCGTTGCTCACTGATGATGTTGCAATCCATAATTGCTCACGATTAACTGTAACCCTTTCATTGCTCACTGATGATGCCATAATCCATAATTTCTCATAAATTGATTGTGATCCTTTCATTGCTTGCCTTTGATGCTACATTCTATAACTATTGGATGACTTTAATTAACTATAACCCTTTCCTTGCTCACCTTTGATGTTATAGTCCATAACTGCTCGTAACTTTTATCTTTGGTTATTTGAGTCGAATGCTTTGAATTCTTTGTGTTGACTGATTAGCATTTTTACTAACTGGCTTTGACTTTTATTGTGTTGACTGATTGACTAATTTTAATTCCGTTATGTTAACCAACTCTACAAGTTGGGTGCACTTCCTTCTAGATTTGCAATTCCTACTGACTTGTTAAAGTTAGTTTCAACCATGATGAACGTACAAAAGTACATTATAATGTCAAAAATTTATAAAAAAAATCATCGCTTCTTCATGAGATAGCGTGCACTAAATGAATCTCACTATTTTTTATTTTTATGATTGTCATTTATCTGCCATTTGTAAAGGTCAGAGGCTTCGTTAATCATTTTATGCTAAGAGCATATCTTTTACTAAGTAAAGAACTTACTTCCACACCTAATTTTAGGGAGAATTTGCTAAACAAGACTTATGAAAATTGAGCATAATTTCGATCAGAATTGTAGATTTCCAATCTATAATATTTATATATTTTTTAACATTTAATTACAAAAAGACCCCTGAAAGAATTAAAACTTTTTCAATTGGGTCCCTAAAAAAACATTTCAAGTAAGTCCTTAAAAAACTGTAATTAAGCCCTGAGATTCAAAAATCAATATCCACAGAGATAAATTTTCATCATTGGGTCCTCTATCGCATCGAAACTCATGTCATCCTAAAATTGGGTACTTACAAGTAGTAAATCAAATCCCCAACAATATAGA
The DNA here is from genome assembly GCA_947683625.1 of Mallotus nudiflorus. NCBI lineage: Eukaryota > Viridiplantae > Streptophyta > Magnoliopsida > Malpighiales > Euphorbiaceae > Mallotus > Mallotus nudiflorus. Next base: position 3,001,618 of record CANTUR010000142.1, read on the forward strand.
AAAATGAAATTCTAATCAATGCTAAATTAAAATAAAAAATCAAATCCTAATAATAATAATAATAATAATAATAATAATAATAATAATAATAATAATAATATTATTATTATTATTATTATTATTATATTTGTTATTAATTATTTTACAAACTCATTGCATGGCTTGTTGCTCTGCATCAATATCACTTCGAAGACTAGACCACTGGAGAGATGGAGAAGTTGAATTCATGGCTTCAGCTTCTTCTGGAATGGTGGTGAGAGTGTTAAGGAAAACCCTAACTGTGACAAACGAAGAAAGGAGTGGAAAAGAAAAAGACACCAATGCTTATGTTGTTGCGTTGTTGTGCTAAACATAACATGAAGGTTGTGCCAATTTTTACGGAATTGTAAGTTGGGGTGAGGAAACTGAAATCACAAATCCAAACTATTCGACCCCAAATTTTCTTGTGGAATATTTTATGGCAAATTATATCATGGACCTCAGTCTACATTGTAATATAGACTAACAACTTTTGATTTTTTAACGCTTTTGTTTGTTTTTATTTTTAGTGCTGGATCTTCATGAAGTGATAAAGTTCTCCAAAAAAGATAATGGGTTAGTAAATTGCATGCCTTGGAAATTCAATTGCTATGCAGTATCCAATCAAGTAAACAAGACGTGATGACAAATTCGAGATAAGACTATATTCTCAGATTGAAACTCCAAAATACCCTACCCATGACCTAGTTCATTTCTTTTCACAGCTACTTTTTCACCTCCATGAAAAGTTCCTTTGCTTTGTGGTGAAAATAAATGAGGCAATTAGATTGTTTAGGATGATGCAAACCTGTAATGTTGTTCTAAATTCATTTATTTATGAGGCTTTTGATCCAAAGTTTATGCAAGAACCTTCGTTAGATAATGCAGCAGACTTGGTTGTGGAGATGATGGACAATTGTTTGACACCAGATAATAATGTTATTTTAGATGTTGTAAATGGTTTTTGTAGATTAGAAAAGATAAATGAAGATGCAAAATTCTAAAGAAGTCATTGAAGCTTCCCCATATAAGATAAATGAACCTATAGTATTTATTGATTCTAAAAGTAAAAGTAAAATTCTAGTTATTATAATTAAAAAATAAAAATTAAATAATTTTTTAATAAATAAAAATTTTAATTTTGACTAAAATCATGAATAAAAAATTAAATTCAACCATTGTAATTATTAAAATAAAAAGAAAAAATACTTTTAAAATTTTTAATGAGAATGAAAGAAAAATATTAATGAAATTGTAGGTGAATATCAATAAATTTGTAGATAAAAATTAATGAACTTATATGTAAAGGTCAATGAGTCTCCTACAGGTTCAAAGATTAATAAACATATAGGTAAAAATCATTGAACTTACAGATGAAGGTTAATGAATCTATATTATTTAACTAATGAAACTACATATTTTATCGTATGAATATGCATAATTTAAATAATAAATCTAAATTATTTAACTAAAATAAAATATAAGTAAAAGTTTATTAATTATAATTAAAAAATAAAAAATTCAATAATTTTAATTAACAAAATAAAAAGAAAAAATATATTTTTTATTAATTTCTAGATCTCAGCAGCCTTGAAAGTAGTTGGACTATAGTACACTACTGCATCAATGCCCGATATTTGTTGGAAGAGCTGAATTCCACAGCCAGCAATCAGCATCTATCCAACGGCAGAAGAAGGATTGAATTTTTCATGCCAAACTACAGCGAGACCTACATTTTTTTTTTATTTTTCACACGTGTAGACCGTAATGCAATATGGACAGGGTTCATAATATAATAATTGATTTTTTATGACTTCTTTTGTTAACTTTTTTTTTTAAACGAAAAAAAGTTTAGAATAACAATTCAAGATGGTTAAAGTAGTAATTTGCCACTTAAACTTGGACCTGATAATCTTTATAAAGAAACTTTTTGGCTAATAATTCCATCAATTATTTTTAACTAATTCACCCCAAAACTTTTATACATTGACTAATTAGTCCTAATTTATTAAATTTTAAAATATGCGAGACAAAAATTCAATAATATTAAATTTTAAATTTTTACTCTTTAAGAAATTAATATGACATTAAAAAAATAATTTTAAAATAAAAATTAAAATATAGAAAAATAAAATTTAAAATATTTTTAAAAAATTTAAATTTAAATAATCAATTATTTTTAATACATTTATAGATATTAAGAAATTTAAAAATTATGTGAATAAAAATAAAAGATTTTAAACATGAAAAATTTTAACTATATGAAAATCATAAAATATTATTTTTAATTTTTAATTTTTAATTTTAGTTTAATTTAAATCATATATTCACCTTAAAAATGGAGACAATTTTAAAATAAAAATTAAATTTATTTAAAATATTTTGATAAAAATCAAATAAAAATTATCAATTATTTTCAACATTAAATATTAGAAAAATACATTGTATCTATCTATTCAACATCCCAATTGTTTTACTAAAAATCAAATCAAAATTATTTATTATTTTTAATTTTTAATTTTTAATTTTCCATTCATAAATATTAAAAGATATAAAAGAATTTAAAATTTTTACATATATATAAAGAAATATAGAAAAATTAGGGTTATTTGCAAAAAAAAAAAAAAATCATGACCTTTCACATTTTTTGCAATTTAATCACAACATTTAAAACTTGAATATTAAAATATGAATTTGCATTTTTTGACAAGTCGAAACACCGATCAAATATCTGGTAATCGTATGCTTATGTGGCAAACGAATCTCAACTGCACTTCCAAAAACTTTGTCTGGCACATAAGCACTCTTTCACTAGTTAATTGATATGTGCTTCAACTTGCCAAAATATGTAAATTCATGTTTTAATATGCCAAGTTTATAATGTTGTGATTAAATTGCCAAAAGCGCTAAAGGCCATAATTTTATTTGTAAATAAACCAAAAATTAGAAAAGGTTCTTTTTTAAAAAAAAATTAAAAATTAGTAGTTAGGTTAAATTTATGTCAAATTTTAAAATATATAAGACGTATAATTTAAAATTAAAATGTCATTTTTTAATTAAGAATTTTTAAATATTTTTCTCTATCTCTTTAAGGTAAATATATGATTTAAATTTTAATAAATTAAAAATTTTAAAATTAAAAATTTTAAAATTAATATGTTCTAATTTAGATATAGTTAATTATTTTTTATGTACTCAATCTTTTATTTTTACTCACATAATTTCTCTTAACTTATGTATATCTAAAATGAAAAAATAAAAATAAGAGTTAAATTTAATAATTTTTAAAAACTACATTCATAATTATTTAATTATATACATGAGCACTATTTGATAATTAAAAATTAAAATAGATGCAACTTAATTTTTTGTTTTTTAATTTTAAAAAAGTAATTTTTTATTTTAATTTAAATTTATGTAAAATAATTTAAAAATTAATATATTTTTCTATATTTTAGTCTTTTATTTTTAATTTATTTATTTAATTGAATATTAATTTCTTAAAAGATAAAAATTTTAAATTTAATTGTTACTAATTCATGTCTTACATATTTTAAAATATGAACTAATTGGAACTAATTCGTCAATGTATACAAGTTTTGAGGTGAATTGATAAAAGGAAAACTATTTTGGACTGAATTAAAATTTTCAAAAAAAGCTAATCTGGTTAATTGGCCAAATTTGCAAAGTTAGTAAGATGATTGTCCAAAAAGTTAATTTCTAGGCTAATTGACTATAGCATCCAAGTTCCTGGGGGCAAATTTACTACTTTAGCCCAATTCATGATAAATACTAAGAAGAACTAAATTTGGTGAAAGGTTGAGTAGTTAAGTTGTATAATTCCCTTTTAAGGTATTAATAGGTCAAGCATTCGAGTATGTCTCCTCTTCTCTCAATTTAAAAAAAAATTTGGAACAACTATGTGTTTATTGGTTTATATATATATATATATATATTGAAAGAGGTAAGAGACTAAAACATTAAATTAGAACTTGCATGTTATAATAGAAACCTCTAATGTCATGATTTAGCCAATGTTGCAATCCTTTTATTAGGGTATGAATTCTATAACACCCTATTGGAAAAAGTATGGCTTGGGATGCCATAAAATTAGCCTCGTGGTACATGTGTGATGTTAACAATCCAATGCCGATGAAGCAAAGCCTTAATAGCTTGAATAACGGAGGTATGGGCATGCACTAAAGTGGATTCTTGAGTTATAAATTGAGCACACATATGCTATTTACATGAAGTAGGTTTTTTTTTTTTTGGTTAAATCCCAAGTCCTATGGTAGGGACAAACCTTCATACACACCCATACAACACTATATAAGTAATAGAAACTATGCCAATATTCACCAAAACACCCCCTAAACACTTTCCAAAATTATCATGAACCAAACCCAAGTCGTTTGCATTCATATTGCTCCCTTTAATGAACCATCAGTATTGAGTTTAAACCAGAAGGGACATGCCTCTAATCTAGTATTTGTTACACTTTTAACTTTATAGATAATGAGAACTCACCCATACTAACCATTTCATGAGAGACTTCATAAGCACTACATTTAATATTCTTCACTTTATTTATTTGATGGGCATCCTATCATAATACATAACAGTTCCTCCAATACTAAATATGCCTTACAACAACACTAAAGACACACTACTAATCCATACTACAATCCATCTCCATTTTATAGGCAAATTAATCATCATCTTATTAGAGATATACTAATGTGACTACTTCTACTACTTAGTATTATGTTTGTATCTTATACTTATCACTTCTCATGTATTTATGTATAAGTTACTACTCATTGTAACATTAACTATTCAATATACAATGATTTCTTAATTGCTATTCTAAGTTTGTATCAAGGCAAGATGACTACCAATACTTCCTTAGCCTCATCTTCTATTTCTTCATCCTCCAATACTACACTTTCTTAATCAATGTCACTATCTTCGAAAACTACATTTACCACCTCAACTCCTTCTCACATCCAACAAATATTCTCTATCAAACTAAATGCCAAAAACTACATTCCTTGGAAACTACAGTTTCAACCTCTTCTTAACCTCTACAATCTCCATGGAATTCTTGATGGTTTTTAGCCTCCAGCACCCAAGGAGATTGACAATTAACTTAATCTCGCTTACCATACATGGTTCTCCAAAGACTAATTTTTATTTTAATGGTTATTAAGCTCTGTCTTTGAGGAAGTTTATCCTCATCTCGTCAATATGAATTCAGTAGCAATAGTTTGGAAGGCATTTGCAATAGCTTATGTGGTTATTTGTACTGCTTAAAAAACACAACTTTACATTGAACTATATAATCTGAAAAAAAAGACAAATCTATCTCTAATTTTCTCTTTTAAGCTAAAAATCTTGTCGATTCTCTTGCTTTAGCTAGTCAAGCTCTTTTTTTGGCTGAATTCAGTGTGATAATCTATCGCTAACTAGGAGTTGAATTTAATAGTACCATTGGTGCTCTGCAACAGTGCATTGAACCTTCCTTTTTCTTTAATATTCATAGACCATAAAACAATTACTTCAAGGAAAGATTGAATATGGCATCCATAAGATTCCAATAGGACCACCTAATTCATCTTCATCGCTGATAGCCTTTCTAGTTTTTTTGGATACCTCGTAAGCTCAAATGGGCCATCCTGCATCTCTAAAAGTCAAGCATCTAGTTCATTAATTTTAATTGCCATGTACACTTAAATCATCTTATTGTCAAGCTTGTTCAGCCTATTACCAAGGAAAATTACATCGACTCTCTCTTTTAACCACTCAACATTGTAGTGTAAGGCCATTGGAACTGATCCACTATGATGTATGGGGACCAGCCCCTATGAATACCTCAAATGGACATAAATATTTTCTCATCTTTGTTGATGACCTTTCTTTGTTTACTTGGTTGTATCCTATTTATAATAAAAGTGATGTTTCTTAAATATTTGTTCAGTTTCAAAATCTTATGAAAAAATAATTTGGTCATGTAATTAAATATTTTAATTCAGATTAGGGAGGAGAATACATGCCATTATTCAAATTATTTTAAAAATCTGGTATCCTACATCACATTAAATGCCTACACACTCATAAACAAAATGGGCATGCTGAATAGAAAATTTGAAACATAGTGGATATCAGACTTAATTTATTTAGATACAGTTGTGTTCATTTTAAGTACTGGCACTTCATATTTGAAACAACCATTTATCTAATTAATCAAATGCCTTCATAAGCTCTCTTTAAGGCCAATCCATATTAGCTCTTATATAAGCAAACACCTAGTTAAGAAGTTAATCTAAACTCATTAAGTTTCTTAACAGTTAATTTACCATCGTAGGCCCCCGTCTACTATCATGGTTCCTCGAAGAGCTCGCCTACTTTCATTGTTGAGTGATCTAAGTCCTATGAGTTTCAAGCTAATAAATTCTCTTAACTCTCATTAGTGAATTTACCTATAAACATGTAATCAAGCTGGCAAAAAATGAAAACATATTATTCAATCATGTCATGGAATAACTACTTCTAACCTAAACTCTAAAAGCAAATTAGCCATGCATGGTTGTGGTGAAGTTCATAAACATAATTATAGAATTTAGAGGAGAAGAAGAATTAATAAAAATAAACTCTTGAATTGCACAAATCATCTTCAATATTGTTTGGCTCTTGTTTGTGGCTTCTTCTTGATGACCAAAAGATACCTTTAAGCCTCCCCTAATTCTCCTTTTATAAGGTGAACTTGGTAGGAAACATCATAGCCCTTGAAAAACTCTTCCTTTTTAAGTAACAAAAAAACTTTAATTTTAACATGGGCAAAGACATGGCCATGCTTGAAGTGGTCTCATGTTATAAGTTTCCGATATAGTTTCAGACATGGTCATGCTTGATGTGGTGTCGACTTCTCAACTCTTCCATAATTTGGGCAGATTATCGTAGGGGTTTAGACACAGCTTCACCAAGCCATGTAGTGAATTCTTTATTTTCTAAAGGTAGCCACAGTCATAGACGTGGCTTTTGCTGTGTCTAAAATGTTGTTGCACCACTCCATGCCAATTTTGGAATTTTATTGAAATTTCCTACAAGAAAAGAGAACCTTATTAAATATTTTAATAAAACTCCTAATTAAACTAGAACTATACTAACATAAACTAAAACTAAAACAAAATAATTAATCTAAAAGTATTCCTAATTAAACTCAATTACTACCCAATTATTCTAATTATTTATTCAAAATCCATTAAAATTAAACTCAAATACATGTAAAGAATTACGTAAATCAGTACAAAGAAGAATTAAGACTAGCAAAGCAAGTGAAGATCAATGATTATATTGGGATGATTTAGTTATGGTTAATGAGATTTAAAGTTAAGTGAACTTATTATTTTAGAAATTTCATAAATTTGTTAAAACTCAATACAATGCCCATGTATAAGTTCTTTGTAGCTGGTAGACAGTATTAAAGTTCTAAATTTCAAAGGTAATTAGAGAAGTATGGAATCATCAATCAAATTACTTGTTCCAATACCCCCCTAATAGAATGGGATTACTGTGCTTTATTAATTAAAGCTCATATGCCACTATTTTATTAGAGAGAAGCACTCACCATTATAGCATATCTAATTAATTGGGTACCCTCAAGCTCCATTGGCTTTCAAATACCATTCTAAGCACTTTATAAAACTATAGTTTCTCTAACTATTTTGAATTTACCTCCTCATGTGTTTGGTTGGTATGGTGTTCATACATCTTCATTAGCATTAATACAACAGTTAGGCAATTTCAGCAAGTGCACGGTTTGCAACAAGTAGTAAAGTTCAAGTATCGAGTATCATTCCCATAAAGAGATTGATACCAAGTACTAGCCATAATTTTATCTCCATAAGCTAATAAAATAGATTTAATTGAAATATAAAACTATATTAACTAACCTAGATAAATTTTAAAAAATTCTAAATCTAAAATAAAATTTCAATAATCAAAAGATAGAGCCTAGATTCGCATTACTAGACACTTGAATTATAGGATTTAATCTTAAGTCAACTTGTTAATACAATCAAGGGTAAATTACTCAAATTACTTAAAGTTTCTTTTGAGATCATTCAAGCATGTCTAATTATCACCTATTTTATGGTAAGGTAAACTAATTAAGACTCATTAAGTTCCTTAGCAATTTAATATTCCCTGAAGGATTCGTTTACTTTTGTGATTGAGGTTCCTAAGTTTTATAGGTCTATGAGCTAATAAATCATGCAACTTTCATTGTATCCTAATCTACAAAAAGCATGCATTTAATCAAGCCTAAAATCAAATACAAGAATATATAAAAGTAACCTGTAAAATGACTAAGTATTAACTTATTGAATTAAAATATAAAAATCCAAACAAGCAGTAGTCTAGCTACATGAATCCAAACCCTGAGTAAATTACTTACACATGAAGGAAATAATCATAACCAAAGATATTCTAAACATGAGAACAATTATGCTTGAATGTTATTGACTTAAATCTCTATTTCTTCTTTACTCAAAATATCTCTGTATGCTAATTTTAGTGAATTCTCCCCTTTGAATTGATGAATTGGTCCTCTTTTTATAGCCATCTCTTGCCCTCAAAATGTCCATTTTGAGAATATTCTCATTCTGTAATCTTCTAATTTTGAAATCTTTTAAATCCCTAATCCTAAATGAAAGAGGAAGATTTTTATAATTGAACACCCTAGCGCATGACCATGCATAAAAGTGTGCACTAGGGCGTGTATGCAAGCGTGTATGTTAATTTTGTGTGCACACCCTAGCACATGGCCATGCTCATGGGTGTGCACTATTACAAATAGCCTAATACATGGCTGTGTGGTGGGTATGCATAGCTTCTTTATTGGGTTTGGCTTTAATCATGTTAATGCACACCTTCTTGAACAGTCATGTGGTGAATTGTGCAGGATTCTTAATGAGCACATAGTCGTGTGTTAGCCAGTGTACGCAATTTGTGTAGACACGATTCCAAATATGGTCAGTTCATAAAACTATAACAAATAATTTAATTACATACTATAATGCACTTAATTATTAAACAAACATGCAAATGTATTCTTTAAAATGCAAATTAAATAATATTATGCTAAATGCAAGTAAAATTAATAACAATTAAATAAACTCATGAAAATATATTATAAAACTAATAAAAATGCTTCTAAAATTATATTTATAAATGACATAAAAAATTCCTCAACATTAAACCTTTGCTTGTCCTCAAGTAAAAAATGCATAAGAACACTCATCAATGCAATGAACTTAGCACATTGACAGACCTCTAAATATCCATCTGCTACAATCTTAGGTTAATGCAAAGCAAAAATTAAAATTAGACTGGTAGTTCAAAGTTAAAGATGTAAGTTTTACCAAGTGAAGAGCAAACTTAGCTGTTGAATTGCTGAAAACATACAAATTAGTAATCAAGAAAAATGAAAGTAAATGATACTATTTTCTACAACCTCAAGCCACCCCTTGATTCCATCATATAAAAGATAACAATTTTTATTTTATTTTATTAATGAGTGCATTTTATGCTCTATCTCACTTTAATCTCTCTATTCTTCTCACTTTCAGTAATCCCCTTTCGTTCTAGTATTTCTAAGCATGGACACTATCAAATGAGTCCTTTGGATACTCATACTTAGATTAGAGCATTGGAGTAGATTTTAGAGCATAAAAATATAAGATTTATACACTTATTTAAAGAGAGTTTTTTTTTTCAACTGCTATCTAGTTATGTGCTAGTGTCAAGGTTAGAACAAAAGATAACATCTAAGTATCACTTATAAGAAGTTTTATGAACTATCAATTTTCAAATTCAATTATTCAAAACTAAGTAAGCATTAGGTTCATTAGAATTTTAGAAGTCTTTAATATTAAATTATCAACCTAACTTTAAAATTTACAAATCAAGCATTAACAAAAGATTATGAAACATGTACATTGAAATCACATTCAATGCACTCTACTAATCACAGTGATCAATTGCAAAAATTCAGTGTGTATGGATGCAATCATGCAACATGTAATATATGATATAATACAGAGATGGAATCAAAAGTAGAAAATATATAATGCAATATATATTCTCTCCCCCACACTTAAACAAGTCAGTGTCTGCAATGACTAATGAAAAAAAGAAATAAATGAGAGGTGGAAAGAATGACTTCCCTAAATGAGAGGAGGGCAGACAATGACTTGGGCATGGCCAGTTGCACGACCGTGCACATCCACCTTCGTAGTTTTACAAAATTAACCTGTAAAAAATAAATAATAAAATAAAAATAAAATACTGAAACAAATTAAAGTTGAATGGGTTGCCTCCCATTAATCGCTTATTTAAAGTCATTAACTTGACTGTATTTTGTTGATGTCTTAGACTGAGTTGAGAAGTACAATTGCTACACTTGTTGGGACAGTTTCATTATGAAAGTTGCATTTTAATCTGTATCCATTAACTTTAAAAGATTTAGTATCTGTGCTCGATACTTCAATTGCTCCATGAGGATACAAATGCTTGACAATGAAGGGGCCTGACCATTTAGACTTAAGTTTTCCTGGAAATAGCTTTAGCCTTAAGTTAAACAGAAGTACATGCTCTCCTTCTTTAAATTCTTTCTTCATAACATGCTTGTCATGCCATCTTTTTATCCTTTCTTTGGAAATTTTGGCATTTTTATATGAATTAATTCTAAACTCCTCAAGCTCAGTTAATTAAAGTAGTCTCTTCTCACTAGCTTTTTGTATTCAAGAATTTAGTTACCCAGAATGCATTGTGCTCCAGTTCTATAGGTAGATGACATGACTTTCCATAAAGGAGTTGAAAGGAAGAGGAGCCAATAGGGATCTTGAATGCAGTTGTGTAAGCCCATAGAGCATTATTGAGTGTAGTAGACCAATCTTTTCTTAAAGCATTTACTGTCTTTTCGTGTATCGACTTGATTGCTCTGTTTGATATCTTGACTTGACTACTAGTTTGGGGGTAGTAAGGAGTTGTAACCTTGTGAGTGACAACATATTTCTTTAATAAACCTATAAATTGGTGATTACAAAATGTGTTCCACCATCACTGATTATAGCTCGAGGTGTCCCAAACACGGAGAATATATTCTTTTGAATGAATCTTGTCATAACTTTAACATCATTAGTTGGTGATGATATTGCTTCCACCTATTTAGATACATAGTCGATACCCACTATAATGTATTTATTACCAAATGAGCTTGGGAAGGGACCCATGAAGTCTAGACCACACACATCAAAGATCTTAACTTTAATAATTCCATTCAGAGGTATCTCATTATTTTTCCCTATGTTTCTTATTCTCTGGCGTCTGTCATATTTTTATACAAAATTCCTAGCATCTTGAAAAAGAGTTAGCTAGTAAAAACCACTCTAAAGAACTTTTATTGCAGTTTTGGTGGAATTAAAGTGTCCACCATATTCTAGAGAATGATAATGTGAAAGCACATCTTTGACTTCTTCTTTGGGCAAGCACCTTCTAATCAATCCATCTCCACACCTCTTATAGAGAAGAGGTTCTTCCTAATAATAATATTTAATGTTAGAGAAAATTTTCTTCTTTTGTTGGTACAAAAGATTGGGAGGTAAGACACCACAAACTACATAATTCACAAAGTTTGCATGTTAAGGTGTCATGTTCTTAACCGGCATTAGGTGTTCACCTTTGAAGTAGTCATTAATTAGCAGCTCATCATCTCTGTTTGGCAGCTCTAACCTTAATAGATGGTCTACAATAACATTTTTGGCCTTTACTTTATCTCCAATTTCCATATCAAACTCTTGAAGCAGAAGGATTTATTTAATGAGGCATCACTTAGCATCTTTCTTTAAGAGGAGATATTTTAAAGCTGTGTGGTCTATAAAGACTATCACCTTACTACCTATCAGATAAAAATGAAATTTATCAATGGCAAATATTACTGCTAAAAGCTCTTTTTTAGTAGTAGCATAATTTAATTGGGCCTGATCTAGTGTGTGACTACATAGTAGATGGCATATGCTTGCTTGTTTATTCTCTGACCTAAAGTAGTGCCTACAACATAGTCACTCGCATCGTAGATAATTTTAAAAAGAAGATTCCAGTAGGGAGATAAGATTAGTGTTGGGATCAGTGCTTCTTTTAAACTATAAAAAACATTAAGGCAGTCTTTGTTAAATACAAATGAAGTATCCTTGGCTAAAAGATTAGTGAGAGGTTTAACAATTTTTTAGAAGTCTTTAGTAAATCTTCTATAAAAACCAGCATGTCCCAAAAAACTATGAATTCCTTTCACACTTATAGGAGGTGGAAGTTTCTTAATCACTTCAATTTTGGCTTTATTAACTTTAATTCCTTTATCAGACACTAAGTGTCCTACAACAACTCCTTTGGTTTCCATAAAATGGCATTTTTCCCAATTTAAAATCAGGGTAGCTTCATCACATCTCTGTAAAACTTTAGGTAAATGGTTAAGACAATTATCAAAAGTATAAACAAAAAAAGTCATCCATGAATACTTCCATAATTTTCTCTATAAAATCCAAGAAAATTGCCATCATGCACCTTTGAAAAGTAGTAGGAGCATAGCATAACCCAAAGGGCATGTGCCTATAAGCATAAGTTCCATAGGGACAAGTAAAAGTAGTTTTTTCTTAGTCCTCTAGGTGGATAGCGATTTGAAAGAATCTCGAATACCCATCTAAGTAGGAGAAAAAGGAATGTTGAGCTAATCTTTCTTACAACTGATCAATAAATGGGAGAGGAAAATGGTCTTTCCTACTAGCTTTGTTTAGCTTTCTATAATCAATGCACATTTTCTATCATGTGACAATTCTAGTGGGAATCAATTCATTATTTTCATTTTTAACAACTATCATCCTTCCTTTTTTAAGAACCACATGAATTGGGCTAACCTAATTACTATATGAAATTGGATATATTATGCCAACATCTAACAACTTTATAATTTCCTTTTTAACCACTTCTTTCATATTAGGATTTAGTCTACATTGATGTTTAATGGAAGGATTACAACCTTCCTCTAAATGAATCTTGTGCATGCAAAAAGAAGTGCTAATCCCTTTTAAATAATCAATAGTATACCCTATAATTTTTTTATGATCCCTAACCCATCTAAGTAGCTTATCCACTTATTCACCATTTAACTATGCATTAACAATAATATGATAAGTATAATTATGTCTTAGAAAAGCATACCTCAAGTCAGGAGGAAGTTGCTTAAGCTTAACCTTTGGTGCATCTTCCTCTCTTAAAGTATAAATTAGGCATGTATCATGAGGTAAGGGTTTGTACCTTAAAGATTTATAGCATGGCCATAGATGTTGTGCATTTAATGTGTTAGTATAAGCCACTACCTCACTGTCTTCTTCGTCGGAGTCTAACTCATGAACTAGACTTGCTTCCAAAGGGTCTTAGGGATGTTGTTGTTGAAAAACTTGCTCTACATAGCTCTAGACTGCATCAATTCAAAAACATGTCTTCTCCATGGAAGTCATTTTGAAAATGTCAAAACTTCATAGTCTCTTCTCCAAAATCTAGTTTGATTTTTCCCTACTTCACATCAATAATTTCTCCAACTGTAACAAGGAAAGGTCATCCTAAGATGATGGGGATTTGGAGATCTTCTTCCATCTCTAGAATAATGAAGTCACAAGGCATATAGAATTCTCTAACTTTACTGGTATATCTTCCAAAATTCCTTTCGGGTAGACTAGTTATAAAAAAATATTTGTAGGCTTAGGCTCACCAATATTTAATTTCCTGCATAAAGATAAAGGCATAACGGTTACACTAGCACCAAGATCACAAAGATCTTAATGAATAGAAAATTTACCAACAACACAGGGTGTAGTGATACTCCATGGATCTTTAAGCTTTGGAGGGAGCTTATTTCTAATGACAGCACTGCATTCTTCATTCATTGGAATAGTCTCATGATCATCCCACTTCCTTCATTAGATATAATATCTTTGAGGCATTTAGCATATTTTGGCATTTAAGTTACTACTTCTAGAAAAAGGAATGGCGATATCTAGTTGCTTGAACACCTTTAAGACTTTCTAAAATTGCTTATCAAGTGTTGTATTATTCATTATTTAAGGAAAAGGTAAACATGGTGTCTTTTTCATCTTAGGTATCTGATTGACCTCATTTTCCTTTGACTTCTCTACTTTATCTTGAATTGGCTCAGGTTTAACCCTTGGCTTTTTACTTTTACATTCAATCTCAGGTAGTTGCCTCATATTCTTTAAAGTCATTACTTTTTCTTACTCCTTTGGGCTCTCAAGTTGGCTTAGGAAATGGCCTATCTGGCGAAAGTTAGAAAAGCTCACTTGTGATGCGATTTGGTATTCCAACATCTTATTGTGTGTGGTTAACTGTTCCAACCTTGCATCCATCTATTTAAAATTCTCTTTATGTTGCTTAAAACCTTCTTGAAGTGTTGATTTATCTTGCACTGTGATTGGATGAAGTTTTCCATCATCATCTCAAGATTGGACTTGAGTTCTAGTTGATGGTAAGTACTTTTTTATTAAAACCTAGTGGTGTTTTGTACCCTTGATTTAAACTTGAAGCTTGGTTCCCTCCTTGATTTGACCATGAAAGATGTGGGTGATTTCTCCATCCAGGATTATAGGTATTGGAGTATAAATTCCCTTAAGGTCTACCATTAAAATTATTCAAGGCATTGAGTTATTCAATTAAGTAGCCTTAGGAATAAGAATCTCCTTGTTGACACTCCGTAGTAGAATGTTCTCCTCCACATACTTCACAAGATAGTACTTGTGATGGATAACTTGAAAAATTGAGCTTTTATAAATATTTTGTGAGGGAATCCAACTTAGCATCTACCATGCTCAAACTATCAACCTCATACACTCATGCTACTTTCCTAAGCTGATTTTGCTCTCCATGCCATTGATAATTATTGGATGCCATCTTCTCAAAAGTGCATATGCATCAGCTAGTGTTTTACTTATGAAAAAGCCTTGTACAGTGGCATCTATGGTGATTTGCAAAGATTCAAATAGTCCTTAGTAGAATTTTTACATAAGGAGCCAATTCAGAATGCCATGATGAGGGCAATGTCTTTGTAGGTCTTTAAATCTCTCCCAAGATTTGTAGAGAGACTCTTCAGGTTGTTGCCTGAACCCTACAAGGTCTTGGTGATATTTGTCAGTCTTTCTAGGTGGATAATACTTAGTAAGAAAAGCCTTAGAAAGTGTATCCCATAAGGTGATGGAGTTTGGTGCTAATGATCCTAACCATAATTTTGCCTTATCCCACAATAAGAAAGGAAACAATTTAAGGTGAATAGCATTCGCGCTCACCTCCATTGATCTTGAGAGTGTCACAAATGTCAAGAAAAAAGCTAGATGAGCATTAGGATCTTCTAATGGTAGTCCACCGAACAAATATTGTGAAACCATTTAGATGTATGCATGTTTGATTTGAAGGTGTTGGCTTCGATAGTCGGCTTCATAATACAGTTTTGGCTTCTTATAAGACTTGGAACCCCATGTTCTTCTAAAGCTCTTACTGCTTAGTTAGCCATTCTTTTATATTTTTCTCATTTCTCCTTCTAGTTCTTTTTGTAAGTCTTTTCGATTTCTAGATTTACTTTCTTTAGTTCAAGATCTTTTAATCTTGTCTGTATAAACAAGAATCAAATACCTTAAAAGAAAAAGTAAGAAAATTAAATAAAAGAAATAAAAAGTTAGTATAATGGAAATAAAAAGTGCACTAATATTGGTATTACCAATCTCCCCGGCAATGGTGCCAAAAACTTATTAGGAAATTTTTGTAAGTGCACGGTTCACAACAAGTAGTAAAGTTTAAGTATCGAGTATCGTTCCCATGAGGAGATTGATGCTAACTACTAGCCATAATTTTATCTCCACAAGCTAAAAAAATAGATTTAATTGAAATAGAAAACTATATTAACTAATAAAGATAAATTCTAAATCTAAAATAAAAATTCAATAATCAAAAGATAGAGCCTAGATTTGCTTCACTAGACACTTACTTGAATTATAGAATTTAATCTTAATTCAACTTGTTAATACTGTCAAGGGTAAATTACTCAAATTAATTAAAGTCTCTTTCAAGATCATTCAAGCACATCAAAACTAATTCCCACATATTTTCATGGTTAAGTAAATTAATTAAGACTCATTAAGTTCCTTAGCAATTTAATACTCCCTGAAGGATTCATCTACTTTTATGATCGAGCTTCCTAAGTTTCATAAGTTCATAAGCTAATAGATAATGCAACTTTCATTGTCTATTACTCAACCCAAAAGCATGCATTTAATCATGCCTAAAATTAAATACAAGAACATATAAAGGCAACCTGTAAAATTGACTGAATATTAACTTATTAAATTGAAACATAAAAATCTAAACAAGCAATAGTCTAGCTACACGAATCCAAACCCTGAGTAAATTAGTTACATATAATGGAAATAATCATAATCAGAGATATTCTAAACATAAGAATAATTATGCTTAAACGTGATTGACTTGAATCTCTACTTCTTCTTTACTAAAAATATCTCTGCATGATGATTTTAATGAATTCTCCCCTTTGAATTGATGAATTGGTCCTCTTTTTATAGCCATCTCTTACCCCTAGAACTTCTAATTCTAGAATATTCTCATTCTGTAATCCTTCAATTTTGAAATCGTCTAAATTTGTAATCCTTAATGAAAGAGGAAGATTTTTTTATAAGTGTACACCCTAGTGCATGGCCATGCACAAGAGTGTGCACTAGGGCATGTATGAAAGCGTGTACGTTAATTTTGTTTGCACACCCTAGCGCATGGCCATAGACTGGGGTGTGCACTATTCCAAATTTATGCATGGCCTAATACATGGTCATATGGTGGGGTATGCATAGCTTTTTCATCAGGCTTAGCTTTAATCATGTCAGTGCACACCTTGTATAGTCATGAGGTGAAGCATGCAGGATTCTTAATGAGCACACAATCATGTGTTAGCCTGTGTACACAATTTGTGTATATACGGTACTAGACATGGTTATGCACTAGCTTCAATTCACAAAACTGCAACAAATAATTTAATTAGATACTATAATACACTTAATTATTAAACAAACATGCAAATGTATTCTTTAAAATGAAAATTAAATAATATTATATTAAATGCAAGTAAAATTAATAAAAATTAAATAAACTTATAAAAATATATTATAAAACTAACAAAAATGCTCCTAAAATTTTATGTATAAATGACACATAACAGCAACAAGTTGATTCTATGAGCTTTTTAATATGTCTTTCTTAGATATGCTATGTACTAGAAGGGTTACCAATGGTATCATCCTTTAACCAAACATATGTTTGTCATAATGAATGTGGTATTTCATGAAGATTCAATGTATTTTTTCTTATGAGTATGAACTTCACAGGGAATACTAAACTTTAAACATTGATATTCTAGAGTATAATTATCCTAGTTCTAAGGAGATTGATTCTAAAAACTATAGTGTAGGTGACTTGGATACAATTAGTGATTTGAATATAAAGGGTACACCTTTGGATCGTTATGATAATGATCACTTAGAGAATAGAGAAGTGATAGAACCGTTTGAAGATACAACTCCATATTTTGAGTTAAAGTCCTTTATTGATATACCACATTAATCGACTGTCGAGGATGTTCATAATCTAACTCCTGAACTAAGAAAGAGGTAATACCACCATGTATCACTAAAGGTATTCCTAAACTAACCTATGAACCTGAACTTTTTAGTATAGACAAATATCCTATAAATCATTAAATTTCTAACTGCCATTTGTTAGAATCAAATATGGCATTTATAAATCAATTATCTGTTATAGTTATTATTAATAATATGTAGGAAGCTCTAGTCAGTCTAAGGTGGAAAGATGCTATAAATTAGAAGAAGAATTCCTTACAAAATAATGGAACTTCAAATTTTGTTAATTGCCCACCAAGAAATAAGCTAGTGGGATGCTGATGGATTTACACTATGAAGTTTAGAGCACATGGTGTGATTTAAAGATTCAAAGCGAGACTTATGGAAAAAGGATATACCGAACCTATAGGATTAAGTATATAGAGACATTTGCGCAAGTAGCTAAAATTAAAACAATTTGATTTTTCTTATCTTTAGGTGTGAACTTAGATGGTCATTACATTAATTTGATGTTAAGAATGCCTTTCAGCATGGAGAATTATCTGAAGATATCTATATGGAACTTCCATTGGGATGTATGGAATCACAAAACCATAATCAAAAGGCATGCAGATTGATGAAATCATTATGTTGGTTAAAACAGTCTCCAAGTGCATGGTTTGGAAGGTTATAAATTCCACTATAGCATTTGAATATCATCAAAGCAATTCCGACCATACTTTATTTTTGAAAGACTACAGAGAAACATTATCACATTAAATTGTATATATAGATTATCACACTAATTGTATATGTGGATAACATGGTGGTTACAGTGAATGATCTTAAAGAGAGGAAAGAACTACTAGAGTATATGTCTATAAAATTCAAAATGAAAGACCTTGGTTTCATTTAGGGGTATAATTGAGTTAAGCCAAGCTAGGTGTTGACTAGGTTGGGCTTGGTTCATTTATAATTGAGCCAAGCTTGATATGCCACTTGGGATCATGAACTGTTCACAAGTTTAAATTATACCTTAAAATTGAAAATAATTATTTATTTAATAAATTATAATATATTCACAAAAATTTTGATTTTATTCTAATAATATTTTTTTAAATATTTTTTTACGATTATATATTATATATCTAAAATCAAGTTATTAAACATTAAAATTATGAGCTAACAAGCGAGCTTCTATTTAAACTTGTTCATTAGCTTCACAAGCTGAACTTTGCATAGTTTAAGCTCGACTCATTCATTAGACGAGCATCAATACATGAGCTCGAATGAGCTTTTATTGAATCAAACACTAAGGGGCTCGTGAGCATCTTCACTCATTTACAATTGCATGTGCTATTGCTCATAATCTAGTCCAACATGATAAAAAAAAGCAAGTGGTGGTAGATAGGTTCTTTATTAAGGAGATGCTAGATAAAAAACTTATGGAGTTACCTAAAATTCAATCTGAGGATCAATTGGCTGATATCATTACTAAAGCAGTTTCAAATCAAGTGTTCTCAAAATTTCTTGGGTAGTTGGGCATGTGTAACATATATGCACCAACTTGAGGGGGAGTGTTAAGATTTTCTTCTTCGTTAATGTAGAGATTGTACCATTGTCATAAATTCTAACTTCCTAATTTATAGATATTATTTTTTCCTTACTTTAGAGCTAATTAGTCTAGCTTCCTTTATTGTAACTATTAGTATAAGGTATGCCCTAGTGGCATTATTGTAATTATTTAGACATTGTATATAATCCCTATGCAATAAAATATTCTTTTAAATAAATATGTTATTTTTTTGAGGATTTTTTCTTTAGTATTATGTTGAATAAATTTATTATCAAAGAGTTGATAATATAAGTTACAAATTTATTCAATACATTTACTATAAATTGTTTGTAGTCGATTAATTAATATTTGAATAATATTAACTAGACTATCACCTCTATCTATTTTGCTTGATTAGTGTGAGAAACTAATACTGGGGGGTGGTGAATCTCATGCTACTTTATATAAGTGTCACGACCCAAAACAGGGGCCATGACCGGCGCTAGGGAACAGGAATTCTTTTGAATCTGGAACCCATAGCAAGCCTAAAAATAAAATAAACATGCAATAGTAATAATAACAATATCAAATGCAGCGGAAATAAAAATCATAAATCAAATCATAAATATAATAATAACATTTTCATTAACTGGATTTAATTTAAATCTCAACTCAGCACATATATATAAATCTCTTTATAATACAATCCAGTTCAAATTCTTAAAATGCATCTCGCATAAATAAAATACATAATATCTCATAATTTTAATTCACAACTACTGTAGTGTCTAGATTATAAAAATAAGACTCAAGTAAGTAATTTACAAAAGAAGCCGGGGTGGAAGAAATCTGGCGTACAGGCCTGCTACTGAGGTCTGAAGATGTTGACTCTCTTGAAAAATAGTCAACGGAGGGGAGTCAGACCTCACTGAGTGAATTACTATAATATATATACATGCATACTAAATGACAATGCATACAATCAAAAGTATATATATAATATGTATATATATAGGCAAATACACACAGATGCAATAAAATCATTTTATATATATTTTTCATTAAAAATCACAGTTCATGAAGGATCTAATAGAACCCTATAATTCCGCAACCTCAAACAGTGTTAGACAACACTCTAGCCATACAGGCTCACTTAATCCAAATATATCCACTTAATCCATTTAGACAGTAGACTGGCCCCGAGACACTAAGTCAACCGAGCTCCAGCAGTCTGACTGCCAGTGTGATTGGCCCCGAGACACTTGGTCAGCCGAGCTCCAGCAATCACACCCCCAAACCATATCTCACACATCAAATAATCATAACCAATCAATATCCACAAATGGTTAGTAATATAGCCTAAATACTATAGGCGTACCGGTACGTACTCGGTCCTAGTGCTGCTCACTAGGTAGCACATTCTATCGATATCCTTCATTAATAAATATAAAACATTCATTCATAAAAATAAATGATGCATGAATTTAAATAAAATAACAATATAAACCATATATATACTGGAAATATACCAAAAGTAAACCAGGTATATTTCGAGTATATATATGTCAAATGAATCCAATCAAATTATAAATTAAACTAAAAATATATTTAAAAACATTTTAAATATGATTTACTAATAAAACATGCATATAATTTAATATATACCAAAAATATACTTAAATAAAAATCACATTATTTATGCATTTTAATCAAAATAAAACATATATTTCTAAATCATGCATCCTAAAGCATATATATATAGTATAGTAACTCACACTAGTGCGCTCCACGAGATGGGTCCGATGGGCCTGGTCGACTAGCCCTCGGTCTCGGCGCAACTAAACAAACAATAAATAACTGACATTAGAATAAACCTAACAGAAATCCTAGAATTCGATCTAGAGTATTAAACACAGAATTGAGATTAGGGTTCGATTGGACATCACGTTTTACGAGAATTCTACCAAAAATTCGACAGAACCCCCCTTGTAAAACGGACATCTCTCTACTCAAAGAGTAGAGCCGACCCCGCAAAGAAACACACTTCGAAAAACAAGCTCAACACTCAACCACAACCCCTCGGTCGAACTCCAAACTACAGTCTACCGACCGGGGTCCACAAACACAGAATAATTCTGAAAATACCAAAAATACCCTTATAACATAGAAATACATTTTATAATTAAAAATTACATAATTAACCTTAAAACACTGTAAAAACCGATAAAAACTCATTTTATTAGAAAAATCGTATATTATATATATATAATTGAAAATAATTCTCAAAAAATAGTTTTAATTAGTTAAAAATATCAATTAATTTATAGAAATCATTTTTATGCCTTAAATAACTATTAAAACCAATTAAATTACATTTTTAGCCAATTTAGGATAAAATTACCAAAATACCCCTATATATATAAATATACTAAAATTACTTCAAAATTCACCAAAAATAGTATAATTATCCAAAATTAATTTTCTCAACATATTTATTAATAATATCAATAATTAAACTCAATTATGCAATTAAATTCAATTAAAAACATAATTAACCCTAATTTCCCAAAATTACATAAACTTCAATAATTCAAAATAAATACATAGAAATTCATAAAAATTACAAATAAATTCCTAAAATTCATTTCAACACCTAATTTAACCATAAAACACAATTTCATACTTTATTTAATTAATTTCCGAAAATTAGAAAATAATATTAAAATATTCAAAAATACCCAAAAATCCAAAAAATCTCCAAAAATTCCAAAAAAATTCATAAATGTAGATTAAGCTACTAGGATCAACATTTGTGAAGGGAGTTTTCATGAATCAATCAATTCTAAGCTCAAAAAAATCGAAAACCCTAATAGGCTGAAATTGAAAATTCGAAACCTAAGCAAATCTAGACCATTTAAGCTCAAACCAAAGCTAGAATCACACTCACCGAAGCTCAAGGAGAAGAAATAGACCAGCGGTGTCGAAAATGGTGGCTGGAATCGTGGTTGACGGTAAGGAGAAGAAGTTTTGGCCATAGGAAGAAAAACTACTCGCCGGTGCCGAGGAAGGAGGCTGATGGCGGCGGGGGATGGCTGAGGATGAAGGTGGAGCTGCTGGTGGCACACCGACGGCAAGGGGATCGGAGTAGCAGCAGTGAGGGGAAGGATCGGGCGCGCGGGAAGAAGAAGAAGAAGAAAAAAAAAAGAAAAGAAAAGAAAAGAAAAGAAAAAAGAAAAAGAAAAAGAAAAAGAAAAAAAATAATAAAAATTTTAATAAAATATTTGAAAATTTTCACATCCACACATATAATTTAATATTTTAATAATTTAATAATAATTAAAAATAATTAAATAACAATAAATTAATGAATAAATAATAAAATATTATGGTAATATATTAAACCCTAATTAGATAAATAATTACACACATAGGCTTTATTTAGTATTTTAAAAATACGTATGAGTTCATGCAAGTCCGAAAATATATTTAAAATAATTAATAATAAATTATTTATGTGAAAATTTTCCCAAAAATGCAAGTCCCGGGAAAATTTTACGTAAAGCACTGTAAATAATACACAATAATTAAAATAGGTTTTAAATACATATTAACTCGTAAAAATGTCATAATTTATATACGGAAATTATTAACACTGCATATCCCTATACAATATTAAAATATTTAAAAACATGGGATATTACAGTCTTCCCCCCTTACAAGAATTCGTCCCCGAATTCCAGAAAAAAAAAGATTACAGGATCAAGAAGGAAAGAGATACGGGTAAGAAGCTCGCATCTCAGCTTCAGTCTCCCACGTATGCTCCTCAACTCTGTCGCTACGCCACAAAACCTTGACCATCGGAATCTGCTTCGAACGTAACTGTCGAACTTGATAATCAATGATCGCCACAGGTTCTTCCACAAACGTCAAATCTTCACTCACTTCTACACTGTCAGGCTGCAACACGTGAGAAGGCTCTGAGATATACTTCCTCAACATCGAGATATGAAATACTGGATGCACCTGTGACATACTCGGAGGCAAATCCAACTGATATGCAACAGTGCCAACTCTCTCCAGAATCTCAAACGGTCCGATATATCTCGGTGCTAACTTACCCTTCCTGCCAAATCTCATCACACCCTTCATCGGAGATACCTTCAGAAAAAATGAAATCTCCAACCTGAAACTCCACATCTCTGTGCCTAGGATCCGCATAACTCTTCTGTCTGCTAATTGCGGTCTCTAATCTTCGCTTAATCACGGTGACATTCTCTGCAGCATCCTGAATCATCTCAGGTCCAGTCAAAGCTCTCTCACCAATCTCATCCCAACTCAACGGGGATCTACACTTCCTTCCATATAATGCCTCGTATGGTGCCATGCCAATACTGCTATGGTAGCTGTTATTATATGCAAACTCAATAAGTGACAAATGATCATCCCAGCTACCTCCCAAATCTAAGACACACATCCTCAACATATCTTCCAGTGTCTGGATCGTCCTCTCAGACTGGCCATCTGTCTGAGGATGAAAAATAGTACTAAAATCCAACCTAGTGCCCATCGCTTCCTACAACTTCTGTCAAAAATGAGAAGTAAACACCGAACCTCTATCTGACACAATGGACACAAGTACTCCATGAAGGCATACGATATGCTTCACATACAACTTCGCCAATCTAGCTACAAAATAAGTGGCTTTCACAGGTAAGAAATGTGCAGACTTCGTCAATTTGTCTACAATCACCTAGATGGAATCGTATCCATCCTTCGAATGAGGTAAACCGACCACAAAATCCATAGCTATCCTTTCCTACTTCCACTCGGGAATAGGAAGAGGCTGAAGCTTCCCAGAAGGCTTCTTATGTTCGGCTTTCACTTGCTGACACGTCAAGCACTTAGCAACATAATCAGCGACATCCTTCTTCAATCCATCCCACCAGTATAAATCTCTGATACTGTGGTACATCTTAGTGATACCCGGATGAACGCTGTAGGCTGTAGAATGTGCTTCCTCTAAAATCTCTTCCCTCAAGTCATCCACATCAGGAACACACAATCTACCACTGATCCACAACACACCATCATCATCAAGTGTGAAATCAGTGAACTTCCCTGCTCTGACATTCTCTGCAAGTTCTTCCAGAATAAGATCTCGGCTCTGAGCTGCTTTAATCCTATCCCTCAGTACATATCGTACTTTAAACTGAGCTAGCAGTCCACCTGATCTACTAATCTTCATCATCAGACCTTGATCCACCATCAGATGCAATTCCTGGATCAATGGTCTCCTCTCAACACCGATATGAGCAAGACTACCTGAGGACTTCCTACTCAAGGCATCTGCTACAATATTAGCTTTACCCGGATGATATAAGATCTCGCAATCATAATCCTTCAACAGTTCCAACCATCTCCTCTACCTCAGATTCAAATCTCGCTGTTGAAAAATGTACTTAAGGCTCTTGTGATCAGTAAATATCTCACAAGTCACCCCGTACAGATAATGTCTCCAAATCTTCAAAGCAAAGATCACTGCAGCCATCTTAAGATCATGTGTAGGATAGTTCTGCTCATGCTTCCTTAACTGCCTCGAAGCATAGGCTATCACCCTTCCATTCTGCATCAACACACAACCAAGACCAATTCTAGAAGCATCACAGTAAACTGTGAACTTATCCACACTATTAGGCAAAGCTAACACTGGCGCTGTGGTCAATTTCTCCTTCAACAATTGGAAACTATTCTCATATGCTTCTGACCACTCGAACCTAACATTCTTCTGAGTCAAGCGAGTCATAGGGGCTGCTATCCTGGAAAAATCCTGCACAAACCGCCTATAATACCCGGCTAAACCTAGAAAACTCTGAATCTCTGTAATAGAAGTCGGTCTAGGCCACTCAAACACTGCCTCAATCTTCTGTGGATCAACCTGAATACTTTCTTTAGACACTACGTGTCCAAGAAAAGAAACACTCTCCATCCAGAAATCACACTTCGAGAATTTAGCATAAAGCTGATGATCTCTCAGTGTCTGTAGTACAATCCTCAAATGATATACATGCTCCTCTATACTCCTAGAATATACCAGTATATCATCAATGAAGACTACTACAAACTGATCCACATATGGTCTAAATACCCTGTTCATCAGATCCATAAAAGCTGCTGGTACATTAGTTAAACCAAAAGACATCACCAGAAACTCATAATGGCCATATCTAGTACGGAACGCTGTCTTAGGAATATCGGCTTCACTAATCCGCAGCTGATGAGAACCCGACCTCAAGTCAATCTTAGAAAAGAACTATGCACCCTGTAGCTGATCAAACAAATCATCTATCCTTGGGAGAGGATACTTGTTCTTTATTGTCACCTTATTCAATTCTCTGTAGTCAATGCACAGTCTCAGGGTACCATCCTTCTTCTTCACAAACAGGACTGGTGCACCCCAAGGAGAAACACTAGCTCTGATGAAACCTTTATCCAACAACTCTTGCAACTGCTTCTTTAACTCTTTCAACTCTGCAGGAGCCATTCTGTAGGGTGGCATAGATATAGGAGTAGTACCTGGTACCACATCTATACAGAACTCAATCTCTCTGTGAGGTGGTAAACCTGGCAACTCCTCGGGAAAAACATCAAGAAACTCACAAGCAACAGGAACATCTGTGAGTGACAACTTCTCCACTAAAGTATCCCTAACCAATGCCAAATATCCCTGACAACCTTTCTTTAATAACTTCCTAGCCGTAATAGTAGAAATAAGATTCTGAGGTGCTGAACTCCTATCACTAACAAAATTAAAATCTTCTTCATCAGGAATTCTGAAAGTCACCTCTTTATTCTTGCAATCTACCACGGCATAGTGCTGAGATAACCAATCCATTCCCAAAATAACATCAAACTCCATCACATCCAACAAAATCAAATCAACGGGTAATCTCTATCTCCCACGAGAACTGGACAACCAGAAAGAACAATATCGGTGTCCAAGGAATCGCTCAGAGGAGTGGCAACAGACAAAGGAAAAGCCATCCTCGAAGCTTGCCAACAAGATTTGGAAGCAAAAATAGGAGAAACAAACGAATGCGTGGCACCCGAATCAAACAAAACCCATGCATCCAGGTAACAAACAGAAACAATACCTGCCACGACTGCATTAGATGCCTGAGCATCCTGCTGAGTGAGATGAAAGACTCTGGCCTGACCTCGACCTCCCTGCCGACTGGTAGAAGCCAGGCCAACACCTCTGGCACCTCCTCTAGTACCTCTACCATGACTCTGCTGTGGGACAAACTGAGTGGAACTCTGATGCTAGGCTGGTGGTAACTGAAATGGCACAGTTGCAGCACTAGCAATCGACTACTGTGGGAATCGTGGAATCTGCGGCTGCTGATACTCGAAATAAGGACACGATTTGGCAAAATGTCCTGTCTGCCCGCATCTGAAGCATGTCAGTGGTGTCAGATAACACGGTCCCTGATGGACTCTACCGTAAGTCTAGCAAACACTGGCCGCTGATCCAGAACTACGACCACTATTGCTGCTCGAAGCACCTGACCCAAATCTGAACGATTTATGCTGACTTCCATGGCCATGTCTACTACTCCGATGCACTCGCTGCTGCTGTCTCTGACTCTGCTGAGTCGGACCTCGCTGCTGACTACTCGAACCAACTTGAAAACTCAAATACGGAGTAGCCTGCAATCCACTCGACTAAACTCCTAGCTGGTAATAATCAGGCATCGCACCCTACCTAACTAGCCTCAGCTCAATCTCCTTAGCCAACTCAATCATAGACTCGAGAGTAAGGCCGACTGTAGGCATACCAGCAAAAACAGAACCCAAACCAGTGACATACGTAGTGACAGTGAAGTACTGGTCTCGCATTAGATCCTCAGCATATCTACCCGGACGAAGAAACTCTTGGGTATACTCCTCTACAGATAGATCACCGTGAGAAATGCTGGTCAAACGGAGACGATAGCTCAAACGAAGCGGCTCTGGACAAAATCTCCTCATAAATCGCTCTCGGAATTGAGCCCATGTCATCTTCATCATATAAGGCTGGATCATCTGAATGAACCAATCTAAGGCTGGTCCCTCGACAGAAAACTCAACGATCATGATCCGTTGGTACTCGGTATGAGCAGTCCGAGTCCTAGTCTCAATCGCATGTAGAAAATCTAATGGATCGAAAGTACCATTGAAAGAAATCCTGCCAACTCGGGCATAGAACAAAGCTGCCTCAGGGTCAGACATACCCTGCTGATAGGCAGGTTGAACAAGCTGAACAACTGGAGGAACAACAACATCAAATTTAGGCTCAACAGGCTCCTCATCCTGTAACTCTCTCTGCCTACGGCGACCTGCCGCTCCTCAAGGTCTACCTCTGCCACGACCTCTACGTCTAATTGGCTGCTCAGGAGGTAAAACCTCATCCTGAAAAAGACTTATCATCCTCGGCCTCAACGACCGGTGGAGCGACACGTGCTCGCCTCCTCATACTGAAAAGACAAACGGAAAGGTTCAGACAAAACAGACAACGGAGGAATAACACAGAAAACTAAAGCAAGGAATACTTATCAAGACATACTTGAACCTAATTCACTACAGTAGTTCAACAGAAAACACAACTTTAAAACTAGGGCCGCGACTCACAAAACTAAGCCCTGACACCGAACTCCGATCTGATACCAACTTTGTCATGACCCAAAACAGGGGCCATGACCGGCGCTAGGGAATGGGAATTCTTTCGAATCCGGAACCCATGGCAAGCCTAAAAATAAAATAAACATGCAATAGTAATAATAACAATATCAAATGCAGCGGAAATAAAAATCATAAATCAAATCATAAATATAATAATAACATTTTCATTAACTGGATTTAATTTAAATCTCAACTCATCACATATATATAAATCTCTTTATAATACAATCCAGTTCAAATTCTTAAAATGCATCTCGCATAAATAAAATACATAATATCTCATAATTTAATTCACAACTACTGGAGTGTCTAGATTATAAAAATAAGACTCAAGTAAGTAATTTACACAAAGAAGCTGGGGCGGAAGAAATCCGGCGTACAGGCCTGCTACTGAGGTTTGAAGATGTTGACTCTCCTGAAAAATAGTCAACGGAGTGGAGTCAGACCTCACTGAGTGAATTACTATAATATATATACATGCATACCAAATGACAATGCATACAATCAAAAGTATATATATAATATGTATATATACAGGCAAATACACACAGATGCAATAAAATCATTTTATATATATTTTTCATTAAAAATCACAGTTCATGAAGGATCTAATAGGACCCTATAATTCCGCAACCTCAAAAAGTGTTAGACAACACTCTAGCCATACAGGCTCACTTAATCCAAATATATCCACTTAATCCATTTGGACAGTAGACTAGCCCCGAGACACTAAGTCAACCGAGCTTCAACAGCCTGACTGCCAGTGTGATTGGCCCCGAGACACTTGGTCAGCCGAGCTCCAGCAATCACACCCCCAAACCATATCTCACACATCAAATAATCATAACCAATCAATATCCACAAATGGTTAGTAATATAGCCTAAATACTATAGGCGTACTGGTACGTACTCGGTCCTAGTGCTGCCCACTAGGTAGCACGTTCTATCAATATCCTTTATTGATAAATATAAAACATTCATTCATAAAAAGAAATGATGCATGAATTTAAATAAAATAACAATATAAACCATATATATACTGGAAATATACCAAAAGCAAACCAGGTATATTTCGAGTATAAATATGTCAAATGAATCCAATCAAATTATAAATTAAACTAAAAATATATTTAAAAACATTTTAAATATGATTTACTAATAAAACATGCATATAATTTAATATATACCAAAAATAAACCAAAAATATACTTAAATACAAATCACATTATTTATGCATTTTAATCAAAATAAAACACATATTTCTAAATCATGCATCCTAAAGCATATATATATAGTATAGTAACTCACACTAGTGCGCTCCACGAGATGGGTCCGACGGGCCTAGTCCACTAGCCCTCAGTCTCGGCGCAACTAAACAAACAATAAATAACCGACATTAGAATAAACCTAACAGAAATCCTAGAATTCGATCTAGAGTATTAAACATAGAATTGAGATTAGGGTTCGACTGGACATCACGTTTTACGAGAATTCTATGAAAAATTCGGCAGTACCCCCCCTGTAAAACGGACATCTCTCTACTCAAAGAGTAGAGCCGACCCTACAAAGAAACACACTTCGAAAAACAAGCTCAACACTCAACCACAACCCCTCGGTCGGACTTCAAACTACAGTCTACCGATCGGGGTCCATAAACACAGAACAATTCTGAAAATACCAAAAATACCCTTATAACATAGAAATACATTTTATAATTAGAAATTACATAATTAACCTTAAAACACTGTAAAAATCGATAAAAACTCATTTTATTATAAAAACCGTATATTATATATATAACTGAAAATAATTCTCGAAAAATAGTTTTAATTAGTTAAAAATATCAATTAATTTATAGAAATCATTTTTATGCCTTAAATAACTATTAAAACCAATTAAATTACATTTTTAGCCAATTTAGGGTAAAATTACCAAAATACCCCTATATATATAAATATACTAAAATTACTTCAAAAATTCACCAAAAATAGTATAATTATCCAAAATTAATTTTCTCAACATATTTATTAATAATATCAATAATTAAACTCAATTATCCAATTAAATTCAATTAAAAACATAATTAACCCTAATTTCCCAAAATTACATAAACTTCAATAATTCAAAATAAATACATAGAAATTCATAAAAATTACAAATAAATTCCTAAAATTCATTTCAACACCTAATTTAACCATAAAACACAATTTCATACTTTATTTAATTAATTTCCGAAAATTAGAAAATAATATTAAAATATTCAAAAATACCCAAAAATCCAAAAAATATCCAAAAATTCCAAAAAAATTCATACATGTAGATTAAGCTACTAGGATCAACATTGGTGAAGGGAGTTTTCATGAATCAATCAATTCAAAGCTCAAAAAAATTGAAAACCCTAATAGGCTGAAATTGAAAATTTGAAACCTAAGCAAATCTAGACCATTTAAGCTCAAAACAAAGCTAGAATCACACTCAACGGAGCTCCAGGAGAAGAAAGAGACCGGCAGTGTCAAAAACGGTGGCCGGAATCGTGATCGACGGCGAGGAGAAGAAGTTTCGGCCAAAGGAAGAAAAACAGCTCGTCGGCGCCGGGGAAGGAGGCTGCTGGTGGCGGGGGACGGCTGAGGACGAAGGTGGAGCTGCTGGTGGCACACCAACGGCAAGGGGATTGGAGTAGCAGCGGTGAGGGGAAGGATCGGGCGCGCGGGAAGAAGAAGAAGAAGAAGAAGAAGAAGAAGAAGAAAAAAAGAAAAGAAAAGAAAAGAAAAGAAAAGAAAAGAAAAGAAAAAAGAAAAAGAAAAAAAATAAGAAAAATTTTAATAAAATATTTGAAAAATTTCACATCCACACATATAATTTAATATTTTAATAATTTAATAATAATTAAAAATAATTAAATAACAATAAATTAATAAACAAATAATAAAATATTAGGGTAATATATTAAACCCTAATTAGATAAATAATTACACACATAGGCTTTATTTAGTATTTTAAAAATACGTATGAGTTCATGCAAGTTCGAAAATATATGTAAAATAATTAATAATAAATTATTTACATGAAAATTTCCTCAAAAATGCAAGTCCCGGGAAAATTTTACGCAAAGCACTGTAAATAATACACAATAATTAAAATAGGTTTTAAATACATATTAACTCGTAAAAATATCATAATTTATATACGAAAATTATTAACACTGTATATCCCGATACAGTATTAAAATATTTAAAAACACGGGATATTACAATAAGTGATCAGAATAGACATGTGGATACTCATTAGATGTG
This sequence comes from Mallotus nudiflorus, assembly GCA_947683625.1. Lineage (NCBI taxonomy): Eukaryota > Viridiplantae > Streptophyta > Magnoliopsida > Malpighiales > Euphorbiaceae > Mallotus > Mallotus nudiflorus. Next base: position 3,032,943 of record CANTUR010000142.1, read on the forward strand.
TTAATCGAATAGTGACATTAGTATTGTGATTGCAAGGATATTCACATATAATCAACAATCACAATCTAGATTATAATGGTGCATATAGTCCTTAGACTTGAGGTGACATAGTCATCCACATTTAGGTGGTTAGAGTTTGTTACCGCTTATATACTTGTATTAATCATCACATGGGTATATGGCATGTGGTGGCTCTAATTAGTTAAATGTAGGGATGAATGTTTAACCAAGATAGGATTCATTACCTAGGGTGAACCGGGATAAATCCTATGCTATCTAAGTTTATTATTGATGAATAAATTCTTGGCCAGGATAAATACAACACAGTCTGAAAAAGAGTTTCAGTACTATAAAGAGTTCTAGTATTTTTTATATTTTATCAAGAATTAAAACTTAAGATGAGGTCATATAATAAAGCTATTAGAGTTTGATAATACCTTGACTCTAGGCTATATTAGGATCTTTAATGAAAGGAATTAAATGTACGGTAATTATGATCAAGTTCGTGTGAATCATAATATGCATTCATTTCTAATTGGGTAGCTGTGATATCGATACTAAAGGTCACTCACAGCTTATGAGAACTATATGTAAATAATTGGGATTTTCACATTTAGAATTGAAAAGAGTTTCAAATAATATTAAATGTTAATATTATATTTTCTCATTGCCATTTAGACATGAACCTAGTAAGTCACACCTAATAAAGTTTTATTTATTCACTATAGTATTCATCTAATTATTGATTGAAAGAGTTTAATCAATTAATCAAGATTAATAGAATTAGATTTATGTTTTGAACAATGATTCTAGTATATCATGAAATCTAATTCAAAGAAGAGTATTATTTATTAATTAATATTTAATTAATATTTAATTAATATTGGATATTAATTAATATATATTAAATTAATAAATATATATATGTTGTTATTTATTTATGGACTTATATTAATGGTCCAAATTGATTTGGACATAGGCCAAAATTTACTTTGGACCAAAGATTAATTAAAGTCCATATCTTTGTATATGTATAATTTAATATGTAAAATAATACATTTGATGTATACTTTACATACAAATTTATACATTAGTATGTGTAGGTGGCAAGTTCAATTATTGAATTAAGCAAGGTGGCATGTTAATTAAGTGGACATTTCTAAAGTATGTCTAAGGTGTCATTTTTAATCATTTGGATGGTTAGGTGTATACCTAAGGTGTCATATTTAATAACCACTTAATTAATTAATGCGTACTTTTCCTTAGTGGAAAATTACTACACATATATCATTTGATATATCTAAGGGAAGTCAAGTGACTTGGTAAAAGAAGGAAGAGGCAAAATAATGCTTAAGTGAGTTTTTGCTTAAAGAGTTAAGAAAAATCACTAAGTGATTTTGGTTATGATAAGATTATAAACCAAAAATAAACACAACATATACTAAACATATACTCTACACTTGTGCTCTTAATTAAATTAGTACAAGTTACTAAGTTTAATTAACATAAGTAAGTGATAGATAAGACTTTGGTGTTTCAAACTAAATGCCTTACATTTGGAGGGCTAAGCATTTGATTTAAGGAATTGAACAAAAGGAAGGTTAAGTTTTGCAACAAGTAAGTTTACAAACTTATAATTAATTAATTATTTGTTTGTATATTGCTTAATTTATTTAGTTGTGTATTTCATTGCAATTTGAATCCTGGGCATATGAAATTCTTCATTTTATGAAGGATTATGATGAGTAAATTTTTGAAATTTACTCTATTTAAACTTGTGTTGACAACACATGTATTTATGTCTAAATGTCATAATTGATTTCTAACAGTAACTTCATTGTATTTCCTGTATATATTTGTTGTACATCTTCAAAGATAAATATATACAAAGTTGTACATCTTCAAAGATAAATATATACAATAAGAATTTTTTCTCTCAAATTTCTAAGTATTTCTTCGCACTTGAGTTTGTTTGTCTATTAGTAAATCTGATGAAGGGGCTAGAGCTTTGTAACGACCCTCTAAAGACCAACATACAAGCCAATCTCGAATTTAGCTCGAGTTTGTTTAAATTTTAACAAGTCGAGCTTGAGATTGAAAGATTGTTCAAATAATGAAGTTTAAGCTATAGTTTTTGAAATTCTATTGAGCTCAAGCTAAAGTAAAGGTAAATATTCAAGCTTTTTTATTTTGACCAAGTTGAGCCTAACCTTTTCACAGTTTAGCTCAATTTGTCTCATTTACACTTTTAGATATGACATATAGGAAAAGATAAATTATTATTCGGAAAGGAAGAATAATGATTTAGAAAACTTTTAAAATCACTCATAAAAAATATATTAGAAGAAGAAGAATGATAATTTAAGAAGGTTTAAAAATCATGTACAAAAAATAATAGGCCAAATGCACATTTTCACCCTTGAACTTTACTCAATTAACTTCTACCACTCCTCAACTTTTATGATGTTTTATTTAACCTTTAAACTTTTATTTTGAACCTATCTAACCTCTATATATAATACATAAAATTAAAGTATTTTTTAAATCAATGTTGATACGAATACAAGAGCAACTCATATAAACTAACATAATATTTAATGAAAGAGAGAATATGATTAAAAATAAAATTTTTCTAACTTCTTTTATATATATTTTTTAAATTCTATATATATATATAAGCTAACTTTAACATTTTATGTGTTTAAAATCATTTGAAATTAAATTTCTATCCATGTTGTATGAGTTAAATAGAATCATAAAGTACAAATTAAAAGGTAAAAAGATTCAAAATAAAAAGTTTAAAAGTTGAATAGAAAACAATAAAAGTTAAATAGAAAACAATAAAAGTTAAGAAATGTCAGAGGTTAATTGTATAAAATTTAGAGGTGAAACTATGCATTCAGCAAAAATAATATGTCAGATGATGACAAATTAGTAATGGTAATACCAACAACAAGCTCATAAGAATTGGCAACAGCAGTGATAGAAGCATCAAACCATGAATTATTTTAATATTATGAAGATTTAGCTTGAAAAGTGATAGAAATAGAAAATTATTTTGAGAAACTTTTAATATCATGTTGAAGAGTAAGTGAGAAAAAAATACTAAAAGAATTGAGAAAAGAATAAGAAAGGGAGATGTTTAATGTCTTTGACTTTGTACACAAAAATTACAAATAAAACAATTAAAATTAATCAAATCGAGGGTAATTTCATTCTAAATTAATGAGTTAAGAATTACAATATTATAAAATACACAAAATTATAGAAATATATTGGACAATAGTCAACAGGAAAAAAAAATCACCTAACTTGTTGCTTATTTGGATCTATTTTCGTGCAACAACTTTATGTTTATGCCAAGGCTTTTTTTTTCTTTAGCTTCAAAAAAATAGGCTTATTGTTATTATTATTATTATTAAAAAAATTATTTATTTTGAAAAAATATAAATAATTATTGAAATTTCTTATTTAAAATAATGTCGTAATTAGTTAAAACTAATTGTTATTGTTGTTGTGATGGTAGTGGTGGTGGTTGTTATTGATCATATTGTTTAAAAATAAATTATAAAAATAGATTGTAAAAAATTATTAAAATTTATTATTTAAAAATATGTAGTAATTTATTTATTTGTAGAGAAAATAAACAAAAAAATTTAAAATTAATTTGAGGTTGATAGTCTAAAAATTAAAAGTCTCTTAAAAGTTAGAAAGAAAAAAAAATTAACTCAAGTCAGTCTGGGTGGCGCAAGTTACGTTCTATTGACCAAGAAGCACAAATATTGATATGATACGATACGAACACAGTAATGTGGCAAATTTTAAACTTTATATATATAAAGATGATTTGTTTAAAAAAATGAAACTAGTGTGATAAAATAGAAGCTCCATAAAATTTAATTACTTACTACAATCATTTAATTAATTATTTATCATTGTCATATATAAGGCATACATAAAATGTGGTCAATATACATGGCCTGTACAAAAAAAAAGGAGATACTATTACAAAGAGAAGCTCCAAATAATTTAAGAATTGAACTTAATCATTCGGCTAATAATCTGGCTACCAATACCATATCACGGCATGTACAAAAAGTGACCAAAAAAATAAAAGCATTCCTATACAATCAGACCAATCCCACTTCAATACTATCTTCTCCTTTTTTCCAATTCATCATCTTCATTTGAAAAAAAAAATTGCTTCCAATTCTAGTTCATCAAGTGAGAGGTCAGCAATTTCAAGCACTCGAAGATTGTCAAGAGAATCACCGCTTATATCTAACATTTTACTCTCTCCCTCATGATATTTTTGGCTTTTCCTAGAAAGAAGTCGAATGTTAGTATGCATAAAAACCAAAATCTTCAGCACATTGTGGAGCCATTTTGTTTCTCTTAATGGAATGAATATATGAGTATATACTCTAATTTCTTTCACAACATGAAGAGGAACAAGGTTGGCAAAGTAACTTCAAAGCCAAAAATTGCAAATTAGGTGTAAAAGAACCATGCACAACCCACCAAATCTTTTGATCCATGACAACCCTATCATGTATAGAATCAAGTTCACCAAATTCATCTATATATGTAGAAAATTTAGCAAACTTAATATTCACCACTCTACGATCATCGGGGTTTGAAAAGTATCTTTTTCGGCACTTGGCTATTTCATTTGAAATCTCTTTATCGTTGTGAGGTTCTATACAATTGCAAGAAATCACAACTTCACAAATTGATTAAAAAAGGCAAATCTCATTGAGTGGTTCATAATGAAGTTCTTAATCATGGAAGCATCTCCAACATCTGTTATTCAATGACATTCTTCATATGTGATTTCATTAGATTCAGTATGTTTTGCAGTACAAATATTTTTTAAAGCAAGATTAAGCGTATAGACCACACAAGGTATCCAAAATATGTGACGAAATTAAGCTTCAACAAGTAAACATGCTGCTCAACATACATGAGCATTATTGGTAATTACTTGAACCATACTTTGAGAACCTACCTCTATGATGGTATCTTTAATTAAGTTTATAATGAAAATATTGTCTTTATATTCACTTTCACAGTTTACAGCTTTTAAAAACATTGGTCCACCTTCGGATGCTGTAATAAAATTTATTAAAGGCCTTTTTTGAGAATCAGTCCAACCATTATTGACCATGCTAACTCCCTTATCTATCTATATATTATTGATTGGTTGAAACAACCTCTCAATGTTTGTTTTTTCCTTTTGAAGAAGGGTTGTCCTTAACATGTTGTAACCAGGAGGAACAAAGCCATCTAGCTTGCTTTCATAAGCTAATATAAAAGTTCTTATGTAATGAGGATTTATAGCCAAATGAAATGGCAAACCAATAGAGTAGAACATCCTAGTAATTTCCTCTTTCAACTCTTCTATTTTTTGCATTTGAAATGCTTTTTCCAATGCTGAATTTTCTACTGCCTTCCTTTTTCTTAGTTTATAACCTTGTTGTCTAAAGGACCCAATGCTTGAAACCATTGACAAAGCTGATTGAGATTGATTAGTAGTAGAACTAGGTAATGGGATATCTTTTGGTAATGACCTTCTCACATTTGTAGCAGCTTCATTGACTAATTTTTCCATACCTCTAATGTCTTCAGATTTCACTTTGTTATAGCCTCTAATCCCTTGACCTTTAATCCTTAGTAGATAAGCTTTGACCTTAGAATATAAGCCTTTAAAATTTTTGTGGCAAAGATTACATGTGAAGGATACATTATCTCCATCAATGATTTTACTTTCTAATTTTGTTACAAACTTCCAAAATGGTTTATCATCAAAATTATCTTTTTCCCCAATATGACTTCCACTTGCACTCATTGTGAAATTAACATCTAAAAGATAAGAAAAAAAAAGTTTTTAGTTTAGCTTTAACATATCAAGCTTAAATAAAAAAAATGAGAAATAAAAAAAAGTTAAGCACTATATTTGTGCTTAAATTAATTCATGTAGCTCAATTTTGTATATAAAATAATGAAAATAATGATTATAATATTATTTGATGGATGGAAAAAAGAAAAAAATATATTATACTGGAAACAAATTATTAAACACTTGGTGGGCAACAAATATTGACATGTAAAACCAACAAAATTTTAGGTTAAAATTTTGACCAATCCAATTATCAATACAAGTAATAAGATAATTCAAAATTACATACCTGATTGATGCTTACTTGCTTAGTTTTGGATTTTTTTTTTAATACATATTCGCTAGAGATATGGGCAGCACATGAGATGATGCTTACCTTTTGTTTTTGTCGTTCAAAGAAAGATGAGAGAAGTAGTAAGGTTTCTAATTTATGTTATTTTTTTAGCATTTTAACTTTCAAGTCTTGTTTTAACTAATATATACAGTGCAAGTAAATTCAATAATTCAAACATTGTTTTTAAATAGTCCTTATGATATTTTATAATTTCAAATTTTTTCCTGTTGTATTCTATAAAGTGTCATGTCGTGTTCTATATGTGTCTCAATCATGTCATTTTCCTGTCCTAAAATAAAAAATAATAAAATAATAGAACATATATCCAGTCATGTTGGATACGTGTCATCGTCCAAAAAATGTCAAACCTGGATACTCCACCCTATTTGAAGTGTCAATGCTTCATAAGCTACCGACATACTTCATGTCTGTGCGGTGGAAGCAGTGTTGCAATAGAACTTAAAGGTTGGACCCCAATTTGCAGTTGATTTTGATTTTGATTTCAATTTGGTTTCCTTTCGTCTTGAAAGTTTTTGTATATTTATAACTTTTCTGGGTGTATGTATATTTGATGAATTTAATTATTTATTTTAAATATGTTATGTTAAAATAATTGAAAAATACATAAAAATATAATTATCAAAATTAAAAATTTAAAAATTAAAAAATCTGTTGGAGGTTCCAAATTTATTCCTAAAATTTTTTATTAATTTCACGGTCAACTTACGTCAACAGTTAGGTAAGAATATATACAGGTGCGGAACTACCTTCCTGGCATTTTTTATACAAATTTAATATTTGCCCCCTTCCCACCCTCCAATATATATATATATATATATATATATATATATATATATATATATATATATATATATATATATATATATATATATTTACTTTAATTTCTTTATTTATTAATATTTTATTTTATTTTTTTTCCATTGTAGTTCAATTATATAGCGGTCTACAACTTTAATCATAGTTCTGCCCCTAAATATATAAAACATTACCTCATCGATCAAATCTACAAATAAATCCATGCCAAAATATGGAGATTTTGCACCATATTTTTAAACAAGAAAAAGTTAAAGCTTGTTTAGTTTTGGAAAATATTTTCAGTTTTCCTTTTCGAGTTTTATTTTCCTTTTCTTGGTTTTCCAGTTTTCAATTTTTCAAAATAGAAAACAGAAAATAGAAAATATATATTTGTTACTTTTCATTTTTCAATTTTTCATGTTTTCATAGGCTTTATTTTTAATGAAATTTATTATAATAACTTTTTAATTAATATATTAATTATTATTGTGATTCATACGATTGTGATTAATATTAAATTTATTTATTTATAAAATTTTTTTTAAATTATGCACATTTAATAAATTTTTAATAAATCAACTTATTTTTAAAAAAATCAATATGTCCATTATGTATAGTAGAGTTTAAATAAAAATTTATATTTATAATAATTATAAAATATTTGCAAATTTATTAAATTAGTGTATTAATCCTATATAAATTTATATTACTATACAAAGTAATCATTCATTTATATTACTATACAAAATAATCATTCAAATTAAAAAAATCAAATTATAAGTAAAATCCAACTGTTTAATTTTAGAATTTGAAATACATAATAATAAGTCAATAGTCATATATTCAAACAACCATAAAATATAAGAATATATAAACTCACCAAATAAACATCAAGTCACCAAAAGTAAAATGTAAGAAAAAAATATCCTAGACTATTTAGCCAAGCCCTGTTTCTATCATTGGACATCCTCATAAACATTCTTCGCCAATCCACATCTTTGAATTTTTCAAGTGCTTTGACATATGCAACATCATACACATTTTCCATTGCTTCTAAAGCATCCATGCATGAATCACTTGAATAGGAGTCAGTTTGTGCATTTGTTGCAATGTTCCATTCTACTTTATATTTTTCAACTTTTGTTAAATCTCTTTCTTTCCTAGCATTCAAAGAAGATGCCCACATCTCTAAGCATGAGTCTATTTTTTTCAAAATTTGATTCTTTTTTAACTCGTAGACATCTAGGAATAAAATCATATGTAGCACGCTTTCCTTTGGATTTTTCAATCTCTATGACATGAACACCTTTATTGAAATTTTTTTTCTTCATTTAAGCGCTCATCATCTGAAGTAGGAGGCAATTGAGTGGAAGCATGATGTAAATGCTGAATAGCAGTAGATTTATTAAAAACTTAACCAAGCATCTCATAATTCTTGCAACCACTTTTTTCTTAAATACTTTAAATATCTTGTTCTTTTGCAATTAAATGTATTATAACCAAGTTAATTGACTACATACAATAATTACATTTTATACATTTAAATGTAATAGTTAGAAATTATTACATGGTTAAACATTTGCCAAACATCTTTTGCAGCAAATACAATGTTTGAACTTGAATCATAAGTAACACATGTGTGCTCTAATAGTTCAGAGAAGCATCTATATTTGGTTCGAAGCCTATTGTACTTTCCTTGTAGTCTCTCAATTCCATATCTTTCCCCAGTTACTAGAAATAGGTCATCATCCTTTTCTAACCAATCACTAGGTTTAAAAATAGGTGTACCATTTGGATATTTTTTAACTCATTCACATATAATGGATAGAAATGCATTCTCCTTATTTTCTGACTAATCTTTGGCATCTTCACTATTTCCATTATTTCCCCCCATCTATATATGTCAATGTAAAAAAATTATATTAAAGTAATACAAATATAATAATCAAAATAATAAATAATAAATAATAATTCAAAAGTCAATATGACAATTAGGAATATATAGATGCATTGACTGCTATACAAACATTCAACATCATTTACTAAACTTGATTGATATACAAACATTTAACATCATCTACTAACCTTGACTAATATACAAACATTCAACGTCAAGTAAGGTGTTAAAGATAAAATAGATGCAATAAGTGGGCAAATAGACAATAAGCACAAGAATCAGTACATATGCAGCAAGCAAGCAAATGGACCATCTCTAGTTCAATCTTATGTACTATGTAATCCAGACATTATAAACCCCTATTTACTTTGTATTCCTGTATGACATTTAATAAAATTCAATCTTATTGAAAGAGTCCAACATACTTTTTAATGGGTGCCCAACTTTGTACAATCTCACTTGTGAACTGAATTGCTATATGATAGGTCTAAAGCAAAAATTGAATAAAAAGATATGATGAATCATCATAAAAAAACATGAATGTATTTTGTTTTTACATGCATGTTAGCTTGTTTATTAACTTATTCAGAACTAAATTTATGTTCTTTTCAAGCTCAAAATTTACTTCTCACTCACCAGAATTATCTTATGTTAGCTTGGTTCCCTCTTATTAGACATGGCCATCTTGATCATCATCACACCTTTATCCACACTCCTTTACTTATAAATTACAAAAATAATTCTATAAATCAAAGATATAATATATTTTTTTTATAATATGAAGTTTAGTAAAATTAATTAAAGAAAAGAACACCCTCCAAAAAAACTTATCAAAAGAAATAATAATTGTTTTTCACTTTATATATAAAAAAGCAAGAGAACAAAAAAATTTAGAAAGACTTTAAAGTAAAGAAAAGAAAGAAAAATTTGATTCAAAATCCAAGTTTCTAGTAATTTCCATGGTCCTTACCCTTAAAACGTTCCCTAGCAATATAAATAAATTATTATACTTCCAACCTTATATACCCTCATATATATATATATATATATATATATATATATATATATATATATATATATATATATATATATATATATATATATATATATATATATATATATATATATATATATATATATATATATATAAATTCTTGGCTTGGCTTGGCTATGGTCCCTCTCATTAAACATTATCTAGTTTGGATTTACATGTGACATGTCATTAACCTCGGCTTTTCTTGCCTCTCTCGCTGTCATAACAAACCCAAGCAATATAACATGCCCAAACAAGCGAAAACCCAAGGAACAAGATAAAAACAAAGCAATAAGGCAAAAACAAAACCCAGCCATTCTACTGAGAACTAAAGCGCAGGCTTTTGTTATTCTTATGTAGGAACAGTTTGAAAAAGAATCAAAATTATACATATAAAATTTGTCAAAATAAAAATCAGTGACGACATGAACAATCGTACATATAAAATCATTCATGAATAAATATGAATAATCATATTTAATTAAAAATTACACACCTATAAGTGACGATCTCTGTTCACTCAATAATATTCAAAATCAAGGAAGCGGAGAAGTAGATTGATTAAAAAAAAAAGATGAGAGTGGAGAGGAAGAAGAAGAGGCAAAAAAAAAAAAAAAAGGATACATTAGATAGAGGAAAAAAAAAACAAAGTTAACGTCATAGAAAACACGTTGCTTTAATTAGAAAGCATCTTTTATTTGTTTTCCAATACTAGTTATAAATTAGAAAATTTAAAAAATAGTTTTCTAGTTTTCTAAATTAGGAAAGTACCACAACTAAACAATAAATTCCATTTTCTAGTTTTCTTGAAAACAAATATTGTTTTCTAAAACAAAACAGGCCCTTAGTATTTTGTTTCATTCTCAGCCTTATTTTATTTATTTTCTTATGTTCCAGTCTTTCCAAACAACATTCAAGATCATTAGACAAAAAAAAAAGCAACCCACATACTATTTAAAAGTAGAAAGACCAATGAGAGAAAAAGAGCGAGAAGAAGGTTGGGAGAAAGTGCATAATAAAGTAGTGAACTTTTTTTTAATTGAATATATAACCTTTTCTTTTAACAGTAAAAATTCTTACCGCTTAAGCTAGCTCTTGATAAATTAGTGAACTTTAGTCTGCCGCATTTGAAGAAAATGAATATTCCATGGCAACACCTAACAAATCCACTTTTTTAGAGGTAAAATTATATTAAAGTGACGAACTTCAGATATTGCGCTTGCTTTTTTCCCCCTATAAAGAGATTATTTCATATTTTGGTTGTATATAATCGATGAATAGATAATAAATATTTTAACTGTTTTACATTCGAAGTCTACTCCGAATTTCTCTTTATCGTAAGGCGAAAGAATAGAAACGATCATGCAAAACCATAAATGACAATAATTCGAAACAAAAGTGTTCTGTTTGGCATATATATATATGGTTATGATATCAACATTAACCTACTAGTTCTCTTCACAAGATTATGTACACATGGAAATCAAATATATAATTAGAAAATCGACCTTATCTTGCTAATTAGCCGCATACCTTTTCAAAATTAAAAGTAAACCATAAGCACTAATGCTCAATAGTCAAGATGATACTTAAAGAGAGACTAAAATTTGGCATTAGATATCAGAAACTCCTAATCAACAATAGCTTCTTTGACGAAAGGGTTGATGTGTTAGCCATCTTCAAGGAAGCATAGCCTCGTCAATAGCTAATATGCAACAATCAGAATGAGAGACTGATCAACTGTAATAGTATCTAGCAACATCAACATGATAGATTCATACGTACAAAATTCAATTCAATTATGGCACATTACACAGATCAACGTAAGTTCCTCTCCCTATCCGAAAATGGAGGGTTGTAGTCCTGAGATTAGGCAAAGAAACCTAATATTCTATAAGAGCAAAGCATTGTGTTAGATGTCACATCATGCAACATTTACAGTCCATCAGAGGCTCACTGAAATTATCTTTTTGCACTCCTATTTCATGGTCCTCTAAAAAGTATTGAGGGATAAAAATAAAAAAACAAAAATTTTTTTTGGGTAGTTGTCCCGTGACATTCTGTGCACGTCTTATGTACCCATATTTATCATTACCCAAGAGCAAAAGTAAGGAGATGTCAGGATGCATATTATTTTCAAATTTTCTCCCAAGAAGTGTTTTAAAACTTTAGGCCAACTGCTTTAACTACATGAATGATATTGAATGTTAAATATCAATGTCCATAAGAAGGTTAAATAAATGTCAACTGTAGGACCATTAAAGATAATGTCTATTAGATTTCCTTCATTGCATTAGAGGTCATCTGTTCAATTCTTGTCCATAACAGGTTTTACTGTTGTAAAGTTCAAAAAAAAAAAAAATCAATTTTTGCAGCAAAATTGTCTATTCCAAGAAAGGGTCTCAAAAAAAAAAAAAAAAAGCAGATGGCATATGCATTTTGGTTAAATTAATTAAAAGATACGTTGCCTATTATTCTTAAAAAATATGTATATATTATTTTACTACTCCACAAGTTTCTATACATTAGCAACAGAAAGTTAACATAACTCATATAAGAACTCATGAGTTTGACCTATTATGACAATCTATAAGAATAGTACAAGCTGCCATTCATTTATAACAAAATTCATAGCAGGAACAGAGTTGCTTCAACTAAATCAACAAGAACTAGAAACAAATAGCAATCAAGGTAATTGCTATGGAATCTATTTTTTTATCTGAAGATTATCCTGTGGAATCTACTTAAAGCACTGTGATGTTTGTAGTAATGTAACTTGGTGCAACAATACAATGGCAAAAACTAAGATGTGATATATGTAGATGTATAAGAGAGCTTGACCCCTAAAAAAAAGATTGATACTCCATACCAGTATCCTATTCTAAGAAAGGGTCTAACAAAAAAAAGCAGATGGCATATGCATTTTGGTTAAATTAATTAAAAGATACGTTGCCTATTATTCTTAAAAAATATGTATATATTATCTCACTACTCCACATGTTTCTATACATTAGCAACAAAAAGTTGACATAATTCATATAAGAACTCATGAGTTAGACCTATTACAACAATCTAAAGGAATGAGTACAAGCTGCCATTTATTTATAACAAAATTCATAGCAGGAACAAAGTGGCTTTAGCTAAATCAAGAGATTTGGTCCAGAGTGAGCAAGCAAGAACTAGAAACAAATGGCAATCAAGGTAATGCATGTGGAATTTATTTTTTATCTGAAGATTGTCTTGTGGAATCTATTTAAAGCACTGTGATGTTTGCAGTAATGTAACTTGGTGCAATAATACAATGGCAAAAACTAAGATGTGATATATACAAATGTATAAGAGAGCTTGACCCTTAAAAAAATAAAGATTGATATCCTATATCAGTATCCTATTTTAATAAGAGTTATATTCCCCTAAAGAGAATGATTATTTGAATAAGAAGAGAACTTAATATGGAAGTCTATTTCAATTAGGAAGATTACTTTACATAGGAAGTCTACTTCTCTCTTAAACAAAACAATCATATAGGAAGTCTACTTCTCTCTTAAACAAAACAATCATATAAGACTAAGGAATCATATTCCTAAGAGGTTTGAGTAATACTGTCTCCCTATAAATACATCTCATGACATCTTATGTCATTTATTTATTTATTCACTCATCTCCTTATTCTCACCATTCAACATCATCATACAAGCAATCATCCTTTATTCTCTATTCTATTATACTTATTCGCTTTATTATATTTTTCTCTACACGAATATTGACTTAAGCTTTGGAGTGTTTATGGGGGAAACCTACTCTTTAACTTGTTCTACTTATCGATGTAGGTTCTATGGCAAAGTATTAATTTGGAGTTATCAAGTGGCACCATCTGTGGAAAATCGAATTAAAATATGAATTATCACTACTTATTGGGGAACCTTGCTCTCATTAAATCAAATACTAAGTAGTTAGCTTTGTTATATAAAAAATCATGACACCCCATGAATAGTGCAATAAGGCGTGGAGCTTATTTTGATAATCAATGGAAGAAGCAATTCCTTTGATCATACTTTCTATAAACACATTTATAAAAATTCAGTCATCTATAATTTGAACACTAGTTATAAAGGTTCAAATTGCCTAAGTCACTAGAAGCTCAAGGATTCAGTTATATATCTTAAATTCCTAAGATTCTCCAAAGTTACAAGATATCTTTTATGCATAGGAATTACTTCACATGGAAATGTGCAAGGGACCTAAGTTCAAGATATAATTGGACATAATTGCCATCTTCATGCCAAGGAAAGCCTAATTTTCATATTAAAGTTCCAAGTATAAGCTCAAAAAAAAAAATGACTGGGCATATATTTGATTCTAATAATCATAAGCTACTGATACAAGTTGAAGTTGTCGAAGCCTAAATCATTTAAAAGCATCAATGGCATCATCCATTTGAGCCTAAGTTAAATGCAGTAGAGCTTCATGCATGCTCGAAAGTCAGAGCTTAATATTAAATTCAAAGGGCAACTACCCAGTTAAAGTGATTAAACAAAAAAGAGATGGTGTAGCATCCATCTAGGTTCACAGTGTACTAAAGTTTCATAAAAGATTATATCTAGCCAAACTAATAAAGATGAAATTATTAAATCTTAGTAGGAAACAACAAGAGCTAGACAAGGACATTAAACATCCAAGCCAGCGAAGCTCATTCTCGGATTAAAGACTTGGCACTAAGCTCTGAGTATTGAAGCCTTGGGTATTTGAGCTTCATTGGAACCCCCATGTTATAAAGTCAAAAAGCTCCGTTGGTATGCCTATTCCTTCACCAACACTAACTTCATATACATCCCTCGAGAACCTACCAAGCTTCATAGCTTTGAATCCTAAGTTAATCGACAATCCATGTTTGTCATTCTATAATTTGTAAGAGTTTTGGAGCACTTGAGTTTGGAGCAAGCTATCTTGGAGTTGGTTTATTCTTTTAGTATTGAGTTTGATTGCCAAAAACATTACAAAAGGCTTATTCAGCAGCTGCTTATCTACATAAATTCAATGTTGTTGATTATGGAAATCTCACTGAGCAAAGGTTACAGCAAAATAGTTAAATAATCATTGGAAAAAGCAAAAGACATAAAAAATAAAGGTACTTATTAGTCATATATAAAGATAACAACATTCGAGTATCCGAGTTCAAACATTAAAGAGTCCAAGCATCAAGAGTCTGAATCTCAGCTTTGAAACCTATCAACTCTTGAACATCTGAGTCTTTGTTATCACACAAAGCATGGGACACCCATCAGCACTGAGTTTTAAGTTTTGAGCATCGAGCACCCATCGCACATGGAGATCCAAGCACCGAGTATCAAGCATAAACTCCATAAGCACTCAGACTCTAAGCAAAGGCTTAATAACTCCACTTTTAATCCTTTGAGAAGGAACCAAGCATCCATCCGGCTCTATGTTCTGAGCACTAAGCATATAGAATGGTTGTTAAAACATAAGCTAAACTTCGAGTACTAAGATTTCACCAAACATTGAATATCAGGATACCAACTTTATGGGCACTTAGATAATAAGCAATGAGCATTGAGCACTGAAATAAGAAAACTACGAGAAGTTTGAAGCTCAAAATAATAAAGTCTAGAAACTCAGATGAGAATGCAGAAATCTTGCACATGCTAAGCCTATGTGCATTTGGAGAATAACACAGCTGATATTAACATTGTCATAGCTGTCCATTTAATTTAATTGATCACATAGACTGGTCATCTTCTAGCTTGCGAGATTCCTCGAGTACCTAGTCTTCAGAAGTAAGTTATCTATGAACATTTGTGTTCATTAAAATATGTGCTCACCTTTACTAAATTAAAGATAAAATCTTCAGCCCATCACTTGACTTAGCATGACCTAATGAAGCAGTAAATTGATGACTATACAGTGAGCATCTGCTCAAATTTGGTGAGGTTATAATTAGGATAATTAGCCAAAGATTGAATGCTCTGATTCATAAACTTCAAGAAGTTTGGTACACTGAGTACACTGAGTGATGCTTTATGATAAAGTTTGTGCTTATGAAGATACTTGAAGAAAGTCCTTAAGATTGATTCTCAAATCAATATCATCCACCATCTAGCATTGATAAATCAAAATAATAGAGCCATTAGTTATCACACTTTCAAGCAGCATGGATTTTGATTAAATAAAAAAATACATAATAGCTAGTGAGATGTAGCAAGATGGTAGAGGCACAACTCATACTGCAAGTGTCATAAGCATAAGTGAAGCTTTCATTAACAATTTATCATTTTCAACAAAGTAGATCAATGTTCTCATGAATGGACATGCATGGGACTTCTTTTCTGGATGCAGATAAAATAGAAAAGCATCTTCATTAACTAGCAAATAGGTTACTGAATTGTGAGCTTCAAATTTGAGTCTTCATATTACTCAAACAATAATACAATAAAGAAAGGACCGAACTAGATACTCTAATTCATAATCTTCAGCTCCTTTACTCATTGAAAATTACACAAAAGTTGACAAAATATTCATTAACTCAAAAGGCCGGACAAGAGCACTACAACCAAGATACGTTTCTTTCCTAATTACTTATTTTCATATCCATTTTCTTAACTTATTATCACTTGTTATACAAGGATTGATCATTAATTGAGATGGATCAAGTGATCCCGAGATTCTCGTTCTTTTATTATTTATTATTACAGTAAAAAAATATAAGTATAAATGCTACCATGAGCACCTCAACATTGATTCTTAGAACTATCAATAATAAAAAATTATGGCCTTTGGGAACTTGATCCAGCTATTAATCTCAGATCAGTATATTTGGGCAGTATATTTTCATAAAGTTGGATATACATAAAATGCTAATGAATTAGAAACACACAAACTTGAGCAATACATGACACCAAATTAAAGCTTAGATATTCAATTCTACATAAGCAAAATTCATGGCAGCCTTTTCAAACTCATTCAGGAAAAATACAAAATGAACATAAATATTCATTGATTGAGGAACAGTACAAGCATACATCAAGAGATAAGTTTCTCTCTCAACTATTTAAATTATTTATTTTCATTTTATCCTCATAGAATAAATATAGCTTGTCACATAAAACACATTTACACATCTACATATAGATGCTTGTCCATGAATACATGATTGTTATTCATGCAAAACATATATCAAACACGCTGATGTATTTGTTACATAAGGACTGACCATCAATTGAGATCAAATGATCTCAAAATTTTTATTCCTTTGTCTATTAAAGCAGATAAGGAAAATATATTTACTGAAGAAGCTATTTTAAGTACCAATCAATCAAAGTAATAAAATATTTTGATAATCTCACTTGGCATTAACATGCAAAAATTATCAAAATGACATCAGACATATTGTCAGGGAACATTAATATAAATAAGCACTCATTCAATAAATGGTGGCTCCCTTTTAAAGCCAAATCAAATAATAACTCAGGCAAATCCTACATTACAACAGATCTTTGTTTTTGATAATTTTAGAGAATATTTGATAAATAAAATTTTAAGGATGGAGTCAAGTATATTGACTACATAGTCAAACAAATCAAAATGCAATTCCAAAACATCATAGTCAGCATCACACACTACCCTCTGTTTAAGAAGAAGGGCAATCTTGGCCTTTCACCTAAACTATAATTCTCATCTTATGAATTGGATTGATCAAGCCCAAATTTTGGTCCTTCAAAGCTCTCCTGCCATCATTTTAAAAACCCTCACTAAATTACTATCCCATATTATGGAGCTTAAATTAAAAAGTCTCAGACTTACTACTAAGATCATAACATCTTTCCTTTTGCAAAAATGCTATAAAAAAATAATGGTCGAAAAAATCAATGTTAATAATGTTAGGATTCAACACCAATCATTATTCTAACTAGGCAGCTACCATTAACAGTTATTAAAGCTCATAAATAGAGCAACATTATAAGGCACTCAGGCCACGCTTCTAATGCATCGAGAATCTACGACACTTGGGCCATGCTTCTAATGCACTAAGAATCTAAGTCCAGTGATTGAAGCTGTCACCTTTAGGTTGCTTCAATAGTATTGAGGTTTAGCACTTGGGCTATGCTTCTAATGCACTGAGAATATTTGGCACTCAGGTCATGCTTTTAATGCATCGAGAATCTATGGCACTTGGGCTGCGCTTCTAATGCACCAAGAATCTAAGTCTAGTGACTGAAGCTAACACCCTCAAATTGGTTTAATAGTACTAAGGTTCGACACTTGGGTCGTGCTTCTAATGCATTGAGAATATTTAATACTTGGGCCATGCTTTTAATGCACCGGGCATCAAAACTCTAGCAAAGGTTAGTCCTATCGGGTCATTTCTATAATACTGATAGGTTAATCCCTTAAGTCATTTCTATAACATTGAGCATCTTTTATTGCAAGTTCTGCGCATTTAAGTCCAACTGGCACTTTATTATTATAATATTATGGTACTGTGTTTTTAAGATATGGTATACTGAGCATCTTAATGTTTAATGACTAAGGCTAGCCACCTTAAGTCATCTTTCAACAACACATGAGATTTCAAGCAAAGTTCTTATCTCAACGCATCAGTCGTCTTTGTGTGATTCTTGAAAATCCAAAAATCTCTGACATTAATATCCGAATAGACTTTTAGAGGGGACTCTTGATACACTATATTAGTATCCTATTCTAATAAGGGTTATATTCCCGTAAAGTGGACGATTGCTTGAATAAGAAGAAAGCTTAATAAGGAAGTCTATTTCAATTAGGAAGATTACTCTATAAAGGAAATCTACTTCTCTCCTAAACAAGGCAATCCTATAAGACTAAGGAATCATATTCCTAAGAGGTTTGAGTAATACCCTCTTCCTATAAATACTTCTTATGACATCTCATGTCATGTTATTCATTCATTCACTCATCTCTTCATTCTCACTATTCAATATCATCAAGATATCATCATACAAGTAATCATCCTTTATTCTCTATTCTATTATACTTATTTGCTTTATTATATTTTTCTCTATATGAATACTGACTTAAACTTTAGAGTGTTTATGGGGGAAACCCACTCCTTTACCAGTTCTACTCATTGATGGGCAAAGTATCAATTTGGAGTTATCAAAGATAAAAATCCTAAGTAAAGTTTCCACTGTAAGAACACATAATATAGTCATAATGTTTAACATTTCAACTGGAATATAAATGTTATTAAAATACTAACATTCAAGGCCTACACTTAGGTTTCCACTTCAGCCATGTTGGTGGAGGCTAGAAAACCATAGAATAATTAGGAAATGTTGGCAAAAGGACTAGCAACGCCATTATTAAAGTGATAAATTTGAAGATTCTAACATCAAAACCAGGGTAATAATCTTCAACCTCAGATAATGAACCATCATAATAATAAATACTATTTCATTGTAGGCATGACAATCTTTTATTGATATGGAAAATAAAATATCATCACCAATAAAAAAACACATTATTTTCCTATGAGCGATCTTTATGAAGAAGAATTTTGTGTTGTTGTGGTTTTTATTACTTTGTTGGACAATGTAGTGGGTCTTTCCATTTCTAAGGGACATGGCAATTTTATCGAATAGGGACAAATGATTGGTCTTAAGGGGATGAGATGCTTTTGATTTTATGGAGTCGCCACCCAATTTTTAGAAAATTGAGAAAAGAAAGGGACAACATTGGGTCACTAAATGAGTATTGTCCCTAGTAGAAATTTTTGGGTTCGGGGGATTGCATATACTTTTTGACTATTTCTCATTATAGGATATTTGATGTATAGCTATCATAACACCCTAGTTTCAGTAATGACAGTTTATATAGCATTCACATATTAGATTAGATAGTATAAGATAATAAGGCTAAAAATTTTATTACATCGCTTTCCTGATAAAATACATATGAAAAGGAAAAGATTGCAGAAAGTAAATATAATATGATTGATCTGCAAAGATAATATGATCATTCATATAGTTTATTCAATGAATGATAGGATGATCATACTTGTAATGATTATTTATGCTATGATGATAAATGATGATAATATAAAGGATGCATGAGATCATCATTGGACCGAGAGCATGATGACTCTATTCTAGGACATGAAATTTTCCATATTATTGATATTTATAATGTGATTTCATGATTTTAGAAATAAAGGATGTAGAATGATGATGTAAAGTGAGCATAATAACGCATATATTATTCACGTAGCATATAAGATTGCTAGTCTCATCATATAAGAACAATAGTATTTCTAAATGCGGGCAATAGTAAAATAAATGCAATGCGATAAAATAAATGTGCTAAAATAATTATGTGGTCCTTAGACCCAATTAAGCTTATGTGAGCTTTAGCTTCGAGAGATTATCAAGCTTTCCTCATTGAGAGGTTCAAAATGATAGTAGAATGATGGTAGATTATATGCCTTTAAAGTGCACTTTAATAAAAATAAGGCTGGGTTTAGTGGAAAAGGGGTCTAACAACCTAAGGGATAGGCTGTGAGAGACCAAAAACTATATAAAGTGGGATTTCCCACACCTTTGATCATACTGACTTTTGAGTGTGTGTGTGTCTTCACTTACTCCCCAATCCAAAATGGGGTTTAAAGGGGTCTATTTATAGAAACAAATATGTAGAATGAGGGTGGTGTAGGTGTTTTCATGCACACTTCAACACTCTAAGCACTCTTCCTAGGTTTACACACACTATTTTGGGGTTAGTTCCTAGGGTTTTGGACCTTCTAGATGTGTTTCCAGAGTTCGTTTTGCCAAATTCAACTTTGATTTTAGTACATGACACCTAGGGGTGTTTACATGCACTTCTAAGTGATATACATTGATACTCGGGTTGTTTTGGACCATTTCGGTACCACTTTTAGAGGTTTTGGGGCCTTTTGGATGTGTTTTTGAAGTTTGTTTTATCAAAATTAATTTTTGTTTTTTCACGAAGCTGGGTCCCAATCTAATGAAATACGCATCAGCCCAAAGAGCTGAGTATTTTAAGAGGAGTTTTCTTGAAATAAAACCTCTCTTGTTCCAATAATTCATATTTCACAAAGTCAAAGTACAACTTAATGGCTTGATGATCGATTTTGCACACTAGTGGGGTTGGTTGGGTGTTTTAAGGTTGCACACTTTAGAGGTGTTATGAACGAGTAGACTCTAGTCATCTCAAGGATTCA
Source organism: Mallotus nudiflorus (assembly GCA_947683625.1). Taxonomy (NCBI): domain Eukaryota; kingdom Viridiplantae; phylum Streptophyta; class Magnoliopsida; order Malpighiales; family Euphorbiaceae; genus Mallotus; species Mallotus nudiflorus. The sequence goes on from CANTUR010000142.1 coordinate 3,054,149, forward strand.
TTTCATCATTGCACCTTTTTGGGGATAGTCAAATTTGAGGTATGACAATTGCCCCCTACATCATGTGTGTTTCATAGCCATATAATACTAGGGTCAATACACGTGAAGCAAAATGCAAAGATGCAAAAAACATTTTAGTAGGGAGAGAGGTACTTACCTATGGGTTATCTTTAGACATCCTATCAAGATTTGACTACTTATTATTGTGTTTTATTTATTGATGTTATTTTGTGACTTGGTCATTACGCAGGGTGCTATTTTGGGACATATGTAAGCTTGTGATTGATGCAAAATGTAGAGTGTTGATGCGAATATAACCTTTTAAGTGTCATGCAAATGAAGATGCTACTAAGCAAAATGCCAATACGACTATAACCTTTTTAGGTGTCATGCAATTGAACATATGACTATAACCTTCTTAGGTGTCATGCGAATGAACATGCAACTATAACCTTCTTAGGTGTCATGCGAATGAACATGTGACTATAACATTCTTAGGTGTCATGCAAATGAACATGCGATAATAACCTTCTTAAGTGTCACGCGAATGAACATACAACTATAACCTTTCTTGGTGTCATGCCAATGAACATGTGATTTTAGCATTCTTAAGTGTCATGCAAATGAAGATGATACTAAGCAAAATATGGATGCGACTATAACCTTCTTAGGTGTCATGCAAATGAATATGCAACTATAAGTTTCTTAGGTGTCACATAAATGAACATGCAACTATAACCTTCTTAGGTGTCATGCAAATGAGCATGCAACTATAACCTTCTTAGGTGTCATGCAAATGAACATACAACTATAACCTTCTTAACTGTCATGCGAATGAACATACAATTATAACCTTCTAAGGTGTTATGCCAAATGAACATGCGAATGAACATATGTCTTGTCAGGATTTAATTACTTATTATTGTGTTTTATTTATTGTTGTTGTTCTGTCACTTGGTTGTCATGCAAGGTGGTATTTAGGACATATAAAAGTTTATGATTCATGCCAAGTGCACTAGGATTTATGCAACTATAACCTTCTTAGGTGTCACACAAATAAGGATGCTACTAAGCAAAAAGAGATGTGACTATAATATTTCTAAGTGTCACACAAATGAATATGTGGCTATAACCTTTCTAGGTGTCATGCAAATGAACATGCGACTATAACCTTCCTAGGTGTCATGCGAATGAATATGCAACTATAACCTTCTTAGGTGTTACGCGAATGAATATGCGACTATAACCTTCTTAGGTGTCACATGAATGAACATGCAACTATAACATTTTTAGGAGTCATGTGAATGAACATATGATTATAACATTCTTAGGTGTCACATAAATGAATATGCAACTATAGCCTTATTAGGTGTCACAAAAATAAACATGCAACTATAACCTTCTTACGTGTCACACGAATGAACATACGACTATAACCTTCTTAGGTGTCATGTGGAATGAACATGTGACTATAACCTTCTTAAGTGTCATGCGAATGATCATGCGATTATAACCTTCTTAGGTGTCATGTGAATGAACATGCTATTAAGCAAATGAGAATGCTCCTAAGCGTATGGATGCTCCTAAGCAATGCGATGATGCTTCTAAGTGATGAAAATGTTTTTAATTAATGAGAAGATGCTTTTAAGCAATGAAAGTGCTTTTAAGCAATGTGAATGCTCCTAAGCAATGAGTGTGAGTGCTTTTAAGCAATGAGAGTGCTTCTAAGCAAATGAAAGTGAGTGCTTCTAAGCAATGTGAGGGTACTTCTAAGTAGTGTAAGAGTGCTTCTAAGTAATGTGAAAGTGAGTGCTTCTAAGCAATGTGAAAGTGAGTGCTTCTAAGTAATGTGAGAGTGCTCCTAAGCAATGTGGGTGCTTCTAAGCAATGTGGGTGCTTCTAAGTAATGTGAGGGTGATTTTAAGTAGTATGAGGGTGCTACTAAGTGGTATGGGTGCTTCCAAGCAATAAATGAGCTAGTAGTGATGATGTAGTAATGATGCAATAATGGAACAGTGATGATGCAATGATTTGTCATGTTAAAGATGTTATTTTAATGATTTGGAGTAAGATATCCTTATAGTGAATTTTCCTTGCTCTTCTTCTTTTGTAGGATGTTAAGTTTCCTAAAGAAAGTAGTGCAAACATAGTGTCTTTAGACAGATGGAGTCCACATCAGTGTACTTTTATGTGAGTTTAGTGCATATCTTATGCCCAAATGGAAGTTAGGGACTATAGAAGTGAGTGCGCAAAGTCTCAAAGTGCGTGTAAAACCATAGAAAAGCACATAGAAGGGAGAAGTGTGCATGACTGCACATCGAAGGTGCATGATCATGAGCTTCCCCCCTCTGAGGTTATTTAAATGGCTATTTTTTGAGGTCTTAGTAGGCTTCATCCGAATTTCTTTAAGTGTTTTCTGACTTCTCTTGACATTTTGTGTTTTGGGTGCTTTCTACTATGTTTTTGCTTATGTTCTTCCATTTTCTTTTACATAAAATGGAGTTCCCCAACATTCATGAGGATTTAGAGGAAATTTTTATTAATGTTCATATTGATCTTGAGGGTGACTTTGTAGAGGCTATTGGAGTTGGGACATTTGCAGCCGGGACTAGCACATATGGTGCTCAGAGTTCTCAGCCATCCAGACTTTCTCGGGGAGATCTGATCCTTATTATTCATAGCTTAGAGACTTATGCTTGGGTGCATCATCATCATGAGGTAGGTCCCTCTTTGCCTTTATTTTTTGGAGCTTGTTCATTGGCTACTTTGATGTTTATTTTACTGTATGAGGTTGTTGTAGCTGTAGCTTTGTAGCTTTTGTTGTAATTGTCTGTCTAGCTTTATTGTAAATGTTGATGGCTAATAGCTCTTACTTTATTTTCTTTTTGTGATTGTCTGCTTTCTGTGATGCTTTTCTTTTTGTTCTTTATTGTTTAGATCCTATTGAGTAATAGAGAGATGTGTTAGTATTTAATAGTTGCGCAAATGTTTAATAGTGTACCTACTATTTATAGCCCTATAGGTATGTCACTATGCTACCTGGTAGTTTTAATAGGGTCAGTATGTACTATCGGGGTCTCCCGATATGTGTGAAGTAGATGATTGCCGGGAAGGGCTTTAATGGGGTGATTGCTGCATTATCTTATGACTTTTACACATTGAGTTAGATTGCTATGTATGCATTGATAGAGTGGTGGATGGACACAACGCATACTTTCCATTTGCCTGTCAGGGAGATGACTATTACCTTATTGAATTTTTTTGCTATCACAGGCTTGAGCTTTTCTGGAGAGTCCATTCCTTTTAGTAATGAGGAGTGTTCCACTACTATGGTGAGGAGGAATCTCATGACAGATTTGCTCGGGGTAGTCACTGCTATAAAGTTTGGTTGCCTGTATTCTGCTTGATACATAAAGTTTATTTCTTCTGTGTGGGCTTTATATGATGATGGTCTTGTTTCAGTAGAGCAACTGGCCCGCTGCTTTTTATTTTATTTACTAAGTACTGTTATCTTCTCGAACCATTCAGGTATGAGTAATCTGTGATTGCTACCTGTCTTGAGAGCCTGGATGGTTTATCGAGGTATTATTGGGGCACTGTTGCCTTTGCTTATATGTACTTGGGCCTTGATGCAGCATGCTGAGGTGGCTCGAGGATATGTAGATGGTTATTCATGCTAGACATGAATAATAGTTTTGTAGTCTGTTCTTTTGCTTTTGGTTTGTTAATTTTAACCTTATAATTTTAATAGATTTGGACATATAAGTTTGAGATTCTCCCCCTTTTGTCCATCGAGCATTTCTAAGAGGATGGCTTCCCTCATCATTCTCGCTAGATCAAGAAGACTACTGATTTGATTAAGGATTGGATGGTAGCTCGGGACCATATGAGGAAGCTATCCCCGGATTAGGCATGTATGATTCTTGTTGTGTTGGTTGTTTCTTTTTTTTGGGATCATTTGTTTATTATTGCCTCTTTGAGTAGATCTTTCTTCACTGGTAGGTGACTAAGTCTCATTGGATGGCAAAGATGGTGGCTGCATGGTAGTTGACAGAGAGACGAGCATTGCTTTTTGGCCTCATTGGTAGGGTGTGGTATTTGGGCGAGCGAGTCCATCATTGGTAGGATGGCCCATACATGAGGAGTTCCTGTCCCTCTCCCTAGGGACATGTTTTGGGATCATGAGCCCTGCAGTGATGATCTTGTTGCTATTACGATGGGATTCCCCTCTGAAAGTCTCTTGGAGAGTGAGGGTTTGCCTTATACTATTGTATTGATCCCTTAGGTGATTGATGTTGTAGTTACCGGGACCTTTCCTTCACCTCCACCTTCTCAAGTAGATGCATCTCATCCCTCGGGTTCATCGAGAGTTGCTTCTTCTAATCTAGTAAGCTTTTATTCCTATTTTGGTGCAAGCATGTAGTAAACTTTATTAGCAATAAATTGTAATTGACATGAGTTATGAGAACTTATCTGCAGTGATGCCAGAGAAGACTTAGATCCCACTTTAAAGATGATGAGGGCACGCTTCATACTGAGGTGACTACTCATGCCTGTAGTATGGCTTTTAGTAGCACTATCCTTGGGGATTTAATGGTTTAGCCATCTTTTTCTTTGCTTGGGATGGATATGCTTGGTAGAGCAATGGGCTTTGATTTTTCTAGACCTAGCTTTCCTTAGATAGGTGTTGCTCCTACTGATGCTACCTATGTTCATGTTCTTCTCTTATTCTTGCCTGTGTTTCATTTATTTAGTGAGTGGTGGTTGACTTATTTATTTGCTTTTGTAGATTCCTGTCTCCTTTGGCTAATACTAGTATACTGTTGCAAGGAGTGCATAGTAGTGCTTTTTGGAGTTTACTACCACTCAGAGGGTATACCTTCTTTATTATACCTATTTATTTTATGCACATATTCTATGTATGAGTATATGATATGCAATGTGTAATGTAGATTGAGCACCATCTTACTAGTTGTGAATGGGAGCAGGAGCATGCAGCTTATTATGGCCACATCAGTGAGCTAGAGTCATGACTATTATCCTTTGTGATGAATGATAATGAGTCATGATCATACGAGAGGAATGCTTGAGTAGGATCATTGCTTGCTTTTAATGGCAGCCACAGCTGATGTAGTTATTTTAGGAGCTAGGTGTAGGACTTTTTGGTCTATGGTTTGCTCTATTGTATCATTTTCCCAAGATTATGGACTCTAGGTGTTGTATTTGGGCATTTTTCCTACATATTGTATGATAACTGTATATGCTTCCTACTGTGTATCATTGAATATGATTTTTGCCATTACTATCGTTTGCCTTTTCTTTTTCCTTTTTCGCGCAAGGTGTCTCTTTTTGGAGCTTTTAGCACTTAGCTAGGTTTTCTTTTTCTTCCATTTTTTTCTTACGGTGTCTCCTTTTGGAGCTTTTCACATCTAGCTAGGCTCTTTTTTTTTTCTATACAATAGTGGCTAATCTTAAAGAGTGAGCTTATAGAGAATGGTAAAAACTATGGTCATGTAATGAAAGAAAATGCAAAGCATGCTTGATGCAATTCATAATGATAAAATTTGTTGCATTTTTCAAAGACATTTTGCATAAATTGGCAATCATTCTCATTTCACTATAATTATTTAAGAAAAGTATAGGTGCATTCGTACAAATTTCAAACTTGAGGTTACCCCTGTCCTTAACTAGTTTTCTTCGGTTTTCTAGTTAAGTGTTTTCTCTCTTTCCCTAATATTTGCTTGAGCTGCCATTTTCAGTTTTTCAACTTAGTGAGAAGTCCCTAACTTTTCCTTGAGATGCCACTTTTAGGTTTTAACTTAGCAGGATGATTTTTTTCCTTAGACGTAGTGCTTCTTCTGGCAGTCTGTATTGATAGGTTCAGTAAATTCATTACCTTTAGAATCCATAAGCTTGACTACTCCTTTTGATAAGACATGTTTGACTAGGTATGGGCCTTCCCAATTTAGTCTAAATTTCCCTTTAGGGTTTGAAATGTTTTATATTTCCTACTTTAGCATCCAGTCTCTTGCTTCAACACTCTTGTATTTTACTCTTCTATTGAAGGTATTGGCTAGTCGAGCCCCATACAACTGTGTATGGTATAGAGCTTTGAGCCTTTGGCTATCTAAGAGAGTGAGATCGTCATGTCTCTATCGAGCCCATTGCACTTTTGGCAGTTCTTATTTAATTACTACCCAAAGAGACTTTATCTCTATTTTTATTGGAAGAACTGCTTCTGATCCATACATTAATGAGAAAGGAGCTGCACATGTTGAAGTTCTAACTGTTGTCTGGTACCCCCATAAGGCATGTGGCAATTTGTCTTCCCAATCTTGGTAAGTCTGAGTCATCTTTGACATGATCTTTTTGATGTTCTTATTTATATCTTCGATGACCCCATTAGCTTATGGTCAATAAGGAGAAGATCAGTGATGTTCCACCTTATAACTCCTCAGTAGCTCTCTAACTTCCCCTTGTAATTGGACACCATTGTTAAAGATGATATGATGGGGGATCCCATATTGACAGAACATGTTTCTTGTGATAAACTTAGCCACTTGCTTGGCCACTATCCTAGCAAATATTCTGCCTTGACTCATTTTATAAAGTAGTCCATTGCCACTAGGATGAACCTATGTCCATTTGAGGCTGTTGGGTGGATTTCCCCAATTATGTCTAGTCCTTATGCTGGGAAGGGCCATGGAGAGGAGATGTAGTGTAGTTCTATTGGGGGAAGATGGTTAACATTCCCATAGATCTGACACTTATGGTATTTCCTTACAAATTTGATGCATTCTTCCATCATCATCACCCAGAAGAACCTTTGTCTGATTAGCTTCTTAGCTAGGATTGCTCCATTCACGTGTGGACCACAAACACCCTTGTGCACTTCTTTTATTGGTCGTGCAGCTTCATTTTCATCTAGACATAAGAGTTGTAACCATCTGAGGTTCTTCTGTATAATACACCCCAGTGTGATGTGAATTTTGATGCTAGTCATCAAATGACTACTTTGTCTTTTTCATCTGCTCAATTAAAATAGGCTTGTTCCTTCAGATATCTCTAGATGTCATAGAACCATGGCTTTTCAATTGCTTTTGTCTTTGCTACTCTACAGTTTTTATGTTAAGGTTGTCCTGATCTGAGTAGAATTAAAGACTTCATGTGCATTATGGATGGTCCTTCCCATACTGATGCTAAAAAAGCAAGTGCATCTACCATTTAATTATGGTTCCTATGGAGATGAATGAATTTGCATTTTTAGAAGGACATGGTGAGTAGCCTCAAGTGGTCTAGATAAGGCTTTAAGTGCTACTCTTTTAGTTCCCACTCTTCTGTGGCATGATTGATTACTAACATGGAATCTTTGAAGATTTTTATGTTTGTGACATCCAGGGCTATCCATGCTTCTATTCTAAGTGTGCCTACCTCACATTCTGCTTCATTATTTGTGAATCTAAACTTAAGCATTTTAGTAATTGGAACTACTTCACTTTCTAGAGATTATAGTATTACACTGACTCCTATGTCAAACTGATTGATTGCTTCATTAAAGTACATGCACCATCCTTGGATTTCAATGGCTAAGCTGAGGTCATTTAGGAAGTCTAAATGGATTTTTCTAAGTTTGGAGTGGGGTTGAGAGCTAGAAATTCAGCCATTGCTCTCCCTTTTACTACCTTCTTAGTCATATATTGCATGTCAAATTTTGCTAGCTGCACGAGCCACTTGGCTAGTTTCCCCACTAAAGAGGGAGCTTCATAGAGGTACTTCATTGGGTCCATTTTAGACACAACCTTGATCTTGTAGGATTGAAAATAATGTCTGAGCTTCTTTATTGCCTATATCATTGCCAGGCATATCTGTTCGACTTTGCTGTACTTCTCCTTATTTGTCAGTATCTTCTTGCTTAAGTAGTATATTGTGTGTTCTACTTTCATTTCTCCCTCTTGGGCTAACATTGCACCGATTGCATCCCCTTCAATGGCTAGATACAGGGTTAGAGGTATCCCTAGTTTTTATGGTTTAAGGACCAGTAGGTTGGTTAAGTAGCTTTTGATCTTGTTAAATGATAGTTGACACTATTCATTCCATTCAACCGGATGATCTTTTCTAAGTTGCTTGAAGATCAATTCACACACTGCTATTAACTTAGCAATGAATCTACTAATGAACTGTAGTTTCCTTAGAAATCCTTTAATTTCTTTCTCTGTTTTGGCACTGGCATCTCTTTAATTGCTTTTGCTTTTGCTTTGTATGGATCCATTTCAATCCCATTCTTACTGACAACATACCCTAACATCTTGCTTGAAGTAACCTTGAATATGCATTTCTTCATAGCCTAAGACTATGCTTTTTGACCTTTGTGAGGACCTTTTTGAGATTAGAGGGGTGTTCTTCCCTAGTTCTTGATTTGATTATCATATTATCGACATATACCTCCACTTCTTTGTGTGTCATAGAACATTGCAGCCTCTATTTTCTGGTATGTTACCTTTACGTTCTTTAGTCTAAAAGGCATTACACTGTAGCAGTAAATACCCCATTCTATTATGAAAGTTGTCTTTGCTTTATTGATAATGGCCATTAGAATTTGATTGTACCTAGAGAATCCATCCATGAAGGAGTACATTTCAAATATGGCAGCGCTGTCAACTAGTATATCTATGTGAGGTAGTGGGAAATCATCCTTCGAGCAAGCCTTGTTCAGATCTTTATAGTCAACATAAATTCTAACCCTTCCATCTTTCTTCAGTACTAGTACCACATTTGCTAACCATTTTGGATAGTTCACTACCTCTAGGAATTTTTATTTGATGTATTTCTTAATGTCCTCTTTCACTAGTTAGGCCCATTATAGTTTGAGTTTTCTCAGTTTTTGCTTTACTAGCTTGCACCCTTCTTTGGTTAGAATGAAGTGTTGAGCAATATCTCTATCAATACTAGGCATATCATCGTATGTCCAGGGAAATACTTTTGAATATCTTATTAATATTTTTTTAATTTCTCTCTTCTCTTCAGGGGTAACATCTTTTGAAATATGCATAAAGGATGGTTCAGATTCCGTGCCAATATTAAATGATTCAGTACATGGAATGAATGTCAAATATGCTAATGTTTTTATCAATGCAATGCAGACTACCATCAGGAAAGAAATCAAACAAGTAAGAAAAATCATGTTTCATTGTATTAACTTTAGAGTTCATTACATCATCATTTTCAAACAAAGAAAAAGTACAAAGATCATCATCAGCAATGTCTTCAAACAGGATGTCATCGATGCTCATTTTAAAGATGGCAGCAGCTTAGGTATGATTAATAGCTTCACTTTTGAATTCAATCTCCAGGTTTTTCATCAGCTCATAGATGTCAGTCTCGATGATCATATTTGGTAAGTGCTTCTCCTTAAGGGTGTCATTAAAGGTCTTAAACCTTGGTTTATTGACTCTATTGCTCATCCATTCTTTAGCCCATCATTGATAGACTTGGGTTGAGCTTTCAACCATAAAAGAGGTTAAATTCTTAGCCACAGTATCCTTTTGAAGATCATACCCTAGACTATTTCTATTAGTTTGTCCTCAAAAGTCAAGGAATTCTGTGACCCTTATGTTTTTTCCTCTTAATCCTATTCCAAGCAAATATTGCATCTTCTTCATTATAACAATAACTTTGGGATTTATATGACCATCACTTATCATAAAAACCTAGAATCTTAGTAGGACCACATTCAGACATGCAACAATGTTGTTTGCTTCAACAGGGATGGTACCAACCTTTCCATTCAGAGGGAACTTGATCTTCTAATGGACAGTGGAAGGTATGCCCCGTAGTGGATGCAACTAAGGTCTTCTTAGTAGCATGGAAAAAGTTAGAGGGATGTCTAGTATGGTAAATTCTATTTCTAATTCGATATTTACCACTGTAACTACTGCTTTAAAAGTGCCGATGATTGGCATAGACGATGAGATTTAGCACGTGTCCAAGATTTTAGTAACCAAGACACTGTTTGAGCTCAGGGCTCTAGAGAACACACTAACCACTATCACAAAGACATGGCATGGAGATGAGGAGTCACTACCGAAGGTAATAACTATTACAAATCGAAAAGGTAGTACTCGATTCCCTAAAAGAAAGGTAGCACCACAACCAGGAGATTTTGGATACGGAATACTAACTTCTTTTAGTCTTGGGTTCTTTTAGAATTATTTTATGAATTACTATATTATCCTTTATTTACATGTAATTTTATATATACCCTTACTCTAGCAATTAACTCCAAGGCAAACTAATAATGAAATATACAAGTAAACAATGCATTCATTTAAATTCATAATCCCTAAATTAGTCTAATCTACATTGATTTTAATTAAATGAGCTAAATCTACATGTTTTAATGAGTGAGCCAAAGACTAATGGGTCTTTTAATTTTTAATTAAATGAACCTAGGTCTATTTATTTTAATTCTCAACGTGGGCTTAGATCTACAAATTATGAAGTATTTAATTAGTGGGCCTAATTCTACATGTTTTAATTCTAGAATGATCTTAAATCTACAAATAATGAAAAATACTTTAATTTAATAGGCTAAGTCTAATTAATTAAATTAAATTAAGTGTGCCTATGTCTAATTTACTAAATGGGCCTAAATTATCTCTAACCTAAATCTAATTAATTATGGGCCTAAAATGCATTTTAATTAATTAAACCTAAAAACCTAAATTTATTTAAGTGGATTAGAATTTAACATAGGCTTAAGGCCCAAAACACATAAAAATAAATAAACAAGCCCAGAAACAAATAAAACATATTAAAATAATTAAATAAAATATCAAACAACCAATTAATTTATTCCTTCTAAAACCTTAATTTTAATTAACATGCAATCCTAAATTAATCTACTTCCATAATTGATTTTAATTAATTATCCAATTGAAACCCTAATTTTACTAACCAATTAATCAACATAAACATGTAATCACACACATAATTCTACTATTCCCACTATTGGGGCTATTATAATAATTCATATAAAATAATAATAAAAATAATTAATACACCTAAAAAACATAAATAAAATAAAAAAACCCTAGAAAACTACATCTCTACAAGATCTTATCCATAGCATTCCATGGACTTCTTATGAATTAAATCCTCCAAACACGATCATAATGTATTTTCCTCCATAATCACCATGAAAAAGAAATAGAATTTTGACTAATGAATAAATTATAATAATACCTCAAATAAAAGAAAAAATCAATAAAATCGAAGAGAAAAATAGAAGAAAAGAAGAATATGGAGAAGATGATGCTTATGAAAGATTTTAATGGAATGCTCCTCAGATTTTGTAAAACCACTGTTCTTGATAGGTCTTTGAATCTTGTTCTTCAGAAATCCTTTGAAGATCTTCAATTAATCAATTAAAAAAAGGTAATTTTTGTAGAGAATGCTTTTAAAAAAACAATTAACAAAGGAAAAGAGTCAAGAATGCTTTTTTCTAAGAAAAATCCATAAGCCAAAAGATCATTTGGTGTAGAGAATGCTTTTTAAAATATCAAAATAAAAGCTATGAATAAGGGTACTGCTCCTCCCAGATGCTACTAATCCCCCCTAAAGGAGCCAAAGTACCTCCTTTTATAGTAGAACAACCCTTCAAACCTTATGTGCCAATTGATTCCTAAAAGAATTTTGTTTCTTAAAAAAAATCAGATAAATATAAAAAATAATTTTAAAGAAACTTTTAGACCAATTAGGATTCAAGAAAAAGATATTTTTATTTTCTGAAAATTTAGAAAACTAGATGAAAAAACTCTAATTCCAATCAGAATTAGTGTAATTTTGATTGAAATTGTAAAATTCTAACCACTTTTTTTAACTTTTAATTACAAAAATGTCCTTAAAATAATTTAAGTTTTGCAATTAGGTCCTAAAAATGTTGCAATTTAGTCCTTGATAACATTAAATCCTTTCTTTTAAAAAATACAGTTAGACCCCTGAAGTTCTAAAGTTCACGTATCGAAGACTTATTCATGACATTTTCATCATTGGAGTCCTTTGTCGCATCCATACTTTATCATCCTAAAATTGGGTGCTTACAACTGGCTTTTTGAATCATCGTAGGCTCATATGACCACATTGGACTCTTCCAGGTTTTCAACATTCATCTCGAACTTATGTAGCAACCTCATGGGCAAACATTGATGGTAGACCCATCATCTACCATGACATATAGGGTCTTCTTAGTCTTGACAATTGCCTATATGAAGAGAGGATGATTGTTGACCTTTCCTCGAGGGGTAAATCTTTGTCTGAAAAGGTGATTGCATTAGAAGGAGCTTTCATTAGAGAGGCTATTATCTTGCAAAGTGAGACATCAGTGGTAATCTTTGCTTCATTTAGTGCTCTAACTAGGGCATCTTTGGGCTTTTTGGAGGCCATGAGTAAGTCCTAGATACTGGCTTATGGCTGAGTTTTCTTGAGCTATTTGAGGGTAGTGCCTTCCTCTTTGACCAGAGCTTGATCTCTTACTACTTCTTTCTCTTTAGAGGGTTCCTTCTCTTTCTTAGGAGGTTGATATACCCACCTGCTATGAGTTACATGATTAACTGCTAGTGTGGGCTTCTCAGCTACTTGCTTATCTACTTTTGTACTGCTCTTCTGGTCCTAAACAATGATTTCAGGATCATTAAAGTCATACTATATGTCTATCCCCATGAACTGCAGGTTCTGAAGCTAAATATTGTTGACTATCTAATCTTCATTGTTAAATTCTTCTCCCTATCCTGAGGGTACTATGTCTTTAAAGAGTGTGTAGGTAGCAGGAGGTACTGTGTATTTGACTATGGATGGCCTAGTAAATCCTATACTTCATGGTTACTACTAAAATGTTTGTCTATGTCTACTTCTTATGAGTAAGGGCAATCAATCACTTCATCATTCATAGGTAGAGTTGTATCCTTGGCTCTTTTTTGCATCATCAAGTGGGGAAGGAAATTTTGAGGCATTGGAATGTATTCAAAGGTAGAAGGGCATTGCTTATCTTCACTAGAATCATGAGGCTTAAGAATGGGTTTTGAAGGTTTGCCTTCCTAGGTCTTGTCTTAGGTTTCTTATATGGCTTGGATTGATTGTCCAACTAGGTCCTCCAGTGGATTAAATGAGATTATGTTGATAGTTGGTGGAGGCACATTTTGATAATTTGGGAGAGGATTGGTCTTGATACTAGGTCATTTTTTTAGGTCATTGATTTTTCCAGAGTCAATGAGGTATTTGATTGCATTTTTGAGAGTTCTATATGTATCAGTGGTGTGGCCAGGCATTTGGTGAAAAAGTTTTAGTTAATTTAAGGTGGTAGTAGGTTTAGAAGAGGCCTAAACTCTTATGGCTATAGGAGGTTCTTTTATGGATAGTGGGAGGTTAAAGTTTCAGAATTTTCTTGGTGGTCTATTGGCATTGATCGATGGTAAGCTGTGGGTGTTAGGTTGGAACATGTTTATTTCTACGACTCGAGTGAAGGTGTTTTGGGTGTTTGGTTGGGTATTGAGGTGAAAAGTATTTTTAGCTTTTTGAGGTTCCTCATTCTCAATTTTGATCTTCCTGATGGAGAGCTCTGAAGTCAAGATAATGAGCAAATATCATCTATTTTTTGAAGTGTGGTAGTGCATCTTTGATTATTAGCTCTATTTGTTCATCCTTAGGAGGACATTTTCTCATCTTGACTATCTTTCCTTGCCATCTGGTGATGTAATCAGAGATAGTTTCAACAGGTTTTTGCCTTGTGGTCTTAAGGTCCCTTCGAGTGATGTCTAATTGAGTGTTGTATTCATACTCCTTGATAAACTTATGAGTTAGTAGTGGCCAATCATTTTTTTCATCTTCAAGGTCAAAGAACCATGCCCTTGGTCCTTCCTCTAGTAATGTAAAGAAGAATCAGACAATCTGTGATTCTATAAGCTTTGTGGAAGCCATGAAGGTAGCATATTGCCTTAGATGGACCCTCGAATCTCCTATTTTGTTAAACTTAGCAAATTTTAATAGCTTAAAATCATCTAGAAGTAGCTCATCTTTGAATAGCACTAGGTTAGTGAAGCTTTTGGAGCCATGAGTTCCCTTATCCTTGAAGGCGAATTCCAATTGAGCCATCCTGTTGGCCAATAGTTTGACCTCCCTTTTCGATTTAGGCTTGGTCATGTTAGTAATATTTGTAGCTTTTGGTTCATTCTTAAGATTTTAGTAGTAGTCATTGTCGTCATCAGCTTGAATTGGAGTGCAGGGAATTCCCTTTGCCTTATTTACCCTTGGGTGAATAGATACAGATGCTTTATTTAGTGGTGTGCTATTCCCATCTAGGGCACTTTTGGTTTTGGTTCGTGCTTGGAGGATTTCAATTATGGTGCCATCAGCGAGCAACTTTTGGATTGCCTCTTTTAGCTTGTCTTTGAATTGCTAACATGAGGTATTTTCTTGGTCACTCATGCTTGAATGTAGTATTCCTGTGCATTTATTAGGGTTAGCTAAATGAATGATGCATGATATGTGCCTGCAAAAGAAAAGGGTGAGCATGTATGCATGGAGTGGATGCAAAAATCCTATAATGGAAAAATGATTATTCCTGCAAGAAACAGTGGTCAGTATGTGCTATCTACATGTATGTGATGTATGCATGATTAAAGCTTGTTAGTTTTCTTACACAATGAACAACCCAATCATAAGCAAGCTCTCACTTCTAACCTTATTACTCCATGAGGTCATTTAGTCTCTTTCCTAGGTGGGTTTTAAACCTATAGTTATTAAGGGACTATGGTTTCGCTTGTGGAACTAGGCTATTTCAATTTATGTTGGTTAGAACCAAAGGGTAAACTAAGAAACAATACTCAAATATGCTTAAGATAATCACATGATGTTAATGTGAGGGTCAATTTTTGGGCTTTAAATGATGTCCAGAGCCCATATGCATAAGACTAAGGTCAGTCAAAGTGAGTCCGAGTTCTTGCCCCCACATTGATATTCGATATGCTTACCATGAGTCATGAAAGTATCATTTGATAGTTTATAGTTTGTTTTTAGTAACATAAAGGTCCACAATCTAGTTGGGTTCCTAACCCATTCATTTAATCTAATAAGGATAAATGGACGACATTTATAGGTTCCATCATTGAGGGATGTCATTATTTGTTAATTCATATAGACTAGTCAAGCTGAGGTACATGATTCTCATCATTCCTTATTCTTTGGGCTCACACAAAGTAGATGAGAATCACATGGTCCTGAGCATAAATTTTCTATGAAAACTAACATTACATAATCATTCGATGATAGACACTAGGAGGGTCATGTCAATTATAAGTACTATGTCAAATAAATAGCATTAGGGCAAGGATAGTATGCATAGCTTGGTGGAATCCTAGTAGATGTTGCTACTAGTTTATCTATATGAGCTGTGTCAGGGTGAAAGGCTAAGGGTTCCTTTAGCGAGGATGCCAATATATGACTAGGGTTATGGACTTTGGTCAGTGAGTTTAGCATTCTTTTGATAACTCGATCGCCCCCCTTAAGGATTTAGGTTACAGAATCTGGTAAGATTAGTTGCGCAAATGCATAAGTAAAGACTAAAGGTGATAATGTCATATCCTCATCGCCCTGTGACTTGAGTGGAATCATGGTAGCGATGTTATATAGTATTATCGAGGCTTTTAGGGACAAGTGGTGCTCGTGTGTTGTGTAGTGAAAATGCAGTAGTGAGGGGCTCTATACGATTGAGTATTGCATAATGAGAAATAGTCATTTTTGAGTTAATCCCTCTTACTTAGAAGTCCCCAGTGGAGTCGCCACTCTGAGCGACCTTTGCGAAGAAGACTTTTATGTTGTTATGGTTTTTGTTACTTTATTGGACAGTGTAGTGGGTCTTTTTGTTTTTGAGGGACATGGAAACTTTACCAAATAGGGACAAGTGATTGGTTTAGGGGGGACGAGATGCTTTTGATTTTATGGAGTCACCACCCTATTTTTAGAAAATCAGGAAAAGAAAAGGACAACATCGGGTCACTCAATAAGTATTATCCCTAGTAGAGATTTCTGGGTTCGGGGGATCGCATCTACTTTTTTATTATTTCTCATTATATAATATTTGATGTGTAGTTACCGCAACACCCTAGTTTCGGTAATGATAGTTTATATAGAATTCACACAATAGATTAGATAGTATAAGATAATAAGGCTTAAATTTTTATTACATTGCTTTCCTGATAAAATACATATAAAAAGGAAAAGATTGTGGAAAAGTAAACCTAATATGATTGATATGCAAAGAAAACATGATCATTCACCCAACTTATTCGATGAATGATATGATAATCATACTTGTAGTGATTATTTATGCTATAATGATGAATGATAATAATATAAAGGATGCATGAGGTCATTATTGGATCGAGAGCATGATGACTCTATTCTGGGACATGAACTTTTCCACATTATTGATTTTTACGATGTGATTTCATGATTTTGAAAATAGAGGATGTAGAATGATGATGTAAAATAAGCATAAAATGAATATATTATTCATGTAGCATGTAAGATTGCCAGTCTCATCACATAAGAATAATAGTATTCCCAAATGCTAGCGATAGTAAAATAAAATGTAATGCGGTAAAATAAAAATGCTTACATAATTATGTGGTCCTTAGACTCGACTAAGCTTGTGTGAGCTTTGAAGCTTTGGCTTTGAGAGATTATCAAGCTTTCCTCGTCGAGAGGTTCAAAATGATAGTAGAATGATGCTAGATTATATACCTTTGAAGCATGCTTTGATAAAGATGAGGCTAGATTTGGAGGAAAAGAGATCTAACAACCTAAGGGAAAGGCTGTGGGAGAGCAAAAACTATATGGAGAGGGATTTCTCGTGCCTCGATCGAACTGACTTTTGAGTGTGTGTGTGTCTTCACTTGCTCCCCCCTCCAAAATGAGGTGTAGAGGGTCTAGTTTATAAAAAAATGTGTAGAATGGGGTGGTGTAGGTGTGGTCACATGGGTAGAAGTGTATTTTTGCACATGGCCATGCCAAGTGCACGTGGCCATGCATAGTGTGTGCATGGTCACCGCGCTTAGCACATGACCACACATGCACATGTACATTTTCATAAGCACTTTGAGAACTCTTCTTGGGTTTTATGCGCACTATTCTAGGGTTATTATTAAGGTTTTTGGGCCTTCTAGACATATTTCTAGAGTCTATTTTGCTAAATTCAGCTTCAATTTTGGCACATGACACCTAGGGGTGTTTACTCGCACTTCTGAGCGATACGTGTTGATACTCGAGTTGTGTTGGACCATTTTGGGACCACTTTCTAAAGTTTTGGCACCTTTTGGACATGTTTCTAAAGTCTGTTTTATCAAAATTGATTTCCATTTTTTCATGAAGTTGGGTCCCAATATAATAAAGTACGTAATGGCCCAACGAGCTGAGTATTCTAAGAGGAGTTTTCTTAAAATAAAACCTCTTGTTATTATGATAATTTGTATTTTGCAAGGTTGGAGCACAACTTAATGGCTTGGTGATCAATTTTATGCACTGGTGGGGTCGGTTGGGTGTTTTAAGGTTGCACACTTCAATGGTGTTACAAACGAGTAGACTTGAGTTATCTCAAGGATTCATTTCATCATTAGACCTTTTTAGGGACAGTCAAATTTGAGGTATGACACATTCAATCCATCAACCTTAACCCAAACATGCCACTCATCATCTAGCTTGTAAACTTTTAATGAAACAGGGCAATTGTCATCAAAATCAAAAGAATAACCATATATCTCAAAATCATCAAGATAATACTTATCAACCTGAAACAAACCCTAAAGTGACTTCACCAAATACTTAAACTATGAAGTATGTAATTCTTACCTATATTTTTAGTTGAATTTTAATGAATTTTACATGTATTTTTACTATTTATTTTTTAATTAATTAGAACTTTTAATTTAATTGGGAATTATTTTATTTTTGGAGTTTTATTAGGTTTTAAGTGTTTTTAGATTAAGTAGAATAACTTTTTAAGTTTAAGGGTTATTTACACTTATAGTCCCTAAGATTTTAACCTTTTCCCACCTTTGTCCTAAAAATTCAATTGGATAGATAAAAACCCCTAACTATTAATATCAGTCACAATGAACCCCCAATTGTCTGATTCTGGTGAAATAATCACTGGAATGTTGATGTGGCATATTTCATGGCACTTATGGGGCATAAATTTTTTTCAATAATAAAAAATGTGGCTATGTGGCAACATGTCATTATTTATATGGCCACTAACTCTCCTTCTTCCCATCTACATTTTCTTCATCAATATCCTTTTTTGTTTCAGCTTCTCTTCTTCTTCTTTTTCTTCCATGGCCTTCTTAACTTATTCTCTCTTTCTTCTACAATTTTTTTCACCTATAATCAACTTTTTATCTTTCTTTTAAAAATCCCTAGTTCTAATTAAACCTAATTTCTAAGTCAAAGGAACAACAAACTCATTACAATGAGGAGGAGCAGAGGTCGAGTTGATGAAGGGGAGCTTCAATTACTACAGACATCGGTGACTTTGCGAGCAAGGAGGTAAATGATGCAGTAAGCAATGCATCATCCTATTAAGGCATCTAAAGCTGAGTTTATGAGTAGTTGGAAAAATGTTTTTTGCTCTCTACCCATCATGTCACATATGGGCTCAAAATTTTGTTTCGTTCCTTTGCTTCTTCTTCCTCATTCAGCTTCCTCTATGTAATTTCAGCCTCGAATTTGCTGTTCTCCATCTTTTCTAACTCATGCTTCTTCTTTGCTATCAATTTCACTATTGTCACCTTCGGCTCCCCCTCCAACTTATTTTTCAACTTTGTAGTGGCCAAAAGTCATGGTCATAAGAGAATGTGGAAAAAATGGCAAGATCGTTAAAGCTCTAGTGTGGTTCTTCTTCCTTTTTTTTTCCTTCTTTGTCCATGTGCATTCTTTTTTTTTTTATTGTTTCACTTTGTATTCTTAAAGCTTTTAGATTTTTTGGATTACATTTTGTATTCTTTTTACTAAATTAGGATTGCCATTGTTTATTGTATGATTTTTTTTTTGGATATCAGGGCCGACTTAAGGATGTCAGGGGCCCTAGGCAAATCTATCTAGTGCACCTTTTTGAAATTGAATTTGTTCTTCAATTTTTCTTTTTTTGATGTTTTTCAAATCCAAAATCATACTTTTTAGTGGACATTTTTTGCAATAATAATAATGTAGAAATGTTAAAATTGTTTTGCTGAAATAAAATACCTATAAAAATATAAAGAAATAATATTTTTTTATTATTTTTCTTGGTGATAAGATGATATGCTATTATCTGCATAAAATAATAAATTAAATATATTATTTACTATTTTATTAGCATCAATTTTGTTGTTATTTTTCTTGGGGTTTCGTGATACAAACGCAGCGAAAAATTAAAATTTTATCACATTCCCAAACCTGGATCCATGTAATTCGACTACTTGATTAAATCTAGAGTTTCAAGAATCTAACCAAAATGTAGAAGAGGCAAGATTTTCTGGAAGGATGAGAGGAGGTTCACATTGTTGACACCTTACCTCGAGCCTTTTGCTTTGGTTGTTCGGATTAAGACGTCTCCAAAAGGATGCGTCCTCTATAGGTATCCACACGAATAACCCTTCATAAAATGAATTGGAATGTGTGCTAGCAACCTTCTTGATTGTCTCACAAATCAAGAACAAAAGAAAAACTATATATTTGTTTTCTAGGAAGAGAGAAAACCCTTTTTGGAGGCAGGGAAAAACAAAACTATTAAACCCTAGAGAATATAACATATTTATAGACTCCAAATTAGGGTTTCACCTATAAAAACCTTTTTGGTAATTCCATTTATTACATTCTGATTTTGTTTTAAAAATAAATAAGAAATATCTTATTTATTTAAAATAACATTTATCTTAAATAAATAATAAAATAAATAAATAAATAAATAAAACACTTTAATTATTTATTTCCATAGAGTTTATTTTGGGCTTATTAAACCCATAATCGTTTTGGGCTTATTCTAAGCGTGTGACCCTATAGGTTCACATAACATTGGTAGTGGGTCTAAATCTCTATTTAGGCCTACAAGTCATAAGTGGCCTCTAGCAAGACATTATGACTACCCAAGTTATGTGAAGTCAATAATCCGACATAACCTAATTACAGTGAATTTTATCGTCCCTTTATCACATGATATCTTAATTGAACATAAGGCATAAAATGTCATCCTTATATAGTTCAATATTCTGACTTAATTCCAAGTAAACTAAAAATGATAACTCTTTATCAATTCATTTCAGCATGGCCATGCATTTTCCTTTAGTCTATCTCATCAAGGGGCCCATAGATATCTTTCTCATATTAATGAGGGATAAATTCCTTCTAAATTACTCACATTCCTCACATAACTAATTTCATATCCAACAACATCCCATCTAATTGTCTGGTTAAAGACAATGTTAGAATGTGTCAAAACATAAAATAGCTATGCAGAAATCCATGATGATTTCAAGGTTAAAGGACCGAAATAAAATTACTGTGATGAGAAATACTTATGACAATATCCTATGCAGTATTCTCATAGTGGGTCAATCCAGTACATGATCTGTCATCATGCACCTATGAGTTGACTTAATATCTCATATTCATGATTAGTAAAACATAACCATCAGTCAACATCATACTAGCCTTAATACTTTAACATTTATATAATTAATAAATGGCTAGGGATAATTAGAATAGAACTCTTATTTTAATCTAAGGGTTTTACTATCAAGTCACATACTTGATGGCCTTAGTAAGAATTAACCATTCATATAATTATCATAAAATCAAATGATAATGAAATACTTCTTTATTAATAAAATAAGAAAGTCAATACATAATCAAATGATTGACCTAGTGCATATCACTAGCAGTTTTAGATATATTATTATTGCAATTATTGTTGCTATGATTGTTGTTGTTGTCGCTACCTATTATTATGACAGATTAGTAGCGGTGATGCTTGGTTTTATGACAAGGGCATATGTGGTGGCGATGGATCGATGGCAATGATGTTGGATTTATTAAAGAGGGTATGTGGTGGTGGCGGATCGGTGGTGGTGGTGTTGGGTATCTAGTGGTAGTAGTTGATGACATGGATAGGTGTGAGAGAGAAGGTATAGGTGAAAGGAAGAGAAGTTTTAAGGAGATGAATGATATTTTCTTCTCTTGAAAATTGCAATTTAGTTTTTATATAAAACATAAATATGTTTAAAATAATTATTTAATTGTACATATGGTGTTTATATGGAACCTTGTGTTTTATTTTTTAAAAGATAAAAATTTGCTACGTCATTGTCCAATTATTGGGCCATGTCAACATTTTAGTGATTTTGATGACTGGGGGTTCACAGTGGCTAAAATTAATAGTTAGGAATTTTGTCTGTCCCATTGAATTTTTTGGATGATGGTGGGAAATGGGTAAAACTTTATGGATGATGAGTGTAAATAATATTAAATTTAATTAGGTTTTCTTTCATGTTTAGGTTTTTATCTTGTTGAAAATCTTAAACAATCAACAAGTTGATTCGATATGGCTTGAGACATGACCATGTTGCTTGCTATCCCATTTGAAAAACTGAAGAATGACATAACTTGAGACACGACCATTTTTTAGGCCATGCCTGTTACTAGACAAAAATGCAAAAGACTTATTTTGAAGCACAGTTTGAAGCATGTCCATGTTTCAGGCCGTGTTAGACATAAAATCAATCCTTTTTAAGATAGGATTTGAGGTTTTCACTTAAGAAATGGACTTATTAGCCTTGGTGCTTTATAAATAGGATGTTTTTAGGTCTAATTTATAAATCTTTTCACACTTTTGGAGGACAAGAACAAGAGCTAAAGGCATGGATCGAAGAATTGAAGATTAAAGCAATATTGAAAGGGCTTTTATATATCTTCTTCATTTTTTTGTTTCATATTTATGTTTATAAACTCCATGTGTGACATCATAACCAAGCATGGCTATGTTTCTCTTTAAAGTTTGGATTTTGGAGTAGTTATTTTAGGATGTGATTGAACACATATATTTAGTTTTATTTGATTCTTAGTTAATCTTATGATGTGTGCTTATTTTCTTGCTATTAATTTTGGAATTGATTAATTACATGTCTATGGGTAAATTAACCAATAAAAGTTAGGAGAATTTACTAGCTTAAAAATCATAGAATTTAGACCACTTGACCATGATAGTAGGCAAGCTCTTTAGGGATGAAATAATTGTTAAGAAACTTAATGAATTGTGATTAACCTATAACCATAAAAGCAGGTTAGATTTTAATCTTGATATGTTTATTTGATCTCGGGAGGGACTTTAGGTATTTTAGAACAATTACCCTTAACTAGAATAAAGGTTTTATAAATAATTTGTTCATGATTGATTTAGATAGTGAAATAACTTCCAAGATTTAGTTTTTAATTCATTGATTTTCTTCTAAAATTTATTTATTTAATTTACACTTAGTCTTAGTTAATCAACACCTTTAATTTGAATTTACTAGCTAAGATAATAAGTAGGATTATTAGTAGTCAATATCCAATCCTCAAAGGAATGACATTTTTATACTATAATACATAATTAGTGAACTTGTAGGTTTTAGACACAACAAAATAACCACCAGATGCATAACCACAGCCATAAGAAAGTTCACTAATTTGTATTAAAACAATATTGATAGATATGACCAATCTAATATAATCAATAGCATAAAACATAACATTATAATAAATAATATCTTCATAAGAGGATTGATTGTAACTAGGATTACTACTAACATTATTCTAACTCTTGTCTTTAACTCTCTATACACCTAAGCTTCCACGAATATGTAAAGCCATTAGAGTAAACCCATCATCAATCTCATCCAAACATGAAGAAATAATAACTTTCTCAACCAAAATAGTTTATTTCCATTCATTAAATTCAAGCTCAGTAGCATCTCCTTCCTTTACAAACCTAAACCCGTAAGCCTTGCTTTCTTCAAAAACTTTGTAACCAAGCAAGTTCAAAATGTTGAGTAATTTTATATCCTCCAATGGAAATCTAAAAAGTGGAACTTTGAAAGTGACCTTCCTTAAACTTAACTTTTCAAGTTTGATGAGCCATGTTTTGGCAGTATTGCGTAGCGGAAGAAATTAGAGTGCACAAATAAATAATTAAACACAAAAGAATAATAACAAAGTAAAGAAGTAGAGAAACAACATACAAGATTTATGTAGAAAATGCTAAGATGGGGAAAAAACCATGGGCAGAGCAGAGGATTTCACTATATTGTAAAAGATCATACAAAAGCAGTGTTAGGGTGGCTAAAAATTTGAAGAACTTTTTGCCAAACCTACACTAATAAGGTAGAAGTGGAGTCAAGACAAGGAGAAAAATAGCTTCTTAAATTGAGGTTAAAAAATACTTCTCGTGACACAACCGTGTCATGCCCGTGCTCTAAGCCATTCTCCTTTCTAAACTAATGTCATAGACATGACATGGTCATACTTCAAGTCGTGCCACCTTCTGGACACACCAACATGATCGTGCAACTCTTTAGATAAGTTGGTAGATCCTGACACAGGCACCAACATGCCCATGCTTAGGCCATGCTTACTTCTGGACATAACAAACACCTCAACACAGCTTAAGCACATCCATGGCAAGACCTAAAACCTCTAAACCATGAATTCTCCATAAAATTCATGTCATAAACTCAACAATATCCACCTTGATGTGAATTCCCAAAGTACTAAAAATTAGCACCAAAACACAAAACACTCCACAACACAAACAACATAATAACATAAAACTCCAGCTCTTCCACAAAGCCCCTAAGGGCACCAATCAATGAGAAACACTAATCAAGTCTAAGCAATGCACAAACTTGGACAAGGGAAGTTACTTGGTCATTAGCTGGATTTTTAAGATTATTGACCTTTTCTACAATAATGTCAGTAAAAATTTCTCGAATAAAGTGATAACAAACATCAATTTGCTTAGTTCTCTCATGGAATATCTGATCTTTAGTGAGGTAAATAGCACTCTAACTATCACAATACAATTTCATGAGATTCAAATAATCACAAAGCTCACCAAAGAACCCCTTTAACCAAATGGCCTCCTTCATTAGTTCAGTAACGGCCATGCACTCAACCTTTATAGTAGACAATGCAACTAAAGCTTGCAATATTGCCTTCTAAGTAATTGCACAACCACCAATGCAAAACATAAACCTAGTCTTGATCGTCTTTATCAATATCACCAGTAAAATCAAAGTCCATAAAACCTACAATCCTATCCTTACTTTTCTCAAAATGCAAACATACCCTTGAAGAGCCACGTAAGTAATGAAGGATCCATTAAACTACCTTTTAATGCTCTTTCCCTGAGTTTGCCATGTATCTACTAATTGAACTCACAACAAGCGATAAATCCAAATGTGTGCAAACCATAGCATACATAAGGGGACCCATTGCACTAAAGTAAGTAACTCGAGACATATACTCAATCTCATGATCTGATTGTGGAAATAACAAAGCTAAAACCTTAAAATGTGAAGCCAATGGAGTTCTTATAGGTTTAAAATTATGCATATTAAACCTACACAAAACTTTATGAATGTACCCCTTTTGACTAAGATATAATGAGCTAGCCTTTCTATCTCTCATAATCTCCATGCCAAGGATTCTCTTTGTATTACCTAAATCATTCATCTTAAACTCGACACTAAGTTGAGCTTTAACCCTTTTAATATATTCTTTATCTTTAGCTGCAATCAATATATCATCAATATAGAGAAGAAGGTACATAAAAGATCCATAATGGTTCTTCTTAAAATAAATACAACTATCATAGCTGCTTCATTTAAACTCATAAGAAATCATTAATGCATCAAACCTCTTGTACCATTGCCTTAGAGACTGCTTTAACCTATAGAGAGATTTCTTCAATAAACATACATGGTCTTCCTTGCCTCTGACTACCACATGTAGATGTTCTCCTCAAGTTCTCCACATAAGAATGTTGTTTTCATATATAATTATTCCAACTCAAGATCATGTCTTACAATAATCCTAAGTAAAGTTTGAATAGAGCTAAATTTTAAAATAGGAGAGAACACATTTTTGAAGTCCACACCCAAAATTTGGCTATTGCCCTTAGAAATAAGCTCTTCCTTTTATCTTACATTATGAATACTTAGAATGCCTTCTTTCCTTTTGAACAGCCACTTAAACCGAATAGCTTTCTTGCCTTTAGGAAACTTCACTAACTTCCATGTGCCAGTCTTATGTAGAGACTCCATCTCCTCATGTATGGCAATCACCCATTTTTATGAATCCACACAATTGACTACCTCTTTATAGGTAGATGGTTCTTCAATATCTTTGACCATATTCAATGCATAAGCCACCATATCTACTTCAACGTATCTTTTTGGTGGTTTAATGGTTCTCCTAGATATGTCCCTCATAATAAAGTACTAAGGTATGGTAGCTTCATCATAATTAGACACCTCTGAACTCTCATCTGATACAACTTTTGGTATGGATTCTTTTTGAATCTGAAACTCCACCTTCATGTCTGTATTCTACTGCTGCACAGACTCATCATAAATATCTCTAAGAGATAAGTTAAGTAGCATAGAAGTTTCATTAAAAGATTACATTACAACTAATAATAACCTTTCTCAATTGAGGACACCAAAGCTTATAACCTTTAACACTAGACATATACCTAAGAAAGACATACTTTCTAGATCTAGGTTCTAATTTACCATTATTAACATGAGCCTAGGTAGGAAAACCAAATATTTTCAATTTGAAATAACTAGTAGGAGTACCAGACCATACCTTTTCTGAAGTTTTCATGTCAATCACCATTGAGGGAGAACGGTTAATAAGAAAACAGGCTTTACTAGTAGCTAGTAGCTTTAGCCCAATATGACTTAGGTAACCTAGAATTTGAAAGCAAGCACTAGACTTTCTCTATCAATGTCCTATTCATGCACTTAACTACACCATTCTACCTTAAAGTACCTAGAACTATGAAATTTCTAAAAATCCCTTTAAATTTATAATAAGAGTTAAACTCATCCGAAAAAAAACTCCTAACCATTATTCGTGCAAAGACGCTTTACTTGATTCCTAGTCTATTTCTCAATCATGGTCTTCCACTACTTGAAAGTACTAAACACATCACTCTTTTGCTTCAAAAAGAACACCTAAACTTTCCTTGAGAAATTATCAATGATTGTTAATATGTAACTTGCACCACCCTTAGTAGTAACTTTGGATGCCCCCCAAAGGTTTAAATGAACATAGTCAATTGTCCTTTTAGTATTTTGAATGCCCTTACTGATACTCACCCTTTTCTATTTCCCAAATATGCAGTTCTCATAAAACTCTAATTTCCTTTTTTGATCAACTCCACCAAGCCATTCTCACTTATATGGCCTAAGCGCAAATGCCAAAGTGTAGTATTATCCAACTTGAAGGAAGTGATGGCTGCATCACTTATAATGATTGAACCCTCTAAGTGTACAACTTGGCATGCCTCAAATGCCTTTTCATCATAATGAGAGAGCCCTTAGTGATCATCAACACTCTACCTCCACTTGAGTAGCTATAACCTTTTCTATCATCACCAATACCTCTCTTAAACATCCTACTATGTATGACAAGACTCTCACCCTAAGTCTCTGGATTAACCAATAACTATTTAATTTTCTCTTTAGAAAATAAAGCATCATATACCTCTTCAAGAGAAATCTTATCATGACTATACAATAAAGTATCAATAAAAGTTACATAAGATAAAGGTGGGGAACAAACAAAAATTAATGCCAAGTCCTCATTCTCCACCTTTAGCTCCATACTTTCTAGGTTAGAAACTATTTCCTTAAAAATAGTTAAATGATCCTCAAGGGACGTACCTTCTATCATACGATGAGAGTACAAATGCTGCTTTAAATGCATTTTATTATTAAGGGTTTTCTTCATACATAATTGCTCAAGCTTCATCCATAATGAAGTAGTGGTCTTCTCTTTCAATACATCTTATAATATATTATTAGACAAATGCAAATGTATTTGAGCCTAGGCTTTCCGATCTCTACACTATTTTTCTTCACTCATCCATGAGGTAGGCATATGATTAAACCCCAAAATAGCATCATCCAAATCCATCTGTGTGAGTACAACATGCATCTTTACTTGCCATAGTGAAAATCTGATGCTACGATCCAAAAGTGGAATGTCATACTTCACTAAAGCCATTATTCAAATAAAAAATGCCAAGATAAATAGGCCTAAAAGAATCCTAGCTCTAATATCAATTTGTTACAGAGAGGAAGTAATTAGAGTGCACAAATAAAAAATTAAAGATAAAAGAATAATGACAAATAAAGAAGTAGAGAAACAACACACAAGATTTATGTGGAAAACCCTAAAATGAGGAAAAACCATAGGTAGAGGAGAGGATTACATTATATTGTAAAAGAGCATACAAAATAAGTGTTAGGGCGACTAACAATTTGAAGAACTTTTTGGCAAACCCTAAAAGTAGGTATTTATACTAATAGGGTAAAAGTAAAGTCAAAACAAGGAGAAAAATAACTTCCTAAATTGAGGCTAGAAAATTATTCTTATGATATGGCCATGTCATGCTCATGCTCTAAGCCATGCTCCTTTCTAAACTAACATCGTAGACATGACATGGACGTGCTTCAAGTCATGCCACCTTTTGGACAACCTGACATGGCCATGACATGACCATGTTGCTGGCCATATAATTCTTTGGATAAACTAGTAGATCCCAACACAAGCACCAACATGCCTATGCTTAGGTCGTGTTTACTTTCAGGTGTAACAAAAACCTTAACACAACCTAAGCATGGCCATGGCAAGACCTAAAACCTTTAAACCATCAATTATCCATAAAATTTATGTCACAAACTCAATAGGTAGTTTGCTAGGGTTTAGAGATTTTGGTTAGGGGCTATAAGGAGTAAACAATGGACTCTTTGAGCAAGAAATGGCCTCAAAAGTTAGGATCAAGATAAAGGTTAGGGCCAATAAGGAAAGTCAGCCTGAGCTATGGGTATTGAGATGGGGTTTTGAGTGGGAATAGAGTTGAAGAGCACCATGAAAAGCAAACAACATAAATGTCTATGCATGTGTCTAGGCATTTGGCTATTTTGGATAAGATATCACTTTGAAGACTATCCCATTGGGGAGATGGAGTTGAATTCATATCTTCAACTTTGTTTGGAAATGTGTTAAAGGAAAACCTTAACCATGATAAAGAAATAAAGGAGTGGAAAAGCAAAAGACATTATTGTTTGTGTTATTATGATGTTGTGCTTAACATAATATAAAAATGGTACTAGTTTCAATTATTATATCGTGAACCCCTATCCATATTATAATATAGAACAGGAGTCCAACATATGTGAAAAAAATGCGCTTTTTTAATATCACATTTTTATTCTTCTTCCTCCTCTTCTGAGTTTTATTGGTTATGTTTATATCCATTCGGACACACAGATGGCCTGGTATGTTATATGTTCTTATATGGCAATCGAATAATAGAATGCATTTTTCTTTTCTTAAAAAGATTCTCTTAATTCTTTATAGTGAATTTTTTGTTTGTTTCCACTAATTAATATTTATTTTAATTACAAATTGCATTAAAATGCTTAAGACTAAATGATGGTTAGCTTATATAAGGAGGCTACATATGTTAGAAGAAAAAAAAGTAGATATTTATCATGAAAAATGAGTTTATAAGTTTTATTTGAATGAGAACTCTTTTATAAACTAATAGTAAATTGCATTTATGTGATTATTTATTTGATTTTTTTCTTTTATATATTCAGGTATAGACTTGGAAAGCCTTTAAAGTAATATTCTTCATGGTACAAGCTAGTACTAGAAATAGCAAAACTTACAAGAATCATTATTATATTATTGAAAGAATAGTCATGTGTCCTAGCTTTCTTTTATAGATGTAATTAGAAAGGATTTTGAGTTCAAGAAGGATGATCATGGTTACATATCTTATAATCTAGCAATTGTTGAAAGATATATGCTTGTGCATGGATAGATAATACTGTAGCTTTTTTTTGAATTTCTAGAAAAAAAAATCAAGGAATGTGCATTTGTGATTGGTCCAACATGTAAGATGGAGGAGAGACACCATACCAAATAGGTTGTGAACAAAAAGCAAACTGTGTAAAAGAATCAACCCAATTTAAATCTATAAGCTACTATAAGTTCTATGGTCCCTGTGGTGTTGAAGAGGAAGGCTATGCAGGCAACAACAATAAGGTTGATTAATAAAATATGGGGTAATTACTAATAGCTTCTCTTCTTCTATGTCATCTTCATTTCCTCTTGCTTTTCAAGCTCATCCTCTTCTTTTTCTTCACAATTATTTCCCTCTTTTAATTCCTCTAGAGAGTGTATATATGGGGGTTCACTTTGTTTTTTATTTGATGAACCTGAAGTGTATAGTTGATAAACATGTATGTTGTGTTCATTAAACCTGTAGTTTTTTTTTTATTAGTGAACCTATGTAAAATAATGAACTAGAGTATTAACATTGATAAACCTATAGTTTTTTTTTGGTTAATAGGAAATATTTCATTCCAAAGAAAAATAGAAACCTCAAAGAGGTATCCCATATAACCAAAGGTAAACTCTTTATGTTTTTTTTTTCCTAATTTTGGAATAGCCTAGTCTCCTCATGAACCTATAGTTGATAACCAATGAAACGTTACAATTTAATCAATGAATCTATACTATTTTACCAATTAACATATTAATTTTTACTTAATATTAATATATTAAATTAATAATATTAATTAATAATATTGTTAGGTAATGAACCTTATTATTAAACTAATTAACATGTAGGAAAATACTAATAAATCTGTAGGCAATTACTAATGAACTTATAGGCAAATACTAATGTGAAATTATATTATTCAAGTAATGAACCTATATGTTTTATCTAAATGAACTTATACTAGTTAAAAAATGAACCTAAAGTGTAAATACGATTAACTTATACTATTTAAGTAATGAACATACATTATTTATTATTAATTTTTATTTATATTTCTAATTAATAATTTAATTTTAATTTTAATAATATTATTAATTATTTCTATTTAATATTAATATTAATATTAATTTAATCACTTATCTTTTTGGTTTGTTTCAATTCCATTCATTTGTTTTTTGTTACTATTATAGGTGATAATGCAGAGGAAGAAGAACAGTTAAAGGTTGCATTTGAAAGTTAGAAATAAAAACATACATAATATATGTTCCTCTTAGAATTATTGCACTACATGGTTCCACTCCTTCTTGGATCAAGGTTTTATATTTATCTTTTTAATTTCATTTTCAATACTCTTATCTTATCTATTGTTTATTATTTACATTTTATTTGGTATTAAAAGATAAATTAGAATTTCGAAATGAGAAAAAAATGTAAAAATTCTTTTGTCTAGTTTCCTAGCAAGAGTATAATGTAATATATTAGAATGAACATATCCGCTAAGTGCCATTGGTAGTATTACAACAAGAACAACCACATATACTTGTCATTTTACGCTAAGTGGTCTCACACGTGTGATGGACCCCTGGTCTATAATGCAATATGGACAGCGGTCCATAATATAATTTGTTAGGATCGTAAGTTGGGTTGAGGAAACCGAAATCACAAACCCAAACTACTTGGCCTGAAATTTTCTAGTGGAATGTTTTATGATTTCTTTTATTGACTTTAAATAAGTTTATAATAACAATTCAAGATGGCTAGAATAGCAATTTGCCCTCTAAGATGGTCAATTAGTTTAAAATTTTATTTTCTGACCAATTAACCCATATTAATTTAAACAAAAAAATTAGTCAAAAATAACTTTTTAAAAGTAATTCACCCAAAATTTTTATAAATTGACTAATTAGATCCAATTTATCAAATTCTAAAATATCAAGACATAAATTGATAAATATTAAATTTAAAATTTCTATTCTTTTAGAAATTAATGTTCAATTAATAAATATATTTAAAATATAAAATAATATAATTTGAAATTTTTTACATAAATTTAAATTAAAATGTGAAAGAACCCTAGAGAGGGGGGGTGAATAGGGCTAACAGAGGATTAAGACAATTAAAAGCAAATTTAAAAGATGGTTGAGAAAAGGAGATGAACAAAAGAATTTAAGGATTTTGAATTCTTAATCAATCCTATGTCTCCACTTAACTTATCCTTAAGTTTGGATTTTCAACACCCACTCTGATCTATTCCACTAGATTGAGTTTGCACAAGAGTTTTTCTAAGATGAACTCAAACCTTTTCAACTTGAATTTTCAAGGCTCACTCAAAACCTTTTCCCAAGTATTTTCAAGGCTTACTCTTAAACCTTTACACAAAGAGTTTTCATGGCTCACTCTTAAAACCCAAAAGCCCAAGTGTTTTAATGGTAAACACTTAAACCAATTCATCTATTTAGATCCTCACTTCCCTTTCCTAATCCTAAGAAATAAGAAGAGAAATCCTAAGCTAGAGCACTCATCCACACTCACTAAATGAGTAATTATAAACTCAACAAGAGTTTATTTATAAGAGAGGAATATATCAAAAGGAAAGTGAAAGAATTAAAATTTGGCTCAATGACTTTGATAAATAAATTTGCTCCACCACCTCTCTAACATCTTAAATAAAGTTCTAAGACTTCAATTTATAGTTGGAGAGTGAAAAAATAGTTACTGGAAGCCATTAATTTCATCCCGAATGTATTTCTTCTTAATTTAATGCATTTTTAGCTTTTATAAGATTTCATATGCTTAAGGTCGTGAGCGTAGGCTTGAGGTTGTAAGCATTGAAAAATATAATTATTACTTAGAAAAGTGACAGTTAGTAATGCTCATCGTTTAGTCATAGTCATAAGCACATACCATGAGCGTATCAACCATTTTTCTCATGGATGCTCATACTCAAGTCAAGGTTATGAGTGTAGACCATAAGTGTATCAACCATTTTTCTCATGGATGCTCATACTCAAGTCAAGGTTATGAGCATAGGCTGGACCATGAGCATAGGCTGACCTTACTAAACCTTCTCCATTTTGCCTTTGAATGCACTTCTTTGCATCCAGTTCATTTCTCGTGCCTTAAGGGACATGTGTAAGGGTATTTTAAGGCTTAAAATGTGTTTCAAATGTCCTCAAGCATGTTCCAAGAGTTGGTCAATGAAATTTGCTTTTTTTGAGCATAATTATATACTTAAGCTTATAAACACACTTGAATACGAAGAATTAGTGATTCAAAATTGATTGTTAAAGTCAAAATAATGGTTGAATTGAGATTGATCATGACCTTGATCATGCAAAGGTCCAACAAGCTCCCCCTTTTTGACTTTGACAATCAATTTTTGATTGAAAATTAAAAATTACTAACTGCATGTGTGTGCATACTTTTTATGATACTCCCCCTTAATCATATACTAAGGAGTTTTGAAATTTCTCCCCCTCGATATATGCTAAGGTGAGTATATCTTATCAAATATCATTTAATTATAATAAATATATAGTTTTTAATCATAATAAATATTTAGTTTTTCTCCCTTTTTGGTATTTTTTTTTATAATTCAATCATAATTATTATCATTCAAAATGCCAAGTTTCTCTCCCTCTTTGTCAAAGTGAACAAGGGAGGTAACTAAAAAGGAAGATACTAAGTAAAAAAAAAGTGAAATAAAATGAACAATAAGGATACCAATTAAAAAATAATTGAACAAAAATCATGCTTATTGATACCTAATGAAAAATCAAATGGAAAGTTAATCATCAAAAGTGAAGCATATGCCAAGTGTATTAAGGAATGACAATGGCAATCATGATTTTGAATATATAGTCCAAATAAAACTTTTAAAGAGTTATGCGTACAAAGTGGAAAATGATGCCAAATGAAAAATAATGAGAGAATTTCATATCAAAATTGTCCAATATTTTGAAAAGTATGTTGATCATGCAAAGGGTTAAATTCTCTTTAGACAAATTTATATTTACATGTTTATTGATAAACAAAGTAAGTTAATTTTATCACTATATCAATAATTAGCATATAGACAACTTCAACCACTACTACTCAAAATGAGATCAAACAATTTTTTGAACCCAAACTTTAGTTGGTCTAGGTTTATCTTAAAATAATTTTTAGATAAGAGGTTAAGGTGAAGTAGTCTATAGTAACATACATTATTAGTATGTCTGAATTTCATGAAATAAAAACATTTGGTTTTTGAAAATCTATTTTGCCTACCAAATTTTGAAAATAAATCATAGCTAAGGTGGTTAGTGGCTCTCCTATGCACAAAGGGTCTAGTATGAACATGAAACTTACAATCACAATAATGCATAATTTTTTGAGGCCTAATGTGCATATGTGTGTGCCTCTTATTATGATACATATATGCAAGATGGGGTTGGAATTTCGTAGCTTTAGATTTGAAACCTTGAGCTTTAGGAATGTTAGGCTTTAAAGGCGTTCCCTTGCCACTAGGATTCATAAGACTCTTGGTCTTAGAATCTTAAGCTTTAGAGCTCTCACAAGGAGTGAGGGATGAAGGAAAAGTGGTTTTGACAAATTTTAGGGGACTTGATGATGTAAAAGATTTATTAGAAAAACTAAGTCCATATTTCAAACCATGAGATCTTTGACTATAAAGAAGATGATCAAGGGTCTCTTTTCCTTTTTTAAATTTAGAAATTATTCCTTTTAGTTCTAAAATTTCTTTTGAAAGAAACTTATTTTATTTCTTAGTATTATTAAGATCATTTTTCAAAGAAGTTGAAGCTTTCAAATCAAGAATGAGTTTTTTATTTAAGGAACAAACATTTGAAAATTCTAATTTTAAGTCCTTAAAATCTTTAAATAATTTTGAAAGCTTTTCTTATAAGATTTTTTCTTTAAAATTAAATTTTGACATTTTAAAACTAATTTTCTTACTAAGGAGCTTTCATCATCAAGTTCTTCATCATCATATAATTTATCACAAGAGGAGTAAGAAGTGTAGGGTACCTCATAGTTGTCCTTTAACGCATGAAGCAATAGTTGGTAGCTTCTTATTGCTGCTCCTCCATTTTTGATTTAGAAGTCATCCTAAGTAGCTTAAAAGGCTTTTCTTCTTTCTTTTCCTCCTTTGCTTTTATGCTTGAACCTTGGACATTCACTCCTATGATGATCGGGCTTCTTGTACTCATAGCAAGTGACTTCTTTAGATCTCTTGGAGTCCCTCTTCTTACATTTTTTGTGATTGCTCAAGCATTTATTTTTTTAAGTACTTTATGAAGCATCTTGTGAATGATGTAATTTCTTCATCATCTTTACTTGAATCTTTAACTTCATTTTCATCACTTGAGTCTTATGATGCTTTGAGTATTAGTGTCATACCTTAAATTTGTCTGTCCCCAAAAAGGTCCAATGATGAAACGAATCCCTGAGATGACTATAGTCTACTCGTTCATAACACCTTTGAAGTGTGCAACCTTAAAACACCCAATCAACCACACTAGTGTGCAAAATTGATCACTTGGCCATTAAATTATGCTCTAACCTTGCGAAATATGAATTACTAGAACAATGAGAGGTTTTCTTTAAAGAAAACTCCTCCTATAATGCTCAGCTCATTAGGCTAGTGTGTATTTCGTTAGACCAGGACCTAGCTTTGTGAAAAAGTGGAAATTAATTTTGACAAAAAAAACTTTTAAAACATGTTTGAAAGGTCCTAAAACCTCCAGAAGTGGTCCTAGAATAGTCCAACACAACCCGAGTATCAACGCGTATCATTCAGAAGTGCACATAAACACCCTTAGGTGTCATGTGCTGAAATCAAAGCTGAATTTGGCAAAATGGACTTTGAAAATGCATCCATAAGGCCCAAAAACCCTAGGAACCAACCCTAAAATAGTGCTTATAGAGCCGGAGAAGAGTGCATAAAGCGTCGAAGTGCAAGTGAAGATGCGCACACTATGTGTGGTGATGCACACTTGGCGTGGCCAGGTGCAAAAATTCCCTTATACGCGCATGACCATGCCTACACCACGCTGTTCTACATAATTTTTTCTATAAATAGAGCCCTTTACACCCTATTTTAGGTAAGGGGAGCAAGTGAAGACACACAAACACTCGAGAGTCAGTCCTCTCGAAGGTGTAGGAAATCCCTCTCTGTATAGTTTTACTCTCCCATAACCTTTCCCTTAGGTTGTTAGATCTCTTTTTCCACCAAACCCAGCCTCATCTTTATTAAAGCACGCTTCAAAGGAATACAATTTAGGTTTATTCTGCTATCATTTTGAACCTTTTGATAAGGAAATCTTGATAATCTCTTGAAGCTAAAGCTTCAAAGCTCACACAAGATTTTTTGAGTTTGAGGACCACACAATTATTTTAGCATGTTTATTTTATCATATTGTATTTTATTTTACTATCACCAGCATCTGGGAATACTATTGTGCTTGCATGATGAGACTAATAATCTTTCATGCTACGTAAATAATATGTGTTATTATAATCATTATGTATCATCTATTTCCAAAATCATGAAATCACATTGTAAATATCAATAATGTGAAAATGTTCATGTCCCAGAATAGAGTCATCATGCTTTTAGCCTACTGATGACCTCATGCATCCTTATATTATCATCATTCATCATTATAGTATAAATAATCACTGCAAGCATGATCATCCTATCATTCATCGAGTAAGTTATGTAAATGATTGTGTTATCCTTGTAGATTAATCATATTAGATTTACTTTTCTGCAATCTTCTCATTTTCATATGTATTTTATTAGGAAAGTGATGTAATAAAATTTTCAACCTTATTATCTTATACTATATGATGTACTGTCTAAATGCTATATAAAATGTCATTACTGAAGTTAGGGTGTTAAGGTAGCTATACATCGAATATTGTATAATGAGAAATAGTTAAAAAGTAGATGCGATCTCTTAAACCTAGAAATCTTTGTTGGGGACAATACTTGCTGAGTGACCAGATGTTGTCCCTTTCTTTTCCTAATTTTCTAAATATTGGGTGGTGACTCCATAAAATCAAAAGCGTCTCATCCCTCGAGACCGATCATTTGTCCCTATTAGGTAAAGTTGCCATGTCTTTAGAAAACAAAAAGACCTGCTTCATTGTCTAACAAAGTAATAAAAAACCATAATAAGAAAAGTTGGCAAGGTCACTCATTGTGGCAACTCCACTGGGGACTTCAGAGTAAGAGGGATCAACTCGAAAATGAATATTTCTCATTATGCAATACTCAATTGTATAAAGCCCCTTACCACTGCATTTGCACTACACATCACACGTGCACCACTTGTCACTAAAAGCCTCGATAATACTAAATGACATCGCCATCATGATTCTACTCGAGTCATAGGGCAATGAATATACAACATTATCACTTTTAGTCTTTACTTGTGCATTCGTTGGACTCATTTGACCAGAGTTTGTAACCCAAGTCCTTAAAGGGGGTTGACCAAGTTATCAAAAGAATGCTAGACTCACTTATTGGAGTCCATAACCTTATTCATATAGGGGCATTCTCATTAAAGGAACCCTTAGCCTTTCACTTTGACTCAGCTCTTATAGATAAACCAATAGCAATATCCATTAGGATTCCACCAAGCTATGTATGCTATTCTTACCCTAACACAGTTTGTTTGACCTGATACTCATAAATGACATGACCCTCCTAGTGTCTATCATCAAATGATGTTGTAATGTTAGTTTTCAAAGAAACTTTATGCTCAGGACCACATGATTCTCATCTACTTCTTGTGATCCCCAGGCATGAGGAATGATAAGAATCATGTACCTCATCTTGAATAGTCTATGTGAATTATCAAATAATGACATCCCTCAATAACGAAACTTACGAGATGTCATCCACTTATCCTTATCAAATCAAATGAATTGGTTAGGAATCTAACTAGATTGGGGACCTTTATGTCGAAAAAATAAAACTGTTAAACTATCAAACAATACTTTCATGACTAATGGTAAGCATATCAAATATTAATATAGGGGTAAGAACTTAGACTCCTTTTGATTGACCTTGGTCTTATGCATATGAGCGCATACGAGCTTTGGACATCATTTAAATCCCGACAATTGACCCTCACCTTGACATCATATGATTACCTCAAGCACATTTGAGTATCATTCCTTAGTTTGCCCTTTATTTTTGACCAACATAAATTGAAATAGCCTAGTTCTGAGAGCAGAGCCATAGTCCCCTAATGACTATAGGTTCAAAACCCACCTAAGAAAGAGACTAAATGACCTCATGGAGAAATAAGGTTAGAAGCAAGAGCTTTCTTGTGATCAGCTTGTTCACTATGCAGTAAAACTAACTAGCTTTAATCATGCATACATCACATACATGTAGGTAGCACATACTAACTACTATTTGTTACAAGAATAATCATTTTTCCATCATAGAATTTTTCCATCCACTCTTGTATAAATGCTCACCCTTTTATTTTCAAGCACCATCATGAATCTTTCATTTAGATAACCCTAATAAATGTATAGGAATACTACATTCAAGCATGAGTGACTAAAAAGATATCTCCTGTCAGCAATACGAAGACAAGCTAAAAAAGGGGATCCAAAAGTTGCTCGTTGATGGCACCATAGCTGAAATCCTCCAAGTCGCAATCAAAGCCAAAAGTGCTTGAGATGAGAATAGCACATCACTAAATGAAGCATCTACATCTCTACATTCACAGATTGTTCGATTCTTCTTCACATCACTAGAGGAAGGATAGAGGATATGGTTCTTTAACCTGAAGATGAAATAAAAAATGATTGGCTACTGCTAACTCATAAGTTTATCAAGCAGTATGAATACAATACTCAGTTAGACATCACTCGAAGGGACCTTGTGACAAGGTAGAAACCCGGTGAAGCTTTCTCTGATTATGTCACCATATAGTAGGGAAAGGCAGTCAAGATGAGAAACTATCCTCCTAAGGATGAATGAATAGAGCTGATAATCAAAAAGGCACAACCATACTTCAGAAAATAGATGATCTTTACTCATTATCTTGAGTTCATAGCTCTTTATTAGGCTAGGATCAAAATTGAGGATGAGGAGCTTTAGCAAGCTAGAAACACTTTTTACTGCAATACCTAACCAAACACCCAAAACACCTTCACCTGAACCACAAAAATAAACATGATCCAATCCAACACTCGCAACTCACCATCTATTAATGCCACTAGGCTACTAAGAAAATTCTCAAACTTTAACCTCCCACTATCCAAAATATTCTAAAGGCTTCAACAAAAGAACCTCCTAAAACCACAAGATCCTAGGCCTCTTCCAAACCCACTACCACCTCAAATTAACCAAAACTTGTTATGCCATTTTCATCAAATGCCTGGCCACACCACTGATACATGTAGAACTTTTAAAAATGTAATCCAAGACCTTATTAACTTTGGAAAAATCAATGACCTAAAAAATTGACCCAGTATCAAGACCAATCCTCTCCTAAAATATCAAAACATGCCTCCACCAACTATCAACATGATCTCCTCCAATCTACTGAAAGACTTGGTTGAATAGTCAGTCCAAGCCATACAAGAAACCTAAAACAAGCCTTAAGAAGACAAACTCTCAAAACCCATTCTTAAGCCTCATGATTCTAGTAAAGATAAGCAATGCCCTTTTACCTTTGAATACAATGCCTTAAAAGTTCCTTCCTTATTTAATGATGCAAAAAAGAGTTAGGGATATAGCTCTCTCTATGAATGGTGAAGTGATCAATTGCCCTTACCCATAAGAAGTAGACACAGACAAAAATTTTAGTAGTAACCATGAAGTATGGGATCTACTGGGCCAGCCATTTAGGAAGTTCGACTATAAAGTCAAGTACACAACACCTCCTACTACCCACACACTCTTAGAAGATATAGCACCCTCAAGATGGGGAGAAGAATTTGATAATGAAAATGGGATAGACAATGCTATTTATCTTCAGAACCTACAAATCATGGGGATAGATATATAATACAACTCTGATGATCCTGAAATCATTGTCTAGGACTAAAATAGCAGTACAAAAGCAAATAAGCAAGTAGCTGAGAAGCCCTCACTAGCAATTAATCATATAACTCACAACGAGTTAGTATATCAACTCCTTGAGAAAGAGAAAGAACCCTCTAAGGAGAAAGAAGTAGTAAGAGATTAAGCTCCAGTCAAAGAGGAAGACAATATCCTCAAAAAGCTTAAGAAAACTCAGGCACAAGGCAGTATCTAGGACCTAATCATGGCCTCCAAGAAGCATAGAGATGCCCTAGTCAGAGAAATAGATGAAGTAGAGATTGCCACTAATTCCTCACCTTACGAAATGATAGCCTATATAATGAAAGCTCATTCTAATGCAATCACCTTTTCAGATGAAGATTTACCCCTCGAGGGAAGGGTCTATAATCATCCACTCTTCATATAGGCAATTGTCAAGACTAAGAAGACCCCATGTGTTATAGTATATGACAGGTCTGCCATCAATGTTTACCCTTTGAGGTTAGTACCTAAGTTTGAGATGAATGTTGAAAACTTGGAAGAGTCCAATATGGTCATACGAGCCTATAATGATTTAAAAAAGCAAGTCATCGACACTTTCAAATTAGTAGTTATAGAATCAAAAATTGAATTTACCATCCTAGACATCCCTTCAACTTTTGCCCTACTGCTAGGAAGACCTTGGTTCCACCCACTAGGGGGCATACCTTATAGTGTACATCAGAAGATCAAGTTCCCTCTAAATGGAAAGCCCATTACCAACCCTACTAAAATAAATAACATTATTGTCTGCCTGAATATGGTCCCACTAGGATTCCAAGTTTCTATAATAAGTGACAGTCATATTGATCCTAAAGTTGCTGTTATAATGAAGAAGATGCAATATCTACCTAGAACAGGATTAGGAGGAAGAAACATTAGAGTCATAGAATTCCCTGACTTTCAATGACAAACCAATAGAAATGGTCTAGCGTATAATCTTAAAAAGGATACTAGGGCTAAGAAATCAATATCTTTTATGGCTAAAAGCTTAACCTAAGTCTATCAAGGACAAGCTGAGGAATGGGTAAGCAATGAAATAAAGAAACTTAGGTTTGAGATCTTCAATGACACCCTTAAGGAGAAGCACTTACTAGACATGATCAACAAGACTGACATCTGTGAGCTGATGAAAAACCTAGAGATAGAATTTAAGAGTGAAGCTATCAATCATGCCCAAGCTGCTACCATCCTCAAATCAAGCATTGAGGATGTCATGTTCGAAGACATTGATGATGATGATCTTTGTACTTTTTCTTTATTTGAAAATGATGAAGTAATGAACTCTTAAGTTAATGCAATGAAATTAGATTTTGCTTATTTTTTTGATGTCTTTCCTGATGGAAGTGTGCATTACAATAATAAAAACATTAGCATATTTGACATTCATTCCATATGCACTGAATCATTTAACATTGGCATAGAATCTGAACCATGCATTATGCATATTTCAAAAGATGTTACCCTTGAAGAGAGGAGAGAAATTAAAAAAATTAATAAAATATTCAAAAGTATTTACCTGGACGTACAATGATATGCCTAGTATTCATAGAGGCATTGCTCAACACTTCATTCCTACCAGAGAAGGGTGCAAACTGGTAAAGTAAAAATTAAGAAGACTCAGACCATAATAGGCCTAACTAGTGAAAGAGGACATCGAGAAAGAAATCAAAGAAAAATTCCTAAAGGTAGTAGACTATCCAAAATGGTTAGCAAATGTGGTGCCAG
Source organism: Mallotus nudiflorus (assembly GCA_947683625.1). Classification (NCBI taxonomy): domain Eukaryota; kingdom Viridiplantae; phylum Streptophyta; class Magnoliopsida; order Malpighiales; family Euphorbiaceae; genus Mallotus; species Mallotus nudiflorus. Next base: position 3,095,116 of record CANTUR010000142.1, read on the forward strand.
TATTGAAGAAAGATGGAAGGGTTAGAATCTACGTCGACTACAGAGATATGAACAAGGCCTGCTCGAAGGATGATTTCCCACTATCTCACATAGATATACTGGTTGATAGTATTGCCATATATGCAATGTACTACTTCATGGATGGATTCTTTGGGTATAATTAGATCCTAATGGCCATTATTGACAAAGCAAAGACAGCTTTCATAATAGAATGGGGCACTTATTGCTATAGAGTAATGCCTTTTAGACTAAAGAATGTAGGGGCAACCTACCAGAGAATGAAAAATGCAATGTTCCATGATAAGATACATAAAGAAGTAGAGGTATACGTCGATGACATGATGGTCAAATCAAGAACTAGGGAAGAACACCTCTTTAATCTTAAAAATTTCCTCAGAAGCATTAAAAAGTATAGTCTCATGCTAAATCTAAAGAAATGCATATTTGGGGTTACTTCAGGAAAGATGTTGGGGTATATTGTCAATCAAAATGGGACTAAAATGGATCCAAACAAAGCAAAAGCCATCAGAGAGATGCCAGTGCCAAAAATAAAGAAAGAAATAAAAGGGTTTCAGGGAAACTATAGTTCATCAGTGGATTCATCGTTAAGTTGATAGTAGTATGTGAACTAATCTTCAAGCTACTCATAAAAGATCAACCGGTTGAATGGAATGAACAATGTAAGCTAGCATTTAATAATATCAGAAGCTACTTAGCCAACCCACTAGTCCTAAGACCACATAAGCTAGGGATACCCTTAAGCCTATATCTAGCCATTAAAGGGAATGCAATCGGTGCAATGATAGCCTAAGAGGGAGAAACGAAAGCAAAATATACAGTCTACTACTTGAGTAAGAAGATGTTGCCATATAAGGAGAAGTACAACCAAGTCGAACAAATATGCCTAGAAATGGTATGGGTAATGAAATAACTCAGACACTCCTTTCAATTAAACAAAATTTAGGCCATGTCTAAAATGGACCCAATGAAGTACCTTTACGAAGCTCCCTCTCTAGTGGGGAAACTTGCCAAGTGGCTCGTACTGCTAACAAAATTTGATGTACAATATCTGACTTAGAAAGCAGTAAAAGGGAGAGTAGTGGCTAAATTTCTAGCTCTCAACCCCAGTCCAGACTTAGAAGAAATCCAACTGAACTTCCCAGATGACCTCAGCTTAGCCATTGAAATCCAAAGATGGCACATGTACTTTGATGGGGTAGTTAATCAATTCAGCACAGGAGTCAGTGTAATACTAGAATCTCTAATAGGAGAATTAATACCAAATACTAAAAAGCTTGAGTTCAAAATCATAAACAATGAAGCAGAATATGAGGCATGCATACACGAAATAGAACACTAATAACCCTAGATGTCACAAAAGTTAAAATGTTCAAAGATTCCATGCTAGTAATCAATCATGCCATGGAAGAGTGGGAACTAAAAGAGCAATACTTAAAGCCTTATCTAGATCACTTAAGGCTACTCACCATGTCCTTTTAAACATGTAAATTCATTCATCTCCCCAAAAACCACAATTAGATGGCAGATGTACTTGCTTCCCTAGCATTAGTATGGGAATGACAATCCAAAATGCCTATGAAGCCTCTAATTCTACTCTAATTGGGACAACCTAGTCATAAAAATTATAGAATAACAAAGATAAAAGCAGCGAAAAAGCTCTGGTTCTATGACATCTAGAGATATCTGAAGGAATGAGCCTATTTTGATCGAGCAGATGAAAGAGACAAAGTAGTCATTGGATGACTATCATAAAAATTCATATTGCATCAAGGTGTGTTATATAGAAGAACCTCAAATGGTTTACAACTCTGATGTCTAGATGAAAATGAAGCTACAAGAGCAGTAGAAGAAGTACATGAGGGTGCTTGTGGTCCACACATAAATGGAGCAATCCTAGCTAAGAAGCTAATTAGACAAGGGTTCTTCTAGATGATGATAATGGAAGGTTGCATAAAATTTGTAAGGAAATGCCATAAGTTTCAGATCCAAAGGAATGTCAATCACCTTCCCCTAATAAAACTACACTACATCTCCTTTTTATGGCCCTTCTTAGTATAAGAGCTAAACATAATTAGGGAAATCCACCCGACAACCTCAAATGGACACAGGTTCATCCTGGTGGCAGTGGACTACTTTACAAAATGGGTTAAAGCAAAATCATTCGCAAGGATAATAGCCAAAAAAGTGGCTAAGTTCATCAAAAGAAACCTATTCTATTGATATGGGATCCCCCATCACATAATCTCTAACATCGGTGTCCAATTCCAAAGGGAAGTTAGAGAGCTACTAAGGAGTTGCAAGGTGGAACATCACAAATCTTCTCCTTACCAACCATAAGCAAATGGGGTAGACAAAGCTGTAAATAAGAACATCAAAAAGATCGTATTAAAGATGACTTAGACTTACTGAGACTGGGTAGATAGATTACCACATGCCTTATAGGGGTAATGAACAAAAGTTAGAACTTCAACGAGAGCAACTCCTTTCTCATTAGTGTATGGATCATAAGCAGTTCTTCCAATCAAAATAGAGATCAAGTCTCTTTAGGTAGCAATCGAATCTGAATTGCCAAAAGTACAGTGGGCTTAATAGAGGCATGACAATGTCACTCTCTTAAACAACCAAAGGCTTAAGGCTCTATACCACACATAGTTGTATCAGGCTTGATTAGCTAAGAACTTTAACAGAAGAGTAAAACACAAAAGTGTGAAAGCAAGAGACTATGTGCTAAAGCATACAAGATAGAATGTTCCAACCTTAGAGGGAAATTCAAACTGAACTGGGAAGGTCCATACCTAGTAAAAAATGTCCTATCAAAAGGAGCAGTCAAGTTGATGGATTCTGAAGGCAATGAATTCTTTAAACCTATCAATACAGACTGCCTGAAGAAGTACTATATCTAAGGCACAAAAAAAATCATCCCGTTGAGTTAAAAACCTAAAAATGGTAGCTTAGGAAAAATTTAGGGACTTCTCACTGAGTTAAAAAACCTAAAATTGGTAGCTCAAGTAAAAATTAAGGAAAGAGAGAAAATACTTAATTAGAAAACTTGAGAAGGCTAGTTAAGGATAGAGGTAACCTCAGTTTTGAAAATTATATGAATGAACCTATACTTTTCTTAAATGATTATAATGAAATGAGAATGATTGCCAATTTATGCAAAATGACTTTAAAAAGTGCAACACATTTTATCATTATGAATGGCATCAAGCATGCTCTGCATCTTCTTTCATTACATGATCATGGTTCTTACCATCCTCTCTAAGCTCACTCCTTGAGATTAGCCATTATTGTATAGAAAAAAAAGCCCAGCTTGGTGTGAAAAGCTCTAAAAGGAGATACCCTAGGCAAAAAGGGAAGAAAAAGAAAAACTAGCTAAGTGCAAAAAGCTCTAAAAGGAGACACCTTAGGCAAAAAAGGTAGATGTTAGTAATGGTAAACATTATACAATATGTAGGACAAATGCCTAGATACAACACCTATAGTCCATAACCTTTGGAAAATGATAAAATGAAGTAAACCAAATATTAAAAAGTCTTACACCTCGCCCCTAAAATAACTACATCGGTCATGGCTACCATAAAAAGCAAGCAATGATCCTGTTCAAGCATCCCCCCTATCTGATCCTGACTCATCATCTTTTATTGCAAGGGATGATAGTTGTGACTCTAGCTCACTGATGCGGTCATGATAAGATGCATGCTCTTGCTCCCATTTAGGACTAACAAGATGGTGCTCAACCTGCATTACATGTTGCATATTATACACCCATACATAAAACATGTGCATAAAATAAATAGGTACAATAAAGAAAGCATACCCTATGAGTGTAGCAAAATCCAAAAAGCACTGATGTGAACACCCTACAATAGTGTACCAGTACTGGCTAGAGGAGATAGGAATCTGTAAAAGTAAGCAAATAAGTCAACCACCACTCACTAGATTAATGAAACATAGGTAAGAATAAGAGAAGAACACAAACATGGGTAGCATCAGTAGGAGCAACACCCAACTGAAGAAAGCCAAGTCTAGGAAAATCAAAGCTCACTGCTCTACCAAGGATATCCATCCCAAGTAAAGACAAAGATGGTTGAACCATCAAATCCCCAAAGAGTGCTACTAGAACCCATACCTTTAGCATGAGCAGTCACCTCAGTGTAGAGCATGCCCTCATCATCCTCAAAGTGGGATCCAGATCTCCTCTGTCATCACTACAGATAAGTTCTCACAACTCATGTCAATTATAGTTTATTACTAATAAAGTTTGCTACATGCTTGCACCAAAATAGGAATACAAGCTTACCGAATTAGAAGAAGCGACTCTCGATGACCCACGTGATGGCCTAACCTTTGAACCCGAGGGAAAAGATGCATCTCCTTTAGAAGGTAGAGGTGAAGGAAAGGTCCTAGTAGCCATAAAATTAATCAGCTGAGGGATTAATACATCAGCATAAGGCAAACCCTCACTCTCCAAAAGACTCTTAGAGAGGAATCCTATCATAACAACAGCAAGGTCATAGTCATAAAGCTCATGACCCTAGAACATCTCCTTAGGGGGAGGGACAAGAACTCTCTTCATGTATGGGCCATCCCACCAATGATGGACTCACTCACCCAAATACCACACACCATCAATGAGGCCATAAAACAACACTCATCTCTCTTACAATTGCCATGCAGCCACCATCTCTGCCATCCAATGAGACCTCACCACCTACCAGTGAAGAAAGATATGGTCAAAGAGGCAACAATAAATAAATGATCCTAAAGAAAGGAATAACTAACACAACAGGAATCATACATACCTTATCAGGGGATAACTTCCTCATATGGTCCTGAGATATCGTGCAATCCTCAATAAAATCATCAGTCTTCCTTATCTAGAGAGAATAACGAGGGAAGCCATCTACCTAAAAATTCTTGATGGAAAGATGAGGGAGAATCTCAAACTCATATGCCCATATCTGCTAAATGAAAGGGTAAAAAATAATATACCAAAAGCAAATGAACAGACTACAGAACTCCTACTTATGTCTAGTACGAATAAGCATCCCCAGGTCCTCAAGCCACCTTGGCATGCTACATTAATTCCTGAGTACATATGAGCAAAGGCAGCAATACCCCAACAATAGCCCAAAAAGCCATCTAGATCTCTTAAGATAGGCAGGGTATGGGAAGATAACAACACTCAGCAAATAAAATAAAAAGCAGCGAGCCAGCTGCTCTGCTAAGACAGGACCATCATCTTACAAAGCCTATATGGAAGAAACAAACTCCAAGTATCAAGCAAGATATGGGCAACTAGACTTCATAAGAGTGACTACCCAGAGCAAATCCTTTATAAAATGCCTCCTCGCCACAACAGTATAACACTCCTCATCACTAAAAGGAATGGGCTCTCTAGAAAAGCTCAAGCCCATGATGGCAGCAAAGTCCAAGGGGTAATAGTCATCTCCTCGATAGGTAGATGGAAAGTATGCATCATGTCCATCCACCACTTTATCAATGCATACATGGCAATCTGACTCAATGCATATGAGTCATAAGACAATGCAGTAATCACCCTATTAAAGCCCTTCCCGAAAACCATTTACTTCACACACATCTGAATACCCTGAAATACATGCTGACTCTATTGAAACTACCAGATAGCATAGGGACATACCTATGAGGCTACAAACAATAGGTACACTATCAAACATTTGCATATCTACTAGATACTAACATATCTCTCTCTCTATCACTTAATAGGATTAAAATAATAAAGGTAAAAAAGAAAAGCATTACAATAAGCAAATAATCATAAAAATAAAAAATCAAGAGCTATCAACCATCAGTATTTACAATAAAGCTAAAGTAAGAGCTACAGAGCTCTAGTTACAATAATCCCATATAATAAAATAAATTGCAAAGCAGCTAACGAACAAGGTCTAGAAAATAAGGGTAAAGAGGGACCTACCTCATGACAATGATGCACCTAAGCATGAGTCTCCAAGCTATGGACAATAGGGATCAGAACTTCCTAAGAAATCCTGGAAGGTTGAGAATTTTCAGTACCGTATGTGCTAGTCCTTGCTGCGAACATCCTAACTCCAGTAGCCTCTATAAAGTTTCCCTTAAGATCAACATCAACATCTATAAAAATGTCCTCTAAACCCTTAGGACTATTGGGGAACTCCATTTTACGCAAAAGAAAATGGAAGGACATAAGCAAAAACAGAGCAGAAAGCACCCGAAACACGAAAAGGGTTAAGAAAAGTCATAAAACACTCAAAGAAATTCAGATGAAGTCTCCTAAGACCTTAAAAAATAGTCCTTTAAATAAGCTCAGAGGGGAGAAGCCCGCGACCATGTACACAAGTGTGTGATCATGCATAGTCACATGCACTTCCCCCTTCCACATGCTCTTATATGGTTTTATGCGCACTTTGAGACTTTGCATACTCACTTCTACAATCTCAAACTTCCATTTGAGCATAAGATATGCACCAAACTCACAAAAAAGTGCACTGATGTGGACTCCATATGTGTAAAGACACTGCATGTGACTACTTTCTTCAGAAAACTCAACATCTTACAAAAGAAAAAGAGCAAGAAAAATTCACTGTAAGGATATCTTACTCTAAATTATCAATACAACATCCTTAACATGACAAATCATTGCATCATTATTGCATCATCACTGTATTATTATTGCATTATCATTGCATCATCACTACTACCTCATTCATTGCTTAGAAGCACCCACATTGCTTAGGAGCACTCTCACACCACTTAAAAGCACCCTTACATTGCTTAGAATAACTCACTTTAATTTGTTTAGAAGCACTATAATTGCTTAGAAGAACTCACACTCATCGATAATAAGCATCTTCTCATTGCTTAAAAGCATTTTCATCACTTAGAAGCATCCTCACATTGCTTAGGAGCATCCACACTATTTAAGAGCATTTTAATTTACTTAGTAGCATCCTCATTTGCTTAATCAAATGATCATTCATGTGAAACCTAAGAAGGTCATTCATGTGACACTTAGAAAGGTTATAGTCGCATGTTCATTCACATGACACCTAAGAAGGTTAAAGTCCTATGTTTATTTGCATGACATCTAAGAAGTTTATAGCCGTATGTTCATTTGTGTGACACCTAAGAAGATTATAATGACATGTTCATTCATGTGACACTTAAGAAGGTTATAGTCGCATGTTTATTTGCATGACACCTAAGAAGTTTATAGTCTCATGTTCATTTGTGTGACACCTCAAAGGTTATAGTCGCATGTTCATTCATGTGACACCTAAGAAGGTTATAGTTGCATGTTCATTGGGGTGACACCTAGAAGGTTATAGTTGCATGTTCATTTATGTGACACCTAAGGAGGTTATAATTGCATCAGCATTTTGCTTAGTAGCATCTTCATTTACATAACATCTAAGAAGGTTATAGTCGCATGTTTATTCACGTGACACCTAAAAGGTTATAGTTGTATGTTCATTCATGTGACACCTAGAAGGTTATAGTTATATGTTCATTTGCATGATACCTAAGTAGGCTATAGTTGCATCTGCATTTTGCTTAAGTAGGTTATAGTCACATCCACATTTTGCTTAGTAGTATCTTCATTTTTGTGACACCTAAGAAGCTTATAGTCATATGTTCATTCTCATGACACCTAATAAGGTTACAGTCGCATGTTCATTTATGTGACACCTAAGAAGGTTATAATCACATATTCATTCACGTGACACCTAATAAGGTTGTAGTCGCATGTTCATTCGCATAACACCTAAGAAGGTTATAGTCGCATGATCATACGTGTGACACCTAATAAGTTTATAGTCACATATGCATCTTATTTAGTAACATGTTTATTTGCGTGACACCTAAAAAGGTTATAGTCACATTTGCATTTTCCTTAGTAGCGTCTTTATTATGTGACACCTAAGAAGGTTATAGTAACATAAATCCCAAATGTACTTTACATGAATCACAAGCTTGAATATGTCCCAAATAGCACATTATCCAATGACTAAGTCACAGAACAACAACAATAAACAAAACATAACAACAGTAGTCAAGTCTTAAGAAGATGTCTAAAGACAACCCATAGGTAAGCACCTCTTTCCATATTAAAACATCTTTTGCAACTTTGCATTTTGCTTCACGTGTATTAACACTAGCACTAAGTGGCTATACAACACACATGAAGTAGGGGGCAACTATCATACCTCAAATTTAACTGTCCCCAAAAAGGTCCAATGATGAAACAAATCCCTAAGATGACTATAGTTTGCTCATTCATAACACCTCTAAAGTGTGCAACCTTAAAAAACCTAATTGACCACCCCACTAGTGCGTAAAATCAATTATCAAGCCATTAAGTTGTCCTCTAACCTTGAAAAATACAAATTATCATAATAACAAAAGGTTTTATTTCAAGAAAACTCCTCTTAGAAAGCTCAGCTCATTGGGTTGGTGCATATTTCGCTAGACCAATACCCAACTTCATGAAAAAATTAATAAAATGGACTTTGAAAACACATCCAAAAGGCTTTAAAACCTTTAACAGTGGTCTTAAAATAGTCCAACATAACTCGAGTATTAGTGCGTATTGCTCAGAAGTTCGTGTACACACCCCTAGGTGTCATGTGCTAAAATCAAAGTTGAATTTGGCAAAATAGACTTTGGAAGGCCCAAAAACCCTAGGAACTAACCCTAGAACAGTGCACGTAGAACCTAAGAAGAGTACGTAGAGCATCAAAGTGCATGTGAAAATGTGCACATGCTTCTATGGCCACTCACACACTCGTGGCCATACACACTTGTTATGACTGCGCTCAAAAATCCCCTTATACGTGTGTGACCATGCCTATACCACCCCATTCTATATATTCTTTTCTTATATATTTTGGAGGGGGAGCAAGTGAAGACACACACACACTCAAGAATTAGTCCAATCAAAGGCACTGGAAATCCCTTTCTATATAGTTTTTGCTCTCTTACAGCCTTTCCCTTAGGTTGTTAGATCCCTTTTTGCAATAAACCTAGCCTCATCTTTGTCAAAGCATGCTTCAAAGGTATACTATCTAGCATCATTTTGCTATTATTTTAGACCTCTCAAAAACTAAAGCTTAATAATCTCTTAAAGCTAAAGCTTCAAAGCTCATACAAGCTTAGTTGAGTTTGAGGACCACATAATTATTTTAGCACATTTGTTTTATTGTATTGCATTTTATTTTACTGTCAGTAGCATTTGGGAATATTGTTGTGCTTTTATGATAAGACTAACAATCTTACATGCTACATGAATATAAATGCATTATTATTATCATTTTGCATCCTCTATTTCCAAAATCATGAAATCATATCATAAATATCAATCATGTGAAAAAGTTCATGTCCCGAAATAGATTCATCATGCTCTCAGTCCAGTGATGATCTCATGCATCCTTTATATCATCATCATTCATCATTATAGCATAAAGAATCATTACAAGAATAATCATCCTATCATTCATTGAATAAGTTGTGTAAATGATGGTGTTATCCTTGCAAATTAATCATATTAGATTTACTTTTCCAAAATCTTTTCCTTTTTATATGTATTTTATCATGAAAGTGATGTAATAAAAATTTCAACCTTAATATCTTATACTATCTGATGTACTATGTGAATGCTATATAAAATTTCATTACTGAAACTAGGGTGTTGCAGTAGCTATACATCGAATATCGTATAACAAGAAATAGTCAAAAATTAAATGCAATATTCTGAACCCAAAAATCTTTGTTGGGGAAAATACTCACTGAGTGACCCAATGTTGTTCCTTTCTTTTCCTAATTTTCTAAAAATTGGGTGGCAACTCCATAAAATCAAAAGCATCTCATCCCTCGAGAATGATCACTTATCCCTATTTAGTAAAGTTTTCATGTCCTTTAGAAACATAAAGACCTGCTACACTATCTAACAATGCAACAAAAAACCACAACAATAAAAGTTGGCGAGGTTGCTCACAGTTAGGCTTTTTTATTTTCATCTTTTCCTTGTTAGTCCTCTTTTCTTTTCCTTAAAGGAAGTTCATACGTGAGAAGCTTACCTGTAAGGATATCTGTTGAGAGTATAGAAAGATCATGAGCTTCCTCAATGGAGGTTACTCTTGATTCCCAATCCTTTTTAGGTAGCACTCTCAAGATTTTGGTGTTGACTTCTTTTTTGGATTAGTGCTTGCCTAACTTTCTTAAGGTGGTTAAAAAAGCATTTAATTAGTTTGTCATATTGGTGATGCTCTCATGAGGCTTCATATTTGGATATTTCCTTCATGTGGGATCTTACTTGGATATTTCCTTCATAGTGATTTTTCAAAGTCTCCCACATTTCCTTGGCCAATATGCAATGTTGAAGCTTGCCTCCTTCTTCTCTTAACATTGAGGTAATAAGAATTGACATAGCCCTTTTATTTTTATAGTTCTCCTTTTGTTGTTTTTGAGACCACCCTTTTCTCTCCTTTAGAACCTGAATACCATCCACCATCTTCATTGGAGGATTCTACCTATCAAAGATTACATCCCATAATCTAATGAAATCACTATCAAGATAGAGCTCCATTATATGCTTCTAATATGGGTAATCACTTCCATAAAAAATGGTCTAAAGTTTTGGAAAGAAAAAGATTCACTCCCTATGATATTAAATTCTAGCATTTAATACCAATTTAAAGAGCCCTAAAGGGGTGAATAAGGCAAATGAAAGATTAAGACAATTAAAAGCAAATTTAAAAGTTGATTGAGAAAAGGTGATGAACTCAAGAAATAAGGAGTTCAGATCTTAACCAATCCTACATCTCCGCCTAAGTTATCCCTAAGTTAAGATTTTCAATACCCACTCTAATTTATTCCACTATATTGATTTTACATAAGATTTTTTCTAAGCTCAACTCAAACCTTTACAACTTGAGTTTTCTAGGCTTACTCAAAATCTTTTCCTAAGTGGTTTCAAGGCTCACTTTTATACAAAGATTTTCTTGGCTACTCTTAAAACCAAAAAACTTAAGTTTTTTAACGGTAAACACTTAAATAAATTCCCCTACTTAGATCCTTACTTCCTTTTTTTAATCCCAAGAAATAAGAAAAAGAGAAATCCTAAGCTAGATCGCTTACCCCACACTCCCTAAATGAGCAATTATAAACTCAATAAGAATTTTATTACTACAAATGAATATATAACAAGGAAAGTGAAAGAATTAAAATTTGGCTCAATGAATTTGATAAATAAATTTGCTCCACCACTCTTTAACCATCTTAAATGAAGTTTTAAGACTTCAATTTGTAGTTGGAGAATGAAAAAATAGCTATTGGATGCCATTAATTTCATCCCTAACCTCTTCTTCTCATTTAATGCAAGTTCAACTTTTGCAGGATTATAGGACACTCATGGTTATGAGCATAGGCTCCAGGTCACGAGTGTTGAAAAATATGAACTTTACTTGCAAAAGAAATCATTGGTGATGCTAATGTTCTGTTCATGGTCATGAGTATAGACCATAAGTGTATCAACCATTTATCTCATGGGCACTCATGGTCAGGTTGGGGTAATAAGCATAGACCATGAGCGTAGGCTGACCTCACTAAACCTTATCTTTTTGGCCTCTAAACACACCTCCTTTGTACTCGGTTCATTTCTTATGCCTTAAGGGACATGGTGTAGGGGGTATTTGAAGGCTTAAATGTGTTTTAAAGGTCCTCAAACATGTTCCAAAACTTGGTCCAATTAACTTTGCTTTTGTAAGCATAATATGTACCTAAGTTTATAAACACTTTTATACAAAGTATTAGTGATTAAAAATTGATTATTAAAGTCAAAAAATGGTTGAATTGAGATTTATCATTACCTTGATCATGCAAGGGTGAACGAAATTATTAATTATTATTTAAAATTAAAATTTAAAATATTAAGTTGCATCTATTTAATTTTTTAGTTACAACCAAATAGTGATCATGTATATTATTGAATAGTTATGGATGTGGTTTTAAAAAATATGAATTTTAATTTTTTAATTTTAGATATATAGATATTAAGAAATTTAAAAAGTATATGAATAAAAAAAAGATTGAGAACAAAAAAATTTACAACTATATGAAAATATGAAAATATTATTTAAAAAATTCTTAATTTCTAAAATTTTTAATTTAGTTTAATTTAAATCATATGTTCACCTTAAAATAGAGAAAAATTTTCAAATATAAATATAAATTTTTTTATTTTTTGATAAAAATTATTATTTAAAACTATTTAAAAAATGCTAATTAAGTTCAGTTTACGTCAACTTTTAAAATATATAAGACATGTAATTTGAAAATTAAATTATCAATATTTTTATTAAGAAAATTTTAAAATTTTTCCTTATCTCTTTGAGGTGAATATATGATCTAAATTTAAATAAATTGAAACATTTTACATTAAAACTTTTAAAAATAATATGTTCTAATTTACATATAGTTAATATTTTTTTGGCTGAATACCTCATTTCACCCTAAACTTTATCTTTTTGTTCCATTTCACACATTAACTTTAAAATTAACCAATAGAAAATATGAACTTTTATTTTGGACCAATTTCACCCTTGAACTTAATCTATTTTGTTCTATTTCACTCTTGGATTGCTGAAGTGGATAAATACGCATTCTCACGTGTTCTAAAGCAAGTGAAGCTAAGAAAATATGCTAACATGTCAAACTTGTGTATTAAAATCTAATAATATTTGTAAAGAGGGTTTAAATATAATTTGAAAATTACAATGAAGTCATCTTCTTCCTCCTCCCTTCATGCCACCATATGCCACCAACTTTGCAACTCTGATTTTTTTGGTGAACTCTTTAAATCTTCATATAGTGAAATAATTTTTATAATAAGAGTTGTTCTCCAAGCAACCAAAGATGCCTCCCCCTTGAGCATGCTTAGTATTTTATTATCAACTAATATTTTCACCGCCTCTGCTAGACTAGTATCTGATTTTATCTACACCACTGCAGGCACAAGCACAAGCATAAGAATACCTTCATTTTCAAAACCCAAAAAGAAAAACACCAAATCAATTAAACTCAAAAAAGAAAACCCAACTTGAGAAGAAGGAGCAAAAGGAAAAGTAAAAATAGGAATACTCTCATATCAAGTTTAAGTTTCTTAGTGGGACTAAGTTATGATTCTTGCACATCCTATAAATCCTCTACTTTCATCCCCAAGTTAGCCTCTGGACTCCTAGGACTGCTATTGTCTTCTCTCATCAACACCTGATCATGATCACGATGATCATTGACATCGTTTATCGTCTGCACACTTGCCATCTTCACTCTTAAACAAAAAAATGTTAGTAAATGATTTACATTATTATAAAGTTCTATATAATAATAAGATCATTCATAGGCATTACCAGATTTTACAATAATTCATAATAAATTGAAGAAAAAAATATCAAATTAACCTTAAAATCTTGAAAAATAATGGATAATTTTTCTTTGCCATTCTATCAAATAAGTTGTAGACACCTAGTTTGATTGGCCTATAATAAGGGGCAAACTCTGGATGCTCAGTTTGATCGGTCCACGATGAAAGCCCAATGATAAGGAAAACATGAAACTTGAATATAAGAGGCCCAAAACCTTTTTGAAAATTGACCTAAAAGCCTGTAAACCCATCTAAGTACAACCCTTGTCAAACCCAAATTTGACCCAAGAGCCCAAGCCTGCTTTTACCTAATAGCCTAATTTTAGGTCAAGGCTGAAGAAGTGATGCCTTATCGAAGAGCCGATGCCTTTATGGCACCTACTTTGGTGAGGTGTCGCCTCTTTACTAGCCACTTACACCAGCATTAAATGCAAAAATTACAATGGTGAACAAGTGGGGTGGTCCCTACACCTTACAGACCTAAACATATTATGTGAAATAGACACTTTGGAGTGAGAGAAGGAATTTTTAGTAAGGTTTAGCAAGTTTGAAGGAAAAAAAACTTTGAAGAAAAGGGGGGGACATTTTTTGAGAGAATGAAGGGGAAACTTAGTCTAGAGGTCCATTTTTAAAGAAGAGGAAGAAGAATTCTTTTATTCAAGTGGAGCTTGAGATCAAAACCAATCTCTAAGGACTAATCACTTAGAAAAAAATAAGCTTATAAAGCAATAAGAATCACCATTTCTAAATATTAAGATTTTGATTTACACCAAATTCTTTCTTTGTATTTTCTTTATTTATTTTTCTTTTTTTTTTAGATTTATTTGTTACTTTATGTTACATTTATGGCATGAACTATTAAGTTGCTAAGTTTATTAATAAGTTTTTTATTCGGCCATGTATGATATTGCTCACTTAAGTGTGAAGAAAATTTCTTAAGTGTTCTTACGCCTGGCAGTCAAGTGATGCCTATTTGAAGAGGCATTGCCTCTTTGTGTTAAGGAAAAATAGTATTGCCTATATGCATAGAGACGATGCCTCATTGATGAGGTGTTCACCACATTAATAGAGCCATGCACAATTTATATCCCATGTATATCTCTTATGATTCACACCTCTATATATTTCATATTTTTGTATTTCAATCTTCCTTATGCAATTATTTTATTATCTTGTTTAACTAATATTAATATTTCTTTGATTTATGGACTAACTTCATGGTTCCTTTTGTGGGGCTTTATATAATTATGGAGGCTAACATACTATCATTTATAGGAACTTTAGGATGATTACTAATCATTAAACTTATTTGTCTATCCTTTGATTGGTTTATTTTTGGTTTATTCTCTATTTATTTAACTCTTTATTGCATGTCAAAGGATTATAATCTTTTCTCCTCCCTATTGTTTTACATGTGTACTTAATTATTTACTTTTATTTTTATGATTATTTTGTATATTTGTAATAAATGTAGTGAATCACCCCTAATGGGCATGAAATCATATAATGTGAAAATTTAAGCTTAAATGTAAAATTTGAGAATTGATTAGAGGAAAATGTAATTTCCATGTTAATAAAGAGACAACTGGATAATTAAAGGTAATAAAATATAAAATATAAGGAGGCCAACTGCAAGGTTGGGTGGGCAATCTAAGAGCCCATACACAGTTTTGAATCTGCTATTTGAAGATGGCTTTTAGGAACCTTTATGGAATCCATTTGCCATACAGTGTGTCTCGAGTTTTATCTGAATGGTGATGCCTTCTCTAATTTAGGTTCTAAGCCTATTTTGTATTTCCTAGTGGGCCTTGAGCTCACACAGTGCCTTGGTTGCCAAACACTTAGGCACGTTCTAAACCCGTCGCCTATAGTGGCGATTCCACTAGCGAATAAAGAAACTGATTCCAATGTTTTGTATTTTTTCATATTTAATTTTTCTTTTATTTCTTTGGAATTCTTTTGCATTCAGTACACATTTTCACATAATGAATGCTTAGTCCTAAATAACCCAATTATAGTCATTTCTCTGTTGCCTATCTTTCACTCAAACCCGGTGGTGGAGTATTTGATTATTGTCACTTATAGCACGTACTTATCCATGTCATATAGAACCTTGAGTGGGGAGACATAATGGAGGTATATTATTGTGGGAGCTATAGCTTATCGCCTAAGACTTAGCTCATGTAATGACTTAGCAATTTTCCTCAGGATTTTTCCCAAATGCATGCACTTTATACCATATAGTATTCCTTTAAATAAGGCCTAAGCCCATTTTAAATAGACCATGTCAAGATAGGCCTTTTTATGCCTGCTATAGCCCATTTCAAATGGACCACACTAAGATGGGCTTTAAGGCCCATTATGGCCCGTTAGAATGGACTTTGGAATTATTTAAAGGTATGGCTACTTTTTTGTTCCATCTCGAGAGTCATCTTGCACACGTCAATTTTGTTATCCCTTATTGATAATTAAAATTGAAATATAAAAAATCCTAGGACAATAAACTCACCATTGAATACGTGTGTAGGAGAAATAAGGGTGGAGATTATCGTCTGAGAGATCTTTGTTTATTTCTTTGTTATGTGTAAATAGAGTGTGTTTATTTTCTGTCTTTGAATAATCAAACAATAAAATAAAATGGAATTTTATATCATGCATAATTCTAACAAGTGGTTTTGTAGTTATAGATCCTTCAGGCTCTTCTATGTGGATTCAGTCTAATTTTGGCCATTTAATAAAAATTCAGGAATAGCAATGGCAGGTAATTTTAATCTCAAAGCTTTCAAAGTATAGTTACAAGAAGAACTATATGCTGAAACTTGGTCAATGATGAAGGATATGATGGGGAAATAACCAAGTTGCTCAAAGAAAAATAGTTTACATAGCCAGCTAACCCAATTGATCTTGATAATGAGATTCCTGTGAAAGAGAAGGAAGATGATGATGTGACATTGTTGGCTGATCTAATAAGCCAAAAGAATGTGAACCTATCTAAAAACATAGAACAAATTGATTGGACTAAAAACATTTCCAAGGTTGTGTCACAAGTCTAAATGTTGATGAAGGAGAAGGGAATTGACACTCTGATGGATTATACCAACCTTAACTTGGAAGAGGATGATGAATCTCTTCCTTGAATATTCAAGTTCCCTGATATGAAAAAGTACTCTGGGACTAATGATCCACACTTGCATTTGAAATAGTATGTGACTTATATAAAGGCCACTAAAATGACTAAAGCCTAAATAGTCAAAAAGTAACCCATGTCATTAAAAGGTGGCCGATTTAATGGTACTACACTTTAGAACCATATGTGCATAATGATTAGAAAGAACTGTGTATTGCATTTGTAAAATAGTATGGTACAAATGCTTAGATTGAGGTGTCTTTGAGGGATTTATAGAATACTAAGTAGAAATTTCATGAGTCCTTTACTGAGTATCTGACTAGATAGAGAGGGAAGTTAGCACAAATGAGACATAAGCCTGTTGAGTCTGACTAATTAATGATAGTAATGGAAGGTTATGTTCCGTTATTATCCAAGAAGCTGAAAGATTTAGGGATTTGAAATTTTGAAGAATTGTATAGGTTTAGGGTCTAAAAAGAATCTAACTTAGCATAAGAAAAGAAGTTTTTTTGGGGAAGATCTAGAGGCAAAGATGTAAACAGGTTAAGCAGTAATGTGTAGATTAATTCCATTAGGCAACCTTGAAGGTTCTTTAACCTAGGTAGGCCTCTCTCGAAAGTTTTGGAGAAGTTGATAGAAAAGAACCTTCTACGACCCTTACCTCTAAAATAACCACTACCAAATGCTAACCCAAAACTCTACTGTAAGTATCATTAAGTTATTAGACATGATACTATAAGCAACCTTCATTTTTTTTAAGAAGAATAAAGGACTTTTGTGTTGTTGTGGTTTTATGTGGGTCTTTTCATTTATGAGGGACATGACAACTTTATCGAATAGGCACAAGAGATTGGTCTCAAGGGGATGAGATGCTTTTGATTTTATGGAGTCACCACCTAATTTTTAGAAAATCAGGAAAAGAAAGGGACAACATCAGTCACTCAGTGAGTATTGCCCCTAGTATAGATTTCTGGGTTCAAGAGATCACATTTATTTTCTAACTATTCTCATTATATGATATTTTATGTATAGCTACTGTAACACCCTAGTTTTGATAGTGACAGTTTATATAGCATTCCTAATAAAATACATATGAAAAGGAAAAGATTACGGGAAAGTAAATCTAATATGGTTGATCTGTAAGGATAACATAATTATTTATATAGCTTATTCGATGAATGATAGGATGATCATGCTTACAATGATTATTTATGCTATGATGATGAATGATAATATAAAGGATGCATGAGGTCATCATTGGACCGAGAGCATGATTACTCTATCACGTTATTGATATTTACGATGTGATTTCATGATTTTGGAAATAGAGGATGCAAAATGATAATGTAAAATGAACATAATAACACACATATTATTCACATAGCATGCAAGATTGCCAGTCTCATCACACAAGCATAATAGCATTCCTAAACATTGGTGATAGTTAAATAAAATGCAATGCAATAAAATGAACGTGCTAAAATAATTATGGTCATCAGACTGAACTAAGCTTATGTGAGCTTTGAAGCTTTAGCTTCAAGAGGTTATCAAGCTTTTCTCATTAAGAGGTTCAAAATGATAGCAAAATGATGCTAGATTGTATACCTTTGAAATATGCTTTGACAAAGATGAGGCTGGGTTTAGTGGAAACGGGATCTAACAACATAAGGGAAAGGCTATGGAAGAGCAAAAACTATATGGAGAGGGATTTCCCATTGCTTCGATCGGATAGACTTTTAAGTGTGTGTGTGTCTTCACTTGCTCCCCTCTAAAATGGGGTGTATAGGGGTCCACTTATAGGGAAAAATGTGTAGAATGGGGTGGTGTAAAGCATGGTCATATGCATATAAGAGGATTTTTGCACATGGCCATGCATAGTTTGCGTATTTTCACGTGCACTTTGATGCTTTATGCACTCTTCTTAACTTCTACATGCACTATTCTAGGGTTGGTTCCTAGGGTTTTTAGGCCTTCCAAATGCATTTCTGAAGTCTGTTTTGCTAAATTCAGCCTCAATTTTAGCACATAACACATAGGGGTGTTTACATGCACTTCTGAGTGATATGCCCTGATACCCGGGTTATGTTGGACTATTTTAGGACCACTTCTAGAGGTTTTAGGGCCTTCTAAATGTGTTTTTGAAGTCTATTTTATTAAAATCAATTTTTTTCACAAAGCTAGGTCTTAGTTTAACAAAATACACACCGGCCCAATGAGTTGAGCATTTCGAGAGGAGTTTTCTTCAAATAAAACATCTCATTGTTCTAATAATTCGTATTTTACACGGTCAGAGCACAACTTAATGGCTCGATGACCAATTTTACACACTGGTGGGGTCAGTTAGGTGTTTTAAGGTTGCACACACAACTTAATGTTTTGGTGATTGATTTTGCACACTGGTGGGGTCAGTTAGGTGTTTTAAGGTTGCACACTTTGAGGTGTTACGAATGAGTAGACTCTAGTCATCTCAAGAATTCATTTCATTATTGGACCTTTTTGGGGACAGTCAAATTTAAGGCATGACAGTTGCCTTTTGCTTCATGTGTGTTGTAAAGCCACCTAGCACTAGTGTCAATACACATAAAGCAAAATGCAAAGATACAAAAAGCATTTTGATAGGGAGAGAGGTACTTACCTGTGGGTTTTCTTTAGATTTCTTATCAAGATTTGACTACTATTATTGTGTTTTATTTATTATTGTTGTTCTATAATTCAGTCATTGCACAAGCTACTATTTTGGACATATGCAAGCTCATGATTCATGCAAAGTGTAGAGTGCATATGCAACTATAACCTTTTTAGGTGTCACACAAATGAAGATGCTACTAAGCAAAATATGGATGCAACTATAACCTTATTAGGTATCATACAAATGAACATGTGACTAAGCAAGATGTGGATGCAACTATAACCTTCTTAGGTGTCATGTAAATGAACATGTGACTATAACCTTCTTAGGTGCCACACGAATGAACATGTGACTATAACCTTCTTAGGTGTCACAAGAATGAACAAGCGACTATAACCTTCTCAAGTTTCACATGAATGAAGATGCTACTAAGAAAAATATGGATGTGACTATGACTTTCTTAGGTGTAACACAAATGAAGATGCTACTAAGAAAAATGCAGATGCGACTATAACCTTCTTAAGTGTCACACAAATGAAGATGCGACTATAACCTTCTTAGGTGTCATGCGAATGAACATGCACTATAACCTTCTTAGGTGTCATGCAAATGAATATACGACTATAATCTTCTTAGGTGTCACGTGAATTAACATGCAACTATAACCTTCTTAGGTGTCACAGAAATGAAGATGCTACTAAGAAAAATGTCGATGCGACTATAACCTTCTTAGGTGTCATGCAAATGAACATGCAATTATAACCTTCTTAGGTGTCATGTGAATGAACATGCAATTATAACCTTCTTAGGTGTTATGCAAATGAACATGTGACTATAACCTTCTTAGGTTTCACATAAATGAAAATGTGATTGTAACCTTCTTAGGTGTCAGGTGAATGAACATGCGAATATAACCTTCTTAGGTGTCATGCAAATGAATATGCAATTATAACCTTCTTAAGTGGCATGCAAATGAACATATGACTATAACCTTCTTAAATGTCATGCAAATGAACATGCAACTATAACCTTTCTAGGTGTCGCATGAATGAGCATGCTACTAAGTAAATGAGAATGCTCCTAAGCAGTGTGGATGCTCCTATGCAATGTGAGGATGCTTCTAAGCAATGAAGAGATGCTTCTAAGCAATGAAAGTGTTTCTAAGCGATGTGAGAGTGCTCCTAAACAATGAGAAGTGCTTCTAAGCAATGATTGTGAATTCTTCTAAGCAATGAGAGTGCTTCTAAGAAAATTTGGGTGCTTCTAAGCAATGTGAAAGTGAGTGCTTCTAAGCAAATTTGGGTGCTTCTAAGCATTGTGAAAGTGAGTGCTTCTAAGCAATGTAAAAGTGAGTGCTTCTAAGCAATGTAAAAGTGAGTGCTTTTAAGCAATGTTAGGGTGCTTCTAAGTAATGAGAATGCTTCGAAGAAATGCATGTGAGTGCTTTTAAGCAATGAGAGTGCTTCTAAGAAAAAATGGGTGCTTTTAAGCAATGTGAGAGTGAGTGCTTTTAAGCGGTGTGGGTGCTTCTAAGCAATAAATGAGGTAGTAGTGATGATGCAGTAATGATGCAACGGTGATACAGTGAAGATGCAGTAAATAATGCAGTGATTTGTCATATTGAGGATGTTATTTTAATGATTTGGAGTAAGATATCCTTATAGTGAATTTTCCTTACGATTCTTTTTTTTATAAGATGCTGAGTTTTCGAAAGAAAGCAATGCACACATAGTGTCTTTAGACAGATGGAGTCCACATCAGTGTTCTTTTATGTGAGTATGGTGTATGTATTATGCTCAAATGCATGTTTAGGATTGTTGAAGTGACTGTGCAAAGTCTTGAAGTGTGCGTAAAATCATAGAAAAGCGCATAGAAGGGGGAAGTGTGCATGACTGCACATGGGGGGTGCATGATCACATGCTTCCCCCTCTGAGCTTATTTAAATGGCTATTTTTAAAGGTTTTAGGAGGCTTTGTCTAGAATTTTTTGAGTGTTTTCTGACTTTTCTTGACCCTTTTCATGTTTTGGGTGCTTTTTGCTCAGTTTTGCTTATGTACTTCCATTTTCTTCTATATAAAATGGAATTCCCCAACATTCCTAAATGTATGGAGGACATTTTTATTTATGTTGATGTTGATGTTGATCTTGAGGGTGACTTCGTAAACACTACTGGGGCTATGACGTCCACTGTTGGGACTAGCACATTTGGTGCTCAGAGTTCTCAGCCATCTAGACTTTGTCAGGGAGATCTAATCCCCATTGTTCATAGCTTGAGACTCACGCTTAGGTTCATCATCATCGTGAGGTAGGTTCCTCTTTGCCCTTATTTTTTGGAGCTTGTTCATTGGCTACTTTACCATTTATTTTACTCTATGAGGTTATTGTAGTTATAGATCTGTAGCTATTGATGTAACTATTTGTCTAGCTTTATTGTAGATGTTGATGCTGATAGCTTTTACTTTATTTTCTTGTTGTGATTATCTATTTGCCATGATGATTTTCTTTTTAACCTTTATTACTGTTTTGATCTTATTGAGTGATAGAGAGAGGTGTGATAGTATTTAGTAGCTGTGCAAATGTTTGATAGTTTACCTATTATTTATAGCCCCATAGGTATGTCACTGTGTTGCTTGGTAGTTTCAACAAGGTCAGTATGTACTATTAGGGTCTCCTGATGTGTATAAAGTAGATGGTTGCCAAGAAGGGCTTTGATGGGGTGATTGGTGCATTGTCTTATGACTCATATGCATCGAGTCAAATTGCTATGTATGCATTAATAGAGCAATGGATGGACACGATGCATAATTTCCATCTGCCTATCAGGGAGATGACTATTACCCCCTTAGACTTTACTACTATCATAGGCTTGAGCTTTTTTAGAGAGCCCATTCCTTTTATTGATGAGGAGTGTTACACTACTGTGGCAAGGAGGCATCTCATAAGGGATTTGCTCAGGGTGGTCACTCCTATGAAGTCTGGTTACCCATATTTCACTTGATACATGAAGTTTGTTTCTTTCATGCGGGCTTTGTATGATGATTGTCTTGTCTCAACGGAGCAGCTGGCCCACTGCTTTTTATTTTATTTTACCCTTTGGGTACAGGTGATCTACTATTGCTGCCTATCTTGAGGGACCTAGATGGCTTGCTAAGGTATTATTAGGGTGCTGCTACCTTTACTCATATGTACTCAGGGCTTGATGCAGCATATCGAGGTGGCTCAAGGATTTGCGGATGCTTGTTTGTGCTGGATGTGAGTAGGAGTTCTGTTGTCTGTTCTTTTGCTCTAAGTTTGTTATTTCTTACCCTCTAATTTGATGGCTTCTCCCTCATCTGTCCATCGAGCATTTCCAGGAGGATGGCTTTCCTCATTATTCTCACTGGATCAAGAAGACTACTTATTTGATTGAAGATTGCATAGTAGCTCAAGACCATATGATGAAGGTATCCCCTAATCAAGTATATTTGATTCCTATTGTACTAGTTGTTCTTTTCTTTGGATCATTTGTTTATTGTTGCCTGTTTGAGCATATCTTTCTTCACTAGTGGGTGGTAAGATCTCACTAAATGACAGAGATGGTGGCTATATGGCAGCTAACAGAGAGACATGTGTTACTTTATGGCCTCATCAATAGGGTATGGTATTTCGGCAAGCTAGTCCATTGTTGGGGGATGGCTCATACCTGATGAGAGTTCCCATCTCTACCCCCTGGGGACATGTTCTAGGATCATGAGCTCTACAGCAATGATCTTGCAGCTGTTATGATAGGATTCCCCAATGAGCGCCTTTTGGAGAGTGAGAGTTTCCCTTATAATGATGTATTGATCCCTCAGTTGATTGATGTTGTAGCTACCGGGACCTTTCCTTTACCTCCACCTTCTCAAGCAGATGCATCTTATTCCTCATGTTTGAGGGCTAGGCCATTAAGTGGGTTATAGAGAATTGCTTCTTTTAATTTAGTAAGCTTTTATTCATGTTTTGGTGCAAACATATAGCAAATTTATTAGTAATAAACTATAATTGACATGAGTTATGAGAACTTATCTGCAGTGACACCGAAGATGGTTCGAAACCCATTTTGAGGATGATGAGGGCACATTTCGGAATGAGGTGACTGCATATGCTAGTAGTGTGGCTGCTTATGCTAGCACACATTGTTAGTCAAAAGAGGATAGAGGTGGATATGGATAAAGTTAAAGTAATTAGAGAGATGCCCACATCAAAAAATGAAAAAGAAATCAAAGGGTTCATTGAGTGATTCCAATACATCAGTAGATGCATTACCAAGCTGACTATAATTTATGAGCCATTCTTTAAGCTCATAAGGAAGAATCAACCAATAATCTGGGATGATAAGTGTTAGCATGCTTTTGAAGCTATTAATAATTATTTGATGAATCCTCTAGTCTTATAGCTGCCAAAGCCAAGTAATCCTTTAATCCTTTTCATGTGAATTCACAAGTATACGGGTCAAGTTATAGAATAGGACTGTAAGTCCAAATATCGATCCCATAAGAAAGAGGTTAAGTACTAGTTTGCTTGATTTACTTGCTTGTCTAAAGTTTCTCTTTTCACCTGGATCTGTATTAACTCAAAATCTAATTTATATAATCTCTCTCATAGTCATGTTTAAGATGCTACCACTATAATTCTTATAAATCTCTCTTGAGCATTTACAAGGTGAGCTTATTATTTAAAATATTAATTCAAATAAAGGGACTCTTGCCTCACAAAACTCTAATTAATAGATCCATAACAAACTTAAGCTCTAAAGGTAAAATGCAATATTAAGTCTTAACCAGTATCTCTAATCAAATTAAGATTTAATAGTTTTTATTCTAGATCTCTAAGTGTAAATCTCCTCTCGGTCTCAATACACCAACTCAAAACTCTTAGCATAGGATAACACAATATAAAAATTACAACTGTAGGTATAAATCTCCTCTCGGTCTCAATACACCAACTTAAATAATTGAATCATTCATGAAGCATAAGAATAAAAACCATAAACATAACATGAACTGAGATTACATTTAAAAAGAAATATGAGTTCAATACATCTTCAGGTTACTCAGATAACTATAGCACAAAATGAGATTAAGCTACCAAGTTCATATAGAGAACAATGAAATAATTAATAGATGTAGCAAACATAATCAAGATACAAAATGAGAAAAGGGAAAAATCCCTAATCCTTGTCAATGTAGCTCTAGATTGTTGAACTCTTTACTGTCTACTTGTACTCTAATATAGATGAATGAGCTTCACTCTCTATCCTCTCTGTAATTCTCTTTCTGTAATTCTGTCATTCTATCCTTTCTACTTTGTAAGTTTATGATGCTCTTATATCCTCAAAAATTAGGGTTGCACGTGGTACATGCATGCTTTTTTTCATCTGGGTAGAATTTCCTTAAATGTGCCAAGCATGGCTGTGCAAATCCAAAATTGGGCTTGCACAGTCATGCACATGCAAAGGAAGTATTTAGCATAGTCGTGTTGTGCCTTGCATGGCCATGTCACGATTGTGCACTTTTTCTTTGTAATTTTTGGCACGGTTGTGCTTGGTATTGTATGGCCGTGCATTCCTTCCCATTAATGTTAGCACAACCATGCATGGCATTGCATTGCTGTGCATGATCAATGTACACCTATGTTCCTTTCTTTGACTTTTCTGTATGATTGTGATGTATATTGCACGCCTATGTATTTTAATTCCTACATACAAAATAAAAACTCAATGAGGAGAATACAAACATTGGATAGAAAATATAAAAATCCTAATTTATTCAATTAATGCATGATTTTGTCTCTATTTTATTTAAATGCCCTATTGTTTTCTAAATGCTAATTCTATTAATTATTATGCAGAAAATGGGAAATTATGCACCTAAAATGAGATATTATTAAATTAAAATGAGCCTAATTTTTAATAAGAAAATGCAATTATCAAATACCCCCACACTTGAACTTTTGCTTGTCCTCAAGCAAGAGTCTTATTATAACAATAATATGAGCATATTAAAATAAAATTAAGGATAGTTTAATCACTACAATAATAGGTTAATACAAGTATTATTTAGCAAAATTGAGGTAATAAATCGAGAAAAAGACTACGAATATTACCAAGTGAAGCATACCTCTCAAATGAATTATTCATAAGAATTGATGAACTAAAACGTATAAACTAAGGAAAGTCAAACATATTTAAATTATTAGTCAACCCTTAAGCTAAATATGATAACTAGCTAAATTTTTATTTTATTTTATTTTTTAATTTAGGCTGGATTAGAATCCTTCCCAACTTTGGTATTCCCTACTGTTCTTGTATTACTAAGTATGAATATTACCGTTAGGTACCTTTGGATTACTCATACTCAATTTGAGCATTGGAGTACAATGGAGCGTATTATAGACTTTAAAAGCTTTTTGCTCCTCTAATCCTTTTTTTTACTCAGCTAAATTATCATATAGTAGAAAAAGGCCTTTACTAATAATAAAAATCTATCCATATCTCTTGATTACCAAAAATTTTATCCAAAAATCCTTTTAAATAAAACAAAAGAGAGGTTTATATTTAGGTTCATTTAAAGTTAAAAAAGTCTAATTCTCAAGCATTAACAAAGCTTTGAACCACACACTATAAGAATTAACCACATATTGCATCAACTAAACTAGCTAATTTTAATTTTAATATACAAAGCTTATAATTATAACAAGTTAGCAAAAATAAAAGTGTGGGATATTATTATTATTATTATTTTTATTTTTAACATGAACTGCAATAAACAAATGACAAATCACTCAAAATTAATAAGATAAAATACTAAAAGGTAAAGTAAGGAAATACTCCCTCCACACTTGAATTGTACATTATCCTCAATGTGTTGCACTACAAGTGGCAGGAATCTACAGGTGTCAGATGGCCCACATGAAGATGTAAAGTCACATGCCTCTTTAAATGAATCCACACACCCATGTTATGCATGAATGCATGGATCATGCGCATGCCTGTGCACATTAGAAGCTTGAAAATTATGTGGTCATGCTAGATGAAGCACGGTTGTGCTAGATGAAGCACGGTTGTGCTAGATGAAGCACAACCGTGTACCTTGTAATCATTAAAATTGCATGGCCATGTTAGGTCAGGCACAACCGTGCACATTTTGAGCATAAGAAGTGCATGGCCATGCATAATGGTGGCTTAAAATGACATGGTTGTGTTATGCCTTGCACAACCATGCACTATTCTTTGTAATTTTTAACATTATCATGCTTGGTATTGCATGGTTGTGCATTCCTTCCTATAAATATTGGCACAACCATGCTTGGCATTGCATGGCTGTGCATGATAAATGCACACCCATGTTCCTTTCTTTGACCTTTCTTGATCTTTGACTTTTTTTGCATGGTTATGATGAATACTGCACGCCTATGTATTTTAATTCCTACATACAAAATAAAAACTCAATGAGGAGAATACAAAGATTGGACAGAAAATATAAAACTCCTAATTTATTTAATTAATGCATGCTTTTGTCTCTATTTTATTTAAATGTCCTATTATTTTCTAAATGCTAATTCTATTAATTATTATGCAGAAAATAGGAAATTATGCACCTAAAACGATATATTATTAAATTAAAATGAGCCTAATTTTTAATAAGAAAATGTAATTATCACCTTTATCTAGCAATTAAAAAGAATGCAGTGGGCACAATGTTAGCTTAAGAAGGTAATGGAAAGTTGAGCACGCAGTGTATTACCTGAGTAAGAAACTCCTGTAGTGTGAAGCTAATTATAGTTTAGTAAAAAATATATGTTTGGCAGTAATTTGGGTGACTAAGAAGATTCAACATTATTTCTAATCTTACATGGTACAAGTAGTTTCTAAACATGATCCCCTTAGATATCTTCAACAAACTCCGTCACTTGTAGGAAAATTAGCCAGATGGTTGGTCATGCTCATTGAATTTGACATAGACTATGTGGCAAATAAGGTAGTGAAAAGGAGAGCAGTAGTAGATTTTATAGCCCAGAATCTGGTACACGACAAATAAGAGTAGGAGCTAGAGTTTCCAAAATGAACATTTAGGGGCATTAGAGGTCCAAAGTTGGAAAATGTACTTTGATAGAGCAATTAACAATAAAGAACCAGGCATTGGTGTAATTTTGATCACATCGAAAGGGGAGATGATCCCAATGGCTAAAAAGTTAGAGTTTAAAGTCACTAATAATCAAGCAAATTATAAAGCTTGCATCTTTGGGTTAGAAGCGCTCTAGAACGTGGGGGCAGAGGAGGCCACATTATATGGGGATTCTATATTGGTGATAAAATAGATCTCCTATAAATGGGAAGTAAGGGAAGATACGTTGAGATTGTATTGGGATTATTTGGCTACTGTTCTTTTGGCTTTCACTTAATGGAAATTTGTACATTTACCATGAGAAGAGAACCAAATGGTAGATGCTTTAACCACATTGGCTTTAATATGGGAAGGAGGAATATAGACAGAAGTCAAACCTCTTAATATTGTGAAATCCTAAACCCCTTGTTATGAGGAGATAAGGGTGATGCCAATTGATCTTATATAAAAGCCCTAGTTTCATGATTTATAATGGTATTTAGAAGTAATAAAATGTTTAAAGAACTAGATAAGAAAGAAAGAATGTCTTTGAGGATGTTGTCTTGGCAGTTCATCAACCATAATGGGATGTTGTATAAAAGAATGCCTACTGGTGTACATTTAAGATGTGTGGATAAGGATAAGGATCGAAAGGTTATGGAGGCAATTCATGAAGGTGTATATGGGCCACACATAAATGGAACAATTATAGCTAAAAAGGTAATTTGATAGGGGTATTTTTGGTTGACCATGGAAGCTAACTGTGTGAATTTGTAAAGAAGTGCCACAACTGTCAAGTATATAGAGATGTAGGGCCACCTACCTTCAATGGAACTTCAAGGGTTAACTTCTTTATGGCCATTTGTAGCTTGGGGAATTGATATTATCAGAGAAACAACACCAAGGGCATCTAACATGCTTTATTATATTATGGTAGCAATTGATTATTTCTCTAAGTTGGTTAAAGCATAATCATTCACAATCGTTAGTGCAAAGTAGATAGAAGGTTTATACAGAAGAATATAATCTATAAATATGGGTTGCCTCATCATATTATCACTAATAATGATGTATAATTCAGAGCAGAAATGACCACTTTATTGAAGGAATATAGAATTAAGCATTATAGATCATCTCCATAAAGACTACAAGAAAATGGAGTGGTAGAGGTAGTAACTAATAATATGAAGAAGATTTTATCCAAGATGTTAGAGAATTATAAGCATTAGGTAAGTTATCTGTAATTCACATTATGGGGATAGGAGCCACTCCATAATCATTGGTGTATGGATGTGAAGTTGTATTACTAGTGGAAGTTGAGATTGAATCATTAAGGGTTGTCCTAAAGTCCAAAATCCTTGAGTATTAGTAGGTAGAGAGTTGATTGGCATAGCTAATGTTGTTGGATGAGAAAAGTATGAAATCTATGCATCACTCTCAGCTATATCAAAAGAGGATAGTTTGGGCTTATAATAAGAATATTAAACCATGAAAGATTAAAGAGGGTGATTTGGTGCTGAAGCTCACTAGGCCAATCATGACTGACCCATAGGGAAAATTTAAGCCCAATTGGGAAGGACTGTATCTAGTGAAGATGTTGTTCTCTAAGGAAGCTACTATTTTATCTAGTCTAGAAGGAAATGAGTTTAGGGAGCCCATCAATTTAGACAAGCTCAATAAATACTTTATATAAAGTCTCATTAGGGAGAAAACCTTTAAAAATGTTGTCAAGGAAAAAGTTAGAGATAAAAAAATAAAAGAAATAAAAAGGTTACTAATGGATTAAAAACCTTGAAAGAGGTGATTCAGGCAAAATTAAGGACAAGTAAAAGGAGAGAGAGAAAAAATAGTTAGTTGGAAAACTTGCAAGGGCAAGCCATCTAACAACAAGAGTTATATCAGAAGTTAATTGTATAATCATATTGTGCTTAAATTAAATTAAAGTGGATTGCTAAATTACTATTAAACATTGCATTAAAGGTCTATTACAAACTGTTTAACTACAAAAGGAAATCCTACTCAACAAAAAAGACAAAATGATGATTAAACTATATAAATTAATTTTTGCTTTCTTTTCTTTTGTTGAACACTTTGAGTGCTCAATATCTGTAACTCTTTTGTCCTTTTATTCCTAAAAAACTCATCTTTTTCTGTATGTTATAATTGAATCCATGCTTTATACTTATAATTAGTGGACTAATCTCTATCGTAGCCAATATGCCTTTAAATGATTCTATAAGGCTAGGTAGCAACCAAATTATTCAATAAGTTTTGAAAGAGGGGACCTGGCTCAAACTCGTGCATTAATCCCACAATTAGTTATTTCTATCCATATTGTTAACAAAGCTGTGTAGGATTATAGAAAGTGGTGGAGTGACGGCCAACTATAGGGACATAGTGGGTGTATGATCAAATGGTCACATGCTGTAGCTTCCACCACAGACACATCCATCGAATCATGTTATCGGTAAAGGTAGACAACCAACCATAAATGTCTTTTAGTATAGGGTGGAGCTTTCTACTGTGCCAATGCTTTGCTTTATAGTGCATAATGTCTCTAGGAGGCTCGAGTAGTATTAGCCTTTCATGAAGCCATGCATAAAAAGAAATGAATTAGAAGATGATAAAAAAAGTAGGAAATAAAGAAGAGAGAGGAGAAAGCTGACCTCTAACATGAATTAAATTGACGTAAGACTGTACCTAGGGTGCATCTATCAAAATGAATTGATGGAAATAAATTATTTGAAATGGCCATGTTGTTTATAACTATCTTTGGGACAATGCTTGAGACTCATTATGCCTTTGGGGTAGATCCAAGTGGTTAACTGTGTGCATACAAGTTTATTAGACCTTTGGTGTGCTAGTCGTACCTAATATCCATGTCCATAAGTGTATTGGTGCTCATTAATTTATTTATTTCTGAATTTATTTTAAAATTATAATTTATCCTTGTTATTAATAATGATATACTAATAATCATTATTTGATTATATATGTTGACCAAATAATTATTTTTTTTTTTCTAAGTTATGCTAAAAGTGATTCATGGATAGAATTAATAACATGAATAAATAATAATTAACTAGAATTCAAATGCTTTAGATAAATAACTAAAATTATAAAAAGGGTAAAAATAAAAGATATTACTGGGTATTTAATTTTTGTGTGGTCATTTATTAATTTAAATTTTCCCCTAATTAATTTATATTGTTGAATTATTTCCTTCAAACCATAATTTTATTTTTTGTTATTATGTATCCTATTTCTTGTTATTTTGTTCATTCACTGGTTATTTCTATGAGAATACTCACACCTCACTGCTTTTTCTTTTTGACTATATTACTACTAGTTAGAATTGTTTGCATATATCTAAAAGTAGGTAATATGTCTTGTGACTACATGATTATGAGTCAGGAAGTATAGGAGGATGAGAAAACTATTAAGTATTCCCTAGGGCACGCGGTTGATACTGTGTTAGACTGGAAGGTGTAGGTGGAACCTGTAATAGTACCTTTCTATACCTTGATAGTGAGAGAAAATCATAGAGATCATGTTATTATAGTGGTACATGTGATATATGAAACCGCCTTTAATGTCCATGTTTCTTTAGTCCTTAACCAGTACTGATGGTGACCTAAGAATGATCCTTTTTGGCTTTTGACTATGTAACTTGATGATGTATATATAATTGTGGAAGATAGGGTTACCTATTATTTGTCATTGATTACAACCTTATCATTTTAGTGTAATTAATTATAAATATTTTGGTTGTAATCAGTACTCTATCTTGTATGGATGTATATAGTGATATGAATAGTCTAAGTAATAAATGGTAGTTTCCTGTTGTTACCCTAAATTTTGTGAACCTTTTATACTGCTTATTAAGAGATGTGATATTCATATCAAATTAGGATGCAATATTACATTATATTTAGAATATAAAATTAAATTTAAAAATAACCACCCTGTAGTTAATCATTCCACTATATACAATCCTTGTTCGGTTTGGATTAAGTTTTAATATTTGAGTAATATTTCTCAGAAGTGCTAACCTATCTCGTATGCTCCTTATTAGATGTTTGAAGGTAACATTCCAAATAGAGGTGGATCTGGGGTTGGGTGTCACAATTTTTGGTATTAAAGCCTAGGTTTATGAATTCTAGGTTTAATAAGTCAAGAATACATATGTATATATGCATAATTAAAGTAAGAAATATTTAGATTTGGTGGACATTAGCTAATGAATTGAAATCTTGGTGGTAAAGATTATTAAAGTATACTGATTTTAGATTTCAAGAGAATGGCTAACGCAGAGATAGAGGAAGAGGTTGAGGTGTCCAGGTCGATAAAATAGAGTTAGTGACTATGGTAGCAAGCTCAAGTAGGAGTTGAGTAGCATAGTGAGAATCATACTTGTCATGAGTCTCTATTGGTAATGAGAGGGATGATGCACGGGAAGCTCAAACAGATAGTGAACAAGGTAGTTCCTTGTCAGTTGTCTTGATGTTGAACTTTGAGGATGTGCCAAGAAAGGTGCATAACTATCGACCACCGTCACCACCAGTGTAGGTGAACATGGCAAACCCTCTAATTCCACTAGTTGTGTGTATAGGTATTACCGAGTTAGCACACACTATCCTAACAATATTTATGGAGAGGGATAGATATAAAAAGCCTGGAGATATAATTTAGCATGCCAAGAAGTGTGGTGCGTATGACTTCTATGATATGTTAAACCCTAGTCAAGTAGATAAATGGCTAAAGACTGTAAAGAAAGCGGTCACTACATTGTAATTAAGTGATAAGGAGAAGTTTAGTAATGTGTATGGCTTATTATTTTACAAAGCTTATGATTGGCTGACACAAATTAAGAACTTATTTAGTGGAGAGATAGGCTAGCAAATTTTTAAAAAAGAGTTTAATAGAGAATTATAGGAAGGAGAAAGTGGCATTGTTCATCTCCTTGGTATAAGGATTAATGACGGTGAGAGAATATGTGGACAAATTTGAAGATTTATACAAGGATACAAAGGACATTTATCCTACCGAAGAGAAGAAAAGTGAAAAATTTCATGATGGGTTACATGTGTCCTTACTAAGAAAGCTAAACTTGTATATTAGCTCTACAGTCTAAGGTTGGGTTGAAAATGTAATGGAGCAAGAAAAATTGGATAACGAACTAGAAACTATGTCATGAGTTAGACCTAATCAACCAGTTGGACTATTCAAACAACTTTAAAGTATGAATGGAAATAGGAAATTAATATTTTCTCTTTATTCTTAAAATAATATAAGTACATGAAGAAGTAACAGACCCCAAGGTAGTCAAGCATTTGTAAGGCAACCTATGCCACCATCAAGACAAGTCAGAGTGGGTAGTGTGCAAATCCAAAAGAATATAGCACTGTGGTGTAATATCTGTAGGAAAAACCATATATGGAGTTGCAAAAATAGTAGGATCCGATGTTTCATATGCAACAAGGTTGGGCATTATGTGAGAGAGTGTACTAAGGCAATGCCATTATAATAGTTAGTGCAAGGATCAAGTAACCCTCATAATAGGAGAGGTGGTATATTACCAAATCAATAAAGATCGAGAACCACTCAAAATAGAGCAAGTAGAGTAGTAGGGCCATCATAGAATAGGTATATAGAATGAGATGCTACTGGTCATATGCAGCAAACAAGGATATACATTATCACTAAGTGTGAAGTTAAAAGTTCTCCTAATGTAATCACGAGTATGGCTTACATATTTGATAAATTAGCTCATATTTTAATTGACCCTAGAGCTATATTCTCATTTATGTCAACTATATATGCAATGCATAGAGGACTTAGGTCATGTAAATTGAATGAATCAATAGTGGTGAGTATGCTAATGGGAACTAATGTGGTATGTGAGAATGTTCACAGGGATGTTTTGGTAAGGATAGGTGAAATGGAAATGAAATTGGATTTTATATCCTTTCATATTAGTGAATTTAATGCTATCCTAGGACTAGATGCTTGATATAAGGAAAGGGTGGATTATTATGAAAAGATAGTAGAGTTTAAAGGAGAAAATGGAAAGAGGATTAGATTTTTAGGAGAAGAATGAAAAATCACTACACGAATCATCTCAGCAATGCTAGCAATGAAGTATATGAGAAAAGGTTATGAAACATACTTAGCATTTATCATTAATAAGGGCAAACAAGAAGTCCTATTAAATGATTTACCAGTAGGGAATAAATTTAATGATGTATTTCCTAAGGATTTCCTAGGCTTGCTACCAAAAAGAGAAATTAAGTTTGAAATTATTTTTTACTAAGAATAATGCCTATATCGCAAGCACTGTATAAGATGGCTCTTATTGAATTGAGAGAATTAAAGGTGAAATTATAAGAATTATTGGATAAAGGATTCATCTGAACCAATTTCACTCCTTAGGGCACACCAACATTATTTGTCAAAAAGAAGGATGGAATGCTCTGATTGTGTATAGACTATAAGTAACTGAATAAGGTCACTATTCAAAATAAATATCTGTTGCCTAGAATTAGAGATTTATTTGATCAATTACAAGGGGCAACAATGTTTCAAAGATTGATTTGAGATATGGTTATCATCAATTAAGAATTGAGGAGTCTAATGTACCCAAAATAGCCTTCAGGATGAGGTACAGACATTATGAATTTTTAGTGATGCCATTTTGATTAAATAATGCCTTGCTGCATTTATGAATTTGATGAATTGGGTATTCAAACCATATTTGGATAAGTTTGTGATCGTGTTCATCGATGAAATTTTAGTATATTCTAAAATAAAGGATGAACATGCAGAGCACCTAAAGATTGTATTAGAAATTTTAAAAGGAAGGCACTTGTACACCAAATTTAGTAAATGTGAATTTTGGTTGGATAAGGTGATTTTCTTAGGGCATGTGATATTTTCCGAGGGGGTATACATTGACCCTAATAAAATAAGTCCAATTGTAAATTGGGAACTACTAATGAGATTTATTGAGATATGAAGTTTCTTAGGCTTAATGGGTTATTATAGGAGGTTTGTGCAAGATTTTTCAATTATTGTATCACCTTTGATGAAGTTGTTAAGGAAGAATGTAAACTTTGTTTAGACACCAGAATGTGAACAGAGTTTTAAGACCTTAAAGGAAAAATTAATCATTGTGCCAATATTATCATTACTTGTAGAAGTTGGAAAGTATGTGGCATATAATGATCCTTATAGAAAAGGACTTGGTTGTGTACTAATGCAAGATGGGAAGGTGATTGCTTATGCATCAAGGCAACTGAGACCCCATGAGCAAAGCTATCCCACACATGATCTGGAATTACCAGCGATGATATTGGAAGAAAATAGAACTTTGATTATTAATTCAATAAAAACTATCCCAAAACAATTCAAAGAGATGAATAAACAGTGTTTAGGGAAAAACCCTAGCTGAAACAATGCAAAAAACAAAAAAACCACAAAAATAACATAAAAGTTCAAACTAAAATATAAAGCCATAAATGATGGAATTTGGGCATGAAGATGGGATGTTATAAGCATAGCATATAACATTTGTTGTAAAGCTCTGAACCAACTTCATTTTGATATATTATGCGCTTCACAGTTCCTCTAGACCCAGAAGTTAGAGCCATTACAAGCTCAAGTGCGCACTCTTCTTTTGTCAAGCCCATCCATGAATGCTAATGCAATCTGGTCCATATCAATTTGTCTCAAAGTACTTAACTTGTTAGTAAGTTAATGCTAAACATAAGCATCCTGCCAAGTTACTACAATCCTTACCAATCCTAAAGTGGAAGTAGGAATATATTATAATTAACTTTGTAGTGGGATTGTGAAGGACACAGTAAGGAAATGATGCAGTCTAGTTCATTATTGATCGATTGAACAAGTTAGTGCATTGATAAGGAAATTCCATAAGTGCACTGTTTGTAATAAGTAGTAAAGTGATGAATATAAGTATCGTTCCCACGAGGAGATTGATACCAAGTACTAGCCCTAATTTTACTTCCATAATCTAACAAAATAGAATAATTGTATGATAAATCAATTAATAAGAAAAGAAAACTTAAAGCTAAAATAATAGAATTCAATAATTAGAAAAAGTAGAGTTCATATTTGTTTCACTAGCTATTACTTGAATTATAGGATCTTTTCATAATTCAATTCATTAACTTAGTCAAGGTTAAACCACTCAAAATACCTAGAGTCTCTTTCGAGTTCATCTAAGAATACCAAAGTTAGTTACAACTTATTTTCATGGTCACGTTAATTAACTTTCATTAAGTTCCTTAGTGATTTATTATTCCCTAAAGGATTCATCTACTTTCATGATTGAGGTCCTAAGTTTTTCAAGTCTATGAACTAATAGATCATGCAACTTTTGTTGCCTTTAATCTACCCAAAAACATGCATTCAATTAGGCCTAAAATCAAATACAAGACATTAAGCACAACTTGTGAAATTGACTAAAAGTTAATTCATTGAAAGGAAATACAAATCCAAACAAGTAATAGACTAGATACGCAAATTCAGACTCTAATTTTTTAATTGTTGAATTTTATTATTTCAAGTTTAAGTTTTCTTTTCTTTTTAATTGATTTATCATAAAATTATTCTATT
Source organism: Mallotus nudiflorus (assembly GCA_947683625.1). Lineage (NCBI taxonomy): Eukaryota > Viridiplantae > Streptophyta > Magnoliopsida > Malpighiales > Euphorbiaceae > Mallotus > Mallotus nudiflorus. The sequence continues at coordinate 3,131,094 of CANTUR010000142.1, forward strand.
TTGTTAGATTGTGGAAGTAAAATTAGGGCTAGTACTTTGTATCAATCTGCTAGTGGGAACAATACTCATATTCATCACTTTACTACTTGTTATGAGTTGTGCACTTATGGAATTTGCCTATCAAGTTTTTAGCACTGTTGTTAGGGAGATCAACAATAATAATATTAGCGCACTTTATGAGACTAACATTTTTTTATTAATTTAGTTTATTTTATTTTCTTTACTTTTTCTTTTTAGGTACTTGACTCTAGTTTATGCAAAAAAGATAAAAAAATCTTGAACTAGAGAAGGTAAACCTAAAAATTGAAAAGTTTTGCAAAGAGAACTAGAAGGAGAAAAAGGAAAGAGTTAGAAGAATAGCTAACCAAGCAGCATGAGGAGTTCAAGCTAGGGTTTTAGAAGAATATGGAGTACTGAGTCTCACTAGAACCAAAATTACATTATGAAGCCAACCATTTAAGCTAATAACTTTGAAATCAAGGTTGCATATATCCATATGGTTTCACAATACCAATTTAGAGGACTACCAACCTAAGATCCCAATGCTCACTTATCCTCTTTTCTTGACATTCATGATACCTTTAAGACAAATGGAGTGAGTTTATCTACTATTCGCCTAAGACTATTTCCATTCTCTTTGAGAGATAAAGCTAAGCTATGGTTGATTTCTTTAGCTCTAAATTCCATCACCCCATGGGATACACTCTCTAAGGCTTTCCTCACCAAGCATTACCTGCTTGGAAAGATTGTAAAGTATCACTAAGACCTTACTAGATTTAGGCAGTAGCCCTATGAGTCTCTCTAAGATGCTTGCAAAAGATTTAAAGATCTACAATGACATTGCCCTTACCATGGAATTTTGAATTGGCTTCTCATGCAAACTTTTTACCAAGGACTGTTTGAGTCATTGTAGATTACCATTGATGCTACTGCTTAAGGGTCTTTCATAAGCAAAATTCCTAATAATGCATATGCAATCTTAAAGAAGATGGCATCAAATAATTATAAGTGGCATGGAGAGAGGAATTAGCCAAGGAAAGTAGTAGGAGTATATGAAGTTGACAACTTAAGCATGGTAAATGCTAAATTGGACTCTCTCATAAAACTGTTCTAAAACCTTAATTTTCTAGGTTATCAATTATATGTGCTATCTTATGAAATGTGTGGAGGTGGACATTCCATCACAGCATGTCAATAAGGTAACATTTTCTCTCAAAGTTTTTCTATTGAGTAATTAAATGCTTTAAATGATTTTAATGATAGAACTCAAGGGAATCCATACTCCAACACATACAACCCTAGATGAAGAAACCACCTAAATTTCTTATGGTCAAATTATGGAAGGAACTCAAACTCAAATGCACATCAAAGGTAAAAAGCACCACCCCCATCGGGTTGTCAATAAAAAGCACTTATCCTCAACCCAAACCTAAATATAATCTTGAGATGATGATGGAAAACTTCATCCAATCATAAAGCAAGATAAATCAAACACTTTAAGAATAGTTCAAGCAGCATCAAGAGGGTTTTAAGCAGCATCAAGAGAATTTTAAGTGGATAGATGCAAGGTTGGAATAATTAGCCACATATAATAAGATACTGGAACACCAAATCACATCAAAAGTAGGTTCTTATAATTTTTAACAAATAGGAAAATTTCCTAGTCAACCTAAGAACCCATAAAAGTAGGTGAATGCAATAACTTTACAAAGTAGGAAGTAATTACCTAAAGTTGAGCATAAGATTAAGGAATCAAAGGTTTAGCTAGATCAACTACTAAAAGAAAGAGAGAAGGTTAAGAGTAATGAGTTGGATCAAGAGCCTAAGAAGATAAAGACACTGTGTTTACCTTTCCCTCAAGGGATAGGTAATGGAGCACTTGACAAGCAATTTTAAAAGGTTTTAAAGGTGTTCAAACAATTAGATGTCACCATTCCCTTCTTGGAGGCAGTTACCCAAATGCCAAAATATGCCAAATGCCTCAAAGGCATCATCACTAATAAGAGGAAGTGGGAGGATTATGAGACTATACTAATGAATGAAGAATGAATTACTATGATAAGAAATAAGGTCCCTCTAAAACATAAAGATCCGAGGAGTATCGCTATAACTTGTGTTATTGGAAAATTAACTATTAGCAAAGCTCTCTGTTATTTAGGAGCTAGTGTGAGTCTGATGCCTCTATCTTTATGCAGGAAATTGAGCATAAGAGATCCTAAGCCTACCAATATTTCATTACAACTTGCAAATAGATCTTTAATATATCCCATGGGCATATTAAAGGATATTCCAATAAAAGTGGGACAATTTTATATCCCTTGTGGTTTTGTGATTGTCGAAATGGAAGAAGACTCTCATATTCCTATTATTCTAGGATGTCCTTTGTTAGCTACAACTGGAGCTATCATTGATGTCAGGAGAGGAAAAATAAAACTTAAAGTTAGGGAAGAGAAGGTTGAGTTCAATCTGTTCTAAATGGCACAACAATTCCCATTAATGACTTCTTGTTTTTGAGTGGATGTAGTTAAGGTTTATGGTAAAGATGTTCTTCCACATGTTCCTAAGGAGCCACTTAAAACTTGCCTCATTCATTCATGATACTAAGGAGGTAAAAGCAACCAAGAAAGTTAAGAAGAAAAAGGGACCTCTAAAGAAGGATTCTAAAGAGTGGCGAATTAAAAGTTCTATAAAGGATATGAATTTTAAGACTTTTTCATTTTCTTTTCTAATACTAAATAAGTGAGCTCCAGTGGGTAAAGATTATTCTTTAATCAATCCTTCCTAATGATTAAATGGGAATTTAGTCGAGCTAATGACTCTAAACAAGCATTTATTAGGCGGTAACCCAACGTATTTTGATTTATTTCTTTTATTTAAGTCTATTTTTTAGTTTGGTTTTCTCTTTTATTTTTCTTAGTTTTTGTTAATAGGTCATCCAACATTTGGAGAAAGCACAAAAGGAAGAAAATGCTTACTAGGGAATTCCTCTTTTTCTTTTTCTAATTTTAATATTTTTGTCATTGAGGACAATGCCATAGATAAGTGTCGGGGAGGATATCCAATGTTAGGATTTTGTTTTTATGTGTTTTATGTTTGTGTGTTTTATTTATTTTTGCATGTGTATTAGTTAAATTAATAAAATTTAAAATTTTTTAAAAAATGATAAGATTCATTAACTTTCAACTCGATTTATCCATATTTATTGTGGTGCTTGCCTTTAGAACTTTTTGTTTTGGTTTTATGCAAAAAATTGAAGCTCTTTTGCTACTAGAGAGTGACAGTGTATAAGTGCACATTTTTTTTATTAAATTATTGAAATATTAAATGATTTATTAATTAAGATAGTTAAACATAGTCTTTATGTATGAATAATTTAGTTTTTATGATTGGAGATAAAATTGAGCTTGATTTTGGGAGAGAATGATCTTGTTTTAATTTCAGTTGAAAAAAAAAACTCTCTTTTTTTTTAGTAAGAGCAATATTTAAATTAAAATCTTTATGTGCTATGAATATACTCCAATGCTCTAATTAGAGTAAGAGTATCCAAAGGACCTACTTGATGATATCCATGCTTAGTAATATGGGAAAGGTGGGGGATTACTGAAAGTAAGAAAATGGACTTGAGAGACAAAAAAAAGATGTTGTGAAATGGAGCATAAAACACATTCATAGCTAATTTTTATTTTTAACAAAATTGTAAACTTTGCTGCTCTTCTTCTAGAGTTTTGTTCAGTGGATTTCAAAAAGTTAAGTGTTTGGATTGTGATTAGTAAATTATTTTTATATAATTTACTTATGTCTAATTATCTTCTTTACTAAATATTTTTTAGTCTCAGTATTGTCAGCTTACATATCTTAAAAGTTGTAACTCTTCGATTATGATTGGGCTAGTATTTAAAAATTAAAATTTGATTTTTGCTTGAGGACAAGCAAAGCTCTAGTGTAGGGGAATTTATTGAGTGTAATTATACATTTATTCTAAAGTTGAATTTTAATGAATTATGGATAGTAGTTGCTAATAATTGGGAAGAATTTGGGTTTAATTAGGCATTTTGTTTACATTAGACCTTCATTCTAGTTTCCTATTTAATCTTGGTTTATTTAAGAGTTTTATTTTATTTTAATAAGGATTTCCCTTATTTTATAGGAAAGACTAATAATGAAACTTAATTGATTAATGAGAGCTGGACAAGACCTCATTTGGAAGCTTTTTGTGCCAAATCAATAATTAAATAATGTTCAAGAGTCATTGGATGGCTCACAAGCCTACCTCAAGTTGTGCTTCCCTTTATTGGAATTGAAACAATTATGAAAGCTCATCATCACTTCACTCACGACCGTGAGCCAAATGGTAATAGAAATTTTAGGACGTGTTATAGTCGTGACCCAAGTATTGACAAGCAGAAGAAGTTTCCTTTTTGTAGAAAACTTAGGAATTCAAGTCAAATTAGGTTTCCATTGAATTTCAATATAGAAATGGGATAAAAAGGTGTTTTTATTCATTCATGATCATTCAGAATCATTCTTATTTAGTGAAACACTTTTGAAGACACATTCAAAAGCATATTGAAGAAGGAGTTATGCAAGATTCAAGAACCAAAATCATTATTTCTTCTTCACGTTAATTCTCTTTATTTTTTTGGTGTTCATCACCACAACCATTCATGGCTAAACTCTCTTTAGGGTTTAGATTTGCATAGCTAGTATATTACTTGTTTGGATTCTTGTTTCCTTTTAATAAATTAACTTTTAGTCAATTTTACAAGTTGTGCTTAATGTCTTGTATTTGATTTTAGACTTGATTGAATGCATGTTTTTACTAGATTAGAGACAATAAAAGTTGCATGATTTATTAGCTCATAGACTTGTAAAACTTAAGAACATCAATCATAAAGGTAGACGAATCCTTCGGGGAATAATAAATCACTGAGGAACTTAATAAACCTTAGTTAATTGATGTGACTATCAAAATAAGTTGTAATTAACTTTGGTATTCTTAGATGAACTCAAAAGAGACTCTAGGTATTTTGAGTGGTTTACCCCTGACTAAGTTAATGAATTGAATTGTGAAAAGATCCTATAATCCAAGTAATAGCTAGTGAAACAAATCTGGACTCTAGTTTTTTTAATTATTGAATTTTGTTATTTTAGCTTTAAGTTTTCTTTTCTTGCTAGCTGATTTATTATTTCATTATAATTATTCAATTTTGTTAAATTGTGGACATAAAATTAGGGCTAGTACTTGTTATCAATCTTCTTGTGGGAACAAAACTCATATTCATCACTTTACTACTTATTGTGAACCATGCACTTGCAGAATTTGCCTAATAAGTTTTTGTTTTGAGTGGTTTACCATTAACTAAGTTAATGAATTGAATTGTGAAAAGATCCTATAATCTAAGTAATAGCTAGTGAAACAAATCCAAACTCTAAAGAGAGTTTAGCCATGCACGGTTGTGGCAATGAACACAAACAAAATAAAGAGAATTAAAGATGAAGAAAAAATCATGATTTTAGTTCTTGAATCTTGCACAACTCCTTATTTAATCTCCTTTTGAATGTGTCTTTAAAAGTGTTTCTCTAAATAATAATGATTATGAATGATCAGGAATGATAAAACACTTTTTATCCCCCTTTTATATTGCAAATTCAATGGAAACCTATTTTGACTTGAATTCATGAGTATCCTCCAAAAAGGAAACTTCTTTTTCTCATCACTGCATGGCTTACGACTATGAAACATCCTGAAATTTTTGTCACCATTTGGCTCATGGCCATGAGTGAATTGGAGATGAGCTTTCATAATTATTTTAATTCAAACAAAGGGGGGCACGATTTGAGGCATTCCTATGAGCCATCTTATGACTCTTGAACATTCTTTAATCAATGATTTAACACAAAAGCTTCTAAATGAGGTCTTGTCTAGCTCTCCTTAATCAACTAAGCTTCCTTATTAATCTTTCCTATAAAATAAGGGCTTATTAAAATCAAATAAAACTCTTAAATAAACCAAGATTAAATAGGAAACTAGAATGAAGGTCTAATCTAAACAAAATGCATAATTAAACCTAAATTCTTCCTAATTATTATTAATTACTATTCATAATTCATTAAAATTTAACTCTATAATAAGTGTAAAATTACACTTAACTCATATTCCTTCCCATTAAGATTAGTTATAACCTAAACAAATTGGCAGAGTTATATGTTAAAGAAATTGTCAGATTACATGGAGCACTAGCATTGATCATAGTAAATCATGATCCAAGGTTTGAATCATAATTTTGGCCAAGTTTACAAGGAGGTCTAGGCATAAAAATTAAGTTTAGCACTGCCTTTCATCCTCAAATAGATGGACAATCATAACATACCATATAAGTGCTAGAAGATATGATAAGGGCCAGTGCTTTAGACTTAAGAGGCAATTGGGATAAGCAAGTGCCATTGATGGAATTTTCTTACAATAATAACTATTATAGTAGCATAGGAATGGCACCTTTTGAAACCTTGTATGAAAGAAGATGTCGAATGTCGTTCTGCTAGGATGAAGTTAGTGAGAGAAAGTTATTTAGCCTAAAATTAATTTGTATTACAATGGAAAAGTTGCAAGTCATCTAAGCTAATTTAAAAATAACATAGGATAGATAAAGAAGTTACGTGAATCTTAAATGAATTGACATTGAATATGAGGTAAGGAAAAGGTATTTTTAAAGGTGTTGCCATGGAAAGGCGTATTAAGATTTAGCAAATGTGGAAAATTGAGTCCGAGATTCGTAGGGCCATATGAGGCAATTGAACATGTTGGGCCAGCAGCTTATCGTTTAGCCTCATCGCCTAACTTAGCAAGAATTCACAACATCTTTCATGTATCAATGTTGTAAAGGTATGTGACCCTTCCCATGTACTACAAGAGCAACTAGTTGAATTAAAAGAAAATTTAAGTTATGAGGGGGGGCCGATAGCCATATTAGTAAAGGGCCAAAAGGAGTTGCGAAATAAGGTCATTCCCCTAGTTAAAGTACTATAAATCACTCCTGTGAAGAAGCAACATAGGAAAAAGAGGAGGATATAATAGACTAAATAAAAGAAAGAGCAACTAAATTTTGAGGACAAAATTCTTATTAAAGGAGGAGAATTGTCACACCCATGTGTCTGTGAAGTTCACCATCATTGTGAAAAAAGAAAGAAGCAAATAGAGAAAATCTAATAATAATGAACAACTACCCCTGAAGATGATTTTTCTTGCATGTTATAGGTAGAGAGTTTTCATCACTTGATTATCTCTTATAAACAAGCAACTGTTGTTGTCATTAATTAAAATCGAAGATTAAGAAGGACAAATTACAAACAAAGAAAAAAAAAGGAGAGAGATGGAATTCAGTGATTGATTGGTGAGTAAGAAAAAGTGAAGGGTTGATTAACTATGGAAATTTATTTAGAGATTATATTGATCTCAAATCTATATACATACATATATCAAGAAAGATATAAGCATGGATATGAATAGGGAATAAGCATAGCATAAAATCAATACCCAAAATTGATTTTAAACATAAGTTGTATATAGAAAGGCTCAATACTTTGAGCATAAATTGAAAGATGTTTGTGATTGATTCTTAGGAGCTGATTAGAGCCATAAAGAAGAGTATATCAAAGTAGCAAGAGAAAAACAAAGATTGGAATTGACAGTGAGTGAACCCTATCTTTTCACCTTGTATTTATCTCCTATAGTGACATAGCAAAAAAGTGATAAAACAAGAATTAATGACTATTGAATCGCGGACGACTACCAATCACTAATCGTCTATAGCCTACAATTCTCAAATTGAGGGTATAGGCATCAAAATTTAAAGAATTTTGGGAAATTTGAAAAGGATTCAAAGTCTATTACTCATAAAAACATCCAAAGACCAAAAACAAAAACTTTAAATAAAAAACCCTAAAAAATAGTCCTAATCGAACTAGGAAAAATGAATCCTAAAACAACTAGAACACAAATTTACCTTTTTGAAGGCCTAAACGATAGAATTTTGCCCAAAAAACAATAAAGCTCATAAGCAAAGCTAGTGAATTCTAATTCTTTGGCCATTTCCAATCAAATCGAGCTCCTCATTTGCCAAAATTTGAAACTCCAAAGTTGTAGATAATTATGAAACTGCCACTACCTCAAATTTTCATATTTTTCCAAAAATTGAATTACTTGCTCTTCAATGCCCAAATCATTCTCCCCAGGGTGAATAGAATTCACCCATGAATCTGACTCATTTAAATGATCACCTACATCTAGAATCAGATGCTTAACATTAAAAAAATCCACAATGCGAATATGGTTAAGCAACTTCAAATGGTAGGCATTTAGATTGATCTTCTCAATGACTTCCACTGGACCAATCTGCTTGGTAGACATCTTATTATATTCACCTACAGGAAATCTCTCCTTGTAAGAACAGCCCACATATAATCTCGCACATTGAACTTGACATGTCGCCTCTTCTTGTCAATAGCCTGCTTATATTTCGAGGCAGCTTGGACTAAATTATTATGGACAACCTTATGATCTTCCTGTAATCCACTAACAAAATTCTCTGTCTCGCTATGAACTCTCATTTTATTTAGGGAGGAATCAAATTTAGTAGTCCTCTTGGCACAACAGAATACACCACAACAAAAGGGCTAAATTTAGTACTCCAATTGACTACATGATTATAAGCGAACTCTGCTTGACATAACTTCTGATCGCAACTCTTAACATGCTCACCCGATAAGCACCTCAACAAATTACCTAAAGACTAATTCATAACCTTAATTTTTCCATCTATTTATGGATGATAGGCACTACTAAAATTAAGCTATGTGTTCACCATTTTCCATAAACTTTGCTAAAAATGACTAAGGAACTTGGTATCTCGATCAAACACAATAGACATATGTAACCCATGAAGTCTATAAATCTCTTTAAAGAAGAACTAAGCAATATGAATAGCATCTATGGTTTTCTTACATGGAATTAAATGCACAATTATTAAAAACTAATCAACTACCACAAATATAGAATCATTATCTCATTGTGTATATGGTAATCCTAGCAAAAAATCCATGTTGAACTCCACCCAAGGCTGTGAAGGAATTGGCAATGCCATATACAAACTAGTGTTAGATGTTCTCCCTTTAAAAACCTGATAAATTTGACATCTCTACACTAGTTTTTCAACTTCTCTACAAATGGTAGGCCAAAAATAATGAGCCTGCAGCAATTGCACAGTCCCGTCTCATCCCATATGCCCTTCACTATACAACTTTTTAATAATTTGTAAATGCAAGCAACAATCTGGGACACATAGCTTATTACCCTTAAATAGAAGGGCAAAGGTGAATTTACCTCCTTAATTTTTAGTGCTAGGAGCACATAAGCCCTTTTCATTTGTTGAGGACCATTTTAATATAAATTTTATATTTTCTCTTATTGTTGGCCCCTCTCTTAATAGTGGAGACATTTATATTAACCAGCCATTTGCTCCAACTAACGTGGATAGGAAACGGGTCAAAAAGACCTATCGTTGAAATTAATAACTCCAATACTTCTTCTTCTCCTCCTCTTTTAGTTGTAAAATCATTAGATTTCTCCCTAAAAATTCAAACCTTAATAACCTAATTGAAAAATTGGCATATAAAAATGGCATCAATGTCATCGTCATCTTCTTCTTCAGCATCTAGAAGCTTGAGATATAGTAGAAGAATTAACATGGAACTGGATTATGATGTAGAGAAGAAATTCTACCATTGTCGAAACAGAGGGTTTAGATTCATTGCTCTGAGGTGGACATCATGGACTAATGATAATCCTGGACATAGGTTCTATAGGTGTCCTAATTATAAGTTAAGTTAGTAAATTAAAATTTTCAATTAGTTTTATAGTTAAAGATGGCTACTTTGTTGTGATTTTAATGTAAGTCAAAGCATGATGGATGTGGCTTCACAAATGAATGGATGTGGCTTTTTTCAACAGCATGACAAAGATGTTAGTGTTAAAGTGACGAATTTGCTAAATGATTTATAGTATGATAAATTGATGTTGTTGAATGAAAAAAAGTAATTAAGGGCATAGATAAATAGTGGGTCAAGCAGTGTGGAGGAAGATATTAATGTAGTATGGAGAGAGTTAAAGAAACTAAAGAAAGAACAAGAGAAAAAAGTTAAGAGCTATAAGAAAAAAAATGATAATAGTGTATATAGCTTATATTCTTTCATGGATAATCATTTTAATTGTAATCCTACATATAATGTAAATGGATTTTCATTATTGATGGTTTAAAACATCAAAGAAAATTCTTTAGAATTTATAGATTTTGCATGTATGTATGATGTTTGATGTTAATGAAATGTTATCGTTAGTTCTTGTCCAAAAAATGCATATATGTTTTAATATGTTCTGAAAACTTGAAATAGTAGCATAAGGAAACAAAAAAGCTATATAATTGCTAGTTAAAAAGAGGAGCCTTCTAATGCTTAATACTAAGTGTCAATATTCCACTTAACATTAACAAAATAATTGTCATTGAATTTGCATTTTATCCATAACTTAACATCAACAAAATTAATGAAGTATTCAACCAAAATACTTATTCAACCAAAATAATCTGAAGTAGAGCCTTACAGTACTTAAAATACTACTAAAAATTGTAGTTTGACATTAAACATCAACAAAATAAAATGCTTGGGCTTGCACACTCTAAGCATGACTTAAACCTTTGAGTTCTGATGTTGCACTTGCATTTTCTTTTGCTATCTTAGCTTTATTCATTTGAGTTTGGAGATACATTGCTATGTCTGCCTGTAATTGTCTACCTATCATTACTAGTAGACCTTACCACTGTAATCTTGGAGCTTGGAATGGAAGATCTCCTACAAGTCTAACCTTTGCTCCATCTCCCTAAAAGTTAATTTTTCTATTAGAACTACATTCAGTAGGAGTCTTTAAAAATTTACTCATCCTTAACACATGTTCATTGGGGATGGGAAATTTAGTTTGAGGATCAGTTGCATCAATAGTGGTTAAATCCATAGACTATCTTTCAACAATGACCCTTTCAGATGACTGTCCAGGCTAGAAAAAATACAAAAACCACTTTAATTCACAAGACACAATCCAGCTCAAATCAATAATAAAGCATGAACATTCATATACTAATTGCTCACATGAATAGTGGTTCTTCCTGTCCTCAAATCTACATGGCAACCATGCCCTCCTTGATATTTAATTTGATGCCTAGAAATAATGGCTTGTTTGCTCCTCGATGTGGCTTGAGGTTGTACATTTATTAAGTTATGCTCATTTCCATAACTGCTCTGACCAACAAATACTAATAATGTAGTGGGGACATGCTGTGTAGGTTGCATATATTGACCAATTGCATTATCTTAGCTTGGTGGGGCATTTTGTTGACTTGGTGATTTCCTTTTTTTACTCAATCTATCACCAGTAGATGTAGTAGCTGAGCACAATTAAAGCAAAAAGAGTTAAATTCCCTAAATTTAATATAATGAAAACTCATTGCTAACAAATTAAAAAAAATAAAAAATAGAAGTATCAATAAAGCAATTATATGACTGCCTTTATTAGGACATTGCCTTTGATTGTGTCCTTCAACATGGCATAATCCACATGTTTGTTTCATGTCTTTCTTTGACAGTTTTGCACTATTGTTGTTGGTGCTCATTGGATTGGGTTCATTTGATGTTCTCGCTTTTTTAATCCTTAGTCTACCACTCAATTTGACTTAGGGAGGTGGTTCAATTGCTAGGTATTCTCATACTTCATAAACATTTTACCAAGAATAGGTTGTAATGCATTTTTATAAGCTACCATGTAAATGGACCTATGATACCACTTTTCAATCATTGCCATGGGGTTCATCTTGGAATGGTACATAGTACATATTACATGTTCACATGGGATGCCTATTAAATCTTATGACCTATATATACACAGTTTTTTATCTAAAAACATAGTATGCTTGTCTAATCCTTCCCTAATCTCATAACCAAAATCACCATTCAACACAACCTTACAACTAGCAGTACATTCTTTATTGTCTTGAAATATTTGCATGCAACTTAGACTCCATTCATTGAACCACTTCTCAGATGCTTGCTTATTGTCTTTGATTCTGGCCATGGCTTGAAGTCTTATGTCCTCAAGCATGCTCATAATAGGCTTATGCCTTACAACAAGTATCCAAGAGTTAAAATACTCTACAATATTGCTATCCACCATAATGCTCTTGCATCTACTACTAAAGTATACTCTACACCAGTTATATAGAGGATACTTTAGGAGGTCTTCAACTGCCTTCTTGTTAAGTTCACCCAATTTCAGAAGGTTGTCTTTGAATTCCTCTTCATATGAACTCCATGCATAAATCCAGAACTTTTTCTTTAGCTCCACTCCTTCGCATCTCTTTGACCTGTTTGGCTCTATATGTCTTGCACACCAATGATGCTCTGCTTCTGGTAAGACATGTAGCACAACATTTAACAATCCCTAAAACAACATTGTTTGAAAGAATAAACAACTAGAAATAAATTACTACACATTAATACAAATACATGTAACACAATTACTCAACAAAGATGACTTGGTCTTATGCTAAAAATGAAAACTGACCTTTTGCATGTTAGAAATGATTATTGCAGATAAGCCATCTCCTAAATCAAGTTCTTGAGCCAACCAACATATGAACCATTACCAATTAATTGTATTTTCCTTATTAATTACTAACTAAGAAATTGGAAACATTTGGTCATCTCCATCTATCCTAACTACCAATAGAAGCATACCTTTGCAAATACCCTTTAAAAAGCAACCATCCAAAACTATTATTGGTCTGTACCCATCCTTCCAACCCCTCATACATGCATCAAAACAAATAAACATTCATCTAAACACCCTCCTCCCTTCTTTTAAAGCTTCTTTGCAAAGTTCTATCTCAGCTTTGCTTCCATGATTGCTTTTTTTTTCATGTAACAACATAAGCTTATAAAAAACCAAATTCAACTATAAAACTTCCATCAAGCTCCTGAATAACCTTTCTTTTCACCCTTTTGCACTTGTACTTACTCACATGAATTTTCATAACACTTTTAGCTTCATATTTTATGTTTGTCACCTTGAAAGAAGGATTCTTGTAGATTCTACCCTTAAAGTGTTTTGCTAAGAAATTGTATGAAGCACTAGTAAGTGAAAAATCTCTATAATAACAATGTTGTAGATGTAGAGTTTTCACAGCCAAACCTAGATTCTCCCCATCTTTTAAAATGAACAAATGAAATGGGTAGCCTTGTTCATTCATACATTTCACTTTAATCCTTTGTGGTTCATTTGGATTAATTCTCAACTTCTTATTGAAAGCAACAGTATAGTTAGCTACAACATCGCTGTCTTCTACAACATTGACAAAAGTCATCCTTAACAGAAAATGAGCTTCCCCTCCATTATATTGCACTCTCTCCTTCAAATTTTGTTTCTTAACTTCATCTTCAATATTAGTGAAATCACTTTCCTCACTTGGACTGTCACCATTAACTTGCCTATTCTCTTCCTCACTTACATACCCATTTGGTGGAACATAATTGGTGTTAATAACTTCCTCACTACAACCTACACTACCAACATTGTTATAACTAAACTATGTGCATGCCTCTGCATTTGCATTAATGGGATTTGCATTTGTATTTACCTCTACATAATGTGCATTAACTTCATTTGCATTAATGGGATTTGCATTTATATTTACCTCTACATAAAGTGCATTACTTGTATTATGTACATCTAACTCTACATTAAACCTATATACATTATTATCCCCACTTCCCTTATTTGCTACTTTTGCCTCTTCCCCTAAAGGATAATACTCTAAGGCTAATATCTAAGGTATAAAGTAACATGAATCCACTTTATGATCATTATAAAACTCTATTTTGCCAACCTAACTATTATCTCTTATGTAGTTTAAAACCCTAATAATACTATCATCATCATTAACTAAGAACAACCCATCCCTTAAACTTTTTCCTAGCTCTAGAACAAATATGTTCTTCACATTTGTATAACCTAAAGTTTTCTTGCATCTATATGTCCAATAAAGGTTTCTTTTATTTTATTCCAAAACCTTGATATTTTCCCCAACAACCAACAACATCAAAAACACAATGTTATGCTATTTAAAAAATAATAGTTAAAATATAATATTGACCTTACTATTTGTACTTATTTTGTGCAATAATGATAAGGACAAGAAGGGTAATAAGAATGCAACATTGTTTGGTGTAAGAAAAGGGCTTATTGTTTCGAAATCTACAATTGAAAATTTTTGATTTGGTTAAAGTGTTTTTACTTATATAAGGATAATAAGGGCAAGCTTTTGTTTAAAAGATTTTTTGGTTAAAGTGGTAAAGTAACTGCAAAAAAGATAAGAGAGTCAAAGTAGGGCCCATGTCAAATTTTCATGACCTTTACATCAGTTGGAGCAAAAAATTAGTTAATTTAAATGTCTTTACCATTAAGAGAGGGGCCAATAGTAAGAGAATTATATAAAATTTATGTTAAAATGGTCTTCAACAAATGAAAAGGGCTTATGTGCTCCTAGCACCAAACATTAAGGGGGTAAATGCACCTTTTCCCTAAATAGAAATCCATAATGCAATAGGAAATTTGTTGTCTCACTTACTTTAACCTTAGCCACAATAGTAAAAAAACATGGAACAGTCTCAAATAATTCTACAAAGGAATCAAAACCAAGTACCTCAATGGACATTTGAGTCAATAGACTCTTTTGTTTGCTCAACGCATCAACCACCGTATTAGTAATACTGACTTATGCTTCAACATAAAAGTAAATCTCTAAAGATAAGCAACCCAATTAGAATGTCTAGCAAAAATTTTATCTTGTTGATGTAAATGCTTCAATGCCTCATGATCTATATACAAGATAAACTCCCACTGAACTAAATAATGACGCCAATGCTTAATAGCCTGTACCACAGTATAGAATTTGACATCATAAGTGCTATAACACAATCTAGGCCCTCACAACTTCTCACTGAAATACACTACTGGCTTGTTATTTTGACTTAGAACAGTCCCAATTCCCACCTTAGAAGCATCTGAAAGCAACTTAAAAGGTTGATGAAAATCTAGAAACATTAAAATAGGAGTTGTAATAAAATGTAATTTAATAAGCTCAAACACCTTTTCTACCTCATTTGTCCACACAAACTTTCCCACATGCCTTATGCAATCACTAATAGGAGCCATAATGCTACTAAAATGAGAAATAAAATGCCTATAAAATGAAGCTAACCCATGGAAACTCCTCACCTTAGTAATGGTAGTAGGTTTTGGCTAAAGTTTTATAGCCTTTACCTTTGATTTATCTACCTGCAGTCCCTTACCCAATAAAATATAGCCAAGAAACAACACACTGGCAATAAAAAATGCACACTTCTTAATGGTAGCATGGAACTTCTCCCTCTGTAGAATAGTGAGAACATCTCACAACTAACTAAGGTGCTCGTCCGAGTTAGCACTATAAATCAAAATATTGTTAAAGTACACAACAATGTACTTACCAATGAAAGGTCTAAAAATTTGATTCATAACACACATAAATGTGCTTGGTGCATTTGATAACCCAAACGGCATGACTAGCCATTCATACAACCCCTCCCTTGTCTTGAAGGTCATTTTTCATTCATCTCTAGCCCGAATCCAAATTTAATGATAACCACTTTTCAAATCCAATTTAGTTAAAATTGTGGCCCCACTAAGCTGATCAAGTCATCCAATCTATGAACAGGAAAATGATACCAAATAATTATTTTGTTAATGGCCCGTCTATTAATGCACATCCTCTAAGAACCATCCTTCTTTGGTGTTAGAAGGGTTGGTATAGCATAAAGACTCAAGCTCTCTCGAATATATCATGTAGCCAGTAACTCTTCCACTTGCCTCCTCAACTCTTTGTGCTCATTAGGACTCATCCTATAGTGTGGTTGATTTGGCAAAGCTGCACCTGATTCAATGTCAATCTGATGTTGGATATCTCATATAGGAGGTAACCTTAAGGCAATTCTTCTAGAAACAAATCATTGAACTCTTCTTGAAGTGGTAAAACTACATCAAGAACCACTACCTCTTTGTCCACTATCTTCCTAAATAAAACATAAACAACTTTAGATTTTTGCACTACCCTATCAAATTGTGCGATAGTTAATAAACTAACACAACCCTTATCATCTTCCCGTACCTGTTCGAACTGATTAGATCCTTATTAGGTACTAACATGATTTTCACTCCCTTAAACATAAAACTTTACGTGTTAGTCTTCCCATTATGAGTCATATCTTGATCGAACTGCCATGGCCGTCCTAATAGCAAATGACATGCATCCATAGCTATCACATCATACCAAACATCATTTTTATATTTTACCCTAATAGAAAAGGAAACCAAGGCATGCTTTGACACTATTACCTTGCCCCTTTTTTCAACCATGCTAACTTATAAGGCTTAGGATGCTTTAAAATTGGAATTCCCAATTTGTGGATTGCCTTTGCTGTGATTATATTCTCACAACTACCTTTGTCATTCATATATTTGCATACTTTGCCCTTGATAGTGCAGGTAGACTGAAAAATATTATTTCATAGCCAATCCTCATTAGTAGCTTTAGGTGTTAGGCAGGACCCCCGCATAACCAAAGTAGCCCCTACATCACCAGTCACAACCTCCTCATCAACAAGAACTGGATTAAATACCAGGTCACCGGTTAGATAAGCAATATCTTCATCTTCATATTACTCATCTGTCTCAGCAAACATTATCTTTTTTCCCTTCCTTCTCCAATCAGCGTACCTATGACCTACTTCTCCACATGTAAAACACTTAATACCACTACTTGAGCCAGACTCATGTCTATTTAATTTACTGCCATCTACCATTGCTCGATCTCAAAATCTACTTGCCACCAATGGTACTTCTGGGCCCTCTAGTACCCCCTTAAATTCTAAAATCTCTTCTACCGTGGCCAACCAGTCAAGAATTCTTATGGTTGTAAGGTACCATGAAATTTAGGGATTTCAATCTATATGCCAACCTCCCACTATCTCCTATTATCATTCTCAGCATGTTGTTGATAACTTCTACGCGGTACATTATAATAACCATATTCATTTTCATTATAGTTTCCTTCAGTAAAAGGATTTCTTTGGTCATCAACATAAGGGACTCGTCATTGATTTAGTTGCCCCTTATTTTGATTGACTAACAACTCACCCATTCTCTCCATGAGCTATTCCATGAAAGTGTCAATCCACTGATCCATCTATTTCATTCATTGTTCAAACTGTTGCTCAAAGCGATGTAGATAATTACAAAATCCAAAATCCAAAACTCCAAAGTTATAGATAATTACAAAACTACCACTACCTCAAATTTTCATATTTTTCCAGAAATCAAATTGCTTGCTCTTTGACACCTACATCATATAGCCTATCTTTGAACTCTTGTTTGCTTGCTAAAATTTTGTATTCTTAGTGTTACTTTATTTTTTTGAAATTTGAATATCTGTGAACAAATTTGGTTGCTGGAATTCTGTGTTTTTGGTACTGCCCTTTTTCTTCACTGAATTTTGATTCTTAGATAGCTCTAAAATTTATTGTTTTTGGTGTCCTTTACTTTAGGTTTTTATTGCACAACTTTCTCTTGAAAACATGTTACATTGCTTGTTTGAAACCATTATAAACCTCATAATTTCGTTGTCATTAGATTGTTATTGTGCAATATTAGGTTTGCTACTTAATGCCATGAATGGGAAATGGGAGAATGGAGTTTAAATAATTTTTATAATGATGCTTTAAAATAGAATAAAAAAAATAATAATAATAATAAAGAAGAGGTTGTACATTTACAGTTAAAGAATTCACTATTGAATTATGGATATAATTTACAAATGTATAAAGGAATCATATGGAATTCATTTAGTGCTGCAAATTCTTTATAAAATGGCCAGCTTTTTGCTATTGGGTTGAGCTATTGATGACCCGTGAGCCTAAATGATTTTGATGATGCTCTTCTTAAGTTCTAATTGATTATTACTTAAGACTAGTTGCTCTTTTTTTCCCTTGTTGTAATTGTCTTGAAAATATTCCTATGAACCACACTTTAAGCAGCCGAATAAATCGGAATCATGAAACTGTGTTTTATAAAATCTTGTTGATGATCAAATGAATTTTTAATTGCTAATGGTTATATTGAATGGTGAATACAAACTGAATTTTGCTTTGGTGAGGAACTGAATACTGCATTGGATATTGTTTTAGTACCGATGAAAAACATTGACATTAGTCCATTTTAGTCAAGATATAACACCTAGGAATTGAGCCAAAATTCGAAAGTTTAAAGCATATTTGTGCAGTAGGCACCAAATGTGTGAATAAACAAACATACTCTATTTAATTAAGTTATGTCATACCTTTTTTCTTTAGAATAATAGATTTGTATTTGTAAATAAATAGTTATAAGAATTTAATTTCCTAAAGAGTATAATTTTAAATTATATACATAAGCAAAATATTAAAAAATAGTTAAGAAAGTAAATTGGAAATGTTTGAATTGAGCACAACATGTATATGAATAAGAATAGTAAGACCGTGTCTAGGACATGGTTGGGTCTTATGAATTGTAAGACAGTGTTTGGGACATTCCATTTCACACTGTGAATTAAATTGATGTAAGACTATACCTGGGGTGCAGCTATCAAGACGAATTGATGAAAATAAATTATTTGAAATGGCCATGTTGTCTATGACGGTCTTTAGGACAATGCTCAAGACACATTATGCCTTAGTAGCGGATCTGAGTGGTTAACTGTATGCATATGAGTTTATTTGACCTTTAGTGTGCTAGTCGTACCCAATCTCCACATACATACGTGTATTGGTACTCATTAATTTATTTATTTTTGAATTTATTTTAAAATTATAATTTATCCTTGCTATTAATAATGATATGCTAATAATCATTATTTGATTATACATGTTGACCAAATAATTATTTTTGTTTATAAGATATGCTAAGAGTGGTTCATGGATAGAATTAATAATAATAATAATTAATAATTAACTAGAATTCAAATGCTTTATATAAGCAACTAAAATTTTAAAAAAGGTAAAAATAAAAGATATTAATAGGTATTTAATTTTTGTGTGGTTATTTATTAATTTAAAATTTCCCCTACTTGTCTTATATTTTTGAATTATTTCCTTCATACCATAATTCTATTTCTTATTATTTCGTTCATTCACTTGATATTTTCTCCGACTGCATAAAGAGCTAGGGTAGAGCGCAGATGTGTGTGATCCACGACCATAGATGCTCCACTTCTTCTCACCACCTACAACTTCCAGATAAATACTCATCACGTCACATTAACTATGGGTGGCTATAAGTCATCATCAGCTCACTGTGAGGTAGCATTAACCATCTTGGTGATCTTATCCTGCTAGCAAAATATAAAAATTCTTTCACAAGATTAAAAAAATATGAGAAAATTAATATAATTTTTAATAACTAATTAACTTACATTTAATTTTTTTGATCAACTATTAATGAACAACCCATTTTTCTTTGTATGGGTCCTCCTAAAAATCTCCCAAGCTATGGGCTCCCTCTCTAACTCCTTTATTTTAAAAAAAAATTATCAAAGTCAGTAACTACTAATTATTAATAAAAAAATTATTAAAATAACTAACAAATATTAATAAAAATAAAAAAAGAACACATTATTAAAATAATTTATCAATGCTATAACATGGTCGACTATGATGCAAGACCACCAATATGCTTCATAACACCGATGCTTAGTCCTCTAATTTCACTCGAATGATTGGCGTTGGCCTTATCAAACTTCTTTCTCTACTTGGAAGTCTACCAGTGGGACTGCCACTTATCCCAGATCTCCTGTTAGGCACCGTTTGGCTTGAATCCCTTCATTCTCTAATTGTAAAGCGTCTTGTTGTACTGAGTCCTATAAATGCTCCACCATTGATGGTAGATGTGTCCTTCCTCAGACTCAAGCCAATAATACGCCATTTGCATAATTAAATAACAATATATATTAAATTTAATTACATAAAAAATAATAACTATATTTATTAAATGAAAAATATATTAGAAATTAAAATATTATTACCTTGAACTCTTCCAAGTAAAAGTTATTAAAGTCGATGGGCACTTTACTCCATATGATCCCAACCTCATATTGCCTTTTATGTATCTTTAAAGTAATGTAATTACTAAAAGAATGACTGTCATGAGTGAATATGTAAAAAAACACAATTATTAAAATATTTATTCTTAATATTAAAAAATATATAAAATTTTTTAAAAGATTAATACTTACTTATATCACCTTTGACATTTATTAGTGTATGGACCAGTGTGTGTCCAAACTCAGTAGAGGCAACAAATGTAGTTGAGGTAGGGGATAACAAATAATGAATTCTATAGTTCCATAAATTTCTTATAATCTCGTATTATGTTTAGATAACCTCCAATAAAGAAGATCCTGGAATGCCGATGGTATACATCCTTTCTCCACCTATTGGGAAAATACCTTTCATTGATCTCTTCCATATTTTTCATCAAAATTACTTTGAAGATGTGGTAGCACAAAATCTCAGTTGTTTCAAATTTCTTTCAATTATAGCTCAAGTATTTTCCATCTTTAGTATACTCAATTGTGTACATGAATTCCTTTAAATTGTTTAAGATTGATCTTTCTAGTACTCTATACCTTTGAATGCTAGTCTCTAGTGTTTCTGATAGGTCTTGCCCTATATCATGACAATACAACATTCTCTTCATTTGTTCTTTTACTGAGATAAACATTGCATTAGTAAAAACCCTTTAGAATACTATAGATGGAGAGAATTAGTGCACGCCTAAGATTTTAGCAACTGCGACACTGCCTGAGCTCAAGGCCCTAGGGAACACACTGACATATCATAAAGGCATGGCATGGAGATAAGGAGTCACCACCCAAGGTAATAATTAGGATAAATCAAAAGTGGTAGTATTCAATTCTCTAAAAGCAAGCTAGCACAACAACCACAAAATTCTAGGAACGGAATCCTAACTTCTTTTAGTCTTGTGTTCTTTAAAATTAGTTTATGAATTACTATTTTATTCTCTAATTACATGCAATTTCATTTTAAACCCTAATTATCATTCATCTAACTTCAAGGCAACTGATCAAGAAATAGTAGATAAAAACTACATTCATATAGAGCGAGACATCCCTAAATTAGTCTAAACTACGTTAATTTTAAAGTCAGATAAGTCTACATGTTTTATTTACAAGTGAAATGGAACTAAAGGTACATTTTAATTAAATTAGTGAAGTAAGTTTACTTTTTAAATTCTAAAGAAATGGGTTTAAGTCTATTAATTTTATGAAAATAATTCAATTGGGTTTGAATTAATGGGCCTAGTTCTAATTAATTTTAATTTAAATGAAAAATGTGCCAAAGTCTATTTCTTTTTAAAAGAAATATTTTATGGGCGGAGCTAAGTCTAAGTTAATTTTAATTAAACTAAAGTGGGCTTAAGTCTAAGTTAATCCTAATTGGGTCTAAATTGATTTTAAAGTTAATTAAAATCTCAAATCCAATTAAAAGCCTATTTTAAATGGGTTAATCCTAAACATGGGCTTGAGGTCCAAAATGTACAAAAATAAACAAACAAGCCCAAATAATAAAATAAAGAAATTAATGAATCAAAAACATACATTAAGTGATTTCTAACCCTAATTTTAATTACAAGCAACATAAATTAATCTAAAACCACCATTAATTTTATTAGGGTTTTACCAAATGAACTTAGTTACTAATTGATTTTAATGACTAAAAATTAAAAATATGACTATTCCCACAATTGGGGCTATTATAATTCCTACATATAAAGAACAAAAAATCTAATTAAATACATAGTCCAATAAACCAAATAAAAAAAATACATAATAATAAAGATAAGAGTCCTAAAATCTATATAAAATCTTAACAAGACTAAATCCATGACATTCTGCGGATCTTTAGATTCCCACAAATTTAATCACAGCTTCCATCATAGCCTTAAAATATGAAAAAACAAAGTAGACAACAAAGAGAAATCAGTAAATAATCAATAATTAAAATATAATAAAATTAAAATCAAATAATAAATAATAAAAAAGAAAAGGGTAGAAGAGGATGATTTATGGATGCAGTGTTATTGATTGCTCCTTAGTAGGCCTGGTCATGGTTCATGAACCGCCAGTTCCAGTTCATGAACCGCCAGTTCCAGTTCATGAACTGGCGGTTCATGGTTCGAGGGTCAGTGGCATCAAATTGGAACTGGGCATAGGGCCGATTTCGATTTTGATATTGGTTCAAATCGATCGGTTCTGATTTTGAACCAGTTTGATTTGGTATTATTTTTTTATGGTATAAAGTTGAAATAAAATTTATTATGACATTTTAATAAGTTATTTTTTAGTTAAAAATAAAATACAAAAAAATTATACTTTACTTTGATTAGTTAACTTAAAATAAATTAACTAGTTAATTTTAGATAAAAAAAATTCAAAAAGATAGAAATAAAATTATTTTATGTTATTTTTTATATAATATTGGTTGAAATAAAAAAATTACAATAACAAAATAATAAATTAAATTGTAAAAATAAAATTAAAAAATAAAGGGCTTGAACTTAATTTTCTTACCAAAAATTAAGTTGCCTACGTATCCTCTTGGGGTATAAAGGAATTAAAGTCTATGTAGTTCTCTTACTTTTTTTAAAAAAAATTAGACCCCTTTTTACCTTAAATAATTAATCACTTCCAAAACCAAATGCTAAAGTTCTCGTTCCTTCAATTATGAAGTCAAATACATCTTCATTCTCATCCCTTTCAATTTCTTGTTGTCTTAATGTTGCTCTTCACCAATCATCCATGCATGTTTTAGCTTCCAATGATTCGGGAGCCATGAATAATCGAATCTCATCCAAAATACTTCGTCCCATACTAAATGTTTGTTCAACAGCTACCATTGAAACCAGACTTGAAAAAATTTGTTTAGCAATCAGTGCAAGGATTGGAAAAGTATTTTGGTATCGACTCCACCATTTAAGGACATGAAAATCTTTTTTGGATTTAATGTCACCAAACTCAAAAAAGTTGTTAAATAAATGTCAAGTTCGGGAGATGAACCATCTGATCCACGAGCTCTTTTTTGTCTTTGCAACAAGACCCGACCACCAATACTAATTTTTTCTTATTTATCTTCCACTTGACTAGTAGGAAAAGAAGAAGAAGAAGAACCAATATTTACACTATCTTTATATTCATTAAATAATTCTACTAATATTTTTCTAGCATTATTAATTATTGAATCTATATTTGTATCATTATCTTCTATAATACATAAACATTCATAATATATACTTGAATAATCATATAAGCCATCTATTTTAATTCTAGGATAAAAAACATATGTAGCAAGATTAATTAATGGAATGAATCTAAAACAATTTAATCGTTTTATTTTCATTCATAAAATGGATTCTTTTAAAACAATATCATTTTCATATTCTTGCATGGCACCAATAATATTGCAACATTGAAGTAATAATAAATGTGATATAGGATAATAAACAGCACTTAAAACATTAGTTGCGTCCTTAAAAATTTTTAAAATATCTAAAAATATTGTGCAAACCTCCTAATTTTGTGGAAATAAATTAAGTTGATGCACATTATTGGAAATAAATGTGCACAATAAATCTCTATATGCAAATGACTCATTTAATAATTCGTAAGTTGAATTCCAATCAGTTTGAACATCTCTTAGGAATTTTTTTGGTCATTTTCCATTTTCTTTGCAAAATTTTCCCCATTATTTCATTACTTGTGGATGTGTCCATAGAAATGAAATTGCTTTTATAATTGGTGATATGAGCACATCCAATGGTCTTAAACCATTTTTTACACATAAATTTAAAACATGACATACATATCTAGCATGAAAAAATTTTGCTCTAATATTTGGTTGACAAATATTTTGGAGATCACTAATTGATGCAGTATTTGTTGTCGCATTATCAAAAGAAATGGGAAAAAAAATTTAACTAAAAAATATTATTCTAAAATAGTTTTAATCATTCTAGAAATATTATTTGCAGTATGATGGTCATCAACAACTCTAAATGCAAAAATTCATTTTTGTAATAACCAATCATTATCAATCCAATGACAAGTTATTCCCATATATGAGTATTTTACAAATTATCACTCCAAATATCACTATAAATGCATACACATCCATTAAAATTCATAAATAATTTTTGCAAATCTTTTTTTTGTTTATATAAATTAAATAATGCATGCTTTAATGTATTTCTAGGTACACGTTTAGCTTGTGGATTTAATGTTTTTTGACAATAATTAACAAAACCAAAATTTTCACCAAAACTAAAAGATAAGTGTTCCATACTAATAATTCAAGCTAATTCTAATGTATTTTGTTCATCATTATATTTAAATAAATGAGAAGAAGAAGAGGATGTTGTGTACCCAGAAATTTGTGTTTGTCTTTGTTCAACTCCAATTTGTGTTGGATGCTTGCTCAACAAATGTCTTCTAAATGTGTCATAGACACCTCCACTTTTAAATTTGTAAATCTGACCATAGTAATTACAAATTACATCAAAATTATTATCCGAATTTCTTTTATGCTTGAAATGGACTTTGAAAATATTCGATTGTGATTGAATTTTTTCTTCTTAACCTTATTGTGGAATATTTGTTGCAAGTTCTTCCACAAAAGCTTCTTGACACTCTTATGTTAGAAAATCATCTTGCAAATTATCCATCATATTATCTAAATCAACAATATTTGGTTGTGATTCACCAAAATATTGTGATCTTGATGATCTTCCACCTCCACTTGACATTTTTTATAAAATTTTTTTTGAGAAGTGAATAAAAAAATTGAGAGTGAACTTAATAAAAAAAATAATTAAGATAATAAGAGAATATTAAGAGAATAAAATCATAATTGAATAAATAATATATTATATTATAATGGAATAAATAATATATATTAAATATTTAAATGACTATTTAAAAAAATATAAAGGGAATATTGAGAGAGTGTTAAGAGAATTAGAGAATTGAGGGAAAATTTTTGGTGAGGAAAAATGACTCCCCCTCAACCCTATTTATACACACCAAAAATAATTTTTTGAAATTCCTAAAATATCATAGCTATTTATGGCTGTTATTTTGGATAAAAAATTTCTTTTTCTTTAATAATAATAATAATAATAATAATAATAATAATAATAATAATAATAATAATAATAATAATATATATATATATATATATATATATATATATATATTCCTTTTTTTTTGCCGGTTTGGAACCGCCGCTTCACGGTTCCATCTAGGGAGGAACCGGGCCTAAATCGGTCCTCCCCATGATTTCTGGTCGATTCAGCACAGTTCTAGGGTTGACCGATTTCAGTCCGATTTTGATTGAACTGGTTTTAGTTCCAGTTCAGGGTCTGATTCGACCCGTGGTCAGCCCTACTCCTCAAAAAAAGGATTCACCATTGAAAATTGATCTCTTGATTGATTTTGGCTTTAAGACTAGAAAGTTGTCTATTCAAAACCAAAAGCACATTCTTTTTAATAGTTTTAACTCTCTATATTTTTTTTTTCAAAACCCTATTTTCATTCTCTATAAAAAAAAAATTTTCTCTTTGCCTTTTCCTTTTTCAAAACAACGTCTCTTTTTTTCCTAGTCGTCCTTTTTTTTGAAACTCAACAGCGTTCATTCTTTTAAATTGAAATCCACTTCTCCAGCTCGCTCTTGATAAGATTATTATCTTTAATAATTTAATCTAAAACAAAGATAAATAAACACAAATAAAACATGTAAAACACATGTAACAAGATATATTAAATTTATTTATACTTATTTTTACCAATCAAAAATTAAATAAAACATATTTTTCTCAAAAATAAAATAAAACTGTGCCGATTAGAATTATGGAAATCGGATTGGTTTTCTATAAAATCGATCAACTTTTTTTAACTTTTAATTACAAAAAGGCCCTTGAGAAAATTTAATTGTGCAATTAAACCCAAAAAACCATTGCAATTTAGTCCTTAAAACTCATAATTGTAGTCCTAAAACTCCAAAATAAATATCTAGAGATAAATTTTGATCAAATTTTCATCATAAGAGCTCTTGTAGCATCTATGCATCAATGCATCCTGAAATTGGGTGCATATAAATACCTTCTCCCATGTAAAATTTCTAAGGCAAAAGATTTTCTTACATTTGGAGTCATAATCAGTTTCTAACTCTTTTTGAATCTTGTCAATTAACACAATCTCATATTGCTCATCAAACCGTTTAAGTGTACTCATTGAGTGAATGCATCTATTAAAGTATGTATGCATACTTTCACTCCTTTAAGTTAAGATAATTATATGCCAAAATAGGTGATTTAAGTATACAGGTGCCCAGTAATGCCTCCCAAAATATAACTTCACCAGTCAATCATTACCTTCTAGTCCATAGTTTATTAAAAAATTGCACTAATTTCACTAGAACATCTTAGTTGTTAGGCTATCATATATTAAAAATCTAAATTTAGAGGCAACTTTATTAAATTCTTTTACATGCTTGAATTTCTTAAGTGCCTTGTACAATATATGCCATAAGCAATACCAGAGCACAATGTCAGGCATTAGTTCCCTGACAACACCCTTTATGCTTTAACATTAGCTGGTAAGAATGGTAGTGTGTTATAGGTCTCTAATGGTAGATAGCCAAGTCAAAAAATGCCATTTGAATGATCCAACATCTTCATAGGAAATTAAAGCACAACCTAACAAAATAAATTACCCATGATGGTTCACTCCAACCATAGTACCCAATGGCATCTTATAACGGTTAACAAGATATGTTGTGTCAAAGGTAACAACGTCATGGAATTCCTTGCATGCAGCTTTACCACGAGGATGAATCCACAACACATTCCTTAGTTCCTTAGTCTCCTTTTGTTATCAAAATCTACATAATGGAAGAATTCCTCATCCTTTTATTACATCTTGACAAATAGCTTCTGAATTATCTCAAAGTCTCCATCACCTAACCTTAACCTCCTTCGATTCTCCTACAGTCCTTTGACAGACGTCTTAAATTCTCTAGACCATCTTATTGTACTACTAACAGACATACCAATAATATTGTGTTCTAAAGGCATTTTTGTTCTAATGCATGAAGTCAATTTCCTAGGACCATACATTAATCTACTCATATAGGGATTTAGTTTATGGTTGTGTTCATTCTTCATTGAACTAACAACTCAAATCCCAATATCCTTATAACATTTAAATGTGCAAGGCAATATAACCTCTTAGGTTTCCTTTTCGCATATGATTTTCTACCTCTATCACGACTGATTGTCTAATACCTTTTAATGCCATCATTGTCCTTATGACTACATGACGTAGCACAAAAAGTGATAAATAAAGAATTAGTGTTTGTTGAATTGCGCATGACTATCAAATACTAATCTTCTATAACCTACAATTTGTAAAGTCAGGAAATAGGCATTAAAATTCAAAGAATTTTAGGAAATTTAAGGAAAATCAAATTCTATTATTCATAACAATGGCCAAAGTTCCCAAAACAAAGCTTAAATAGGGAAAAGAAGCCCTAAAATAAATTCCAAATGAAATAGGGAAAAAAAGTTCTAAAATAAATACAATAGAAAATTGCCATTTCAGAGGCCTAAATGATTCAATTTGCCAAAAAAGTAAAGAAGCTCACAAGCAAAGCTAATGATTTGTGATCGTTGGTCCAATTCCAATCAAATTGTGCCCCTGTCCTGCTAAAATTTGAAACCCCAAAGTTGCTAAAATTTATGAAAATGCCATTAATGCTATTTTTCATAATTTTCCATAAACCAAATTGCTTGTTCTTCGATGCCCGTATCACCACATCTCTTTGCCATAGAGAATCCTTTCAACCTAGCATGCTCTTGATATAATTCAAATAAATTATCCAAACTCATAAAAATATCCTTATTTGAGGACTTATTTCAATATTAAATTAATTAAAGGATCATTAAAAGATTCAACACCAACAGTTAAACTTTATTCAGTGACATCCACATCCCTTTCAAAACCTTTTGACTCTGATTCTCTTGCATTGAAATATATAGTTGTATTTAGTGAATCTTTAGATTCACTATCACCAAATATCTCTCAAAACAATTATTGTCTAATTATTGTATCATCTTCTTCATTTCTTCTACAACCCTTGGTAGCATTAGACATTTGATATTTAATTCAGAAGGAATCTAGTGGCTTGTGAAAACTAAAATTGGACAACAAGCTCGACTTTGAGTCACTTAGCTTTACCAGAGTAGATATTAACTCCACCGCTATGAGGTATAACTATATCAATCAAAAATCTCGAACTTGTGAAATTTGAAAATCTAGGAATATGATGTGATAAGATCATCCATGCACCTTAATGTATGTGATAAATGGGATAAAGTGTATCCAACTAAAGCAATGACCCTTACTTCAAAAATTGGAGGATATAACATAAGATGTTGTGGATGAGTTGGTAAGGAACTCTTTTAGCTTAACTAGAGGTCTCACGTTTAAACTCTGGGTACGTAGCTACTTTAAAACTTTTGAAGTAGTCATTTGCCGCTCTTCAAGGTCCACCTTTCGGGGTCCGTTTTGTGTCGAGCATGGATTAATCTGGGTGTGATATGAGTTTAAAGACACCTCCCACAATTGGAACCCTCTCGAAACACTTCGTATTTAGACCAAAAAATTTTTTTTTGAAGGATATAATAGCTCATTCAATCTTCCCAATACTCTCCAATGCATCATTTTTAAGTAACTACTGATAATCCTTTCCAATCTTATTTTTACTACCCAAATCTCCCTCTATTTTATATAAGATCGTACCAGTGTTTTTAATTCTTTGGTACTTATTCTATCCAACTTTCTTTAAATAGTTTTTATCTCTCTAGCATAAAAAAAAAGGAAAAATTAACTGAAGTCAGTCATTTTGATTGTAAAAGTCAAAATGATGCTAACTACTTGCATCATGACTCCGTGATGGACGCAGCAGACCTCAAGGTAGGGATGACAATTTGGTGAAAATTTATAGGATTTTGATTATAAACATTGGAAATATTTGCCATATTTAAGTAGTGAGAATATATTCACATTGCCCATTTCATTTTGAATTATATATATATATATATATATATATGTTATGACTCTTTTCTTTCTTTTCTTTTAGTAATTACTACTCCCTCTATTCCATTCCAATTGTCATTTAAGGTAGTATTACAAATATTGAGAATCATATTTAATAGACATAATTACAGGTACAAATGGTTATATAACTTTCTTTTAGAAAAAAATAAAAGTTCATATAAATTACAATTACTTCAACAAAAAACTTATTCTAAAATCAAGATATGGGTAAAATTGAAAAGAAAAATTTATTTTTTATTGGCAATCTAAAAATGTTAATTGGAGTGAAACAAATTCAACTTTCTTAAAAGACAATTGGAATTAGGGCTGTGACACGACTCATTTAAACGACATAACATGACATGGAGTTAAGCGGGTTCGGAATTAGGTTAAATGGGTTCAGGTCATAAATAGGTTGACTCATTTAAAACACGAATAAAATCATGTCTAAAACTCACCTAACTCATTTGGACACGTATAAACACGTTTACTAAACGGCTTACATGATTAACCTGTAACCCGTATAAACACATTTATTAAACTGGTCACACGATTAGCCTGTAACTTGTTTAAACACATAAATATATATATATATATATATATATATATATATATATATATATATATATATATTATAAAATTATAATAAAGTTATATATTTTTAGTGCTAACTAGTACTATTAATTGTATTAATAATATATAGTTTTGACATATATATAATCTTGATGTTGTTACAGATAATAGATTTATATATTTAGTATAAGATAGCGTTGTAATTGTGTTGATATAAATTTATATATAGTTTTGGTGAATCATTATTATTTATAAATGTTTATGCTATTGGACATTGGACATTTGTGATATACTATTATTATCTATAAATATTTATGCTATTGCTAGCATTGTAAATTGCATTGTTTCATAATAAAATTACATAGTTTTGACATGTATATAAATGTAGTTTTAATATTTTTACAATTATGATATATAATATATAGTTTAATGGTAAGCAAATAAATATTGAAAATTACATATATAATAAAAATATTAAAGTTATATGATTTAGTATCAGCTAGTATTAATAATAAAAAATTTCATAAATTTAGTGTGAGTTATTATTTGATAATTTAAGTAGATAATTTTAATCTAAATAATTAGATTTACATTAAGTATTCATTAATTAAATTTATATCAAGTATTAGGCTCAAATAAATACTATATATACTAATTTATTATTAAGTTAGATTTTAACTATGTGTATAGTTTTAGTATATAATATTACTATTATTTTAACTATGTGTATAGTTTTAGTATATAATATTACTATTAAGTAGAAACAAATTGAACTTACGAACCTATTAACTATAAGATTAGTAAATATATCTCACCAACTACCTATTAAAATTACTAACTATAAGATTTGTAAAAAGTTACTAACTACAAAATTAGAGTAATAATTATTGGGTATGAGTTATAGCTAAAATGCTTAGTATTAAATTAAGTAAATACTTACTCTAGATAATTCTAATTGTACAACATGAATTTAATGTTAAGTAAATATAATTTAAATTATCTTATAATACTAATTTAATGTTAAATAAATATAATTTATTTGATCATATAATACTAATTTAGTTTGAGAAATAAATAGAATTTAAATTATAAAGTATTATAAAAATATTAGTGTAACTTGACATTAAGTTATTAACCTAATTTTTTGTAACATGATATTAATATAATTTAGTTTTAAGTTTTAACATTAACCCAATATATATTGTAAAAAACTATGTAGTTTTTATCAAAACTTGTAAACTACATAGTTTTGAGTATTGATATCCAAATATGCCCTAAAATTATATCCAAAAATTATTAGTCAATTAGATTTATATTTAGTCTCAAATAAATACTATATAATTCTAATTTATTATTCAGTTAAATTTTAAATTGTAAATAGAGTAAGAATTATTTATATCATAATATAGCTTCATATCATAATATAATTATTAAGTTGTATAAAAAAATACCCTAAACAAAAATAGTATAAAAATGGCTTAAAATTAAATCATAATATAGATTTAATATCATAATATATTTAGTATAAAAAATGCCCTAAAAAAAACTACATAGTTCTATAAAAAAAACTACGTAGTTTTGAGTTCTCAACTTCTCATATCAAAAAGAAAAACCATTCTTCTTGTTTATTTTCTGCAGACAATGGAAAACCTAGCTACTTCTGTGTTCTGACCGCCACCCTTACCAGTCACCACTTTCTCTTTGTTTCACCGTTATGTTGTTCTTCATTTCATCATTGTTCTCATTTTCTTCTCTATTTTAGCCCTTCTCTGTTTCAGCCCTTCTCTGTTTCATTGCAAATCGCCAATTCAGCCTTCACTTCATATGGCACCAGTCATTGCAGATCATACCACTCCGTCTTGCATCAGTCCATCCCCAAGTGCTCGTTGGTCAGTCCTGAACCAAAAAGTAAAAATTGCAGATCGAACCTTGAGTACCAGTAGTAGCGACTTCGAATCTCCCTGATCACTTCAAATCATAGATCAGACCATTTCACACCAGTCACTGATTTCACCATTTTGAATCTCCCTTGTCAGCGACTTCAAGCTTCATTATAGGTACTGATTTAAAGATTTGGCTTATAAGAAATTGAAAATAAAACTTATTCTATGAATTAAAAAAATATGAAGCACTTGTAAATAGAAATATGAAAGCTTTATAGTGGAACGTGTTTATTTTGTAATTTGATATTAAATGTGTTAAATTTTTTATCATAAGCAAAATTTTGTTTCATGTATAAATACATTGTACAAGTATGCTATGTTCTTTAGAAGCCATACTTTTCAAGTAGAGATGCACCATGCTCGTTCAATTGGTGAAGCTTTTTATGTTATCAGCTATAAGAAGGGATCTGTTATTATTAGGATGTTGTAGGGCTATCTTGGAGATGACATCATCTAGGTAATAGAGTTCAATAATCTGTTACAGATTGATATTGTTTTATGTAGAATTTTTGCATCTCTAGTGCTAGAATTGGTCTAGGTTCTCTAGTTCTTGGAAATCCATCCATCCATTCATGTTTGAGAAATTCAAAAAAAGTTAGACTTAGATATTCTGAATGCTTTTTTTAGGGTTTGAATTCCAAGAATTTTGAAGTTAGGTTTGAAGAAGTCTTTAACTTATTTATACACATTTTTTGCCAGGCAATGTGTAGGGTACAACCATATAATTCCTAGAGCTGCAGCTACTAAAATTGAGTTGGCTAGGAGACTAAAGGAGTTCTTTTTTAAAGAAACAGGGTAATTTATTTAAATTATATTCTTCTTCCCATATGTTATAGTTGCTTCATCTATGGTCTTTCTGCCAAGTGTTGGAATCTATTGCAATGCTTTATAAGGGCTTCGACTTGGAAATAGGGCAATTACTGGTCATATTATTGATAAATAATGCATGTTGACTTTGTAGACTGGATCAGTATGCCATTGCAAAATTTGCTGAGAGTTTTGAGATGGTACCTAAGACCCTGGCCGAGAATGTTAGTATGCTTCTTTCTACCATTCAGTTTTTTTAATTTAAAATGATGGCATGTCCTTTTTAATTGATTAAATTGGAATATGATTTCCTTTGTTATGTTATTTATATTAAGCTTATTCTTTTTTTTATGGATAACCCATATTAGTATCCTATTAGGATATATTCCCCCAAAGAGGAGAATTACTTGAATAAGAAGAAAGCTCAATAAGGAAGTCTATTTCAATTAGGAAGACTACTCTACAAAGGAAGTCTCCTCCTCTCTTAAATAGGGCAATCCTATAAGACTAAGGAATCATATTCCTAAGAGGTTTGAGCAAAATCTTCTCCTATAAATACATCTTATGTCATTCATGCTCTCATCATACAACATCACCAAGGCATCATTCCATCATTCCATCACCTCATCATCACAAACAATCATCCTCTTCTCTTTTATTCCTTATTCTCTACTCTATTATGTCTATTTGCTTTATTATATTTTTTCTCATACCATTACTGACTTAAGCTTCAAAGTGTTAATGGGGGAAACCCCGCCCCTTTACCCGTTCTCCTCGTCCATGTAGGTTCCACAAGCAAAAATATCAATTCAAAGTTATCAAGTGGTGCCGTCTGTGGGAATAAATTGAATTCAATTCTGAATTATTATTGCTTATAGGAACCAAGCTTCAAAACTCTATTATTCCGTAAAACCAATATTCAGGATGAGACAAGCTTCCTTGTTTTATAAGTATTTTATTCAATTTTTCACCATTACAACATGCATGTCATCAACATAGCAAAGGCTTAAAGATTTTTCCATTTACCCTCATTGATAAGCATGAAGATCTTAGCACAACCATTAGTGACAGCATGTTTATTGGTCAAGAATAGCTCAGAAGATGATTGGCTGCCTTCGTAAAGCTCCGAATATAGCTCTGAGCATCAAGCATTCCAAGGAATTAAATATGTCCACTGGTCATCATGCTCCAAGCACCAAACATGGAATACCCATCAATCATCGAGTTCTGAATGGAGCATCTACCATCAGGCTCCGAGCATTGAGCACCCTTCGAACGCGAAGAATTGAGCGCCGAGTATCAAGAGTCAACTTTACAAGCACTTGAACTCCGATTAAATGCTCAGCAGCCTTGATTTCAATCCAAGATAAATATCCTAATACAATAGGACACAAACACTACTATTTACAAGTCTAGTTGACTCTGGCACCCTCAAGATTTATGGTTAGCT
Source organism: Mallotus nudiflorus (assembly GCA_947683625.1). Taxonomy (NCBI): domain Eukaryota; kingdom Viridiplantae; phylum Streptophyta; class Magnoliopsida; order Malpighiales; family Euphorbiaceae; genus Mallotus; species Mallotus nudiflorus. The sequence goes on from CANTUR010000142.1 coordinate 3,165,263, forward strand.
ACAGTCTTGAAGGCACATGATTTTGGCATCCGCTGATTGATTTTCATAGCCCAATCGCGTCATCCATGGAGAATTTTAAATGGCTAGTGCAACCATCCTTTTTAACCACTCACAAGCTATAATGCAAGGAAGATACAAAAATTAGATCTTCGACAAAACCTGTAGCTCAAGATGTATAAAAAAGAAAAAAGAAAGTTGACAAAGACAAAATGAGGCCTTGAACAAGAAGTGTTCTTGTGTCAGAAACTAAGTTTTGATTATAGAATACTCACCAAAGCATCAAGCTCCGAACACCAAGCATTCATTGAAGCTTTAGCCTACAGGATCCCTTGAAACACTTAATGCGAGGGAGCAAGTTGTCTCCGAGAGCTAATGTGAAGAACTAGTGGGTGACAAGAATTAGAAAGTTATGTATAAAAGAGGACACCAAAGGTAAGCCACTTGGAGCACCAAAGTCTTGGATATCCGAACATCCACCAAGCTTTAAGCATCAACCCAATCACCAGTCATAGAAATAGCAAAGCATAAACTAAGCTTTAAAGCACCGTGCATTTGAGCATTAAGTTTCAAAGCACCAAGATTTTGAGTATTAAAGCATGGAGACTTTTGAACACCCGAAACAAGCACTCAGGTACTTGGTTATGCTCAAATATCATATCTATCATCTACGGTCAGGATTCATTTTGATGTTCAATATATAAGTACCTACCGAGCTCTGAACATCCATTGAGCACTGGGCTTCTTAACACTGAAGATTAGCATTAATCATTGTTTGGTGAACACTACATTAAGCCTTACAAAGTTGAGATTGAATGCTGATGTCCATTCATTGAGCATCCGAAAAACACGAGTACCGTCCACCAAAGCCTGGGAAATCTGAGCATCAACTGCCAAGTATTGATTTCATGGATACTCAGACTTTGAGTAACAAGCAAGGATGGAAGAGTCCAGGTATCTAAGTTGAAGCATCAAAGAGTCTGAGCATCCAATCGAAGCATCAAAGATTTTGGGCATCCAAGTTCGAGCATCAAGGATTCCGGGCATCTAAGTCCAAGCATCAAGGAGTCTGGGCATCCAAGTCTTGGACATTAGGGAGTTCGACATCCAAATTTGAGCATTAAGGATTATGGGCATCCAAGTCCAAGCATCAAGAGTCCGAGCATCCAAGTCAAGCATCAAAGAGTCCGGGCATCCAAATCCGAGCATTAAGGATTCTGAGCATCCAAGTCCAAGCATCAAGGATTCTGGGCATCCAAGTCTGAGCATCAAGGAGTCTAGGCATCCAAGTCTTGGACATTAGGGAGTCTAGGCATCCAAATCTAAGCATTAAGGATTTCGGGCATCCAAGTCAAAGCATCAAGAGTCCGGGCATCCAAGTCAAGCATCAAAGAGTCCGGGCATCCAAGTCTGAGCATCAAAGAGTCCAAGCATTCGAGTCTGAACATCCAGAGTTTAAACCACGTACAAGGTGCTAAGGAGTATAATATACTCAAAACTCAGACAGTAACATAGGCATTCTTGGATAGTCAAATTACATCAACACCACAAATTAAGGAGAGAGCTTTAAATACTCCACAATAAATAGACAATATCAATGAACATAAATATTTGTTATTTTAGGAGGTGGAACAAGAGCACTACAACCAAAATAAGTTTGTTTCCTAATTATTTATTTTCATATCCATTTTTCTTAAATTATTACACATGGATGGATCATTAATTGAGATCGATCAAGCAATCTCGAGATTCTCATTCTTTTATTATTTATTGTTACAGTAAAACAATACAAATGCAGATGTTACTATGAGCACCTCAACATTGATACTCATGAGTATCAATAAAAAAAATCATCATAGCCTTTGGGAACTTGATCCAATTGATAATCTCGAAGCTGAATGTTTAGAAGATATATTTTTGTGAAGTTGGATATACACAAAATGCCAATAAATTGGGCACACACAAACTTAGGCAGCATCTTCAAAGATAAGGTCATTCAAGCAACAATTGAAGTAAATAACAAACATAAATATTCATGAATTCGAAGGAGGGAAAAGAGTACATCAGGAGATAAGTTTCTCTAGTTTCTCTTAATATTATTTAATTTATTTATCTTATTTATTCTTATATGAATATTCATAGCTTGTCACACAAGCACGTTTACACATCTACACATAGATGCTCATCCATATATACATGATTATTATTCATGCAAAATATACATTAATTACATTTGATATATTTATTACATAAGGACTGACCATCAAATGAGATCGATTATACGGTCCCAAAACTATTATTTTTTTATCTATCACTACAGATAAGGAAAACATATTTATTGAAGAAGCTACTTTAAGCACCCATTATTCCAAATGATTGAACACTCTGATCATCTCACTTGACATCAACATATAGATATTGTCAAGAGACATTAGACATATTGCAAGGCAATACTAAGAATATCTAACAAGGGAAATTCAAGAATGGAGTTAAGTATATCTACCACATAGACGGATAAATTAAAAGGCAATTCCAATACATCCAAGCTAGCATCATACACTATCCTCTATTTCAAAAGCGGTGCAACATTGACCCTTCACTTAATTTACAAAATGCTCATCTCATAATTCAGATTGGGCAAACCTAAATTTGGTCCTTCAAAACCCATCTTCCATCATTTTAAAAACCCTTACTAAATTGCTATCCCATATTGTGGAGCTCATATGGAAAGGGCTCAAACTCATTATTAGGATCACAACATCCTACCTTTTGTAAAAATACTACCAACAACAAATGCTCAAAAAATCAAACATCTGTAGCAATAATGTTCAGACTCAACATCAATCATTATTCTAACTAGGCAACTACCATAAATAGTTATTGAAGTTCATAAATCGAGCAACATCATATGTCACTTAGGCCATGCTTCTAATGTACCAAGATTAAGTCCAGTGACTGAAGCTGGTACCCTCAGGTCGCTTCTGTAGTACTGAAGTTTCGAGCATGTAAGTCTCGCATCGTTACACCGAGCATCTAGACCTCAAGCATCTAAGTCCAGTGACTGAAGCTGGCATCCTCAGGTCACTTATGTAGTATTGAGGTTTCGAGCATATAAGCCTCGCGTCCTTGCACCGAGCATCGAAGTCCAATGATTGAAGCTGGCACCCTCAGGTCGCTTATGTAGTACTAAGGTTCTGAGCATGTAAGCCTCGCATCTTCACAATGAGCATCTAAGTCCAATGACTGAAGTTGACACCCTCAGGTTGCTTCTATTGTACTAAGGTTTCGAGCTCGTAAGCCTCGCGTCCTTGCACCAAGCATAAAAAATCTAGTGATAACTGGTTCCATCATATTGTTTCTACACTAATGGGTTAATCTTTTAGCCCAAAGCATTTTTATTGCATGTTTTGTGTACTCAAGTCCAGCTTGCACTTCAAATAATGTTCTTATAAGATGATTTCAAGACTCCGTACCGAGCTTTATCTTTTCTTATGACTGAGGCTAGCCACCTCAGCTCACCCTTCCATATTAGGTGTAGTTACTCAAGCAGTCTCTCTCTCTAAGCAGATACAATGACATTTTCCATCATCTTATGGACTCAGATACATCGGACATAAATATCTGAATATACTTTCAAGGGGAACTCTTGATAACCCATATTAGTATCCTATTATAATAAGGGATATATTCCCACAAAGAGGAGGATTACTTAAATAAGAAGAAAGCTCAATAAGGAAGTCTATATCAATTAGGAAGACTACTCTACAAAGGAAGTCTCCTCTTCTCCTAAATAGGGCAATCCTATAAGACTAAGAAATCATATTCCTAAGAGGTTTGAGAAAAATCTTCTCCTATAAATACATCTAATGACATCTCATGTCATTCATGCTCTCATCATACAACATTACCATGACATCATTCCATCAACTCATCATCATAAGCAATCATCCTCTCCTCCTTTATTCTTTATTCTCTACTCTATTATGTCTATTTGCTTTATTATATTTTTTTCTCATACCGTTACTGACTTAAGCTTCAAAGTGTTAATGGGGCAACCCCGCCCCTTTACTCATTCTCCTCGTCCATGCAGGTTTCACATGCAAAAATATCAATTCGGAGTTATCAGTTATGTTATTTATATTAACCTTATTCTTTTTTATGGATTTTTTTATGAACAATATTGCTTTTTTATGCTTTTTTTTTTTTTTTGTAATAAATAGAATGAATTGATGCACTCCACTAATTGATCAATCACGTGATCTGCAGCTCAAATATTTGTCAAAATCTTTGTATTTAGGCAGAAAAAAAAAACATTTTTAATAGGGATAGATATAAACTAATCGAAGCCTTAATTTTAAAAATTTATTACTAAATTGATCCACTAAAATTATTTAATTATTTTTATATGGATAAACATAATTACAAGGGCAAAGCTCAAATATTTTTACATATTTTAATAAGATTATTCACTTCAAATTCATTGATTTGTTGTTGTTTGCTAACAGTTGGTTGCAGAGAATACACAATGAATAGGTTCTGTTATCTATGTTTCTGGAAAAAATTATGCATCTTCCTTAGATTTTTTTCCCTATAGATTACAATTGATGGAAGGGTTGTTAAAGAACCCAATACAGTTTCCAGGTTTTTTTTTTTTTTTTTGAAATTTTATTAATACCCAATTGAATTACAAATAATTAGTCGTTAATGGAGATATTATAATTTTTTTTGGCATTAACAACATAGCCATTTAACAAACTTGTTTACAACTTCTTTATAGGTGTTGTCAGGGAAGCTATTGGCAATCTAAGGAGTAAGTGTGAGTATTTTTATATTTTTTCACTTTATATTTGGCAATATTGAGATGGTTTTAAATTATTATTGTTATGCATAAATGTTGGTTTCTTTACTTGATGATATGAATATATCATAGTTGTATTTTATTATTTTACTTGAAAAAAATGTGCAAATTAACACATTTATGTATATATGTAGGTGGAAGGATCAAGATCTTGAAGAAAATGGGAATTATGAACTTGAAGAAAAATTATCATTGTTATTTTATATGTTGTAGAATAATTTAACATTTTATATAAAAATTTAAAATATTGTAATGATATTTAGAATTTGTATGGATGTTTAAACACAAATTATTATTTAGGATTTGTATGTTTAATTAAATTTTTTTATTTTGTAATTTGGTATTAAATGTGTTAAACGTGTCAAAACGTATCCATGTCAAAATGTGTCTTAACACATTTAGACCTATGTATATTAAACATGTTAAACAGGTCGTGTCGTGTAACCCGTTAATTAAACGTATATATGTTTGGGTTTATAAGTTTGACACGATTAGTTAAACAAGTTGTGTTCGGGTTAGTCATATTTATGTTATTATTGTGTCTCGACATGACCCGTTTACATCAATTGCCAGCCCTAATTGGAATGGAAGGAAGAGAATAATACATAAAATGTTAAACTTTATTTAAAAATTAACAATAAATTTTAAAATTTATTTAAAAGTAGTAAGGTGAAAACTTGAAAATGTTATCAAATATTATGTTTTCTTTAAAAAATTTTTAATAAATGTCAAATTTATTTTATAAGAATTTAAATTTAATTTTTTAAAAATATGATTAAATCCTTATAAAATAAAATTTTGCAATTTGAAAAGTAAAATTTAAGTGGTAATTAATCTGAAAATTAAGGTAAAACTATGATTTTTTCTATGATTATTGACGTAGGATGATGGTAATCTAATAAGACAAATTATTCTACTTAATATTTCAAAGCCATGAGCTAGAAGCTTGACTTACGTTGCATATACCCAGGACCACAACCATAACCACAAGCGATCAAAATATCTTAATTTTGGGCCATGCAAGTTGTGGAATTGGAACAGACATGAAGATTGGTTGTTCCCAGCATAGAGACTCACTTTCAATCATAATTAATTAGATAGAGACAATTCAGGATACCATTCACACGGAAGAAGCTAACATCAATCTTTGATGCTGCATCAACCTTTTACTTCTTTCACTTATCAGCACAGCCAGAAACAAGAAACCACAAAAATGAAATTACAGTAGGTAGAAAAGCACAGCAATTATTTTCAGAATTTTGCCTGCATGTACACACATATTGTTTTCTGAATATGATCCAACAAGTTTAAATCAACAACAGGAAAATGAAACAGCAAACACCATCTGCTCAGCAGCTCAAAACTATGGAATCCATTTTCCTAGCTACTTGATTCCTGCCACAACTTCATTTTCCTGAATTCAATTAAGAAACTAATCAGTGTGCTATTATGCTTAGACACCATCTAAAAAACTAACAAAATAAATAAAACTTACCATAAATGTTCACTATTCGTAGATCCGAACTCCAAGAAGAGTACTTCTGATCAAATGCAGCTCTTTAGCAACATCTCCCATGTTCATTCTATCTTTTGGCAATTGTTTCGAACATGCTATTCCGACCGTAAAGACTTCAATCAAGCATTCTTCCTCACTGGATCTCATTCGGCTCAAGCATTCAGTGTTATTTATTTCTTCAGAATTGGTTATTACTCCTGCTTTTGTTTCTCCTCGGAAAAGAGTTGGATCCACAATCTGTGCAAGTCTTTCTGGCAACGCATTCTTCACAAACTCGTGGAGATTTAAACCATTTTTGAACATTTTATCTGTTGGCCTTCTTCTTGAGAACAACTCTAACATGATGATCCCAAAACTATAAGCATCCCCTTCTTTTGATGCTACTCCACCCATTCCATACTCTGCATTGAACGCAATTTATCCTGTTAAATGTATCAGAAGTGGACAGGAAAGAGATTAGAATAGCTGTTACCTGGTGGAGCATAGCCAATAGTTCCCTTCATTCCAGTTGAGCTTGTTTGACTCTGGAAGACATCACCATTAGCAGTCTGGAAGAGCCTAGACAAACCAAAATCACTAACATGAGCAACCATGCTATCATCAAGAAGAATGTTGCTGGGCTTCAAGTCACAGTGAATAATCGGACTTTCACAAAGGTCATGAAGATAATACATTGCAGATGCCATATCAATTATAATGTTCAGCCTTTGAACGAAATTCAAGCTCACTGTTTGATTGTTGTTATCATCATTTGCATGATGCAGCCACTTCTCCAGGTTTCCGTTTTCCATGAACTCATAAATTAGAGCTTTGAATTCATTATTTTTGTTATCCAAGCTAGAGCAGTAAGTTACTAGCTTAACAAGATTTCGATGTCGAACATGTTTTAGCACTTTGCATTCTGCCATGAAACTCTTGGAAGCACCCTTTTCTTCAAGTTTGAGAACTTTAATAGCCACTAGTCTTTCTGGTCGTTTGAGAAATCCTTTATAAACAACACCGAAGCCACCGGATCCAATTAAACTGTCTGAAGAGAATCCATTTGTTGCACGATGAAGATCCTGATATGATACCTTTACAGGGCCTTCCCTCAAGAGCGAAGCTGCAGAAGTGATCCGTTTTATTTTTTTTCTCCGAAGAGCAAATAGAAAGACTAACAGCAAAATAACGAACATCATCACACATGTGATTATAAGTGCTAGCTTTAAGACATGCGCCTTTCGTTGCTTCATCACTTTAGTCCGACATTTTGGCAGATGGAGTTCTGGCACACCTCCGCAAAGCTTATGGTTGCCTACGAGCGAGAACTTCCTTGGATTTCTGAAGGCACCTTTTGCTGGAACCTCACCCTCAAGATCGTTGAAAGAAAGATTTAAGTAAACAAATGGAATGTTCTGCAGATCCAGAGGGATTTCCCCAGTGAAATTGTTCCTTGAAAGATCTAATTTCTGAAGACCTCTCAAAGAAGAAAAGCCCGAAGGAATAGATCCTTGGAAAGAATTTCCTTGCATGTATAGATACTCCAAGCTCAAGCAATCACTGAGCTGATTAGGAATTTCACCAGAAAGCTTGTTTCCAGAGACGTCAAGTGTATTCAAATTTGTTAGCTTCCCTATCTCCATAGATAGGTTACCTGAGAATGAGTTTTTGGATATGTTGAGAAAGACTAAGCTAGAAAGGCCTAAAAGCTCGTCTGGTATAGTTCCATTAAGAAGATTATAAGATATCTTAAAGTACTGCAAATTCTTGCAGTTGGAAATACTAGTGGGTATGCTTCCTTCCAATTTGTTACGCGGCAGGATGAGTTTGAACAACTGAGTGAGATTACCTATGGAGGATGGAATCTGACCTGATAAACGGTTTCCGGCTAGCCATAGTTCTTGCAGTTTTTGAAAATTTTGGAAAAATGGAGGAATGGTTCCTTCCAGAAAGTTGTTTTCCATGGACAAGGTAATCAAGTTGATGAGATTCTGTAGTTCTATTGGAACAGTTCCTGATATTTGATTGCCCCCCAGATATAATTGGCTAAGTTGAATTGACAAATTTCCAATTGAAATCGGTAAAGCACCACCAAAACTGTTGTAACCCAAATCAAGAACTGACAGGCTTGTGCAATTTTTCAGAGGTGTAAGGAAAAACCAGCTGTGTGTTGAGTTAATTCCAAGATAATTATTGCTAACATCCAACAGCCAGAGACTCTTTAGATTTCCTAGAGTGCTTGGAACTTGACCAGTTAAAGAATTCACACCAACATCGAGTATTTGTAGTTGAGAAGCGTTGGACAATGATTCAGGAATCGACCCTGAAAAATCATTTTGACCAATCCCAAAATCTTCAAGATTTGGGAGAGCAATGCCCATGTTGTCCGGCAAAGTCCCATGGAATTGGTTTATAGCAAATGAAAAGCGTTTGATAGATGAAATGTTCAGAAGAGATGGAGAAATGGTACCAGATAGATGATTGACAGCGACAGAGAATACTTCTAAACTTGTTAGTCTGCTCAGTTCATCTGGAATATTGCCGACTAAATTATTATAGAGTACAGAAAAGAAGACAAGCTTTGTGAGATTGCCAAGGGAAACGGGAATTTCTCCTGTCAGATTGTTTGCTGCTAGTGCTAGAATTTCAAGCTCTGGTAAACCTCCTCCAAGCTCTGCGGGGATTTTTCCAGCTAAATTATTGTATTGTAAATTGATTATCTTGACTTTAGAGCAACTGCTCAAGTTTGCAGGAATTTCACCCTCCAATGATGTGTTATTGTGGAGAAGCAATTGTTGCAGTCGAAACAACTTGCCAACTTCAGGTGGAATTTGGCCACTTAAACTGTTGTTTTCGAGGTCAAGGACTTTCAGGAAGCTCAAGTTGCCGATTTCTGGTGGTAAGGATCCCGTCAGCTTGTACCCTGTCAGGACCAAAGATGCAACTCTCTGATGGAGGCGACTGCATGTGACTCCGTACCAGTTGCAAAAAGGGACAGAATCATTCCATGAGCTGAGGACTCCATATGGATCACTTATCCGTTGTTTAAATTTTAGCAAGGCAAGTCGATCAGTCTCATTGCCAGCTGAAGCATTGGCTTGCAATGATTGGAAATTGAGTATTGTGAAGAAAAGAGCAGCTACTAACTTGACGTAATAAAAGAGAGAAATTCGTGTTGGGTGATTCAACTCCATTTCGTTCTACATTCGTTTTCTGTTGAGAACATTTGGAAGGAGTTGCATTTCAACACCATACATGTACATTTATGAAAATAATTAGATTAGACCAATTCTTGAATGAGGTCTCAACTTGCTAAATGCAGGGCTAAAATTGACAAGGACTGGGGTCTCTTTTCATTAGTCAATAGAGGTATGCTCTTAATACATTGCATTATTGGAGGGACAGAGAAAAAAAAGGGATCAAATGAATAGACAGGTACTGAATTTTAGTTATGTTTCAATTTGGTTATCAAACTTTAATTTGTATTTTTTTACATACCAAACATTATTTAATTTTATAGTAATCATTCAAAATTTTTCTAGTATCTGAAGAATTCAGAATTACTATTTTAATCTAGAATTAAAGATTTTTTTTTTTGCAAATAAGTTCATACTTTTTATACATTTATAGGAAATAAGAAAAGTTTTAAAACTTATTTTGATTTCACCTAATAAAAGCAAACTCATCTTGTGAGAGATGCCACAACTTATGAGAAGTAAACTTGTAAACTTTTTTATAATTTCTAAACTAAATTTAAAAGATAAAAAAATTGAGAGATTAAAATAGTTTTTAAAAAATTTTGAAGGACTAAAAAATTTTAATAGTAACATTTTTGAAATAAAATCAAAATTAAGTAATAAAAAAGAAAAAAAATTAAAATTTAGTATCAAAATTGTAATAAACATAAAGTTAACTGACCATTATTGCATTTAACCCAAATAAAAAGGTTGCAACTTTCACATAGCATTAATGGAGCCGAAAAATATACTAGCAAGGAAGTCATCTAATAGAAAATTCAAAGTATCTGATGCAGTGAAGTTTGAATCCTGTTATATCAAATTTTAGAGTAAATTTTCACCCTTAAAAAAAATAAGAATTTTTCATTATTATGCAATAGCATGTCCATATTGTAAAGTCCACCATTTAACACTTAATCAAGTGTATTGACTGCATCCTTTTTTAGATAAATGTCAAACTGGACTCTTATATAAAAGTATGATACACGGAAACTTCGTACAACTTGGTTTAGGGTTTAGGAGGTGGTTGTGGTTTTACCTGCTAAAATGACCTAAGATGACTAAAAGGTTTGTTTTAAAATTTTCCACACTAAAAGACAAGTTCTTGTCGTCTTATGATGTTCCTGGAAACTTAGGGTGATTCACAAAAAGAAAAAAAAAAAAAACTAATTACTACGGTGTCAACATACCACAACATTGGTCATTCATAATATAGAGTTGCAAAAAATGAATTAAATGCAATTTGTGTCTCATCCACAAGAGATGTCTAGGTGGGTTCCAGGAATAATGATTTGATAGCGAGCTTTCTTACAGTACAACTTCCAGTATAACCCATACCTTTTTGCGGGACTGAGTAAAGAGTTTCATTTAGTTTTATGCAAAATAGTCAGTAGCCAATCCAACAATACCTATCCATAAGGCCTCAATGCTGATTACTCTAATGAAAAAAAAAAAAAAAAAACTACTTGACAAGTCCCCTTATAACAAGAAAAAGGTAATGAATTCAAATTTTTAACTATCTTTGTATGGTAAAACTCCCTTATATAAGTAATTCAGGTGGATAATTTAAATCTAGCATTAGAAAGAAAACAAGTTGGAGGGCATTCACAACAAAAGTGAATACACACAACATTTATAAATTTCACTATAACCCGCATTTTGATTATTAAATTAAATTATGAATTTTAATGTATTAATTAATATTTTATTGAAATTTTTTGTTGGGTGAATATTTTGAAAAATTTTATAAATTTTAAGGATATAAATATATTGATATATTGATATGTATATGTAGATTATATATATTAATAAAGCTAAAGTTAAAAAAACAAAAAACAAAAATGTGTGGTAGCATTTTCCCCACCCTCCCCTTTTACTTTTTTCTTCCTTTTTTTCTCTTCTCTTCTCTTCTTCCCGCACCATCACCCACAGCCAACCACCGCCGGTCACCACCAAACAGCGCTGCCAACTGCCCTTCTCCTCCTCGACGCCACCATCTCTTCTTCATTCCTCTCTTCCTCTATTGGTTACTGGATTGGTTTGAAGCTCAGTGGAGATGATTCCAGCGACCTTTGAGCTCGTCGTCGGTCCTTTGGGCTTTTTAAGCCCTCAATCAATTTTGATTTTCAATTTCAGTAAATTCCTCAATTTTGTGAAATTGTGTTCAGGGTATTTTTGGGTATTTTGTGAAATTGAGTTTAAATTAGGTTGATTTATGATAAATAGACTTTAGATTATTGTTTTAGAGGTTGTGAGCTTTCCAAATATGTATTTAGATTTAATTTTGAAAATTATTTTCGAAATGCACTATTCCGGGCTCAGATTACTGTTCTGGTACTATTCTGTGCTCGGAAAAATTTTAGATTATTTTGAGCAAGTTTTGTGAATAAAGTTTATTGAAATTATGTTTAGAATTTTTATTATAAATTTTTGAATGTTTATGCAAAAAAATTAATTAATGAAAAAATTAGTATAAATTAGTAATTTTTATATTTTAGTTGAAATTATTATTAATTATTATGTTTTGACATAATTTGAGTAATAAATAGGATTAAAATAATTTATATAATTTATTTCCTATTTTTAGCTAATTATTAGTAATTTTTGGAAAAATATATGAATAATGATTTTATTTATTAATTTTAAGTTTAAATAACTTTTTAGTTATTTTTATTATATATTTGAACAATTTAAATAATTATTTGTAATTAATGCTACTTAATTGCGAATATTGGAAGAATATATTTTAATAATGGAATTTAGTTATAAATGAGGATTTTATTATTTATTTTGGAAATAAATATTTTTTATACTTTCATTATGTAAATAAATTGATTTATGATATTTAAATGATTTTTTATGAATTTTGGTGAATTATTGGGATTTATATTATTTTATTATTAGTAAATTGTGTTGGTTCTCCGTTAGGCAATAATTGTAGTTCAGAAGCCCAACTCGAGAAGTTGAATTTTGTGGATTATTTGAAGTGTGTTTGTGTGTAGGATTGACTCTACTTTTGTAGAGGGATGTTCGTTTTACAAATGAGACTTTGCTGAATTTTTGATAGATTTTTCATGAAACATGACATCAATTCGGTCATAAGTTTTGAGTTTTAGTCGAGTCATTTCCTATATCGAGTTATTCTAGAGAAATTCTAGATATATAAAAATTAGGAATTTAATTCTAATATCATTATTGTTATTATTTTTTTATAATTTTGTCGAGACCGAGACCTACAAGACCATACCAGTCAAGTCATTTAAGAGGAGCGCACACCTGTGAGTTATTATTATTATTATTATTATTATTATTATTATATATATATATATATATATATATATATATATATATATATATCTATATCTGTCTGTATGTGTGTTTGTTTGCATATATATAAAATTGAATATTTATTTATATAAATTGGATGTTGTTCATAGTTACTATATAATTTTATTATTTTATTTATAAAATGTTATTTTGGAGGATAGTTGTAGAACGTGTTATCTAGTGGGTTACACTAGAGCTATTGCGCAGCAGTACGTTAGATGCTAGGCCATAAATTTTATGAAGTTGAGATATGAATAATTGATTATTGAGATTTGTGGTGAGAGAGTGGTGTGATTGCAGAAGCACAGTTGACATAGTGTCTCGAAGCCAATCATTCCGGCAATGAGACTACGGGAGCTTGATTAACTTAGTATCTCGAGACCAGTCTATTGTCAAAAATTGAGAAGATATATATTTTGGAATTAAGTGAGTCTATTGGCTAGTGAGGTTCAATGATTGAGGTTGCAAAATAATTTAGGGTTCTGCTTCGGTCCTCCACCTAAATATTATTGTATTTATTTGTTTATCAAAATCTGTGATTTTGAGCATCTGTATAAAATGCATGTATAAATAAATAAATAAAAATATATAAATATTATGATACTGATACTTGAATGTTTGTATTGCTAGGTTGCATGCATATATATAATAGTAATTTACTCAGTGAGGTCTGACCCCCCTCAAATATTTTATTAGGATTCTTCCCATCAAACCTCCCATAGTCGTTCTATTCGCCGGACCCTTTTCTTTCCGACTGATCTATGTAAATTTTAAATTATTTTTTCCTTATATTGTTAGACGTTGGAGTAATGTTTCATACTATTGTATTCTCTTATTGTTATTTTTTGTGGTTGTATTTTGAATATTGTAAAATATTTTATTATGATATATATGGAGATTTTCTTTTAATTTAAAAAGTTTCAAATTTTGAGGTATTTTGTGGTATGTTTGGTTTGAGTTTTTATTTTAAGGCTTGCTACGAGTTCTGAATTCTTGTGAATTCCAATTCCCTAGTGTCGGTCATAACTCCCGAGTTTGGGTCATAACAACTATTTACCTTAGGGTTGAGCACGGGTCGGAGAAAATACCAAACCAAAATTTGTAACTAGTTTGGTATGGTACTAGATATTTACAAAAAAACCGAACCGAGAACTGTACTGAATTGAAAACCAAATATATTACCAAATATTAATTTAATAAATAATATGTAAATATGATTAAATAGTAGTGAACTTAATTGTATTATTTACATTATATTATTAAGTAATATATTAAGTAGCATATGTATAATAATATATAATAAAAATTAATATGTTTTGTGTTTAAAATATAATAAATAAATTACTAACAAACTATTATTGTTATTATTATTATTATTATTATTATTATTATTATTATTATTGTTATTGTTATTGTTATTGTTATTGTTATTGTTATTGTTGTTGTTGTTATTATTATTATTATTCAATTGACACGTAAAAATATGAAATGTCTATTATATTACAATTTAAACTTAAAATATGAAAATAAGAAAATTCACATTGCCTAATTTCAAATAATTCAATTAATAAATAAGAGTGTGAGATGTCCATTACAACATCATTTGAATTAAAAATATGAGAAATAAGATAATTATTATTATTATCAACAACAACAAAAATTGTGGAATACCCATTATATTTCAATTTAAACTGAAGATATGAAAATAAGAAAGTTAACATTGTATGGTTTCTAATTATATAATTTATTATTATTATTATCATTTTTGATAACTTATTAATTATTATTTCAAGTAAGTGATATAATTTTATTGATATTATTTAAAATTAATGAGCTAAATATTATTATTATAATTAATAACTTATTAATTATTATTGTTATTAAGTAATAGAATTTTATTGATATTATTTAAAATTAATGAGCTAACAAAATTATTATAATTATTATTTTTATTGCATATTAATATACAAAAATATATTATAGATAACTAAAATAAACTACTCTTGTCCAAAACTACGTCATTTGATTAAAGTAAATGATGATCTTACAAACATAAATAAGAGAGGTCATTTTTATTAATTGAAAATATTGTTATTATTATATTTAATAACTTATTAATTATTATTGTTATTAAGTAATCTAATATTATTGATATTATTTAAAATTAATAAGGTAAATAATATTATTATAATAATTATGTTTGTGTGTGTATACATATATATATATATATATATATATATAACAAAAATGACATAGTTTTGCCCAACACTCCGTCATTTTAATTAAAGTAGTGAGCTTAGGTCATTTTTATTAATTAAAATATAATATAATCTTATTATATTTGATAATATATATATATATATATATATACACACACACACACAGACATAATGGTATCGATATATAGATTTTTAAATTTGGAATTAGTATTGGAGATTTCATTTTTAAAATTCTAGATTTGGTATGGTTCTAGAAATTTTAAATTCTCGGATTTCCTCGTGCTCACCCCTAATTTACCCCAACTTTAACTTGTATAAAGAATTGATTACAATACTCACATTCAAATATTCACTGTTTCCACTTCCATCATGTTGGTGGATGCTAGAAAACCTTCTAATGGATAGCAAACTTAGATAAAGGATTAGGAACACCACCCTTAAAATAGAAAATCCCAGCATCAAAACCAAGGTGATTATCATCAGCCTCACAGAATGATAAACATAGAAAATGATCAATTTTTTGTTATTCTTTGCATTATACTTTTATGAAATTGATTTTCTATTGATCAAAGGCAATATAAATTTTTTCTTACAAGAGAAAATCATACTCTATATTGATGTTTTAGTGCGTAATCAATCTATGAAATTCAGATACCAGAATACCACAAATTAGGGGAACTCATATCAGATTCTACCAGGCTCATAATTTATGGATAGTAGAGTTAGATGACTATCTAAAATAGAGTTTATAAATATTAACTATGATTATAGTTTCATTTTTGTAAATATATTGTAGACGACAGGGTTTATGAAGTGGGTCAAATTGTATTACCCTAGTCTCCAATACTTAGTATAGAGCAAGAAGGGTGTTGAAGACTAGGAATTTGAGGAAGTTTATATTAACTGGATAGGTACTAAGATGGATAGGCAAAACAAATTGAAATAGGAATAATAATAAAAACAAATAAGAAAGTCTAAATACTAACTAATTCCTAATTCTAACACTAAACAAGAATTATAATAAATATAAATGAGAGAATCACAATTCAAAATCAAATAAGAACTTAAGAAGAATTATCATATAAACGTGTTGGTTGGGAATTAGTCTATAATCTTTAACGGCAATTTCCATTGTCAATTAAAGTTATTTCCTCTTAGAGTCTACATTCATTATCATGGCAATGCAGAGATAAGAGAAAATCATAAAACACATTATACTAATTCTTATTCCCTTAAGATGAATTCCTAGTCTCCAAGTTAAATCCAATTCTTAAGCAATCTCAATTACATTCCACCAAATTAAGCCAATTCTCCTTGTAAATAATTTGATTATTAAGTTACGTATGGTGATCAAACATATATAACATAATTATGCACTAATTGAAATTAAACCATAAACAATATAAGATAGAAATGTAGTTCTTATTCAATTCATCATTGTAATTCTGATACAAGACTTAGCCAGGACATATACTTAAAGAACAATAAGAGAAAATCAGTTGCAATATAGAAAAAGGGATAAAGAAATGGTGCCTAAATTAATTTTATAGTTAATTAAAACCTAAAATCCAATTAAAAGCATGTTTTAAATGGTTTAATCCTAAACGTGGGCTTGGGATCCAAAACGCACAAAAATAAACAAACAATCCTAAATAATAAAATAAAGTAATTAATGAATAAAAAACATTCATTCAGTGATTTCTAACCCTAATTTTAATAACATGGAACCTAAATTAATCTGAAGCCACCATTAATTTTATTAGGATTTTACTAAATGAACCTAATTACTAATTAATTTTAATGATGGAAAATTAAAAATATTATTATTTTCACTATTGGGCCTATTACAATTCCTATGTACAAAGAATAAAAAACTAATTAAATACATAGCCCAATAAACCAAATAAATAAAATAAAAAACATAGAATAATAAAAAATAAGAACCCTAAAATCTACGTGAAAATCTTAACAAAATTAAATCCATGACATTCCATGGATCTTCATATTCCCAGCAATTCAATCATAGCTCATATCATAGCCGTAAAGTATAAAAAATAAACGACAAAGAGAAATTAGTAAATAATCAATAATAAAAATATAATAAAATAAAAAAAATAAAAAAAATAAAAAAGAAAAGGGTAGAAGAGGATGATTTATCAATGCAGTATTGTTGATTGCTCCTCAGAAGAAGGATTCATCGTTAAAAATTGATCTCTTGATTGATTTTGTCTTTAGGACTAGAAGGCTATCTCTTTAAAACCAAAAGCATGTTCTTTTCAAAAACTTTTAACTCTGTTTTCTTTTCAAAACCCTAATTTCATTCTATTTAAAAAACTCTTTTTCTCTCTGCCTTTTTCTTTTTCAAAACAACGTCTTTTTTTTAGCCATCCTTTTTTTTCTTTTTTTTTCTCTCCTCCTTTTTTTTCCATCTAATTTTTTTTCTTTCCAATAGTGTCTCCTATTTTAATCCCAAAAATCCCCTTCATCTAGGAGTCTTAGCTCTTGATAAGATTATTATCTTTAATAATTTAATCCAAAACAAAGATAAATAAATATGGAGAAAACACTTAAAACACGTGTAAAATAGGATAATTTTATTTATTTATATTATTTTTTAACCAATCAAAAATTAAATAAACATATTTTTCAAAAATAAAATAAAAATCGATCAAAATTACATAATTCGGACTATTTTTCTGTAAAACCGATCAACATTTTTTTAACTTTTAACTACAAAAAGGCCCTGAAGGAAATTCAATTTTACAATTAAACCCCCACAACAAACGTTGCAATTTAGTCCTTAAAATCCACAATTTTAGTCCTAAAAATCTAAAATCAATATCTATAAATCAATTTCGATCAAATTTTCAACATATGAGCTCTTGTTGCATCTATGCATCAATGCATCCCGAAATTGGGTGTGTACATACATATTATTGTTTGTCGAATAGCGATGTGAGTAGCTATAATTATATGAGTTGATAAGAAATAAAGTGATGAGTTAAGTATCGTTTCCACAAGGATTGACACTAACACTTATTTGTTTAGAACTTCAAATATAACTTGAATAGAGATAATGAATAAACTAAAATAACTAAAAACAATCAATTGAAAAGTAAATTTTCACTAACTAAATAATGAGGAAATGAATCAATATAGAAACCATGTTATTGGGAGATTGTTCTTCTATTATTATTAAGTCAAATGATAGATCTATTTAGGTTACTTGCATAATGTAAGCTTTCATGATTCATTTAGCATTCTTTGTCAAGTAATGTTAAACTTTACAAGCATTCATTAATTAAATCTAAAAGCTATGGCTTAACTCTCATCATCACCATAAAAATAAGACAACATCAAACATACATTGCTTTAAGTAAACTTATAAGAGGATTGAATTCAATTAAGCTCTCTCAAGTCATTAATTTATTTAACTTGTGCTTATAGGTCTATTAGATCTACCATTTCTCAGTGCATAGAACTAAACTAGAGATGTATTTTGCCACAACATAACGTTCAATAAGCCCAATAAACACAATATGCAAATTAAACAAGAACAATATCTATTAAATAATTTTGAATTAAATGGGTTTCCAAAATCCTAACAACACAAATAAAACTAGCCAAGCATGGCTTCAAAATCCATAATTCCATGTTCAAATATAACTAAAAGATTAGTGAATTAATCATTAAATAGAAAGGGAAAGAGAAATTGTTACCAAAAAGTTTGTGGGTCTTCAATGGAGCCTTCTTCTTTAGCTTTTTTTTCTCTACTTCTTTCTTTCTTTCCCTTAGCTGTTATTGGTCTTGTTTCTAAAGATGATCCCCTTGAAAATCATGGTTCTTATCCCTATATAGCCTCTTCTAGAATGTCCCTTCACCTCCTTAGATTTTCTTTTTTAAAAGTTCACTTGAGCATCGTTCTGTGATGGAAACGAGTTGGATGTGATCACGTATTAAGCTGCAATTATAATAAAGGGGCCTCAAGTGAAGGGGTGATGTAGGCGTCAAAGAGTAAGTAATTCAATTTCTAAAAAATATGAAAAATTAAAGTAGTGGCAATTTCATAATTATAAGTAACTTTGGAGCTTCAGATTTTAGTGAATTAGGAGCCTGATTTAATTGGAAATGACCTAATAATAAGAAGGCACTTGCTTTGCTTGTGAGCTCCATTACTTTTTGGGCAAATTTTATCGTTTAGGCTTTCAAAAAGGCAATTTTGTGTTTTAGTTGTTTTAGGATTCATTTTTCCTATTTTGATTAGGATTGCTTTTAGGGTTTTCTATTTAAAGCTATTGTGTTAGTCTTTAGACGTTATTATGAATAATAGAATTCGATTCCTTTTCAAATTTCCCAAAGTTCTTTGAATTTTGATGCCTATATCCTAAATTTGAGAATTGCAGGCTATAGACAATTAGTGATTAGTAGTCGTGCGCGATTCGATAGTTATTAATTCTTGCTTATCACTCTTTCGCTACGTCAAGGGGTGGCAATTGCTACTTTGCTATGCTTGCCATAGAAGGTTGGGCTACCAGGATCTTATGATAGCACATATGCGCGATCATTATAAAACCTTGGCTTGGGTTTCATGATTGCTTCGATCAACTCACAATCACACTTCATCTTGTAATCACGATAGCATGCCATACTTTTCTTTTTTGCTCCATTTCTTTTCTCTTTATTTCATCATCAATCACCTCCTTATCATTTTTTCCCTAGAAAAATAAAACAAAATATAAAAGCATTTAGTTCTATAACTAAATTAACCTAAATGAAACCTAAAATGAATAAATGCAAGCTCAATTGAATCCTAAAACCATATGCAATTTAGCACCAATAAATACCCCCAAACTTAAATCATTGATTGTCCTTAATTAAACTTAAGAATAATAATCATCAATACAATGAACAAAGTGTATGCCCAATTTTCATCAAGCTCATACCATAATCTTCTATTAATAGTTATTTTAAAGATCTCAAAACAAAGTTAATAAATTAAGTCGAGAAACAAAAATTACTAAGTAAAGAGCATGTTGTTTATTCAAAATCATAAAATCATGAATCAACATCTTAAAAAGAGTACAAATGAATGGAAAAGACATTAAGTTAAGGTGAATCTCAATTGACATATAGAAATTGCTAAAAGTTCATCTCTCTCCCTTCTTTACTTTCTTTATAATTTTATGCTTTCTTCCTCTCTCAGTAGTTCACCATCTTTCCTGAACTACTCAATGTGAACACCATAGAGAGGGTTATTTGAATACTCATACTCTTTTGTAAGAGCATAGGAGTAAAAAGGATTTGTAGTTTTTAACACATTATTTTTTCTAATGTCTAGAATTGTGAGAGAGTATTTGGACAACTTCTTTCACATATAACCAAAGCAACCTTAGAAAGAAGTTTCATTCATTCACTATAGTTAATCTTAAAACATTAACTTACAACATGATCAATTTAAATAACAACATTCATTAAGTTGATTAAAAGCTAAAAAATTCTCAACTCAAAGTGTCAATGAAGCTTAAAAGACATTAAACTAACCATTAATAGGAGATTAATCAATAAAGGTTAATAAAACTATAAACATACACAAAGCTTAAAACAAACATAATTGCAAAACGTCAGCTGTCAAGCATTAAAATTGGGCTAATTTTGCATGAATGAAATGAAATGCATGATATGTACTCAAATATACATATGATATATCAAAAATGAAAAATTGTTCTCTGTCCCCCCTTCCAATACTTAAATGACACATTATCCTTAATGTGTGTTAACGATCATAAATGTAACATGTATAAACAAAACTATGAATAGACATTCTCAAAAATAAAAATAAAATTTTCAAATAAGTAAATATAAAACATGAAAAGCAAAAAATAACCAAACTAAACTAAACTAAAAATAAAATAAACTAGGGAAAAAAGAAGTTACGCCCCTTGTGGAGAGTTCGGAGGTGAAGCCATAAAGGGTCTTTGAAGAGATGGTGAGGGAAGATTATCATGCCTTGTAGCCTTAAAGTATTCTTTAAGCTGGAAGTGGTTATAGGACATCTCAATTTCAGTGTCAATAAGTGTATCATTTAGCTCTTAATACTTATCATCCACTGACTTCTCAAGGCTTTGAAATCAAGAGTCCATTATTACATTCAAAAGGTCTAGCTTTTCTAGGACTTAACTTCATCCTTGGTTTGATGACTGAGTTAGTTGTGGAGGAATTTGTTCTTCTCCTTCCTCATCATCATCCTTATCTTCACTATGATCCAATTTAGGTAAATTGTGCCTCTTTGAAGTAAACTTCATTAAGTGATAGCATTTTCTATTAGTTGGGTCCCTTAATTCTATTACAAATGAGAATATCTTAGCTTTAGTAAGCAAAAGCCATTTGATCTTTTCTTACAAAATGGAAGACATCTTAGTTATGAGTCAATAAAAAGAAAATGTAAAACCAAACCTGTCATAATGTGTCCCATGGAAATTGATGGTGATATGCCACTATGTCCAAATAACAAGTAAGTGCTAAAGATCTTTGTTCAAGTGTGCATGAACCACAACATCAATAACTCTTTGATAGAGATTTTATTACTTTCCTTCTTCCTAAAAATGGAATGGCACAGTAGTTTATGTGTGATGATATAATTATGATCCATAATCAAACCATTCAGCATATCACAGTGATTCCAATCCTCCTCTCTATAAGAAATTTCACTCCAAAACTCCTTGGGTTTGTATTTTGTTAGAGGTTCACATACTCCACCCTTGGCAAACCTAAATAATCTAAGCATAGTGTCATAATCAATTGAAATATGCTTTCCATTAAGTCAACATTCAAATTCCTTATGAGTTTGATAAAAAAAGTTTTAGAGTTGTGTAAAACTCTAGTGTTAAATCTTTATAAGCATCATGATTTAACCCAATAAACTTCTTTTATACCAACTTATCATATAAATCAAGCACTTTATCTTTAAGTTTAATGTCTTCTAAAGTTTTAGGAATAATGAAATGGTGATAAATAAGTTTTATATACTTATCTCCTTCTTTATAAGAGTGAATTGGCAAGGGGGTGCCATACTTCTTTGCGAAATCACCTTCCTCCAATTGAAGTGGTATACCAGATGTTGATCTCTTTGGCTTCTTCTTTGGTTGAGACATGGAGGTGAGTGAATTGGTTGCTCTATTTTGGAGAAGGAAAAGAAGATATGATTTTATTGTTTAAGATGAGAGAAGCAGATAATATTGGAAAGGATTTAGGAATTTGGGTTCATTGGGAATGAGAAATTTATAAGAGCAAATGACAGAATGGTGTTTTGAAATGGGAAAATAGATTTTTAGAAGTTAAAAAAATCACACAAGAGGTGAAGATTATGGATTTTAGAAGAAAAGAGGGAAGGGAAAATGGGTGGCAACAATTTTAAAGGTATAGAGATTTCATAGGTTACGATCATGGGTGATGATGTTATCATGATAGAAAGAAGTGAGGCATCATAGAGATTGGGTTGGTGATTAGTCCATGCCCATAATCGTGAACTAGGACCAAGCTTGGCAAGAATCGAAGAAGTGGCAATAGCGACAGTACTTGGAAAGATAAAATAACTAAACACTGTAGCAAAATATATGAAATTGCATGCACAAAAGGCACAAACTATATTTGGCAAAATATGAATTAATTGACTAAAATAACAATAAAATGAAAAATGAAAAATGCTAATTTAGGGTCATTAGCTTGACCATGCTCGTGATTTAGTCATTCAAGAAGCATGGATGATGAACATCCTCTATCCTTATTAACAATATGACTTTGAGTTACAACTCCATCGTCTTTGTACCCTTAATTGTGATGCCTCTTCAGGATGTAGACCACCTTAAGTACTTGTATTACTTTCCTTTATAAATTCACCTTTGTCTTGGCCTTTTTGATCTTGGTATGATATTGAAGAATTGAAAGTCCATTATTTATATTGCCTTATTCTTTGATTGAGGTTGATTTTACTTTGTCCACCCTTCCTTTCTCTATTGTTTCTATTTCCATATAATGCTCTTCACTCTTCACATATTGTATAAGTTTGTTCATAAAAAATTCCATATTTTCTTCCCCTACACATAAGGTAATCTTGCCCTCATATATATTAATAAGTGCTTTCCCAGTATTGAGAAAATGGTCTCCCTAGAATGAGAGGACAATTCTCATCTTGCTCAAATATAAAATCACAAAATCTATAAGAAACAAAAATTTATCCACTTTTATAAGCACATCTACAACTACTCTAAATGGCTTCTTCATAGAGTGATATGTTAGTTGAAGAGTTATGTTAGTGTTGATTGCATCTCTAAGATTTAATTCCCTAAAAATATGAAAGTGGCATAAGAGTAATACTTGCTCCTAAATCATAAAAAAATTTTAAAAATTCCTTAGAGTTAACTACATAAGGAATAGTGAAACTCCCTAGGTCTTTTAGCTTGATTGAGATTTTTTTTTTGAAATGATAGATCTACATGTATCAGTTAAAGGCATGATCTTATTATTATCCCACTTTCACCTGTTGCTAATAACATCTTTAAGGAACTTAGAATATCTTAGCATCTTATTCAGGGCTTCTGAAAGAGGTAACTTCAGCTCCAATTTCTTAAAAGTGTCAAAAAATTTAGCAAACACCTTCTTATCCTTATTCATCTTCCTCTGTCTAAGAGGAAATGAAAGCCTTGGAGCATATTTGCATGTGTCAAAGATAGAGGGCTGCTCCAATTACTTATCTTGATTCTCAACTTGCTTCTTTTTAACATTCTCTTGTATAACTTCACCCTTCTTCTCTTGATTGTCCTTGTCATCTTCAGCCTTCATTGGGAATTCCTTAGGACTTTGAAGTTCTTTTCCACTCCTTAGTGTGATGGCTTTCACTTGCTCTTTAAGGTTGATTTCAGTGCTACTAGGCAAATGTCATTGAGCTCTTGTGGTAACCACATTTGCTAGTTATCCAAGTTGACCTTCAATGTTATGAATTGAAGAAGCATGGTTCTTAGCAATTTGGTCAAATTTAACCTTCATTCTCTTTTGACTCTCCTATTGAATAGTCACCTTGGAGGTCACCACATCAAAGAATTTATCTAGCTTGGTCTTCATGGCTAATAGTCTATCATTGCTCTATTATGGTTGGAATTTGGATGGTGGAGGTTTAGTGAATTAATTGGAATAGCCCTGAGTGTTTTGATTATTACTCCATGAGAAGTTGGGGTGCTTTCTCCATCCTTGATTGTAAGTATTTAAGAAGGGATTATTGGCTTGCCTTGGTTGGAATTGATCTATAACATAGCTATAATTCTCAACCACACTATCTTTAAACATATTGTTATTCTCAATGCCATACTCAAGAGTACTGTGTCCAAGCATATGACATTACTCACATGGTGCATTAGAGATAGAGGAGATAACATTACCCTTTGAAATTAAATCTCCAGTTTTCTTAGAAAGAGTAGAAATTTGAATTGTAGAAAGGTCACCACATCCACTTATATTCTTCCACCTTGCTTTAAGGCACTTGTCTCTCGGATGGCCATAAGCAATTATTTTTAGCCATCTCCTCCAATAATCCAAATGCTCCATCCACTATTTTATGCATTAAAGAACCTTAAATAGTTACATCTTGTGGACCTCATCACCCTATTGTAGAAGGTACGTATCAAAATATCTCTTAAAAGACCATAATATGGGCAGCTCCTTTGTAGCTCCTTAAGTCTCTCCTATACATCATACAAAGACTCCATCTCATACTACTTGAACATGGTTATGTCTTTGATTATTTTTTCTCTCTTT
Organism: Mallotus nudiflorus; assembly: GCA_947683625.1. NCBI lineage: Eukaryota > Viridiplantae > Streptophyta > Magnoliopsida > Malpighiales > Euphorbiaceae > Mallotus > Mallotus nudiflorus. Next base: position 3,190,202 of record CANTUR010000142.1, read on the forward strand.
GTCGATATGAAGTACTTTGCTAGAAGAGCCTTGGTTAAAAGGTCCTATATAGTGATAAAAGCCAGTGGTTGAGAGTTCAACCATGCCTTTGCTCTATCCTTCAAAGTAAGTGGAAAGATTCTCAAATGTATATCATAATATGAAACTCCATTGTATTTGAAGGTGTCATAAATCTCCATGAAGTTTGCTATATACGCATTGGGATCCTCAAATGGTAAACCATGAAATTTGACAATGGACTGAATCATCTATAGAAGCCTTGACTTTATCTTAAAATTATTTGTTTGGATGTTAGGTTATGCTATACTCTGTTATACACCTTTAAGACCCAATATAGTGAATTCTAAAAGGGTTCTTTCTATTACTCCTTATTGCTCAGCCATTTCTATAGTTGCACTCTTCAATCTCTTATAATTTTCTTTTTAAACAAATATGAGATGAAGATCAATTGTTCTATCTGAGTATGTCTTATATTGTGCATACTCGACAAGAGAGTACCTAAAAATAGAGTAAAACATAATTAAAAATAGAGTAAAGTAAATAATGGCTCCAATCCAAAGTAACTAACATTAATTATGTTGTTATTTGCTCAATCCCTAGCAATGACGCCAAAACTTATTGTGAGTGACCTTGTTTGTTTGTTTTGATCTTGTTTTTTATTTTTAGACATGGCTACTTTATTGAATATAGGCAAATGATTAGTCTTAGGAGGAATGACAAGCTTTTTGATTTTATGGAGTCACTATCCAATTTTTAGAAAACTAAGAAAAGGAAGGGCAGCATCAGGTCATTCAACAAGTATTACCCGCAGTAAAGATTTCTGGGTTCATAGGATCACATATACTTTATGACTATTTCTCATTATACAATATTCATTGTATAGCTACTATAACACCCTGGTTTTGGTAATGATAGTTTATATAGCATTCACATAATACATTATATAATGAAAGATAAAAAAAAGTTAAAATATCATTATTACATTGCTTTTTTAACAAAATGCATATTAAAAAAAGATCACAAAAATGTAAATCTAGCTTAGATATAATGAATCTGCAAGGTTAGCATGACTATGCACATAGCTTACTTAATCATGTGAATAATAGAATAAGCACTGAACACTCAATCACTTGAAAGAGTAAGCAAAATGTACATAATCATGCATGTTTGTAGTGATTATTATGCTATGATTCTATGTGAAAATGATATAAGGGATGCATAATGATATCATTGGACTGAGAACGTGATAAACCTAGTCCAAAATGTGAACAATTCACATTATTGATATGCACGGTGTGATTTCTCACTTCAAAACTAGAGGATGCAAAATGTTGATATGCTCGATCATGTAATAACAAAATAAGAAATGAACACTCAATCACTTGAATGAGTAAGCAAAATGTACATAATTATGCATGTTTGTAGTGATTATTATGCTATGATGATTTATGATGATGATATAAGGGATGCATGATGACATCATAGGACTGAGAACATGATAACCCTAGTTTAGAATATGAACTTTTCATGTTATTGATTTGTATAGTGTGATTTCTCATTTCAAAACTAGAGGATGAAAAATGATGATATAAAATGAACAAAATAAAGCATAAGTTATTCATATAGCATGCAAATTACCAATCTCAATGTGCAAGCATAATAAATTTCATAAATGTTAGAAACAATAAAGTAAAATATAGTGCAATAAAATAAACATGCTAAAATGATTATGTGGTCCTTAAATTCAATTGAGCTTATATGCGTTTTGAAGCTTTAGCTTCAAAGGATTATTAAGCTTTCCTTATCGAAAGGTTCAAAATGGCGTGTAGAATGATACAAATTCATATACCTTTAAAGTGTGCTTTAACAAAGGGGAGGCTAGGTTTGGTGGAAAGGATGTCTAATAACCTAGGAAAAACATATTGGGAGAGCTAAAAGTGTGTAGAAATGGGTTTCCACACACTTCAAATGGAAATATTTTTAATCGTGTGGCCTATTATTATGTCTTGTTGTTAAAATGAGGTGTAGAGACCCTTATTTATAGTGCAATGGTCGAGGAGGGGGGTGTGTGAGTGCGTGGTGGCGTGTGCATGCCTAAAATAGTGTGTAACTGTCACGACCCAAAACAGGGGCCATGACAGGCGCTAAGGAACGGGAATTTCGTCGAATCAGGAACCCGTAGCAAGACTTAAAAATAAAATAAAGCATGCAATAATAATAACATAAATAGAATATTTCATAGCATAAATAAATATCATAAATAAAATAAATATAATCCACCAACTCATTTAAATAAACAAACTCATCTCATATATAAATAATCTTTTAATACAAATCTCAGTTCAAATCTTTAAAATACATATCTCATATAAATATAATACATAAATCTCACAACTGACTACAACTATTGCAATGTCTAGATTATAAAATAAAATCAAGTAAGCAGTTTAAATAGTAAAGCCAGTGCAGAAGAAATCCGGCGTAAGGGTCTGCTACTAAGGTCTGAAGATGAAGACTCTCCTGAAAAATAATCAACGGAGGGGAGTCAGACCTCACTGAGTGAATTGTTATAATATATATACATGCATAGTTAAATGACAAATGCACACATCCAATAGTATATATAATAAATATATATACAGGCAAAATCACACAGATGTAGCAAAATCATTTTTTATACATACTGAAAATAATATCCGATTATAAAGGATCAAATAGAACCCTAGATAATCGCAACCTCAAATAGTGTTAGACAACACTTTGGCCATACAGGCTCACTTATTCCAAATAATTCACTTGTTCCATTGGACAGTAGATTGGCCCCGAGACATTAAGTCAACCGAGCTCCAACAGTCTGACTATCAGTGCGATTGGCCCGAGACACTTGGTCAACCAAGCTCCAGCAATCACACTCTCAAATCACATCACACATTAAATAAATCAATCCAATCATAATACACAAATAGGTTAGTAATATAACCTAAATTCTATTGTCGTACCGGTACATACTTAGTCCTAGTGCTGCCCACTAAGTAGCACGTTCTATTGATATCCTTCATTTTATATAAAACATACATTCATAAAATAAATGATGCATGACATAAATCAAAGTAACAATAGAAACCATATATATACTTGAAATATACCAAAAATAAACCAAGCATATTTCCAGTATATATATGTCAAACGAATTCAATTTAGTTATAAAATAAACTATAAATAAACTATAAATATACTTAAAAAAATTTTAGGTATAATTCATTAATAAAACATGCATATAATTTAAAATATACCTAAGCAATAATTAAATTATTTATGCATATTTTATGCAAATAAAACATATATTTCTAAAAACATGCATCCTAGAACACGTATATATAAGATAACAACTCACAGTTATTACGCTCCTCGAGACGGGTCCGACAAGCCTGGTCCACTAGGCCTCGATCTCGGTGCAACTAAATAAACAAACGATAATGCGGAATTAGAATAAGTCTATCAAAATTCTATAGACTCGATCTAAAACATGGGACACGGAATAAGAATAGGAATTCGACCGGATATCAAGTTTTATGAGAATTCTACCGAAAATCCAACAGAACCTCCCCTGTAAAACGGACATCTCTTTACTCAGAAAGTAGAACCGGTCCTGTAAAGAAACACACTTAAAAAATATACAGCCACACAATCCCTCGGTCGGACTTCCAAACTACATTTCTACCGACCGAGGTTCACAATTCTCAAGATAAACACAAAACACATGAAATTGCTAGAAATACCAAAAATATCCTTTAATACTCAAAATATAGCAAATTAGAAATTTAAAATACTGAAAATAATTATTTTACTCATAAATACATAAAAACCCTAATTTTAATAAAATATTATTAAAAATCCATAATTCTCGATAAATTCATAAATATTAACTGAGATTCATTTTATAATTCCAAATTACATTATTAGCCCTAAAACATATTAAAAATCGATAAAAACTCATTTATTTAGAAAAATAGTATATTATATATAATTTGAAAATAATTTATGAAAAATAGTTTTAATTAGTTAAAAATACTAAATAATTTGTAGAAATCATTTTTATACCTCAAATAACTATTATAACCAATTTAATTATATTTTTACCCAATTTAGTGCTAAATTACCAAAATACCCCTACTATATATAAATTCACTATAATTGTTCAAAATTCACTAAAAATAGTATAATCACTCAAAAATTAATTTCTCAACATATAATTCAATAATATCAATAAATATACTCAATTAACCAATTAATTTCAACAAAATACCTAATTAACCTAATTTTCTAAAAATCACATAAACTAAATAAATTCACAATAATTATATAAAAATCATAAAAATTATAAATAAATTTCTAAAATGCATTTTAACACCTATAAACACCATAAATCACAATTTCATAATTTAATTAATTAATTTACGAAAATTAGAAAATATTAATAAAATAATAAAAAATTCATAAAAATTAAAATAATTCCAAAAAATTGCACAAAAATTACAGCATGTAGATTGAGCTTCTAGGAGCAACTTTTGTAAATGAAGTAAGCTTGAATATTTAGAATCAAAGTTCAAAAAAAAATCAAGAAACTCAAATGGTCGAAAATGAGATCAAGCTTAAATCCTTACCAAATCAAGTTGTCAAGCTAAAGGAAGCTTGGAATTGGCTTCTATGGAGTTCTAGGAGCAAAACCACACTGAAATCATCAAGAACGGTGGTCGGAATCATTATGATCGGAGTTGATGAAGTCTCTCGGGTTTCCAACCAAACCAGCGAGCTACACTTCCGGAGAAGATGGTGGGAGGTGGCAAAGCAGCTGGGGAAGGCGGCGACACGCCAACAGGGACACTGAACTGAGGGAAACAAGATTTGCAGTAGGAGGGGTGAGGAGAGGGTGTCAGGAATGGAGGTAGGGGACAATGGCAAATAACGTAATTTTTATTAGTTATATATATATATATATATATATACAATAAAACATTAACACTTTATATCAAAATATAATAATATTATAACTTAAAATAATCCCACACCACACATAAATATATATACATATACATATACATATACATATATAACACATATAATAATAAAAACTATAATATATACATAATTTAAAAATTAAACCCTAAATAATGTTAATAATATATATATATATATATATATATATATATATATATATATATATATATATATATATATATATATATATATATATATATGCAAAATATAATCATGCATGAAACCATGCAATTTAATAAAATGAACTAACGTAAATAAATAAATTATTATTTAGGTTTTATTTTCCCAAAAATATAAGTATCGGGAAAATTTTACGTAGAAAACTTAAAATAATTTAAAATAACATTAATTCTTAACAAAATAATTAAATAGTCCAATATATATATTAAAATTATTAATATTGCATATCTTGATGCAGTTTAAAATTATTTAAAATATCAGGATATTATAGTCTTGCCCCTTACAAGAATTCGTCCTCGAATTCCAGAAAAAGAATAAATACAAGTTCACGAAGGGAAGAGATACGGGTAAGAAGCTCGCATCTCAGCTTCAGTCTCCCACGTATGCTCTTCTACCCTGTTACTGCGCCACAAAACCTTGACCATCGAAATCTCCTTCGAATGCAACTGTCGAACTTGATAGTCAATGATCGCCACAGGTTCTTCCACAAATGTCAGATCTTCATTCACTTCCACATTGTCAGGCTGCAACACGTGTGAAGGGTTTGAGACATACTTCCTCAGCATCGAGATATGAAATACTGGATGCACTTGAGACATACTCAGAGGCAAAGCCAACTGATATGCAACAGTGCCAACTCTCTCCAGAATCTCAAGCGGTCTGATATATCTCAATGCTAACTTACCTTTCCTGCAAAATCTCATAACACCCTTCATCGGAGACACCTTCAGAAAAACAAACTCTCCAACCTGAAATTCCATATCTCTGCGCCTAGGATCTGTATAGCTCTTCTGCCTACTAACTGTGGTCTCTAATTTGTGCTTGATCACAACAACTTTCTCTGTAGCACCCTGAACCATCTTAGGTCTAGTCAAAGCTCTCTCGCCAATCTCATCCCAACTCAGAGGGGATTTATACTTCCTTCCATATAAAGCCTCATATGGTGCCATGCCAATACTGCTATAGTAGCTGTTATTATATAAAAACTCTATGAGTGGCAAATGATCATCCCAGCTACCACCTAAATCTAAAACACACATCCTCAACATAACTTCCAGTGTCTGGATCGTCCTCTCAGACTGACCATCTGTCTGAGGATGAAAAGCAGTACTGAAGTCCAACCTAGTGCCCATCGCTTCCTGCAACTTCTACCAAAAATGAGATGTAAACATTGAACCTTTATCTGACACAATGGACACAGGTACTCCATGAAGGCACATAATATGCTTCACATACAGCTTTGCCAATCTAGCTATAGAATAGGTGGCTTTCATAGGCAAGAAATATGTAGACTTGGTCAACCTGTCTACAATCACCCAAATGGAATCGTATCCATCCTTGGAATGAGGTAAACCAACCACAAAATCCATAGCTATCCTTTCCCACTTCCACTCAGGAATAGGAAGAGGTTGGAGCTTCCCAGAAGGCTTCTAATGCTCAGCTTTTACTTGTTGACATGTTAAACACTTAGCAACATAATCAGTGACATCCTTCTTCAGTCTGTCCTACCAGTATAAGTCTTTGATACTGTGATACATCTTAATGACACCTGGATGTACGCTGTAAGCTGTAGAATGTGCTTCCTCTAGGATCTCTTCTCTCAAATTATCCACATTAGGAACACACAATCTACCACTGATCCACAAAACACCGTCATCATCAAATGTGAAATCAGTAAACTTCCCTGCTCGAACATTCTATGAAAGCTCTTCTAAAATAGGATCTCGGCTCTAAGCTGCCTTAATCCTATCTCTCAGTACTAATTGTACCTTAAACTGAGCTAGCAATCCACCTGATCTACTAATCTTCATCATCAAACCTTCATCCACCAACAGATGTAACTCCTGGATCAATGGTCTCCTCTCCACACTGATATGAGCAAGACTGCCTGAGGACTTCCTACTCAAGGCATCTGCTACCACATTAGCCTTGTCTGGATGATATAAAATCTCACAGTCATAATCTTTTAACAATTCCAACAAGCTCCTCTACCTCAGATTCATATCTCTCTGTTGGAAAATGTACTTAAGGCTCTTGTGATCAGTAAATATCTCATAAGTCACCCCGTACAGATAATGTCTCCAGATCTTAAGAGCAAAGATCACTGCAGCCATCTTAAGGTCATGTGTAGGATAGTTCTACTCATGCTTCTTCAGCTGTCTTAAAGCATAGGCTATTACCCTACCATTCTGCATCAACACACAACCAAGCCAACTCTAGAGGCATCACAATAAACTATGAACTTATCCACACCATTAGGCAAAGCTAACACTGGGGTTGTGGCCAACTTCTCCTTCAATAATTGAAAACTATTTTGACAAGCTTAAGACCACTCAAATCTTACATTCTTTTGAGTCAAGCGAGTCATAGGGGCTGCAATTCTAGAAAAATCTTGCACAAACCTCCTATAGTACCCAACTAAACCTAAAAAACTACGAATCTCTATAATAGAAGTCGGTCTAGGCCACTCAGACATTGCCTTAATCTTCTGTGGATCAACCTGGATACCTTCTTTAGACACCACGTGTCTAAGAAAAGCAACACTCTCCATCCAGAAATCACACTTCGAGAATTTAGCATAAAGCTGATGTTCTCTCAGTGTCTGTAGTACAGTCCTCAAGTGATATACATGCTCCTCCATACTTCTCGAATACACCAGTATATCATCAATATAAACTACCACAACCTGATCCACATACAGTCTGAATACACTATTCATCAGGTCCATAAAAGCTACTGGTGCATTAGTCAAGCCAAAAAACATCACCAAAAACTCATAATGACCATATTGAGTGTGGAATGTCGTTTTAGGAACATTGGCTTCACTGATCCGCAGCTGATGATAACCCGACCTTAGATCAATCTTAGAAAAGAACTGTGCACCCTGTAGCTGATCAAACAAGTCATCTATCCTTAGGAGAGGATACTTATTCTTCACTGTCACCTTATTCAGCTCTCTATAGTCAATGCACAGTCTTAGGGTACCATCCTTCTTCTTCACAAACAAGACTGGTGCACCCCAAGGAGAAACACTAGGTCTAATGAAACCCTTATCCAATAACTCTTGCAACTGCTCCTTCAACTCTTTTAACTCTGTAGGAGCCATTTTGTAGGGTGGCATAGATATAGGAGTAGTACCTAGGGCCACATCTATACATAACTCAATCTCTCTGTGAGGGTGGTAAACTTGGCAACTCCTCAGGAAAAACATCAAGAAACTCATAGGCAATAGGAACATCTGTGAGTGAAAACTTCTCCACTGCAGTATCCCTGACCAATGCCAAATATCCTTGACAACCTTTCCTCAATAACTTCCTAGCCATAATAGTAGAAATGAGATTCTGAGGTGCTGAACTTCTATCACCCACAAACTTAAAGTCTTCTTCACCAGGAATTCTGAAAGTCACCTCTTTACTCTGACAATCCACCACAACATAGTGTTGAGATAACCAATCCATACCCATAATGACATCAAACTCCATTACATCCAACAGAATCAAATCAGCGAATAATTCTCTATCTCCTACAAGAACTAGACAACTAGAAAGAACAACATCGGTGTCCAAAGAATCACTTAGAGGAGTGGTGACAGACAAAGGAAAAGCCATCCTCGAAGCTTGCCAACAAGACTTGAAAGCAAAAATAGGAGAAACGAATGAATGCATGGCAACCGGATCAAACAAAACCCATGCATCCAGGTAACAGACAGAAACAATACCTGCCATGACTACATTAGATGCCTGAGCATCCTGCTGAGTGAGATGGAAGACTTTGGCCTATTTTCAACCTCTTTACTGGCTGGTAGAAGCCTGGCCAACACCTATGGCATAGAACAAAGCTGCCTTAGGTTCAGACATACCCTGTTGATAGGCAGGCTGAACAGGTGGAACAACCGGAGGTATAGGAACATCCTCGTACTCGGGCTTTACCGGCTCCTCATCCTGTATCTCTCTCTATCTACGGTGACCTGTCGCTCCTCAAGGTCTACCTCTGCCATGACCTCTGCATCTAATTGGTGGCTCAGGAGGTAAAACCTCATCCTAAAAGGACTTATCATCCCCGGCCTCAATGACCGGTGGAGCGACACGCGCTTGCCTCCTCATTCTGAAAAGACAAACAGAAGAGTTCAGACAATGGAGGATAACATAGAAAACTAAAGCAAGGAATACTCATCAAGACATACTTGAACCTAATTCACTGTATTAGTTTTAAAGAAACATAACATCGAAAACTAGGGCCATAACTCACACAACTAAGCCCTGACATAGAACTCCGCTTTGATACCAACTTTGTCACGACCTAAAACAGGGGCCATGATCGGCACTAGGGAATGAGAATTCTTTCAAATCCGAAACCCGTAGCGAGCCTTAAAAATAAAATAAAGCATACAATAATAATAACATAAATAGAATATTTTATAGCAAAAATAAATCTCATAAATAAAATAAATATAATCCACTAACTCATTTAAATAAACAAACTTATCTCATATATAAATAATCTTTTAATACAAATCTCAGTTCATATCTTTAAAATACATATCTTATCCAAACATAATACATAAATCTCATAACTGACTATAACTATTGCAGTGTCTAGATTATAAAATAAAATCAAGTAAGCATATTACATAGTAAAGCTGGGGCAAAAGAAATCCAGCGTAAGGGTCTGCTACTAAGGTATGAAGATGAAGACTCTCTTCAAAAATAATCAACGGAGAGGAGTCAGACCTCACTGAGTGAATTGTTATAATATATATACATGCATAGCTAAATGACAAATGCACACATTCAATAGTATATATAATAAATATATATACATGCAAAATCACACAGATGTAGTAAAATCATTTTATATATATACTGAAAATAATATCTGATTATGAAGGATCAAATAGAACCCTAGATAATCGCAACCTCAAACAGTGTTAGACAACACTATAGCCATACAGGCTCACTTATTCCAAATAATTCACTTGTTCCATTTGGACAGTAGACTGGCCCCGAGACACTAAGTCAACGAGCTCAAGCAGTCTGACTGTCAGTGTGATTGGCCCCGAGACACTTGGTCAACCGAGCTTCAGCAATCACACTCTCAAATCACATCACACATTAAATAAATCAATCCAATCATAATCCACAAATAGGTTAGTTATATAACCTAAATTCTATCGTCGTACCGGTACATACTCGGTCCTAGTGCTGCCCATTAGGTAGCACGTTCTTTTGATATCCTTCATTTATATATAAAACATACATTCATAAAATAAATGATGCATGACATAAATCAAAGTAACAATATAAGCCATATATATACTAGAAATATACCAAAAATAAACCAAGTATATTTCCAGTATATATACGTCAAATGAATTCAATTTAGTTATAAAATAAACTAGAAATAAACTAGAAATATACTTAAAAACATTTTAGGTATAATTCATTAATAAAACATGCATATAATTTAAAATATACCAAAAATATACCTAAGTATTAATTAAATCATTTATGCAAATAAAACATACATTTCGAAAAACATGCATCCTAGAACACGTATATATAAGATAACAACTCACAGTTATTGTGCTCCTTGAGACGGGTCCAACAGGCATGGTCTACTAGGCCTCGGTCTCAGCGCAACTAAACAAATAAATGATAATATGGAATTAGAATAAGTCTATCAAAACTCTAGAGACTCGATTTAAAACACGGGACACAGAATAAGAATAGGAATTTGACCGGATATCACATTTTACGTGAATTCTATCAAAAATTCAGTAGAACCTCCCCTGTAAAATGGACATCTCTCTATTCAGAAAGTAGAGTCGATCCTGCAAAGAAACACACTTCAAAAATATACAGCCACACAACCCCTCGGTCAGACTTCCAAACTACAATTCTACCGACCAAAGTTCACAATTCTCAAGATAAACACAGAACACATGAAATTGCTAGAATTACCAAAAATATCCTTTAATACTCAAAATATAGCAAATTATAAATTTAAAACACTGAAAATAATTATTTTACCAATAAATATATAAAAACCCTAATTTTAATAAAATATTATTAAAAATCCATAATTCCCAATAAATTCATTAATATTAACTGAAATTCATTTTATAATTCCAAATTACATTATTAGCCCTAAAACATATTAAAATCGATAAAAACTCATTTATTTAGAAAAATAGTATATTATATATAATTTGAAAATAATTTACGAAAAATAGTTTTAATTAGTTAAAAATACTAAATAATTTGTAGAAATCATTTTTATACCTCAAATAACTATTAAAACCAATTTAATTATATTTTTACCCAATTTAGTGCCAAATTACCAAAATACCCTTACTATATATAAATTCACTATAATTGTTCAAAATTCACTAAAAATACTATAATCACTCAAAAATGAATTTCTCAATATATAATTCAATAATATCAATAAATATACTCAATTAACCAATTAATTTCAACAAAATACCTAATTAACCAAATTTTCTAAAAATAAAATAAACTAAATAAATTAACAATAATTATATAAAAATCATAAAAATTACAAATAAATTTCTAAAATGCATTTTAACACCTATAAACACCATAAATCACAATTTCATAATTTAATTAATTACTTTACGAAAATTAGAAAATATTAATGAAATAATAAAAAATTCACAAAAATCAAAATAATTCCCAAAAATTCCAAAAAAACTACAGCATGTAGATTGAGCTTCTAGGAGCAATTTTTGTAAAGGAAGTAAGCTTGAATCATTAGAATCGAAATTCAAAAAAATCAAGAAACTCAAATGGCCAAAAATGAGATCAAACTTAAATCCTTACCAAATCAAGTTTTCAAGCTAAAGGCAGCTTGGATTCGACTTCTATGGAGTTCTAGGAGCAAAGCCACACCGAAATCATCAAGAACGGTGGCCGGAATCATTATGATCGGAGTTGATGAAGTCTGTCGGGTTTTCGGCCAAACCAGCGAGCTACATTGCCGGAGAAGATGGTGGGAGGTGGCGGAGCAGCTAGGGAAGGCGGCGACACACCGATAGGCACACTAAATGGAGGGGAATGAGATTTGCAGTAGGAGGGGTGAGGAGAGGGTGTTGGGAATGGAGGGAGGGAACAATGGCAAATAACGTAATTTTTGTTAGTTATATATATATATATATATACAATAAAACATTAACACTTTATATCAAAATATAATAATATTATAACTTAAAATAATCCCACACCACACATAAATATATATACATTGACATACACATATACATATATAACACATATAATAATAAAAAATATAATATATACATAATTTAAACATTAAACCCTAAATAATGTTAATAATATATATATATATATATATATATATATATATATATATATATATATATATATATATATATATATATATATATATATATATATATATATATATATATATATTAATATGCAAAATATAATCATGCATGAAACCATGCAATTTAATAAAATGAACTAATGTAAATAAATAAATTATTATTTAGGTTTTATTTTCCCAAAAATATAGGTGTCAAAAAAATTTTACGTAGAAAACTTAAAATAATTTAAAATAACATTAATTCTTAACAAAATAATTAAATAGTCTAATATATATATATATATATATATATATATATATATATTAAAATTATTAATATTGCATATCCCGATGCAGTTTAAAATTATTTAAAATATCGGGATATTATAGTAACCATGTGAAGTGCATGTGGTTAGGTGCTTGGCACATGGCCATCACTTACGTGTGATTATGCACACTTTCATGCAATGCACACATGATTTGAGGCATTTTCAAGGCTTTTTGAGGTTCATTTCTTGAGTTTTTAGACCTTCCTGACACGTTTTTGAAGTTCGTTTTGTATAATTCAGCCTTGATTTTAGTGCCTGACACCTAGAGGTGTTAGAGGCTATGCGTGCACTTCTAAGCTACTGATGCTAATCCTCAAGTTGTTTTAGACTATTTTGAGACCACTTTTTAGGGGTTTTGGAGCCTTCTAAACATGTTTCAAAGTCTATTTTAACCATATAATGACTCTATGACCATGTGATGCCATTATAACCTCCTTCGGCATGAAGCAAATGAAGATGCTACTAAGCAAAATAAAGATATAACTATAACCTTTTTAGATGTCATGTAAATGAAGATTATGACTATAACCTCTTTAGGTGTCATGCAAATGAAAATGATGCTAAGTAATAATGAAGATACAAATATAAGCAAAATGAAGAGTGACTATAACATTATTAGGTGTCATGTAAATAGAGATGCTACTAAGCAAAATGAAGATGCGACTATAACCTTTTTAGGTGTCATGCAAATGGAGATGCTACTAAGTAAAATGAAAATGCGCTGATAACCTTCTTAGGTGTCATGTAAATGGAGATGCTACTAAGTAAAATGAAGATGCAACTATAACCTTCTTAGGTGTCACACAAATGGAGATGCTAATAAGAAAAATGAAATGTGACTATAGCCTTCTTAGGTTTCACACAAATGTAGTTGCTACTAAGCAAAATGAGAATGCGATTATAACCTTCTTAGGTGTCACAAAAATGAAGGTTGCTACTAAACAATATAAAAAGGCTCCTAAGAAATATGGTAATGCTACAAAGTAAAACAAAGATGAGACTATGACCTTCTTAGGTGTCACGTAAATGGGGATGTTACTAAGAAAAATGGATATGAGCCTATAACCTTCTTAGGTGTCACATAAATGGAGATGCTACTAAGCAAAATGAAGATACAATTATAACCTTCTTAGGTGTCACGCAAATGAAGATGGTACTAAGCAAAATAAGAATGCGATTATAACCTTCCTAAGTGTCACATAAATGAAGGTTGCTCCTAAGCAATATAGAAAGGCTACTAAGCAATATGAGTGCTCCTAAGCTTTATGAAATGCTAGTAAGCAATGATGATGCAACCATGAGGCAGTAATGATGATGTCACTATTTTTCATGTTATGGATGTCACTTTGATGATTTTGAACTAAATATCCTTGCCATATTTCTCCCTATTTTTCTTCCTTCGAGAAATGTTAAGTTTTTTTAAAGATGGTGATGCTATGCGCAATGTCTTTAGACAAGTAGAGCTCATATTAGTGTGCTTTTATGTGATTTTAATACATTTCTTGTGCTCAAATAGAGGTTTGACACCTAAGGAATAAGTGTGCAATGTCTCAGAGTGCGTGGGTTGTGGAAGGTTGCATGGCCATGCCTATAGACGTGCATCATGTGCTAAGTGCATGGTACATACCTTCCCCCTCTCTAGTCTATATAAACTCAAGTTCTTGGGGCTTGCAGAGGCTTCTTTCAGTCTTCTTTGGTTGCTTTTCACCTTTTCTTGATTCCTTTTGAGTTTCGGGCATTTTTCTACTCTATTTTTGTTTCTACTTCTGTAATTTCCTTTTCTTTGAACAAGATGGAGTTTCCTAATATTCTTGAGAATCTTGAGGACATTCTTGATGATTTAGATGTCTAGGGTGACTTCACAGAGGTTGCTGGAGTTGATGCAAGGACTTCCACTATGAGGACTAATACTGATGGTTCGTCTAGCACTCAGGGTCCTTAGCTGTCTAGGCTTTTTTGAGGAGGTCTGATCCTTGTAGTTCATATTTGGAGACTTATCCTTGGATTCATCATTATCTCCAGGTACGTTCTCCCTTGTCCTCTATTTTTTTGAAGTTATTTAATTGTCTATGCTGCTTTGCTATCTATTTACTCTTGTTGTACTTATGTTTTTTGATTGAAGTTGTTATAGCTTTTGTTTATAGCTCTATAGCATTTACTGTAACTATCTGTTAATGTATAATTTTATTATGAGTGTTGATAGTCAGTAGCTCTTGCTTTGTCTCTGTAACTATTTGTTAGCACTTGCTATAATGTTCTTCTTCACTTTTACTTGGTTATTTTTTGTTCCTATAAAATTACAAAGAGGAAGATGTTTTAGTATTTAGTAGCTGTACAAATATTTGATAGCGTACCTATTATTTGTAGCCTCGTAGCTCTATCACTACATTGCCTGGTAGTTTTAACAAAGTTAGAACGTATTTGCCCGTTGGAGAGATGACTATCACTCCTTTAGATTTTGTCATTATCATGGCTTGAGCTTTTCTAGGGAGCCTATTCCTTTTAGTGAGGAGGATTGTTCTTCTATGGTGGTAAGGAAGTGCCTAACTACGGAGTTGCTTGGGATGGTTGCCCCTATGAAGTATGGTTGTCTGTATGTTACACGTTACACTAAGTTTGTTTCTACTATGTGGACAAAGTATGATGCTAATCTTGTTTTGTTAGAGCTGTTGGCCCATTGCTTCCTATCCTACTTACTGAGTGTTATCATCTTCCTAAATCCTTTAGGTATGGATAGTTTGTGATTGCTGCCTGTTTTGAGGGACTTAGATAGCCTATTGAGATACAACTGGGGTATTACCACCTTTGCCCACATGTACTTAGGTTTAGACACAGCCTATAGAGGTGGCTCGAGGATTTATGGATGCTTGTTTGTTCTGGATGTGAGTAAGATTTATTAGGTATGTATGTTATTTTGTTCTTTATCCTTTGCTTGTTTTTTAACCTTCTGAATTCTTATTTGATATATATGGGCTTATGAGTTTGGGGTTCTTCCTCATCTAACTATCTAGCATCTTCTGGAGGATGGTTTTCCCTATTATTCCTACTAGATAAGGAAGACCACTAACTTGATCTAGGATTATATAGAGGCTCGAGATTATATGAGTAAGTTGTCCCCTAGATCGGTATGCTCAATTTTATTGTATTGGTCATTTCATTTCCTGGAGATTCTTTATTCATTTTTGCTTTTTAAGTAGATCCTCCCTCACTAGTATGCTATAAGATCACATTGGTTGGCAGAGATGGTGACAACATGGCAGCTAATAGAGAGGCGAGTGCTGCTATGTGGTCTTGCTAGCAATGTATGGTATTTACGTGAGTGAGTCCATCATTGGTGGGATGGTCCTTTCATGAGAAGAGTCCATGTTCCTCCTTCCGATGACATCGTTCTGGAGTCATGAGCTCAATGAAAATGAGCTTGCTACTACTATGAGAGGATATCCTTTTGAGAGTCTCCTAGAGGGTGTAGACTTCCTTTATGATAATGTACTAATTAATGCTATGGCTAGTGGCTTTATTCCTCTACCTCCACCTCCTCATAAAGATGAGGCTCATCCTATGGATTAGAGTATTAGGGCATCACATGGATCATTGAGAGTTTCTTATTCTGATCTAGTGAGCTTTTTATTCCTATATTGTACAAGTATGTAACAAACTTTATTAGTAATAAACTATAATTGATATAGTTATAGGGACCTATCTGCAGTGACATGTATCTCACTAGAAAAGATCAAGATCCTACTTTAAGGAGGATGAGGGCACATTCCATAATGAAGCAATTGCCCATACTAGCAGTATGGCTTTCAACAGTATTGTTCTTGGGGATTTGGCAATGAGATCATCCCCAGTGTTGTTTGGGATGAATATCTTTGGTGGAGAAGTGTATTTTGATTTTCCTCATCCCAACTATCCTCGATTAAATGTTATCCCTCCTTACACTGCCCATGTTCATGCTTTATTTCACCTTTGTTTTGTTTATTTGACTTAATGTCAGGTGTTTGAATTATTTGCTTATTCTTTGTAAGTCCTTATCTCTATTACTCACTATTGGTACATTATCGCAGGGAGTGTACAATAGCATTTTTTGGGGTTTACAAGCAATCAGAGGTATGCCTTCTTTATTATACATATTTATTTATGCACATGTTTTATGTATGTATGAATGTCTAACATGCAATTTTTATGAATGCAGGCTAAATAGCTCTATGATAGTCACAAGTGGAAGTGGGAGCGCACAACTTATCGCTATCGAATTGGTAAGTTGGAATTAAGGCTAGCATCCTTTGTTATAGATGATAAGGAGCCTACATTAGATGATGGGGATGCTTGAGCAGGATCAATGTTTATTCTTGATGGTATCCATGATCGATATAGTTATTTTAGGAGCTAGGTGTACATCTTTTAGCTTATGGTTACTTTGTTATAATATTTTCTTGAGGTCACGAACTTTAGGTGTTGTATTTGGGCATTTGTCCTATATGTGTTGTATGATGTATGCTCTTTGTTGTACATCATTGTTGATGGTGTCTATTGTTGCTATTGTTTGCCTCTTTTATTTTTCCCTTTTTTGCCTAAGGCATCTCCTTTCAAAGCTTTTTGCGCTTAGCTAAGTTTTTCTTTTTCTTCCCTTTTTGCCTAGGGAGTCTCCTTTAGGAGCTCTTTACACCTAGTTGGGTTTTTTTAGGCTTCGATAATAGTGGCTGATCTTGAGGATAGAGTTTAGAGAAGATGGTAAGAACCATGATCATGTAATAAAAGAAAATGCAAAGCATGCTTGATGCAATTCATGATGATAGAAATGTATTGCACTTTTCAAAGACATTTTGCATAAAGTGGCAATCATTCTTATTCCACTAAAATCATTTAAGAAAAGCACAAGTGCATGCATAAAAATTTTGAATTTGAGGTTACCTCTATCCTTAATTAGCCTTCTTACGTTTTCAAGTTAAATATTTTCTCTCATTCCCTAATTTTTTCCTAAATTGCCCATTCAAGGTTTTCAACCTGATAGGAAGTCACTAACTTTTTCATGAGCTACCATTTTTAGGTTTTCAACTTAGTGGGTTTTTTTGCTTTAGATGTAATACTTGTTCAAGCAGTATCTATTGACAGGTTCAGAGAATTCATTATCTTTAGAATCCATCAGCATGATAGCTCTTTTTGATAAGACATATTTAACCAAATACAGGCCTTCCCAGTTTGGTCTAAATTTCCTTTTAGGGTCTAGAACATTTTGCCTTGCTTGCTTTAACACCCAGTCTCCTGATTTCACACTCTTGTGTTTTGCCTTTCTATTGAAGATTTTAACTAGCCAAGCTCGATACAACTTTGTGTGGTATAAAGCTTTGAGTTTTTGACTATCTAAAAGAGTGAGGTTATCATGCCTCTATTAAGCTGATTGCACTTTCAATAATTTAGATTCAATTACTACCCATAAAGACTTGATTTTTGTTTCAACCAGGAGTACTGCTTCTGACCTGTACACTAGTGAGAAAGGAGTTGCTCCCATTGAAGTTCTGATTGTTATTCGGTACCCTCATAAAGCATATGACAATTTGTTTCCCTAGTCTTAGTGAGTCTGAGTCATTTTTTATAAAATCTTCTTGATGTTCTTATTTATGATTTTGATGGCCCCATTTGCTTGTGGTCGGTAAAGAGAAGATTTATGATATTCCACCTTATAACTTCCTAGTAGTTCTCTAACTTTCCCTTGGAATTGAACACCGTTGTCAGAGATGATGTGATGGGGGATCCTATATCAATAAAATGGATTCTTTTTTTATGAACTTAGCCACTTGTTTGGATCCTATCCTTATGAATGATTCTGCTTCAATTGACTTTGTGAAGTAATATACTGCCACTAGGATGTACCTATGTCTGTTGGAGACTGTTGTTTGGATTTTTGTAATTTTTTCTAATCCCTATGTTGAGAAGGGCCATGGAGAAGAGATGTAGTGTAGTTTTATTAAGGGAAGGTGACTAACATCCATGCATTTGACACTTGTGGTATTCTCATATAGTCTTCCATTATCGTCATCTAGAAGAACCCTTGTATAATTAGCTTCTTAGTTAGGATTGCTCCATTCGTGTGTGGATCGCAAACACCTTCATGTACTTCTTCCATTGCTCTAAGAGCCTTGGTTTCATATAAACATTATAGTTGTAACCCATTTGAAGTTCTTTTGTATAATTCACCCTAGTGTGATGTGAATTTTGATGCCAATCGTCAAATGACTACCTTATCTTTTTCACTTGCCTGATCGAGATAGGCTAATTCCTTCAAATATCTTTGGATGTCATAAAGCTAAGCTTTTTTAGCGATTTCTATCTTCACTATTTTACAGTTCTTATGACAAGGTTATCTTAATCTGAGTAAGACTGAAGGCATCATAAGCATTTTTTATGGTCCTTCCTACATCGATGCTAAAGAGGCAAGTGCATCTACCATCTAATTGTGGTTTCTGAGATGGATGAATTTACATTTTTAGAAGGAGATGGTAAGTAATTTCAAGTTATCCAGGTAAGGTTTTAAGTGCTAGTCCTTCAATTCCCATTCTTTTGTGGCATGATTGATTATTAGTATGGAATCTCTGAAGATCTTAACCTCTATAACATCCAGGGCTATTAGTGCTTCTATTTTGAGTGTGCATGCCTTATATTCTACTTTGTTATTATTAACATTGAATTCTACTTCTTAGTAATCGATACTACTTCACCTTCTGGGGATTGTAGTATGATGTTGACTCTTGCACCAAATTGGTTAATTGCTCTGTCAAAATGCATCTGCCATCCTTGAATCTCGATGGCTAAACTAAGGTCATCCAAGAAGTCCAGCTGGATTTCTTCTAAGTCTGGAATGGGGTTAAAAGCTAGAAATTCAACTATTGCTCTTATTTTTTATTAATTTATTAGTCAGATACTGCATATCAAATTTGGTTAATAAAATGAGCCACTTGGCGAGTCTTCCAACCAGAGAGGGAGCTTCATAAAGGCATTTCATTAGATCTATTTTAGACATAGCTTGAATTTTGTAGGACTGAAAGTAATGTTCGACTTTCTTTATTGCCTATACCATTATCAAGCATATCTATTTGACTTAACTGTACTTTTCCTCATAGGTAATAACTTATTACTTAAGTAGTAAACTGCATGTTCCGCTTTCATTTCTCCCATTTGGGCTAATATTGCACCAATTTCATTTCCTTCTATGGCTAAATATAGGGTTAAAGGTATCCTTGGTTTAGGCAATTTTAGGACCAGTGGGTTAGCTAGGTAGTTTCTAATCTTGTTGAATGCTAACTAACATTGTTTGTTCCACTTAACTAGCTGATCTTTTCTTATTAGTTTGAAGATCGGTTCACACACTGCTATCAACTTAGCATGAATTGCAATTTCCTTAGAAACCTTCTAATTTGATCTCTTTGAATACTTTTGCTTTATCTTGATCTATTTCAATTCCATTTTGACTAACAACATACCCTAACATCTTTCCTGAAGTGACTCAGTATATGTATTTCTTTAAATTAAGCTTGAGATTGTACTTTTTGACTCTTTTGAGGAAATTTTTAAGATTGGATGGGTGTTCTTCCTTAGTTATTGACTTGACCATCAAGTCATCGATGTACACCTCCACTTCTTTGTGTATCATGTCATGAAACATTGTAGTTGCCATTCTTTGGTAAGTTGCACTTGCATTTTTAAGCCAAAAGGCATTACTTTGTAATAGAAGTGCCATATTTAGTTATTAAAGCTAGTTTTGCTTTATCGATAATAGCCATTAGGATCTAATTATACCCAGAGAATCCATCCATGAAGGAGTACATTGTACATATGACAGCACTGTCAACCAGTATGTCTAGTGAGGTAGTAGGAAATCATCTTTCGGGCATACTTTGTTCTAACCCTTCCTTCTTTCTTAGGTATTGGCACCACATTTGATAACCATTTTAGATAATCTACTACCTCTAGGAATTTTACTTTGATATGCTTCTTAATGTCTTCTTTCACCAGTTGGGCCTATTCTAGTATAAGTCTTCTTAGTTTCTGTTTTATTGGTTTGCACCTGTCCTTCGCAAGAATGAAGTGTTGAGCAATGTCTCTATCCATACTAGGCATATCATCTTATGTCCAAGAAAATACTTTTGAATATTTAGTTAATATTTTTTCAATTTTTGTTCTTTCTTCAATGGTAACTTCCTTCAAAATATGCAGAATGCATGGTTCATATTCTGTGCCAATGTAAAATAATTTAGTGCATATGGAATGAATCTCAAATATGCTAACATTTTGATTAATGCAATGCACACTACCATAAAAAAAGAAATTAAACAAGTAAGTAAAACTTGATTTCATTGCATTAACTTTAGAGTTCATTACATCATTAGTTTCAAGTATAGAAATTAAAGAAGTGAACTTTCTCTAGACCAATTGCTTGATAGATGGTTCTATCTTTGGATTACCCACTATTTGTATGTGTCATCAATAACATTATCCCTATTACTAGTAGTAAAATGGTGGATAATTCTTTTCCTCTATGTTGTTCTGAAGTGATCCACAAACCTTTATTGTATCTTACCACAAGAGAAATCTGCAAGTTCAAAAGGTCATGTTGTTTTTTATTGAATGTTCTCTTTACTAATGTTGGATAGTAGTGGGTACATGACCTGAATCCTAAGATTAGCACGTAGTTCACAAACTTGTAGAAAGTCACTAGTTCCAGCTTCCACCATGGACACATACATCTTATTTGGTATTCTAGAGTATCCTTAATGCATTCGATCCATTCTTGTGTTGCAATGTGGGCTGAGTGTCTATGGACATCTTTGAGGTATCTCTCTAGGTGATTCCTGGGTTGGTATCTCATCTAGTTACCCATAGGTTTGTTGAGTAGACTCAACTTTTCTTATAGCCAAACCTGAAGCAACATAGGGCTCCTAGTGAAGTTCAAAATTTTCTTATTTTTGAGGTCATCCAAACCTTGAATGGTTTTTGCTAAAATTAGTGTGAAGGGAGTCATTTCATACTCTATTCTTTTGATAACTTGGAGTATCTTATAATCTCCTAGCCTATCATTCGAGAGGGTGAAATATTGTATAAAGAGGTAACACATTATAAGGCATGCTGAAATTAGGGTTCCAAACTTCTTGGTGGTGCAGGAAGCTAGGATTTGCAAGGGAATCGATCGTACATTCTCAGTTACTAATTTGTTAAGCTTTTATGAGTGTAGATCAAGGAAATCTATTCCAAGTCTCGGGTATTCAACATTTTGGTTAAAGAAAATTGCTTCTTCAGTCTTAGTGGGAATTCATCCTACTATGGCATTGAAATCCTCATACAATGAGCATAGTTCTATAGTGTTGAATTAGAATACATGCTCTTAAGGGTCCCAAAATGATACAACAGCATGCAAGAGTTCACAATCGAGGTAGACATGCTGGAATGTCTTTATGGATAGCATTCCATATAGTTGCAAGCTTTTCCAGTTAGCATTATCAAGATTATGAAAGAAATGTCTAGTGATGCTCGTTTGGGTTTGTAAGTTTTGAACCATGATGCCATCTTCAAGCAAGCTTTAGACCCTAGCCTTTAGTTTTCCATTACTTCATCGAGAAGATTTAGCTTCATGATCACTCATGTTAAATGTTGTATTGCTATACATTTATTGTGGTTAGCTAAATAAATGATGCATGATGTGTGCTTACAAAAAAAAAGGGTGAGCATGTATGCATAGGGGTGGATGCAAAATCCTATAATGAAAGATTATCATTGCTCTAAGAAATAGTGGTTGGTATATGTTATCTACATGTATGTTATGTGTGCATTATTAGACTAGAAAGCTCTCACTTCCAACCTTATTTCTCCATGAGGCCATTCAATCTCTTTCCTAGGTGGGTTTTGAACCTATAGTCATCTGGGGACTATGGTTTTGTTCTCAGAACTAGTTAATTTTGACTTATGTTACTTAGAACTAAAAGGTAAACCAAGGAACGATACTCAAATGTACTTAAGGTAATCACGTGATGTCAATGTGAGGGTCAGTTGTTAGGCCTTAAATGATATCCAAAGCATGTATACACCCATATGCATAGGGCCAAGGTCAATTAAAAGGGGTTTGAGTTGTTGCCCCCATATCAATATTTGATAGGTTTACCGAGAGTTATGAAAGTATCATTCAATAGTCTATAGTTTGATTCTGTCAACATAAAGGTCCATAATCTAGTTGAATTCCTAACCCATTCATTTAATTTGATAAGAAAAAATGGACGACATCTTATAGGTTTTGTCAATGAGAGACATCATTTTTTAATAGTTTATATAGAATATTTAGGCTAAGGTACATGATTCTTATTATTGCTTATGCTTCAAGCTCATACAAAGTAGATAAGAATCACCTAGATCTAAGCATGAACATTCTACAAAAACTGATATTATGACATCATTAGATAATAGACATTAGGAGAGTCATGTCATTTCTGAATATTAGGTCAAATAAATAACATTAGGACAAAGATAATATGCAAAGCTTGGTGGAATCCTAGTGGGAGTTACAACTAATTTATTTAGATGGGTTTAGTCAGGCTGAAAGGCCAAGGGTTCCTTTAGTAAGAATGCTTCCATATGACTAGGGTTATGGACTTTGGTTAGTGGGTCTAGTATTCTTTTGATAACTCGGGTCGCCCTCATTTAGGACTTAGGTTCCAAACTCTGATCAAATGAGACTAATGATATAACGAGTAAAGGCTAAAGGTGAAAAATTCAAATCGATCACCCTATACTCCAGTGGAACTATGGTAGATCACTTTCTGTCATTGTTGGCTAATAGGGACTAGTGGTGCATGTGTGATGTGTAGTGCAAAAGCAATGGTAAGGGGCTCTATAAGATTGAGTATTGCATAATGTAGTCATTTTTTGAGTTGATCTCTCTTACATAGAAGTCCCCAATGGAGTCACCATTATGAGTGACCTTGTTTAATTATTTTGATCTTGTTTTTTTTTTCTAAGGGACATGGCAACTTTATCGCATAGGGACAAGTATTGGTCTCAGGAGGAATGAAATGTTTTTTGATTTTGTGGAGTCACCACCTGATTTTTAGAAAACTGAGAAAAGAAAGGGGTAGGTCACTCGCTAAGTATTGACCCCAGTAGAGATTTTCAGGTTCAGGAGATCGTATATACTTTATGACTATTTCTCATTATATGATATTCAATGTATAACTACCGTAACACCCTATTTTCAGTAATGATAGTTTATAAAGTATTCACATAATACATCAAAAAATGAAAGATAATACAGTTGAAATATCATTATTATGTTGCTTTCTGACAAAATACATATAAAAAATTACAAAAATGTAAATCTGGCTTAGATATAATGAATCTACAAGGTCAGCACAACTATGCACATAACTTGCTCGACCATGTGAATAACATAATAAGCAATGAACACTCAATCACTTGAAAGCGTAAGCAAAATGTACATAACCATGTATGTTTGCAGCGATTATTATGCTATGCTGATATATGACAATATAAGGGATGCATGATGACATCATTGGACTGAGAACATGATGACCCTAGTCCGAAATGAAAACTTTTTACATTATTGATATGTATAGTATAATCTCATGTTTTGAAACTATAGGATGTAAAATGATGATATAAAATGAGCAAAACAAAGCATAAGTTATTCATATAGCTTGCAAATGGCCAGTCTCAACATGCAAGCACAATAATTTTCACAAATGCTAGTGACAATAAAGTAAAATGCAGTGCTATAAAGTAAACATGCTAAAATGATTGTGTGGTACTCATATTTAATTGAGCTTATGTGAGTTTTAAAGCTTTGATTTAAGGGATTATCATGCTTTCCTTATTAAGAGGTTCAAAATGATGTGTACAATGATGCAAATTTGTATACGTTTAAAGGGTGCTTTGGTAAAGGTGGGCTAGGTTTGGTGGAAAGGAGGTTTAATAACCTAAGAAAAACACAGTGGGAGAGCAAAAAGTGTGTTGAAATGAGTTTCTAGCATCCTCGAATGGATAAATTTTTTACTGTGTGGGTTGTTGTTATGTGTTATTATTAAAATGAGGTATAGAGAACCCTATTTATAATGTAATGGTCAAGGAAGGGGTATGCGAGTGCGTGATTGCACACGCGTTCATAAAACTGAGCGTGCAACCGTGTGCATGGTCACGTGCACTCGTGCTTGATTACTTACACTTTGGTGTGATGCGCATGTGATTTAACTCTTTTTGAGGTTGATTTCTAGGGGTTTTGGGCCTTTGGGACACATTTTCAAAGTTTATTTTGTCTAATTTGGCCACAAGTTTAGTGCATGGCACCTAGAGTTGTTTATGGCTATGTCCACACTTCTAAGCGATGTACGCTAATCCTTGAGTTGTTTTGGACTATTTCAAGACCACTTTCGGGGGGGGGGGGTTTAAAGCCTTTAGAATTTGTTTCCAAAGTCCATATTGTCAAAATCAATTTCCATTTTTTCATAAAGTTGAGTCCAATTTGATGAAATCAACACCAGCTCAACAAGCTACGTGTTTCGAGAGAAGATTGCTTGAAGTAAGCCTCTTATTATTTCGATAGTTCATATTTTCTAGGATAAGAGCATAACTTAATGGGTCAAGGATTGATTTTACACACCGATGGAATTTTTTAAGGTTTTAAGGTTGCACACTTCAGAGGTGTTACAAACGAGCAAAACTCTACTCATGTTTGAAGATTCAGTTTCATCATTGGACCTTTTTAGGGACAGTTAAATTTGAGGTATGACACTTATTGTTCACTAAATAGTGAAGTTAGTAGCCATAAGTATATGAGTCGACAAGTAATAAAGTGATGAGTTATGCATCGTTCCCACAAGGATTAATACAAAGCACATATTAGTCTTAATTGTATTTCTTTAGGTCTTTAAATATAACTTGAATGGAGAATGAAGACAATGATTAAGCTAAACTAGCTAAAAAATAATTAATTAAAAAGAAAACTATCATTAGCTAAATAATGAGGAAATAAATCAATGTGGCAACCATTTTGTTGGGAGATTGTTCACCTATTATCATCAACTCAAATGATAGATGTATTCAGGTTACTTGCATACCTCAAGCATTCATTATTCATTCAACACTTTTTCTTAAGTAATGTTAAACTCTACAAGCATGCATTAATTAAATCTTAAAGCTATGGCTTAACTCTTATCATTACTATAAAAATAAGATAACATCAAACATATAAAGGCATGAAGTAAACTTACAAGAGGATTAAATTCAATTAAGCTCTCTCAAGTCATTAATTTACTCAACATGTGCTTATAAGTCTATTAGATTTATCATTTCTCAATGCATAGAACTAAACTAAATATGTATTTGGCCATAACACAACATTCAACAAGCTCAATAAACACAATATGTAAAATAAATAAGAATAAGATCTATTAAATAAAATTCAATCAAATGAGTTTCCAAAATCCAAATAACATAAATAAAACTAGCTAAACATGGCTTTAAAATCCATCATTCAATCTTCAAATACAATTAAATAGATTAGTCAATTAATCACTAAATAGAAAGGGAAAGAGAAATTGTTATCAAGAAGCTTATGGGTCTTCAATGGAGCCTTCTTTTATAGCTTCTTTTTCTCCTCTTCTTTATTTCTCTCCCTTGGTTATTGTGGATCTTGTTTCTAAAGATGATCGCCTTGAAAATCATGGTTATTGTCCTTATATAGCCTTTTCTAGAATTTCCCTTCACCTCCCCTAGATTTTCTTTTTTAAAATGTCAACCTCAACATGTTATATGCTAGAAATGAGTTAGTTATGATAACATATCAAGCCACAATTAGGATAGAGGGGCCTCAAGTGAAGGGGTGGTGATCGATACTTTGCTACATTTTCTATGGAATGTTGGGCTACCATAATCCTACAATCGTGCATGTGCTATGATCATAATACAACCTCCACCTAGGTTTCTTACTTTCTTTGATCAACCTGTGATCACAATAGTAGGCCATCCTTTGCTTTTCTACTCCACTTCTTTTTCTCTTCATTCCATCATTAGTCACCTCCTAATCTTATTTTCCTTAGAAAAATAAAACAAAATATAAAAGTATCTATTTCTATAACTAAAATAACCTAAATGCAACCTAAAATAAATAAACGCATACTTAATTAAACCTTAAAACTATATGCAATTTAGCATAAACAATACCCCCACACTTAAAATTTATTTTTCCTTAAGCAAACTTAAGAACAATAATCGTCAATATAATGAACAAAGTGTATGCCCAACTTTCATCAAGCTCACACCACAATCTTTTATTAATAACTAGTTTAAAGATCTCAAAACAAAGTTAACAAATCATGCTGAGAAACAAAAATTTCCAAGTAAAGAGCATGTTGTCTATTCAAAATCACACAATCATGAATCAACATCTTAAGAAGAGTAAAAATTAATGAAAAAGAATTCAAGCTAAGGTGACTTTTAATTTGGCAAGAAAAAATTGCTTAAAATTGATCTCTCTCCATTTTTACTTTCTTTATGCTTTTTTGCTTTTCTTCCCTCCCTCAGTAGTTCCTTATCTTTCTTGAATTACTCAACGTGAACACAATCAAAAGGGTTCTTTGAATACTCATACTCTTTTGCAAGAGCAATGAAGTAGAAAGGATTTGTAGTTCTTAGCATATTATTTTCTTTTTTTTAGAATTAGGAGAGGGTATTTGGATAACCCATTTCACATACAACTAAAAGCAACTTTAGAAAGGAGTTTGGTTCATTCACCATGCTTAGGGCTAAAACATCAACTCACAACATGATCAATTTGAATAACAACTTGCATTTAGTTAATTAAAAAACTTAAAGTGTCAATAAAGCTTAAAAGACATTAAACTAACAATTAATATGAAATTAATCAATATCAGCTAAAAAAAACTACAAATATAGACAAAGCTCACAAATAAAGATAATTGCAAAATTTAAGTGTTAATCATTAAAATTGGGCTAATTTTGCACAAATTAAATGAAATGCATGATTTATACTCAAATATACACATGATGTATCAAAAATGCAAAATTGTTCTCCCCCCCACCTAGTGCCCAACACTTAAATGACACATTATCCTCAATGTGTTTTGGGGATCATAAATGTAGCATGCATAAACAAAACTATGCACAAACATTCTCAAAAACAAAAGTAAAATTCTCAAATAAGAAAATATAAAAATGAAATACAAAAATAACTAAACTAAACTAAAACTAAAAATAAAATAAATAAGGGCAAAGAGAAGTTACTCCTTTTATGGAGAGTTCAGAGGTGAAGGCACAAAGGATCTTTAAGGAGATGGCAAGTGTAGATGGTGGGGTTTAGCGCGCTGCTAAGATTTTAGCAACTGCAACACTATTTGAGCTCAGGGCTTTAGAGAACACACTAACCACTATCACAAAGACATGGCATGGAGATGAGGAGTCGCCACCCAGGGTAATAATTAGGACAAATAAAAAAAATGGTGGTACTTGATTCTCTAAAAGAAAGCTAGCACCACAACCAAGAGATTTTGGATATGGAATACCAACTTCTTTCAATATTGTATTCTTTTAGAATTACTTTATAAATTACTACCTTACCCTCTATTTACATGCAATTTCATATAAACCCTTATTTAAATAATTAACTCTAGGCAAATTAGTCATGAAAAATACATGTAAATAATGCATTCATTTAAGTTTACAATTCTAAGTTAGTATAATCTACATTGATTTTAATTAAATGGGCTAAATTTACATGTTTTAATTTACAAGTGACCTTAAAGACTAATGAGCCTAATTCCTATTTAATTTTAATTACGTGAACCTAAGTCTATCTATTTTAATTCTAAATATGGTGTAAATTTACAAATTATGAAGTATTTAAATTAGTGGACCTAATTCTAGATGTTTTATTTCTAAGGTGATATTAAATATACAAGTTGTGGAAAAGGCTTTAATTTAATGGGCTAAGTCTATTAAATTAAATTAAACTAGGTGAGCCTATGTCTTAAATAACTAAATAAGCCCAAATTATTTCTACCTTAAATCTAGTTAATTATGGGCCTAAAGATGCATTTTAATTAATTAAAATATATTCCTAATTAATTAATAACCTATTAAAATGAGATGGGTTAGATAAAAGGTGGGCCCAAAAAGAATTATCTAAGCCTAAAATTAATTATATGGGCTAGAGCCTAACTTGGGCTTAAGCCTAAATGTATTTTCAAAAAGAGTTTAATTGGTTTCTTTTAAGGACTTAATTGTATTGTTTTTTAGGACCTATTTGAAAAGTCTAAATTCTTTCAGGGGTCTTTTTATAATTAAAAATAAAAAAAGAGATCGTAATTATGTAATTTTGATTGGAATTACACAATTTCAGTCGAAATTATGCATGTTCCATCTAATTTTTTCAATTTTATTTTAATAAAAAATTTGATTTCTTGAATTTTGGTTGGTCAAATAATATTTATATGAATTTTTAGGAAATTTAATTCCTTTTAAAATCAAAACACTATAAAAAACAAATCAAAGTAGGATACATTTTTTGCTAGGTTTTTCCTATAAAAGACTAGCCTAAGCTCTCATAAAAAGAGAAGACACACAAGAGAAGAGGATATGCAGAGAACAACACTGAGACTTTCTTTGAGGAGCTTGTCTTTTAAACATTTTGACGACTTTCTCAATTCTTTTTCCTAGACTAGAGGCTTTTCTCTTTTGTTTCCAGGCAATAAAAAAAATATTCTTTTGTGATTTGTTTATTTTTGAAGCAAGGAGACATTTGAAAAGAATAACAAGTTTTTAAAGACCTACTTGAAAATGCAACAGTGTTTTTTACTGGTATGAGGAGCAACCCATACTACATTCGTAAGCATCATCTTCTTTCCTTCTTTTATTTTTATTTTTTTTATTTTATTATTTTGATTTTACTAGATTTCAATTTGATTTAATTTTTTTATTGTTATTTTATTCACTAACCATTATTTATTCTTTTGTGTTGGTGATTATGGAGGAGATTACATGATAATCTTACTTAGTGAATAAAATCCATGAAGGTCCATGGAATGCCATGGATTTGACCTTGTAGCTAAATATAGTTTTTTTTTTTTACATTTTTTATCTAGTTCTTTATTTTTTTTTTATTTTGATTTTGTTTTTTTTTTGGGATTGTATTAATTTTTTCTTTTCTTGTTATTTTGAATAGTTCATTATAATAGCCCCAATAATGGATAGAATGATATCATGCATGTGTGATTATGTGTTTTTATTTTAATTGATTGGTTAGTAAAATTAGGGTTTTAATTAGGTAATTAATTAAAATTAATGGCTATAGAAATCATTAGGGGATTATTTAATTAAAATTGAATTAGATTTAAGTGGATAGAATTAGGTTGCTTGATTATTTTATTTTATTTGTTTGTTTAAAGTCAATTTAATTAAATTAGGGTTTTTAGAATAAGTTTGATTGATTGTTTGATCTTTTATTTGATTGTTTTTGTTATTTTCTTATGTTTTTGGGCTTGTTTATTTGTGTTTATATGTTTTGGTCCCTAAACGCATGTTAGGCTTTGACCCATTTAAATAAATTTAGGTTTTTTGTACGTGTAATTCATAAACATGTATCTTTAGGTGCATAATTAATTAGATTTAGGATAGAGATAACTTAGACCCATTTAGTTAATTTAGACATAGCCCAACCTAGGGTAATTAACATTATTTAGATTTAGCCCATTAATTTAAGCCTTTTCCATAATTTGTAGATTTAATATCACCTTAGAATTAAAACATGTAGAATTAGGTTCATTAATTTAAATATTTCATAATTTTGTAGATTTATGCTCATTTTAGAATTAAAATAAATAGACTTAGGTTCACTTAATTAAAATTGAATAAGAATTAGATCCATTAGTCCTTAGGCTCACTTGTAAATTAAAACATGTAGATTTAATCAATTTAATTAAAATTAATGTAGATTAGACTAACTTAGGGATTGTGAATTTAAATGAGTGCATTATTTACATGTATTTTTCATGACTAGTTTTCCTAGAGTTGATTGTTTTAATAAGGGTTTATATGAAATTCCATGTAAATAGAGGGTAAGATAGTAATTCATAAAGTAATTCTAAAAGAGCACAAGACTGAAAAGAAGTTGGTATTCTGTATCAAGGATCTCCTGGTTGTGGTGCTGGCTTTTTTTTAGAGAATCGAGTACCACCATTTTTTAGTTTATCCCAGTTATTACCCTAGTCAGCGACTCCTCATCTCCATGCCATATCTTTGTGATAGTGGTTAGTGTGTTCTCTAGAGTCCTGAACTCAAATAGTATCACAATTGATAAGATATTGGGGGGGCGCTAAACCCCACCATTTACAACCTCTAAAAAGTCCAAGAAAAGAGAAAAGTTCCCCTATAGGAGAGTTTAAGCTGGGTTTTTATAGAAAAATCCTAGCTAAAAGACGTATCCTATATGAATTTTTTCTCTTCTTAGTGTTAGAGTTTTGATTTTAAAAGGACATTTTATTTCATAAAAATTTTAGATAAATCCTAGAAAGGAATTTATGATATTATTCGACCAATCAAAATTTAGAAAATAGAAAATTTATTTACTGTAAAAATAAAAAAATAGACAAAAAATGTATAATTTCAATAGGAATTATATAGTTTCAATCGAAATTACATAATTCTGATTAGTTTTATGTATTTCCAATTGGAATTATAGAATTTTGATCTTTTTTTTACTTTTACTTACAAAAAGACCCCTAAAAGAATTTAAACTTTTCAATTAGGTCCTTAAAAAACATTATAATTAAGTCCTTAAAAGGAATAATTAAACCCTTTTGGAAATGCATTTAGACTTTTAAGGTTTCAAACTTCAAGTGTTGAAGACCTATTTATAATATTTTCATCATTGGAGTCCTTTGTCGCATCCACACGTCATCATCCCGAAATTGGGTGCTTATAGCAAGGGAAGATTATTATGCACCTTAGCCTTAAAGTATTCATGGAGCTTGAAGTGGTTATAGGACATCTCATTCTTAATGTTAATAAATCTATCATTTTGCTTATAATACTTATCATCCATTGACTTCTCAAGGCTTCGAAATAGAGAGTCCATTGTTACATTTAAAAGGTCTAACTTTTCCACAACTTAACTCTATCCTTGGTCCGATGATTAAGTCCGCTATGGATGAATTTTTTTTCTCCTTCCTCATCATTATCCTCATCTTCACTTTGATCCAGTTTAGGTAAATTGCGCCTCTTTAAAGAAAACTTCATCAAGTGATAGCATTTCCTAGTAGTTAGGTCCCTTAATTCTATTGCAAATGAGAATATTTCAAATCTAGTAAGCAAGAGCCAATTGATTTTTTCCTGAGAAATGGAGGGCATCTTAGTTGTGAGCAGATAAAAAATATGAAAATATAAAGATGAACAAAAAGAATTCTTCTCATATCTCTAAAGTTCATGTAATAGAAGAAGGACAACCCTTTAAAATTTCAAACAATAGGCCAATTCAATATAATAATACCCAAAATTTAGCAATAAAAAGAAGAAAAAGGGTAGTTATTATTTTTATGACAAAGAAGGACATTTCAAGTCTGCATGCCGGTACTTCAAGAAGAAATAAGAGAAGATGAATAAAAAGGATCTTCTTCTAATGTTGTAAATGAAAATTTTGTTGTAATGATTTCTAAATTCAACAATATAGAGCAAGTTGTTGATCGTACAAAAGTACATAAGAAATGCTACTTCAACACTTGTTTTAGGTATTGGTAATACAGGACTAGAGTTCACTTCTAGTAGAAAATTAACTTTAAGAAATGTGTATTATGAGCCAAAAGTTAGAAAGAACTTAGTTTTAAGTAGCATTTTGAATAAGTTTGGTTTTAAACTTGTATTTAAGGGTAACATGTTTATGTTATCTAAAGGGGGCTTATTTATGAGAAAGGTTTATTTATGTAATGGTATGTTTATACTAAAAGTACATATTATTATGAGATGGACTCAATAATGGGAAATAATATCTAGAAATTGGTTGACCTGCCTCCCAATTATAAACTAATTAGATGTAAATTGATATTTAAAAAGAAAATGAAAGTCAATGGAATTATTGATAAATCAAAAGGTTTTACACAAAAATAAAGGATCAACTATTTTGATACCTATTATCCAGTAGCTCAAATAGCTACTATAAGAGTGCTAGTAGCATTAGCTTCCATTCATAAAATGGCTATTCATAAAATGGATATGAAAATAACATTTTTAAATGGAGATTTAGAAAAAGAGGTTTATATATAATAACCTGAAGGATTTATTTTTTTAGACAAGAAAAGAAGGTGTGCAAACTTAATAAGTCTTCATATGGACTAAAATAACACCAAAGCAATGGCACTAGAAGTTTGATTAAGTCATACTTGCTAATTGCTATAAAATTAATCAATCTAATAAATGTGTACAATAAGTTTTATGGTGATGATGGTGTCATAATATGTTTTTATGTTGATGACATATTAATTATTTGTACAAACTTAAAACAAGTTGAGGATACTAAAAATTTCTTACCAAACAATTTTGCCATAAGAGATATAGAGCCAAATGTCAATCTTAGGATTAGGATCTCTAGAGATAAGTATGACATAACTCTAACTCAATTTCATTATATTGAGAAATTTCTCAAGAAGTTCAATCATTTTGTATTTACTCCTTTTAATCCTAATATTAAGTTAGTAAAAAATAAGGGAGATCCACTATCACAATTAGAATATGCCAAAGTGATAGGTTATCTTACATATGCCATGACATGTATTAGACGTAATGTAGCTTTTACAGTTGGAAGCTAAGTAGACACATGAGTAATCCAAGTAATGTGCATTGTTATACTATCAATAGAGTATTAAAGTGACTAAAGAAAACTGTGGGTTATGGCATAAACTGTAGAGGCTATCCTTTGATATTATAAGGCTATTCAAATGTAAGTTGGTTTACTGATTGTGAAGATCATGCTAGCACTAGTGGCTCAATGTTTATGCTTGGAGATGATACAATATCTTGGGGTTCTAAGAAACAGACGTGCATAACAAATTCCACAATGGCTTCTGAATTTATAGTATTAGCTTTTGTAAGTAAAAAACAAAATGGCTACATGATTTGCTATATGAAATACCTATATAACCAAAACTAGTTGCATTAATATATATTCATTGTGATAATGAAGCAACACTATCAAGAGCATATAGTCATGCATACAATGACATTAGACTTAGATATAGTTATGCTAGAGATTTAATATCTAATGATGAAATCACATTAGATTATGAGCGATCAAGTCAAAATTTTACTGATCTACTAACAAAGGCATTGCCAAGAGACGTGGTAAATAATACATCGAAAGGGATGGGTCTCAAGCTCATTTTATTAAATCACCATTGATAGAAACTCAACTATGATGCTTTACACTAAGTCTCAAGTTTAAAGAGTCAAAGTACATCAATAGAGTGATTATAAGCACAATATCAAATTTTTATTACATCCTTAGGTTAATAGTGCTTAGAACCAGCATTGGAAAGGAATGGTGAATTCAATCTCTTAATGGATCTATGAATATTTTGTCAAAGTATCAAATTGCAGGGGTACTTTTAATCAATCCACCTATATAAATATAAAGTATGGCTGCTTCAAGGAGTTTAAGGGCTTGGCTCTATACACTTATAAAGGATACGAGCACAAGGCCTTTAATATGTCATTTATATATGTGAAATTGTTATGAGGTATTAAATTATGTGTGTGAAATGTTTCAAGAACATATAAATGATAAAAAAATTGGTTTAAAGTTTAATCTAACATATTATTTAAATTTGTTGTATTGAATTTCTACTAAGTATTAGTTCAAATCACAAAATACCTTTATTTATGCACATAATTTACAAAATTATTGTTAGATGAATGTTTTGGTTATATTTTGGAAATGATGGAGGATTGTTATATAATTTCAAAATAGTCACATTTTTTAATAAAAAGTTAAAGACTATTACTAAGAAACATGTCTATTCATTTAAAAGGACATGATCATTGCCAAGAAACATGTCTACTTATTCAAAAGGACATGACTATTGCCAAAAAAAACATGTCTACTCATTCAAATAGACATAACTATTGCTAAATTATAACCACTTATTCATCTTATATAAATATAAAGTTATTTTTCTATAGGAATTAACTTTTTATTATCAATCAATTCTAT
Source organism: Mallotus nudiflorus (assembly GCA_947683625.1). Classification (NCBI taxonomy): domain Eukaryota; kingdom Viridiplantae; phylum Streptophyta; class Magnoliopsida; order Malpighiales; family Euphorbiaceae; genus Mallotus; species Mallotus nudiflorus. The sequence continues at coordinate 3,225,383 of CANTUR010000142.1, forward strand.
ATAAAACACCGTTACAAACACCAAGCTTCATTGTATCCTAGAGGCAAATTGTACATTACAAATATTGCCTTTAGGAAAGTGGGATTCATACATGCCTTGGAGTAGATTTTTCAAGATTCTTTGTTACAATTTCTGAACAAAAGCATTGAAGTATCTCTCTAAGTTCCATAAGAAGTTTTTTTATCTCCCTCGCATTCCTTGCCCCACTATAGGCCTTTGGTTTAGGAGCATCAACCTTATGCACCATTATGACTTGTGCTCCCCTACCACTTATCAATGTAGCCTTGCATAAGTTAAGCTCCACCTCGAGCTTGTCGACCTTCTCTATGCATCAAACAAGCAACTTCTTTAGGGCCTCATTGTCCTTTGACACATTGTCGGTAAGAACATTTAAGGCACCTTGCATCTCCTCACAAAGCTCTCCCTCGTCCTCCTTGGACTCTAGCTTCTCGATGCGTTGGTTTATGTCTTTGACCTTATTAATCGTATCCCTCCAGCCGGACATGGTAGTCTCCACCTTGACTCGCCTTTCCTCTAACGTGAAGGAGTTTTCTAACCTTGGTTAAGAAGATGGGTAGCCCTTAACACAATATTACACTAAGTTCAAAATTTTATAGGAACAACTATAAATTTGTGATTCGTTGCCACATTGTAGGTGTGAAGTAGTGAAAGGACACTAAAAATGTCAAGAAAGGGAAAAAGCTCACCAGTTCTTAATTGGTTCGAATAGCAATTTTGATCATTTGAGATCTCACGTGTTATTAATGGAGCCAACACTATCACTCAATAAAATTTTCTCATTAGTACTACAGGAAGAACAATAATATTTTATGCAAAAGGACATACATAAGTGATGAACTCTATAGGGTTCAACTTTTTTAACAAAATATTATCACAGTGGTATAGAGAGGGGGCACTCAAACAAAGGCAAAAATTAAGGAAATTGATCTAAGAAAAGGTATAAACATTATAGTAAAAATTGGACATCCCAAGGAAGTATGTTTTGAGATTATAAGATATTTATATAATTGGAAAAACAATCAACAGAATTATGGAAACAATAGGGTCAATGGAAGAGGTATTTTAGGACAGCGATAAACAACAAGTTCAGCAAACCCTTGGGCTAACAGTGACAACAATAACCCAAGGCTAGGGAGTCATGAATCTAGTAGTGTACACAATAAGTTCAGTAAACCCTTGGGCAAACAGTAGATCAATACTCAAAATTATTAAATCTCCTTACATTACCCACTAGCCAGAATAATAGGAATGAAGGTCTAGCAAATTTACAAGTATATGTACTTTGCATAACGATCCTTGGATCATTAATAGTGGTGCTTTGACCATTTGATTGGAAATAAAAAGTTACTTCATAATAGTGTGGATGTTTCCACTAATCCAAATGTAAAAATACTAGAAGGCTTTTCCCTTGCAGTTTCTCATGTTGGTAATATACATATTACACTAAACATTGGATTAAAAAGATTTTTTTGTGTACCTATTTTCAAATACAACCTTCTCTTAATTTCTAAAATCATTAAAGACCTTAATTGCTCAGTCATTTTCTTTCCTAATTTAAACTTCCTTCAAGACCTATATACAAGGAAGCTAATTGGAATAGGTAGGCTTTAAGATAGGGTTTATCAAATGGAAGGAAAATGTGGAATAATGAGTTAAAGTGTTCTCAAAATAGATTATGTTTTGTGGCCTATGCAATCAGGCCATTACCCATTCAACAAATTTAAATTTATCTTTGAAAATTGCCCTTTTAGTGACTTTCATAAAGTTTGTAATAACTGTCATAAAGCAAAACAAACTCATTTGCCATTTTCTATTAGCAATAAAAAAGTATCAATTGTTTTGATCTTATTCATGTGGATATTTGGGATCCATATTCAATTTCTTCATTAAGTGGTGCATAATTTTTTTTTACCATAGTGGGTGATTATTCTAGATGTACATGGGTCTTTCTTATAAAAGATAATTCACAAGTATACAATCATCTAACCATGTTTTGTTATCTTATACAAAACCAATTTCATTCCATGGTCAAGGTGGTGAGAAGCGATAATGGGAATGAGTTTGTTTCAAAGAGAATGAGAGAGTCCTTTGTTGCTTATGGGATAAATCATCAAACTTATTGTGTTTCTACACCACAACAAAATGGCTAAGTGGAATGAAAACATTATCATATTCTTAAGGTAGCACGATCTTTGCATTTCCATGCTCATTTACCATTAAAATTTTGGGGAGAGTGTGTTCTTATTGTATTTCACCTTATAAACTTAATGCCTACACCTATCCTTGCAAATAAAAGTCCATTTGAAGTTTTATTCCATAAAAAACCTAGTTATGATGAGTTTAAACATCTTTGGTTAACTTTGTCATGTTCATAACCATGATAAGCTGAGAGATAAATTCTCACCTAGAGCTCACTGTTGTATTTTCTTAAGTATACAAATGGAAAAAAGGGTTATAATGTCTATGATTTGGAAAAACAGAGATTAATTGTGTCAAGAAATATGATTTTCCATGAAGATATTTTCCCTTTCCAAACCAATAATGATCTGATTACCTCTTCTTCATTATCATTGATTGAATAACCATCAAACCTTACTTCCATAAATCCATAATCTTCTAATGTTACTATCCCAAACCAAGTAGTGCCTATTCATATTGATAATGAATAATGTCAAATACACTTAATTTCCCTTCCTATCAATTTTTAATATTGACTTAAGCATTAGAATGGACCATGAGCGTAAGATCCAGAACCCATATCTTATTTATTATTCTAGTTTTACTCTCAACCATGATCTCAACTCTATCACTTAATATATTAGAAATTTTAATTAGCATAATTTAAATAATAATTTAATTTAAATCATGTAAATTAAATGACATAAATTATGAAAAATAGTGATAATGGTTCTTACCAAAGGAAGGGTAATTAAGGATCATATTAACAAACATATTAAAAGTATTTCCAAGTGAATACTTGATTTGAGGCAGTTTAGATGTCATTATTTGTAATAAAGTATCAGTTGCATTATAAAATGATCAAGCAAAATCATGAAGTAGCTTTATACAACCATCACCACCTCCTTGATTTTTATTGTAAGTACATGCATATGGACAACATCCCACTACTAGAACTCATATTATACCAAATTTTCTTACTCCCATATTGTAGATATTTTGCCATTATATTGTTTGTAAGGAAAAGAGAGTTAATTATAAAATATTAATGGATTTTGCAATGACTCATATAAATCTTAAGTATTTTGAAATTTTTAGAACCCGAAGTGAGAATTAAAAAAATTAAAAATTATTGCTAGCATCTGCTATCTTTGATAGTCAATTGTTACATATAAGTCTCAACTCCTCTAGAGTTTGATATAGTTTAATTCATAGAGAGTCAAATATCCTTTAGCGCATGTGTCTCCATGCACAAAGCTTGAATTCAAAATACTAGTAAGGGTATTTTCGCTTTTTCTCATTCAAATCAATAAACATTCATCTGAATAATCCAAAATTATTATGTAAATTAAAGGTATAACATTTTCCAAAAAAAAAAGTCTAGTATAATAAATTTGCTTAAAAAAATTGACATGGTAAGTTTTTAAACCATCCTTTATCATGTAGAGTTGTTTATGTGGAAGGCTAATATGAAAAATAAATTGTTGACTATGATAAACTCCAAAATGACATTGTTTTGGTGATGGAGAAAAGGAAAAAAAAAGAAAAATGTATTTGATGGTAAGTACCTTATTATGGTGTTATGGAGCAAATCATAAAGGTTAGAGAAGATGAAGTAGCAATATAGGAGGACAAGACCATTTTTCCTTCATTAAATTCCATTAACTTGGAGTGTTTGCCTAGGTTTTTCAGTTTTTGTTCTACAAACGATGTTGGTCTGAGGTGCCCATCTTTTAAAAATAATTCATATTATTGACTGTCTAGAGATGAACTTTTGTTTCCTTCAATAAAGGAGCAAGATTTAAGAACAATTGTTGAGGCAATGGAAGAAATTGTTAGCAAGACTATTCTTAATGTTTCACCATTTTTTGGCAGCAAGGTTAGCTAATTATAAATCTAAGTTCATTTTAGTTTTAGGTACATGTATATGAGGGATGTTCTAATTAATTAATCTTAGATTTTAGCTCCTTTTTATTAGTTTTCTAGGCTATAATCAAAGGCTTGGAAGAGCTAAGAGTGGACTAGAACTCCATGAAGAATATTTGGCATGAGAATTTTCAACTTGAGTAACTTTGTGGACTAAAAGTCATTAAAGCTTAAATGCTTTCATGGTGAGTTTCCAATTTTTCCATTGGAATTCCTTCAGATTTTACCTAATTTGAAAAGTCTTTTTGTAAATGATTCTTTTTTCAAAGAAATTAGTGACAGAGGAAATCCCATATTGGATTGTGGTCCATTACAAATTCTAATTTTATTTGCAGTGTGTTTCAAAAATCTAAGGCCTTTAGAAGTGTCCAAATAGGGATATTTTGCTCTCTTTTTTTCCTTTTCTCCATCATTAAAATATTGTCATTTTGAAGTCTATCATAGTCATAAAATTATTTGCCACGTTAGCCTTTCACATAAGCAACTCCACATGCCAAATGCAAGTTGGATAAAATTGAAACAAGTTGAAAAATTGATTGTATAAATTGATACAATTTATAGGATAGGAAAATTTAGAAAATTAGTTTTTTTTTTAGGATAATTGGGACCATTTTCCTATTATTTTATGAACACGTGTTAATATAATATTTAATTTAATAATGCATAGGCTCTTTTTCAAATTATAGAGAAATTGGTTGAAAGAAGAAGAAGAAGATATCACATTTAAATGGTAATGAAAAGTAGAAATGAAATATTCTTTGTTGGGCATAGTGTTTTTAGCTTGAAAATAATTGAAGATGTTATTAGTTCATATATAGAAAATGTATAAAGCCTTGGAGAGAATCTTAGTAGTCTCCTCTAGACCTTTGGCCTATATGATGTTTCCTCTAATTGTCACAAACTATTGAATTTGCTCTTATAATGGTATAACTGCTTTCTATAATCTTAAAATGACCTAAAAATTAAATCAACATAAAATTTAAATAAAATATATAGTTAGACATTATTTTAAAATTTCATTGATTTTTTTAAAATTTATTACATATTTATTTAAGACTCTTATTAATGCAAATATGCACATTTAAAAAAAAAAAATCTAAACTTTCAAATATATAACCAAATTTCTTATGTACAAACTTGTCATTAAAAAAGGGGTAAGTGTAAAAAAAGTACATGTAGTTTAGCATTTTTTTCACTTATGGTTCTGTAATTTTTTTCATGATAATTCAATACTCTATGATATTTGATGTTAGCAAATCTAGGCAAAATTCTCTAATGCTAATAATTGCGATGATGTGCATGCTGAAGTGCTGACGTGGATGTTGATGCGCCAACCTAGATGACCATGAGGATGTTTACATATTGTCGTAGATGTTGATGTGGATGCCAAATATCATCGATACTAAAATATCATGAAAAAAACCACAAGACTATAAAAAGTGCTAAAATATAGGTATTTTTTTTACTTATCCCTTAAAAGAAAACATAATATGGCATATGTATCACATAATGTCTTAAAATCTCTTAAATTATCATACATTGTAGGGATTAAGTGTATATGTTCATGAAATGATTAAAAAAAATTCTTGTTTAGGAACAATGTGTCTTTTACACACTAACGTAGTGGAAAAGTGATAAACAAGAATTAATAACTGTTGAATCACACACGACTATCAATCACTAATTGTCTGTAGCCTGTAATTCTTGAATTCAGGATATAAGCATAAAAATTCAACAAATTTTAGAAGATTTGAAAAGGATTTGAATTCTATTATTCATAACAATGTCCAAAGACCAAAAAATATAGCTTTAAATAGAAAACCCCTAAAAACAATCCCAATTAAAATAGGAAAAATGAATCCTAAAATGACTAAAACACAAAATTGCCTTTTTGAAGGCCTAAACGATAAAATTTAACAAAAAAGGAATAAAGCTCACAAGTAAAGCTAGTGGTTTCTAATTATTAGGTCATTTCTAATAAAATTGGGCTCCTAATTCACCAAAATCTGAAACTCCAAAGTTATCAATAATTACAAAACTGCCACTACTTCAATTTTTCATATTTTTCTAGAAATCGAATTGCTTGATCTTCAATGCCCGCATCATTCTCCCCAAGGTGGACATAATTTGCCTATGAATCTAACTCATCTGAAGAATCACCTACATAATTCGTCAGATGCTTAACATTAAAAACATTCACAGTGCAAATATGGTTAGGCAACTCCAAACAGTTGGCATTAGGATTAATCTTCTTAGTGACTTCCACTGGTCCAATCTTCTTGGCAAAAAGCTTATTATATTCACCTGTAGGAAATCTCTCCTTGGTAAGGACAGCCCATACAAAATCCCCCACATAGAACTCGACATGTTGCCTCTTCTTATCAATAACCTATTTATATTTAGAGGCAGCTTGGACTAAATTATCATGGATAGCCTTATGAACTTCCTTTAATCCACTAATAAAATTCTCTACATTACCATGAACCCTCATTTTATTTGGTAGAGGAATGAAATCCAGCAGTCCTCTTGGCACAACAGAATACATTATAGAAAAAGGGCTAAATCTAGTGCTCTGATTGACTACATGATTATGAGTGAACTCTACTTGACGTAGCTTCTAATCCTAGCTCTTCACATGTTCATCCACTAAGCACCTTAGCAAATTACCTAAAGACCAATTCACCACCTCAGTTTGTCCATTTGTTTCTGGATGATAGGCACTATTGAAATCAAGCTGTGTGTTCACCATTTTCTATAAACTTCATAAAAAATGACTAAGGAACCTAGTATCTCAATCAAACACAATAGATATAGGCAACCCATACAATCTATAAATCTCCTTAAAGAATAATTGAGAAACATGAACAACATCTATGGTTTTTTTACATGGAATAAAATGCACCATTTTTGAAAACCAATAAACTACCACAAATATAGAATCATTACCTCACTATGTGCATGGTAATCCTAGCATAAAATCCATGCTAAGCTCCACCCAAGGCTATGAAGGAACTAGTAATGGCATATACAAACCTATATTAGATGCTGCTCCTTTAGAAACTTGGCAAATCTGACATCTCTACACTAGTTTTTCCACTTTTCTGCAAATGGTAGGCCCAAAATAATGAGCTTGCACCAATTATATAGTTTTGTCTCATCCCACATGCCCTACATCATGAAATTCTTTAATAATTTTTAAACACAAACTACAATCTAGGACACATAGTTGATTACCCTTAAACAAAAATCCATTATGCAACAGGAAATCTATTCTGTCCCCTGTTTTAACCTTAACCATAATAGTAAAAAAATATGGATTAGTCTTAAATAATTCTACAAAGGAATCAAAACCAAGTACCCCAATGGACATTTGAGTCAATAGACTCTTTTGTCTACTCAATGCATTTAGCCACCCTATTAGTAACACCCGACTTATGCTTCACCACAAAAGTAAATCTCTAAAGATAAGCCACCCAACTAGCATGTCTAGTAGAAATTTTATCTTGCTGATGTAAATGCTTCAATGCCTCATGATTTGTATACAAGATAAATGCCCGCTGAAACAAATATTGATGCCAATGCTTAATAGCTTGTACCATAGCATAGAATTCGACATCGTAAGTGCTATAACGTAATATAGGCCCTAACAACTTCTCACTGAAATACATTACTGGTTTGTTGTTTTGACTCAAAACAGCCCCAATTTCGACCTTAAAAGCATCTGAATGCAACTCAAAAGGTTAATGAAAATTTGGAAACACTAAAATAGGAGCTGTAGTAAGGTGTAATTTAATAAGCTCAAATGCCTTTTCTACTTCATCTGTCTATACAAACTTTCCCACCTGCCTTATGCAATCACTAATAGGTGCCATAATACTACTAAACTATGGAATAAAATGCCTATAAAATGAAGCCAACCCATGGAAACTCCTCACCTCAGTAATGGTAATAGGTTTTGGCTAATATTTCATAGCCTCTACCTTTGATTCATCTACCTACAGTCCCTTACCCAACACAACATATGCAAGAAACAATATACTCATAGTAAAAAAATGCACACTTCTTAATGGTAGGATAGAACTTCTCCCTATTCAGCACAGTGAGAACATCTTGTAACTGACCTAGGTGCTCATACGAGTTAGCACTATAAATCAAAATATTGTCAAAGTACACAATAATGCACTTACCAATGAAAGGCCTTAAAATCTGATTCATAACATGCAAGAAAGTGCTTGGTTTGTTCAATAACCCAAACAACATGACTAGCCATTCATACAATCCCTCAATTTTCTTTAAGGCTATTTCCCATTCATTTATAGCTTGAATCCAAATTTGATGATAACCACTCTTCAAATCCAATGTAGTAAAAATCATGGCTCCATTAAGCTAACCAAGTAAGTCATCCAATCTAGGAATAAGAAAATGACACCTGACAATTATTTTGTTAATAGCCCAACTATCCACATGCATTCCCCAAGAACCATCCTTCTTTAGTGTTAGAAGTACTTAAGGTTAATGGTGTGAGCTTCCTAATTGTTTGAAGAGAAATTTGACCTTCGGGATTTGTATTCTCAAGGCTGACAACATGAGTTTTGAAGAATCCACTTCTCGAGTGAAACTCAAAAATTAAGTATATCCTTTTACTATTTATGACTCTTTTATTATGCATGTCGATTTGTCAAAAAATTTTGATCACATGAATTTGATTTTTCAAAAAATCAAAAGGGCAAACTATAGACATCTGATTTGATTAGCTCATAATAAGGGACAAACTATGGATGCTTTGTTTGATCAGTCCATGATGGAAGCCCAATGATGAGGAAAACACAAACCTTGAATGTAAGAGGCCCGAAACCTTCTTGTATATGGACCTAAAAGCCTATAAGCCCATCCAAGTACAACCCTTGTCAAACCTAAATTCAACCTATAAGCCCAAGCCTGCTTTGGTCCAATGACCCAATTTTGGTCCAAGGCCAAAGAAGCGACGACTCTTCAAAGAGGTGATGCCTCTATGGCACCTATGTCGGTGAGGCAACACCTCTTTGAAGATGTACCACCTCTTTACCAGCTACTTGCACTAGCATTAAATGTAAGAATGACAATGGTGAATAAGTAAGGTGGACCTCAAACCTTATAGACATGAACATATTGCATAAAAGGGAGAATTTGGAGAGAGGAGAGGACTAAATAGAGTGTAATAATGAGAGCTAAAAAAATGAATGTCTTGTTAAGGGTATAGGAGGCTAAAAAGAGGTATGGAGAGTGAGAAGGAATTTTTATCAAGTTTAAAGGAAAAAAAAGGCTTTAAAGAAAGGGGGGACATTTTTAAAGAGAATGAGGGGGATGCTTGGTCTAGAGGTCCATTTTTAATGAAGAAAAAGAAGATTTCTTGAATTCAAGTGGAGCTTGAGATCAAAACCAATCTTTGAGGGCCAATCACTTTGAAAAAAAATAATTTCATAAATCAATAAGAATCACCATTTATAAATATTAAGCTTTTGATTTAAATAAAGTTCTTTCTTTGTGTTTTCTTTGCTTTTTTTTTCTTTTTTTGAGATTCATTTGTTACTTTATGTTATGTTTATGGCTTGATCTATTAAGTTATTAAGTATATTTATAAGTTTTTTAGTCGTTCATATATGATATTGCTTACTTAAGTGTGAAAGAAATTTCTTGAGCGTTCTTACGCTTGGTAGGCATTGCCTCTTTGTGTTAAGATGAAATAATTTCTCCTTTATGCATGGAGATGATGCCTCATTTGTGAGGAATTTTCCACATCAACAGAGCCATACATAATTTTATATCCCATGTATACCTCTTATGATTCACACCTCCATATATTTTCATATTTCTTTATTTCAATTTTCCTGATACGATTATTTTATTATCTTGTTTAATTAATACTCATATTTCTTCGATTTAAGGACTAAATTCATGGTTCCTTTTATGGGGTTTTATGTATTTATGGAGGCTAATATTCTATCATTTATAGGAACTTTAGGATGATTACTAATTATCAAACTTATTTTTCTTTCCTTTGATTAGTTTATTTTCTATTTATTTTACTCCTTTTTGTATGTCAAAGGATTGTAATATTTTATTGTCCCCATTTCTTTGCATGTGTACTTAATTATTTACTTTTATTTTTATGAGTATTTTATATATTTGTAATAAATGTAGTGAATCACCCCTGATAGGCATGAAATTGGATTAATGTGCAAATTTAAGCTTAAATGTAAAATTTGAGAATTGATTGGAGCAATTGTAATTTTCATGTTAATAAGGAGACAATTAGATAATTGAAGGTAATACAATACAAAATACAAATAGAGGTTGGGTTGGCATTCCAAAAGCCCATACCTAATTTCTGAACCCGTTCTCCGAAGATTGCTTATAGGAACCTTTATAGAATCCAGTTACCATAAAGTGTGTCCTGGGTTTTATCTGGATGGCAACTCCTTCTCCAATTTAGGCTCTAAGCTTATTTTGTATTTTCTAATAGGCCTCAGTCTCACATAGTGCCATGGTCGCCAAACACTTAGGCACATGTTAAACCCCACTACCTACATAAATGTTTGGCAATTTTTAAAGATATTAGAATTAGAGAACTTCTCAATTTCACCGTGCCCACTAATTTCTTCATCAAATAAAGATGTAAATAGATCAAAGTCAATGGAACACAGATAATTCAAGAGTCAAATAGTTGCTAAATATTGCATCCAATACATTTCATGTCTTAGTATCGAGCCTCCATGTCATTTCATTCCCTCGCCTTCACTTTTTCATGGTGGGTTTTGCTCTACTTACTTCATGTGGTTCATAGTAGTGTCATGCCTTAACTATTTTTGAGGTAATCTAGCAAATATGGGATGCAAAGAGCATGATGTGTGCAACTGATCCAAGGCATGGTCCTATCTAACAACATTGGCCATATTTAGGGGAAAGATGAGCACAAAGAAGTTAATGAGCAAATGTTAAATGTGCAAAATAAGAACTATTCCTACTAAGGCTAAGAGTGATAAGAATGATTTGGTTATGGAGAGTATTAGTAATATCAACATGCAACGGCAGTTGACGAAGGATATGAAAATGAGGATGGAGAATATCACCATCGCATTCTACATCAATCATCTTCTGATCAAGCTGTTGATAACCATACAGATGAAGCTTGATGGTTTTATGCTTCTTGAGGCAACGAAGATGATGATGATGACTATGATGGTGGCAGAGGTGGTGGCATTTATTGGTAAAATGGGTTAGGATTTTAATGATTTTAGGGTTTTTTTATTACTTTTTGACTTTGTAAGTTTTTAGCTCTGACATGGATGTCCACTTGGACTTATACGAGCCATGTCATTGCACATCCTTCACACACATTTTGTTATGTCTGAGCATATGTGAAATCGGTCCATAAGATAAGTTCATAGGTGCTATTGGTTAATTTAAAAGTTGATGTGTAAAATAGACCAAAAAAGGTGAGGTTTAGGGGTGAAATGAGGTTTTTAACCATATTTTTTTATGTATTCACTCTTTTATTTTTACTCACATACTTTTTGTATCTCTTGATTTCTATATGTCTCAAATGAAAATAAAAATATAAAACAAAATAAAAATTAAATTTAATAATTTTTTCAAAATACATTTGTAATTATATAATTATATCAAGAGTATATAGACAGTGGGGTTTAGCGCATGTCTAAGATTTTAGCAACCGTGACACTATTTGGGCTTAGGGGTCTAGATAACACACTACTATATCATAAAGACATAGCGTGGAGATGAGGAGTCGCCACCTAGGGTAATAATTGGGACAATTTGAAGGTGGTGGCAACTCGATTCTCTAAAAGAGAGTTAGCACCATAACCATGAGATTCTGGATATGGAATACTAACTTCTTTAAGTGTTGCGTTCATTGAAAAATACTTTATTAATTACTAAATTATTCTCTATTTACATACAATTTCAATTAAACCCTAATTTGGCATACATCTAACCCAAGGCAACTAGTTATGAAATGACATATAAAAAAATGCACCCATATAGATCGCAATGTTGCTACATTAGTCTAATCTATATTGATTTTAATTTAAATGAGCTAAGTCTACATGTTTTATTTACAACTGAAATAAAGATAAAGGTGGGCCTACATTTTAAGTTAATTGATAAGCCTAAGTTTACTTGTTTTAATTCTAAAAAGTGGGCCTAAGTCTATTGATTTTATGGATAATTGATTTGGATTGGGTTTGAATTAATAGGCCTAGTTCTAATTAATTTTAATTTAAGTGAAAAATGGGCCTAAGTCTATTTATTTTAAGAAAAAGAAAATATGCTTTAATAGACTGAGCTATGTCTAAATTAATTTTAATAGCTAAAAGGTAGGCCTAAGTCTAAATTAACCTAATGGGCCTAAATTGATTTTAAAGTTAATGAAAACCTAAAATCCAATTAAAAGCCTATTTTAAATGGATTAATCCTAAACGTGGGCTTGGGATCCAAAATGAATAAAAATATACAACAAGCCCAAAAAGATAAAAAAAAATACCAAAAAAATCAAATAAAAAGAACAAACAAGGAATTAAATTATTTCTTTAAAAAAAACCTAATTTTATTTTATGCAACCTAAAAATTAATCTATAGCTACCATTGATTTTATTAAGGTTTACTAAATGTACCCTAATTTACTAATCATTTTTAATTTAGAGAAGTAAATATTCACTATTCCTACTATTGGGACTATTACAATTCCTACATACAAATAATAAAAAATAATTAAATACACAACCCAACAAACCAAATAAACAAAATAATAAATAATAAAAAGTTAGAACCCTAAAATCTACGTGATTTATACAGGATTTAATCCATAACATTCCATGGATCTTCACTAGGTTTTCTTTGCTTCAATCACATCTCCAATAAATTTTCACCACAATCAAAGAATCATATAATCAATAAAAATGGTTAAAAAGTAATATAAAAATCAAAATTCAAATAAAATCAAAATAATAAGAAAAAAGAAAAGAAGAAAATGATGGAGTGTGTTGCAGTATTGATTTACTCCTCGGAGTATAATTGATTCACCATTTGAATAGGTCTGTAGATTGATTTTTTTTGTTTCCCAAGCTTAACTGCATTATTTAAGAAATTTAAGAACATCGTGAAATATTTTTTTTGAAAGCTTTTTGCTTTCTTTTGTAATTTTTTTTCTTGTAACCCATTCTTCTATTTTTTGTAGTAGCATTTCTTTGTATTTTTTTAAGAAAGAAGAAACCCCCTAGGGGAAGAAGAATAAGAAGAAATTGAAGAAGAAGCCTCCCTGATTGATTTTTTTAGAAAGTAGAATAAAAGCCCCCTTTTTGGATTGAAACCTGTAGATTAATCCCCTTCCCTATGATTATCAAACCAAAAGATATAGATAAATTAAAGAATTTTTTTTTAAAATTTTGAATCTCCTAATAAAAAAATTAAAAGGATAAAATCTAATTATTATTATTATTTTATTTTATTTTTTTGACCAATGAAAAAAAAAGAAAAATTATTTTCAAAAATAAAAATTCATTAAAAAATGGAAAAGAACACATTCTGATCAAAATCTACAATTCCGATTGGAATTGTAGATTTCAAATCAAATTTGTGGAATTCTGATCAGAAATCCATAATTCCGATTAAAAATCTATAATTCCAATCGGTAATTATTTTTTTAACATTTAATTACAAAAAGACCCTTGAATGAATTAAAACTTTTCAATTAGGTGCCTAACAAAAATAGTACAATTAAGTCCTTAAAGAGATTGCAATTTAGCCCTGAGATTCAAAAATCAATATCCATAGACCTATTTATAACAAATTTTCATCATTGGAGTCCTCTGTCGCATCCATACTTAACCATCCCAAAATTGGGTGCTTACAATTGCCCCCCTTGGTTGCCGTTTGCTTGAAAAATTATAGCAAAGCTAATAAGCACACAATTTCTAAACAAAAAGCTAGAACACTTACTTGTGTGCCATGACTATGCATAACACTATATAATGTTGAATGCGATTTAAGGAACACTGGACTTCTTATGGAATTTCTAGTTATGATGCTATCACTGTGTTTAGTGAAAAACGATTGACATTGTGTTTAGTGCATTTTGAAAATAGGCTATAGTTCCAGTGTAACATATGGCAGTGATATTATCACTGTGTTCAATGAATATCAGTTGAGAATGCATTCAGTGCATTTTGAAAGTAGGCTATAGTTTTTATGGAATATATAGTGATGATGTTATCATTGTGTTCGATGAATAGCAGTTGACACTACGTTTAGTGTATATTTGAAAACAGGCTATAGTTCCTATGAAATATATAGCAGTGATGCTATCACTACGTTTAGTGTGCAGTAGTTGACACTGTGTTTGATGTAATTTGAAAATAGGCTATAGTTTTGGTGGAACATATTTCAATGATGCTATCATTATGCTTAATGAATAGCGATTGACACTGTGTTCAGTGTTTTTTTTAAAATAGGCTATATTTTGAATGGAACATATAGCGATGATGCTATCACTATGTTCAGTGAGTAGCAGTTAACATTATGTTTAGTGTATTTTGAAAATAGGCTATAGTTCCAATGGAACATATAGCGGTGATGCTATCACTGTGTTCAGTGAATAGCTATTGACACTATGTTCAGTGTATTTTGAAAACAAACTATAGTTATAGTGGAACATATAGCAGTGATGCTATCATTGTGTTTAGTGAATAACAGTTGACATTGTGTTTAGTGTATTTTGAAAACATGCTATAGTTCCTATGGAATATATAATAGTGATGCTATCACTGTGTTTAGTGAATAGTAGTTGACACTATATTTAGTGCATTTTACTATATTTTCTATGGGACATTTAGCGAGTGATTTTCACTATATTCCCTGTGGGACATCTTATGATCGTGATTTTCACTATATTCCCTATGGCACATTTAGTTAATGTGATTGAAAGTCTATATTTCCTATGGAATGTTTAGCAAAAATATGCTATCACTACTGTGTAGTGTATAGCTAAAGACAAATATGCTATTGGTCCTATGGAGCATCTAGTAAATTGTGATAATGGTGCTATAGGTCCTGTGGAGCATCTAGCAAAAAGAATGAAAATGTGCTATAATTCTCATGGAATGTCTAGCAAAAAGTGATTTGATAATGTGCTATAACTACTGTGTAGTGTCTAGAAAGTTGTGATTATTTAGAATTTTTGTTATAACTATTGTGTATCATATAACAAAGTGGATCTAAAGACTATGTTATAGCTACTATGTAGCATATAACAAGGTGAATTTGAAAATTATGTTGTAGCTACTATGTAGCATATAACTAAGATGAAGTACAGTGTATGTAAAATGCAGACATCATATTGGAATTTCATATTGATTAGGATTTTAAGATTTTATGTTAATCAACTATACTGATTGATTGGAATTTTTTTTTGGCTGATTGTCTTTGAATTTTTGATGATTTACTTTGATTAACTGCCTTTGTTGCTTACTGCCTTTTGATTAAGTTGTTGGAGCTAGTGCTAATTCCATATGTTAGGTTTATATTCTTCTTCTTGACTTGTTATTCCTGAAGACTTATTGAAGTTAGTTCAGCATGATAATTTTACAACAAAGTACATTATATTTTTGAGAATTTATGAGAAAATTCATCACTTTATCATGAGATAATGTGCACTCAATAAATTTCACTAATTTTGATTTTCATGACTATTATTTATTTGCCATTAGCAAAGGTCAGAGGTATTATTAACCATCTTACACTGAGGGCATATTTTTTACCAGGTGAAGAGCTTATTCCCCACCTAATTTTAGGGAGAATTTGCTACACAAAACTCATGGAATTTGAGCATAAACAAATTGAATTTTGAGTATTAAAATAGTATTTGAGTTATTTTTGTGCTTTTCTTCCTTATCTGAGTATTCCCTCACTTTTTTGATATTACTCAATGTTGATACCATTGGAAAGGTCCTTGCATACTCATACTCTTACAGAGTGTTAGAGTAAATAGAGAAGTTTGTAGGCATAGTCCTCTTTTAATATTCCCATGTCTTTTTTATATTACTCAGCATGGATATCGCTAGAAGTTTCAAGTTGACACTCTTACTAATTTCTGAGCTTTGGAGTAAATTATGCTTGCTCTTATTTTGATTCTCCTCTTAGTGTTCCCCTACCTTTGTTGTATTACTCAATGTGGATACTGTCAAGGGATTTTGTACTCATACTCATTTATAAGCATTAGAGTATATTATATGCATATTTATCATTCAAAAGACTGAAATGATACTATGAAATTCAAGCAATTTATACTGTAAGTCCATAAATTTTATTTTTTCATATTCTTCCTCTCATTTGGGTGCAAAGCAAACATTAGATTGATTATGGTTTTAGAAACTTTCATCACAGAGTTGTTAACTAAACATAGGAATTCTGCAAGGATAATAAAAGAAAGCCACTAAGATCAAAGTTCATGAGATAAATTTTTGCACATGATCTCATGAAGTGGATGAATTTACTTTCAATTTATGGATTTTTATTATTATGATTGTACTTGATTAGAATTCTGTTACTTCCTTTGATTATTTTGATGAGTGTTTGACATTTGCTGTCATACCCATTCTTATTGATGTATTAGTTCCTTTGCCTTTCTTCATTCTTTTTATTTTTCCCTGCATAAAATACCATAAGTTAGTATGGTCTATTCGCAAGTGATGAGATTTTGTCAAAATTCAATGTTGTTCTTTTACATTCTTCCCTTTTAATTGTGATGATGATGTCTCTAATCATAGGTCATGATACTCTACCATTGAAGTTGTGGCTTTAGGCTACATTTGTATTTCTGCCATTCCATTAATGATATGGTAGAGGGCTTCATTCCTCTTCTTGATATCTCATGCAAAAAAGGTTTAGGAGTTAGAGATCTTATTTCATAATCAAATAATTTATAGAGTGCATTCATTTTAAGTTTTTAGTGCATTCTTCCCTTTTAGAGTTGAAAAATGTATCATTAGTATATTGGACCTTCTAATGAGGAATTAAGAGATGTGTTTCAAGGATTTGATATTTTGTCTTTGTTTGAACATTCTGATGGCTATCAAAGATACATTTAGGAGCATCTGTTGGAGTAGATTCCCATTGACCCTTCTGAGGTATGCTTGTCTTTTGTTACTCTTTATGTTTAGATTGCCTTTTGCACTCATAGTTCATGGAAGTATGTTTTCCTTTTATTGAGACTCCATGTGATATTCAAGATGATGCTCCAAATTAAGCTATAAGGATAGATACTAAGCATCTTATCTAGCCTCTTGAGGTTGCCAGGATGAAGCTTTATAAGCACCACTATCAGTGATATTTCTCTGTTGGATTGATATATTGATTATTAGGCTCCTGTGGTGTAGAGTCATGTTGAGCATTGGGTTCACCTTGATAGTGTTGCTCTTCCTATTTTACTTCTTCAAATTTTCCATATGTGAATACTCTAACTACTTTCTTACACTTTTACAATACTAATTTTCAATATTAGTAGCAAAGTATTTGCACAATCTTGCCTAGACTTAAAGACTTTATTATGAAAAGCAAGTATTTCATAACAAATGTATGCAAGTGTATGCATGTTATGTATGATATGCATTATCCTAATAGGTCTTCTATTTGGAATAGAGCTATGTTCACAGCTTGGAGTGTAAGATCAAGGTGCCTTATTAATAGCCTATAGGTTTGAGCATTGAATGCTTCACTGTCGATACTTCTAATGTTAGAGCTTCTGATACATTTTGTTGAACAAATGATCAGGCTATGATGTATTGATGAGATATTGGTTGTTGCTTGTAATTTACTTCTTTTTGCCCCTCGTATTCTTTTGTCGACTCTTGTATTTTAGTATTCCATCCTTAAATGCATATTTATTATTCTACAAATTTCCCCCCAATTTTATTTTACCCCTAGAGTTATGTTTTGCATCTAGAGTCTGATAATTTTTTTACTAGTTTCTTATAGAGATGATAATTGAGCCAAACCGATGCTTCTTACCATAACTAGATTCAATAATATTTTGTTGGCAGTCTTCTTTTCTTCATTTATTCACTGCTCTTGTTAACCCCTTTGTCTTAGTAACCCTATTAGTTGTAGTCTTATAAATTGAAGATGTAGGGGAGTAAGTCAACTGATTGAAGAGAATTCTTGATACTGAACTAGATTTGTTTCTATTAGAAGTTAAAACATGTAATCATTAACTTGTGTAATCACCATGTTCTCTTGTTTTGGTTTCATGTTCAACTTCTTTTTTATATCACATCTCCATTGTCAGTATGGTAATCCCTAATCCCACATCATTATTATTACTAATTTTGAGGGCTATTTCTTAAGGCAAGATTTTTTGGACAAAATGAAAAATATATAGCTTCAAAGGATTCTGGAGTATAACATAAGCCTTAATTTTGATGCCATAATTGATGATAGTTATAAGATAAGAGTTGCAATGCAAGTCATTGAGCCACTTGAATTCCCTAGGTATAAAAGGACAATATACTTACAAGCATAATAAGAAGAGAAAACATAACTAAAATAGTGATCTCATAGCTATTATTTAGCCTTCATTATGTATTGTCTTTCCATTCAGATACTTATTTAGTATGATAAAGAAGAATATGCAATATTTGAACAAAAATTTCAAATTCAAATTTCAAAAATTTCAAATTCATTTGGGCAAAAATGAGAAAATTCATCACATCACATAATACAATTCCTGTTATTAGCTAGTCATGAATTTTTCTCTTTAATTTTACCTTACTATTCTTTTCCTTTCTTCTCTCTCTATGTTGTTTCTCTTTTTTACTTTTTAGAAGTTAAATGATGTGATATAGGAATATTCTTTGAATTTACATTTGTGCCCATGCTAAATGAATCTAATTCAATTGAATTTATGTTAAAAGTGCAGATGTAGTTGTTATCGTATTGCACAGTACCATCAAGATGCACATTACATAAGTAAGCATGATCAGAATTCATATCATCGATTAATGAAACAAAAATTCTAAAGAAACTATAATTTTATTTAAAGAAAACAATAAGAGAATTATTTTCTATTCGAAATGCTAGGGATGGTAAGTCTCATGGTGGCTGTCATTCAAGTGGCTGATATAGTGGTTGGTCTTACATTTCCTTATCCTTGTTGTCTTGCACTAGGTTCTCAATGATTTGTTCCTTGGAGATCTCATTCCTAAGAACATCCACACCAGGTATATTGATAGGTTCCTCTGTACTGAGGTAAGACTTCCCATGTCTTTTTTTAATAAAACACTCCTTTACTGGCTTTGCTTTCCTTCTAACTTTGCATGTTTCTTCCTTGTCCAGTAGCTTCTCATCACTAAACTCATCACCCCACCTTGTAGGCATAATTGACTCAATGAGTATATTAAAAGAAGGTGGTTTAGTGTAAAACACCTTGTAGTCAAACTTGCCTGAGGGTTGTCCTAACATATCTTCTACTCTTTCCACATCTTTAGGGACATTAGGAGATTTCTCATTGGTTTTAAGGTCTAGGTCCTCAAAAGAGCTTAGTGCTTTGTCCTTACTAACTCTTGAGTTAATCATTATGGTGGTTAGGGAAAGTATATTTTGGTAGTTTAGGAAAGGGTTATTTTTGGTGCTTGGGTTTTCTAAGTCTATGATTATTTTAGCATCTATGAGGGTTTGAATTTAATTTTTGAGGTGAGTACAGGTGTCTGTGGAGTGTCCAATGACTTGATGGAAGTTATAGTAACTATTTAGATCATAGCCAAGGACATTTAGGTTTGGTGGTTTGGAAAAGGTTAATGGTCCAAGCCTTTATGCATTAGGAGGTCTAGGACTTTGGACAATGGTTTGTTAATTTAGAGAATCTCCTCAGTGTTTGAACAACATGTACTTTTATAGCCTAGCTAGTGCTTTCTTGCTGTGTGCCCTTAGTTTGGTAATTCCTTTTCATTACACTTCTTATGTTTTCCTATTTCTCATTCTCAATAGCTTGCAATCCATCATTTAAGTCTTCAAATGTCTTAGGATTCATCCTCTTTAATCTTTCAACCAGATTTCGTACATCCTAAACAATCATCCCCACCTGATCTTTCTTAGTTAGCTTGTTCTTTATTAAATCTACCTTATTCATGAACACTGTTAAGAAATTTAAAAATTCTAAGTCCCTGATAGATACCTCTAGCTTAGTATTATGGTTATACTACTTTAAGAAAGCATTAGACAACTCTCTTCAGTCAGCTCGAGTATGACTTTCCAGGCCTTAATACCAATTCACTGGTATGCCTTCTAAAGATAGCACAAATAGTCTATTAACCATTGCTAAAGGAGCTTTGATAGTGTTCAAGGTAATTGAATACTGGTAAAGATGTATTCTCGGGTCCCCAGTACCATTAAATTTCTATAGTTGAAGCATTTTAAATTTATCAAGCACATCATCAAAGTCAAATGAATAGCTCATGCCTTGCACTCTCATTAACTCATCCATCTTAGACATTTTATGAGTCAAGCTTGTATATGCTTGGACTCAAATTCCTAAACTAGCTCAAGTGATTACTTTTTGGCTTTCTCTATAGTGTAGTTCTCAACATCCTCAAATTTCATTTCCACACCAAGTAAATTCCTAGCATTATTTAGTTATGGTTCCCTAGCATTGTAATTATTAATAGGTAGATCATCCATGATAGGTGGGACAACAGTAACATGTGGTATGACAGCAACATGTACAGGTGCAACTGTAGGAGATGGTGCTAACCTAGCTAAAGCTTGTCTCAGTTCATCTTGAATCATGGCCCTCAAGTCATTCATGGACCAATTTCCTCTTTGTTGTTGTTCCATTTCTTCAACTGAGTGACTAGTTAGTGCTAGTGGTGCTTCTAAGTTGAGTGGGTTGATAGGAATCTCTTCCAACATGTGATGGATCTCTTCAGCTATTGAATTGGACTCAAAATGGTTCTCCTTAGTTTGCTAGCTCTCCATTTTTGAACATAGGAAGGCCCGAATGAATCTATGATGGCTGAAAAATGAAGTGCTAGTATGATGCATGAAATGCATATGATGCATGTATGCATGATGCATGTGCTATGCAGTAAGTAACAAGTAATGAGTAATGTATACAAGTAACAAGTCAAGTGTATAGCATACATCCTTCCAACCTTATTCCTCTCATGCATGAGTTCAATGGTGAGTCTCTTTTCCTAGGATTTTTTGGCTTGACCTTAATATTAACATGGGATATCAAGAACCGATGTGCATGCCATATCTCTCAAAGAAGTAAAATCATAAAAATAGCATTTCTAAGTGTAAAGGTCTAGTCCAATCTTTATTAGCCCAATTGGGCACCAAAAGTATAGGTTTGGGCTTTTATATATAGAAATACCTTATGGCAATAATCACAAGCAATTTGGGTAAATCCTAAGGGAAATAACTAGGACATTATATGTGGTTAAGTCTAGTGAAAATTCAAGGTTACCTTAGCAAGATGCCCTCCTTTAGGACTTAAGTTATAGGCCAAGGTCAGAGGGGCCCAACATCCTTTGCAAACTCAGGAGAAGACTGCCCCCTTTTAGGATTTGGGTTATAGATTTTGGTTAGATGAGCCTAGTAATCTCTCTTGGACCGAGTTAAGGCTAAGAGTGATGGTTAACCAATCTACAAATGAAGCTAGAATAATGGAATCATAAACCAATGCCATCAATTAATTAGGACATGTAAATGAATGCAAGAACAAAATAATAATTAATAAAATGATTCTAAAGAACATAAGTAGAATTAGTATCTCTTATCCTTAATGAAGTCGCCATTATAGACGGTGGGGTTTAGCGTGTGTCTAAGATTTGAGCAACTATAGCATTGTTTAAGCTCAAGGCTCTAGAGAACACACTATTATATCATAAAGACATAGAATGAAGTTGAGGAGTTACCACCCAAGGTAATAACTGGGACAATTTGAAGATGGTGGTAACTCGATTCTTTAAAATAGTATAACTATGAGATTTTGGATATGAAATACTAACTTCTTTCAGTCTTGTGTTCATTTAGAATTACTTTATTAATTCCTAAATTATTCTTTATTTACATGCAATTTCATGTAAACCCTAATTTAGCATACATCTAACCTAAAGCAACTAGTCATGAAATGACATATAAAAAATGCATCCACATAGATCGCAATGTCCCTACATTAGTCTAATCTATAATGATTTTAATTTAAATGAGCTAAGTCTACAAGTTTTATTTCAAAGTGAAATAAAGCTAAAGGTGGGTCTACATTTTAAGTTAATTGATAAGCCTATGTTTACTTGTTTTAATTCTAAAAAGTGTGTCTAAATCTATTGATTTTATGGACAATTGATTTGGATTAGGTCTGAATTAATGGGCATAGTTCTAATCAATTTTAATTTAAGTGAAAAATGGGCCTAAGTCCATTTATTTTAAGAAAAAAAAAAGATGCTTTAATGGACTGGGCTATGTCTAAATTAATTTTAATAGCTAAAAGGTGGGCCTAAATCTAAATTAACCTAGTGGGCATAGATTGATTTTAAAGTTAATTAAAACCTAAACTCCAATTAAAAGCCTATTTTAAATGGGTTAATCCTAAACATGGGCTTGGGGACCAAAATGAATAAAAACATATAACAAGCCTAAAAATGTTAAAAAAAAATACTAAAACAATCAAATAAAAAGATCAAACAAGGAATTAAAGTATTTCTTCTAAAAAAACCTAATTTGATTTCATGCAACCTAAAAATTAATCTATAGCCACCATTGATTTTATTAATGTTTACCAAATGTACCCTAATTTACTAATCTTTTTTAGTACAGAAAAGTAATTATTCACTATTCCCACTATTGAGACTATTACAATTCCTACATCCAGAAAATTAAAACCTAATTAAATACACAACCCAATAAACCAAATAAACAAAAAATACAAAATAATATAAAGCAAGAATCCTAAAATCTACGTGATTTATACAGGATTTAATCCATGGCATTCCATGGATCTTCACTAGGTTTTCTTGCTTTAATCACATCTCCACGAAATTTTCACCACAATAAAAAAAACACAAATCAATAAAAAATGGTTAGAAAGTAATAGAAAAATCAAAATTAAAGTAAAATCAAAATAAAAAGAAAAAAAAGAAGAAGAAAATGATGGAGTGTGGTGCAGTATTGATTTACTCCTCATAGTATGATTGATTCACCATTTGAAGAGGTATTTAGATTTATTTTTTGGTTTCCTAAGGTTAACTGCATTGTTTAAGATAGTTAAGAACAATGTGAAATAGTTTTTTTGAAAGCACTCTGCTTTCTTTTGTAATTTTCTTTCAGTAACCCTTTCTTCTATTTTTTACAAGCATCTGTTTGTGTTTTTTTTAGGAAAGAAGAAACCCCACCCCCCAAGGGAAAGAAGAAGAGGAAGAAGTCAAAGAAAAAGCCTCCCTCATTTATTTATTTTTTTAGAAAGCAAAATAAAAGCCCCCTTTTTGGATTAAACCTGTAGATTTATCCCCTACCTTATGATTATCAAATAATAGGATATAGATAAATGAAAGATTTTTTTAAAAATTTTGAATCTCTGGATAATGAAATTATCAGGATAAAATCTAATTAGTATTATTATTATTATTATTTTATTTTTTTCACCTTTGAATAAACAAGAAAAATTATTTTAAAAAATCAAAATTCATTAAAAATGGAAAAGATACTGATCGGAATAATATAATTCTGATCGGAATTCCATAATTCCGATTGGAAATTTGTAATTCCGATTAGTAATTTCTTTTTTTTTAACATTTAATTAAAAAAGACCCCTGAAAAAATTAAAACTTTTTCAATTAGGTCCCTAAAGAAAACATTACAATTAAGTCCTGAAAAAGATTGCCATTAAGCCCTGAGATTCAAAAATCAATATCCACATAACTATTTATAGAAAATTTTCATCATTGGACTCCTCTGTCACATCCACACTCAACCATCCCGAAATTGAGTGCTTATAGAG
Source organism: Mallotus nudiflorus (assembly GCA_947683625.1). Lineage (NCBI taxonomy): Eukaryota > Viridiplantae > Streptophyta > Magnoliopsida > Malpighiales > Euphorbiaceae > Mallotus > Mallotus nudiflorus. Next base: position 3,249,555 of record CANTUR010000142.1, read on the forward strand.
CACTATTTGACCATAATTAAAAAGTTAAATAAATGCAACTTAATTTTAAAATTTTTAATTTTAAAAAAGTAATTGATCATTTTAATTTAAATTTATGTAACAATTTAAAAATTAATTATATTTTCTATATTTTAATTTTTAATTTATTTGTTAAATTGAATGTTAATTTCTTAAAAAATAATAATTTTTATTTTTATTTTTATTAATTCATGTCTTATAAATTTTTAAAATTTGACAACTTGGAACTAATTAGTCAATGTATGTAATTTTTGGGGAGAATTAGTAAAAGGAAAACTATTTTGGACTAAATTGAATTTTTTTAGAAAATCTACTTAATTGTTTTTAGTCAAATTTGCTAAGTTAGTGGGATAATTGACCAAAAAGTTAATTTCTGAGCTAATTGACTATCGCATCCAAGTTCGAAGTGAAAATTGCTACTTTAGCTTAATTCAAGATATTATACTAAAAAGAATTAAATTTGGCTAAAGATTGAGTAGTCAAATGGTTTCCTTTTAAGTGCTTTTTTTTTTTAGTATAAGGAGGCAAGAGCCTGAAACAATAAATTTTTTCTTTGAACAAAAATTGCATTAATATTAAGAAGAGGTACATATGATATCAAAGTTTAGAATGTTAAGGAATTCTAGATGCACATTGAAAGAGTTAAAAGCCATAATCAAACAATACTTTTTCTGACGTAGTGAAAGCCTATGTTAAAACGGATAAACGTTGCAAGTTGTTAAATTGTGCATGATTGACCGTCTAGCAACCTTCTACAACCTATTTATTTGTGCACCAATATCAGGAAATAGGCATCCAAGAATTCATTGATTCATAAGAATACCTAATTTGGGAAAAATAATAATTTTGAATATTCAATTTAAAAAAATTGCCTTACATAGCCCTAAGGCATACATATTTATAGGGTGGCACAAACCTACCAATCCCAACCCTAATTTTGATTAGGAAATAAAATAAAGACAATTTTAACTAAGATAGGAAATCAAATCCCTAACAATATAGGAAAGTCAAATTTATATATGTTGTTCATTGTTTTGTAAACTCATTAAAAGGCTTATTGCTCCACATCATTCCCTCTAGGGTAGAGAAAATTCATCCTTGAATTTTGCCCAAATATTATGAAACAAATTTGCTATAAAATCCATAGAACATCATAGATCTATAATTACTATCAACTTGTAATTCCTTCAAAATAGAAATTAAAGGAACACAAGAGTAAAGAATTTCATTAATGCTAACAAAATCAATATATTCAACACACTCAACTAACTTTGGCATATTATATTCATGTCTAGGATGATCCTCCATCTCAATCCCTTAATCCTTAGAAGTCTAATACCTTTCAACTAAGTCAATTGTTGTACCACCACTTTCTATTAAATTCTTCATCACCGTCATCCTCTTTATCAAATATTGGCTCATCTCCAATAATTGCATCTTCATCCCCACCATCATCAGTATTATAAAATAAGGTATCTTTATAATACTCTTCTTCTTCCTCTTCATCACTATCCTCTCCATTAGAATTACCCATAAAAGTATTATTGTTTTATGGGGCTGGATTATTTCTATTCTAATTGGCCAAAAGAGGAGCTATCCTTTTAATCATATGTTCCATCATCTATTCAAAGCACTCCATTATTTGTTAAACTCGCTCAAATCATTGCTCAATTCGCTGATCCATCACATGCTCATAAACTTCTTCCACCCACTGTTGTCTCCTACATGCTATTTTTTAACTATTAGAGCAAACGCCACTCTGATACCAACTGAGGTAATGAAAGCCTAGGTTAAAAGGGATAAATGTTGTAAGCCATTGAATTGTGTATGATTCACCATCTAGCAACCTTATATAACCTATTGATTTGTGTAAAAATACTAGGAAATAGGCATCCAAGAATTTATTGATTTGCAAGAATATCGAATTTGGGAAAATAATAATTCTGAATATTTAATTCAATAAAAATGCCTCACATAGCCTTAAGACTTACATATTTATAAGGTAGCACAAACCTACCAACCCTAACCCTAATTTTAATTAGGAAAGAAAATAAAGACAATTCTAACTAAAGTAGGAAATCAAATCCCTAACAATATAGGAAAGTTAAATTCTAAAAATAAAAATCAAATAATAATAATAATAGTGAATTATATATCTTGTTCATTGTTCTGTAAACTCATTCAAAGGCTTGTTGCTCCACATCATCTTCGAACTACCTTCTCAATGGAAGAGCAATAAGCCATTCAATGCATCTTCATTTCCATAAATAGAGGTAAAGATAGGATAGTTTGGCATTTTTAAAGAAATGGCAAATATTCTATTAAATATGGATACATACTTCTCAAACTATCTTAAGAAGTTTCTATGCAGGCTCTTATAATTTTGATTTACGCTCAAAATCATTTAAACATCTGAAAATCTATTTAGTCTTTCTTTTTTGTCCTCTAAAAGTCAAAAAAATTATATAGAGGTGTATCAGGAATGGTATTCCTGCCAATGAAGCTTTATATAACAAATGTAACCAAATTAGCAGTACTTGTTCTAGATGCCATGCAACCTCTGAATTTATAGAGCACATGCTTTTCGTTTGTAACCACTCTCAAATTATATGGCATGCTTGTCCTTCAGGATGTATCCCAAATGTCATGGGGTTTAAAAGCTTCTCCTAGTTTTGGAGAGATACTGGTAGAATGCTTCAAAATGCTAGATGTAAAAAGCTTCTAAATTTGGTAATAGGAGTTTACTGGTTCATATGGAAAGCAAGAAATGTATCAAATTTCAAGGGTGATAAGGAGGATCATATTCAAATAGTTAATAAAATAAATCATTGGTGGATGAGTTTAAAATAATTACAAGAAGATTCAGGCACTATCCAAGATTATAATGAATCCTTGGACAATCCCTTATACTTTAATTATTGGATACCACCCAATCAGGGCCAATAAAAGATTGTGATTCATCTTTTAACCATGTTACCTATAGTATTGAATGGGCTATTATTTGTAAGGATCATTATGGGAAAATAATACACATTCAAAAAGGGAAAACAAAGAGCTACTTAGTCGTACAAGCAGAGTTCATAGCCATCGGGAAAGCCTTCAATTATGCATCAAAACACCAAGCCAACACTTTTATCATAGAATCTGGCAGTATGTAGGCAATTAAACTCCTTTCTAACATAGAAAATGCATGCACTTGGGACCTAGAAGCTATTGCTTTCGATGTTATAAGCCTGAGGACCAGAGTTTGCAATTCTCATCTTCAGTTTGTCCTAAAAATATCAAACAAAACAACTAATTGGTTAATAAGGAAAGTGATGCAGAGCAACAAACCTTTGAATAAGTTTACAGAACAATGGACAACATATATAATTCATTATTATTATTTGATTTTTATTTTTAGAATTTGACTTTTTTATATTTTTCGGGATTTGATTTCCTACCCTAGTTAGAATTGTCTTTATTTTATTTCCTAATTAAAATTAGGGTTAGGGTTGGTAGGTTTGTGCCACCTTATAAATATGTAAGCCTTAGGGCTATATGAGGCAGTTTTATTGAATTAAATATTTAGAATTATTATTTTTCCCTAATTCAGTATTCTTACGAATCAGTGAATTCTTGGATGGCTATTTCCTAGTATTTGTGTGCAAATTAATAGGTTGTAGAAGGTTGGTAGATGATCAATCACGCGTGATTCAATAGCTTGCAATGTTTATCCCTTTTAACCTAGGCTTCTGCTATGTTAGAAGCGTGGCCATGTCCCAAAGACCTGAGCTATGATCAATCAAGTTTTTAACTAAATTAATATCATCTGCTCTATCAAAGAAGAGATTGAAATTTAAAAGTGTAGGAATCCAAGTATCCAACTAGATATTGATATTGTTTCCATTATGGACATTCCACTAGTATCCTTTTTTAAGAAGTTATCTACCTTAAGGATGCTGGACCTTATCCAAGATGGTTTCGAACCTTGTTTAGCTTCATGGAAAAAGGAAAAAGGATAGCACATCCTTTTAGGAATTTTTTACATAAGGAATTAGGGGATTGAATAAGCCTCCAACCCATATTACTAAGAAAAGCAATGTTGAAATGTTTTAGCTCTCTGAAGCCCATGCCCCATCAATTTTTGATTGGTCATGTCATTCCATTTAATCCAACATATTTTCTGCCTTCCATTCTATTAGACCACCAGAACTTCCTAATAATTTTCTCTATACCATGTGTAACATAAAAGAGGGAGTTTGACCACTCATATTATATAGGCTAGTAGCTTGAATTACTACTTTGATAATTATTTCTCTACCCGCAAGCAATAGGAATTTGCTTTTCCAAATTTGGATTTTTTCCTTAGTTCTATTTAATAAATAGCCACACATTATACTTTTTATTTTCGCCCATTCTATAGGAAACCCAAATATTTGGATGAGTATGTAAACTTTTGAATTTAGAAGATATCATAAATGCTATGTTTAGTTTCCACCAGGCTATTCTTACTAAAGAATATTTTAGACTTATGTAAGTTAATCTTCTATCTTAAAGCTTTGAAATAAGAATTCAAAATTAACTTTATCACTTTAGCATTATTAGAGTTTCCTTCCCTAAAAATGATTAAATCATACAAAAAAAAAGAATGAGTAAGATTAGGACAAAACCTGGTGATTGTTATCCCTTTGAGCACATTTGCATTCAGGTGACCAAGGAGCATTCGAGAGAGAACATCCATAGTAATGATGAAAAGGTAATTACAGATAGGCAGGCTCCTTGCCTAAGCCCTCTATGAGCTTTAACAAACCCAGTGTTCTGCCTATTTATAGCAATGGAATAAGTAACTGTTAAAACACATTCCCTGATCCAGTTAACCCTAGTATTATGAAAGTCAAGCTTCTAAAGAATTGAAAACAAAAAACACTACCTGACAATATTAAAAGCTTTTATAAAATCAAGCTTTAAAGGAAAAAAATTCATGTTGCCTTTAAATATGTTCTTTATTGCATGCATAACTTTATGATTAATGATATTATTGTCTTGAATGCCTGAAACACTAAATTGAAATTAATATGTCATGATATAGCTAATGTAGCAATCATTCTATGGGTCTGAATTTTGTAACACTATTGGAAAGTGTATGGCTTAGGATGCCATAAAATTAACAGTAAAATTAGCCTAATGGTACACGTGTGATTTTAACAATCTAATTCTAATGAAGTAGAGCCTTAATAGCTTGAATAATGGAGGTATGGGCATGCATTGAAGTGGATTCTTAGGTCATGAACTGAGCCACGCATTTGCTATCTACTTTAAGAATAATTATTTTTGAATTCCACATTTATGCTAGGGATAAACCTTCATACAATTGATTTTGGTTTTGTCAAAATCCCACATTAGGATTTTTATTAAAATGGGAGGAGTTCTTTAGTTATAAAAGAACTCCTCCCCCCTTAGTTTTATCATTCCATAAAAAATTAGGCTTCTCCAATATTTAGGCTATTTGTTAGTTTTATCATTCCATAAAAAAATAGCCTTCTTCAATATTTAGGCTATTTATATTATTTATCTCTCTTTTGCAATATTTCCTTAAATTAGTGAAATATTATTTTGGTAGTATCTGAAGACATAGGCATAATTGGTCAAACCTCATTAAATTTTGGTGTTCTCTTTTATATTTATTTAATAAGTACTGTCAAGTATAGTTATTGTTAATTATTATACTATTAAATTACTTGTCTTGGTAAAATTGTATCTAGGAGGTTGGTATTTAAGTGGACCATTGTGTTTCACCACACCTTTCTTAGGAATCTACCTTAGGGTAATTTTTAGTACAATCATTTACACTCTAGTCACCTGATCAATAGTTCTTAAGGTGAATTTGTCATTATTAGTGGAAATTAACCAAAATTCCATAACAATTGGTATCAGAGCTCTTGGTTTATTTTAGTATGCTTTATGGTTGTAGCTTAGGCTAATCTTCCACATTATAAAAAATATCATCATGCTAATTGGTATTCTACATCAATAGCTATTAAATAGAATTTTTAGCAAAAATGGTAGATGGCATAAAAGTATCCATATCGACGTCAATAGCTTCATCATCTTTAATTTTGGCAAGAACTATTATAACAAATGCGAGATTTACAATGGAGATTTTGGATGGCACCACTCATTTTGGTATGTGGCAAAGTGAGGTTCTAGATGCCCTCTTTTAGTAGGGTCTAGACATTACTATTAAAGGAGAGAAACCAAATGATGTTGAGGAGAAAGAATGGAAGGTGATCAATAGATTGGCATGTGGTACAATTTGATCATGCCTTTCTAGGGAGCGAAAGTATGCATTTTCTAAAGCAAATTCTACAAGTAAATTATTGAAGGCACTGGAGGAGAAATTCTTAAAGAAAAGCAGTTAGAACAAACTCTATATGAAAAAGTGATTGTTCCACTTTAACTGTGTTCTAGGTACCATGGTGAATTATCACATTACTAGCTTCAATCAACTGGTAATTACTTTGATGAGTATGGAAATGACTTTTAATGATGAAGATTTGGCTCTGATGTTGGTGGGATCACTTCCTAATGAGTTTAAGTATCTTGAAAATACTATACTTCATTGGAATGTTGTTATGTCTCTAAGTGAAGTAACTATAACCTTGTATAGTCATGAATTACAAAAGAAAAAAAAGCAATAAAATACAAGTGTAAAAGTAGAAGCTCTAGTTATTAGAGGCCATTCGTAGAGTCAAAATAAAGGAAGGAGAGAGAGATTAAAGTCAAAGTCCAAACTAAGCAAAGATCAATATGCCTTTTTTTAAGAAAAAGGGCACTAGAAGAGAGATTGTCCTAAGCTAAAGGACAAAGGCAAACCTAGAAAGTGAAATGTTGTTCAAATTCAAATGTAGCTAAGTGTGATCATGCATATTTAGATTTTTCAATTGTTGCTACACCATCAACCAGCTTTTCGAGTTCATGGTTGCTAGATTCAGCTTATAGTCACCATATGACTCCCAATTGAGAATGGTTCTTTAACTTTAAATAATTAATAGGTGGAGTTTTCTACATAATGAATAATGCCCCTTTTAACGCATATGGGAATGGTTTAATTCGCTTGAGCAATTAGGATGGATTAATCAGAACCTTAACATGTGTTCATTATATGCTGAATTTGATAAGGAATCTAATTTTTATGGGAACTTTAGAGTCAAAAGGGTTTAAAGTAAGGATGAAAAATGGGATAATGAGAATAATCTCTAGTGTACTTATGATAATAAAGGGAATTCAGAAAAGAAATAATATATATTACTTTCTAGGTAATACAATTATTAGGACAGCAACATCGACATCTTCTACTAATGATCAGGAGTTAGAATCAACCAGGTTATGGCATATGCACTTAAGGTATGCTAGAGAAAGATCCTTGAAATTGCTAATAAATCAAGGATTATTAAAAGGAGCTCAAGCTTGCAAATTGGATTTTTGTTAGCATTGCATCAAAAGGAAGAAGATAAGGGTGAAATTTGGAACAACCATCCATGATACTGAAGATATTCTGGATTATGTTCTTTTAGATGTGTGGGCCTTCCAAGAATGCTTAAATGGGAGGAAAACACTATTATGTTTCATTTGTTGATTGTTTTTCTGGAAACATTATGGGTGTATACAATGAAGACCAAGGATGAGGTGTTAGGAATTTTCATTAAATGGAATAAGATGGTGGAGACTCAAATAGGTAGAAAAGTCAAATGTCCCTATACAGACAATGATGGAGAGTTAAAAAATGATCCATTTTTGAAAGTCTATGAAGATGAAGGTATTTTGAGGCACCTCACCATAAAAAAAATACACCATAATATAGTGGGATGGTAGAGCATATGAACTGGACATTACTGGAGAAGGTTCGGTGTATATTGTTCAATGCTGGGTTGGGTAAAGAATTTTGGGCTGAGGCTTTGGTATATGCTTGTCACCTTATCAACCATTTGCCATCAACTGTTATTGGTGGTAAAACGCCATTGGAGATATGGTTTGAAAAACCTGACACAGATTATGATTCCTTACGTGTGTTTAGTTCCACTTCATATACCATGTTAAGGAGTCAGAGTTAGATCTAAGAGCAAAGAAGGCAATCTTTATGTGGATCACATTTGGTGTGAAAAACTATCATCTTTAGTGTCCAAAAAGAAATAAAGTAATATTTAGCAAGGATGTTACATTTGATGAATTTATCATGCTAAGAAAGGTGACTTTTGAAAAGATGGAGCAGAAAGATGGTACTCCTAAACAAGTGGAGTTTAATGGCAATACAATTATCCCAACCAATGAAGAAACTGATGATGACACTCTAATGGTATAAGAAGATTCAAATGAAGAAGAGGTTCAGATCCAAGAACCTCCACAACAACATGAATCAATTGCATTAAGGAAAGGAAAGAGGACCATTAGACAACCTGCTCGCTATGCTGATATGGTCTCTTTTACATCACAGATTGCAATTGATGACATTCCTGCCAGTTATAATGAAGTAATCCAAAGTTCAGAATAAGATAAGTGGAGGATCCCTATGGATGAAGAAATGCAGTCCCTTTAAAAGAATTAAACATGGAAACTAGTTAGTCTTTTGAAGGAAAAGAAGGAAATTGGGTGCAAATGGGTGTATGCAAAGAAAGATAAATTTCTTGACAAGGATAATGCTTGTTACAAAGTAAGATTGGTGGCTAAAGGCTATGTATAGATAGAGGGAATTGATTATAATGAAGTATTTTCTCCAATTATAAAGCATTCCTCCATCAGAATTTTATTGGCTTTGGTAATACAATTGGAGTTAGAACTAGTTTAGATGTATTTAAAAACTACATTTTTACATGGAGACTTATATGAGGAAATCTACGTGACTCAACCAGATGGATTCAAAGTTATTGGAAAAGAGAAGATGGTATGCAAATTAGAAAAATTGATGTATGGATTAAAGCAATCTCTGAGGTTGTGGTACAAGCAATTTAACAAATTTATGATAGGGCAGAAGTACACAAGAAGCAAATATAATCATTATTTGTATTTGTGCAAGCTACAAAATAGAGCCTATATATATATATATATATATATATATATATATATATATATCTTCTTCTTTATATTGATGATATGCTGATAGCATCTAAGAGTTAAATAAAAATTGAGAAATTGAAGACTTAATTGAACAGGGAGTTTAAGATGAAGGATCTTGGTGAAGCAAATAAGATCCTCAGCATGGAAATATCCAGAGATAGAAAATTGAGCAGGCTTTGTTTGACTTGGAAAGAAAGGTACTAAAATGTTTTGGCATGAATGAAAAGTTAAAACTAGTTAGTATACCACTTGCTCCTCATTTCAAGCTTAGTGCATCCATATTACCGAAGAATGATGCAGAATGGGAATACATGTCAAAAGTTCCATATGCAAGTGTTGTTTGTAGCTTTATGTATGCAATGGTGTGTTCGAGGCCTGATATTTCATAAGCTATTGGGGTTATGAGCAGGTACATGAATGATCCTAGAAAGGAGCATTAGCAAGCTATGAAATGGATTCTACGAAATATTTTGAACATTGTAGATATTGGTTTGGTATTTTAGCAAGATAGACAAGATGATCAGTGTGTAGTTGGATATTATGATTTTGACTATACTGGTGATTTAGACAAGTGTCGATCAACTATTGGTTATGTCTTTATTTTTGTAAAGGCACCAGTTAGTTAGAAGTCCACCTTACAGTCAATAGTTGCTTTGTCTACTATAAAGGTAGAGTATATATGGCAATTACAGAGGATGTAAAAGAGGCAATTTGGCTTCAAAGGTTGCTTAGTGAACTCAGACTAGAGCAAAAGCACATCAAAGTGATAGTTAAAGTGCTATTCATTTAGTAAAGAACCAGGTTTATTATGCAAGGATGAAGCATATCGTTGTTTGATATCACTTTGTATGGGAGATTTTGGAAGAAGGTAGAGTCATATTAAGATTTGAACCACTGAGAATCTTGCTTATATGATGACAAAAGTGGTAACTGCAGTTGAGTTTAAACATTGTTTATACTTGATCAATATTGTTACAAATTAAAAGATGAAATTTTGAAGATGATACTAAAGGTTGGATTTGTGAGAGAATTGTATGGGATTTTGCCAAAGTGGAGATTTATTGATTTTGGTTTTGTTAAAATCCCACATTAAGATTTTTATTAAAATGGGACGAGTTCTTTGATTATAAAAGAACTCCTCCCCCTTAGTTATATCGTCCTACAAAAAATTAGCCTTCTCTAATATTTAGGTTATTTGTATTCTTTCTCTCTCTTTTGTAATATTTCCTTAAATTAGTGAAATATTATTTTGGTAGTGTCAGAGGATGTAGGCATAATTGGCTAAACCTCATTAAATTTTGATGTTTTCTTTTATGTCTATTTAATATATATTGTCAGGTATAGTTGTTGTTAGGTATTGTGCTATTAAATTACTTGTCTTGGTAAAATTATGTCTAGGAGGTTAGTAATTAAGTAGACCATTATGTCCCACCACACATTTCCTAGGAATCTACCTTGGGGTGATTTTAAGTACAATTGTTTGCACTATAGTCACCTGAGCAATAGTTCTCAAGGTGAATTTGTTATTATCAGTGCAAATTAACCTGAATTCCATAACACATACACACCCCACAGCTCTACACAAGTCACAAAAGCTATGGGACCGTCACACCCATGTCTGAGAAGTTCACCATCATTGTAAAAAAAAGAGAGAAATGAGAATAAAATAGAAATAGAAATAATAATAATTTTAAGGTTAGAGTACCTCTTGTTTATATTATTAGGGTGCTCATAATAATAATAATAATAAATAATAATAATAACAATAATAATAATAATAATAATAATAATAATTTTTTATAAATATATGTATATGTGTTAGAAATTATAAATAGCTTAGGATTATTTTGTTACAAATTAAGGATTGGAAAATTAAATTAGGGTGAAGTTATAAGAAATTAAGTCACGGGACATAATTAAAAGAAAGAAATGAGAGTATGAGGTGGTAGGGTATAGAAGGAGTTTAGGTGTGACTCATTGAGGTTAGTAAGGATAAGTTCTTGCCTTCCTATTTCTCTTAGAATGAAAAAAGAAAATAAAAAGAAAAAAAGGAAAGAAGCAAAGAGAGAAAATGCAGCAAGAGTGAGCAGCTACCTCTGAAGATGGTTTAACTTACATGTTGGAGATGGAGAGTTTTCGTCACTTGATTGTCTCTTAGAAGTAAGCAACTGTTGTTTTCTTCCATTAAAATCAAAGATCAAGAAGGACAAAGGCAAACAAAGACAAAAAAAAAGGGAAAGAGATAAAGTTCGGTGACTGGTTGGTGAGTAAAAAGAAGTGAAGGGTAGATTAACTATGGAAATTTATTCAGAAATTGTATTGATTTCAAATCTACTTGCATGCATATATCAAGTAAGATATAGATGTGGATATGAATAGGGAATAAACTTAGCATAAAATTAGTACCCAAAATTGATTTAAAACTTGAGTTGCATGTTTAAAGGCTCAACAATTTAAGTATAAATTGAAAGATGTTTGTGATTGATTGTTAGGAGCCGACTAGAGCAGTAGAGAAGAGTCTATTAAAGCAACGAGGGGAAAAAAAAGACTACACTTGACGGTGAGTGAACCCCATCTTCTCACATTATATTGATCTTTTATAGCTTATCTTTGAACACTTGTTTGCTTGTTGAAATTTAGTATTCTTGGTGTTGCTTCTTTTTGTGAAATCTGAATATTTATGGACAAATTTGGTTGTTGGAATTTAGTTTTTTTGGTACTGCCCTTTTTCTGCATTGAATTTTGATTCTTGGACAGCTATGAAATTTATTATTTTCAGTGTCATTTCCTTTGGGTTGTAGTTGCACAGCTTTCTGTTGAACATAGGTTACATGATGCAGGCTGCATAGAGGAACAAGCCCTCAAATTTATGCAAAAATTTGACAATTGACGGTAGTGGCAGTTTCATAATTTTGGGCAAGTTCTAAGTATCAGATTTGGGTGATTCAAAAGCCTATTTCATATGGAAACAGGCCAACAGTTTGAAGTCACTAGCTTTGCTTATGAGATCCATCGCTTTTCAGCTAAATTCTATCATTTAGGCCCTTAAACGGGCAATTTTTGTTATTTCCTGTTTTTACGATTTTATTTTCCTATTTTTTTAGGGTATTTTCCTATTTTTGTTTTGGGTTTTTTCTAGGATTTACTATTTAAGCTTCCCTTGTTATTGTTGGATGGCAGTTTTATGATAATTTGAATTCTCTTTTATTCTTCTATAATTTATTGAAATTTTGATGCCTATAGCCTAAATTGTTATAGAAGATCATTTATTGGTAGTTGTGCGTGATTCAACAATATTTGATTATGATTATCTACCCTTCCACTACATCAGTTTGGTATCAGAGCTGTACTCCTCGAACAAGATGTCTTGCTGAAGATAGTAATAACAACCATAACTACAATGTGTAAAAGAGGTTTATGAGTGTGATGATTTACATCGTATCGAGCAATGAATGGAGTAGATGGATCAACGGATTGACACCCTCATGGAGCAACTTACAATAAGGATGGAGTTATTGTTAGTCAATTAAAATAGGGAGCAGCGAGAGCAGCCGAATCAGGATCTGAGATGGAACCCTAATGTTGATGACCTAAGGAATCCTTTTAATGAAGGAAATAATGATAAAGATGATGATGGTGACGGGTATTATGAGCATCCCCATAGATGTCAACAACAACATATAGAGGTTGATAATAGGCGACGATGGGAAGTGGGTATATGAACTAAAATACCTTAATTCCATGGTACCTGATAACCCGAAGAGTTCCTTGATTAGGTGGCCATAGTAGAGGAGGTAATGGACTTTAAGGGGGTGCCATAAAATCACTGAGTACCATTAGTGGCTATAAGGTTCCGAGATAGGGCAATGGCTTAGTGGCAGCAAACTAAACAGACCCGAGTCAGATTGGGAAAGTCCAAAATTATGACTTGGGAGAAGATGAAGAAACAATTGTGTGTTATATTCCTGCCTTACAATTATCAACATTTACTGTATCAGAGGTTATAGAATTTAAGGCAAGGGGCTCATTTAGCTGATGACTATACAATCAAATTTTATCAAATGATCACTCGAAATGAGGTGTATGAGACAGAGGACCAATTGGTGGTGAGGTATATTGGGGGCCTTAGGGAACAAATCAAGGATATGGTGAACATGTTGGATCCTATGTCTATTTCCACAGCACACTAACAGGCCAAACAGATTCAGAGGAGGTGTCTGGGTGGTTTGTGCAGAATATTAGGCAGGGAAGCATAGGAGGAGGAGCTAGTGTGAGTCGTCCAAGTGCTGGCGTGACCACTGGGGCTGCTAATAGACCAGGAACTGGACCAAAGCTAAATAGTATCAAGTTTTTTTCATTTGGCGAAATAGGGCACAAGCAGATTGAGTGTAGAAAGAGGGCAAAAGAACCATGTTTGCTCATTTGGATGAGCACTATAATGAAGAGGAGGTTGCCAACTTGATAGGAGACCTAGTATTTGATGTAGATGTGGGGGATGAGGAGATCATGACTAGAGATGTAAGCACAACATTGGTTGTGAGGAGGTACTGCCTAACGCTAAGGGTTGTTGATGAGGAATGGCTGCGAAATAACATCTTCCACTCTACCTGCACTATTAAAAAGAAAATTTGTAGGTTTATGATTGATGAGGGTAGCTGTGAGAATATAATCTCAGTAAAAGTGATTCAAAAATTGGGAATTACAACTATCAAGCATCCTAAGCCATACAAATTGGCATGGTTAAAAAAAAGGGTGAAGTAATAGTTTCGAAACATGCCTTAGTGTCCTTCTCCATCGGGGCAAAGTATAAGGATGACATTTGGTGTGATGTGATAGCCATGGATGCATGTCATCTATTGTTGGGGAGACTGTGGTAGTTTGATAGAGGCATGATTCATGACGAAAAGGCTAACACCTATATTTTTATATTTGAAGGAACAAAAATAGTGTTAGTCTCTAAGAAGGATTCTGAACCATCTGAGACTATGCAAAGTGAAAATAAGAGCTGTGTTAATTTATTAACCCTGTCCTAATTTGACAAAGTAGTGCAACAATCTAAGATTATTTATGTCTTATTCGGGAAAGTGCTGGATAGAGAGATGATGGTTCCTAATGTAGTCTTACCACTTCTGGAAGAGTTCAGTGACTTTTTCCCAGAAGAACTGCTTGAAGGGTTACCTCATATGCGAGACATGCAACATTAGATTGACCTCGAACTAGGGGTAGCTTTGCCAAATTGACCACACTACCGGATCAGTCCCAGTGAGCATGAAGAACTGAGGAGACAAGTAGAAGAATTATTGGCCAAGGGATATATTCATGAGAGCTTGAGTCTTTGTGCTGTACCAACCCTCTTAACACCAAAGAAGGATGGTTCTTAGTGGATGTGCATAGACAGTCAAGCCATTAATAAAATAATGGTCAGGCATCATTCTCCTATTCCTAGACCGGATGACTTACTTGATCAGCTTAGTGGGGCCACGATTTTCACTAAACTTGATTTAAAGAGTGGCTATCATCAAATTCGAATTTGAGCTAGCGATGAATGGAAAACAGCCTTCAAGATAAGAGAGGGGTTATATGAGTGGGTAGTGATGCCGTTTGGGCTATCAAATGCACCAAGCACTTTTATACATGTTATGAATCAGCTTCTAAGGCCTTTCATTGGCAAGTGTGTTGTTGTTGTTAGTGATATGCACTAGGTTAATCATTTGATTATGCATTGACTTTCTTATTTTGTTAATAAAGAGGTATTTCATTATCATTTGATTTTATGATAATTATATAAATGGTTAATTCTTACTAAGGCCATCAAGTATATGACTTGATAGTAAAACCATTAGATTAAAATAAGAGTTATATTCTAATTATCCCTAGCCATTTATTAATTATATAAATGTTTAAGTATTAAAGCTAGTA
Organism: Mallotus nudiflorus; assembly: GCA_947683625.1. NCBI lineage: Eukaryota > Viridiplantae > Streptophyta > Magnoliopsida > Malpighiales > Euphorbiaceae > Mallotus > Mallotus nudiflorus. The sequence goes on from CANTUR010000142.1 coordinate 3,264,585, forward strand.
TGTTGTTGACTGATGGTTATGTTTTACTAATCATGAATATGAGATATTAAGTCAACTCATAGGTATATGATGAGAGATCATGTACTGGATTGACCCACTATGAGAATACTGCATAGAATATTATCATAAGTATTTCTCATCACAGTAATTTTGTTTCGGTCCTTTGACCTTGAAATCATCATGGACTTCTACATAGCTATTTTATGTTTTGACACATTATAACATTGTCTCTAACTGGACGATTAGATAGGATGTTGTTGGATATGAAATTAGTTATGTGAGGAATGTGAGTGATTTAGAAGGAATTTATCCCTTATTAATATGAGAAAGATATCTATGGGCCCCTTGATGAGATAGATTGAAGGAAAATGCATGGCCATGCTGAAATGAATTAATAAAGAGTTATCATTTTCAGTCTACTTAGAATCAAGTCAGAATATTGAACTATATAAGGATGACATTCTATGCCTTATGTTTAATTAAGATATCATGTGATAAAGGGATGATAAAATTCACTGTAATTAGGTTATGTCGGATTATTGACTTCATATGACTTGGGTAGTCATAATGTCTTGCTAGAGGCCACTTATGACTTGTAGGCCTAAATAAAGATTTAGGCCCACTGCCAATGTTATGTGAACCTACAGGGTCACACACTTAGAACAAGTCCAAAACAATTATGGGTTTAATAAGCCTAAAATAAACTCTATGGAAATAAATAATTAAAGTGTTTTATTTATTTATTTATTTGTTTATTTATTTAAGATAAATGTTATTTTAAATAAATAAATAAATAAGATATTATTTCTGATTTGTTTTTAAAACAAAATCAGAATGTAATAAATGGAAATTACTAAAAAGGTTTTTGGTAGGTGAAACCCTAATTTGGAGTCTATAAATATGTTATATTCTCTAGGGTTTAATAGTTTTGTTTTCCCTGCCTCCAAAAATGGTTTTCTCTCTTCCTAGAATACAAGCATAGAGTTTTTCTTTTGTTCTTGATTTGTTAGACAATCAAGAAGGTTGCCAGCACACACTCCAATTCATTTTGTGAAGGGTTGTTCATATGGATACCTATAGAGGACGCATCCTTTTGGAGACGTCTTGATCCGAACAACCAAAGCAAAAAGCTCGAGATAAGGTGTCACCGGTGTGAACCTCCTCTCATCCTTCCAGAAAATCTTGCCTCTTCTGCATTTTGGTGAGATTCTTGAAACTCTAGATTTAATCAAGTAGTCGAATTACATGGATCCAAGTTTTGGAACGTAATAAAATTTTAATTTTTCACTGTGTTTGTATCATGAAACCCCTACAGTTGTGTATGTTGATGATTTTTCTGATTTATAGTGCTAACCCGGATGAGCATTTTCAGCTACTATGGGAGGTCCTAACTATTCTGCGTAGAGAGAATTTTTATGCTGTAGCAAAGAGGTGTGCATTTTTCATTTCTAAGGTACTATTTCTTGGCTATGTTGTTTCTAGAAAGGGGTTGTAGGTGGATGAAACAAAGGTTGAGGCTATGAAAAATTATCCAACACCTACCACTATAACCGAGGTGAGAAGTTTCCATGGATTGGCCTCATTTTATAAGCATTTTATTTTTCATTTTAGTAGTATTATGGCACCTATCACTGATTGCATGAGGCAGGTGGGGAAGTTTGTATGGACTGATGAGGTCGAAAAGGCATTTTAGTTAATTAAAATACGCCTTACCACATCTCCTATCTTAGTGCTACCTAATTTTAATTGACCTTTTGAGCTACATTCAGATGCTTTAAAAGTGGGAATTAGGGCTATTTTAAGCCACAATAGCAGGCTGGTAGCATATTTTAGTGAGAAGTTGTCATGGGCTAGAATGCACTATAGTACCTATGATGTTAAGTTTTATACTATTGTGCAAGCTATTAAGCATTGGCGTCATTATTTGTTTTAGAAAAAATTTATTATGTATATAGATCATGAGGCTTTGAAGCACTTGCATTGGTAAGACAAAGTTTCTGCTAGGCATGCGAGTTAGGTAGCTTACCTTTAGAAATTCACTTTTGTTGTGAAACATAAGTCAAGGGCTACTAACAAGGTGGTAGATGCATTGAGCAGACAAAAGGCATTATTAACCCAAATGACCGTTGAGGTACCAAGTTTTGACTCTTTTACAAAATTACTTGAGACTGATCCATACATTTTTGTTATTTTGGAGAAGATTAAAACAGGCGAGCGAACATATTTCCTAGTGCATAATGGATTTTTATTCAAGGGCAATTAACTATGTATCCCAGAATATAGCTTGCGTTTAAAGATTCTTCAGGAATTACATGGTAAGGGACATGTCGGTTGGGACAGAACTGTGCAATTGGTTAAGGCTCGTTATTTTTGGCCTACCATTCTTAAAGAAGTAGAGAGGTTGGTGGAGAGGTATCAAATTTGTCAGGTTTCAAGGAAGCAACATCTAATGCAAGTCTCTACATGCCTATGCCAGTTCCTTCATAGCCTTGGGTGGAACTTAGCATGGATTTTGTGCTCAGATTACCATGCACAAGTGAGGTAATGATTCTATCGTTGTGGTAGTTGATCGATTCTCAAAGATGGTGCATTTTATAAATGAAATAATCATTTATAAAATTATTCTAAATGAACACGTGACTAAGAGAAGTTAGTATTCCATTCCCAAAATCTTTTGGTTATGGTGCTAACTTTCTTTTAGAGAATCGAGTACCACCAATCAAATTGTTCCAGTTATTACCCTGGGTGGTGACTCCTCTTCTCCATGCTATGACTTTATGACATAGTAGTGTGTTCCCTAAGGCCTTAAGCCTAAATAGTGTCACGGTTGCTAAAATCTTGGACGCACGCTAAAGCCCGTCGTCTACACCATGTTGTTTATAACTGTCTTTGGGATAATGCTCAAAACCCATTATGCTTTTAGGGCAGATCTGAGTGGTTAACTGTATGCATATGAGTTTATTAGACCTTTGGTGTATGCATATGAGTTTATTAGACCTTTGGTATGCTAGTCGTAGCCAATATCCATGTCCATATGTGTATTGGTGCTCATTAATTAATTCATTTCTAAATTTATTTTAAAATTATAATTTATCCTTGTTATTAATAATGATAACTTATCCTTGTTATTAATAATGATATACTAATAATCATTATTTGATTATATGTGTTGACTAAATAATTATTTTTGTTTCTAAGTTATGCTAAGAGTAGTTCATGGATAAAATTAATGACATGAATAAATAATAATTAACTAAAATTCAACTACTTTAGATAAATAACTAAAATTATAAAAAGGGTGAAAATAAAAGATATTACTGGATATTTAATTTTTGTGTGGTCATTTATTAATTTAAATTTCCCCCTAATTTATTTATATTGTTGAATTATTTCCTTCATACCATAATTTTATTTCTTGTTATTCCATATCCTATTTCTCATTATTTTGTTCATTCACTAGTTATTTTCTATGAAAATACTCACACCTCACTGCTATTTCTTTTTCAGGTTGATTGTATTACTACTAGTTAGAATTATTTGCATATATCTAAGAGTAGGAAAGATGTCTTGCAACTACATGATTATGAGTCAGGAAGTATAAGAGTCATGATTATGATTATGAGTGAGGATGAGACAACTATTAAGTATTCCCTAGGGCACGCGGTTGACACTGTGTTAGACTGGAAGGTGCAAGTGGAACCTGCAATAATACCTTTACGTACCTTAATAGTGAGAGAAAATCATGGAGATCATGTTATTATAGCGGTACTTGTGATATATGAAACCGCCTTTGATGTCCATGTTTCTGTAGTTTTTTACTAGTACTGATGGTGACTTAAGAATCATCCTTTTCAGTTTTTGACTATGTAACCTAATGATGTATATATAATTATGTAAGATAGGGTTACCTATTATCTGTCATTGATTACAACCTTATCATTTTGGTGTAATTAATTATAAATATTTTAGTTGTAATCAATACTCTATCTTGTATGGATGTATATAGTGATGTGAATAGTCTAAGTAATAAATGTTAGTTTCCTATTGTTACCCTTAATTTTTTGAACCTTTTATACTGCTTATTAAGAGATGTGATATGCATACCAAATTAAGATGAAATATTACATTATGTTTAGAATATAAAATTAAATTTAAAAATAATTGCCCTGTAGTTAATCATTCTACTATATACAACCCTTGTTCTGTTTGGATTAAGTTTTAATATTCAAGTAATATTCTCAGAAGTGCTAACCTATTTCGTATGTTGTTTATTAGATGTTCAAAGGTAACATTCAAAATAGAGGTGGTTATGGGGTTGGGTGTCACACTTTTTGGTATCAAAGCCTAGGTTTACTAATTCTAGGTTTAATAAGTTATGAATACATATGTATATATGCATAATTAAAGTAAGAAATATTTAGATTTGATGGACATTAGCTAATGAATCAAAATCTTGGTCGTAAAGACTATTAAAGTATACTAATTTTGGATTTCAAGAGAATGGCAAGAATAAAAGGAAGTAGAATAGATGATTAGGGCAAAGGTAAAGGAAAAGTTTGAGGTTGAGGTGTCCAGGCTGATAGAATAGAGTTAGTGACTATGGTAGCAAGCTCAAGTAATGAGAGGGATAATGCATAAGAAGCTCAAACAAGTAGTTAACAAGGTAGTTCCTTATAAGCTGTCTTGATGTTGAACTTTGAGGATGTGCTAAGAAAGGTTTGTAACTGTCAACCACCGTCACCACCAACATAGGTGAACATGGCTGACCCTTTAATTCCACTAGTTGTGTGTATAGGTACTACTGAGTTAGCATGCACTATGCCAACAATATTTATGGAGAGGGATATATATAAAAGCCTAAAGATATAATTTATCATGCCAAGAAGTGTGGTGCGTATGACTTCTATGGTATGCTAGACCCTAGTCAAGTAGATGAATGGTTAAAAACCATAGAGAAAGCCTTCACTAGCTGAGGAGAAGGTTAGTAATGCATATGGCTTGTTATTTTACAAAGTTGATGATTAGTTGACATAAATTAAGAACTTGTTTGGTGGAGAGAGAAGATAGAAAATTTTTAAAAAATTGTTTAATAAAGAATATTTTATAGAGAATTATAGGAAGGAGAAAGTGGCATTGTTCATCTCCTTGGTATAAGGATTGATGACGGTAAGAGAATATGTGAATAAATTTAAAGATTTATACAAGTATACAAAGGACATTTATCCTATCGAAGAGAAGAAAAGTGAAAAATTTTATGATGGGTTACATGTGTACATACAGAGAAAGCTAAACTTGTATACTGGCACTACATTATGAGGTTGGGTTGAAAATGAAATGGAGCAAGAAAAATTGGATAAGGAACTGGAAATTATGTCAAGAGGTAGACCCAATCAACTAGTTAAACTATTCAGACAACTTTGGAGGGGGAATGGAAATGAGAAATCAATATTTTCTCTTTATTCTTAAAACAATATAGGTACATGAAGAAGTAACATACCCCAAGCTAGTCAAGTATCTGTAAGGCAACCTATGCCACCACCAAGACAAGTTAGAGTCAGTGGTGTGGAAAATTAAAAGGAATATAGCACTGTGGTGTAATATTTATAAGAAAAACCATATAGGGAGTTGCAAAAATAGTGGGATATGATGTTTCATATGCAACGAAGTTGGGCATTATGTGAGAGAGTGTACTAAGGCAATGCCATTATAATAGTCAGTGTAAGGATCAAGTAACCCTCATAATAGGAGAGGTGGTAGACTACCAAATCTAGGAAGATCAAGAATCACTCAAAATAGAGCAAGCAGAGTAGCAGGGCCGTTATAGAATAGGTATATAGAATGAGATGCTACTAGCTATACACAGTAAGCAAGGGCATATGCTATCACTAAGCGTGAAGTTGAAAGTTCTCCTAATGTAGTCATAAGTATGGCTTACATCTTTGATAAATTAGCTTGTATTTTGATTGACCCTAGAGCTATATTCTTATTTATGTCAACTACATATGCAATGTATAGAGAACTTAGGTCATGTAAATTGAATAAACCAATAGTGGTGAGTATGCTCATGGGAACTAATATGGTATGTGAGAATGTTCAATAGGATGTTTTGGTAAGGATAAGTGAAAAGGAAATGAAATTGGATTTAAATATTAGTGAATTTAATGCTATCCTAGGAATAGATGGATTGTTTTGATATAAGAAAAGGGTGGATTATTATGAAAAAATAGTAGAGTTCGAAGGAGAAAATGGAAAGAGGATTAGATTTTTAGGTGAAAAATGAAAAATCACTACACAAATCATCTCAACAATGCTAGTAATGAAGTATATAAGAAAAGGTTATGAAATATACCTAGCATCAGTCATTAATAAGGGCAAATAAGAAGTATTATTAAAGGATTTGCCAATAGTGAACAAATTTAATGATGTATTTCCTAATGATTTACCAGGCTTGCTGCCAAAAAGAGAAATTGAGTTTGAAATTGAACTTTTGCCAATTATAAGAATTATTGGATAAAGGATTCATCCAAACCAGTTTCTCTCCTTGGGGTGCACCAATATTATTTGTCAAAAAGAAGGATGGAATGCTCTGATTGTGCATAGACTATAAGTAACAAAATAATGTCACTATTTAAATATATTTGATCAATTATAAGGGGCAACAATGTTTTTAAAGATTTATTTGAGATCTAGTTATCATCAATTAAGAATTTAGGAGTCTAATGTACCTAAAACTTCCTTTAGGATGAGGTACATGCATTATGAATTTCTAGTGATGCCATTTGGATTAACTAATGCCCTACTGCATTTATGGATTTGATGAATCGGGTATTCAAACCATATTTAGATAAGTTTGTGATCATGTACATCAATGACATTTTAGTATATTCTAAAATAAAGGATGAACATGCAGAGCACCTAAGGATGGTATTAAAAATTTTAAGGGGAAGGCAATTATATGCCAAATTTAGTAAATGTGAATTTTAGATGGATAAGGTAATTTTCTTAGGGCATGTGATATTTCCTGAGGGGTATATATTGAGCCTAATAAAGTATCTCCAATTGTAAATTGGGAACCGCCAATGAGTGTTATTGAGATATGAAGTTTCTTAGGCTTAGTGGTTATTATATGAGGTTTGTGCAAGATTTTTCCATTATTGCATCACCTTTGATGAAGTTGTTAAGGAAGAATGTAAAGTTTGTTTAGACACTAGAATGTCAACATAGTTTTGAGACTTAAAGGAAAAACTAATCACTGTACCAATATTATCATTACCTGTAGAAGGTGGAAAGTATATGGTGTATAGTGATGCTTCTGGAAAAGTACTTGGTTATGTACTAATGAAAGATGGGAAGGTCATTGCTTATGCATCAAGGCAACTAAGACCCCATAAATAAAGCTATCCTACTTATGATATGGAATTGGCAATGGTGGTATTTGCATTGAAAATATGGAGACATTATTTATATGGAAAGACATGTCAAATATTCATATATCATAAAAGCTTAAAGTACATTCTAATCCAGAAAGAGTTGAATCTTAGACAAAGGCATTGGGTGGAGTTATTAAAAGATTATGATTGTACTATTGAATACCACTTAGGAAAAGCTAATGTAGTCATGGATGCCCTAAGTCAAAAATCAAGTTGAAATTTTATATTATATCTGCACTATTAGGATACGCTTATTAATAGAATTAAGCAAATTAGGTGTTGAACTTAAATTGAGCATTCTCAAAGGATTTTTTACTACACTAAGAGTAAGGCCAATGTTAATGGAAAGTATTTTACAAGCACAACTAATGGATGAAGAAACAAAGAAGATGTGTAGTAATCTAGAAAGTGGAAGAGTGAAAGAATTGAGTTGTGATAATAAAGAAGTTTTGAAATTTGGAGATAGACTTTATTTACCAAAAGTTGGTGAATTGAGAAGAGAATTAATGGAAGAAGCACACAATTTCGCATAATGCATTTCAGGAGCATAAAGATGTTTAGGACCATAAAAAGAAATTATTGGTGGAAAGGAATGAAGGGTGATATAGCAAAGCCTAGGTTAAAAGGGATAACTGTCGCTTGCCATTGATTCACACACGAATGGCCATCAAACAACCTTCTATAACCCGTTGATTCACTGAGAATGCCAAGAAATAGGCATTAACATTTGTTGATTCATGTCAATGAATACCAAAAATTGGAAGAAAATAGAACTTTGAATATTAATTGAATAAAAACTATCCCAAAACAATTCAAAGAGATGAATAAATAGTGTTTAGGGAAAAACCGTAGCTGAAACAATACAAAAGATAAAAAAACCACAAAAATAACATAAAAGTTTAAACTTAAATATAAAGCCATAAATAATGGAATTTGGGCATAAAGATGGGATGTTATAATCATAACATGTAACATTTTTTGTAGAGCTCTAAACCAGCTTTGTTTTGATATATTATGGGCCTCACAGTTTGTCTAGATCCAAAACTTAGAGCCATTAGTAGCTCAAGTGCGCACTCTCCTTTTGTCAAGCCCATCCATGAATGCCAATGCAATATGGTCCATATTAATTTGTCTCAAGATACTTAACTTGTCAGTAAGTTAATGCCAAACATAAGCATCTTGCCAAGTTAGTGCAATCCTTACCGATCCTATAATGGAAGTAAAAACATATTACAATGGACTTTGTGGTGGGATTGCGAAGGACACAACAGGGAAATGATGCGGTCTAGTTCATTGTTGATCAGTTGAACAAGTCAGTGCATTGATAGGAAAATTTCACAAGTGCACTGTTCACAATAAATAGTAAAGTAATGAATATAAGTATCATTCCCATAAGGAGATTAATACCAAGTACTAGCCCTAATTTTACTTCCATAATCTAACAAAATAGAATAATTGTATGATAAATCAATTAACAAGAAAAGAAAACTTAAAGCTAAAATAATAGAATTCAATAATTAAAAAAAAAAAGTAGAGTTCGAATTGGTTTCACTAGCTATTACTTGAATTATAGGATCTCTTAATAATTCAATTCATTAACTTAGTCAAGGGTAAACTACTCAAAATACCTAAAGTCTCTTTTGAGTTCATCTAAGAATACCAAAGTTAATTATAGCTTATTTTCATGGTCATGTTTATTAACAAGGGTTCATTAAGTTCCTTAGTGATTTATTATTCCCTGAAGGATTCATCTACTTTTGTGATCAAGGTTCCTAAGTTTTACAAGTCTATGAGCTAATTGATCATGCAACTTTTGTTGTCTTTAATCTAGCCAAAAACATGCATTCAATCAAGCCTAACATCAAATACAAGACATTAAGCACAACATGTACAATTGACTAAAAGTTAATTCATTGAAAGGAAACAAGAATCCAAACAAGTAATAGACTAGCTATGCAAATCCAGTTTCTAGTTTTTTTAATTATTGAATTCTATTATTTCAACATTAAATTTTCTTTTCTTGTTAATTGATTTATTATAAAATTATTCTATTTTGTTAGATTGTGGAAGTAAAATTGGGCTAGTACTTGGTATCAATCTCCTTGTGGGAACAATACTCTTATTCATTACTTTACTACTTGTTTTGAGTCATGCACTTGTGGAATTTGCCTATCAAGTTTTTGGCACTGTTGCTGGGAGCAATAACAATATTAGCACACTTTTTTTTCTATGAGACTAAAATTTTTTTATTATTTTTATTTTATTTTATTTTCTTTACTTTTTCTTTTCAGGTACTTGACTCTAGTTTATGCAAATAAGATCAAAACATCTTAAACTAAAGAAGGTAAACCCAAAAATTGAAAATTTTTGCAAAAAGAACCAGAAGGAGAAAAAAGAATGAATTAGAAGAATGGTTGACCAAGTAGCATAAAGAGTTCAAGCTAGGGCTTTAGAAGAATACAGAGTACCAAATCTCACTAAAAGCCAAAATTGCATTGTGAAGCTAACCATCTAAGCTAATAACTTTGAAATCAGAGTTGCATATATCCAGATGGTTTCACAATACCAATTTAGAGGACTACCAACTGAAGATCCCAATGCTCACCTATCCTCTTTTCTTGACATTTGTGATACCTTTAATATAAATGGAGTGAGTTCGGATGCTATTCGCCTAAGACTATTTCCATTCTCTTTAAGAGATAAAGCTAAGTTGTGGTTGATCTCTTTGGCTCTAAATTCCATCACCTTATGGAATACACTCTCTAAGGCTTTCCTCAGCAAGTATTACCTACTTAAAAAGATTGCAAAGTATCGCTAAGACCTTGCTGGATTTAGGCAGAAGCCCGATGAATCTCTGTATGATGCTTGGGAAATATTTAAAGACCTGCAATGACATTGCCCTCACCATGGCATTTCGAATTGGCTTCTCATGCAAACTTTTTACCAATGACTGTTTGAGTCTTTGCAAATTACCATTGATGCTACTGCTTAAGGGTCTTTCATGAGAGAAATGCCTGATAGTGCATATGCAATCTTAAAGAAGATGGCATCAAATAATTATCAGTGCCATGGAGAGAAGAATCAGCCAAGGAAAGTAGTAGGAGTATATGAAATTAATAGTTTAAGCATTGTGAATGCTAAATTAGACTCTTTCACAAAATAGTTCCAAAAGCTCAGTTTTCTATGTTATCCATCATATGTTCTATCTTATGAAATGTGTGGAGGTGGACATTCCATCACAATGTGTCGAGAAGGTAACATTTTCTCTCAAGGTTTTTCAATTGAGCAATTAAATGCTTTAAATGATTTTAATGATAGTCCTCAAGGGAATCGATACTCCAATACATACAACCTTGGGTGGAAAAACCACTTAAATTTCTCATGGTCAATTTGAGGAAGGAACTCAAGCTCAAATGCAAATCAAGGGTAAAAAGCACCACCTCCATCGGGCTTTCAATAAAGAGCACTTATCCTTAACTCGAACCCAAATCTAATCTTGAGATGATGATGGAAAACTTCTCTTCATCCAATCATAGAGCAAGATAAATCAAACACTTTAAGAATAGTTCAAGCAGCATCAAGAGGGCAATAAGTAGCATAAAGAGAATTTTAAGTGGATAGATGCAAGGTTGAAACAATTAGACATATATAATAAGATGCTGGAACACTAAATTGTATTAAAAGTAAGTTCTTCCAATTTTCAAAAAATAGGAAAATTTCCTAGTCAACTTGAAAACCCATGAGAGTACGTGAATGCAATAACTTTATGAAGTGGGAAGCAATTACTTGAAGTTGAGCATAAGATTAAGGAATCAAAGGTTGAGCTAGATCAACCACCAAAAGAAGTAGAGAAGCTAAAGAGTAATGAGTTAGATTAAGAGCCTAAGAAGACAAAGACACCTTATTTACCTTTCCCTCAAAGGATGGGTAATGGAGCACTTGACAAGAGATTTTAAAAGGTTTTAAAGGTGTTTAAATAGTTAGATATCACCATTCCCTTCTTCGAGGTAGTCACCCAAATGCCAAAATATGCCAAATGCCTTAAAGACATCATCACTAATAAGAGGAAGTGGGACGATTATAAGACTATATAAATGAATGAAGAATGCAGTATTGTGATTAGAAATAAGGTCCCTCCAAAACTTAAAGATCCAAGGAGTATCTTTATACCTTGTGTAATTGGAAAATTAGCTATTGGTAAAGCTCTCTATGGTTTAGGAGTTAGTGTGAGTCTGATGCCTTTATCTTTATGCAGGAAATTGACCTTAGGAGATCCTAAGCCTACCAATATTTTATTACAGCTTGTAGATAGATCTTTTATATATTCCATGGGCATATTAGAGGATGTTCTAGTAAAAGTGGGATAAATTTACATCCTTTATGATTTTGTGATTGTCGAAATGGAAGAAGACTCTTATATTCCTATTATTCTAGGATGTCCTTTCTTGGGTACAACCAGAGCTATCATTGATGTCAAAAGAGGAAAAATAACACTTGTAGTTTGGGAAAAGAAGGTTGAGTTCAATGTGTTCCAATTGAGGTTTATGGTAAAGATGTTATTCCATAAGTTCCTAAGGAGCCACTTAAAACCTGCCTCATTCTTAATACCAAGGAGGTGAAAGCAACTAAGAAAGTTAAAAAGAAAAAGGACCTCTAAATAAGGATGCTAAAGAGTAATGAATTAAAAATGCTATGAAGGATATGAATTTTAAGACGTTTTCATATTCTTTCTAATACCAAATAAGTGAGCTCCAGTGGGTAAGGATTATTCTTTAATCAATCCTTCCTAATGATCAAATGGGAATTTAGTTGAACTAATGACTCTAAACAAGCACTTGTTGGGTAGTAACCTAACATATTATGATTTATTTAATTTATTTAAGTTTATTTTTTAGTTTAGTTTTCTCTTTTATTTTTCATAGTTTTTGTTATTTTATTTTATAGGACATCCAACATTTGGAGAAAGCACGAAAGGAAGAAAATGCTTACTATGGAAGTCCTCTTTTTATTTTTCTAATTTTAATATTTTTTCCATTGAGGATAATGTCATAGATAAGTGTAGGGGAGGATGCCCAATGTTAGGATTTTGTTTTTATGTGTTTTATGTTTGTGTGTTTATTTATTTTTGCATGTGTATTAGTTAAATCAATAAAAATTAATTTTTTTAAATGATAAGATTCATTAACTTTCAACTCAACTTCTTCATATTTATTGTGGTGCTTGTCCTTAGAACTTTTTATTTTGGTTTTATGCAAAATTGAAGGTCTTTTCCTATTAGAGATTGACAGTGTATAAGTGTGCATTTTTTATTAAATTATCAAAATATTGAATGATTTATTAATTAAGATAGTTGAACATAGTCTTTATGTATGAATAATTTAGTTTTTATGAGCTAAGCATAAACTTGGAGATAAAATTGAGCTTAATTTTGGGAGAGAATGCATCTTGTTTTAATTTCAGTTGAAAAAAAAACTCCCTTTTTCATAGTAGGAGCAATATTTAAATTAAAATCTTTATGTGCTCTGAATATACTCTAATGCTCTAATTACAGTAAGAGTATCCCAATGACCTACTTGGTGGTATCCACAGTTAGTAATATAGGAACAATAGGGGATTACTAAAAGTAAGAAGATGGACTTGAGAGATAAAAAAAGATGTTGCGAAATGGAGCGCAAAATGCATTCACATCCATTTTTTATTTTTTAACGAAATTGTAAAATTTGATGCTCTTTTTATAAAGTTTTGTTCAGTGGATTTCAAAAAGTTAAGTGTATGGGTTATGATTAGTAAATTATTTATATATAATGTACTTCTATCTAATTTTCTTCTTTACTATATATTTTTCAGTCTTAGTATTGTCAAATTGCATATCTTAGAAGTTGTAACTGTTTGATTGTGATTGAGCTAGTATTTAAAATTTAAAATTTGATTTTTGCTTGAGGGCAAGCAAAGCTCTAGTGTAGGGGAATTTATTAAGTGTAATTTTACACTTAATCTAGAGTTGAATTTTAATGATTATGGATAGTAGTTGATAATAAATAGGAAGAATTAGGTTTAATTAGGCATTTTGTTTCCTTCATTCTAGTTTCCTATTTAATCTTGGTTTATTTAAGAGTTTTATTTGATTTTAATGAGGATTTCCCCTGTTTTGTAGGAAAGATTAATAAGGAAGCTTAGTTGATTAAAGAGAGCTAGACAAGATCTCATTTGGAAGGTTTTGTGCTAAATCACTTATTAAACAATGTTCAAGAGTCATGGAATGGCTCATAGGCATGCCTCAAGTCGTGCTCCCCTCTATCTGAATTGAAACAATTATGAAAGCTAATCACCACTTCACTCATGGCCATTAGCCAAATGGTGACGAAAATTTTAGGACATGTCATAGCCGTGAGCTAATCAATAACGAGCAGAAAAAGTTACCGTTTTGGAGAAAACTTGGGAATTTAAGTCAAATTAGGTTTCCATTGAATTTGTAATATAAAAGGGGGATAAAAAATTGTTTTTATTCATTCCTAATCATTCAGAATCATTCTTATTTAGAGAAACACTTTTCAAGACACATTTAAAAGGAGATTGAAGGAGTTATGTGAGATTCAAAACCAAAATCATTATTTCTTCTTCATCTGTAATTCTTTTTATTTTGTTTGTGTTCATCACCATAACCATTCATGGCTAAACTCTCTTTAGGGTTTAGATTTGCATAGCTAGTCTATTACTTGTTTGGATTTTAATGAATTAACTTTTAGTCAATTTTACAAGTTGTGCTAATGTCTTGTATTTGATTTTAGACATGATTGAATACATGTTTTTTAGAAGATTAGAGACAACAAAAGTTGCATGATCTATTAGCTCATAGACTTGTAAAACTTAGGAACATCGATCATGCAGGTAGACAAATCCTTCAATGAATAATTAAAGATGAAGAAGAAATAATGATTTCAGTTCTTGAATCTTGAATAACTCCTTTTTCAATCTCCTTTTGAATGTGTCTTCAAAAGTGTTTCTCTAAATAATAATGATTATAAATGATTAGGAAGGAATAAAAACACCTTTTATCCCCCTTTTATATTGCAAATTCAATGGAAACCTAATTTGATTTGAATTCCTAAGTTTCCTCCAAAAAGGAAACACTTTTTGCTCATCACTGCTTGGCTCATGACTATGACACATCCTGAAATTTTTATCACTACTTGGCTCATGGCCATGAGTGAAGTAGTGACAAGCTTTTATAATTGTTTTAATTCAGACAAAGGGGGACATGACTTGAGGAATTCCCGTGAGCCATCCAATGACTCTTAAACATTCTTTAATTAGTGACTTAGCAAAAAAGCTTCCAAACGAGGTCATGTCTAGCTCTCCTTAATAAACTAAGCTTCTTTATTAATTTTTCCTATAAAATAAGGAAAATCCTCATTAAAATCAAATGAACTCTTAAATAAATCAAGATTAAATAGGAAATTAGAATGAAAGTCTAATCTAAACAAAATGCCTTATTAAACCCAAATTCTTCCTAATTATTATCAACTACCATCCATAATTCATTAAAATTCAACTCAAGAATAAGTGTAACATTACACTCAACACACATTTCCCTTCGATTATGATTAGTTATATGTTAAAGAAATTGTTAGGTTGCATGGAGCACTAGTATCGATCATATTAGATCATGATCCAAGGTTTGCATCATAATTTTGGCCAAGTTTATAGGGAGGTCTAGGCATAAAAATGATGTTTAGCACTGCCTTTCATCCTCAAGTAGATGGACAATCATAACATACCATACAAGTGCTAGAAGATATGCTAAAGGCTAGTACTTTATACTTAAGAGGCAATTGGGACAAGCAAGGGCCATTGATGGGATTTAGTTATAATAATGACTGTTATAGTTGTTGGGATTTGTGATACAAACACAGCGGAAAAATTAAAATTGTATCATGTACCCAAGCCTGGATCCATGTAATTCGACTACTTGATTAAATCTAGGGTTTTAAGAATCTCACCAAGACGTAGAAGAGGCAAGATTTTCTGGAAGAATGAGAGGAGGTTCACACCGGTGACACCTTACCTCGAGCTTTTTGCTTTGGTTGTTCGGATCTAGACGTCTCCAAAAGGATGTGTCCTCTAGGTATCCACACGAACAGCCCTTCATAAAATGAATTGGAGTGTGTGCTAGCAACCTT
Organism: Mallotus nudiflorus; assembly: GCA_947683625.1. Taxonomy (NCBI): domain Eukaryota; kingdom Viridiplantae; phylum Streptophyta; class Magnoliopsida; order Malpighiales; family Euphorbiaceae; genus Mallotus; species Mallotus nudiflorus. The sequence goes on from CANTUR010000142.1 coordinate 3,280,195, forward strand.
CTTGATTGTCTCACAAATCAAGAACAAAAGAAAAACTCTATGTTTATTTTCTAAGAAGAGAGAAAACTATTTTGGAGGCAAGGAAAAACAACACTTATTGAACCCTAGAGAATATAACATATTTATAGACTCCAAATTAGGGTTTCACCTACCAAAAACCTTTTTTGGTAATTTCCATTTATTACATTCTGATTTTGTTTTTAAAAATAAATCAGAAATAATATCTTATTTATTTATTTAAAATAACATTTATCTTAAATAAACAAATAAATAAATAAATAAATAAAACACTTTAATTATTTATTTCCATAGAGTTTATTTTGGGCTTATTAAACCCATAATTGTTTTGGGCTTATTCTAAGTGTGTGACCCTGTAGGTTCACATAACATTGGCAGTGGGCGTAAATCTCTATATAGGCCTACAAGTCATAAGTGGCCTCTAGCAAGACATTATGACTACCCAAGTCATGTGAAGTCAATAATCTGACATAACCTAATTACAGTGAATTTTATCGTCCCTTTATCACATGATATCTTAATTGAACAGAAGGCATAAAATGTCATCCTTATATAGTTCAATATTCTGACTTGATTCCAAGTAGACTGAAAATGATAACTCTTTATCAATTCATATCAGCATGGCCATGCATTTTCCTTCAGTCTATCTCATCAAGGTGCCCATAGATATCTTTCTCATATTAATGAGGGATAAATTCCTTCTTAATCACTCACATTCCTCACATAACTAATTTCATATCCAACAACATCGTATTTAATCGTCCGGTTAAAGACAATGTTAGAATGTGTCAAAACATAAAATAGCTATGTAGAAATCCATGATGATTTCAAGGTCAAAGGACCAAAATGAAATTACTGTGATGAGAAATACTTATAACAATATTCTATGTAGTATTCTCATGGTAGGTCAATCCAGTACATGATCTCTTATCATGTAGCTATGAGTTGACTTAATATCTCATATTCATGATTAGTAAAACATAACCATCAGTCAACATCATACTAGCCTTAATACTTTAATATTTATATAATGAATAAATGGCTAGGGATAATTAGAATAGAACTCTTATTTTAATCTAAGGATTTTACTATCAAGTTACACACTTGATGGCCTTAGTAAGAATTAACTATTCATATAATTATCATAAAATCAAATGATAATGAAATACCTCTTTATTAATAAAATAAGAAAGTCAATGCATAATCGCAAATGATTGACCTAGTGCATATCACTAACAATAGTAGCATAGGAATGGCACCTTATGAAACCTTGTATGGAAGAAGATGTCAAATATTGGTCTGCTAGGATGAAGTTGGTAAAAGAAAGTTACTTAGCCTAAAATTAATTTGCATTACAATGGAAAATTTGCAAATGGTCTAAACTAATTTTAAAATAATATAGGATAGACAAAAAAGTTACAAAAATCTTAAATGAACTAACATTGAATATGAGGAAGGGAAAAGGTATTTTTAAAGGTGTTGCCATGGAAGGGCATATTAAGATTCAATAAATATGGAAAATTAAGCCTAAGATTTAGAGGGCTATATAAGGTGATTGAATATGTTGGTCCCGTAGCTTATCATTTAGCTACACTACCTAACTTAGCAAGAATTCACAACATCTTTCATGTATCAATGTTACAAAGGTATGTGACCCTTCCCATGTACTATAAGAGCAACTAGTTGAATTAAAATAAAATTTAAGTTATAAAGAGGAGTCGAAAACCATATTGGTAAAGGACTAAAAGGTGTTGCGCAATAAGTTCATTCCCTTAGTTAAAGTACTATAAATCACTCCTATGAAGAAGCAACATGGGAAAAAGAGGAGGATATAAGACAGTGGTACCTAAATTTATTATTTTCTATGATAGAATGAATAAAGGAAAGAGCAACTAAACTTTGAGGATGAAATTCTTATTAAAGGAGGAGAATTGTCACACCCATGTGTTTGCGAAGTTCACTATCATTGTGAAAAAAAAAAGAAACAAAGAGAGAAAATGCAATAAGAGCAAGCAACTACCCCTAAAGATGATTTAACTTGGATGTTGCATGTAGAGAGTTTCTGTCACTTGATTTTCTCTTAGAAGCAAGCTGCTATTATTTTCATTAATTAAAATCGAAGATAAAAAAAAGGACATATTGCAAATAAAGACAAAAAAAGGAAAGAGATGGAATTCGGTGACTAATTGGTGAGTAAGAAGAAGTGAAGGGTTGATTAACTATGGAAATTTATTCAAAGATTATATTAATCTCAAATCTACATACATATATATATCAAGCAAGATATAAGCATGGATATGAACAGTGAATAAGCTTAGCATAAAATCAATACCCAAAATTGAGTTTAAACTTGAGTTGCATGTAGAAAGGCTTAACACTTTGAGCATAAATTGAAAGATGTTTATGATTGATTCTTAGGAGCTGATTAGAGCCATAGAGAAGAGTCTATCAAAGTAGTGAGGGGAAAAACAAAGACTGGACTTGATGGTGAGTGAGCCTCATCCTTTCACCTTATATCTATCTCCTATAGTGACATAGCAAAAGGGTGATAAAATAAGAATTAATGATTGTTGAATCATGCATGACTACTAATCATTTAATGTCTGTAGCCTGCAATTCTTAAATTCAGGGTATAGGCATCAAAATGCAAAGAATTTTGGGAAATTTCAAAAGGATTCAAATTCTATTACTCATAACAACATCCAAAGACTAAAAATAAAAAATTTAAATAGAAAATCCTAAAAAATAGTCCCAATTGAACTAGGAAAAATGAATCCTAAAATAACTAGAACATAAAATTGCCTTTTTGAAGGCCTAAACAATAGAATTTTTCTCGAAAAACTATAAAGCTCATAAGCAAAGCTAGTGACTTCTAATTCTTGGGCCATTTCCAATCAAATTGAGCTCCTAATTTGCCAAAATTCAAAACTCTAAAGTTGTAGATAATTATGAAATTGCCACTACCTCAAATTTTCATATTTTTCCAAAAACTAAATTTCTTGCTCTTCAATTCCCACATCATTTTCCCTAAGGTGGATAGAATTCACCCATGAATCTGACTCATTTAAAGAATCACGTGCATATGGAATCAGATGCTTAACATTGCCCACTATTGGCCAAACTACTTGGGCACTAGGTCCAATATGAGTAAGATCACTTAGCCATGCTTCATAATTGGAAATAATTATAATAAATAATATATAAATTTATAATAAATAATATATAAATATAAATAATATATAAATATATTAAAATAATATATTATATTAAGTAATATATAAATTAAATAATATAGTAATATATAAAATATATAATATATATTAAAACATCCATAGTGCGAATGTGGCTAGGCAACTTCAAATGGTAGGCATTCATATTGATATTCTCAATGACTTCCACTGGTCCAATCTTCTTGGTAGACATCTTATTATATTCACCTACAACAAATCTCTTGATGCAGTGAAAGAGTGATAAAAGGGAATTAATGTTTGTCGAATCGCGCACGACTACCAAACATTAATCTTCTATAACTTGTTGATTTGCGCACAAATACAAAGTAATAGGCATCCAAGAATTTGTTGATTCACAAGAATACCGAATTTGGGAAAATAATAATTTTGAATAATCAACTCAACAAAAAACTCCTCCCTAAAACTTACATATTTGTAGGGTGGTACAAACCCACCAACCCTAATTTTTATTTAAGAAATAAAATAAAGACAATTCTAACTAAGGTAGGAAATCAAATCCTTAACAATAGAGGAAAGTCAGTTTCTAATCAATGCTAAATTAAAATAAAACTCAAATCCTAATAATAATAATAATAATAATAATAACAATAATAATAATAACAACAATAATAATAATAAATTATATATGTTATCCATTGTTCTACAAACTCATTCCAAGGTTTATTGCTCTGCGTCATTCCCTCCATGGTAGAGAAAATTCACCCTCGAATTTTGCCCAAATATCATGAAAGAATTTTGCTTAAAGATGTATAGAACATCATAAATTTCTGATCAATTTGTAATTCCTTCAAAATTAAAATTAAATAAATATGAGAATAAAGGATTTCCTCAATGCCAATGAATTCAACATGCTCAATTTACTCTAGCATATTATATTCACGATCATGATGTTCCTCCACCTCGATCCTTAAGTCATTGGAAGTTAGATAAGAATCCCTCTCAAAAAAGAAAATTTTTGTATCACCACTTTTTAATAATTCAATATATTCCTCATCACCCTCATCCTCTTCATCAATTATTGGCTTATCTCCAATAATTGCATCTTCATTCTCATCATCATCAGTATCAAAAAATAAGGGCTCTTTATAATACTCTTCTTCTTCCTCTTCATCACTAACCTCTCTATCAAAATTACCTATAAAATTATTATTGTTTCATGGGGCTGGATTGTTTCTATTCTGATTGGTCAAAAGAGAAGCCATGATGTCAGTTAGTTGTTCCATAAAGGTGTCAAACCATTGATCCATCATTTGCTCTACTCACTGCTCAAACTGACATATGTCATCATGTTCATAAACCTCCTCTACATGTTGCAATTATGGTCGTTGCTATTGTCGTCTATGAGATATCTTGTCTGAGGATCATAACTTTGATACCAAACTAATGTAGTGAAAGAGTGATAAAAGGGAATTAATGTTTGTTGAATCGCATATGACTACCAAACATTAATCTTTTATAGCCTGTTGATTTGTGCATAAATACCAAGAAATAGGCATCCAAGAATTCGTTGATTCACAAGAATACTAAATTTAGGAAAATAATAATTTTAAATAATCAACTCAACAAAAAACTCCTCATGCAACCCTAAAACTTACATATTTATAGGGTGGCACAAACCCACCAACCTTAATTTTTATTTAAGAAATAAAATAAAGATAATTCTAACTAAGGTAGGAAATCAAATCCTTAACAATATAGGAAAGTTAATTTCTAATGAATGCTAAATTAAAATAAAAATAAAATCCTAATAATAATAATAACAATAACAATAATAATAATAAATTATATATGTTATCCATTGTTTTGAAAACTCATTCCAAGGCTTGTTGCTATGCATCATTCCCTCAAGGGTAGAGAAAATTCGGCCTCGAATTTTTCCTAAATATCATAAAAGAATTTTTCTCATAGATGTATAGAACATCATAAATTTCTGATCAATTTGTAATTCCTTTAAAATTAAAATTAAAGAAATATGAGAATAAAGAATTTCCTCAATGCTAATGAAGTCAACATGCTCAATTTGCTCTAGCATATTATATTCACGATCATGATATTCCTCCACCTTGATCCCTAAGTCATTGGAAGTTATATAAGAATCCCTCTCAACAAATAAACTTTTTATATCACCACTTTTTAATAATTCAGTACATTCCTCATCACCCTCATCCTTTTCATCAAATATTGACTCATCTCCAATAATTTCCTCTTCATCCTCATCATCATCAGTATTAAAAAATAAGGGCTCATAATACTCTTCTTCTTCCTCTTCGTAACTAACCTCTCCATTAAAATTACCCACAAAATTCTTGTTATTTAGTGGGGCTGGATTGTTTCTATTCCGATTGGTCAAAAGAGTAGGCATCCTATCATATAGTTGTTCTATAAAGATGTTAAACCATTGATCCATCATCTGCTCCACTTGTTGCTCAAGCTGACATATGTCATCGTGTTCATAAACCTCCTTTACACATTGCAGTTGTGGTTATTGTTTTTATCGTCTACAAGACATCTTGTTTGAGGATCACAACTCTGATACCAAACTGATGCAATGAAAGAGTGATAAAAGGGAATTAATGTTTGTTAAATCACGCAGAACTACCAAACATTAATCTTATATAACCTGTTGATTTGTGTATAAATACTAGGAAATAGGCATCTAAGAATTCATTGATTCATAAGAATATCGAATTTGGGAAAATAATAATTTTGAATAATCAACTCAACATAAAACTCCTCATACAACCCTAAAACTTACTTATTTATAAGGTGGCACAAACCCACCAACCCTAATTTTTATTAAAGAAATAAAATAAAGGCAATTCTAACTAAAGTAGGAAATCAAATCCTTAACAATATAGGAAAGTCAATTTCTAATCAATGCTAAATTATAATAAAAAATCAAATCCTAATAATAATAATAATAATAATAACAACAACAACAAAAATAATAATAAATTATATATGTTATCAATTGTTCTGCAAACTCATTCCAAGGCTTGTTACTTTGCATCATCTCTCCTTGGTAAGAACGACCCACACATAATCTCACACACCGAACTCGACATGCCGCCTCTTCTTGTTAATAGCCAATTTATATTTCGACGCAGCTTGGACTAAATTATCATAGACAACCTTATGAACTTCCTGTAATCCACAAACAAAATTCTCTACCTTGCCATGAACTCTCATTTTATCTAGGAGAGGAATCAAATTCAGCGGTCCTTTTAGCACAATAGAATACACCATAACAAAAGGGCTAAATTCAGTACTTCTATTGACTACATGATTATCAACAAACTCAACTTGACACAACTTCTCATCCCTGCTCTTCACATGCTCACCTGCTAAGCACCTCAACAAATTACTTAAAGACTGATTCATAACCTCAGTTTGCCCATCTGTTTGTGGATGATAGGCACTACTAAAATTAAGCTATGTGTTCAACATTTTCCATAAACATCATTAAAAATGAATAAGGAACTTGGTATCTCGATCATACATAATAAACATAGGCAACCCATACAGTCTATAAATCTCTTTAAAGAAGAACTTAGCAATATGAACAACATCTATGGTTTTCTTACATGGAATAAAATGCATCATTTTTGAAAACCGATCAACTACCACAAATATAGAATTATTACCTCACTATGTGCATGGTAATCCTAGTAAAAAATCCATACCGAGCTCAACCTAAGGCTGCAAAGGAACTGGCAATGGCATATACAAACCCATGTTAGATGCTATCCATTTAGAAACCTAACAAATTTGACATCTCTACACTAGTTTTTCAACTTCTTTGTAAATGGTAGGCTAAAAATAATGAGCCTGCACCAATTGCATAGTCCTATTGCATCCCATATGCCCTTTACTTTGCAATTCTTTAATAATTTTTAAACACAAATTGCAATTTGGGAAACATAGTTGATTACCCTTAAATAGAAGGGCAAAGGTTCATTTACCCCTTAATGTTTGGTGGTAGAAGCACATAAGCCCTTATCATTTGTTGAGGACCATTTTAACATAAATTTTATGTTTTCTCTTATTATTATTCCCTCTTTTAACAATGGAGACATTTATATTAACCAGCCATGTGCTCTAATTGGCGTGGATGGGAAATAGGCCAAAAAGACCTGTTTTTGAAATTAATAACTCCAATACTTCTTCTTCTTCTTCTTCTCTTTCAGCTGTAAAGTCATTAGATTTCTCCCTAAAAATTAAAACTTTAATAACCTAATTGAGAAACTGGCATATAGAAATGGCATCAATATTGTTGTCGTCTTCTTCTTTAGCATCTGGAAGCTTGAGATATAGTAGAAGAACTAACATGGAATTGGATTATGAAGGAGAGAAGAAATTCTGCCATTGTCGAAATAAAGGGTTTATATTCATTGCTTTGAGGTGGACATCATGGACTGATAATAATCCTGGACATAGGTTCTATGGGTGTTCTAATTATAAGGTAAGTTAGTAAATTAAATTTTTCAATTAGTTTTATAGTTAATGTAAGTAAAAGTATGATGGTTGTGGCTGCACAAGTGAATGGATGTGGCTTTTTTCAATGGCATGATGAAGATGTTAGTGTTAAAGTGAAGAATTTGCTAAATGATTTAAAGTATGATAAATTGATGTTATTAAAGGAAAACACAAAATTGAGGGCATAGATCAATAGTGGGTCAAGCAGTGTGGAGGAAGATATTAATGTAGTATAAAGAGAGTTAAAGAAATTAAAGAAAGAATAAGAGAAAGAAGTTGAGAGCTGCAAGAAAAAAATGATAATAGCGTATAAAGCTTGTAATATGTCATGGATAATCATTGTAATTGTAATCCTACATATGATGTAAATGGATTTTCATTGTTGATGGTTTGAAACATCAAAGCAAATTCTTCAGAATTTGTAGATTTTGCCTATATATATAATGTTTGATGCTAATGAAATGTTGTTGTTAGTTCTTGTCCAGAAAATGCATATATGTTTTGATACATTCTGAAAACTTGAAACAGTAGCATAAGGAAACAAAAAAACTACATAATTGCTAGTTAAAAAGAAGAGCCTTCCAATGCTTAATACATAAGTATCAATATTCCACTTAACATCAACAAAATAATTTTCATTGGATTTTCATTTTATCCATAACTTAACATTAACAAAATTAATGAAGTATTAAACCAAAATACTTGTTTAACCAAAATAATCCTAAGTAAAGCCTTATAGTGCTCAAAATAGTACTAAAAACTGCAGTTTGACACTAAACATTAACAAAATAAAATGCTTTGGCTTGCACACTTTAAGCATGACTTGAACCTTTAGTTTCTAATGTTGTACTTGCATTTTCTTTTACTATCTTAGCTCTATTCCTTTGAGTTTGGAGATACATTGCTCTATCTACCTATAATTGTCTACCTATCATTACTGGTAGACCCTGCCACTACAATCTTGGAGCTTGGAATGGAAGATCTCTTGCAAGTTTGACCTCTACTCCATCTCCCTAAAAGTTTTTTTTTGGCTGAACTACATTCAGTAGGAGTCTTTAAAAATTTACTCATCCTCAGCACACGTTCATTGGGGATGGGAAATTTAGTCTGAGGACTAGTTGTATCAATAGTGGTTGAATCCACATACTGTCCTTCAATAATTACCCTTCTATATGACTACCCAGGCCAAAAAAATAAAAAAACCACTTAATTTCACAAGACACACAAACCAAATTAAATCAATAATAAAGCATGAACATTCATATACTAATTGCTCATATTAACAGTGGTCCTTTTTGTCCTCAAATCTACATGGCATCCATGCCCTCCTTGATAATTACTTCGATGCCTAGCAATAATGGCTTGTTTACTCCACAATGTGGCTTAAGGTTGCACATTTAGTGAGTTATTCTAGTTCCTATAATTGCTCTAACCAAAAAATACTAATGGTGTGGTGGGGGCATGCTGTGTAGGTTGCATATATTGACCAGTTGCATTGTCTTGGCCTAGTGGGGCATTTTGTTGGCTTGGTGATTTTCTTTTTTTACTCAATCTATCACCAATGGATGCAGTAGCCTAACATAATTAAAGCAAAAGGAGTTAAATTAACTACATTTAATATAATTAAAACTCATTACCAATAAATTAAAACAAATAAAAAAATATAAGTATCAATAAAGCAATTACCTAATTGCCTTTATTGGGACATTGCCTTCGATTGTGTCCTTCAACATGGCACAATCTACATGTTTGTTTCATGCCTTTCTTAGATAGCTTTGCACTATTATTATTGGTGCTCATTGGATTGGGTTCTTTTGATGTTCTCACTCTCTTAATTCTTGGTCTACCACTCAGTTTGACTTGGGGAGGTGGGACAATTGCTAGGTATTCCTCACACTTCATAAAACTCTTACCAGGAATATGTTATAATGCATTTTTATAAGCTGCCATGTAAGTGGACTTATGATACCACTTTTCAATCATTACCATGGGGTCAACTTGGAATGGTACATAGCACATATTCCATGTGTACATGTGATGTCCATTAAATACCATGACCTATATATACACAGTTTTTTATCCAAAAACACAATATACTTGTCTGATCCTTCCCCAATCTCATAACCAAAATCACCATATAACACCACCTTACAACTAGTAGCACATTCTTTATTGTCTTGAAATATTTTTATACAACTTAGACTCCATTCATTGAACTACTTCTTAGATGCTTGCTTATTGTCTCTAACTCTAGCCATGGCTTGAAGTCTTATTTCCTTAAGCATGCTCACAATAGGCTTGTGCCTTGCAACAAGTATCCAAAAGTTAAAATGCTATGCAATATTGCTACCCACCATATTGCTCTTTCATCTACTACTAAAGTATGCTCTACACCAATTATATGGAGGATACTTTAGAAGGTCTTTAGCTGCGTTCTTGCTAAGTTCACCTAATTTTAGAAGGTTGTGTTTGAATTCCTCTTTATATGAACTCTATGCACAAATCTAAAACTTTTTCTTTAGCTCCCCTCCTCCCCATCTCATTGACCAGTTTTCCTTTATATGTCTTGCACACCAACGATGCTCCACTTATGGCAAGACATGTAACACAACATTTAAAAATCCCTAAAACAACATTTTTTGAAAGAATAAACAACTAGAAATAAATTTCTACACATCAACACAAATACATGTAACATAATTACTCAACAAAGATGACTTGGTCTTCTGCTAAAAATGAAAACTAACATTTTGCATGTTAGAAATGATTATTACAGATGAGCCATCTCCTAAATCAAATTCTTGAGCCAACCAACATATGAACCATTTCTAATTATTAGTATTTTCTTTATCAATTACTAACCAAGCAATTGGAAATATTTGGTCATCTCCATTTATCCCAACTGCTAATAGAAGTAGACCTTTGTAAATACCCTTTAGAAAACAATCATCCAAACCTATTATTGGTCTTCACCCATCCTTCTAACCCCTCCTACATGCATCAAAACAAATAAACAAACATTCATCTAAACACCCTCCTCCCTTCTTTTAAAGCTTTTTAGCAAAGTTCTATCTCAACTTTGCTTATGAGATTGCTTCTCTTTAATGCAGCAACATAAGCTTCTAAAAAACCAAATTCAACTATAAAATTTTGATTAAGCTCTTGAATAACCTTTCTTTTTACCCTTTTGCACTTGTACTTACTCACATGAATTTTTAGAACACTTTTAGCTTCATCCTTCATGTCTGTCACCTTAAAAGAAGGATTCTTATAGATTCTGTCCTTTAAATGTTTTGCTAAGAAATTGTCCGAAGCATTAGGAAGTGCAAAATCTCTATAACAATGATGCTGTAGATGTAAAGTTTTCACAGTCAAACCTAGATTCTCCCCATTTTTTGAAATGAACAGATGAAATGGGCAGTCTTCTTCATTCATACATTTCACTCTAATCCTTTATGGTTCATTTGGATTAATTCTTAACTTCTTACCAAAAGCAACAACATAGTTAGCTAAAGCATCACTGGCTTCTGCAGTATTTGCAAAAGTCATCCCTAATACAAAATGAGCTTCCCCTCCATTATATTGCACTCTCTCCTTTAAATTTTTTTTCTCAGCTTTATCTTCAGTATCAGTGAAATCACTTTCCTCACTTAGACTATCACCATCAGCCTACCTATTCTCTTCCTCACTTATATACCAATTCGGTAGAACATAAGTAGTCTTAATAACTTCTTCACTACAACCTACACCACCAACATTATTATATCTAAACTGTGTACATGCCTCTACATTTGCATTAATAGGATTTTCATTTTCATTTACCTTTACATAAGGTGTATTAACTTCATCTACATTACTTGTATTATGTACATCTGACTCTGCTTTAAACCCATATACATTATTATCCCCACTTCCCTCATTTGCTACTTTTGCCTCTTCCCCTAAAGGATGATACTCTAAGGCCAATATATGATGTACAAAGTAAGGTGAATTGATGTAGGCATAGAAGAGCAAGCCCTCCAATTTATGGAAAATTTGATAATTCATGATATTGGCATTTCTATAATTTTTTGCAAGTTCCAAGTATTGGATTAAGGTGATTAAAAAGCCTATTTCATATGGAATGAGCCAATGATTCAAAGTCACTAGCTTTGCTTATGAAGTCCATTACTTTTTGGGCAAATTCCTTTGTTTAGGCTCTCAAATAGGCAATTTTGTGTTTTTCCTATTTTAGGCTTTTGCTTTTCTTATTTCGTTTAGGTTTGTTTTAGGGTTTTACTATTTAAACTCTTTGTTTTCATTATTGGACTGTAGCTTTTGATAATAATTGAATCTTTTCTTGATTTTCAAAATTTTATGAAAATTTTAATGCCTATAGCCTAGTTTGGCCATAGAAGATTGATAATTGGTAGTCGTGCGCAATTCAGTAATTATTGATTGTTACTAATCCACCCTTTCACAACGTCTTGAATCCACTTTATGATCAACATAAAACTCTATTTCCCCAACCCAACTATTATCTTTGATGTAGTTCAAAACCCTAATAATACTATCATCATCATTAACTAAGAACAACCCATCCCTCAAACTTTTTCCTAGCTCCAAAAAAAAAATTTTTTTTCACATTTGTATAACCTAAATTTTTCTTGTATCTATATAGAATATCTCCATAACACATGAAATTTAGGCCAAAGTTGTTAACCATATCCACAACACCATTGACATAATAAAGGACATCTTTTCCACTCACCTCCTACTTACCCCCCATAATTAAAAATCACATCCACAATAGTGTCCATTCTTACACTATAAATAAATAGATTAAAAACCATAATCAATTGTTTTTTTCTCTGTAAAGGAATCTTTCTCAATAAAAATACATAACATAAGAAAGAATCCAAAACCATGATATTTGCCCCAACAACCAATAACATCAAAAACACAATGTTATATTATTCAAAAACAATAGTTAAAATATAATATTGACCTTGCTATTTGTACCTATTTTGTGCAATAATGATAGGCACAATAAGGGAGATAAGAACACAACACTATCTGGAGTAAGAAAAGGACGTGTTGCTTTGACATCTATAGTTGAAAATTTTGATTTGGTTAAAGTATTTTTACTTATAAAGGGACAATAAAGGCAAGCTTTTCTTTAGAAGAGTTTCTGGTTAAAGCAGTTAAGTAATTACAAAAAAGATAAGAGAGTCCAAATGGCGCCCATGTCATATTTTCATGACCTCCACGTCAATTGGAACAAATGGCTAGTTAATTTAAATGTCTTCACCATTAAAAGAGGGGCCAATAATAAGAGAAAACATAAAATTAATGTTAAAATGGTATTCAACAAATGAAAAGGGCTTATGTGCTCCTAGCACCAAACATTAAGGGGGTAAATGCACCTTTGCCTTAACCAGAAATCCATCATGCAATAGGAATTTTTTCTCTTACCTGCTTTAACCTTAGCCACAATAGCAAAAAAATATGGATTAGTCTCAAATAATTCTATGAAGGAATCAAAACCAGGTACCTCAATGGACATTTGAGTCAATATACTCTTTTGTTTGCTCAACGCATTAGCCACCCTTGTTAGTAATACCGACTTATGCTTCACCATAAAAGTAAATCTTTGAAGATAAGTAACCCAATTTGAATGTGTAGTAAAAAATTTATCTTGTTGATGTAAATGCTTCAATGCCTCATGATATGTATACAATATAAACACCTGATGATACAAATAATGACGTCAATGCTTAATAGCCTGTACCACAGTATAGAATTCGACATTATAAGTGTTATAACACAATCTGGGCTCTCACTAAAATACGCTACTGGTTTGCCATTTTGACTCAGAATAGCCCCAATTCCTACCATAGAAGCATCTGAATGCAACTCAAAAGGTTGATGAAAATCTAGAAACATTAAAATAGGAGTTATAGCAAAGCATAATTAATCAGCTCAAACACTTTTTTACCTCATCTGTTTACACAAACTTTCCCACTTGCCTCATGCAATCAGTAATAGGCGCCATAATGCTGCTAAAATGTGGAATAAAATACCTATAAAATGAAGCTAACCCCTGGAAACTCCTCACCTTAGTAATGGTAGTAGTTTTTGGCCAATGTTTTATAACCTCTACCTCTGATTCATTTACATACAGTCCTTTACCCGATAGAACATAACCAAGAAACAACACATTGGTAGTAAAAAATGCACACTTTTTAATGGTAGTATAGAACTTCTCCCCCTGCAGCACAATGAGAACATCTCGCAACTGACTAAGGTGCTCATCTAAGTTAGCACTATAAATCAAAATATCATCAAAGTACACAACAATGTACTTACTAATGAAAGGTCTAAAAATCTAATTCATAACATGAGTAAAAGTTCTTGGTGCATTTGATAACCTAAATGGCATGACTAGCCATTCATACAACCCCTCCCTTGTCTTGATGGTTGTTTTCCATTCATTTCTAACCTGAATCTGAATTTGATGATAACCACTTTTTAAATCCAATTTAGTAAAAATTATGGCCCCACTAAGCTGATCAAGTTATCCAATCTAGGAATAGGAAAATAATACCTGGTAGTTATTGTGTTAATGGCCCAACTATTAGAGCACATTAGCCAAGAACCATGCTTCTTTGGTGTTAGAATGGCTAGTACAACATAAGGACTCAAGCTCTCTCGAATATATCATCTAGCTAGTAACTTTTCCACTTGCTTCCCCAACTCTTCGTGCTCACTAAGACTCATCCTATAGTGTGGTCAATTTGGCAAAGCTGCACCTAGTTTAAGGTCAATCTGATGTTGGATACCTTGCATAGGAGGTAACCTTTAAGGCAATTCTTCTAGAAACAAATCATTGAACTATTCTAGAAGTGGAAAAACTACATTAAAAACCACTACCTCTTTGTCCACCATCTTCCCAAATAGGACATAAAAAAACTTCATATTTATGTACCACCCTATTAAATTGTGTTACAGTTAATAAACTAACACAACCCTTATTGTCTTCCCATACCTGTTCAGACTTATCAGATCCTTATTAGGTACTAACATAATTTTCACTCCCTCGAACATGAAACTATAGGTGTTAGTCTTCCTATTATGAGTCACATCTTAATCAAATTGCCATGGCTGTCCTAATAACAAATGACATGCATCCATGGCTATCACATTATAACAAATGTCATCTTTATATTTTGCCTCAATAGAAAAGGAAACTAAGGCATGCTTTGACACTGTTACCTTACCCCTTTTTTTCAACCATGCCAACTTGTAAGGCTTAGGATGCTTTATAGTTGGAATTCCCAATTTTTAGACCACCTCTGCTATGCTTATATTCTTATAATTACCTCCATTAATCATAAATCTGCATACTTTTCCCTTGATAGTGTAGGTAGACTGAAAAATATTATTTCATAGCCAATCATCATTAGTAGCTCTAGGTGTTAGGTAAGACCTCCGCACGGCCAAAATAGCCCCTACATCATTAGTCATGACCTTCTCATCAACCGAATCAAGATCAAATATCGGGTCACTGGTTAGGTCAATAACATCTTCATCTTTATATTGCTCATATGTCTTAATAAACATTACCTTTTTTCCCTTCATTCTACATTCAGCCTGCTTATGACTTACTTCTCCACATGTGAAACACGTAATACTACTACTTGAGCCAACTTTCTATATAGTGGTTGGCACTGCCCCTTATTTGGTCACATCAGCCCCTTGGGCCATTCCGCTACTCGCATGGCTCATATTACTATCGCTTCCTACACTTCCAAATCTAGAAGTTTGCATAAAGCCACCTGGTCACCTCTTTTTAATATGTAAAGCCCATTGGTGCACCACAAAAATAGACATAAGATCAAACATATTGACTATCTCTATAATTTATTCCCTTAAACCCCTAATATACCGAGCAACCAGTTGGTCCTATGTCTCATGTAATTCATTATGAGAAATCAGTTGATAAAATTCAGTTGTATAATCATCAACTAAATAGTTCCCTTGCCTCAAATTCTACAACCTCTGGTACATTAAATGTTGATAATTAAAAGGCAAGAAAGTGGCATGCATATGTTTCTTTATCTTCTCCCAAGTTGTAATTTTTAACTTCCCTAACCAGACTCATGTCTATTTAATTTGCTACCACCAAGCCATTGCTTGATCTTAAAACCTACTTGCCACTAATGATACTTCTGGGCCCTCTAGCACCCCCTTAAATTCTAAAATCTCTTTTACCATGGCCAACCAATCAAGGAATTCTTCTGGATATAAGGTACCATAAAATTTAGGGATTTTAGTCTGTATACCTGCCTCCCATTATTTCCTATCATCATTCTCAGCATGTTGTCAATGACATCTATATGGTACATCATAATAACTTTCACCATAGTCATTTTTGTCATTGTTTCTTTCAGCAAAAGGATTTCTCTGGTCATCAACATAAGGGACCCATCGTTGATTCAGCTGCCCCTTATTTTGATTGACTAACAACTCACCCATTCTCTCTGTGAGCTATTCCATGAAAGTTTCAATCCACTAATCCATCTATTCCATTTATTGTTCAAATAGTTGCTCAAAACATCGTAGATCATCATGCTTATAAACCTCTTATATACGTTGCTATTATGGTTATTGTTGATGCCTTCTGTGAAACATCTTGTCTGAGGAGCACAACTTGACATATTATAAGGGTGATAAAATAAGAATTAATGACTATTGAATCATGCATGACTACCAATCACTAATCGTCCATAGCCTACAATTCTCAAATTCAGGGTATAGGCATCAAAATTCAAAGAATTTTGGAAAATTTAAAAAGGATTCAAATTCTATTATTCATAACAATATCCAAAGACCAAAAATAAAAGCTTTAAGTAGAAACCCTGAAAAACAATCCCAGTTAAACTAGGAAAAATGAATCCTAAAATAATTAAAACACAAAATTGCCTTTTCAAAGGCCTAAATGATAGAATTTGCTTGAAAAACAATGGAGCTCACAAGTAAAGCTAATGACTAATGATTCTTGGGCCATCTCCAATCAAATTGAGCTCCTCATTTGCCAAAATCTAAAGCTCCAAAGTTGTAGATAATTATGAAACTGCCACTACCTCAAATTTTCATATTTTTTCAGAAATCGAATTGCTTGCTCTTCAACACCCACATCATATAGCCTATCTTTGAACTCTTGTTTGCTTGTTAAAACTTTTTATTCTTGGTGTTACTTCATTTTTTAAAATTTGAATATCTGTGAACAAATTTGGTTGTTGGAATTCAGTGTTTTTGGTACTACCCTTTTTCTTTACTGAAATTTAATTCTTAGATAGCTCTAAAATTTATTGTTTTTGGTGTCGTTTACTTTAGGCTTTTGTTGCATAACTTTCTCTCGAAAACATGTTATATTGCTTGTTTGAAACCACTATATACCTCATAATTTTGTTGTCATTAGATTGTTGTTGTGCAATATTTGGTTTGCTGCTAAATTCCATGAATGGGAAATGGGAGAATGGAATTTAAATAATTTTTATAATGATGCTTTAAAATAGAACAAAAAAATAACAATAATAAAGAAGAGTTATGCACTTACAACTAAAGAATTCACTACTGAATTAAGGATATAATTTACAAATGTATACAGGAATCATATGGACTCTGTTTAGTGCTACAAATTCTTTATAAAATGGCTATATTTTTGCTATTGGATTGAGTTGTTGATGACCTGTGAGCCTAGATGATTTCAGTGATGCTCTTTTTAAGTTCTAATTGATTATTACTTAAGACTAGTTACTTTTTTCCCTTGTTGTAATTGTCTTGAAAATATTCCTATAAACTACACTTCGAGTAGCCGAATAAATGGGAATCATGAAACTGTGTTTCATAAAATCTTATTGATGATCAAATGAATTTTTAATTACTAATTATTATACTAAATGGTGGATACAAGCTAAAATTTGCTTTGGTAAGGAAGTAAATTGGAAATGTTTGAATTGAGCACAACATGTGTATGAATAAAGATAGTAAGACCACGTCTGGGACATGGCTAGGTCTTGTGAATTGTAAGACAGTGTCTAGGAAACTCCATTTCACACTGTGAATTAAATTGATGTAAGACTATACATGGGGTGTAGCTATCAAGATGAATTGATGAAAATAAATTATTTGAAATGGCTATGTTGTTTATAACTATCTTTGGGACAGTGCTCAAGACACATTATGACTTAGTGGCGAATCTGAGTGGTTAATTCTATGCATACAAGTTTATTAGACCTTCAGTGTGCTAGTTGTACCTAATGTCCACATACATATGTGTATTGGTGCTCATTAATTAATTTATTTCTAAATTTATTTTAAATTTATAATTTGTCCTTATTGTTAATAATGATATGCTACTAATCATTTTTTGATTATACATGTTGATTAAATAATTATTTTTGTTTATAAGTTATGCTAAGAGTGGTTTATGGATAGAATTAATAACAATAATAATTAATAATTAACTAGAATTCAAATGCTTCATATAAGCAACTAAAATTATAAAAAGGGTAAAAATAAAAGATATTAATGGGTATTTAATTTTTTTGTGGTCATTTATTAATTTAAAATTTCCCCTAATTGTCTTATATTTTTGAATTATTTCCTTCATACCATAATTCTATTTCTTGTTATTCCATTCATTCACTAGATATTTTCTCTGACTGCTTAAGGAGTTACAGTAGGTCATAAATGTGTGCGGTCCATGGCCATAGATGCTTCATTTCTTCTTGCCACCTACAACTTCCAAATAAATACTCATCATGTCACGTCAACTATGGGTGGCTATAAGTCATTATCAGCTCGCTGTAGCATCAACCATCTTGGTGATCTTATCCTGCTATCAAAATTTAAAAATTCTTTCATCAAAATTAAAAAAATATATTAGAAAATTAATCTAATATTTAATAACTAATGAACTTACATTTAATTTTGTTGATCAACTATTAATGAATGGCCTATTCTTCTTTGTATGGGTCCTCGTAAAAACTTCCAGGCTGTGGGCTCCCTCTCTAACTCCTTTGTCTAAAAAAAATTATCAAAGTTAGTAACTACTAAATATTAATAAAACAATATTAAAATAACTAACAAATATTAATAAAAAATAAAAAATACATTATTAAAATAATTTATCAATGCTTTAACATGATCAACTATAATGCGGGAGCCACCAATATGCTTAGTAACACCGATGCTTAGTCCTCCAGTCTCACTCAAATGATTGGAGTTGGCCTTATTAGACTTCTTTCTCTACTTAGGAGTTTGCCAATGGGACTGCCACCTATCCCAGATCTCCTGTTAGGCATTGTTTGGCTTGAATCCCTTCCTTCTGTAATTGTAAAGCATCTTCTTATACTGAGTCCTATAAACATTCCACCATTAATGGTAGATGTGTCCTTCCTCAGACTTAGGCCAACAATACGCCATCTGCATAATTAAAAAATAATATATATTAAATTTAATTACATAAAAAATAATAACTATATTTATTAAATGATAAATATATTAGAAATTAAAATAGTATTACCTTGAACTCTTCACATTAGAAGTTATTGAAGTCGATGGGCATTTTACTCCTTATGATCCCAGCCTCATATTGCCATTGATGTATCTTTAGAGTAATATAATTACTAAAAGAATGACTTTCATGAGTGAATATGTAAAAAAACACAATTATTAAAATATTTATATTTAATATTAAAAAAAATAAAACTATTTAAAAGATTAATAATTATTTATATCACCTTTGACATTTATTGTTGTATGGACCAGTGTGTGTCCAAACTCAGTAGAGGCAACAAATGCAGTTAGTGTGAGGGGGATAACAAATAAAAGGAGAAGGCCAAAAAAGAAGGGGTTAGGAAGGAGAAGGCTGAGACAACTGAGAATCGGGGGGAGGGGGTGGATCAAATCCATTGTCATTTCCACTACCTTCCACATTTATGTCTTCATTTACAATTCCATGCATATTTAGTAATTCATTCTTTATGAATTCTAAGCATTACATTCAAAAACTCTCTTTTTATTGGAGCATCCAAAGCTGTATAGATACATTGGTTGAATGAACTCTATAGTTCCATAAATTTCTTATAATCTTGTATCATGTTTGGATAACCTCTAATAAAGAAGATCTTGGAATGCTGATGGTATACATCCTTTCTCCACCTCTTAGGAAAATACCTTTCATTGATCTCTTCCATATTTTTCATCAAAATTACTTTGAAGATGTGGTAGCCCAAAATTTCAATTGTTTCAAATTTCTTTCAATTATAGTTCAAGTATTTTCCATCTTTAGTATACTCAACTGTGTACATGAATTCCTTTAAATTATTTAAGATTGATATTTCTAGTACTCTATACCTTTGAATGCCAATCTCTAGTGGTTCTGATAGGTCTCACCCTATATCATGATAGTATGACATTCTCTTCATTTGTTCTTATACTAAGATAAACATTACATTGGTAAAAACCTTTTAGAATACTATAGATGGCGGGATTTAGCGTGCGCCCAAGATTTTAGCAATCACGACACTGCCTGAGCTTAGGGCTTTAGGGAACACACTACCATATCACAAAAGACATGGCGTGGAGATAAGGAGTCACCACGCAAGGTGATAACTATAACAACTTGAAAGTGGTAGTACTCGATTCTCTAAAAGAAAGCTAGCACCATAACCTGAAATTCTGAGAATGCAATACTAACTTTTTTTAGTCTTGTGTTCTTAAAAATTAGTTTATGAATTACTATCTTATTATCTAATTACACGCAATTTCATTTTAAACCCTAATTATCATTCATCTAACTTCAAGGCAACTGACCATGAAATATCACATAAAAGCTGTATTCATATAGAGCGAGACATCCTTAAATTAGTCTAAACTATGTTAATTATATTTAACGTTAGCTAAGTCTACATGTTTTATTCATAAGTGAAATGGAACTAAAGGTACATTTTAATTAAATTAGTGAATTAAGTTTACTTTTTTAATTCTACAGAAATGGGCCTAAGTCTATTAATTTTATGAAAATTTTTATGGGCTGAGTTAAGTCTAAGTTAAGTTTAATTAAACTAAAGTGGGCTTAAGTCTAAGTTAATTCTAAGAAGGTCTAAATTGATTTTAAAGTTAATTAAAACCTAAAATCCAATTAAAAGCCTTTTTTAAATGGGTTAATACTAAACATGGGCTTGAGGTTCAAAACACATAAAAATAAACAAACAAGCCCAAATAATAAAATAAAGCAATTAATGAATCAAAAACATACATTAAGCGATTTCTAACCCTAATTTTAATTGCATGCAAAATAAATTAATCTAAAACGACCATTAATTTTATTAGGGTTTTACCAAATGAACCAAATTACTAATTAATTTTAATGACTAAAAATTAAAAATATGACTATTCCCACTATTAAGGCTATTACAATTCCTACGTATATAGAATAGAAAATCTAATTAAATACACGGTCCAATAAACCAAATAAAAAAATAAAAAAAATAAAGATAAGAGCCCCAGAATATACATGAAAATCTTAACAAGATTAAATCCATGGCATTATATGGATCTTCAGATTCCCACCAATTCAATCACAGCTCCCATCATAGCCATAAAATATAAAAAAAAAGTAGACAAGAAAGAGAAATCAATAAATAATCAATAATAAAAATATAATAAAATCAAAAAAAAAAAAAAGAAAAGGGTAGAAGAGGATGATTTATGGATGCAATGTTGTTGATTGATCCTTAGTAGGCCTGGCCACGGTTCATGAGCTGACGATTCACAGTTCGAGGGTCAATGGAACCAAACTAGAAGCAGGCATTGGGCCGGTTGCGATTTCGATTTCGGTTCAAATCAGCCGATTTCAGTTTTGAACTAGTTCGATTTGCTATTATTTTTTTTATGGTCTAAATTTGAAATAAAAATTTATTATGACATTTTAATAAGTTATTTTTTAGTTAAAAATAAAATATAAAAAATAAAAAATTATACTTTATTTTGATTAGTTAACTTAAAATAAATTAACTAGTTAATTTTAGAAAAAAAAAATTAAAAAAAAAGATAGAAATAAAATTATTTTATGTTATTTTTTATATAATATTGGTTGAAATAAAAAAATTACAATAATAAATTAATAAATTAAATTAGAAAAATAAAATTAAAAAAATTAAAGGGCATGAACTTAATTTTCTTACAAAAAATTAAGTTGCCTACATATCCTCTTGAGGTATAAAAGAATCAAAGTCTACGTAGTTCTCTTAGTTTTTGAAAAAAATTTTAGACCCCTTTTTACCTTAAAAAAGTAATCACTTCCAACACCAAATGTTGAAGTTCTGGTTCCTTCAGTTGTGAAGTCAAATAAATCTTCATTCTCGCCCCTTTCAATTTCTTGTTGTCTTAATATTGCTCTTCACCAATCATCCATGCATGTTTAAGCTTCCAATGATTCAAGAGCCATGGATGATCAAGTCTCATCCAAAATACTTCCTCCTACACTAAATGCTTGTTCAAAGGCTACCATTGAAATTAGACTTGAAAAAATTTGTTTAGCAATTAATGCAAGGATTGGAAAAGTATTTTGGTGTCTACTCCACCATTCAAGGATAGGAAAATCTTTTCCAGATTTGCTGTCATCAAATTCAAATATAGTTGTTAAATAAATGTCAAATTCGGGAGATGAACCAAATGATCAACAAGCTCTTTTTTGTCTTTGCAACAAGACCCGATCACTAATACTAATTTTCTCTTGTTCATCTCCCACTTGACTAGTAGGAAAAAAAGAAGACGAAGAAGGACCAATATTTAAACTATCTTTATATTCATTAAATAATTCTACTAATATTTTTCTAACATTATTAATTGTTGATTCTATATCTATATCATTATTTTCTATAATACCTAAGCATTTATAATATATACTTAAATAATCATATAAGCCATCTATTTTAATTCTAGGATAAAAAATACATGCAACAAGATTAATTAATGGAATGAATCTAAAATAATTTAACCATTTAATTTTTCATTAATAAAATTGATTCTTTTAAAACAATATCATTTTTCATGTTCTTGCATGGCACCAAAAATATTGCAACATTCAAGTAATAATAAATGTGATGTAGGATAATAAATAGCACTTAAAACATTAGTTGCGTCATTAAAAATTTTTAAAATATCTAAAAGTCTTGTGCAAACCTTCCAATTTTGTGGAAATAAATTAAGTTGATGCACATTATTGGAAATAAATGTGCACAATAAATCTCTATATGCAAATGACTCATTTAATAATTCATAAGTTGAATTCCAACGAGTTTGAACATCTCTTGGGAATTTTTTTGGCCGTTTTCCATTTTATTTGCAAAATTTTCCCCATGATTTCATTATTTATGGATGTGTATATAAAAATGAAATTATTTTTTTTAATTTGTGATAGTAGCACATCCAATAATCTTAAACCATCTTGTACATATAAATTTAAAACATGACATGCACATCTAACATGAAAAAATTTTCCTCCAATATTTGGTTGACAAATGTTTTGGAGATCATTAATTAATGCAGTTTTTGTCGTCGCATTATCAAATGAAATTGAAAAAAAACAATTTAACTAAAAAATATTCTTCTAAAATATTTTTAATCATTCTAAAAATATTATTTGCAATATGACGGTCATAAAAAACTCTAAATACAATAATTCATTTTTGTAATAACCAATCATTATCAATCCAATGATAAGTTATTCCCATATATGAGTGATTTTGCCAATGATCACTTCAAATATCACTATAAATGTATAAACGTCCATTAAAATTCATAAATAATTTTTGCAAATCATTTTTTTCTTGTTTGTATAAATTAAATAATGCACGTTTTTTATGTATTTCTAGGTACACGTTTAGCTTGTGGATTTAATATTTTTTGACAATAATTAACAAAACCAACTTTTTCACCAAAATTAAAAGATAAATGTTCCATATTAATCATTCTAGCTAATTCTAATTTATTTTGTTCATCATTATATTTAAATAAATGAGAAGAAGAAGAGTATGTTGCATACCTGAAAATTTGTGTTTGTCTTTGTTCAACTCCAATTTGTGTTGGATGCTTGCTCAGCAAATGTTTTTTAAATGTGTCATAGCCACCTCCACTTATAAATTTGTAAATTTCACCACAATAATTACAAATTACATCAAAGTTACCATCTAAATTTCTTTTACGCTTGAAATGGACTTTGAAAATATCCGATTATGATTGAATTTTTTCTTCTTGACCTTGTTGTGGAATATTTGTTGTAAGTTCTTCCACAAAAGCTTGTTGACTCTCTTGTGTTGGAAAATAATCTTGCAAATTATCCATCATATTATCTAAATCAACAATATTTGGTTGTAATTCACCAAAATATTGTGATCTTGATGATCTTCCACTTCCACCTCCACTTGACATTTTTGATAATTTTTTTTTTTTTTGAGAAGTGAATAAAAAAATTGAGAGTGAACTTGATAAAAAAAATAATTAAGAGAATAAGAGAATATTAAGAGAATAAAATAATAATTGAATAAATAATATATTATATTATAATGGAATAAATAATATATATTAAATATTTAAATGAGTATTTTAAGAAAATATAAAGGGAATATTGAGAGAGTATTAAGAGAATATTGAGAGAATTAGAGAATTGAGGGAAAATTTTTTGTGAGGAAAAATGACTCCTTCTCAACCCTATTTATACACCAAAAATAATTTTTGAACTTCCTAAAATATTCCCTAATATAGTTATTTATGGCCGTTATTTTAGATAAAAATATCTTTTTCTTTAATAAGTATATATATAAAATAAAAATTGGGGGATATAAATTTAAATAAAATTCAAAATTAAAGCCCAAAATTCATCCTAAGTATAATATATAAGCACTGCAATATATGAAGCACACAATTCAAAACAAAAACTAGAAATTAGTTTAACCAGTAACTTCAAAGATTAAAACGACAAGGAGTTCATTTTTTCTAATTATAAAAAATTTACGTCAGCACTTCAATAAAAAAAAATAAATTAATATAAATACTATAGTTTTATTGACCAATTTCCATGCATGTTGTTGGGCTTGCTCATAACAGTTTCTAAGATATTAAAATAAATCAATAAATTTTAAGCCTCTCAAAATCAGAATTAATATACTTGGAAAATTTTTTTCTTTGAAGAGTTTAGAAAAACAATTTCTTTGAAGAGCGCAAAGAAGAAATAAGCCAAGATAAAAGAATGGAGAGACGACCAAAATCAAAGCAAGAGAAGAGAAATTACCCAGATCAAAGCAGCATGAAAGATTTGTTGATGAAGTAAATATTTTTATTGTATATATTAAGAAGTAAATATTTATATACAATTAAGAATAGAGTTATGTTATATTTAGGATGTTATTATATTCCTAATTAGGTTGAGATTAAGATTTCTGTGTATATATATAAGGGGTGTAACCCTTCTTTGAATATTATGGAAAAATATTTTCCTTGAATTTTCTCTATTTTTCTCTGAATTTTATTCCTCATGGTATCAGAGTATATCCATTGAAATCGAATTTTTTTAATTGAATTCTTGCAAATCATATTTTTTTTCTTCCTTTGAATCCTTTGAAATCTTCAAAATCATGACCACCAAAAACACATCCATCATATCCCATGGAACACCCAACTTTATTCAAACTCTTCAAGATAATTCTCCCTTTCCCATAGGAATTATTCTTGATGATACAAACTATACTCTATGGTCACAGATCATGGAGATGCGAATTAGAGCCAAAAATAAATCTGGCTTTTTGAATGGCACTACGCCAAAGCCACCAACAGGAGATAAAGCATTGAAGACTTGGCTCCTTGATAATAATCAAGTCAAAAGTTGGTTGATTGACTCGATGAGTCCAACATTGATGCAGAGATTCATCTGTCTTCCAACAGCAAAGGAGATATGAGATGCTGTCTCAAAAACCTTCTATGATGGATCTGACGAAACCCAGTTACTTGAATTGAATCGAAAATCATTCACAACACGTCAGAATGGTAAGCCATTACTTGCATACCATAATGCACTTATTAGAATATTTCAGGAAATCGATGCCCGGACGTGTGCACAAGGGGAGGATGTTAATGGAGTAGTATCACTCCATAAGCATATTACCCGGCTTCGAACACATATTTTCCTAGCCGGGCTTGATTCGTAATTTAATAATGCTCAAAGTGAAATACTCCAGAAGGATCCACCTTTTAATCTCGAGTCTAGTTATGCATATGTCTGGCAGGATCATAACTAGCGACATACAATGGAAGAGCCAAATATACTATCGGACCATTCTGTACTTGTAGTAGCTCAGACTTATCCCCAGTTCAAAGAAAAAATTCCGAGCAAGTCCATCATATACACCTGTACTCATTGTGGTGAAGTTGAACACTCCAAGGAACGGTGCTATGAAATTATGGGATATCCGGAATGGTGGGATTTCAATAGAAAACCTCGTAAGAAGCTCAGCAAGGCTGTAATTGCTACTTCTACTAAACCAAGTGGTGATCTTGGTACAACTTCAGGTATGACAAATCTTACTCGAAATAATACATAGATTATTGATACAGGTGCTACTGATCATATGAAAAATTCCACTCACCATCTTATATCTATCCGTCCATCAACCCAATAAAATATTCTAACTGCTAATGGAGGCATAGCACCTGTCACTCATGAGGGATCAGTATCTAACTCTGACTCTCTTAATTTAGATACTATTCTTATTGTTTCATCTCTTTCTTGCAATCTACTATCTGTTGGCCAAATCATTGAAACCTTGAATTGCATTGTCAAATTTTGGCCTAATTATTTTGTATTTTAGGACATTGCAATGCGCCGGATTCTTGGCTCTGGTGTTAAACGTGAAAAGTTGTACTATCTTGAGTTGCATGATGATTTAAGTCAGAAATCCAGTCAAGTTAATAGGGTTGATAGAAGTTATTCAAGTAAAGAATAAGTAATCTTATGGCATCATCGTCTTGGTCATCTCTCTTTTCATTATCTTAGACAAATAAAATCAAATTCATTTTTGTATACCACAAACTCGAAATTCAAGTGTGATGTTTGTGAATTGGCAAAAGGCCACCGAATTTCTTATGTACCGAGTTATAATAAAAATTTAATTCCATTTATGACCATTCATTCTCATGTTTGGGGACCTGCTTGGATTTCTACTATATCTGGTTGTAACGTTTATTGATGAATGTACCCAGATGACCTGGGTATCTCTACTTTCCAATCAAGGAGATGTGTGTTCCAAGTTTCAAGTTCTGTACAACATGGTGGCTACACAATTCTAGAGTAAAATTCGAGTCTTGCAGTCTGACAATGGTGGGGAGTATGTTAACTCAATTCTCAATGATTTCTGCCTCAAGAAGGGCATTCACCACCAAACATCTTGTGTCAGCAATCCTCAATAGAATGGTATAACCAAACGGAAGAACCAATAGTTATTAGAAGTTTTTCGAGCATCACTATTTAACATGAATGTTCCTCGAGAATACTAAGGAGAAGCTGTTCGATCCATTGCATACCTCATAAACCAGACACCATCACGAGTACTTGGTTTTAAGACTCCTCTTCAGAAACTTCAGGAACTTGTCATATCTCCACCCTTCAATAATCTCGAACCCCGAGTTTTTGGATGCTCGGCATATGTTCATCAGACACTAGGCAAATTAGACCCTCTAGCTATCTGGTGTATCTTTGTTGGCTATGCAGATTTACAAAAGGGATATCGGTGTTATGATCCAAAATTAAAGAAAATGTATGTCACTCGGGATGTTCAGTTTCATGAAAATAGTCACTTCTTCTCCCAGTCTGAGTGCTCTCTTCAAGGGGAAAAAAATCCAAACCTCTTTGAGCTTGAAGATAGCATTCTGAGTATTCTGAATTTGAGTCTCCCAAATGTTTCGAGTATTTCGAGCACCTCACCTGGACAGACATCTAGTATTCTGAGTACGAGCTTCTCACCCGGACGGACATCTGGTGTTCCAAGTATGAGCATCTCACTCGGACAGATCATCGAAGAAAATTTGAGTAATCAAGATAGTACATTTTCCCAACCCACACCAGAAGCTGAAGAAACTCCAGATGCAGTGCATAATAAGGTAAACATGTCTCCTTTAATTCCAAATATTGAGCCTCGTTATCCTTCTAGAATCAATAGAGGGGTTCTAAAAAAACAATATGATCCAAACCTTCATACCAAAGCTAAATACCCTATCAATAACTTCATATCAACCAACCATTTGTCTAACTCATATGCACTTACTGTAAATCAATTATCTATTGTATCTATTCCGAGCAATGTGTAGGAAGCCTTAGATGATTCAGATTGGAAGAAAGCTATGCATGATGAAATGGAGGCATTACAGAAGAACCAAACGTGGGATCTTGTTCCTCTTCCTGAAGGAAAGAAAACAGTAGGGTGCAGGTGGATATTCACTATCAAACTCAATCTAGATGGAAGCATAAATCGATATAAAGCTCGATTGGTAGCAAAGGGGCATACTCAGAAGTATGGAATCGACTATGAAGATACATTTGCTGTAGTAGCAAAAATGAACAACATCCAAGTCCTTATTTCCTTAGCTGCCAACCTTAACTGGCCGCTTCAACAATTTGATGTAAAGAATGGATTTTTGAATGGAACCATAGATGAAGAGGTATATATAGATCCACCACCCGGAACTAAATGTACTGACCAAGTATGCAAATTAAAGAGAGTATTGTATGGACTCAAGAAATGGTCTTGAGCATGGTTTGGATGACTCTCAACCTTCATGAGGAAGCTCAAATATAAGCAAAGTGATGCTGATCACACACTATTCATCAAACAGAAGTTAGGTAAAGTCACTGCGCTAATTGTATATGTTGATGATATGGTGGTTATTGGAAATGATCCGAGTGAGACAACAAACTTACAAAGACAGTTAACATCCAAATTTGAACTTAAGGATTTAGGTAACTTAAAGTATTTTTTAGGAATTGAAGTTGCAAGATCAGCTTAAGGAATTTCTCTTTGCAAATGAAAGTATGTAATGGACCTATTAATAGAGACAGGGATGCTTGATTGTAAGCTAGTTGAGACTCCCATTGAAGTCAATCATGGACTTTCAATCCTATAAGATCAAGTTCCAACTGATAGAGATTAGTATCAAAGGTTGGTGGGAAGGTTGATTTACCTATCTCATACTCAGCTAGACATTGCTTATGCAGTATGTGTTGTAAGTCAGTTCATGCATTCTCCAAGTAAAGAATATATGGATGCAGTATACTAAGTATTAAGATATCTAAAGTCTTCTCCGGGTAAGGGGTTATTCTTTAGGATGAATAAGGATTATGAAATTACCAACTATACTGATGCTGATTGGGCTGGAGATCGGAATGATCAAAAATCAATGTTCAGGTACTTCACATTTGTTGAAAATAATTTAGTCATATGGAGAAGCAAGAAACAGAAAGTTATAGCAAGGTCAAGTGCTAAAGCTGAGTTTAGAGGAATGGCTCATGGAGTATGTGAGTTGTTCTAGGTAAGGCGAATTATTTAGGATCTGGGTTTAAAACATCCAAAGCCTATGTTGTTACATTGTGAGAACAAGGTAGCCATAGCAATTGCAAACAATCCAGTTCAATATAATCGAACTAAGCATGTAGAGGTTGATAGACATTTCATAAAAGATCATCTGAACCAAGGGATAATTGATCTTCTATATATTTCATCTTAAATTCAACTAGCTGACACCCTCACAAAGGCTGTATCCATAAAAGTATTATATAACTCACTTGGCAAGTTGGGAATGATTGACATACATTCACCAACTTGAGGGGGAGTGTTGAGGAAGTAAATATTTTTATTGTATATATTAGGAAGTAAATATTTGTATACAATTAGGAATAAAGTTATGTTCTATTTAGGGTGTTATTCTATTCCTAATTAGGTTGAGATTAGGATTCCTGTGTGTATATATAAGGGGTGTAACCCTTCTTTGAATATTATGGAAAAATATTTCCCTTGAATTTTCTCTCTTTTTCTCTGAATTTTATTCTTCAATATTAGCATCGAGTAGATACTGAAAATGAAGGATCCTTTCCCAGGGACCAAAGAGGTAGAGTTCCAATCAGATTCCAATGACTTTCTAGCACATCAATATCGGATTTTAATAGATCAGGAAGTTTCAAATATATTGATTGTGGTTTGAAAAGATTTCAGTGACTTTATATTGAAGAAAATATAATAGCAATAACACTCCAACAAACCAGTGGCAAGAGCTTCGGAGAAGCACTTGCACTTGGTTAAAGGGCATAAGTCTTGGCCATAAAGCCCGCACCAGCTATAGGTTGCCTGCCTTTCATTCTAAAGGTGCTAGAGCCAGTCCCCTAAGCACACCTTGCACCTCAGGCTCACTTAACAACAATAGTATATATATATATATATATATATATATATACATATATAATTGTTTTTCTTTGCCAGTTCACAATTCCATCTTGGGAGAAACCAGCCCTAAATTGGTCTTTTCCACGATTTTGGACCGATTTAACATGGTTCTAGGTTTGACCGGTTCTAGTCCAATTTTGATTAGGCCAGTTTCAGTTCTATTTTAGGGTTTGAATAGGCCCGTGGCCAGCGTTACTCCTCAGAAGAAGGATTCACCATTGAAAATTGATCTCTTAATTAATTTTGGCTTCAGGACTAGAAAGCTGTCTATTCAAAACACAAATAAAACATGCAAAAAATGTGTAACAGGATATATTAAATTTATTTATACTTATTTTTAACCAATCAAAAATTAAATAAAACATATTTTTCTCAAAAATAAAATAAAACTATGCTAATTGGGATTATGGAAATCCAATCGGATTTTTGTATTTCAATCGATTTTCTATAAAATCGATCAACTTTTTTTTAACTTTTAATTACAAAAAGGCCCTTGAAAAAATTCAATTTTGCAATTAAACTAAAAAAAACTATTGCAATTTAGTCCTTAAAACTCATAATTTTTGTCCTAAAAATCCAAAATCAATATCTAGAGATAAATTTCAATAAAATTTTCATTATAGGAGCTCTTATTGCATTTATGCATCTATGCATCTCAAAATTGGGTGCTTACAAATACCTTCTCCTATGTAAAATTTATAAGGCAAAAGATTTTCTTACATTTGGAGTCATAATAAGCTTCTAACTCTTTTTGAATCTTGTCAATTAACACAATCTCGTATTGCTCAACAAATTGCTTAAGTGTACTCATTAAGTGAATGTATTTATTAAAATATGCATGCATACTTTCACTTCTTTAAATTAAGACCATTCTAGGCCAAAATAGGTGATTTAAGTATGCAGGTGCCTAGTAATGCCTCTCAGAATATAACTTCACCAGTCAATCATTACCCTCTAGTCCATAGTTTATTGAAAAATTGCACCAATTGCACTAGAACATCTCAATTGTTAGGTTGTCATATATTAAAACTATAAATTTAGAGGCAACTTTATTAAATTCTTTTACATGCTTGAATTTCTCAAGTGCCTTGTACAATATATGCCATAGGCAATACTGGTGCATAATGTTAGGCATTAGTTCCTTGACAACACCCTTTATGCTTTAACACTAGTTGGTGAGAATTGTAGTGTGTTATAGGTCTCTTATGGTAGATAGCCAAGTCAAAAAGTGTCATTTGAATGATCTAACATCTTCTTGGGAAATTGAAGCATAACCTAACAAAATAGATTACCCATGATGGTTTACTCCAACCATAGTACCCAATGGCATCTTGTAACGGTTAACAATATATGTTATGTCAAAGGTAACAACGTTATGGAATTCCTTGTATGCAGCTTTACCACAAGGATGAATCCATAACACATTCCTTAGTTCTTTAGTCTCCCTTTGTCATCAAATCTATAGATTGGAAGAATTCCTCATCATTTTATTGTATCCTGACAAATAGCTTATGAATTATCTCAAAGTCTCCATCACTTAATCTTAACCTCCTTCGATTCTCCTATAGTCCTTTGACAGACATCCTAAATTCTTTGGACCATCTGATTGTACTTCTAACAGTCGTACACTTTTACATGTCCTAATACCAGCAATATTGTGTTCTAAAGGCATTTTTGTTTTAATGCATGGAGTCAATTTCCTGGGAGCATACATTAATCTAATCATATAGGGATTTAGCTTATGGTTGTGTTTATTCTTCATTGAACTAACAACCCAAACCCCACTCTCCTCATAACATTTAAATGTGTAGGGCAACATAACCTCTTAGGTTTCCTCTTTGCATATGATTTTCTACCTCTATCACAACTGATTGTTTGATACTTGTTAGCGTCATCGTTGTCCTTTTGACCATATGACATAGCAAAAAAGTGATAAACAAGGAATTATTATTTATTGAATCGTGCATGACTACTGAATACTGATCTTTTATAACCTGCAATTCGTAAACTTAGGAAATAGGCATTAAAATTCAAAGAATTTTAGGAAATTAATGGAAAATCGAATTTTATTATTCATAATGACGATCAAAGTTCCCAAAACAAAGCTTAAAAAGGAAAAGAAACCCTGAAAAAGAATCCTAAACGAAAAGTCCTAAAAAAACTACAATAGAAAATTGCCATTTTGAAGGCCTAAATGATTGAATTTGCCTAAAAGGCAATGAAGCTTATGAGCAAAGCTGGTGATTTATGATCATTGAGCTGATTCCAATCAAATTGGGCTCCTACCTTGCCAAAATATGAAACCCCAAAGTTCCTAAAAATTATGACAATGCCATTAATGCTATTTTTCATAAATTTCCATAAACTAAATTGCTTGTTTTTCGATGCCCACTTCACCACATCTCTTTGCCATAAAGAATCCTTTCAACCTAGCATGCTCTTGATATGATTCAAACAAATTATCCAAACTCACAAAAATATCCTTATTTGAGGACCTATTTCAATATTAAATTAATCAATGGATCATTAGAAGATTCAACACCAACAGTTGAACTTTATTCAATGACATCCACATCCCTTTCAAAACCGTTTGACTCAGTTTCTCTTGCATTAAAATATACAATTGTATTTAGTGAATCTTTAGATTCACTATCACCAAATATCTCTGGAAATAATTCTTGTCTAATTATTGTATCATCTTCTTCATTTCCTCTATAACCCTTGGTAACATTAGAGATTTGATATTTAATTCAAAAGAAATCTAGTGGCTTGTGAAAACTAAAATTAGATAATAAGTTCAACTTTGAGTCACTTAGCTTCACTAGAGTAGATATTAACTTCACCGCAATGAGGTATAACTATGTCAACTGAAATTCTCAAACTTGTGAAATTTAAAAATCTAGGAATATGACGTGATAAGATCATACATGCACCTTAACATATGTGATAAAAGGGATAGGGTGTATCCAACTCATGCATGAAGCTACTTTGAAAATTGGAGGATATAACCCAAGAGGGTGTGGATGAATTGGTGAGAGACTCTTCTAGTTTAATCAGAGGTCTCAGGTTCAAGTCTTGGGTATGCAGCTTTTTTAAAATTCTTGAGGTAGACCTTTGCCGCCCTTCGAGATCCAACCCGAATCAAGCGAAAATTAGTTTGTGTGTAGTATGGACTTAAAGGAGTCTCTCACAGTTGAAGTTCTCCTAAAAGAACTCCTGTTTAGACAAAAAAAAAATTGAAGGATATAATAGCTGGTTCAATAATCCGAGTAATCTCCAATGCATCATTTTTTAGGTAACTAATGGTAATCCTTTCCAATAATATTTTTACTGCCCAAATCTCCCTCTATTTTATATAAGATCGTACCAGTCTTTTTAATTATTTGGTACTTATTATATCCAATTTTCTTTAAATGGATTTTATCTCTCTAGCATAAAAAAGAAACACTTAACTCAAGTTAGTCATTTTGATTGTAAAAGTCAAAATGATGCTAACTACTTGCATCATGACTCCGTGATGGACACAGCAGACCTCAAGGTAGGACGACAATTTGGTGAAAATCTATAGGATTTTGATTATAAAAATTGGAAATATTTGTCAGATTTAAGTATTGAGAATATATTCACATTGCCCATTTCATTCTGAATTCAATATTTTTTTAGTAAAAATTCATATATATATATATATATATATATATATATATATATATATATATATATATATTATGACTTTTTTTATTATTTTAGTAATTACTAATACATGAAAGTAACTTTTTTTATTATTTTAATAATTACTACTCCCCCATTCTATTTCAATTGTTGTTTAAGGTAGAATCATAAAGATTAAAAATCATATTTAATAGACATAATTATAGGTATAAATGATTATATAATCATCTTTTAGAAAAAAATAAAAGTTAATGTAAATTATAATTACTCCAACAAAAAACTTATTCTAAAATCAAAATATGGATAAAATTGAAAAAAAGAATTTATTTTTTATTGGTAATTAAAAAAATGTTAATTGGAGTGAGATAAATTTAATTTTCTTAAAAGACAATTGAAATAGAATGGAGAGAATAGTTTATAAAAAGTTAAACTTTATTTAAGAATTAAAAATAAATTTTAAAATTTATTTAAAAGTAGTAAGGTTAAAACTTGAACATGTTATTAAATATTACGTTTTCTTTAAAAATTTTTAATAAATGTCAAATTTATTTTAAAGAAATTTAAATTTTTTTAATAAATGTCAAATTTATTTTAAAGAAATTTAAAGTTAATTTTTTAAAAATATAATTACATCCTTATAAAATAAAATTTGGCAATTTGAAAAGTAAAATTTAAGTGGTAATTAATTTGAAAATTAAGATAAAACTATGATTTTTTCTATGATTATTGAAGTAGGATGATGGTAATCTAATAAGACAAATTCTTTTACTTAATATTTCAAAGCCATGAGCTAGAAGCTTGACTTACGTTGCATGTACCCAAGACCACAACCATAACCACAAGCCATGAAAATATCTTGATTTTGGGCCATGCAAGTTGTGGAATTGGAATAGACATGAAGATTGGTTATTCCCAACGTAGAGACTCACTTTCAATCATAATTAATTAGATAGAGACAATTCAGGATACCATTCACACGGAAGAAGCTAACATCGATCTTTGATGCTGCATCAACCTTTTACTTCTTTCACTTATCAGCACAGTCATAAACAACAAACCACAAAAAAGAAATTACGTTAGGTAGAAAAGCACAATAATTATTTTTAGAAATTTTCCTACATGTACACGCATATTGTTTTTTGAATATGATCCAAAAAGTTTAAATCAACAACAGGAAATGAAACAACAAACACCATCTGCTCAGCAGAGCAAAACTATGGAATTCATTTTCTTAGCTACTTGATTCCTGCCACAACTTTATTTTCCTGAATTCAATTAAGAAACTAATCAATGTGCTATTATGCTTAGAGACCATCTAAAAAACTAACAAAATAAATAATAGTTACCATAAATGTTCACTATTCGTAGATCCGAACTCTAAGAAGAGTACTTCTAATCAAATGCAGCTCTTTAGCAACATCTCCCATGTTCATTCTATCTTTTGACAAGTCTTTTAAACATGTTATTTCGATTGTAAAGACTGCAATCAAGCATTCAGTGTTATTTATTTCTTCAAAATCAATTATTACTCCTGCTTTTGTTTCTCCTCGGAAAAGAGTTGGATCCACAATCTGTGCAAGTCTTTCTAGCAACGTATTCTTCACAAACTCGTGGACATTTAAACCATTTTGAAACATTTTATCTGTTGGCCTTCTTCTTGAGAATAACTCTAACATGATGATCCCAAAACTATAAGCATCCCCTTCTTTTGATGCTACTCCACCCATTCCATACTCTGCATTGAACGCAATTTATCTTGTTAAATGTATCAGAAGTGGATAGGAAAGAGATTAGAATAGCTGTTACCTGGAGGAGCATAGCCAATAGTTCCCTTCATTCCAGTTGAGCTTGTTTGACTTTGGAATACACCACCATTAGCAGTCTGGAAGAGCCTAGACAAACCAAAATCACTAACATGAGCAACCATGCTATCATCAAGAAGAATGTTGTTGGGCTTCAAGTCACAGTGAATAATTGAACTTTCACAAAGGTCATGAAGATAATGCATTATAGATGCCATATCAATTGTAATGTTAAACCTTTGAATGAAATTCAAGTCCACTGTTTGATTGTTGTTATCATTATTTGCATGATGCAGCCACTTCTCCAGGCTTCCGTTTTCCATGAACTCATAAATTAGAGCTTTGAATTCATTATTTTTGTTATCCAAGCAAGAGCAGTAAATTACTAGCTTAACAAGATTTTAATGTCGAACATGTATTAGCACTTTGCATTCTGCCGTGAAACTCTTGGAAGCACCCTTTTCTTCAAGTTTGAGAACTTTAATAGCCATTAATCTTTTTGCTTATTTGAGAAATCCTTTATAAACAACACCAAAGTGATCGGATCTAAGGTGGATGAGACTACATTGGCATTTATGGATAGATTTGATAAAGTAGGCATGCGCAGTTAGGCTTTAAATGGATGGTCATGTTAACTCCGATTGAACCACGGGGCCCATAATATATCAAATCAAAGCTGATTTAGAGCCCTATAATGGGTGCTACACACTTTGTTTGTACCAATCCATTTTTTGGCATAAATTCCTTTGTTTAGGCCCTTAAATTTGGCTTCAAAATTTATGTTCCTTTTTGGGGTTTTTTTTGTCTTTTCTTCCTTTTTTTTTTATTTTTAAGGTTTTTTTCTAAACTCTAATTATTTTTCTCTTTGGGGTTGTTTGAGGATGGCTTTTATTGAATTGATAATCAAATTTATATTTTTCCAATATTTGTTATTCTTTTATATGAATCAATGATTATCGATGCCTATTTCCTGGCATTTGTGCGTAAATCAATAAGTTATAGAAGATTATTAGATGGTAATCATACATGATTCTACGTCAAGCATTATTTATCCAATTTCCTAGGCTTTCATTATATCAGTTGTATCAGAGTCGACAACATTCCTAGGATTTTAAAAAAATGGCACGAAGAAGACAATAATAGTGCTTGGATGAGGTTTATAAGCAGGAGGCTAATTAACAGGTTGAGCAGCAGTTCGAGCATGTTGAGCAAACGATAAGATAGCTTAGGTAGATGATTGGGTGAATAGGGTAGATGGTGGAGTAGATGAATGAGAGGATAGCTGCCCTAATGATTAACTAGAACAAAAATACCAAAAACGAAAACCATCATATCCATTATAAGGCTCATGTGGATGAGAGTTCTGATGAAGAGGAGGACGAGTATAAAGAAGAAGTACCACACAAACGTAGAAGGGTTGTTGCAGAAGAAGACAGACACTGTTGGGAGTCTAGAATGCGAATTGAAATTCTAGAATTCCATGGCAGTCTTCAACCTAAAGAGTTCCTTGATTGGCTAGAAATGGTTAAGGTGATCTTAGAATTCAAGGGAGTACCTGATGATAAATGAGTGCCTTTGGTATCAACTAGATTGTGGGGGAGAGCTACAACATGGTGGCAGCAACAGAAGTTGACTCGCACCAGGTTGGGGAAGGAGAAAATTAACACATGGGAGAAGATGAAGAAATACATACGAACCACCTTCCTACCATATAATTACTAGAGGTTAATGTATCAAAGGCTACATAATTTAAAATAGGGTATAAAGTCAGTGGATGAATATATCACTGAATTTTACCAACTGATTACTAAGAATGAAATCCAGGAGACGGAGGACCAATTGATGTCACGATACATTAGAGGCTTAAAATTTTAGATCCAGGATACTATTAACATGTTTAATCTGTATCAATTTCAGCAGCTCATCAGAGGGCATTAATGGTAGAGAAATAGTCATGTCATACTTCTACTACTGGAGGTTCAAATGTTAGTGCTAATAGTAGTGGCGATGTAACCAAAACAACAATTAGGAATAGCATGTCAAGGCAATTTAATAGGACAACTGGTCCATTTAATAGAGCAGCTGGCAGCAGTGGTATAAAATGCTTCAATTATGGCAAACCTAGTCATAGGCAAGATGAATGTAAAAAGACTGCTACTAAAAAGGACTTGTTCAATGAAATAGATGACTATGGTGAGGATGTAGTCGAGATTGAAAGTGCAATAGTATATGATGATGACAGAACTGAAGAAGTGCAACTGGAAGGAGATGTTGGTGTGTCACTAGTGGTTAGGCAATCCTATCTAACTCCAAGGGTTGCAGATGAGAATGAGTGGCTGTGGAGGAACATATTTCAATCTATATGTACCATCTAGAATAAGGTATGCCATTTTGTGATTGATAGTGGAAGTTATGTAAATATTGTGTCTAATTAGGCTATTTAAAAATTAAAAATTTAGACTGAGAAACATCCTAAGCCCTACAAGCTAGCTTGGCTTAAAAAGGCACTAAAGTTTCAGTGTTTGAGTGTGCCTTGATTCCTTTTTCAATTGGTATAAAATATAAAAATATTGTTTAGTGTGATTTTGTTGCCATGGATGCATTCCACTTGCTTTTAGAAAGGCCTTGGCAGTATGATAGGGATGTTACTCATAATGGATGAACTAACATATATAGCTTTGTGTTTCAGGGGGTTAAAATTGTATTGCTACCTAGTAAACAGGTGTTTGAGAAGCCTAAGCAAGAAGGTGTTGGATTTGGAGTCAATACACTTCTATCCTTAGGCCAATTTGATGAGGAGTTATAAGAGTCAGACATAGGGTATATGTTGGTAGGGAAGGAAGTGACCGACTTAACCAATGTTCTAAAGGTTGTCACATCACTTATAGCAGAATTTGGTGACCTATTTCTTGAAGAGTTACCAGAAGGTTTGCCACCTCTATGTAACATCCAACACCATATTGATTTGGTGCGTGGAGCAGCCTTGCCCAACAGACCACATTATCAGATGAGTCCTAGTAAGCATGAGGAATTATGTCGACAAGTGGAAGAGCTGCTAGTCAAAGGCTATATTAGAGAAAGTGTGATTTCTTGTGTTGTACCTCCTCTTGACACCCAAGAAAGATGGCTCATGGCATATGTGGATGGATAACAAAGCCATCAATAAAATTACTATAAGGTACAAATTTTCCATTCCTAGGTTAGATGATTTGCTTGATCAGATTAGTGGTGCTACTATTTTCACTAAGCTTGATTTGAAAAGTGGGAATTATCAAATTCGTGTGAAGCCTAGGGATGAATGGAAAATAGCATTTAAGATTAGGGAGGGGTTGTATGAATGGCTTGTAATGCCATTTGGTTTCTTTAATGCTCCTAGTACGTTTATGTGTGTCATGAATCAGTTATTACTGCCTTTTATTAGCATATTTGTTATGGTGTACTATGATGATATCCTTATATTTAGTGCTAACCTTGATGAGCACATGCAGAATGTTAGAGAGGTTTTCAGTGTGTTGAATAGGGAGAAATTCTATACTGCCATAAAAAAGTGTGTTTTTATGACTCCCAAAGTGTTGTTTTTAGGGTATGTGATTTCAATAACTGGTTTAGAGGTGGATGCAACAAAGGTTTATCATTTCAGGAACTGGTTTAGAGGTGGATGCAGCAAAGGTGGTAGCAATAAAAGTGTGGCCTAAACTAACGACCTTGACAGAAGTGTGGATTTTCCATGGCCTGGCATCCTTTTATAGGTGGTTCATTGCTAATTTCAACACTATAATGGCACCAATCATATATTGCATGAAAGGCAGTAGGCTTGAAATAGACCAATCACATACAACATTCAATTTGATTAAAGAACACCTTACAACCGCACCAATCTTGGTGCTGCCAGACTTTTCTTAACCTTTTGAGTTATATAGAAATGCTTCTAAGGTGGGCATTGGGGTAGCCTTGAGTCAGAATAGTAGGTTATGGCTTTTTTTAATAAGAAATTATCTAGGGCAAAACTTAATTACAACACTTATGATATTGAGTTTTATGCAATTATACAAGCAGTGAGGCATTAGCATTATTATCTGTTTCACAAGGAGTTTCTTTTGTACACAGATCATGATTCTTTGAGGCACCTACACTGGCAGGATAAGGTGTCATCACACCATGCAAGATGGGTGGCCTATTTGGAGCAGTTCACTTATATGGTAAAACATAAGTTTGGGATCACTAATTGAGTGGCTGATGCTTTGAGTCATAAGAATTATTTATTGAGGGCCATGAGAGTTGAGGTGCTTGGGTTTGATTCTTTTCATGATATGCTTGCATCTAACCCTTATTTTTATATAGTGATACAAAATGTGCAGGCTGGGAGGAAGACAAAGTTTTTACTGCATGATGGATTTTTATTCAAGGGTAATCAACTATGTATCCCCAACTGTAGTCTACACTTGCAGATCATTAGGGATTTTCATGGAGAGGGGCATGTTGCCAGAGATAGAACTTTACAATTGATTTAGTCCTTCTACTTTTGGACTTCAGTTCATAAAGAAGTTGAGAAGTACATGTAGAGGTGCAAAATCTATAAAATCTTTAAAGAGACAGCTATAAATATAGGGCTTTATATGCCCTTACCAGTCCTTCTCAACCTTAGGTTGATATTAGCATGGAATTTATATTGGGATTGCCATGAATGCAGCGAGGTAATGACTTCATCTTTATTATTATTGACAAATTTTCTAAGATGGTTAATTTTATTCCCTACAAGAAGACTATAGATGCAATAAATGTGGTACAATTGTTCTTTCAAGATGTATATCGTCTGCATGGGTTGCCTACATCCATTGTCTTTAACATAGATACTTGTTTCCTCAGTCATTTCTAGTGAAGCCTTTGGAAGATGCTCAATACCCAACTAAATTTCAATAGTGCCTATCATCCTTAAATAGATGGGCAAACTGAAGTTGTGAATAGGGCATTGGATAACCTATTACATTGTCTAATGGGGGACCATGGGAAGGGTTAGGATCAGAACCTATATCAGGTAGAATTCACTCATAACCATGTTGTTAATCGCAATAAAAGATTCAGTGCTTTTTAGGTTATTTATTCCATTCAGTCAAGATGTCCTCTTAATTTGATGCCCTAACCTAGCGAGACAAAAGTCCATGGAAAAACATTAGCTTTTGTTTTAGGCTTGCAAGATGTGCACAAGATAGTCTTTGACAACCTGTTTGTTGCCAACTTTAAGTACAAGTAGATTGCATATAAAAAACATAGACCTTTAGAGTTTGAGGTAGGTGATTTTGTATGGGTAGTCCTAACAAAATATCAATTTCTAGCAGGGGAGTACAACAAACTATCTGCTAGGATGATTGGTCCAGTTAAAGTGGTGGAGAAGATTAATTCTAATGCTTATCACCTGAAGCTACTTAGCCATGTTCGCACAATATATGTATTTAATGTTAAACATATAATTCCCTTCACTAGTGATTCTTCTGATGATGATGCTATGTCAAATTCAAGGCCAAATTTTTTGTCACCTGGGGGGAATGATGTGGATAAGACTGCATTGGCATTTACAGATGATTTGATAAAGTGGGCGTGTGCACTTACGCTTTAAATGGATGGTCATGGCAACCCC
This sequence comes from Mallotus nudiflorus, assembly GCA_947683625.1. Taxonomy (NCBI): domain Eukaryota; kingdom Viridiplantae; phylum Streptophyta; class Magnoliopsida; order Malpighiales; family Euphorbiaceae; genus Mallotus; species Mallotus nudiflorus. The sequence continues at coordinate 3,321,584 of CANTUR010000142.1, forward strand.
AATTCAATCATGGAGCCCATAATATATCAAACTGAAGCTAACTCAGAGCCCTATAATGGGTGCTACACACTTCATTTGTAGCAATCCATATTTAGGCTCACATTCCTTTGTTTAGGCCTTTAAATTTGGCTTTAAAGTTTATGTTCCTTTTTGGGGCTTTTTTGTCTTTTCTTCCTTTTTTTTTGTTTTTAGGGTTTTTTTCCTAAACTCTATTTATTTGTTCCTTTGAGGTTATTTGAGGCTGACTTTTGTTGAATTGATAATGAAATTTATAATTTCCAATATTTAGTATTCATTTGTGTGAATCAAAGATTATTGATGCCTTTTTCTTGGCATTTGTATACAAATCAACAGGTTATAGAAGATTGTTATATGGAAATCATGCGCAATTTAATGTCAAGCAAAATTTATCCAATTTTGTAGGTTTCCACTACATTAGGATCCAATTAAACTATCTAAAGAGAATCCATTTATTGCACGATAAAGATCCTGATATGATACCTTTATAGGGCCTTCCCTCAAAAGTGAAGCTGTAGAAGTATTTTTTTCTCCGAAGAGCAAATAGAAAGACTAACAGTAAAATAATGAACACCATCACAGATGTGATTATAAGTGCTAGCTTTAAGACATGCACTTTTTGTTGCTTCATCACTTTAGTCTAATATTTTGGCAGATGGAGTTCTGGCACACCTTCATAGAGCTTATGGTTGCCTACGGGTGAGAACTTCCATGGATTTTTGAAGACACCTTTTACTAGAACCTCACCCTCAAGATCATTGAAAGAAATATTTAAGTAAATAAATGGAATGTTCTATAGATTTAGAGGATTTCCCCAATGAAATTATCCCTTGAAAGATCTAATTTTTGAAGACCTCTCAAAGAAGAAAACCTTAAAGGAATAGATTCTTGGAAAGAATTTCCTTGCATGTATAGATACTCCAAGCTTAAGCAATCACTAAGTTGATTATGAATTTCACCAGAAAGCTTATTTCTAGAGACGTCAAGTGTATTCAAATTTGTTAGCTTCCCTATCTCCATAGACAGGTTACCTGAGAATGAGTTTTTTGATATGTTGAGAAAGACTAAACTAGAAAGGCCTAAAAGCTCATCTGGTATAGGTCCACTAAGAAGATTAGAAGATATCTTAAAGTACTATAAATTCTTGTAGTTGGAAATACTAGTGGGTATGTTTCCTCCCAATTTTTCATGCGGTAGGATGAGTTTTAACAACTAAGTGAGATTACCTATGGAGGATGGAATTTGACCTGATAAACGGTTTCTGGCTAGACATAGTTCTTGCAGTGTTTGAAAACTTTGGAAAAATGGAGGAACGGTTCCTTCTAGAAAATTGTTTTCCATGGATAAGGTAATCAAGTTAATGAGATTCTATAATTCTATTAGAATAGTTCCTAATATTCGATTGCCCCCCAAATATAATGTTAGTGATATGCACTAGGTCAATCATTTGTGATTATGTATTGACTTTCTTATTTTGTTAATAAAGAGGTATTATATTATCATTTGATTTTATGATAATTACATGAATGGTTAATTCTTACTAAGGCCATCAAGTATGTGACTTGATAGTAAAACCCTTAGATTAAAATAAGAGTTCTATTCTAATTATCCCTAGCCATTTATTCATTATATGAATATTAAAGTATTAAGGCTAGTATAATGTTAATTGATGGTTATGTTTTACTAATCATAAATATGAGATATTAAGTCAACTCATAGGTACATGATGAGAGATCATGTACTAGATTGACCCACAATGAGAATGCTACATAGATTATTGTCATAAGTATTTCTTATCACAATAATTTTATTTTGATCCTTTGACCTTGAAATCATCATGGATTTCTACATGGCTATTTTATGTTTTGACACATTCTAACATTGTCTTTAACCGGACAATTAAAAGGATGTTGTTGGATATATAATTAGTTATGTGAGGAATGTGAGTGATTTAGAAGGAATTTATCCCTCATTAATATGAGAAAGATATCTAAAGGCCCCTTCATGAGATAGACTGAAGGAAAATGCATGGCCATGCTGAAATGAATTGATAAAGAGTTATCATTTTCAGTCTACTTGGAATCAAGTCATAATATTAAAATATATAAGGATGACATTCTATGCCTTATGTTCAATTAAGATATCATGTGATAAAGGGATAATAAAATTCACTGTAATTAGGTTATGTCGGATTATTGACTTCACATGACTTGGGTAGTCATAATGTCTTGCTAGAGGCCACTTATGACTTGTAGGCCTCAATAGAGATTTAGGCCCACTGCCAATGTTATGTGAACCTACAGGGTCACACACTTAGAACAAGCCCAAACAGGATATGGGTTTAATAAGCCCAAAACAAACTCTGTGGAAACAAATAATTAAAGTGTTTTATTTATTTATTTATTTAAGATAAATGTTATTTTAAATAAATAAATAAGACATTATTTTTGATTTGTTTTTAAAAAAAAATCAGAATATAATAAATGGAAAATTACCAAAAGGTCATTGGTAAGTGAAACCCTAATTTGGAGTCTATAAATATGTTATATTCTCTAGGGTTTCACACACTTGTTTTTCCTGCCTCCAAATTCATCTTCTTTCCTCTTAGAAAACAAAGACAGAGTTTTTCCTTTTGTTCTTGATTTATGAGACAGTCAAGGAGGTTGCTAGCACACAAACTCAAATTCGTTTGTGAAGGGCTGTTTGTGTGGATACCTATAGAGGACGCATCCTTTTGGAGACGTCTTGATCCGAACAACCAAGCCAAAAAAAGCTCGAGGTAAGGTGTCACCGGTGTGAAGCTCCTCTCCTCCTTCTAGAGAATCTTACCTCTTCTACGTTTTGGTAAGATTTTAAAACCCTAGATTTAATCAAGTAGTTGAATTACATGGATCTAGGCTTGGGAACATGATAAAATTTTAATTTTTTCGCTGTGTTTGTATCACGAATCCCAACAGTGGTATCATAGCCTGGTTGTAATTTGATTAATTGATTCTGTGTATATGTGATATATGTTAGGGTTTAAGATTCATTTTGAAAAGGGTTTCAAAATTATCAAAAGGGGTTTTGATTTGTTTTGTGACAATTCTTAGTAATCTATTTGAAAATGGAATTAAACATTAATTTGATTAATGTTTATAATGGTTTAATATGATTAAACTAAAAACAGCCTTTGATTTTATGAATTAAGAATGTTGTTTCATGAAAATGAATTTTGTATGATGTTTTTATGAAAAATGAATTAAGAATAATGTTTTATTAATATGATTTAATGAAACAGAAATTCTGTTTTCAAAAACCTAATCACTTAAGGATTTAAATCTGTTATGTATTATGTTTTGATTAATATGATTAATTGAAGCAGCATATTTGTTTCCTATTTTAATTAGAAAAACATTTTCTATTTGATCAGGAAAATCATTTTTAATTAAATCTAAAATAGAAATTTTGTGATTATGCAGATTATGTGTTAAGGGCAATCTGTTTAAATGTTAAACAGATTATGCATAATGGATCTGTTTGATACAGATTCGTTCAAGCTATAATTTTGATTACAGAAATTAGGGTTTTCTTAATGGATGTGTCTGTTTAAAATAAAATAAAATTATTTTTGATCTGTTTTGAACGGATTTCTCAAAGTATAAAATGTTTACAGAAACTGATGTTTTTAGGCAACAACTGATTCAGTAATATGATTACGAAAATTGGTTAGTTGCTTCCTTGACGCAAATAAGGGTTTTAAGGTGGCTATTTTAATTGAGCATTTTTGTCTATTTTGAACAAATTGATTTTATAGTAATTTGATTATGAAAAATTCATTAATGTTTAGAAATTTGAAAGGCAACTCACCGAAGAGCTAAAGTAAAGTGTTTACCATCGGACCGCCACCTGGGGCGCTGCCCCCGGACCCCGCCAGGGGCGCTGCCCCTTGGACCCCGCCAAGGGGCGATGCCCCTTGGAACCCCACTAGGGGCGCTGCCCCTTGACCCCAAAAGAATTGTCACATTATTTTATTTTTAACATAATAATTGGATTTAATAACTAAATAGATTATTATGTTATACAAGTTTGTTGTTTTATGCATGGTGCATAGCATGGCCCTTAGACCAATGTGATTGGATTTTATTTTTATGGGTTGTAATTTTAAATACGGCCTGCGAGTCATTTTTTTTATTGTATTTATTTTATTAGAATAGTGTAGAATAAATTACAACAATTTTTGTAAATCAAGACCCATGGTGCAATTCAAGTTGGAGGCCCAGGATGGAGATCCAAGGTAGGAACCAAAGAAGGAGATCCATGGTAGAAGATGGAGATCCAAGTTGGAGGCTCAATTTATAATTGTAATATTACCTAGGTTTGACCATTGATCTTCATATTAGCTTATAAAGATCAACTTAGATTTGGGCCATGCTATGTCACATTTATTTATTTGTTGTTATGTATGCAATGCCATGTGATGACATGTATGTGATGCCATATGATGCCATGCAATACAACATAACAATAACTGAATACGATTAAATAAAGATGAACCCTTATTTAATATTAAGTCATTCTAATGCCTTCCATAAGTTCAACACTTATCAAGCCTTAGATTATTATATATGAGCCTGCCAAAGCAGGGTGTATAAATTTATCTGGGGAAGGCAAGTTGGATAATAGTGCTATCCAAACGTTTGATATGGTTTGACTTAACTAGGTTATCAAAATGGTTTTAAACCTAGGGCATTAGATGGGATTTTTAGCCATGACATGTGATGTCAAATCCCATACCATCCAAGAGTTACATGAGATATAATTGATAAGAGTTATCTACTTAAATAACCATATTTTAGGTCATGAGCCAAAGCTCACTTAGAGTATGGTGAAATATGGATCTTGGCCCACTAAAATTTCTAAAATTAACTTAGAGGGTTATTGATTTGAGTAAATTTAGTGGGACTTTTTATTATGCCTTATACATATTTAATAAAATACTAAATGGACTTTGCATATATTTGTTGTAGATAATGACTTCAAACACTACACCTACCATGTCACTACGATCGATCCTTGAGAAGGATAAGCTCAATGGGACTAATTTTCTTGACTGGTATAGAAACCTAAGAATTGTTCTTAGGCATGAGAGAAAAGAATACATCCTTGATCAACCCATCCCTGAGGAACCAGCTACCAATGCTCCTAGAGCACAAAGGGATGCTTATACCAAACATCTTAATGATTCTACTGATGTCACTTGTGTCATGCTTGGATGTATGGAATCTGAGCTGCAAAAGCAACTGATGGAAATGGAGGCTTATACTATGATAGGCCATCTCAAGGAAATGTTCCAAGAGAAAGCTAGAATTGAAAGGTTCAATACCATCAGGGCATTGCTTTCCTGCAAGCTGACTACTAGCGGCTCTGTCAGTCCTCATGTTCTCAAGATGAAGGGTCATCTTGATCACTTGGACAAGCTTGGTCTCAAGATTGAACAAGAACTGGCTGTGGATATTATTCTCCAATCTTTGCCTAAAGCTTATGATAGCTTCATTATGAATTTCAATATGCATAGTATGGAGAAGACTACTTCAGAGTTGCATGGGATGCTGAAAACTGCTGAAAAGAACATCAAGAGTAACACCAAGGATGTTCTCATGGTCAATAAGGGAAAGAGGATGAAAAGGGTTGGAAAGGGCAAGGGCAAGGGCAAGGTCTTTAAAGGTTTTCAGAAGCCCAAGCCAAAGCCCAAGCCCAAATCCAAAGCTGAACCCAAAGCAAAGGAAGGAATTTATTTTTTCTGTAATGAGCCAGGCCATTAGAAAAGAAATTACAAGCTCTATTTGGATGATCTGAAGAAGAAAAAGGGTGGTGAGACTACCTCTTCAGGTATTCATATTATAGAATTAAATTTATCTACTTCTACTTCTGATTCTTGGGTATTAGATACTGGATCAGGATCTCACATTTGTACAAATGTGCAGGGTCTAAAAAGGAGTAGATCATTGGCAAGAGGCGAAGTGTACCTACGAGTTGGCAATGGAGCAAGAGTTGCTGCTTTAGCTATAGGAACTTATGAGTTACCTTTGCCTAGTGGACTTATTTTATCTTTAGAAAGTTGTTATTATGTACCTACTATGTGTAGGAATATTATTTCTATTTCTTGTTTGGACAAGAAAGGATTTGAATTTATTATTAAGAATAATAAATGCAGTATTTATCAAGATAACATTTTCTATGGATATGCTCCATGCACTAGTGGACTTTATGTTTTAGATGCCGAAGACACTAATGAAATGCCAATCTATAACGTTGATACAAAGAAGTCTAAATCTAATGATTTAAACTTGACCTACCTCTGGCATTGTTGTTTAGGCCATATAAATGAGAAACGCATTTCAAAGCTACACCAAAATGGGCTTTTAAATTCATTTGATTATGAATCATTTGATGCATGTGAATCTTGTTTACTTGGAAAAATGACTAAAGCACCTTTTACTGGACAAAGTGAGAGGGCTAATGACTTATTGGGCCTAATACATTCTGATGTATGTGGACCATTAAGCTCAACTGCTAGAGGTGGTTTTCAATACTTCATAACTTTCATGAATGATTTTAGTAGATATGGTTATCTCTATCTAATGAAACATAAATTTGAATCTTTTGAAAAGTTCAAAATTTTCAAGAATGAAGTACAAAATCAACTTGGTAAAAATATTAAAAAACTAAGATCTAATCGAGGTGGTGAATATTTAAACCAAGAATTTATAGATCATCTTAGAGATTGTGGGATTGTTTCACAATTGACTCCTCCAGGTACACCACAATGGAATGGTGTGTCTGAATGTAGATATCGAACTCTATTGGATATGGTTCAATCTATGATGAGTCAATCTGATCTTTCAATCTCTTTTTGGGGATATGCTTTAGAAACTTTTGCATTCATTTTGAATAGAGTTCCATTAAAGGCAGTTGAAAAGACACCATATGAGAAATGGACTGGAAAAACTCCCAGTTTGTCTTTTCTTAAGATTTGGGGCTGTGATGCTTTTGTGAAATGTCAAATCTCAGATAAACTAGCACCCAAATCTAATAAATGCCTTTTTGTTGGATATCCTAAAGAAACTAAAGGATATTACTTTTATAATGCGTCTGAGAACAAAGTGTTTGTGTCTCGAAATGGTGTATTTTTGGAAAAAGAGTTTATTTCCAAAGGAACCAGTGGGAGCATAGTGCAACTTGAAGAAATTCAAGGCCCACAAAATAGCATTGTACCTGATATGTAACCGCAGCTGAATCAACAAGAAGTTATTGAGCCTGCACAAGTACCAAAAGGCCTAAGGAGGTATGATAGGACACGTCAAATCCCCATGAGATATGGATTTCTCATAACTAGTGATTATGATGTGTTAATTGTGGATCAAAATGACCCCACATCCTATCAGGAGGCCATAAATAGTCTTGACTCTGAGAAATGCTTGAAGCCATGAGATCAGAAATGCAATCCATGTATGATAATCAAGTATGGACCTTGATTAACCCAAATGATGGTTTAAAAACTATTGGGTGCAAATGGGTTTTCAAAAAGAAAATCGACATGGATGGCAATGTGCATACATTTAAGGCAAGACTGGTTATAAAAGGTTTCAAACAAACACATGGTATAGACTATGATGAAACCTTTTCACCAGTGGCTATGCTAAAATCTATTCGAATTCTCCTTGCCATAGCTGCATACTATGATTATGAAATATGGCAAATGGACATCAAAACAACATTTCTTAATGGAAATTTACTCGAGGATGTGTACATGACACAGCCAGAGGGTTTTGTTAGTCCTGAGAATTCTAGAAAGGTATGCAAGCTTCAAAGATCCATTTATGGATTGAAGCAAGCATCTCGGAGTTGGAATCTTCATTTTGATGAAGCAGTCAAAGAATTTGGTTTCATTAAAAATGATGATGAACCTTGTGTATACAAGAAAGTTAGTGGGAGTGCTATTGTGTTTTTAGTGTTGTATGCGGATGACATACTACTCATTGGAAATGATATCCCTATTTTACAAAATGTTAAATCATGGTTAGGGAATTGTTTCTCAATGAAAGACTTAGGTGAAGCTGCTTATATATTAGGCATCAAGATCTATAGAGATAGATCTAAAAGGCTTATTGGCCTAAGTCAAAGCACTTATATTGATAAGGTATTAAACAGGTTTAATATGCAAGATTCTAAGAGAGGATTCTTGCCAATGTCACATGGCATTAGTCTCAGCAAGACTCAGTGTCCTATGACACAAGATGAGCGAGACCACATGAGTAAGATTCCATATGCTTCTGCTATTGGATCTATCATGTATGCAATGTTGTGTACTCGACCTGATGTTTCATATGCCTTAAGCATAATGAGCAGATACCAATCAGACCCAGGTGAAAGTCACTGGACAGCAGTGAAAAATATCCTTAAGTACTTAAGAAGAACTAAGGATGCATTTTTACTGTATGGTGGTCAGAAAGATAAGCTAGTTGTAAATGGTTACACAGATGCCAGTTTCCAAATTGACAAGGATGATTTTCGATCACAGTCAGGATATGTGTTTTGTTTGAATGGAGGTGCAATGAGCTGGAGGAGTTCCAAGCAAGACATTGTTGTTGATTCTACAACAGAAGCTGAGTACATAGCTGCCTCAGAAGTAGCTAAGGAAGCTGTTTGGATTAAGAAGTTCATAATTGGACTAGGTGTTGTTCCTAGTATATCAGATCCAGTGAACTTATATTGTGACAATAATGGAGCTATAGCCCAAGCTAAGGAGCCTAGATCACATCAGAGATCCAAACACATACTTAGGCGTTATCATCTTATTCGAGAAATTATTGAGAGAGGAGACGTCAAGATATGCAGAGTACCTACAAATGATAATGTTGCTGATCCACTGACTAAGCCTCTTCCACAGCCTAAACATGAGAGTCATACTAGGTCCATGGGTATTCGATACGATGTTGATTGGGCCTAGTGCAAGTGGGAGATTGTTAGTGATATGCACTAAGTCAATCATTTATGATTATGTATTGACTTTCTTATTTTGTTAATAAAGAGGTATTATATTATCATTTGATTTTATGATAATTACATGAATGGTTAATTCTTACTAAGGCCATCAAGTATGTGACTTGATAGTAAACCCTTAGATTAAAATAAGAGTTCTATTCTAATTATCCCTAGCCATTTATTCATTATATGAATATTAAAGTATTAAGGCTAGTATGATGTTGATTGATGGTTATGTTTTACTAATCATAAATATGAGATATTAAGTCAACTCATAGGTACATGATGAGAGATCATGTACTGGATTGACCCACTATGAGAATGCTACATAGATTATTGTCATAAGTATTTCTTATCACAGTAATTTTATTTTGATCCTTTGACCTTGAAATCATCATGGATTTCTACATGGCTATTTTATGTTTTGACACATTCTAACATTGTCTTTAGCCGGACAATTAAAAGCATGTTGTTGGATATAAAATTAGTTATGTGAGGAATGTGAGTGATTTAGAAGGAATTTATCCCTCATTAATATGAGAAAGATATCTAAAGGCCCCTTCATGAGATAGACTGAAGGAAAATGCATGGCCATGCTGAAATGAATTGATAAAGAGTTATCATTTTCAGTCTACTTGGAATCAAGTCATAATATTGAAATATATAAGGATGACATTCTATGCCTTATGTTCAATTAAGATATCATGTGATAAAGGGACAATAAAATTCACTGTAATTAGGTTATGTTGGATTATTGACTTCACATGACTTGGATAGTCATAATGTCTTGCTAGAGGCCACTTATGACTTGTAGGCCTCAATAGAGATTTAGGCCCACTGCCAATGTTATGTAAACCTACAGGGTCACACACTTAGAACAAGCCCAAAATGGATATGGGTTTAATAAGCCCAAAACAAACTCTGTGGAAATAAATAATTAAAGTGTTTTATTTATTTATTTATTTAAGATAAATGTTATTTTAAATAAATAAATAAGACATTATTTTTTATTTGTTTTTTAAACAAAATCAGAATATAATAAATGGAAAATTACCAAAAGGTCATTGGTAAGTGAAACCCTAATTTGGAGCCTATAAATATGTTATATTCTCTAGGGTTTCACACACTTGTTTTTCCTACCTCCAAATTCGTCTTCTTTCCTCTTAGAAAACAAAGATAGAGTTTTTCCTTTTGATCTTGATTTGTGAGACAGTTAAGGAGGTTGCTAGCACACACACTCAAATTCGTTTTGTGAAGGGTTGTTCGTGTGGATACCTATAGAGGACGCATCCTTTTGGAGACGTCTTGATCCAAACAACCAAGCCAAAAAAAGCTCGAGGTAAGGTGTCACCGGTGTGAAACTCCTCTCATCCTTCCAGAGAATCTTGCCTCTTCTACGTTTTAGTAAGATTTTAAAACCCTAGATTTAATCAAGTAGTCGAATTACATGGATCCAGGCTTGGGAATGTGATAAAATTTTAATTTTTATGCTGCGTTTGTATCACGAATCCCAATATATAATTGGCCAAGTTGAGTTGACAAATTTCCAATTGAAATCGGTAAAACACCACTAAAATTATTATAACCCAAATCAAGAACTGATAGACTTATGCAATTTTTTAGAGGGACAAGGAAAACCTAGCTATTTGTTGAGTTAATTCCAAGATAATTATTGTTAACATCCAATACCAGAGACTCTTTACATTTCCTAGAGTGCTTGGAACTTGACCAGTTAAATAATTCACACCAACATCGAGTATTTATAACTAAGAAGCATTGGACAATGATCAGCTTTAAAATCCAAAATCCCAGCATCAAAACCAAGGTGATCATCATTAGCCTCATAGAACGACAAACATAGAAAATGATCAATTTTTTATTAGTCTTTGCATTAGACTCTCATGAAATTGGTTTTTGATTGATCATAGGTAACACAAATTGTTGCTTATAGGCGTAAATCATACTCTACATTGATGTTTTAATGCACAATCAATCTATATAAAATCTGATACCAGAATACCACAAAGCAGGGGAACTCATATCAGAGTCTACTAGGCTTATAATTTATGGGTAATGGAGTTAGATGACTGTCTGAAATAGAGTCTATAAATATTAACTATGATTATAGTTTCATTTTTATAAATATATTATAAAAGGGGGGGTTTAGTGTGCATCCTAGATTTTAGTAACCAAGACATTATTTGAGCTTAGTGCTCTAGAGAACACACTAGTATATCATAAAGACATAGCGTGGAGATGAGGAGTCGCCACCTAGGGTAATAACTGGGACAATTCAAAGGTCGTGGTACTTGATTCTCTAAAAGAAGGTGATGTGGATGAGGTTGCATTATCATTTATGGATGGATTTGACAAAGTGAGCGTGTGCACTTAGGCTTCAAATGGACAGTTGTGGCAACTCTGATTGAACCATGGGGCCCATAATATATTAAATCGAAGCTGACTCAGAGCCCTATAATAGGTACTACCCACTTTGTCTATAGCAATCCATCTTCATGCCCAAATTCCTTTGTTTAGGCTCCTAAATTTGGCTTCAAAGTTTATGTTCCTTTTTTGGGATTTTTTAGTCTTTTCTTCCTTTTTTGTTTTTACGATTTTTCCCTAAACTCTATTTTTTATCTCTTTGGGGTTCTTTGGGGATGGCTTTTGTTAAATTGATAATTAAATTTATATTATTCCAATATTCGGTATTCCTTTGTATGATTCAACAATTATTGATGCCTATTTCCTTACATTTGTGTGCAAATCAACAGGTTATAGAAGATTGTTAGACGACAATCATGCACAATTCAACATCAAGCTGTATTTACCCAATTTCCTAGGCTTCCATTATGTCAGAAAGCTAGCACCACAATTTGGAGATTCTAGATATGAAATACTAACTTCTTTCAGTATTGTGTTCATTTAGAATTACCTTATTAATTACTAAATTATTCCCTATTTACATGTGATTTCATATAAACCCTAATTTAGTGTACATATAACTTTAAAGGCAACTAATCATGAAAGAGCATACAAATAATGCATTCGTAAAATGCAACATCTCTAAATTAGTCTAATCTCCATTAAATTTAATTAAAGTTAGCTAAGTCTACATGTTTTATTTACAAGTGAAATAGAACTAAAGGTGAGCCTAATTTTTTTTTCAAAATTAGTGAACTTCTTTCTATTTATTTTATTTTTCTAAAGTGAGACTAAATCTACTAATTTTATAAAAATGAATTGAATTGGGTTTGAATTAATGGGCCTAGTGCTAATCAATTTTAACTTAAGTGAAAAATGGGCCCAAATCTGTTTATTTTTTTAAAAAATAAAGATGCTTTAATAGATTGAGCTATTTCAAAATTAATTTTAATAGCTAAAAGGTGGTCCTAAGTCGAAGTTATTCATAATGGGGCTTAAATTAATTTTAAAGTTAATTAAAACCTAAAATCCAATTAAAATTGGTTAATCCTAAACATGGGCTTGGGATCCAAAACACACAAAAATAAACAAACAATCCCAAATAATACAACAAAGTAATTAATGAATCAAAAATATACATTCAGTGATTTTTAACCCTAATTTTAATTACATACAACCTAAATTAATCTAAAGCTACCATTAGTTTTATTAGGGTTTTACCAAATGAACCTAATTACTAATTAATTTTAATGACAAAAAATTAAAAATATTATTATTTTCATTATTGGGTCTATTACAATTCCTACGTATAGAGAATAAAAAACTAATTAAATACACAGCCTAATAAACCAAATAAATAAAATAAAAAACACAGAATAATAAAAAATAAAAACCCTAAAATCTTTGTGAAAATCTTAACAAGATTAAATCTATGATATTCCATGGATCTTTAGATTCCCACCAATTTAATCACAGCTACCATCATAGCCATAAAACATAAAAAAAATAGACAACAAAGAGAAATTAGTAAATAATCAATAATAAAAATATAATAAAATAAAAATCAAATAAAAAATAATAAAAAAGAAAAGGGTAGAAGAGGATGATTTATTTGATGCAATATTGTTGATTGCTCCTTAGAAGAAGGATTTATCATTAAAAATTGATCTCTTGATTGATTTTGGCTTCAGGACTATAAAGTTGTCTCTTCAAAACCAAAAGCATGTTCTTCTTAAAAACTTTTAACTATGTTTTTTTTTTCAAAACCCTATTTTCATTCAATGTAAAAAACTCTTTTTCTCTCTACCTTTTTCTTTTTCAAAACATCGTCCTTTTTTAGCCATCCTTTTCTTTCTTTTTCTTTTCTCTCCTCCTTTTTTCTTCCATCCGATTTTTTTTCTTTCTAGTAGCAACTCCTATTTTAATCCCCAAAATCCCTTTCGTGCAGGAGTCTCGAGTCTTGATAAGATTATTGTCTTTAATAATTTAATCCAAAATAAAGATAAATAAACATGGAGAAAACACATGTAAAATAGGATAATTTCACTTATTTATTTATTTGTATTATTTTTTAACCAATCAAAAATTAAATAAACATATTTTTCAAAAATAAAATAAAAATACCATCGATTGAAATTATGAAAATTTGATCAGATTTTTATATTTCTGATAGGAAATCTGTAATTTCGATCGGAATTACATAATTTTGATTGATTTTCTATAAAATTGATCAACATTTTTTTTAACTTTTAATTATAAAAAGGCCCCTAAAGGAAATTCAATTTTACAATTAAACCCCCATAAAAAAATATTGCAATTTTGTCCTCAAAATCCAAAATGTTATTCCTAAAAATCCAAAATCAATATCTAGAGATCAATTTTGATCAAATTTTCAGTATAGGAGCTCTCGTTGCATTTATGCATCCTAAAATTGGGTGCTTACATATATATTGTTGTTTGCCGAATAGCGATGCGAGTAGCAATAAGTATAAAAGTCAACAAGTAATAAAGTGATGAGTTAAGTATCATTTCCACAAGGATTGACACTAAGCACCTATTAGTCATAATTGTATTTGTTTAAAGCTTCAAATATAACTTGAATGGAGATAATGAATAAACTAAAATAGCTAAAAAATAATCAATTGAAAAGCAAATTGTCACTAGCTAAATAATGAGGAAATGAATCAATGTAGAAACCATGTTATTGGGAGATTTTTCACATATTATCATCAAGTCAACTGATAGATCTATTCAGGTTACTTGCATATTATAAGCTTTCATTATTCATTTAGCACTATTTCTTAAGTAATGTTAAACTCTACAAGCATGCATTAATTAAATCTCAAAGCTATAGCTTAACTCTCATCATTACCATAAAAATAAGAAAACATCAAACATACAATGCATTAAGTAAACTTATAAGAGCATTGATTCAATTAGGCTCTCTCAAGTCATTAATTTATTCAACTTGTGCTTGTGGGTCTATTAGGTCTACCATTTCTCAATGCATAAAACTAAACTAGAGATGTATTTTGCCATTACATAACATTCAATAAGCTTAATAAACACAATATACAAATTAAAAAAGAACAATATCTATTAAATAAACTTGAATTAAATGGGTTTCCAAAATCCTAACAACATAAATAAAACTAACCAAGCATGGCTTTAAAATCCATCATTCAATGTTCAAATACAACCCAAAAGATTAGTAAATTAATCACTAAATATAAAGGGAAAGAGAAATTGTCACCAAGAAGCTTGTGGGTCTTCAATAGAGCCTTCTTCTTTAGCTTCTTTTTCTTTGCTTCTTTTTCTCATCTTCTTTCTTTCTTTCCCTTGATTGTTATGGGTCTTGTTTCTAAATATAATCCCTTTGAAAATCATGGTTCTTGTCCCTATATAGCCCCTTCTAGAATGTCCCTTTACCTCCTTAGATTTTCTCTTTTGAAAAATTCACCTGAGCATGTTCTGTGATGGAAATGAGCTGGCTGTGATCGTATATCAAGTTGCAATGTAACAAAGAGGCCTCAAGTGAAGGGCTAATGTAGGTGTCGAAGGCCAAGTAATTCAATTTCTAAAAAAATATAAAAAATTGAAGTAGTGGCAATTTCATAATTATCAGTAACTTTGGAGTTTTAGATTTTGGCAAATCAGGAGCCTGATTTGATTGGAAATGACCCAACAATTAGAAGTCACTTGCTTTTCTTATGAGGTCCATTACTTTTTAGGAAAATTTCATCGTTTAGGCCTTTAAAAAGGTAATTTTATGTTTTAGTTGTTTTAGGATTCATTTTTCCCATTTTGATTGGGATTGTTTTTAGGGTTTTTCTATTTAAAGCTATTCTTTTAGTCTTTAAACATTGTTATGAATAATAGAATTTGATTCCTTTTCAAATTTCCTAAAGTTCTTTGAATTTTAATTCCTATATCCTAAATTCAAAATTGCAGGCTATAGACAATTAGTGATTGGTAGTCATGTATGATTCAATAGTTATTAATTCTTACTTATCACTCTTTCGCTACATCGAGGGGTGGCAATCGCTACTTTGCTATGCACACCATAGAAGGCTAGGCTACTAAGATCTTATGATAGTGGATGTGCTGTAATAATAATAAAACCTTGACTTGGGTTTCATACTTGCTTTGACCAACTCACGATTGCACTTCATCTTGCAATTATGGTAGTAGGCCATACTTTGCTTTTATGCTCCACTTCTTTTCTCTTCATTTCATCATCAATCACCTCTTTATCCTTTTCTCCCTAGAAAAATAAAATAAAATATAAAATCATTTATTTCTATAACTAAATTAACCTAAATGCAACCTAAAATGAATAAATGCATGCTCAATTGAACCCTAAAACTATATTCAATTTAGCAGCAACAAATACCCCCACACTTAAATCATTGATTATCCTTAAGCAAACTTAAGAATAATAATCATTAATATAATGAACAAAGTGTATGCCCAACTTTCATGAAGCTCACACCACAATCTTCTATTAATAGCTATTCTAAAGATCTTAAAACAAAGTTAATAAATTAAGTCAAGAAACAAAAATTACTAAGTGAAGAGCATGTTGTCTATTCAAAATCATAAAATCATGAATCAAAATCTTAAGAAGAGTACAAATGAAGACTTAAAGCTAAGGTGAATTTTAATTTAGAATGCAAAAATTGCTTAAAATTCATCTCTCTCCCTTTTTTACTTTCTTTATACTTTCATGCTTTTCTTCCCTTTCTCAGTAGTTCCCCATCTTTCCTAAAATACTTAATGTGAACATTGTAGAGAGGGTTATTTGAATACTCGTATTCTTTTGCAAGAGCATAGGAGCAAAAAGGATGTGTAGTTCTTAGCACATTATTTTCTCTAATGTTTAGAATTATGAGAGAATATTTGGACAACTCCTTTCACATATAACCAAAAGCAACCTTAGAAATGAGTTTCATTCATTCACCATAGTTAATCTTAAAACATTAACTTACAACATGATTAATTTGAATAACAACATTCATTAAGTTGATTGAAAGCTCAAAAATTCTCAACTCAAAGTGTCAATGAAGCTTTAAAGACATTAAACTAACCATTAATAGGAGATTAATCAATATGAGCTCAATAAAACTATAAACATACACAAAGCTTAAAACAAATATAATTGCAAAACGTCAGCTGTCAAGTATTAAAATTAGTTAATTTTGCATGAATGAAATAAAACACATGATAAGTACTCAAATATACATATGATATATTAAAAATGCAAAATTGTTCTCTGTCCCCCCCCCCCCCCCCCCCAAATACTTAAATGACACATTATCCTGAATGTGTGTTAGGGATCATAAATATAACATGTATAAACAAAAGTATGCACAAACATTCTAAAAATAAGTAAATATAAACATGAAAAGCAAAAATTAACTAAACTAAACTAAAACTAAAAATAAAATAAACTAGGGAAAAGAGAAGTTACGCCCCTTGTGGAAAGTCCAGAGGTAAAGGCATAAAAGGGTCTTTGAGGAGATGGCGAGGGAAGATTATCGTGCCCTGTATCCTTGAAGTATTCTTCAAGCTTAAAGTGGTTATAGGACATCTCAATTTCAATGTCAACAAGTCTATCCTTTAGCTCTTGATACTTATCATCCACTAACTTATAAAGGCTTTGAAATCAAGAGTCCATTGTTACATTCAAAAGGTTTAGCTTTTCTAGGACTTGACTTCATCCTTGGTTTGATGATTGAGTTACTTATGGAGGAATTTGTTCTTCTCCTTCCTCATCATTATCCTCATCTTCACTTTGATCCAGTTTAGGTAAATTGTGCCTCTTTTAAGTAAACTTCATTAAGTGATAGCATTTCCTAATAGTTAGGTCCCTTAATTCTATTGCAAACGAGAATATCTTAGCTCTAGTAAGCAAGAGCCATTTAATCTTTTCTTGTGAAATAGAAGGCATCTTAGTTATGAGTCAATAAAAAGAAAATGGAAAGCCAAACCTGTCATAATGTGTGCCATAAAAATTGATGCCTTATTTACTTGGGTGATATACCACAGTGTCTAAAGAACAAAGTAAGTGGTGGAGATCTTTGTTCAAGTGTACATGAACCACAACATCAATAACTCTTGGATAAAGATTTTGCCACTTTCCTTCTTCCTAAAAATGGAATGGAATATTAGTTTATGCATGATGATGTAACTATGATCCATAATCAAACCATTTAGTATACCATAGTGATTCCAATCCTCCTCCCTATAAGAAATTTTACTCCAAAACTCCTTAGGTTTGTATTTTGTCAGAGGTTCATATACTCCACCCTTAGAAAACCTAAATAGTTTAATCATAGTGTCATAATTAATTGAAATATGCTTTCCATTAAGCCGACATTCAAATTCCTTATGAGTTTGATCAGAAAGTTTTAGAGTTGTGTAAAACACTAGTGTTAATCTTTATAAACATCATGATTTAACC
This sequence comes from Mallotus nudiflorus, assembly GCA_947683625.1. Classification (NCBI taxonomy): domain Eukaryota; kingdom Viridiplantae; phylum Streptophyta; class Magnoliopsida; order Malpighiales; family Euphorbiaceae; genus Mallotus; species Mallotus nudiflorus. Next base: position 3,339,513 of record CANTUR010000142.1, read on the forward strand.
CAATAAACTTCTTTTATACCAACCTATCATATAAATCAAGCACTTTATCTTTGAGTTTAATGTCTTTTAGAGTTTTAGGAATAATGAAATGGTGATAAATAAATTTTATATACTTATCTCCTTCTTCATAAGAGTGAATTAGGAATGGGATGCCATACTTCTTTACAAAATCACCTTCCTCCAATTGAAGTGGTATAACATATGTTTAATGTCTTTGGCTTCTTCTTTGGTCAAGACATAGAGGGTGAGTGAGTCAATTGCTTTATTTTAGAGAAAGAAGAGAAGATATGATTTTATGGTTTGAGATGACAGAAGGAGATAAGATTGGAAAGGATTTAGGAATTAGGGTTCATCAGGAATGAGAAATTAATGAGAGTAAAAGACATAATGGTGTCTTAAAATGGGAAAATAGATTTTGGGAGGAAGTTAAGAAGATCGTACAAGAGGTGAAGATTGTGGATTTTAGAAGAAAAGAGGGGAGGGAAAATGGGTGGCAGCAATTTTAAAAGTATAGGGATTTCATAGGGTATGATCATGGGCGATGTTGTTATCATGATAGAAAGAAGTAAGGCATTATAGAGATTAGGCTGGCGATTAGTCCATGCCTATGATCGTGAATTAGGACCAAGCTTGGCAAGGATAGAAGAAGTGGCAATAGTGAAAATACTTGGAAAGATAAAATAACTAAATGCTATAACAAAATATATGAAAATGCATACACAAAAGGCACAAACTATATTTAGCACAATATGAATTAATTGACTAAAATAATAATAATAAAATAAAAAATGAAATATGCTAATTTAGGGTCATTAGCTTGACCATGCCTATGATTAGTCACTCAAAAAGCATGGAGGATGAACATCCTCCATCCTTGTTACCAATACTACTTTGAGTTATAACTACATCATCTTTGTACCCTTAATAATGATGCCTTTTCGAGATGTAGACCACCTTAAGTACTTATATTACTTTCCTTTTTAAATTCACCTTTGTCTTGGCCTTTTTTTATCTTGGTATGATCTTGAAGAACTGAAGGTCCGTTATTTATATTGCCTTATTCTTTGCTTGAGGTTTATTTTTCTTTGTCCACCCTTCCTTTCTCTATTGTTTTTATTTCCATATAATGCTTTTCACTCTTCACATATTGTATAAGTTTGTTCATAAAAAATTCCACCTTTTATTCCCCTACTTGTAAGGTAATCTTGCCCTTACATAAATCAATAAAGTGTTTTCCCAGTGTTGAGAAAATTGTATCCTTAGAATGAGAGGACAATTCTCGTCTTACTCAAATATAAAATCACAAAATCTACCAGAAACATAAATTTGTCCACTTTAATAAGCACATCTTCAACTATTCTAAATGGCTTCTTAATAGAGTGATATGTTAGTTGAAGAATTATATTATTGTTGATTGCATCTCCAAGATTTAATTCCCTGAAAATGTGAAAGTGGCATAAGATTAATACTTGCTCCTAAATCACAAAAACATTTTGGAAATTCCTTAGAGTTAACTATATAAGGAATAGTGAAACTCCCTGGGTCTTTTAGCTTGATTGAGATTTTTCTTGAAATGATAGAGCTCCATGTTTTAGTTAAAGGCACCATCTTATTATTATACCACTTTCACCTATTGGTAATGACATCTTTAAGGAACTTAAAATATCTTGACATTTTATTCAATGCTTCCGAAAAAGGGTAACTTTAACTCCAATTTCTTAAAAGTGTTAAAAAATTAAGCAAATAGCTTCTCATCCTTATTCATCTTCCTTTGTCTAAGAGGAAATGAAAGCCTTGGAGTATATTTGGATGTGTAAATGATAGAGGGCTACTCCAATTACTTGTCTTGATTTTGAACTTACTTCTTTTTAACATTCTCTTGTATAACTTTGCCCTTCTTCTCTTGATTATCCTTGTCATCTTCAGCCTTCAATGGGAATTCCTTAAAACCTTAAAGTTCTTTTCCACTCCTTAGTGTGATGGCTTTCACTTGCTTTTTAGGGTTGATTACGGTGCTACTAGGCAAATGTCCTTGAGCTCCTATGGCAACCACATTTACTAGTTGTCCAAGTTGAACTTCAATGTTATGAATTAAAGAAGTATGGTTCTTAGCAGTTTATTCAAATTTAGCCTTCATTCTCTTTTGACTCTCCTATTGAATAGTCACCTTGGAGGTCACCACATTAAAGAATTTATCTAGCTTGGTCTCCATGGCCGATAGTCTATCATTGCTTTGTTATAGTTGGAATTTGGATGGTGGAGGTTTAGTGAATTAATTGGAATAACCCTGAGTGTTTTGATTATTACTCCATAAGAAGTTAAGGTGGTATCTCCATCATTAATTTTAAGTATTTAAGAAGGGATTATTGGCTTGCCTTGGTTGGAATTGACCTCTAACATAGCTGTAATTCTCAACCACACCATCTTTAAACATATTGTTATTCTTAATGCCATACTCAAGAGTAGTGTGTCCAAGTATATGAAATTACTCACATGGTGCATTAGAGATAGAGGAGATAACATAACCCTTTCAAGTTAAATCTCCAATTTGCTTGGAAAGAGTAGCAATTTGACTTGTCGAAAGGTCACTACATCCACTTTTATTCTTCCACCTTACTTTAAGGAACTTGTCTCTCGGATGGCCACAAGCAATTGTTGTTAGCCATCTCCTCTAATAATTCAAATGCTCCATCCACTATTTTACACATTAGAGAACCTCCAATAGCTACATCTTATGCACCTTATCACCCCATTATAGAAGGTACACATCAAAACTTCTCTTGAAAGACCATGATATGGGCAGCTCCTTGAATCTCTCCTATGCATCACATAAAGACTCTGTCTTATACTACTTGAATGTGGTTATGTTTTTTATTATTTTTGCTCTCTTTGTCAGTAGGAAGTACATTGCTAGAAGAGCCTTAGTTAAGAGGTACTATATAGTCATAGAAGCCGATGGCTAAGAGTTCAATCATGCCTTTGCTCTATCCTTCAAAGTAAGTGGAAAGAGTCTTAAATGTATATCATCATCTAACACTCCATTGTATTTAAAGGTGCCACAAATCTCCATGAAGTTTGCTATATGCGCATTAGGATCCTCATATGCTAAACCATGAAATTTGATAGTGGATTAAATCATCTATAGAAGCCTTGGGAATATCTCAAAATTCTTTGCTTGGATGTTAGGCCATGCTATACTCTATTATACACCTTCAAGACCCAACATAGAAAATTCTAAAAGGGTTCTTTCTGTTACTCCTTATTGCTCAGCCATTTCTATAATTGCAATCTTCAATCTCTTATAATTTTCTTTCTTGAATTTAGACAAATATGAGATGAAGATCAATTATTCTATCTGAGTATGTCTCATATTGTGCATACATAATAAAAGAGTTCCTAAAAATAGAGTAAAGTAAATAATGGCTCCAATACAAAGTAACTAACATTAATTATGTTATTATTTGCTCAATCCTTAGGAACAACGCTAAAACTTATTATGTGTGACCTTATTTGTTTGTTTTTATCTTATTTTTTATTTTTGAGGGATATGGAAACTTTATCAAATAGGGACAAATGATTAGTCTCAAGAGGAATGACACACTTTTTGATTTTGTGGAGTCACCATCCAATTTTTAAAAAATCGGGAAAAGGAAGGGCAACATCAGGTCACTCAATAAGTATTACTCCTAGTAAAGATTTTTGGGTTTGGGGGATTGCATATACTTTATGGCTATTTCTCATTATATAATATTCATTATATAGCTACTCTAATGCCTTAGTTTTGGTAATAATAGTTTATATAGCATTCACACAATACATTAGATAATGAAAGATAATAAAGTTAAAATATCATTATTACATCCCTTTCTTAACAAAATACATATAAAAAAAAGATAGTGGAAATGTAAATCTAGCTTAGATATAATGAACTTGCAAGGTTAGCACAACTATGCACGTAGCTTGCTTGATCATGTGAATAAGCACTGAACACTCAATCACTTGAAAGAGTATGCAAAATGTACATAATTATGCATGTTTGCAGTGATTATTATGCTATGATGATATGTGATAATGATATAAGGGATGCATGATGACATCATTGGATTGAGAACATGATAACCCTAGTCTGGAATGTGAACTTTTCACATTATTGATATGTACAGTGTGATTTCTCATTTTAAAACTAGAGGATTCAAAATGATGATATACTCGATCATGTGAATAATAGAATAAGCAATGAACACTCAATCACTTAAAAGAGTAAGCAAAATGTACATAATCATGCATGTTTGTAGTGATTATTATACTATAATAATATATGATGATGATATAAGGGATGCATGATGACATTATGGGATTAAGAACATGATAACCCTAGTCCAAAATGCAAACTTTTTATGTTATTGATATGTACAGTGTGATTTCTCATTTCATAACTAGAGGAAGAAAAATGATGATATGAAATGAGAAAAATAAAGCGTAAGTTATTCATATAGCATGAAAATTGCCAGTCTTAATGTGCAAGCATAATAAATTTCATAAATTCTAGAAACAATAAAGTAAAATGTAGTGCAATAAAATAAATGTGCTAAAATGATTGTGTGGTCCTCAGATTCGACTGAGCTTATTTAAGTTTTGAAGCTTTAGCTTCAAGGGATTATCAAGCTTTCCTCATCGAGAGGTTCAAAATGGCGTGTAGAATGATACAAATTCATATAACTTTGAAGTATGCTTTGACAAAGGTGAGGCTAGGTTTGGAGGAAAAGAGGTCTAATAACCTAGGAAAAACATAGTGGGAGAGCTAAAAGTGTATGGAAATGGATTTTCACACACTTCAAATGGACAGATTTTTAAGTGTGTGGGTTGTTATTTTATGTTATTATTAAAATGAGGTGTAGAGACCCCTATTTATAGTGTAAAGGTCAAGGAGGGGCTGTGTGAGTGCGTGGTGGCCTGTGCTTTCCTAAAATGGAGCATGCAACTATGAGAAGTGCGCGTGGTTAGGTGCTTGGTGCATGGCCATGTGTACTCGCGCATGATCATGCACACTTTCATGCAATGTGCACATGATTTGAGGCATTTGAGGTTCATTTATACAGTTTTTGGTCTTTTCGAACATGTTTTTGAAGTTTATTTTGTCTAATTCAGCCTTGATTTTAGTGCATGACACCTAGAAATGTTAGAGCCTATGCCTGCACTTCTAAGCTATGGGTGCTAATCCTTAAGTTGTTTTAGACTATTTTGGGACCACTTTCAAGGGTTTTATAGCCTTCTAAACATGTTTCAAAGTTTATTTTAACCCAATGATGACTCTATGAACAAATGATGCTATTATAACCTCCTTAGGTTTCAAGCAAATGAAGATGCTACTAAGCAAAATAAAGATGTGACTATAACCTTTTAGATGTCACATAAATGAAGATTATGACTATAACCTCTTTAGGTGTCACGCAAATGAAAATACTGCTAAGCAATAATGAAGATACGACTATAAGCAAAATGAAGGTGTGACTATAACCTTCTTAGGTGTCATGGAAATGGAGATACTACTAAGTAAAATGAAAATGTGATGATAACCTTCTATGGTGTCACATAAATGGAGATGCTATTAAGTAAAATGAAGATGCAACTATAACCTTCTTAGGTGTCACACAAATGGGGATGCTCTTAAGCAAAATAGAGATGCAACTATAACCTTCTTAGGTGTCATAAAAATGAGATACTACTAAGCAAAATAAAGATGTGACTATAACCTTCTTAGGTGTCACGCAAATGTATATGCCACTACGCAAAATGAGAATGTGAATATAACCTTCTTAGGTGTCATGGAAATGAAGGTTGATACTAAACAATATAAAAATACTCCTAAGCAATATGGTAATGCTACTAAGTAAAATGAAGATAAGACTATAACCTTCTTAGGTGTCATGCAAATAGGGATGTTACTAAGGAAAATGGATATGTGATTATAACCTTCTTAGGTGTCACACAAATGGAGATGCTACTAAGCAAAATGAAGATGTGACTATAACCTTCTTAGGTGTCATGCAAACGAAGATGGTACTAAGCAAAATGAGAATGCAATTATAACCTTCTTAGGTGTTATGCAAATGAATGTTGCTACTAAGTAATATGAAGATGCTCCTAAGCAATATGGAAATGCTACTAAGTAATATAAGTGCTCCTAAGCATTATAAAATGCTAGTAGTAATGATGATGCAGCAATGAGGCAGTAATGATAATGTCACTATTTTTCATGTTATAGATGCCATTTTAATGATTTTAAACTAGATTTCCTTGCCATATTTCTCCTTATTTTTCTTATTTTGAGAGATGTTAAGTTTTTTAAAGATGGTGATGCTATTCGCAGTGTCTTTAGACAAGCAGAGCTCACATTAGTGTGCTTTTATATGATTTTGATGTCTGTCTTATGCTCAAATAGAGGTTTAACACTTAAGGAATGAGTGTGCAATGTCTTGGAGTGCACGCATCATTAGTTTGGAGTGTGTGGGTGGTGGAAGGGTGCATGGCCATGCCTATGGGAGTGCATGTCATGTGCTAGGTGCATGGTCACGTGCCTTCCCCCTCTCTAGTCTATATAGACTCGAGTTCTTGAGTCTTGGGGAGGCTTCTTCCAGTCTTTTTTGGTTGTTTTTCACCTTTTCTTAATTCCTTTTAAGTTTTGGGCATTTTTCTACTCTATTTTTACTTTTTTAATTTTCTTTTCTTTGAACAATATAGAGTTTCCTAATATTCCTAAGAATCTTAAGGATATTCTTAATGATTTAGATGTCGAGGGTGACTTCACGAAGGTTGCTGGAGCTGATGTAAGGACTTCCACTATAGGGACTAATACTGATGGTTCGTCTGGCACTCAGGGTCCTCAGTTGTCTAGGCTTTTTCGAGGAGGTCTGATCCCTATATTTCATAGTCTAGAGACTCATACTTGGATTCATCATCATCGCCAGGTAGGTTCTCCCTTGTTCTCTATTTTTTTGAAGTTATTTAATTGTTTATGATGCATTACTGTTTGTTAACTCTTATTGTACTTGTGTTTTTTAATTGAGGTTATTGTAGCTTTTGTCTGTAGCTTTATAGCACTTAATATAACTATTTTTTTATCCATAATTTCATTATGAGCATTGATAGTCAATAGCTCTTGCTTTGTCTCTATAATTGTCTGTTAGCACTTGTCGTAATGCTCCTCACTAAAGAGTTGCTTGGGGTGGTAGCCCCTATGAATTTTCATTGTTCGTATGTTACATGCTACACTAAGTATGATGCTAATCTTTTTTTGTTAGAGTTATTGGCCCATTGCTTCCTATCCTACTTGTTGAGTGTTGTCATCTTCCTAAATCCTTCATGTATGGATAGTCTATGATTACTACCTATTCTGAGGGACTTAGATAGCCTATCGAGATACAGCTAGGGTATTACCACCTTTGCCCACATGTATTTAGGTTTAGATGTAGCCTATAGAGGTGGCTCGAGGATTTACAGATGCTTGTTTATGTTGGATGTGAGTAAGATTTCCTGTGTATGTATGTTCTTTATCCCTTGCTTGTTTTTTTACCTTCTAAATTCTTATTTGATAGATCTAGGCTTATAAGTTTAGGGTTCTTCCTCATCCATCTATTGAGCATCTTTCAGAGGATGGTTTTCCTTGTTATTCCTACTAGATTAGGAAGACCACTAACTTGATCGAGGATTATGTAGAGGCTCGAGATTATATGAGTAAGTTGTCCCCTGGATAGGTATGCTCAATTTTATTGTATTGGTCATTTCATTTCATGGAGATTCTTTATTCATTTTTTCTTTTTAAGTAGATCCTACCTCGCTGGTGGGCTATAAGATCACATTGGTCGGCAGAGATAGTGACAATGTAGGAGCTGATAGAGAGGCAAGTGCTACTACTTGGTCTTGCTAGCAATGTATGGTATTTACATGAGTGAGTCCATCCTTAGTGGGATGGTCCTTTCATGATAAGATTCCATGTTCCTCATCTCGGTGATATGTTTTAAAGTTATGAGCTCAATACAGATGAGCTTGCTACTGCTATAAGAGGATATCCTTTTGAGAGTCTCCTAGAGGGTGCAGACTTCCTTTTCCTTTGATATCAGTTACTACAGTCTCCCTGAGCATGTGCGGAGTCAGTATCTATGAGATTTGATCGAGTTCGTTCCATCGTGGAAGAATCAGAAGAATGTTCTTATTTAATCATTAGTCGAGGGATTCAGATGTATGCCTACTACTACTCCCCATCAGATTGCTCAAAAAATGAGGTGTTTCCTTCTTATATGGCTAAGCACGACTCTTTTCTATGAGACTGGTCATGAGGTCAGCATTGCTTTACTCAAACCCCTTTCTCACTTAGATCGAGTTGTTACCCTTGATTAGGGATTTGCTGCATTAGCCTATCTTTACTATAGACTAGATATCATTTGTAGAGGTGCTATCATAATGTGTGTCTTTTGGCACATCCTGCATGTATGTTCTTCTTCTTCTTCTTCTTTTCACTGATTTTGTTTTTCAAATTTGGAGTGTAGAGATTGGGCTAATATGGGGTTTTAATGCTATCAGCTCCGACATGAGTCTCCCTCTGATGCATAGATGGGGTTCTTCTCATCTATCTAGCATCAGGAACACTCTACAAACTTACCATGATCAGCTAAACACTATCCAGTACCACCTGGTAGGAAAACATAATCATTACTATTTCATAATTTAATGCAAGTTAAACTTAATAACATGATTTTATAGATTAAATCTAATTGGTTGGAGGGAGCGGATGATGTCCAGAGGTATGATTTCATGGTTGCTACAGTATGACTCAAGGACATGAGGATTCTGCTCCCTAGTTATGGCTGCCAGATGTGGTATTTAGGAGAGTAGGTGTATCAATGGCCTTTTGGACCTTCCTGATGCCTTATTGCCTCTGATGTTCCTCTCTCAATGTTATACAGTTCTCATCTGAGGGGTTCAAAGTTCAAAGAGGCATTACAGGGATATGACACTATAATTTTTCTTGAGCAATCTCACCATTATGGACAGTTCATCCATGAGAACCTCTTAGAGCAGGTTCCTATTGACCAGGTTGAGGTAACTTCTAATCATTTCTCTTACTCTTTTAGAACCTATAATGACTCATTCTTTTTCATAGTTTGAGGAGATTGGTTCCCTTACCACCGAGGTGATTGTGGAAGAGGCAGAGACTACTTAAGGGACTCAGATTGCTCTTGATACTGAGAGATCTAAGCCCAGTCCTAGTCATACACACTATACTCAGCATGTTGGAATTAGTCATGAAGGGTTTCTTATTGGTGTTATCCTTAGCAATGTCTCTCTTCTAGACAGGTCTATGCTTTATTGGGCACTTACTGTTTAGAATCCAGTTAAGCATTATATGCACTTTAGCAATGCTCAGCTTCCTACCTTTTCTCCAACAGATACTTCTCATGTGAGTCTATCTAACTTATTTCCTACATGATCTATACACTTGACACAATGTTAATAGAAAATTTTAAAACACAGGTTCCTCGGACGCAGCCAGAGTATTTACATGGTCTTGCCTTGTCTCAGAGGTTATTTACTATACAGGTCATGGATAGTTGGCGAGTAAGTATATATACTAAAAAAATGCAAAGTGTATGCATGTTATGCATGAAATGCATATGATATGACATTTCCCATATGTGTAGAGTTATTCCAGTGGTTTGGAGTAAGAGAATATGATGCTTCATTGGCAGCTTGTAGGCTTGGGCATTGATCCTATAGTGTTGGGACTTCATTCACTAGACCTTTAGATACTTATCAGCAGGATGATCTAACTAGAGGATGGAGGCCTTGACCTAATTCAGGAGCTCATGATGACTGATTAGGACTATTTTATTTCTGATTCTCAGTGTGCGTCCATCTAACTATTTCTATAGTACTATTACTTTCTAAATTCTGTATTGTTTTAAGTACTGTTATATATCACTTGAACTAGTAGCTACTTTTGGGTAAACTTCTTCCATTAAAATCATTCTAATAATGTGTAATGCTCTTTTAGATTCCATTACCTTATCTTATCCATATTCTTTGAGCACATAAAATCCTTTATTGTTTTCTTTATGTTTTATTTGCCTTAACTTTTGCCTAAGTTACCCTTTTGGGTTTTCAACTCAAAAGACTGGCCTTAACTTTTGCCTAAGCTACCCTTTTGGGTTTTTAACTTAATTGGCCCTCCATTGTTTTTTTGAATAAGGTCAAGGATTTATGGCCTCAAAAAACCCTTGAGTGCAACACATCCTTGAATGTTGATAAAGTTACTAATGATAACTATAAGACTTGGGCCGTGATACAAGCTACAAAGACATGTGGATTTTTTAGATACAAGAAGACTTAAGCTTTTTATGATGAATCTCGAAAGAAGAAGAAACAAAGGCACCATTAAAGCAAAATGGTCTCATATAGTTGATTTTAATCTTTTATGTTTTGTTTTCTTATACATTATAAATAAGATAGAACATGTAATGTTATAACAAAATTCAATTTCAATAAGATTCATTAATTAGGCAAAAAATGAGTACATTTACTACATCACATGACATAACTCCTATTTTCAGCTAGTCCTTTCGAATTTTCTATCTAACTATTTTTCATTCACATTTTATTTCCCTTACTTTTGCCTGACTAGCCCTTTGCGGGTTTTCTAATTATCAGGACCTTTTTCTTTTATTTATTCCCTAATTTTTGCTTGCCAACCCTTTATGGGTTTTTTGAATAGCGGGAATGTCCAAATTTTTGTCTGAGTGGCCTTTTAAGGTTTTCTAGTCAGTGGACTTTATTTTCTTTATACTACTTTTATTCATTTTTATAGGTAGTATTTCTTAAGGAGATCCAGATTAGCAAAATCTATGAACTCATTCCCTTTAAGATCATATATCTTGGCAGCTCCTTTTGGAAAAACTATCTTGACTAAGTATGGTCCTTCCTAATTTGGTCTTAATTTTCCTCTCGGATAGAACACCACTGTTCTAGATTATTCTAACACCATGTCCCTAGCTCTTATTTTCCCAGTCCGTACTTTCTTATTGAACGACACTACTATCCTCCTTTGATATATATGAGTATGAAATAAAGCATTCATCCTCTTCTAATCTAGAGATACCATATCATCATATCTCTTTTTTGCCTATTCCTCAGGCATTTTAGCCTCCATAACCACTTTTAGAGACTTGATCTCAGTTTCTATAGGCAAAACTACTTCATAGCCATACAAAGAGAACGGAGTTTGGCCTATGGTAGTTTTGACTATAGTTATGTATCCCCACAAGGCAAAGGGAAGGTACTCATACCAGTCTTTGTAAGTTTTGACCATTTTAGAGAGGATTTTCTTAATATTCTTATTCACTACTTCTACTGCTCCATTAGCCAGAGGTCAATACAGTGAAGACTTATGATGCTCGATCTCATATTTCTATAATAACCCTACCATCTCTGATTGAAACTGAACCCCATTATCCATCACAATTTGATGTGGAACCCCATATCTATAAATAAGATTCTTCTTAATAAATCGGGCGATCTACTTTACCTTAGAGTATTAAAAGATTCAGCCTCTACCCATCTAGAGCAGTAATCAATTGCAACAACTATATACTTATGTCCATTCGATGCTGTTGGCCTTATTTCTCCTATGATATTAATCCCCCATGCTGTAAAAAGCCAAGGAGATGATAAATTATGCAGCACCATTGGAGGAAGGTGGTTGAGATTCCTATAGGTCTGACACTGATGGCATTACTTTACTATCTTAATGCAATCTCTTTCCATGCTCACCCAATATTACCCTTGTCTAATTATCTTCTTTACTAGGACTATTCCATTCATGTGAGAACCATAAGCTCCCATGTCAATCTCCTTTATCACCTCTTCTGCTTCATATTTCTTGAGACATCTGAGTTGTATCCCATTTAGCATTCTCTTATACAACACCCCATCATGACTTGTAAAATTACATGCAAGAACACACAGGGCATATCTTTCTATTGAAGTGGCTTCATCTAGATATTTTCCTTCCTCGATAAAATTTTGAACATCATAAAACCATGGCTTCTCTTTAAGCCCTACTTGAATTTCTATAATCTGCTCACCCCATAACATGGAGCTCTTGATTTCATGATCACTAATAGCTTCATAGTCAATCTAGTTACACTATCCCACATTGAAGAGAGCATTGCTAGAGCATCTACCATTTGATTATCATCTCTTGATATATGAATAGAAAGACATTTAGTGAGGTTTTTTATTAAAGTCTTCAAATAGCAAATGTAAGGTTTTAGCTTTTCCTCTTTTACTTCCCATTCTTCGTTAGCCTGACTAATAACCAACATCAAATCCCCACATACTAGTAACTCCTTTGCTCTAGTTGCCATTTTTGCTTCCACCCCATGAATGCGTGCCTTATACTCAGCCATATTATTAGTTACTTTGAAATCTAGTTTCTTAGCCATCAGTATGGTTTCTCCTTCTACTGTAACAAGGATCACTCCTACTCCAGCTCCTTTGTTATTTACAACCCCATCAAAATAAAGCTTCCATTCATGATGTTCTACAATTGCTAAATTCTTATCTAGAAATTCCAAGTTCCACAGTTCATCAACTTCTATTGCATTCTATGCTAGGAATTCTACTACTGCCCTTCCTTTGATAACCTTCATGGTAATGTGCTCTATATCAAATTCAATTATGAGTACAATCCATTGAGACATCCTTTCAATCAAAGTTGGTGTCTACAGTAAGTTTCTTAAGGGATTTATCTTCGAAATAGCCTGAACCCTATAAGAGTAAAAGTAATGCCTCAATTTTCTTGTTGCCTAGATCATTATCAAACATGCCTTTTCCACCAAATCATACTTTTCTTCATATGTCAAGAACTTTTTGCTGAGGTAATACACTGCATGCCCTATCCCATCCAATCCTTCTTTAGCTAACATTACCCCCATTGCCTTTTCCTCTATAGCCAAATACAGGATCAATGGTTTACCTTGCCTCAGTGGTCTCAGTATATGGGGATTGGTAAGATATTCTTTTATCTTATCAAAGGCCTTTTGACAATCACCATTCCACTCTACAGGTTGATCTTTTCTCAATAGCTTGAAGATTGGGTCACAAATATTAGTAAGCTTTACAATGAACCTGCTAATATATTATAACCTGCCAATAAACCCTCTCACTTATTTCTCTATTTTTGTTGCTGGAATTTCCTGAATAGCTTTCACTTTAACCAGATCTACTTTAATTCCTCTACTACTAACTATATGCCCCAGTAGCTTCCCTGAAGTAACTCTTAAAATGCATTTCTTTGGGTTGAGTCTCAGATTATACCTCTCAATTCATGCCAATAACATATCCAGTGCTTCAAAGTGTCCCTCTCTTATTTCTAATTTGAACATCATGTCATCTACATACACCTCAAATTCCTTATGCATCATATTATGGAAAAGAGTGGTAGTTATCCCTTGGTCTGTTGCACCTGCATTTTTTAACACAAAAGGCATAACCATATAACAATAGGTCCTTTATTCCATAATGAAAGCTATCTTGATCTTATCCATAACTACCATCATTATTTGATTATACCTAAAGAACCCATCCATGAATGAATACATTGTACTCGATGCCACACTATCCACCATGACATTAATGCAGGGCAAAGGAAAGTCATCTTTTAGACATGTTTTATTTAAATCTCTAAAATTGACACACATATGCACCTTACCATCTTTCTTGGGTACCGGGACTATATTTGCTTGCCATTGGGGGTAATCTACTACTTTTAAGAAGTTATCCTAAATTTTTTTAGCAATCTCCTCTTTTATTTTCACAATCCACTATGGCTTAACCTGGGTAATTTCTATTTAATTGGTTTTATTTTTGGATGAGTTGGAATATGATGCTCTATAATTTCCTTATCTAAACCTAACATATCTTCATAAGTCCAAGCAAATACTACCTTTATTTTTATTAATATTCACTCAAAATTTTCCCTCTCTTCAGGATTTACATCACATGATATAGAAATATTCTTTGGATTATCATTCATGCCCATGTTAAATGAGTCAAATAGAATTTAATTAATGTTAAACATGCATGAACGATCAAAATTATAATGCACAAAACTATTAGGATGCACATCACACAAGTAAGCAAAATCAACATTCATGTCATTAACCATGGAAAAAAATATAGTTTTCATCCTCATAAAGATCGGGCATTATTACATCAGTTTCCTCATAAAAAACATCACTAAAACTATTACTAATGATAGTAGCTAAATCCTAGGGTGGCTCCTTTTTAGGTGGCAGACATAGCAGCTCTTCGACAGTAGTATCACCCATCTTCTCAACCACTCGCTTCATCACTTCCTCTTTGTTATCCTCTACCATGTTCTCCATAATCTACTCCTTGAAGATTTCAAACCCAGGTATGTCTTTTCTAGCAATATTGACATATTCCTTAGCACCGAAATAGTACTTGCCTTCCCCTGGCTTGATAAAATTCTCACTCATTAGCCCAATTGTCCCCAAGGGCTTATTTATCTTGGCATTTTTCTTCTTCCTTCCTCCTTGGCTACCAGATTCTATCTCAGTGTACCCTAATGCCTTAGCATCGCCCTGACTTTTGAATTTTGGGGGGTTTAGGGCTTCCTTGTTCATTCTTTCCTAGCCCTTTTCCAAGTCGATAATTCATGCTCTCCATCATCTTTACAACCCTTGGGTCCATTTCAATTCTGTCAAATTTCCTAACAACTTGGAAACTAGGAGGAACACACACTTGCTTCTGTTTCTCTAATATAGTGGCCACAACTACATTGATTCCTGCTTCTATAGTCATAACCTCTCCTTCATGAGGGAGTTTTATCTTTTGGTGCACAGTTGAGCATACCCCTTCTAGAGCATAAAACCATGGCCTTCCTAGCAATAAGGCATAGGTGACATGGATATCTAGCACAATGAACTCAACAATGGATTCTACAGGTCCTGTTTTAACTAGAGCTTGGAAAGTCCCCTCCACATTCCTAGTGTTGTCATTGTAGGCTCTAATTATCAAGTTTGAACCTATTAAATCATCAACTTTCAAACCCAAATTAGGTAGCATCTTCAATGGACACACACTAATAGTAAAACCATCATCAACCATTGTAAAGTTGGTTTGCTTCCCCTTTACTTTAGATGGGATAAATAATGCTTTATTATGATTTCTTCCTTCCAAAGGAAAATCATAATCTGAGAATGTTATTAGCCCATGTTTCTTTTTCGTAACCTTTGCTACCATAGCCTCAGGTGTAGCCACTGTTTCAATGTTTATATTTGACAAGGCTTTGATAATAGCTCTTCTATGACTACCTGAATGTATCAGTAGTTCCCAAATGTCGACATTTACCTTAGCCTTCTATAGTTGTTCCAAAATTAGTTTTCTTTTTCTCTTCCTTCTGTTTCTGCATCCTCTACTTCTTCTCTTTTTATAACTCTCTCAATTTTCTTTTTTGCTACTTTGTAATTCCTCCCACTCCTAGTGACCTAATTGACATTAGGGTTATCACCCCATACGTCAATACCAATGGGACTTTCCTCATCAAAGTCATACCAGATGTCTATAACCCTAATAATCCAGTCCCTTTTTCCATTTTTCCACACTTCCACTGTGCATGTTTCTTTCCATGTTAAAATTTTTTAAATACTCACTTAGTAGCTCTTTGATCCCTTGTTCAAGAGTTAAGGACCCTTTACGCTCCTCTTTAAACTCATCACCCCATCCTGTAGGCATAACCTCCTTAAGGGGTATGTCACCATAAGCTTGTTTTGAATAAAATACTCTACAATTGAATTTGCCTGAGGCCTGATCCAGAAAATCCTCAACTCCTGTCATGGCTATTCTAGAGTTTTGGATTCTTTTTATTCTTCTACTAGCTCATTATCAAGCTCATCACCCCATCCTGAGGGCACAATTGATTTAAAAGGAATATCAGCAGAGGGTAGCTTGGAGTATAACACTTTGTAATCAAATTTGCCTGAGCGTTGTCCTAGCAAATCCTCAACTCCACTAGAGGCATCCAGAGATTCATTACTATTTGTAGGGTTTAGGTTTTCAAAGGAGTCTAGCACTTTCTTTTTGCTAACTCTCGAGTTAATCATCATAGTGACTGGTGGTGGGACATTTTGGTAGTTTGGAAAAGTATTATTTGGAGTTTATCAGATTTTAAATTTCATGTTTGAGGCAAATACAGGTATCTGTGGAATGACCAGCTACTTGGTGAAACTTGTAATAGTTGTTAGGGTCATATCCTTGACATTTGGGTGAGGTGCTTTGGAAAAGGTTAAGGGTTGAAGTAGGCCTTTCTAGATTAATTGGTCTAGGACTTTTGAGAGTGGTTAATTGAAGTTGAAGAATCTCCTGGGCACCTGAACTACTCGCACCTCCATAGCTTGGCTAGTGCTTCCTTGTTGCGTGCCCCCAGTTGAGTAATTTTGGGTTTCTGTGCCTTTAGAGCTTTTCTTCTTTTCATTCTCAATCTCTTCAACTTGTAGACCATTATTATATTGGTCTATGAATGTTTTAGGGTTCATCAACTGTAATCTCTTGACTAGATTAGGTGATACATTGCTAACTATCATCCTAACCTGATCTTTCTCAACCAACTTATTCTTCATCAATCATGCTTTGTTCATGAACCTAGTAAGAAAATCAGAGAAAGATTCATTCAATTTCTGCTTTGTCAATTCTAAATCTCTGATGGACACTTCCAATCTAGTGTTATAATCATACTATTTCAAAAAGGTAGTATATAATTCTTTTTAGTCAGCCCTGACAGATTTTTCCAGCCTATGATACCAGTTTACAGACATCCCCTCTAAAGACAACATAAATAACCTAGTGATTACTACTAATAGGGCTTTAGTAGTACTCATAATTATTGTGTACTAATTGAGATGAATCTTTGGGTCTCCTCTTCCATCAAATTTTTATAGCTGTGGCATTTTGAACTTATCAGGCAGCCTATCATCTTCCATTTGCAGCATGTCATCAAAATCAAATGAATATCCCATGCCTTGTCCCCTAATCAACTCCTCCATCTTGGACATCTTCTGGGTAAGCACTCGCATCTGCTTGGACTCATGGTCTTACACTAGTTCGAGTGACTCTTTCTTTGCTTTCTCTAGCATGTAGTTCTTAACAACCTCCAGTTTCACATCAATAGCAAGTGAATTTCTAACAATAAGTTGCCCCCTAGCATTATTGGTAGTAGGTAAAGCATCTGCAGTAAGTGGGATAGCTATAGTAGTAGGTGGTTGCTTAATTATAGGGGGTGGTATGATAATAGCAGCTGGTTGCATCAGTCCAAATAATGCTTCTCTTAGTTCATCTTGCATTATAGCCCTTATATCATCCATCAAAGCTCCCTTGATATCTTCAAAGGTCTAGTTCCCTCCTTGTTGTTTTCCATCTTTATAGGTTAAGGTGTAGTTGGTTTAGCATCTAAGTAAAGCGGATTGAAATGACTCTTCTACAGTCTTTGCAGGATCTCTTTTGCTATGGCTTTGGGAGTTAAATCTGTTCTTCTTAGTCTACCACCTTTCCATCCCCAAACATGAGAAGACCTAGATAAATCTATGATGGCTCCAAAACAAAGTGTTAGTTCGATGGATGAAATGCGTGTAACATTGTATGCATGATGCACATGCTATGCAACAAGTAGCAAATAGCAAGTATCAATCAAGTGTACAACTTTCATCCTTCCAACCTTATTCCTCCTACACATGTGTTCAAAGGTAAGTCTCTTTTCTTAGGATTTTTGGTCTTGGCCTAATAGCAATAAGGGATATCAAGAACTGACTCACATGTTAAATCTCTCTTAAAGCAATAAAAGCATAGAAATAGTATTTTTAGGTATAAAGCTTTAGCCCAGATAGGCTCTTTGAAGTATGGGCTTGGGCTTTTATAGATAGAAATACCTCATGGTAACATACATAAGCAATTTGGATAAATCCTAAGTCTATTTATTTTAAAAGAAAATGAAATTAGTTGGTGGAGCTAAATCTAAGTTAATTTTATTAACTTAAAATTGGCCTAAATCTAAATTAACCTAAATGGGCCTAAATTGATTTTAAAATTAATTAAACCTAAAAATCCAATTAAAAACCAACTTATTAAATGGGTTGACTCTACCGTGGGCTTAGGGCCCAAAAAGAGTAAAAACATAAAAACAAGCCCAATTCAATAAACATCCCAAAAATAAACCAAAACAATAATTTTTACATGATTTTTCTAAGAATCCCTAGTTCAATTTCATGCAACCCTAACATTAATCTACTACCATCATTGATTTTAGTTTAATTTTACCAAATTGAGCCTAGATTACTAATTAATTTTTAGTACAGAGAATTAAAATTTCACTAATTTTCCTCTATTGGGATGATTACAAACTATAGTGTTAAAAAGTAAAGCAAATTAATTACAACCCAATAAAAGCCATGAACAAAATACTATAGAAAATAATAAATGCTAAATTCTATGGGGATTTCACAAAACTCAATCCATGGCATCCCATGGATTCTTCAGTGTTGCCAAAATCTCAAGTCCAAAGCACCACAGGACACCAATCAAAATGAAAAATTTAATCAGTAATGAATCAATCAAGAAATAAAACAAAGAAATTAAATAAAAATAAAAATAAAAATAAAAAGTACAAGATGTTATGCAAATGTTGTTTGAATTCCCCTCAGATTGGGATTGTCACCATTTTGGGATTGACTCTATTTTTTTTTCCTTGACCTTCTAGACTTTTAAAAATAAAGAACATATTTTTGTTGATTTCCTAAGCTTTTGAAAATGAAAGAAATTAAGAGCTCAGTTATGCGGCTTTCTACACAATAAAGAAAATAACTAGGGCTTTTTTCTTTTCTCTCTTTGGTTTTTTTCGTAGCCCCTTTGCTTCTTTAGGTTTTTTATAGACTCTACCTCTTTAGCTCTAGCTCTCTATCACTCTAGTGCTTCTAGGGTTTCTGGAGCCTCCCCTTCTAGCTTTTAAAGCCAGACCTAGCAACCTCCAACCTTGTGATCACACAAGGAAGTTGCACTGGATTTTAATTTTTGAACTTTCAAAATCAAAAGATAGAGTTTTAAAAAAATCAAATGTTCACACACGCAAGGACACATGGTGTCTAAAACTAATGAAAAAATTGAAAAATTATGAAAAAAATCAATTTTCAATAGAAAAAATCGTATTTTAGAAAAATTGGCACTCTGGAATGTCAATTTTTGTCCCATAATGCCAATTGGCATTGCTTAATGGCGATTGGCATTACATAATGCTAGTTGGCATTACATAATGTCGTTTGACATTACAGCATGTCGGTCGGCATTAAATGCCAACCGTCGACATTAAATGTCAACTGACCATATTTTCATTTTTTTAAATTACAAAAAAAGGTCCTCATAAGTTTCTAATTTTTACAATCAAATCCCTAAAAAAAATTTTGTAACTAAATCCATAAAATGTAGCAATTTAGTTCTTTAAATTGCAAAACTTGACATTAGAGATCAATTCTCAATTAGATTTTCATCATAGGGGCTTTCGTCAAATGCATGGACAATTGCATTATAAAATTGGGTGCTTACACCCCCAATAGAGATTTTCACGTTCAAGAGATCGCATCTACTTTATGACTATTTCTCATTATATGATATTCAATGTATAGCTACCATAACACCCTAGTTTTGGTAATGACAGTTTATATAGTATTCACATAATACATCAGAAAATGAATGATAATAAAGTTGAAATATCATTATTACGTTGCTTTCCTGACAAAATAAACATAAAAAAATTGCAAAAATGTAAATCTAGCTTAGATATAATGAACCTGCAAGTTTAGCATAACTATGCACATAGCTTGCTTGATCATATGAATAAGAAAATAAGTAATGAACACTTAATCACTTGAAAGAGTAAGCAAAATGTATATAATCATGCATGTTTATAGTGATTATTATCCTATGATGATATGTGATGACAATATAAGGGATGCATGATGGCATCATTGGACTGAGAACATGATAACCCTAGTCTAGAATGTGAAATTTTCATATTATTGATATGTACAGTATGCTCTCACATTTTGAAACTATAGGATGCAAAATGATGATATAAAATAAGCAAAACAAAGCATAAGTTATTTATATAGCTTACAAATGGCCAATCTCAACATGCAAGCATAATAAATTTCATAAATGCTAGTGACAATAAAGTAAAATGCAGTGCAATAAAATAAACATGCTAAAATGATTGTGTGGTCCTTAGATTTAACTAAGCTTATGTGAGTTTCGAAGCTTTTGGCTTTAAGGGATTATCAAGCTTTCCTTGTCAAGAGGTTCAAAATGATGTGTAGAATGATGCAAATTTATATACCTTTAAAGGGTGCTTTAATAAAGGTGAACTAGGCTTGGTGGAAAGAAGGTCTAATAACCTAAGAAAATCACAGTGGGAGAGCTAAAAATATGTAGAAATAGGTTTCTAGCATCTTGGAATGGATAAAATTTTAAGTGTGTGGGTTGTTGTTATGTGTTGTTGTTAAAATAAAGTGTAAAGACCCCTATTTACAGTGCAATGGTCGAGGAAGGGTTGTGTGAATGCATGATTGCATGCGCATTCATAGAATAGAGCATGCAAACATGTGAAGTGCATATGGATGCGCACTTAGCACATGGTCACACGCACTCATGCTTGATTGCTTACACTTTAGTGTGATGTTCATGCAATTTGAGGCTTTTTGAAGTTGATTTATAGGGTTTTTAGGCCTTCAGGACACATTTTCAAAGTTTATTCTTTCTGATTAAGCCATAATTTTAGCGCATGACACTTAAAGTTGTTTGTGGCTACGTGCGTACTTCTAAGCAATGTGCGCTAATCATTAAGTTATTTTGGACTAATCCAGGACCATTTTTTAAGGGTTTTAAAACCTTTAGAATGTGTGTCCAAAGTCCATCTTGTCAAAATCAATTTTCATTTTTTAACAAAGTTGAGTCCAGTTTGATGAAATGAACACCAACTTAACAAGCTGCACATTTTGAGAGAAGATTGCTCGAAGTAAGCCTCTTATTATTCTGATAGTTCATATTTTTTAGGATTGGAGGACAACTTAATGGCTTAGGGATTGATTTTACACACCGGTGGAATCAATTAAGGTTTTAGGGTTGCACACTTCAGAGGTGTTATGAATAAGAAAACTCTAGTTATATTTGAAGATTCGGTTTCATCATTAGACCTTTTTAGGGACAGTCAAATTTGAGGTATGACACTTATTGTTCACCAAATAACAATATGAGTAGCTGCAAGTATACAAGTTGATAAGTAATAAATTGATGAGTTAAGTATCATTCCTATGAGTATTGATACTAAGCACATATTAGTCCTAATTGTATTTCTTTAGGGCTTCAAATATAACTTGAATGGAGAATGGAAACTAGAGACAATGAATAAACTAAACTAACTAACAAATAATATATTGAAAAGCAAATTTTCATTAGCTAAATAATGAGGAAATAAATCAATGTGGAAACCATTTTGTTAGTCAATTGTTCACCTATTATCATCAAGTCAAATGATAGATCTATTTAGGTTACTTGCATACCATAATTTTTCATTATTCATTTAGCACCTTTTCTCAATAATGTTCAACTCTACAAGCATGCATTAATTAAATCTTAAAGCTATGGCTTAGCTCTCATCATTACCATAAAAATAAGATACCATCAAACATACAAAGGCATGAAGTAAACTTATAAGAGGATTGAATTCAATTTAGCTCTCTCAAGTCATTAATTTACTCAACATATGCTTATGGGTCAATTAGATCTACCATTTCTCAATGCATAGAACTAAACTAAAGTTGTATTTGGCCACAACACAACATTTAACAAGCTTAATAAACATAACATGCAAAATAAACAAGAACAAGATATATTAAATAAACTTGAATCAAATGAGTTTCCAAAATCCAAATAACATAAATAAAACTATCCAAACATGGCTTTAAAATTCGTCATTCAATCTTTAAATACAATTAAATAGATTAGTAAATTAATCACTAAATAGAAAGGGAAAGAGAAATTTTTATCAAGAAGCTTATGGGTCTTCAATGGAGCCTTCTTTTCTAGCTTCTTTTTCTCATCTTCTTTATTTCTCTCCCTTGGTTGTTATGGATCTTGTTTCTAAAGAAGATATCCTTGAAATCATGGTTATTGTCCTTATATAGCCTTTTCTAGAATGTCCCTTCACCTCCTAAAGATTTTCTCTTTTAAAATGTCAACCTCAACATGTTCTATGCTAGAAACGAGTTAGTTATGATAATGTATCAAGCTGCAATTAGGATAGAGGGGCCTCAAATGAAGGGGTGGTGATTGTTACTCTACTACATTGGCTATGGAATGCTAGGCTACTAGGATCCTATGATCGCGCATGTGTTACGATCGTAATACAACCTTGACTTAGGTTTCTTACTTGATTCGATCAACCCACGATCACAATAGTAGGCCATACTTTGCTTTTTTGCTCAACTTCTCGTTCTTTTCATTCCATCATTAATCACTTCCTTATCCACTTTTCCCTAGAAAAATAAAAAAATATATAAAAATATCTATTTATATAACTAAATTAACCTAAATGCAACCTAAAATAAGCAAATGCATACTCAATTAAACCCTAAAACTATATGCAATTTAGCACAAACAAATACCCCCACACTTAAAATTTTATTTGTCCTTAAGCAAACTTAAGAACAACAATCATCAATACAATGAACAAAGTGTATGCCCAACTTTCATTAAGCTCACACCATAATCTTCTACTAATAACTAGTTTAAAGATCTCAAAACGAAGTTAATAAATCAAGTCAAGAAACAAAAATTTCCAAGTAAAGAGCATGTTGTCTATTCAAAATCATATAATCATGAATCAACATCATAAGAAGAGTACAAATGAATGAAAAAGAATTCAAGCTAAGGTGACTTTTAATTTGGCATGCAAAAATTGCTTAAAATTCATCTCTCTCCATTTTTACTTTCTTTCTACTTTTATGCTTTTCTTCCCTCTCTCAGTAGTTCCCCATCTTTCCTGAACTATTGAACGTGAACACAGTCAAAAGGGTTCTTTGAATACTCATACTCTTTTCTAAGAGCATTGGAGTATAAAGGATTTACAGTTCCTAGCACATCATTTTCTCTATTTTTAGAATTAGGAGACAGTATTTGGATAACTCATTTCATAAACAACTAAAAGCAACCTTAGAAATGAATTTGGTTCATTCACCATGCTCAAGCCTAAAACATCAACTCATAACATGATCAATTTGAATAACAACATGCATTAAGTTAATTAAAATCTCAATAATTCACAACTCAAAGTGTTAACAAAGCTTAAAAGACATCAAACTAGCCATTAATATAAGATTAATCAATATGAGCTAAACAAAACTACAAATATACACAAAGCTTACAAACAAAGATAATTACAAAATTTAAGCGTTAATTATTAAAATTCAGCTAATTTTTCATAAATTAAATGAAATGCATGATTTGTACTCAAATATACACAAGATATATCAATAATGCAAAATTTTTCTCCCCTCCTCCCCCCACGTTGTTGCCTAACACTTAAATGACACATTGTCCTCAATGTATTTTGGGGATCATAAATGTAGCATGCATAAACAAAACTATGTACAAACATTCTCAAAAATAAAAGAAAAATTCTCAAATAAGAAAATATAAAGATGAAATACAAAAATAAAAAAACTAAAAATAAAATAAAAAAAGGAAAACAGAAGTTACTCCACTTGTGGAGAGTCCGAAGGTAAAAATGCAAAGGGTCTTTGCGGAGATGGCAAGTGTAGATGGTGGGGTTTAGTGCACGCCCAAGGTTTTAGCAACCGCAAAACTGTTTGAGCTCACGGCTCTAGAGAACACACTAACCACTTTCATAAAGACATGACATGGAGATGAGGAGTCGCCAAATCAAAAAATGGTGGTACTTGATTCTCTAAAAGAAAGCCAACACCACAACCAGGAGATTTTGGATATGGAATACCAACTTCTTTCAGTCTTGTGTTCTTTTAGAATTACTTTATGAATTACTACCTTACCCTCAATTTATATGCAATTTCATATAAACCCTTATTTAAATAATTAAATCTAGGCAAACTAGTCATGAAAATTACATGTAAATAATGCATTCATTTAAGTTTACAATGCCTAAGTTAGTCTAATCTATAATGATTTTAATTAAATGGGCTAAATCTACATGTTTTAATATACAAGTGACCCTAAAGACTAATGAACCTAATTCCTATTTAATTTTAATTAAGTGAACCTAAGTCTATTTATTTTAGTTTTAAAAATGGGCCTAATTCTACATGTTTTATTTCTGAGGTGATCTTAAATCTATAAGTTATGGAAAAGGCTTTAATTTAATGTGCTAAGTCTATTAAATTAAATTAAACTAGGTGGACCTATGTCTAAATTAACTAAATAAGCCTAAATTATTTCTACCTTAAATCTAGTTAATTATGGGCCTAAAATGCATTTTAATTAATTAAAATATATTCCTAATTAATTAATAACCTATTAAACTAAGATGGGATAGATAAAAGGTGGGCCAAAAAAGAATTATCTAAGCCTAAAATTAATTATATGGGTTAGAGCCTAACTTAGGCTTAGGGCCCAAAACACATAAAAATAAATAAAGAAACCCAAAAACATGAAAAATACCAAAACAATCAAATAAAAAGATCGAACAAGTAATTCATTTATTTCTTCTAAAGAACCTAATTTAATTAAAGTGACCTCAAACAATAAATTATAAAATAATTAACAAACAACCCTAATTCTATCCACTTAAATCTAATTCAATGTTAAAAAAACCTAATTATCTATATAGCCATTAATTTTAATTAATCACCCAATTAAAACCCTAATTTTACTACCCAATTAATTAACACACAACCACACATATAGAATTTCATTATTCCTACTATTGGGGCTATTACATTGAGCTATTGAAAATAATAGGAAAATAAAAATTAATACAATCCCAAAAAAACTAAATGCAAAATAAAACAATCAGAACAATAATAATCAAATAAATTAAAAAAAACCCTAAAAACTATATTTGGCTACAAAATTCCATCCATGGCATTCCATGGATCATCATGGATTTTTTTTTCTAAGTGAACTCATAATGTAAGCCTCTCCATAATCATTAACATAAACAAAAAAAAAAGAAAATGACAATGATTAGTGAATAAACAAAATAACAATAAAAATTAAATAAAGTTAAAACTTAATAGAGCCAAAATAATCAAATAAAAAAATAGAAGAAAGTAGGAGAGGAGATGATGGTATGGACATAGTATTGATTTGTGTCTCAGAGTAGTATAAAATACCGTTACTTTTAAATGGATCTCTAAAACTTGTGTTCTCTTTTCAAAAAGCATACTGCTTCTTCTTCAAAGGATAGATATTTCACAAGAAAATATTTTTTTTAACACTGTATAGGAACAAAATGACAAGCTTCTCTAAACCCCTAATTTTGAGATGATGAAGTATAGATGCAACAGAGGACTCTAATGATGAAAATATTATAAACAGGTCTTCAATCCTTGAAGTTTGAAACCTTAAAAGTCTAAATGTAATTTCAAAGGGAGTTTAATTGGTTTTTTTTAAGGACTTAATTGTAATGTTTTTTAGGACCTATGTGAAAAGTCTAAATTCTTTGAAGGGTCCTTTTATATTAAAAATATATTAAAAAAAAAGAGATTGGAATTATGTAATTTTGATTAGAATTACACAATTCCAGTTGGCATTATGCATGTTCTGTCTGATTATTTCTATTTTGTTTTAGTAAAAATTTTGGTTTCCTGAATTTTGATTAGTAAAATAATATTTATCTGAATTTTTAGGAAATTTAAATCCTTTTAAAATCAAAACTCTATAAAAAAAATCATAGTAAGATACGTTTTGGCTAGCTTTTTTCTATAAAAGACTAACCTAAGCGTAGGCAGCGGGGTTTAGCATGTGCCCAAGTGTTTGGCGACCATGACACTGTGTAGGCTAGAGGCCCACTAGGAAATACGATATAGGTCTTGGGCCTATTAGGAGATGGAGTTGCCACTTGGATAAAAGCCGAGACACACTGTACAACAACTGGATCCTACGGAAGTTCCTAGAAGCCATCATCAGAGATCGGGTTTCAAAAATGGGTATGAGCATTTGAATGCTCACCCAACCTTGCAGTTTGCCTCCATTTTTGTTTTTCATTTTATTACCTTTAATTATTTAATTATTTCCTCATTTACATTCAAAATTGCACTTAGTCCAAGTTTGCACATTAGTCCAATTTCATGCTTTTGAGTCCCAACATTCAGCAAAAATAAAATAAATAATAATTTACAACCATACATTCAAAATCAAATGGGGGAAAGAGATTAAGGATTAAAACACTTTTAGGCTAAATAAAAGAATAATATACAGAAAATAAACTAAACATATACCACAAGTAAACTGATAATAACATAAACACAATGGTATAAAAGGGATAACTAATGAAAGCAACTACTTAATCATGTAAATCACCAAGTAATTCCTACAAATAACACACCATTAGTCCTTCCCTTTAAAAAAAATCGCAAATAACAACACTTACAAAGAGATGCTATAAAAGGGGTTTTTATGTTATGAACTAAGAAAAAAACATTAAATGATCAAGATGAGCATCATCATGCAATAAGATAGCCATATTTAAGGTCAAAAGACACATGCCAAAGTGGATGTTGCAACAAGCATTAGTAGAAAAGTAAAACTAAAAGTGGACCGACCTGTCAATGTAGCGATCGCCTCATTGAGATGAGGCAATCGACTCACTGATGAGGCGGCGCCTCATCAACAGGGGCCCCTAACATTTCTAAGGCAAAAAAATAGCATATAACACACATAAATAAAAGAGAGAAACTTCCTGGAGGCCTGTCAATGGGGCGATTGAGGCAATCACCTCATTGACAAGAGGCGACGTCTCTAGGAAGGGGTGTCGCCTGATCAACAGGCCAATTCTGATTCTCAAACGTTCAGACTTCTACTTTAAGTAACAGTACATGCATATACACACTCTACAAGCATCAAACTACAACTACATGCAAAGATATTCAAAGATCACATTAATAAAGTGGGATTTTAAGCAAGATAAACTAGAAATATACCTAAAATATACTAATGACTTAGTGACACACAAGCAAGAACACACATAATGAAAAACATGATAAGTTTAAGTGTAAGTTTTCTACCAAAATGAGAAACCCTCATAGATGTTTTTTCTACCAAAATGAGAGACCCTCATAGATGTTTTTTATTGTGATCCTTGCTAGGATGTGATCTCCACTTTTAACACAAGCTTCTCTTTTCTTTTCTTAAGAAAATGTGGACTTTCCCTTTCTTCAATCTCCCCTTCCTCCTTGAGAACATTTTTTTTCTTCTTCCTTTTTTTCAGAGCTCTCCCTTCTCTTTTTTTTCTCATAAATCTTAATGGTCGTCCCCTACTCTTTTCATCATTACCATCCCTTTTTTAGCCCACAACTTTTGCCTAAAAACCAATTATTCTTGTTGTAATTGTAGAGTAAGAACAGATGGGGTCCTACCAACTTGTTGTCCTTGATAAATGTCATTTAATGTAGTAGCAAGTGGCCTGGTGAAGAGGCGATCACCTTTGTGAAGAGGCGACACCTCTTCACCCAACTATTAAAGAGGTGATTGTCTCTTCGGCCTATATATTTGAGCCTTTTGGGCCAAATAGTTTGGGCTTGCATGGGTTTAGGTTCTTTAGGCTTAGGCTCTTAGGTCCATTCTTAAAAAGACTTTAGGCTTCACTTGCATTTGAGTTTCGAGTTTTCTGATCATCGAGCTTGACAACGGGTCGATCAAACCGAGCATCCCTAATTCATCCCTTAACATGGGCCGATCGAATCGGGTGTTTACAATTTGCCCCCTGATTTTTTGAAAAATAAAATGCATGCAAAGACAATTTTTCAAACAATCACATGCACAACAACAAATAAACATTAAGATGAGCAACATACCCGACTCTCGAGTTTCACCCGAGAGATGAATCCTTTAATTCTGAAATGTAACCGTGATCCTTTGGTTTTCTTGGCCTGATC
This sequence comes from Mallotus nudiflorus, assembly GCA_947683625.1. Classification (NCBI taxonomy): domain Eukaryota; kingdom Viridiplantae; phylum Streptophyta; class Magnoliopsida; order Malpighiales; family Euphorbiaceae; genus Mallotus; species Mallotus nudiflorus. Next base: position 3,367,760 of record CANTUR010000142.1, read on the forward strand.
AGCCACTCATTAATATTTGATAAAGGTATCTGAAGACTGTTAACCTCGAGTTTTCCTGGCTTGATTACTATTTTACTGGGGACATAGACTTATGGGTTTTCCTGGCGCAACCATCAATCACCTGAAACATGATTCTTGGGTTTTCTTGGCCCGATCGTCATAATACCTGAAACATGATTCTCGGGTTTTCCTGGCCTGATCATCACTACACACAAAACATGATTCTCGATTTTCCTGGTGCAATCATCACAACACCTGAAACATGATTCTCAGGTTTTCCTGGCCCGATCATCACTATACACGAAACATGATTCTCGAGATTTCCTAGCCCGATCATCACTACACACAAAACATGATTCTTAGGTTTTACTAGCACGATCATCACAACACCAAAACTTGATTCTCAGGTTTTCCTGGTCTGATCATCATTTAACCTTGACTTTAGTTCTCGAGTTTTCCTAGCTCGATCATCACCACACATAAAACATAATTCTTAGGTTTTCCTGGCCCGATCATCACTTAACCTTCACTTTGGTTCTTGAGTTTTCCTGGCTCGATCATCACCATAGTTAAAACATGATTCTCGGGTTTTCCTGGCCTTGATCATCATAACACTAAAACTCGAATCTCGGGTTTTCTTGGCCCGATCGTCACTTAACCTTGACTTTGGTTCTCGAGTTTTCCTAGCTTGATCATCACCACACCTGAAACATGATTCTCGAGTTTCCTAGCCCGATCATCACAACACTAAAACTCGATTCATGGGTTTTCCTGGCCTAATCATCATCATACCAAAAACATGATTCATGGGTTTTCCTGGCCCAATCATCAACACACCTAAAACATTATTCATAGTTTTTCCTGGCCTGATCACCACCACACCTGGAACATGATTCTCTGATTTTCTTGGCCCGATCACCACCACACCTGAAACATGATTCTCGAGTTTTCTTGGCTCAATCATCACTACACTGAAACTCGATTCTCGGGTTTTCCTAGCCCGATCATTACTTAATCTTGACTTTGGTTCTCGAGTTTTCCTATCTCGATCATCATTAGGGATGTCATTTTTAGATTTTCCTAGTCCGATTATCACTCCTTCGAGGACACAGACTTCCAGGTTTTCCTGGCCCAATTGTCATTTACTTTTGACTTCGAGGATACTACTCAAATAGTTATCTCGATCTTTGAGCTTTGAGGATTTAAACTCGAAAAAACCTTGTATTTGAACTTTAGGGATTTAAACCTGAACAACCCTTTCTTTGAGCTTCGGGGATTCAAACCCGAATAGCCCTATCTTTAAGCTTCGGGGATTCAAACCCAAATAGCCTTGTCTTTGAGCTTCAAGGATTCAAACCCGAATAGCCCTTTCTTTGAGCTTTGGGGATTCAAACCCGAGCAGCCCTATCTTTGAGATTCGAGGATTCAAACTTGAACAGCCCTATCCTTGAGCTTCAGTGGTTCGAACCCGAACAACCCTTTCTTTGAGCTTCAGGGATTCAAACCCGAATAGCCCTTTCTTGTGAGACATAATCCTTATGTTTTCCTAGCCCAAAGGTAGTCCCTCAACAATAATAGGAAGTTCATGCCATCATCCTCAGGTTTTCCTAGCCCGATAGGTAGTTCCTCAACAACAATAAGAAGCTTACACTGTCATCCTCGGGTTTTCCTGGCCCGAGTGGCAGTTCCTCAACAATAATAGGAAGCTCACGCCATCATCCTCAGGTTTTCTTGGCTCGAGAGGTAGTTCCTCAACAACAATAAGAAGCTCATGCTATCATCCTCGGGTTTTCCTAGCCCGAGAGGTAATTCCTCAATAATAATAGGAAGGTCACGACATCATCCTCGGATTTTCCTAGCCCGAGAGGTAGTTCCTTAACAACAATAAGAAGCTCACGATGTCATCCTCGGGTTTTCCTAGCCCGAGAGGTAGTTCCTCAAAAATAATAGGAAGCTCATGCCATCATCCTCGGGTTTTCCTGGCCGGAGAGGCAGTTCCTTAATCTTGATACTTTGATCAGAGAAAATCCACAGCTCACCCTCGGTTATAGGCTGACCAAATTGGGAAATGAATGCTTGTGAACACTGATACTTCGATCAACAAGCAAAACAAATGAAAGGAACAACCATGGAAGCCATATAGCCATGCAAGCATCAGGTAGGAGCTATAATGAATACCATATAGCCTCAAGGGCATTAGGTAAGACCAATAAATAGACAAAAACATGCATAAAATAAGATCAAATAGAAAATGCCATGTAACCTTTGAAGTGTCAGGCAGATGAAAACCACATAAAGCAATATAGTAACAATAGCATTAGGTGAAATCAACCAAATCAAGCCATGTAGCCTCTGGGGCATCAGGCTAAATAAATAACAAATAAAACACACATCAAATAAAGACAAACAAAAGGTGCCATATAGCCTTTGAGGCATTAGGCAGAGATAATAAAACGATGTAGCCTCAAAAGTGTCAAATGAAATCAAACTAAGCAAGTAAATCAAAACAAGTCGTATAGCCCCACGAGGCATTAGGTGAAACCAAACAAGAAAACTGCATCTCAAGCATTTGAGTTAGCTTATTCTATTACACATCCAAAAAAGAGTCCAAAATCGATGTATGCATGGTCGTGATCTTTGGAATCTCTCAAAAGTTATTTTGATAACACATGCTAGTGTGGTGTCTGAAATGCTTATAAAAAATATGCATTATTCTAATGCGCTTAAGCATGAAACCTGAAAATGATTTTTGTATAATAATTTCGTGTATGCATGAATAATCAAGAAAACAGTCAATAGCCAAATGCCCTTCCTATTTAGGATTAATCTTCGAGAAATGGTCCTCATCATATCAAAGAATCTGGATTTAAGTCTATTGAGACCAGCTTGTCCAAACAAAGCAGAGTTTAAGACCCCCTTATGATCAAATCGGGATGATGATAACAATTCATGCCCCTAGCTTAGTTTCTTTTTTATGATGCTTTGTTGTTGTATGACAGTTGTGTTTAACCCTTAGTGTGGAAGAGACTCTATTTGAAAACTCCATTACTCACGAGGCTCAACTCATCTCAAAAATTGCCCCCTAGCCAAGGACTTGATAGACTCTCTTGCTTTCACACCACCAAGTAGAATCTTATAATCTTTTGAAGTCTTTTCTCAAAATGAAAATGCAAATGATTTTATTTTATATTCCCTTTTTTGCCTAGGTCGCTCCTTTTCTAGGAGTTTTTGAACCTAGCTGGGTCTTTCATTTTTTATTTTTTTATTTTCCCTTTTTTGCCTAGGTCACTCCTTTTCTAGGAGTTTTTGAACCTAGCTGGGTGGTTGCAAATTCACGGTGATGGTCAATCACTTTTGTTGCACCGATGTTCACGTTGTCACTTTAGCTACTGATTGCTCTTGCTACTAATCATCAGACATTGATGTTACTGATGTTGTTGATTGCTGCAAAACTAATGAGTCCATGTCTGACACTTCACGTGCTAACAATATGTCAATTATGGCTATCTTCACATGATTACTTCTCTGTTATAATCAGGCATGCCACATTATGCTTGTTATTGATAAGGCCTTTGCTGGTTTTCTGACCAACTATTTTTTAGCTCACAATTAGTTTGAGTTTTGTTAAAAAAGAAGGATTTTCCAGGGATTGTTCAAAAATGACTTTTCAAATGTTGGAACAAATATTTCTCTTTTTTTCCACACTTTCGTTATTTTTTGTTTTCTTTTTCTTTCCTTTCTTTTTCTTTTTTTCTTTTTTCTTCTTTTTTTATTTTTTGATTTTTTTCTCCCTTTTTTTTCTTTTTTTATTTTTTAACAAATATGAGGAATTTATTTTAGGAAAAAACTGAAGTTGAATGTGCCCAAAGAAAAGTTTGAATGTCAATTTTGATACTTTAATCCTCTCATCTTTTTAGGGTTTTTTTTTCTTTTTCCTTTCTTTTTTTTTCAAATCTCTCTCTCATTCAAGCATAAGATTGCATGCACAATTATAACAAATTAATACTCATGCAAATTAGACAATCAAACATTCATTAGCATAAAAGAAAATATTGCAGCAAAACATTCTTTGAAACCTTTACAACCGATAATAACTATTCTTGAGTGTCCAAATCCAAGTCGGCTTCAACTTGCACACTAAAATGATACGACTCTTTAAAGTCCCTTATGCCCATGTCTTTCAACTTATCGGCCAAAGGAGGGATGCAGGCTTCTATGGCTATGATTAACTAGTTTGACTTTATAGGTTTGTGGTTCATCTGAGGTAACTTTCCTCTCCACCTATCTAAGAAGCTCACGAAGGGTTCGTTAGGTCATTGCACTATATTTAGTAGCTCATGAAGAGAAACTTGAAACTGAAAGTTTAGCTCATATTTTGATAAAGACTGAACACAACTCATTCTAGTCTTGCTGGACATATGCATCCTAAGTGTAGTACCAATTAATAGCAGCTCCTTCCAAGGATAATGGAAATTACTTGACAATTTGAGTTTTTGACAACTCAGTGGCCTTCATGTAAGTGACATACTACTTCAGATGCAAATAAGGGCCATCAGTACCAGAGTATTTCTTCATCTTTGGGAACTTGTATTTTAGGGGCAGTGATTCTCTAGAACCCAAATCTAAGTCAACATCAGCAAAGTCTGGACTAAGCCCATGGTTATTTAATGTGGTATGTAGTTGATTCATCTATTTTGTCAGGTCTTTCATCCATTCAGTCTTAGCAGAATCTGCTGGTGCTTTTCCTTTCAATTGCTCACCCAAAACAGTTCTGGTTTCAGAATCATCTTCATTAGAGAGCATCTTTCCTTTAATCTCAACAACCATGTCCCTAACCATTTGTCATATCTCATCCCTGATCTCTTCCAATAGTTCTTTCTTGAAAGCTTCAACATCAAAATTAGAGGGTCCTGCCATCTCGCTCATTTGTTAAATGGTCTTAACTATCTAATTGGATCCTTGATATTAGTGGGCCAAATTCATTTTATCTACTTCCAAATAAGAGGAGGTTTATGGCTAAGAAAAATGCATTTTTGAAAGTTGCAATGAATGTCATGTATGCATGAAATGAAGGATTTCTTTTTATTACAATGAATGTCATGCATGCATGCAATGCAAGATTTTTTTTTTTGAAAATTAAAATAAGTGTCATGTATGCATGAAATGCAAGATTTTTTTTCTTCTTTTTTTTTAAAGAACATTTAAGAAACAAATAATCACACAAAAAAGATACACAAGACCAAAACATAAAGCTTAAATGTGCAAACTTTCACCCTTATTTCTCCCACACTCGTATTCAATAGCAAGTATCTTATCCTAGGATTTTTGGCCTAGGTTTTAATTATCAGTGGGGATAATAAAATCAACGTATGCAAGAAAACTCTTAAAATGATTTAGATAAGTAATGGTTCCTTTAAATAAAGCCCGAGTCTACTTTCTATGAGCCAAGATCCTTAGCACCATAAAATCACTTGTTAAGGCCCACTTGAAATGGGTCATGAATAGGCATGAGAGGCCCTTATTGACTAGCTTATTTATAATGGGCTTTGGTTGGACATGAGGGCCCATTTCACTTTGGACTATTTATTGATGGGCTCAAGATTTATTTTAAGGGTCCATTATATGGCATAATACACATACACGCGGGAAAATTCCTAAAGATAGTTGTTAGGTCATTACATGGGCTTAAGTCTTGGGTAAAAAGGCTTCGGCGCTTCCACAATGATATACATCCATATATGTCTCCCCACTCAAGGGTCAAACAACGTGGATTAGTACGTGTCATGAGTGACAATAATCAAATATTCCACCACTAGGTTTGAGTGAAATGTAGGTAGCAAAGTATTGACTATTGTCAGGTTAATTCGGGACTGAAGTGCTCATTGTGTACAAAATGTGTAGTGAATGCATAAATGCAAGAAGAAATAAGAAAATAATTAAAGATGATAAAATGAAAAACACTGGAATCAGTTTCTCTATCCCAAGTGGAGTCGCCACTGTAGGCAGTGGGGTTTAGCGCGCGCCCAAGTGTTTGGCAACCATAACACTATGTGGGCTCGAGGCCCACTAGAAAATATGATATAGATCTTGGGCCTATTAAGAGATGGAGTCGGCACCCGGATAAAAGCTAGGATAGATTGTACGACAACTGGATCACACAGAGGTTCCCAAAAGCCGTCATCAAAGATCAGGTTCGAAAACTAGGTATAAATGTTTGAATGCTCACCCAACCTTGTGGTTGGCCTCCGTTTGTTTTTATCATTTTATTACCTTTAATTATTTAATTATTTCCTCATTTACATTCAAAATTGCACTTGCCTTCATTTACTTTCCAAATTTTATAATTAAGTCCAAGTTTGCACATTAGTCCAGTTTCATGCTTTTGAGTCCCAACATTCAGCAAAAATAAAATAAATAGTAATTTACAATAATACATTCAAAATCAAAAAGGGGAAAGGGATAAAAGATTACAATGCTTTTAGGCTAAATAAAAGAATAATATACAGAAAATAAACTAAACATATACCGAAAGTAAATCGATATAACATAAACACGATGGTATAAAAGGGATAGCTAATGAAAGCGACTACTTAATCATGTAAATCACCAAGTAATTCCTGTAAATAAAATACCATTAGTCCTTCCCTCCAAAAATGAAATTGTAAATAACAACACTTACAAAGAGATGTTATAAAAGGGGTTTTTATGTTATGAACTAAGAAAAAAACATAAAATGATCAAGATGAGCATCATCATGTAATGAGATAGCCATGTTTAAGGTTAAAAGACACATGTCAAAGTGGACATTGCAACAAGCATGAGTAGAAAAGTAAAGCTAAAAGTGGGCTGACCTGTCAATGTGGTGATCACCTCATTGATGAGGCGATCGGCTCATTGAGATGAGGCGACCAACTCACTGATGAGGCAACGCCTCATCAACGGGGGCCCCTAACATTTCTAAGGCAAAAAAGAGTATGTAACACACATAAACAAAGGAGAGAAACTTCCTGTTGGCCTGCCAATGGGGTGAATCGCATCATTGACAAGAGGCGATCGCCTCATTGACAAGAGGCGACGCCTGATAAACAGGCCGATTTTGACTCTCAAATGTTCAGACTTCTACTTTAAGTAACAGTACATGCATATACACACTCTACAAGCATCAAACTACAACTACATGTAAAGATATTCAAAGATCACACCAATAAAGTAGGATTTTAAGCAAGATAAACTAGAAATATACCTAAAATATACTAATGACTTAGTGACACACAAGCAATGAAAAATGTGTTAAGTTTAAGTGTAAGTTTTCTACCAAAATGAGAGACCCTCAGAGATGTTTTTGATTATGATCCTTGCTAAGATGTGATCTCCACTTTTGACACAAGCTTTTTCCTTCTTTTCTTAGAAAAATGTGGACTTTCCCTTGCTTCAATCTCCCCTTCCTCCTTGAGGACATTTTTTCTTTTCTTCTTCCTTTTTTTTCAGAGCTCTCCCTTCTCTTTTTTTCACATAAATCTTAATGGTCCTCCCCTACTCTCTTCATCATTACCATCCCTTTATTAGCTCATAAATTTTCCTTAAAAACCAATTATTCTTGCTGTAATTGAAGAGTAAGAACAGGTGGGGTCCCTCCAACTTGTTATCCTTGATAAACGTCATTTAATATAGTAACAAGTGGCATGGTAAAGAGATGCCTCTTCACCCTACTGCCAAAAAGGCGATCGCCTCTTTAGCCTATAGGTTTGGGCCTTTTGGGCCAAATAGTTTAGGCTTGTATGGGTTTAGGTTCTTTGGGCTTAGGCTCTTAGGTCCATTCTTAAAAATATTTCAGGCTTCACTTGCATTCGAGTTTTGAGTTTTCTTATCATTGGGCTTGACAACGGGCTGATCAAACCAAGCATCCTTAATTCATCCCCTAACACGGGCTGACTAAATTGGGTGTCTACACTAAGCTCTCATAAAAAGCAAAGACACAGAAGAGAAGAGGATACATAGAGAACAACACTGAGACTTTCTTTGAGGAGCTCATCTTTTAAACTTTTTGACCATTTTCTCAATTCCTTTTCCTGGACTAAAGGCTTTTCTCTTTTGTTTCTAGGTAGCACAAAAAATATATTCTCTTATGATTTGTTTATTTTTAAAGCAAGAAGAATTTCGAAAAGAATAATATGTTTTTGAAGACCTACTTGAAAAAGCAATGGTGATTTTTTACTAATCTAAAGAGCAACCCATACTGCATCCATAATCATCATCTTCTTTCCTTCCTTCTTTTATTTTTATTATTTTTATTTTACTAGATTTCAATTTGATTTAATTTTATTATTATTATTTTATTTACTAATCATTACTTGTTCTATTGTGTTGGTGATTATAGAGGAGATTATATGATGATCTAGGTGAACAAAATCCATGAAGGTCCATGGAATGCCATGGTCCATTATAGCTAAATATAGTTTTTTTTTTAGATTTTTTATCTAGTTCTTTATTTTTGTTTTGATTTTGTCTTGTTTTTTTTTTTTGGATTGCATTAATTTTTTCTTTTCTTGTTATTTTTCAATAGTTCATTGTAATAGCCCCAATAGTGGAATAATGACATCATGCATGTGTGATTGTTTGTTTTTATTTTAATTAATTGGTTAGTAAAATTAGGGTTTTAATTAGGTAATTAATTAAATTTAATGGCTATAGAAATCATTAAGGGATTATTTAATTAAAATTGAATTAGATTTAATTGCATAGAATTAGGTTGCTTGATTATTTTGTTTTATTTGTTTGTTTAGAGTCAATTTAATTAAATTAAGGTTTTTAGAATAAGTTTGATTGATTGTTTGATCTTTTATTTGATTTTTTTTGTTATTTTCTTATGTTTTTGGGCTTGTTTATTTATGTTTATATGTTTTGGGCTCTAGGCCCATGTTAGGCTTTAACCCATTTAAATAAATTTAGGTTTTTTGTAGGTTTAATTCATAAAAATGTATCTTTAGGCCTATAATTAATTAAATTTAGGGTAAAGATAACTTAAGCCTATTTAGTTAATTTAGACATAGGCCCAACTAGGATAATTAATATTATTTAGACTTATCCCATTAATTTAAGCCTTTTCCATAATTTGTAGATTTAAGATCTCCTTAGAATTAAACCTGTAGAATTAGGTTCATTAATTTAAATACTTTATAATTTGTAGATTTATGCTCACTTTAGAATTAAAATTAATAGGCTTAGGTTCACTTAATTAAAATTGAATAAGAATTAGGCCCATTAGTCCTTAGGCTCACTTGTAAATTAAAACATGTAGATTTAGCCCATTTAATTAAAATTAGTATAGATTAGACTAACTTAAGGATTGTGAATTTAAATGAGTGCATTGTTTGCATGTATTTTTCATGACTAGTTTGCATGGAGTTAATTATTTTAATAAGGGTTTATATGAAATTGCATGTAAATAGAGGGTAAGATAGTAATTCATAAAGTAATTCTAAAAGAGCACAAGACTGAAAAAAGTTAGTATTATGTATCCAGAATCTCCTAGTTGTGGTGTTGGCTTTCTTTTAATGAATCAAGTACCACCATTTTTTGGTTTTTCCTAGTTATTACCCTGGGTGGCAACTCCTCATCTCCATGCCATGTCTTTGTGATAATGGTTAGTGTGTTCTCTATAGCCCTGAGCTTAAACAATGTCGCAATTGCTAAGATCTTGGGCGCACGCTAAACCTCACCATTTATAGCCTCTAAAAAGTCTAGGAAAAGAGAAAGGTTCCCCCCCCAGGAAAGTTTAAGTTGGGTTTCTATAGAAAAATCCTAGCTAAAAGACGTATTCTATTGTGACTTTTTTTCTCTCCTCAGTGATAGAGTTTTAATTTTAAAAGGACATTTTATTTCCTAATAAATTTAGATAAATCCTAAAAAGGAATTTATGATAATATTTAACCAATCAAAATTCAGAAAATAAATAATTTATTTACTGTAAAAATAAAAAATAGACAAAAAATGTATAATTCTAATCGAAATTATATAGTTCTGATTGAAATTACATAATTTTGATCAATTTTATCTAATTCCAATATTATTTTAGATGTCTTTTGTAATTAAAAGTTAAAAAAGATCAAAAGTTCATAATTCTGATCTTTTTTTATTTTTAATTACAAAAAGACCCCTGAAAGAATTTAAACTCTTTAATTAGGTCCTTAAAAAATATTATAATTAAGTCCTTAAAAAAACCAATTAAACCCTTTTGGAAACACATTTAGACTTTTAAGGTTTTCAAACTTTAAGTGTTAAAGACTTATTTATAATAATTTCCTCATTGGAATCCTTTGTCGCATCCACATTTCATCATCCTGAAAATTAGGCGCTTACAGCGAGGGAAGATTATTGTGCACCTTAGCCTTGAAGTATTCTTGGAGCTTAAAGTGGTTATAGGACATCTCACTCTTAATGTCAATAAGTTTATCGTTTTACTCATAATACTTATCATCCATTGACTTCTCAAGGCTTTGAAATAGAGAGTCCATTATTACATTTAAAAGGTATAACTTTTCCAGGACTTGACTCCATCCTTAGTTCGATGATTGAGTTAGCTTTGGAGAAATTTATTTTTTTCCTTGCTTATTATCATCCTCATCTTCACTTTGATCCAGTTTAGGTCAATTGTGCCTCTTTAAAGCAGACTTCATCAAGTGATATCACTTCATAGTAGTTAGGTCCCTTAATTCTATTATAGTTGACAATATTTCAACTCTAGTAAGTAAGAGCCAATTGATCTTTTCCTGAGAAATAGAGGGCATCTTAGTTATGAGCGGATAAAAAATATGAAAATGTAAATATGAATAAAGAGCATTCTTCTCATATCTCTAAAGTTCACGTAATAGAAGAAAGACAACCCTTTAAAATTTTAATCAAGAGGCCAATTCAATATAACAATACCCAAAGTTTAGAAATAAAAAGAAGAAAAAGAGTAGTTGTTATTTTTGTGGTAAAGAAGGATATTACAAGTTCGAATGTCGGTACTTCAAGAAGAAATAAGAGAAGATGAATAATAAGGGATCTTCTTCTAAAGTTATAAATGAAAATTTGGTTGTAATGATCTCTAAAATAAGTCTTCTTAAAGATCATGATATGAGCTGGTGGATAGATTTGGGTGCAACCAGTCATATGTGCAAGGACATTGCTTTATTCAAGAATATGGACATGTGCAAGGACATTGCTTTATTCAAGAATATATAGCAAGTTGTTAAAGGTACAAAAGTACATAGGAAATGCTACTTCAACACTTGTTTTAGGTGTTAGTAATATAGAACTAGAGTTCACTTATGGTAGAAAATTAACTTTTAAGAAATGTGTATTATGAGCCAAGAGTTAGAAAGAACTTAGTTTCAAGTAGCATTTTGAATAAGTTCAGTTTTAAACTTATATTTAAGGCTGACATATTTATGTTATCTAAAGGGGCATATTTATGAGAAAGGTTTATTTATGTAATGGTATGTTTATACTAAATATACATATTATTATGAGATGGACAATAATTGGAAATAATATCTAGAAATCTGTTGACCTGCCTCACAGTTCTAAACTAATTGGATGCAAATGGATATTTAAAAAGAAAATGAAAGTCAATGGAATTATTGATAAATCAAAAGGTTTTACACAAAAGTAAGGGATAAACTATTTTGATACCTATTATCCAGTAGCTTAAATAGCTACTATAAGAGTGCTAGTAGCATTAGCTTCCATTCATAAAATGGTTATTCATCAAATGGATGTGAAAATAACATTTTTAAATAGAGATTTGGAAGAAGAGGTTTATATACAATAACTTGAAGGATTTTTTTCTGGACAAGAAAAGAAGGTGTGCAAACTTATTAAGTCTTTACATGGACTAAAATAAGCACCAAAGCATTGGCACTAGAAGTTTGACCAAGTCAAACTTGCTAATTGCTGTAAAATTAATCAATCTAATAAATGTGTTTATAGTAAGTTTTATGGTGATAATGGTGTTATAATATGTTTTTATGTTGATGGCATATTAATTTTTTGTACAAACGTAAAACAAGTTGAGGATACCAAAAATTTCTTACCAAAAAATTTTGCCATGAGAGATATAGAGCCAAATGTCAATTTTAGGATTAGGATCTTGAGAGATAAGTATGACATAACTTTAACTCAATCTCATTATATTGAGAAAGTTCTCAAGAAGTTCAATCATTTTATATTTACTCCATTTGATCCCATATTAAGTTAGTAAAAATTAAGGGAAATCCACTATTATAGTTAGAATATGCCCAAGTGATAGGTTGTCTTATGTATGCCATGTATTAGACCTAATATAGCTTTTATAGTTGGAAGCTAAGTAGACACACAAGTAATCCAAGTAATATGTTTTGGTATGCTATCAATAGAGTATTAAAGTGATTAAAGAGAACTATGAGTTATGGCATAAATTGTAGTGGCTATCCTTTGATATTAAAAGGATATTCAAATATAAGTTGGTTTACTGATCAGAAAGATCATGCTAGAGCTAGTAGATGGGTGTTTATGCTTGGAGATAATACAATATCTTGTGTTTCTAAGAAACAAATGTGCATAACAAATTCCACTATGGCTTATAAATTTATAGCATTAGCTTTTGTAAGTAAAAAATAGAATGGCTACATGATTTGTGATATGAAATAACTATATAACCAAAGCTAGTTACACCAATATCTATTCATTATGATAGTGAAGCAACACTATCAAGAGCATATGACTTATAATGACATTGGACTTAGATATAGTTATGCTAGAGATTTAATATCTAATGATGAAATCACATTAGATTATAAGTGATCAAGTCAAAATATTACTAATCCACTAACAAAGGCATTACTAAGAGACGTGGTAAATGAAACATCAAAAGGGATGGGTCTCAAGCTCATTTTGTTAAATCACCATTGATGGAAAATCAACTATGACGTTGTACATCAAGTCTCAAGTTCAAAGAGTCAAAGTACATCAATAGAGTGATTATAAGCACAATGTTAAATTTTTATTGCATCCTTGGGTTAATAGTGCTTAGAACCTACATTGGAAAGGAATGGTGAATTCAATCTCTTAATGGATCTATAGATATTTTGTCAAAGTATCAAATTGCAAGGGTACTTCTAATTAATCCACCTATATAAATGTGAAGTGTGGTGGCTTTAAAGGAGTTTAAGGGCTTGGCTTTATACACTTATAAAGAATATGGACACAAGGCCTTTAATATGTCATTTATATATGTGAAATTGTTATGGGGTATTAAATTATATGTGTGGAATGTTTCTACAACATATAAATCATTAAAAAAAATTGGTTTAAAGTTTAATCTACCATATTATTTAAACTTTTTGTATTGAATTTCTATTGAGTATTGGTTCAAATCACAAAAAACCTTTATTTATGCACATAATTTATAGAATTATTGTTAGATGAATGTTTTGGTTATATTTTGAAAATTACGGGGGATTGTTATATATTTTCAAAATAGTCACATTTTCTAATAAAAAGTTAATGACAATTACTAAGAAACATGTCTACTCATTTAAAAGGACATTATCATTGTCAAGAATATGTCTACTCATTCAAAAGGACATGACTATTGCCAAAAAAAACATGTCTACTCATTTAAATAGAGATAATTATTGCTAAATTGTAATCATTTATTCATCTTATATAAATATAAAGTTAATTTTCTGCAGGAATTAACTTTTTATTATCAATCAATTTTATATAAAACACCATTACAAACACCAAGCTTCATTGTATCCTAGAGGCAAATTGTACATTACAAATATTGCCTTAAGGAAAGTGGGATTCATATATGCCTTGGAGTAGATTTTTCAAGATTCTTTGTTACAATTTCCAAACAAAATGGAGCTCTCTAACCTTAGTCAAGAAGATGGGTAGTCCTTAACACAATATTACACTAAGTTCAAAAATTTATGGCATGAATTATAAATTTATGATCCATTGCCACATTGTAGGTGTGAAGTAGTGAAAGGACACTAAAAATGTTAAAAAAGGGAAAAAGCTCACTAATTCTTACTTGGTTTGAATAGCAATTTTGATCATTTAAGATCTTAAGTGTTATTAATGGATCCAACACCATCACTCAATAAAATTTTCTTATTAGTACTGCAAGAGGAACAACAATATTCTATGCAAAAGGACATACATCAGTGATTAACTTGATATGGTGCAACTTTTGTAACAAAATATTACCACAGTGGTACAAAGAGGGGGCATTTAAAAAAAGGCCAAAATTAAGGAAATTGATCAAAGAAAAGGTGTGAACATTATGACAAAAATAGACATCTTAAGGAAGTATGTTTTGAGATTATAGGATATGCACATAATTAGAAAAACAATCAATAGAATTGTAAACTTGTTATTTATGCTATTGGATTCATGACTCCCTATCCTTGGGTTATGCCATGACTCCTATCCTTGGGTTATGCCATATTGATGTGGCTTTATTGTTGTCCCAAAGTACCTCTTCCATTAGGCTAATAGTAGATCAATGCTCAAAAATGTTGTATCTCCTTACATTACCCACTAGCCAAAATAATGGTAATGAAGATCTAGTAAACTTGCAAGTAAATGTACTTTTCATAATGATCCTTGGATTGTTGATAGTGGTGCTTTCGACCATTTAATTGGAAATAAAAAGCTACTTGATAACAATGTTGATGTTTCCACTCATCCAATTGTAAAAATACTATATGGCTTTTCTCTTTTAGTTTCTCATGTTGGTAATATACATATTACACCAAACATTGAATTAAAAAGAGTTTTTTGTGTACCTAGCTTCAATTACAACCTTCTCTTAATTTCTAAAATCATTAAAGACCTTAATTGCTCTGTCATTTTCTTTCCTAATTTTTACTTTTTTAGGATGTATATACAAGGAAGCTAATTAGAATGGGTAGGCTTTAGGGTTTATTAAATGGAAGGAAAATGTGGAATAGTGAGTTGAAGTGTTCTTAAAACATATTATGTTTTGTGGCATATGCAATTAGGCTATTACCCATTCAATGAATTTAAATTAATCTTTGAAAATTGCCCTTCTAGTGATTTTCATAAAGTTTGTAATGTCTGTCATAAAGCAAAACATACTTGTTTGCCATTTTCTATTAGCAATAAAAAAAAGTATCGATTGTTTTTATCTTATTCATGTTGATATTCGGGATCCATATTCAATTTCTTTATTAAGTGGTGCACAATTGTTTTTTACCATAGTGGGTAATTATTCCAGATGTAAATGGGTCTACCTTATGAAAGATAATTCATAAGTTTACAATTCTCTAACCATGTTTTACTATTTTATACAAACCAATTTCATTCTAAGGTCAAAGTGGTGAGAAGCGATAATGGGAATGAGTTTGTTTCAAAGAGAATGAGAGACACCTTTATTGCTTATAGGATAGATCATCAAAATTATTATGTTTGTACACTGCAAAAAAATGGCTGGGTGGATGAAAACATCGTCATATTCTTAAGGTAGCATGATCTTTGCATTTCCATGCTCATTTACCATTAAAACATTGGGGAGTGTGTTCTTACTGTAGTTCACCTTATAAACTTAATGCCTACACCTATCCTTACCAATAAAAGTCCATATGAAGTTTTATTCCATAAAAAACCTAGTTGTGATCATTTTAAAAGTCTTTGGTTCACTTTGTCATGTTCATAACCATGATAAGCCGAGAGATAAATTCTCACTTATAGCTCACCACTCTATTTTCTTAAGTATCCAAATGGAAAAAAGGGTTATAATGTCTATGATTTGGAAAAATAGAAATTATTTGTGTCGAGACATATGATTTTCCATGATGAGATTTTCCCTTTCCAAACCATTAATGTTCTGAATACCTCTTCTTCATTATTATTGATTGAACAACCATCAAACCTTACTCATATAAATCCACATTCTTCTAATATTACTATCCCAAACAAAGCAGTGCCTATTCATATTGATAATGAATGATGTCAAATACACTTAATTTCCTTTTCTATCAATTTTTTTAATATTGACTTAAGCATTAGAATGGACCATAAGCGTAAGATCCAAAACCCATATCTTATTTATTGTGCTAGTTTTACTTTATCACTTAATATATTAGAAATTTTAATTAGCATAATTTAATTTAATTTAAATCATGTAAATTAAATGACATAAATTATGAAAAGTAGTGATAATAGTTCTTACCAAAGGAAGGGTAATTGAGGATCATATTAACAAACATATTAAAAGTATTTCCAAGTGAATACTTGATTTGAGGCAGTTTAGATGTCAATCTTTGTACTAAAGTATCAGTTGCATTATAAAATGTTCAAGAAAAATCATGAAGTAGCTCTATACAACCATCACCACCTCCTTGATTTTTATTGTAAGTATGTGCATATGGACAAAATCCCACCACCAGAACTTCGATTATGCCAAATTTTCTTGCTCCTATATTGTACAGATTTTTCCACTATAATGCACCCATTATGGATAATAGTTCTTATAAAATAAACCATTATTGTGTTTGTAAGGAAAAGATAGTTAATTATAAAAGATCGATGGATTTTGCAATTACTTATATTAAATCTCAAGTATTTTGAAATTTTTAGAATTCGAAGTGAGAATTAAAAAAATTTAAAATTATTGTTAACATTTGCTATCTTTAATAGTTGGTAGTTACATATAGGTCTCAACTACTTTAGAGTTTGATATGGTTTAAGTCACAGAGAGTCAAATCTCTTTTAGCGCATGTGTCTCCATGCACAAAGCTTTAATTCAAAATCCTAATAAGGGTATTTTAGCTTCTTCTCATTCAAATCAACAAACATTCATTAGAATAATCTAAAATTATTACATAAATTAAAGGTATAACATTTTCCAAAAAAAGTTCTTGTATAATAAATTCACTTAAAAAAATTGACATAGTAAGTTTTTAAACCATCCTTTATCATTTGAATCTAAACTTACTTAATTCTCAAAATAAAATTCAAATTTGAAACTTATAAAAGTAAGGTTTCATCTGACTCAACCTAACTAATTTCTATCTTTGAGTATATACTATGAGAACTAGCTCAATTATTTTAGGGAAAATGCCCTCAATTATCCTAAAAAATAGGCTAGGCTAATTTTCAAAATTGTCCTATCCTTTAAATTGTATCAATTTACACATTAATTTTTTGATTTACTTCTAATTTATCAATTGGCATTTAGCATGTGGAGTTATTTATATGGAAGGCTAACATGATAAATAAGTTGTTAACTATAATAGACTCCAAAATTATTTTGGTGATGAAGAAAAGGAAAAAAAGCAAAATGTATTGAATGGTAAGTACCTTATTATGCTTTTGTGGAGTAGATCATAAAGGTTAGAGAAGTTGAAGTAGCAGTATAGGAGGACAAGACCATTTTTCCTTTATTAGATTCCATAAGCTTGGAGTGTTTGCTTAGGTTATTCAGCTTTTGTTCTGCAAACAATGTTGGTCCAAGGTGCCCATCTTTTAAAAGCAATTCATATTATTGGCTGTCTAGAGATGAACTTTTGTTTCCTTCAACAGACGAGCAACATTCAAGAACAGTTATTGAGGCAATGGAGGAAACTATTAGCAAGACTATTCTTAATGTTTCACCATTTTTTGGTAGCAAGGTCAACTAATTATAAATCTAAGTTCATTTTAGTTTTAGGCACATGTATTTGAGGGATGTTCTAATTAATTAATCTTAGGTTTTGGCTCCTCTTTATTGGTTTTCTAGGTTGCAATCCAAGGCTTAGAAGAACTAAGAGTGGACTAGAACTCCATGAAGAATATATGGCATGAAAAGTTTCAAATTGAGTATTTGTGGATTAAAAGTCATTAAGCTTAATTGCTTTAATGGTGAGTTTCCACTTTTTCCAATTTTACCTGATTTGAAACGTCTTTTTGTAAGTGATTCTTTTTTCAAAGAAATTAGTGACAGAGGAAATCCCATATTGGAATTGGTTGACTGCAAATTCTAATTTCATCTGTAGTGTGTATAGAAAATCTAAGGGCTTTAGAAGTGTCCAAATGGGGATATTTTGCGCTCTTTTTTCTTTTCTCCATCACCAAAATGGCGTCATTTTAGAGTCTGTCATAATTATCAACTTATTTTCCATGTTAGCCTTTCACATAAGCAACTCCACAAAAAAAATGCAAGTTGGATAAAATTGAAACAATTTGAAAACTGATTATATAAATTGATACAATTTAAAGGATAAGATAATTTAGAAAATTGGCCTTTTATTGAGATAATTGGGAACATTTTCCTAATATTTTATTAACATGTGTTAATATAATATTCAATTCAATAATGCATTGGCTCTTTTTTAAATTATAGAGAAATTGGCCAAAAGAAGAAGAAGAAGATAACAATTTTAAATGATGATGAAATGTAGACTGAAGAGTAGAAATGAAATATTCTTTGTTAGGCATAGTGTTTTTAGCTTGAAAATAATTGAAGATGTCATTAGTTCATATAGAGAAAATGTATAAAGCCTTGGAGAGAATCTTGGTAGTCTCCTCTAGACCTTTGGCATATGTGATGTTTCCTCTAACTATCGCAAACTATCGAATTTGCTCTTGTAATGGTACAATTACTTTTTGTAATCTTACAACAACCCAAAAAATAAAGCAACATAAAATTTAAGTAAAATATATAGTTAGACATTATTTTAAAACTTCATTGATTCTTTTTAAAATTTATTATATATTTATTTAAGATTCTAATTAATACAAATTCGCACATTTAAAAAAAATAAAAAAATGAATCTAAAGTTTTAAATATATAACCAAATTTCTTATGTACAAAATTGTCATTAAAAAAGGGATAAGTGTAAAAAAAGCATATGTAGTTTAGCATTTTTTCACTTATGGTTCTATCATTTTTTTCATGATAATTCAGTACTCTGTGATATTTTTCATGAGCAAATCTAGGCAAAATTCTCTAACACTGATAATTATGATGATGTGCATGCTAAAGTGCCAACATAGATGCTGATGTGGATGTTGATGCACTGACCTAGATGACCAGTGGATGTTGAGTTATTGTTGTAAATACCGACATAGATGCCAACATCCTAATGTGGATACCAAATATCTTAGGGTACTAAAATGTCATGAAAAAAGCCACAGGACCATAAAAAGTGCTAAAATATAGGTATTTTTTTGTACTTATCCCTTAAAAGAAGACATAACGTGGCATATGTATCACATTATATCTTAAAATCTCTCAAATTATCATACATTGTAGGGATTAAGTCTATATGTTCATAAAATGATTAAGAAAATTTTTCTTGTTTAGAAATAATGTGTCTTATACACATTGATGTAGCAAAAGAGTGATAAATAAGAATTAATGACTGTTGAATCACATACGACTACCAATCAATAATCATCTATAGCTTGTAATTCTCGAATTCAGGATATAGGCATCAAAATTCAAAGAATTTTAGAAATTTTGAAAAGGATTTGAATTCTATTATTCATAACAAAGTCCAAAGACAAAAAACAATAGCTTCAAATAGAAAAACCCTAAAAACAATCCCAATCAAAATAGGAAAAATGAATCCTAAAACAACTAAAACATAAATTTTCCTTTTAAAAGGCCTAAATGATAAAATTTGCCTAAAAAGGAATGGTGCTCACAAGCAAAGCTAGTGATTTTTTATTATTGGGCTATTTCCAATCAAATTGGGCTCTTAATTTGCCAAAATTCAAAAATTTAAAGTTGTTGATAATTAGAAAACTGTCACTACTTCAATCATATTTTTTCTAGAAACCAATTTGCTTGCTCTTTGATGCCCGCATCATTCTCCCCAGGGTGGACAGAATTCACCCACAAATCTGACTTATCTAAAGAATCACCTACATATAGAATCAGATGCTTACCATTAAAAACATATGTAGTGTGAATGTAGCTAGGCAACTCCAAACGGTAGGCATTAGGATTGATCTTCTCAATGACTTCCACTAGTCCAATCTTCTTGGCAGATAGCTTATTATATTCACCTGCAAGAAATCTCTCTTTGGTAAGGATAGCCCACACATAATCCTTCATATTGAACTCGACATGGCGCCTCTTCTTATCAACATCCTATTTGTATTTGGAGGCAGCTTGGACTAAATTATCATAGATAGCCTTATAAACTTCCTCTAATCCACTAACAAAATTCTCTACCTTACCATGAACCCTCGTTTTATCTAGTAGAGGAATCAAATCCAGCGGTCCTCTTGGCACAATAGAAAACACCATAGAAAAAAGGCTAAATCTAGTGCTCTGATTAATTGCATGATTATGAGTGAACTCTACTTGACACAGCTTTTGATCCTAGCTCCTCACATGTTCACCCACTAAGCACCTCAACAAATTACCTAAAGACTAATTCACCACCTCAGTTTGCCCATCTGTTTATGGATGATAGACACTACTAAAATTAAGCTGCGTGTTCACCATTTTCCATAAACTTCATAAAAAATGACTAAGGAACCTGGTATATGGATCAAGTACATAGATATAGGCAACCCATACAATCTATAAATCTCCTTAAAGAACAATTGAGAAACATGAACAACATCTATGGTTTTTTTTACATGGAATAAAATGCACCATTTTTTAAAATTGATTAACTAACACAAATATAGAATAATTACCTCACTGTGTGCATGGTAATCCTAGCAAAAAATCCATGTTGAGCACCACCCAAGGCTATAAAGGAACTAGCAATGGCATATACAAACCCATGTTAAATGTTGTTCCTTTAGAAACCTGGTAAATCTGATATCTCTGCACTAGTTTTTTCCACTTCTCTAGAAATGGTAGGCCAAAAAAATGAGGCACAGTTCTGTCTTATCCCACATGCCCTACACCATGCAATTCTTTAATAATTTTTAAATGCAAACTATAATCTAGGACACATAGTTGATTACCCTTAAATAAAAATCCATTATGCAATAGGAAATTTATTCTCTCCCTTGCTTTAACCTTTGCCAAAATAGCAAAAAAATATGGATTAGTGTCAAATAATTCTACAAAGGAATCAAAACTAGGTACCTCAATGGACGTTTGAGCCAATAGACTCTTTCATCTGCTCAACGCATTAGCCACCTTGTTAGTAACACATCAGCCACCCTGTTAGTGACACCCGACTTATGCTTCACCATAAAAGTAAATCTTTGAAGATAAGCCACCTAACTAGCATGTCTAGTAGAAATTTTATCTTATCGATGTAAATGCTTTAATGCCTTATTATTTGTATACAAGATAAACTCCTGCTAAAACAAATAATGATGCCAATGCTTAATAGCCTGTACTATAGCATATAATTTGACATCATAAGTGCTATAATGAAATCTGGGCCCTGATAACTTCTCACTGAAATATGCTACTAGTTTGTTGTTTTGACTTAGAATAACCCCAATTCCCACCTTAGATGCATCTAAATGCAACTCAAAAGGTTGATAAAAATCTGGAAACACTAAAATAGGAGCTATAGTAAGGTGTATTTTAATCAGCTCAAACGCCTTTTTTGCATCATCTGTCCATACAAACTTTCCCACCTACCTTATACAATTAGTAATAGGTGGCATAATGCTGCTAAAATATGGAATAAAATGCCTATAAAATGAAGCCAACCCATGGAAACTCCTCACCTCAATAATGGTAGTAGGTTTTGGCCAATGTTTCATAGCCTCTACCTTTGATTCATCTACATGCAGTCCCTTACTTGACACAACATAACCAAGAAACAACACACTAGTAGTAAAAAAATGCACACTTCTTAATGGTAGGATAGAACTTCTCCATACGCAGCACAATGAGAACATCTCGCAACTGACTAAGGTGCTCATCTAGGTTAGCGCTATAAATCAAAATATCATTAAAGTACACAACAATGCACTTAGTAATGAAAGGCCTTAAAATCTGATTCATAACACGCATGAAAGTGCTTAGTGTGTTAGATAACCCAAATGGCATGACTAGCCATTTATAAAATCCTTCCCTTATCTTGAAGATTGTTTTCCATTCATCTCTAACTCAAATTCGAATTTGATGATAACCACTCTTCAAATCTAATTCAGTAAAAATTATGGCTCCACTAAGCTAATCAAGTAAGTCATCCAATATACGAATAGGAAAATGATACCTAATAGTTATTTTATTAATGGCCTAACTATCCATATGCATCTGCTAATAACCATCCTTCTTTAGTGTTAGAAGAGCTGGTACAATTCAAGGACTCAACCTCTCCTAAATATATCCTCTGGCCAACAAATCTTCCACTTACCTCCTTAATTCTTCATGCTTACTAGGACTTATCCTATAGTGTGGTTGATTTGGAAAAGCTACATCTGGTTCAAGGTCAAGCAAATGTTGGATATCTCACGTAGGAGGTAACCCTTCAAGTAATTCTTCTAAAAATAAATCGTTAAACTCTTCTAGAAGTGGTAAAACTACATTATGAACCACTAACTCTTTGTCCACCATCATCTAAAATAAGACATAAACAATTTCAGATTTTTGCACTACTCTGTCAAATTATGCTAGAGTTGATAAACTAACACAACCCTTGTTGTCTTCCCACACCTTTTCAAACTGATCACGATCCTTATTAGGTACTAACATGATCCTCACTCCCTCGAACATGAAACTATAGGTGCTAGTCTTCCCGTTATGAGTTACATCTCGATCAAATTGCCACAGTCATCCCAACAACAAATGACATGCATCCATAGCTATCACATCACACCAAATGTCATTTTTATATTTTTCCCTAATAGAAAAAGGAAACCAAGGCACGCTTTGACACTGTTACCTTGCCCCCTTTAACCATGCCAACTTGTAAGGCTTAGGATGCTTTATAATTGAAATCCCTAATTTTTGGACTACCTATGCTGCGATTATATACTCACAACTACCTCCAAAGATCACAAATTTGCATACTTTTCCTTTGATAGTGTAGGTAGACTGAAAAATATTATTTCATAGCCAATCATCATTAGCAGCTCTAGGCGTTGAAGAGCATGCAATTCAATTTTTTGAAAAATATGAAAATTTAAAGTAGTGGCAGTTTCATAATTATTGACAACTTTGGAGTTTCAAATTTTGGCAAATCAGGAGCCCAATTTGATTAGAAATGGCCCAACAATTAGAAGTCACTAGCTTTACTCTTGAGCTCCATTGCTCTTTGGGCAAATTCTATCATTTAGGCCTTTAAAAAGGCAATTTTGTAATATTCATTTTTCCTATTTTGATTGGGATTATTTTTAGGGTTTTTCTATTTAAAGCTATTGTTTTGGTCTTTGGACGTTATTATGAATAATAGAGTTTGAATCCTTTTCAAAATTTCCAAAATTCTTTGAATTTGATGCCTATATCCTGAATTTGAGAATTGCAAGCTATAGGCGATTAGTGATTGGTAGTCATGTATAATTCAATAGTTATTAATTCTTTTTTATCACTCTTCCGCTATGCCACACACACACACACTCATATATATATATATATATATATATATATATATATATATATATATATATAATCCATACCTATGGAGATAATATAGTGTCATAATGTAATATCCCGTGTTTTTAAATATTTTTATACTGCATCGGGATATGCAGTGTTAATAATTTTTAAATATGATATTGATATTTTATAAGTTGTTGATTAATTAAAATTGATTTTTAATTGTTTATTATTATTTAAGTACTTTACGTAAAATTTTCTCGGGACTTCCATTTTCGGGGAAATTTTCACATAATTAATTTACTACTAATTATATTAAATATATTTACGGACTTGCATGAACTCATACATATTTTAAAATATTAAACACCGTATATGTGTGTATATATTTATTTAATTAGGGTTTAATTTCTTACCCTAATATTTTATTAATTGTTTATTAATTTATTGTTATTTAATTATTTTATTTATTATTAAATTTTAAATTATTATAATAATGTGTGGTGTGTGATATTCCCAAATATTTTATTAAAATTATTTTTTTTCTTTCTTTCTTTTTCTTTTCTTTTTCTTTTTCTTTTCTTTTCTTTTTCTTTTCTTTTCTTCCTGAGCCCGTTCCTTCTCCCCCTCCCGCTGTAAATCCCGACCACCTACCATCGGTGTGCCACTAGTAACTCTGCCCTCCCCAACCAGCTGCTCCGCAACCCCTAGCCTCCTTCCCCGACGCCGGCTAGCTTCTTCTTCTCCATTTTTGGCCGAAAGTTGCATTTCTTCACACCTCGCGATTCCAGCCATCATTTTCAACACCGCTGGTCTCTTTCTTCTCCTTGAGCTCCAGTGAGTGTGATTCTAGCTTTGGTTTGAGCTTAAATGGTCTTGATTTGCTTAGGTTTTGAATTTTCAAATTCGACCATTTTAGGGTTTTTATTTTTTTGAACTTCGAATTGTTTGATTCATGAAAAGTCCCTTAAAAAATGTCATTCCCCTTAGCTTAATCTACATGTATGAAATTTTATGGAATTTTTGGAGATTATTTTGATTTTTGGGTATTTTTGAATATTTTAATATTATTTCCTATTTTTCGGAAATTAATTCATTAAATTATGAAATTTTGTTTTATGATAAATATAGGTGTTCAAATGAATTATAGGAATTTATTTGGAATTTTTATGAATTTCTAAGTATTTATTTTGAATTATTTAGTTTTATGTAATTTTTGGAAAATAGGGTTAATTATGTTTTTAATTAAAATTAATTGGTAAATTGAGTTTAATTATTGATATTATTGATAAATATGTTGAGAAAATTAATTTTGAATAATTATACTATTTTTGGTGAATTTTTGAAGTAATTATAGTATATTTATATATATAAGGGCATTTTGGTAATTTTACACAAAATTGGCTAAAAATGTAATTTATTTGGTTTTAATAGTTATTTAAGGTATAAAAATAATTTCTATAAAATATTTAGTATTTTTAACTAATTAAAACTATTTTTCATGAATTATTCTCAAATATATATATAATATACGATTTTTCTAATAAAATGAGTTTTTATCGATTTTTACTATGTTTTAAGGCTAATTATGTAATTTCTATTTATAAAATGAATTTCTATGTTATAAGGGTATTTTTGGTATTTCTGAAATTATTCTGTGATTGTGGACCCCGGTCGGTAGGCTGTAGTTTGGAGTCCGACCGAGGGGTTGCGAATGAATTGTTATGCCTGTTTTTTGAAGTGTGTTTCTTTGCAGGGTCGGCTCTACTCTTTGAGTAGAGAGATGTCCGTTTTACAAGGGAGGTTCTATCGAATTTTTGGTAGAATTCTCGTAAAATGTGATTTCCGATCGATCCCTAATCTCGATTATGTG
The DNA here is from genome assembly GCA_947683625.1 of Mallotus nudiflorus. Taxonomy (NCBI): domain Eukaryota; kingdom Viridiplantae; phylum Streptophyta; class Magnoliopsida; order Malpighiales; family Euphorbiaceae; genus Mallotus; species Mallotus nudiflorus. The sequence goes on from CANTUR010000142.1 coordinate 3,393,136, forward strand.
TTTAAGATTTTAGATCGAGTTTCTAGGATGTTTCTGTTAGGTTATTATGATTTCTATCATTTTTGTTTGTCTAGTTGCGCCGAGACCGAGGCCTAGTGGACCAGGCCCGTCGGACCCATCTCGTGGAGTGCACTAAGTGTGAGTTACTATTTTATATATATGTGCTTTAGGATGCATGATTTTAGAATATATGTTTTATTTTGATTAAATATGCATAAATAACGTGATTAGTATTTAAGTATATTTTTGGTTTATTTTCGGTATATATTAAATTATATGCATGTTTTATTAATAAATTATATTTAAAATGTTTTTAAATATATTTCTAGCTTAATTTATAATTTGATTGAATTTATTTGACGTATATATACTCGAAATATACCTGGTTTACTTTTGGTATATTTCCAGTATATATATAGTTTATTGTTGCTATTTTATTTAAGTTCATGCATCATTTATTTGTGAATGAATGTTTTATATTTAAAATGAAGGATATCAATAAAACGTGCTACCTAGTGGACAACACTAGGACCGAGTACGTACCGGTATGCTTATAGCATTTAGGCTATATTACTAACCTGCTTGAGGATATTGATTGAATCTGATTATTTGATTAATTGATGTGTGAGAAAGGATTTGGGGGTGTGATTGCTGGAGCTCGGTTGACCAAATGTCTCGGGGCCAATCACACTGATAGTCAGACTGCTGGAGCTCGGTTGACTTAGTGTCTCAGGGCCAGTCTACTGTCTAAATGGAACAAGTGAATATATTGGAATAAGTGAGCCTATATGGCTAGAGTGTTGTCTAACACTGTTTTTGAGGTTGAGATATTCTAGGGTTCTATTTGATCCTTCATAAACACTGATTTTCAATAAATATATATAAAATGATTTTATTGCATCTGTGTGTAATTGCTTGTATATATACATATTAGATATATACTATTGATTGTATGCATTATCATTTAGTGTGCATGTATATATATTATAGTAATTCACTCAATGAGGTCTGACTCCACTCCGTTGACTAATTTTTCAGGAGAGTCATCATCTTCAGACCTCAATAGCAGGCCTGTATGCCGGATTTCTTCCACCCCGGCTTCTTTATGTAAACTGCTTATCTGAGTCTTGGGTTTATTTTATCTAGACACTGCAGTAGTTAATGAATATTTAAAGAGATGTTGTATTATATATTTGAACTGGATTTGTATTAAAAGATTTATATATATATGTAATGATGAGGATTTGATTTAAATCCAGTTGGTGCATATGCTGTTATTATATTTATGATTTTTTTTATTTCCGCTGCATTATATATTGTTATTATTATTGCATGTTTTATTTTATTTTTAGGCTTGCTATGGGTTCCGGATTCGAAAGAATTTCCATTCCCTAGCGCCGGTCATGGCCCCTGTTTTAGGTCGTGACAAAGTTGGTATCAGAGCGGAGTTCTATGTCAGGGCTTAGTTTTGTGAGTCATGGCCCTAGTTTTAAAGTTGTGCTTTTTGTTGAACTACTGCAGTGAATTAGGTTCAAGTATGTCTTGATAAGTATTCCTTGTTTTAGTTTTCTACGTTATTCCTCCATTGTCTATTTTGTCTGAATCTTTCCATTTGTCCTTTCAGAATGAGGAGGTGAGCACGTGTCGCTCCACCAGTCGTTGAGGCCGAGGATGATGAGCCTTTTTAGGATGAGGTTTTACCTCCTGAGCAGCCAGTTAGACGTAGAGGTCATGGCAGAGGTAGACCTCGAGGAGCCTGTTGAGCCTAAATTTGATGTTCATGTGCCTCCAGTCGTTCAGCCTGTTCAGGCTGCCTATTAGCAGGGTATGTCTGACCCTGAGGCAACTTTGTTCTATGCTCGAGTTGGCAGGATTGCTTTTGACAGTACTTTCGATCCGTTAGATTTTCTGCACGCAATCGAGACTAGGACTCAGACTGCTCATACCGAGTATCAGCGGATTATGATCATCGAGTTGTCTGTCGAGGGACTAGCTAGATTGGTTCATTCAGATGATCCAACCTTATATGATGACGATGACCTGGGCTCAATTCAGAGAGCGATTTTTGAGGAGATTCTGTCCAGAGCCTCTTCGTATGAGCTATCATCTCCGGTTGACCAACATTTCTCATGGAGATCGATCTGTAGAGGAGTACACCCGAGAGTTTCTTCGGTTGGGTGGATATGCAGAGGATTTGATGTGAGACTAGTATTTCGCGGTCACTACCTACATTACTGGTTTGGGTTCAGCTTTTGCTGGTATGCTTACAGCAGGCCTTACTCTAGAGTCTGTGATTGAGTTGGCTAAGGAGATTGAGCTGAGGCTAGTTAGGCAGGGAGCGATGCCTGATTATTACCAGCTGGGAGTTCAGTCGAGTGGATTGGAGGCTACTCCACATTCGAGTTTTTATGTTGATTCGAGTAGTTAGCAACGAGGTCTGACTTAGCAGAGTCAGAGACAGCAGCAGCGAGTGCATCGGAGCAATAGACATGGCCGTGGAGGTCAGCGTAGATCACTCAGATTCGGGTCAGGTGCTTCGAGCAGCAGCAGTGGTCATATTTCTGGATCAGCGGCCAGTGTTTGCCAGACTTATGGTAGAGTCCATCAGGGACCGTGTTATCTGACACCACTGACATGCTTCAGATGTGGGTAGACAGTAGACAGGACATTTTGCCAGATCGTGTCCTTACTTGGGGTATCAACAGCCGCAGATTCCGCGATTCCCACAGTAGTCGATTACTAGTGCTGCACCCGTGCCATTTCAGTTACCACCAGCCCAGCATCAGAGTTCCACTCAGATTATTCCACAGCAGAGTCATGGTAAAGGTGCTAGAGGAGGTGCCAAAGGTGCTGGCCAGGCTTATACCAGTCAGTAGGGAGGTTGAGGACAAGCCAGAGTTTTCCATCTCACTCAGCAGGATGCTCAGGCATCTAATGCAGTCGTGGTAGGTATTGTTTCTGTTTGTTACTTGGATGCTTGGGTTTTGTTTGATCCGGGTGCCACGCATTCATTTGTTTCTCCCGTTTTTGCTTCTAAATCTTGTTGGCAAGCTTCGAGGATGGCTTTTCCTTTGTCCATTGCCACTCCTCTGAGCGATTCCTTGGACACCGATATTGTTCTTTCTAGTTGTCCAGTTCTCGTGGGAGATGGAGAATTACCCGCTGATTTGATCTTGTTGGATGTGATGGAGTTTGATGTTATTCTGGGAATGGATTGGTTATCTCAGCACTATGTCGTGGTAGATTGCAGGAATAAAGAGGTGACTTTCAGAATTCCTGGAGAAGAAGATGTTAAGTTTGTGGGTGATAGGAGTTCAGCACCTCAGAATCTTATTTCTACTATTACGGATAGGAAGTTATTGAGGAAAGGTTGTCAGGGATATTTGGCATTGGTCAGGGATACTTCAGTGGAAAAGTTGTCACTCATAGATGTTCCTATTGCCTGTGAGTTTCCTAATGTTTTTCCCGAGGAGTTGCCAGGTTTACCACCTCACAGAGAGATTGAGTTCTGTATAGATGTGGTTCCAAGTACTACTCCTATATCTATGCCACCCTACAGAATGGCTCCTGCAGAGTTGAAAGAGTTGAAGGAGCAGTTACAGGAGTTATTGGATAAGGGTTTTATCAGACCCAATGTTTCTCCTTAGGGTGCACCAGTCCTGTTTGTGAAGAAGAAGGATGGTACCCTGAGACTGTGCATTGACTATAGAGAGCTGAATAAGGTGACAGTGAAGAACAAGTATCCTCTCCCGAGGATAGATGACTTGTTTGATTAGCTACAGGGTGCACAGTTCTTTTCTAAGGTTGACTTGAGGTCGGGTTATCATCAGTTATGTATTAGTGAAGCCGATATCTCTAAGACGGCATTCCGCACGCGATATGGCCATTATGAGTTTCTGGTGATGTCTTTTGGTTTGACTAATGCACCAACAGCTTTTATGGACCTGATGAACAGGGTATTCAGACCATATGTGGATCAGTTTGTGGTAGTCTTCATCGATGATATACTGGTTTATTCAAGGAGTATGGAGGAGCATGTATATCACTTGAGGATTGTACTACAGACACTGAGAGATCATCAGCTTTATGCTAAATTCTCAAAGTGTGATTTTTGGATGGAGAGTGTTTCTTTTCTTGGACATGTAGTGTCTAAAGAAGGTATCGAAGTTGATCCACAGAAGATTGAAGCAGTGTCTGAGTGGCCTAGACCGACTTCTGTTGCTGAGATTCAAAGTTTTCTGGGTTTAGCCGGGTATTATAGGCGGTTTGTGCAGGATTTTTTTTAGAATTGCAGCCCCTATGACTCACTTGACTCAAAAGAATGTTAGATTCGAGTGGTCATAAGCTTGTGAGAATAGTTTCCAGTTGTTGAAGGAGAAGTTGACCACAGCGCCAGTATTAGCTTTGCCTAATAGTGTGGATAAGTTCACAGTTTGTTGTGATCCCTCTAGAATTGGCCTTGGTTATGTGTTGATATAGAATGGAAGTGTGATAGCCTATGCTTCAAGGCAGTTGAAGAAGCATGAGTAGAACTATCCCACACATGACCTTGAGATGGCTGCAGTGATCTTTGCTCTGAAGATTTGGAGACATTATCTGTACGGGGTGACTTGTGAGATATTTACTGATCATAAGAGCCTTAAGTACATTTTTTAGCAGAGGGATCTGAATCTAAGGCAGAGAAGATGGTTGGAATTGTTAAAGGATTATGACTGTGAGATATTATATCATTCGGGTAAAGCTAATGTGGTAGCAGATGCCTTGAGTAGAAAGTCCTCAGGCAGTCTTGCTCACATCAGTGTTGAGAGGAGACCATTGGTCCAAGAGTTGCTTTTATTGGTGGATCAAGGTCTGATGATGAAGATCAGTAGGTCAGGTGGACTGCTAGCTCAATTTAAGGTGCGATCTGTACTGAGGGATAGGATTAAAGCAGCTCAGAGCCGAGATCCTATTCTAGAAGAGCTTACAAAGAATGTTCGAGCAGGGAAGTTCACTAATTTCACACTCGATGATGATGGTGTGTTATGGATCAGAAGTAGATTGTGTGTTCCTAATGTGGATGATTTGAGAGAAGAGATCCTAGAGGAAGCACATTCTATAGCCTACAGCGTTCATCCAAGTGTCACTAAGATGTACCACAGTATCAGAGATTTATACTGGTGGGATGGATTGAAGAAGGATGTCACTGATTATGTTGCTAAGTGCTTGACGTGTCAGCAAGTGAAAGCTGAACACCAGAAGCCTTCTGGGAGCTTCAGCCTCTTCCTATTCCCAAGTGGAAGTGGGAAAGGATAGCTATGGATTTTGTGGTAGGTTTACCTCGTTCTAAGGATGGATACGATTCCATCTGGGTGATTGTAGACAGGTTGACGAAGTCTGCACATTTCCTACCTGTGAAAGCCACTTATTCTGTAGCTAGATTGGTGAAGCTGTATGTGAAGCATATCGTATGCCTTCATGGAGTACCTGTGTCCATTGTGTCAGATAGAGGTTTAGTGTTTAATTCTCATTTTTGGCAGAAGTTGTAGGAAGCGATGGGCACTAGGTTGGACTTCAGTACTGCTTTTCATCCTCAAATAGATGGTCAGTCTGAGAGGACGATCCAGACACTGGAAGATATGTTAAGGATGTGTTTCTTAGATTTGGGAGGTAGCTGGGATGATCATTTGCCACTCGTTGAGTTTGCATATAATAATAGCTACCATAGCAGTATTGGCATGGCACCGTATGAGGCATTGTATGGAAGGAAGTGTAAATCCCCTTTGATTTGGGATGAGATTGGTGAGAGAGCTTTGACTAGGCCTGAGATGGTTCAGGATGCTGCAGAGAAAGTCACCGTGATTAAGCGAAGATTAGAGACCGCAGTTAGCAGGCAGAAGAGCTATGTGGATCCTAGGCGCAGAGATGTGGAGTTTCAGGTAGGGGATTTTATTTTCCTGAAGGTATCTCCGATGAAGGGTGTGATGAGATTTGGTAGGAAGGGTAAGTTAGCACCGAGATATATCGGGCCATTTGAGATTCTGGAGAGAGTTGGCACTGTTGCATATCGGTTAGATTTGCCTCTGAGTATGTCATAAGTGCATCCGGTATTTCATATCTCGATGTTGAGGAAGTATATCTCAGACCCTTCACACGTGTTGCAGCCTGATAGTGTAGAAGTGAGTGAAGATTTGATGTTTATGGAAGAACCTGTGGCGATCGTTGACTATCAAGTTCGACAGTTGCGGTCGAAACAGATTCCGATGGTCAAGATTTTGTGGCGTAGCGATAGAGTTGAGGAGCATACGTGGGAGACTGAAGCTGAGATGCGAGCTTCTTACCCGTATCTCTTTCCTTCTTGATCCTGTTTTCTGGAATTCGGGGACGAATTCTTGTAAGGGGGGAAGACTGTAATATCCCGTGTTTTTAAATATTTTTATACTGCATCGGGATATGCAGTGTTAATAATTTTGAAATATGATATTGATATTTTATAAGTTGTTGATTAATTAAAATTGATTTTTAATTGTTTATTATTATTTAAGTACTTTACGTAAAATTTTCCCGGGACTTGCATTTTCGAGGAAATTTTCACTTAAATAATTTACTACTAATTATATTAAATATATTTACGGACTTGCATGAACTCATACATATTTTAAAATATTAAACACCGTATATGTGTGTATATATTTATTTAATTAGGGTTTAATTTGTTACCCTAATATTTTATTAATTGTTTATTAATTTTATTATTATTTAATTATTTTATTTATTATTAAATTTTAAATTATTATAATAATGTGTGGTGTGTGATTTTTCCCAAATATTTTATTAAAATTATTTTTTTCTTTCTTTCTTTTTTCTTTTTCTTTCTTTTTCTTTTGTTTTTCTTTTTCTTTTTTTTTTTCTTTTTCTTTTCTTTTCTTTTCTTCTTCTTCCCGAGCCTGTTCCTTCTCCCCCTCCCGCTGCAAATCTCGACCACCTATCGTCGGTGTGCCACCAGCAGCTCTGCCCTCCCCAGCCAGCTGCTCCACTGCCCCTAGCCCCCTTCCCCGGCGCCGGCTAGCTTCTTTTCCTCCATTTTTAGCCGAAAGTTGCATTTCTTCACACCTCGCGATTCTGGCCACCATTTTTGACGCCGCTAGTCTCTTTCTTCTCCTTGAGCTCCGGTGAGTGTGATTCTAGCTTTGGTTTGAGCTTAAATGGTCTTGATTTGCTTAGGTTTTGAATTTTCGAATTCGGCCATTTTAGGGTTTTTGATTTTTTTGAACTTTGAATTGTTTGATTCATGAAAAGTCCCTTAACAAATGTTGTTCCCCTTAGCTTAATCTATATGTATGAATTTTTGTGGAATTTTTTGAGATTATTTTGATTTTTGGGTATTTTTGAACATTTTAAAATTATTTCCTAATTTTTGGAAATTAATGAATTAAATTATGAAATTGTGTTTTATGATAAATATAGGTGTTGAAATGAATTATAGGAATTTATTTGGAATTTTTATGAATTTATATTATTTATTTTGAATTATTTAGGTTTATGTAATTTTTGGAAAATAGGGTTAATTATGTTTTTAATTAAAATTAATTGGTAAATTGAGTTTAATTATTGATATTATTGATAAATATGTTGAGAAAATTAATTTTGGATAATTATACTTTTTTTGGTGAAGTTTTGAAGTAATTATAGTATATTTATATACATATAAGGGCATTTTGGTAATTTTACACAAAATTGGCTAAAAATGTAGTTTAATTGGTTTTAATAGTTATTTAAGGTATAAAAATAATTTCTACAAAATATTTAGTATTTTTAACTAATTAAAACTATTTTTCATGAATTATTCTCAAATATATATATAATATACGATTTTTCTAATAAAATGAGTTTTTATCGGTTTTTACTATGTTTTAAGGCTAATTATGTAATTTCTATTTATAAAATGAATTTCTATGTTATAAGGGTATTTTTGGTATTTCTGAAATTATTCTGTGATTGTGGACCCCGGTCGGTAGACTGTAGTTTGGAGTCCGACCGAGGGGTTGCGAATGGATTGTTATGCCTGTTTTTCGAAGTGTGTTTCTTTGCAGGGTCAGCTCTACTCTTTGAGTACAGAGATGTCCATTTTACAGGGGAGGTTCTGTCGAATTTTTGGTAGAATTCTCATAAAACGTGATGTCCGGTCGATCCCTAATCTCGATTATGTGTTTAAGATTCTAGATCGAGTTTCTAGGATGTTTCTGTTAGGTTATTCTGATTTATGTCATTTTTGTTTGTCTAGTTGCACCGAGACCGAGGCCTAGTGGGCCAGGCCCGTCGGACCCATCTCATGGAGCGCACTAAGTGTGAGTTACTATTTTATATATATGTGCTTTAGGATGCATGATTTTAGAATATATGTTTTATTTTGATTAAATATGGAAATAACATGATTAGTATTTAAGTATATTTTTGGTTTATTTTCGGTATATATTAAATTATATGCATGTTTTATTAATAAATTATATTTAAAATGTTTTTAAATATATTTCTAGCTTAATTTATAATTTGATTGAATTTTTTTGACGTATATATACTCGAAATATACCTGGTTTACTTTTGCTATATTTCCAGTATATATATGGTTTATTGTTGCTATTTTATTTAAGTTCATGCATCATTTATTTGTCAATGAATGTTTTATATTTAAAATGATGGATATCAATAGAACGTGCTACCTAGTGGGCAGCACTAGGACCGAGTACGTACCGGTACGCTTATAGCATTTAGGCTATATTACTAACCTGCTTGAGGATATTGATTGAATTTGATTATTTGATTAATTGATGTGTGAGAAAGGATTTGGGGGTGTGATTGCTGGAGCTCGGTTGACCAAGTGTCTTGAGGCCAATCACACTGACAGTCAGACTGTTGGAGCTCGGTTGACTTGGTATCTTGGGGCCAGTCTATTGTCTAAATGGAATAAGTGAATATATTGGAATAAGTGAGCCTATATGGCTAGAGTGTTGTCTAACACTGTTTTTGAGGTTGCGATATTCTAGGGTTCTATTTGATCCTTCACAAACACTGATTTTCAATAAATATATATAAAATGATTTTATTGCATCTGTGTGTAATTGCCTGTATATATACATATTAGATATATATTGTTGATTGTATGCATTATCATTTAGTGTGCATGTATATATATTATAGTAATTCACTCAGTGAGGTCTGACTCCCCTCCGTTGACTAATTTTTCAGGAGAGTCATCATCTTCAGACCTCAGTAGCAGGCCTGTACACCGGATTTCTTCCGCCCCGGCTTCTTTATGTAAACTGCTTATCTGAGTCTTGGGTTTATTTTATCTAGACACTGAAGTAGTCAATGAATATTTAAAGAGATGTTGTATTATATATTTGAACTGGATTTGTATTAAAAGATTTATATATATATATGTAATGATGAGGATTTGATTTAAATCCAGTTGGTGCATATGCTATTATTATATTTATGATTTTTTTTATTTCCGCTGCATTATATATTGTTATTATTATTGCATGTTTTATTTTATTTTTAGACTTGCTACAGGTTCCGGATTTGAAAGAATTCCCGTTCCCTAGCGCCGGTCATGGCCCCTATTTTGGGTCGTGACACATAAACAATGCCAAATCGTCCATTTGAAAATTTCACACCTTGTTATATCTTCCTCTTAAAATCAATGGAAGTCTAATTAAGAATATCCAAAAATGCTAATGGATGCTTCTTATAACTAAATAGCATTGCTATGCATAATCCAAACAAAAATTTCAAACCAACATCCATCATCATAAATCTAAGACTTAATATATTGCGACTCCTTAAACTTTATTTTATTTATTATTTTGCTTTCCTTAACTTTATAAATTAAGTAATCTTAACAACTTAATTTATTTTAAAATAAAATTTATAAACATTTTTCAATAAGTTTAGGTATTTAATTTTTTTTATTTGATTTTCCTATCATCCAATAGCTTTAAGAACTCTGACTGTTATGGAATTCAAGCCAAATGGACCATAGGGCAAAGCTTTGCTAACATAACTTTTAAACATTTTTTAGTAAGTTTAGGTATTTAAATATTTTTGTTTCAACTTACAAAAATACTATTTAAATACCTCAAATAGTGTTATAATAAGTCTTAATTTAAATGGAATATTTAAATAAAAAGTTTTTTGGTTGAGTGATCAAACTGAAAAAAAAAGTGTCAAGTTCATGGAGGTGCTGAGGTACGAGAATATAATTCTTATAGTAATGACTTAATTTTTTGATTAATAACCATTCAGTGATAAATAGATTAAGATCATACCAATTTCATCCCTAATGTTGTAGCCGTTACTGAACCTTCCAATTGGTTTTGACTTAGGAAAATTAATCCCATTATAAGGGAAGTCAGCCCTTGCAATAATTGAGGGTAAGAAATTGTTAGCCCCAACATCCATGGTGGAGTCATCAAATATGAAAATTGTTAGTAATATCCTAAAAAATGCCTCACTAAAGTTGATGGTAATGGCAATAATAATAATGAGAACTAAGAGATGGATTCCATGGCTTTGCCATGTGAAAAAGAGAGGAGATTATAAGGTACGTGTTCTTTGATTTCTTAGCTTTCTATTTTACTAATTTTGGTGATAAAATCATTTTTTATATTAGCATAACCTAATATGGATTATTTTTAATTTATTATACATATAGGAATATACAATCAACAATCACCATGGTTCATAGAGATTTTAAATGTATAATAGATACATATATTAGTAATAATTTACTACCTCAAAGAAGTTGATAATAATGATATGTTGTTTATCAATAATTAATAACACTGAGCAGCGATAATGTTCAATAATTTGAAAAAAATTACTCTATTGTCTATTGATAATCAATTCATCTAATTTTAAAATTACTCATAAAAAAAATTAATAGCAACTGAAATGAAAATTTTAGGAAAGTGTAAAATTTGATAAAATTATTTGGAAAGTTTAATGAAATAATGATGTTGCATATATTTTCAAATTCCAAATTAGATCCCTAATCAACCCGTTGTTTAGTTTAATTCCATTAAAATAATTCATTTCATTTCCAAATGAATTTTAACAAATGAACTCCAAATTCTACAAAATGAATTTGACCCAAACATATTTCATCAATAAAAAATGAATTTATTGTTAAGCAATTCTACAAAATTAAGAAGTTAGTGTGAATACAATGAGCAATATACTACGTTGTATTAATTACAAAATGATTTATACAAGACGAATAAAGATAGTAATAATAGAATAACAAACTGAAGATAAAGATATATGAATGTAACAAGTTGAATATTGAATAATAAGTAATCCTTATTACCCTCCTACAAGTTGAATAAGGAGAAGACAACGTTCAACCTGTGATGAAGAGTAAGAAAATAGCTTTTGTGCAGTGGTTTGGTTAGGAGATCTACAATTTGATCATTGGAGGCTATGTATTTAACGAACAATAACTTTTGTTAGACTTTATCCTGAACGAAGTGGTAATCTATCTCTAAATGCTTAGAACGGGAATGAAAAATTGGCATAATTATGAGATATATGGCAATGAGATTGTCACACCACAAGGTTGGTGGAGATAAAGTAATGTAACCCGAGCTCCTTAAGAAGAGATTGCAGCCAATTGAGCTTTTGAACAACAGTAGCCAATAATCTATATTCAAACTCATTAGAAGAATGTGTGACTAAGTGTGGCTTTCAAGAACACCATAAGATTAGATTTTGCCTAATGTAAATAGCATATTCGATTTTAAATTTATGGTTATCCAATAAACTCACCCAATATGCATCCTTGTAGACATTAATTTGACAAGAGGCAGATTTGTGTATAAAAAGGCCATGATTAGTAGTGGTCTGGAGATAGGGTAGAATGCGCTTTACTACTGTTTAGTGTTCATCTATAGGAGCATGAAGAAATAGGGAGGTTTGTTCATGACATGACATATATCAGGTTAAGTGAATGACAAATATTGCAACCCACCCATAATGCTACAATAATTTTTAGCATCACTAAGGGTGTGTGGATCAGGAATATAGTTAGAGGTTGTTGGGTTAGTGGGTAAATTTAAACTTAGTGGAGAGAAGGATAGGCTTAGCAAGGTTGTTAAGAATTGATAAGGAATGGGTAACAAAGGTTAGAACAATAGAGAGGTATCCAAATGTTCAACAACAAATCCGGATTTAGAAACAACAAAATCACCTTGTCTAAATGAAACACATGTGCATCAAAGAATACTAGTGTGAGATAATAATTTTTCTATTAAGAAAATTCAAACGATAAAATCCCGTGTGATTTTTACTATATCCAAGAAAAGCACATGGAGTAGAATGTGGATCAAATTTGGAATTAGCCTTAAATGCAGCTAAGGATAACAGAGGCATCCAAAAATATGTAAATTATTGTAATTAGGGGATTGATAAAATAATTTAGTGTCTAGTGTTTAGTTGGAAAGAAGTGGAGTGGGGAAACAATTAATAATATAAAGTATAATTTTAAAGGCATATGTTTAGTAGATTTTTAGAACTAATGAATGATGCAAAATTAGAGAGAGGCTTGTTTCCATACTATGCCAATGTTTGCATTTGGCACACCCATTTTGTTCTAGAGTGTATGGACAAGAAACACATTGAGAAATGCCATTATCATTACAATATATTGTTAATGATTGAAAATCACCACCCCAATCTAATTGAAAATTTTTAATGAGGCATTCAAAGAATTTCTAAATAACATTTTTAAAGTTAATAAAAGCATGCAAGACTTCAAATTTGTATTTTAGAAAATAAAGCCAATGATATTTACTATAATGATCATGAAAAATAACATAGTATCATTTACCATCAAATAAAGGTATAAGAAATGGACCCCATAAATCTGAATAGATTAATTTTAAAGTTAAGAAACATGATATGAAGAATAAGAAAAAGAAAGCTTATGACTCTTGCTAATGGAACATGCATGACAAGATAAAATTTTATTATTATTACAAGACTCAATATTAGACTGTGATAAAGCCTGTTGGACAGTGCAAATTAAGGCATGCCAAGTAGAAAGAAAATTGAGAAGAGCTTTAGGTGACTTGGATGAAAAAGAAGACGAGTTAAAGTTTAGATAGTATAAACCACTATTATTCAGCCCTTGGAGCAAGAAAGTCCCCATGGTGATATCCTTAATTTCATAATAAAAAGGAAAAAATTTCAACAAAAATGTTGTTAGCATTAGTGAATGAAGAAACAAAGAGAAGATCATGATTGACATCAAGAACAGAAAAAATATTACGTAAATGAAAAAAGTGATTATATGAAGAATATTAAGAATCACTAACATGAGAAATAGGAATTGTTTTACCATTGCCAATAGTTATATCATTTAGACCAATGTAATTTTAATGATGACTAAGGTTGTCTATGTGAGGAGTGAGAAGATGAGTTGCTCTCAAATCTAGGATCCATTGTTAAGTAATTGGAGAGGAATTGACAACCAAGTTAGAGAATGGCTTATGGTGAGAGTTGCGAGATAGCTTTGGTGAGGAGCAATTATAAGCTAGTTGCCTAATACCATGAAAATTATGACAAGTGAGGTGTTTAGTAGTAGAATATGAGTATGAGGCAGGAGATGGATGGTAAGGAGAAATAGAACTTTGACTACTACCTCAAAAAAAGAGCCATCCTTCCCATAAAAAAAAGAAGATTGAGGATTGAATAGGCTAATAGTGGCATAGGAAGAAGAGGTTCTTGACATTTTGATTTAGTAGTAAGATAAAGCAGGTCAAATTTTAATACCCTAGTCTCTAGGACTTAGTATAGAGCAAGTAGGGTGTCGAACACTCAAAAATTTGGAACAACCTTGTATTAATGAGTAGATAATTAGATGGATAGGCAAAGTAAAATAAAAGTGACGATAAGAATTTAAAAACAAATAACTACTCTAATACTAACTATTTTAATTATTAATACAAGTTCTTAACAAAGAATATAAAAGAGAATTACAATGTTAATCAAATAAGGATTAAGTAAATGTTCTTATATATATTGATTGAAAATTAGTCTAAAGTCTTTAAATGCAATTCTCATTGTTAAGTAAAGGTATTTTCTTATGGTAACTACACTCATTCTCATGAACATGCAGAAATAAAAGAAAACTAATAACATATAACACTAATGCTTCTTCCCTTAAGATGAATTCATTTTTTTAAAGTGATATTAAATACTTAAGTGACTTTAAATATTCTTCCACCAAATTACTTTAACTCTCATTGCAAATATTTTGATTCACAAGTTATATATGTTGATCAAGCATATATAACATAAATTTGCACTAATTAAAATCAAATCAGTAAACTAAGTTAAAAATGTATAATCATTATTCAATCAATAATTGCAATTCCTTCAAAGACTTGGCCAATATACATGGTTAATTCAATGAAAATATAATCAAATACAATATAGAAAAGAAAAGATTGAGTTAATAAAAACCTTTAAATATCTTCTAATATTGCTTGGCCAAATTGATCTTCTTTTCTTCTTTGTTGGCTTTGTCTTTTAAAAATGAACTCTAAATAAGAAACTAAGTAGTAATTTTCTATTAATCAAAGTAATCTTTTTTAATCATCCATCTCTCCATATGAATTCCCCTTTTATAGGTTATAAATGATGTATATATAGACCTTATAGGTAGTTACAAGAAGTTACAATTGGAAAGGCACCCTTTGGCATGAAGGATCATAACCCTATGCAAGTACAATAACTTCAAAGGAATTTTTATCAATATAAATGACATTATCTTCAGAAATTCCCCTCATGAAAGTTCTAGATCTATGTCTTATCTTTCCAACACAACTTGAATCACATCAATTTGAAGTTTGTAGAGGAAATTATAACCAAAATATAGAAACTCTACAAAGTTAGAAAATGATGGCCTTCTTAGACTGACTCGATACCAAGTCACGAGTCGGCATAGACAGGCTCTATTATGAGTTGGCACATAGTGATGACTCAGCACAACTTAATTCTCAGCAAGGCAAGCTCTCAGTCATGACTCGATCGGCTGGTGACGACTCAGCATGAAGAGTCTCTATGATGACTCGATCCATTGATAATGACTTGGCACAAACTCGAATTGACTTCCCCTTGCTTTGAAAACTTCACATTTCATTCAAATCATTCCAAGGTATTTTCCATGAACTAATTGGACCTAAAAACACATATAAAACATACAAACAAACCTAGAAAGCAATTGGAAATAAAAATAACACTTGAATAACTAAAAACACACAATAATAACTAAAATCAAATAAAAATAACTACTAAAATACCCTAAATAAGTATGCATATTTGCATTGTATTAAACTCCCCCACACTTAGACTTTGCTTGCCCTCAAGCAAGTATGATCAAATATGAAAAAGTTAACAAAATTTTCATTTTCTCCATAATAAACGTAGCCTCCTTATCAAGTCATTTTAATCATGAATGAGGTTAGAAAAGGATAATTCAATAAGTGAATTTTCAATGCTCAACAATCATAGAATAAACAAGTCTCATGGCATAGGCAACAAGTTTACCAATTTATCTCAATCTATTAAGAATAAAATAAAAATGCAAAGTCAAAGTTCTAACCAAGCTACTTAGCTAAAATAGTCATGCTTCAAACTTAGGAATTCTAGAGGCAAAAGAAACCTTGAGACAATGTTAAGCACACATATCAACATACTTTTCTCATGGCTTTTTTTAGACATTTTTATTCATAAACATACTTACTAGATGTTCTCTTTCTGAATGAATGCAAATGAGGAGCAAACATAAATGCACACAACTTACTTGAGATACATCTACTTGTGACATTATACATCCCTTTTGGAATGAATGCAACTAAAGAGCATACTCATTTTCACACAACTTACTTAAGATGCATCACATCACAAGAATTCTTTATATTTATTTTTCTTCTTTTTCTTTTTTTTTAAGTCTTCATCCATTATTGAAAAGAAACTTTCATATGTATTATAGCTATAGTTTCCCTAAGATTACCTAAGTCTCTAGAAAACCTAAGCTTAAATCATTACTACCTAGCCTTACGTATAGTTAGCAAGTTGCTAAAGCATTCTTTAAACTTTAAAAATAATAAAAAGAGATAAAAAAACATAAACTTACTACTTATACTACATGAAACTTAAACTTCTACCAATTAAGCAATAAGAAATTCATTATTAATAAAACATATTGACTTCATCAAAATTAAAAAGACTATTAAGGATGGCTACTTAAATATAGGAGTAAAATGAGTAACAAAATTAATGAAAACACACAAAAATATAGCACAAACACACAAACATATATAACACCCTAATATATATTACTAATATTAAAACTAATATCCCTTCCCCCACACTTAAAAGCATGCATTGTCCTCAATGTAAATAAAAGAAAGTAAGGGAAAGGATAGAAATACTCCCCTAGTCATTAGTTGGAGTAGTAGGCGGAGACTCAATTGAGTATCCGGATTGAGCAAAGTATTGGTGTAACTTGTACTCTATTTTTCATTGACGATGAACCGATTATCTTTTGTGAAACTCCATCTCATTCAATTGCTCTTGCATGGCAAGTTGATTGTTTAGAATTTGGTCCCAAATGGGAGGGTGATCACATGAAGAGCCCAATGCACTTTAAAGAGGATAGGTTAGCAAAGGAACATCTCCAAATGGTTGATATCAAGGAAGTTCTTCTTCAGAATCACTTGTTGTGTGATATTCGAAAAAGATTAGAGGCTCCTCAACCTGGGATGATGACCCAGCAAATCCACGCCATGCAAGAACATGATCATGCGTGAATAAATCAAAAACCTGCATTAATGACTTCCCCTCTCACAAAAGCATGGTTAGTAAAATAAGAGCATTCAACCATGCGAGTATAATTATTAAGATTAACATTCAAAGCCTTAGCTACTATTATGATTACATGTCCATGTGTTAAGGGTGACTCCTTACATGGAGCACAAGACAGCAATTGATTGAATATCCAATAGGTCCAAAAAAATTTCTTCTTATTATGAATACACTATATAAGAAATATTTCTTGTGCAGAAACCCTATTAAACTCAGACTTGTGAAAAACAACATAGGCTAGAACCTTATGCAACAACCAGTATTTCATATCTTTAATGAACATTGCCTTGGCTTTTTTTAAGTTGAAAAGGGGTATGAAAATCAGTTAAAAATGTCCAAAATTCATTCAACTTGAGTTAGATGAGGGATCACATAACCCATCCTTTTTAAAACCAACCACTCGATGCATGAAAGAATAGTTTAATTGGTATTTCTTTCCTTCCATCCTAAATTCCAAAATTTGGGAATTTTTCTCATTAACATCCAAAGTAGTGTAGAATTCAGTAAGTAAATCAACATAGGTGTCCTCATGCATAGAAATAATTTTCTTAAGGCCACATTGAGTTAACATTTGATCAAACACCTTAAGCATACCCATATTGTTCAAGAGAGAGTTAGGAATATACTTACAATCCAAGATTTCACTAAACCTGATTTATGTCAACTTAGCACCTTCTGCATGGGAAAGGATTAGAAACTTCACCTTGTAAGTCTTGCTCAAATTTTCCTCCTCCTCTTGATGGGATTCTTCAATGTGTGGCCTCTTGGATAAGGATCCTCTAGTCTTTCTCATGGTGTTAGTATTGATTGAATGAAGTTAAGAAGTGTAGAAATATGTAGAGAGTAAGAAATGAAAATGGAAAAATATAGTAAAGAAAATGGAATAGGAAAAGTGGTGTTAATTCGGGTAGGGTTTGGAAATGAAGAAATGAAGAGTCAAGAGAGAATAAAGAAGATGAAAGAATAAGAGGTGTGTGAGTATATGTAAGTGTTGAAATTCATATGGAAATTTGAGAATGAAAGAGATAGGGGATTGGGTGGTCAAAAGGGTGTATTTATATATGGTATAGGGGTGTAAGGTGTAAGGGTGTAAGTGATAGTGAAAGGGTGTGTAAGAAGTAAGTGAAAAGGTGGGTATAGATTTGAAAATTTGTGTGGAGATGTGAAAAGGCATGACCATTTTTAGGAAAAAGATAACTTTTCAAATCTAAAATTTTATTAAAAATAAATAAATATTAAAAATAAAAAAATGTAAAAAGGTGCTAATTTATGGTTGCTACAAGTATGTGTAACTGAATGTGTAAAATGCACATAACTATGTAGAAGGGACGACTCAACATAGGGTGTCGAGCTGGCATGGACGAAATCTGTATCGAGTGATTCCGCAGGAGCAACTTGTTACATTTTCCTACGTGATGAATCGAGTCGTTCCTAGCATAATGACTCGGCATGGATTATTTCTATAATAACTCGTTACAGTGGAACGAGTTGTAATAGTCCTTCTAATTTGAAATACAATTTCAAATTTATCAACTAAGCAATATATGTAAAATAAATGCATGAAAGTGAAATAAGAAACTAATTATAAACCAAATGTATACTAAAACTAAGAATACCTAAGTGAATAAATGTAAATAAATAAGATTAATTAAAATAAAATAATGATATAAAATTAAAAAGAAAATGTGATTTCAAAAAACTAACTTTATAAGTATAAAAACCTAAAGTAATTTTACCAACTAAAATGAAATGAAATAAAAACATAGAATATAAAAATGTGTAAAAAAATAAAAATAAAAATAAAATAAATGTGATTAGTCTTACCATGCTAAATTTAAAGGTTTATAGCTTGACCCTACCTTGATTTCATTAAAATGTAGAAAGAAAGATAGATTGGGTTAGATCAATTGCATCACTTATCAAGTAAGGTTTCAGACGATGTCCATTAACCTTGAAGATTTCCCCTTTATTATTAGCAATTTCCATTGCACCATGAGGATATACCTTAATAACTTTAAACGGACCTGACCATCATGATTTCAACTTTCCTAGAAATAACTTCAGTTGTGAATTATAAAGGAGAAGAAGCTCACCCTTGTGAAATTCCATTTTAGTTAAATGCTTATCATGCCATAACTTAGTACAATCCTTGTATAGCTTAGCATTTTCATAAGCATTAATTCTCAATTCATCTAATTCATTAAGTTGAAGTAACCTTTTCTCACCTGCCTTCATCATATCAAAATTTAGAGCTCTTGTTGCCCAACATGCCTTGTGCTCAAGCTCAACGAGTAGGTGACATGACTTCCCATAGATCAATTGATAAGGAGTAAGGCCTATTGGATTTTTGAAGGCTGTACTATATGTCCATAATGCATCGTCAAGCTTCAATGCCTAATCTTTCCTAGAAGAAGGCATTATTTCCTCAATAATCCATTTAATTTTTCTATTACTCACCTCGACTTGCCCACTCATTTGTGGGTGATATGGAGTAGCAACCTTTTGTGTTACTCCATATTTTTTCAAAAGAGCTTCAATCACATGGTTATAAAAATGGGAACCTCCATCACTTATCAATGCTCTAAGGGTTTCGAATCTTGGAAAAATTATCTTTTTAAGCATCTTCTTAACTACTCTAGCATCATTAGTCAAGGTTGGCAAGGCTTCTACCCACTTGGAGACGTAATCGACCATGATTAAAATATATTTGTAACCTAAGGAGCTAGGAAATGGACCTATGAAGTCTATTCCCCAAACATCAAAATCTCAATTTCAAGAATCCCTTTTAAAGGCATCTCATGTTTCTTTGATATATTTCCCATCATCACATGTAAGCACATATTCTTTAGCATCCTTAAATAAAGTAGGCCACTAAAATCTAGATTGAAGTACCTTAGATGTTGTCTTTGAAGCTCCAAAATGTCCTCCAACATCCAAAGAATGATAATGCTTCAAAACATCTTGGACTTCATCTTGAGGAATGTATCATCTAATCAAGCCATTCATACACCTCTTGTAAAGCAATGATTCCTCCCAATAGTAGAATTTGTTGTCATGTAAAAACTTTTTCCTTTGTCTATAATCCATACCATAAGGAATAACACCACTCATAAGATAATTTGCAATATCTGCAAACCATGGAAGTTCCTTGGAAGCAACATTAAGGAGATGTTCACCATGAAATGTCTCATTGATTGGCACACCATCATCATGCTTCTTCAGTCCTTCTTAATTTAACCTTGATAAATGATCCGTAATTAGGTTCTCACTCCCTTTCTTATCTCTCACATCCCAATCAAATTCTTGAAGCATTAAGATCCATCACAAGAGTCTAGGTTTTGCATCCTTCTTGCTTAAAAGATACTTAAGAGCAGCATGATCTGAATAAACAATCACTTTTTGCCCCATAAGGTATGCTCTAAACTTATCAAATGCATAAACAATAGCAAGAAAATCCTTTTCTGTCATGGTATAATTAATTTGGGCATCATTTAATATCTTGCTAGCATAGTAAATCACAAAGGGCTTACCCTCCTTTCTTTGACCAAAAATAGCTCCCACTGTGAAGTTGCTTGCATCACACATCACTTCAAATGGTTGCTCCCAATTAGGTAGTTGCAAAATTGGTACTGAAATAAGAGCCTTCTTCAATGTCTCAAATGCTTTTAGGCATGCATCTTCGAACTCAAAAATGGCTTCCTTAGCAAGCAATTTACATAATGGTTTTGAAATCTTACAAAAGTCTTTGACAAACCTACTATAAAAGTCGGCATGTCGAAGAAAGCTTCTTATATCCTTAATATACTTCAAAGGCGGTAAATTAGCAATCACTTCTATCTTTGCTCTATCAACTTCAATCCCTCTCTTTAAAACTAAATGACCAAGAATGATTCCCTCTTGTGCCATAAAATGACATTTTTCCTAATTCAAGACCAATCCATGCTCAATACACCTATCAAGAAATTTAGATAGATTATCTAGACAATTGGAAAAGTTAGTAACATACACGCTAAAGTCATCCATAAAAACTTCTACACAATTGTCAAGTAGATCACTAAATATGGAAAACATGCATATTTGGAAAGTTGCAGGTGCATTACAAAACCAAAAGGCATATGCCTAAAAGTAAAAGTACCATATGGACATGTAAAGGTAGTCTTAGCCTGATCTTTAGGATGAATAGGAATTTGATAGAACCCACTAAGTCCATCCAAATAACAAAAATAAGAAAAATTAGCTAACCTCTCAAGAACTTGGTCAATAAAAGGTAACGGGAAGTGATCCTTCCTAGTTGCTTTATTTAGTTTTCTATAGTCAATATACATATGCCATCCTATGATAGTTCTAGTAGGTATCAAGTCATTAGATTAATTCCTAACAATGGTTAAGCCTCCTTTCTTCAATACAACCTGGACGGGGCTCACCCATTTACTATCACTAATGGAATATATGATTCCATTATCAAGCTGCTTAGTCACTTCTTTTCTTATCACTTCTTTGAGAGTAGGGCTTAATCATCTTTAACCTTTAATGGAAGGCTTAGCATTATCTTCTAAAAGAATTCTATGCATACATATATGAGGACTAATACCCTTTAAATCACTTATAGAATAACCAATGGCATTCTTATGTCTATTCAACTCATCACATAAGGCATCAATATTATCACTAGTCAAGGATGAATTAACAATTAAAGGAAATTTAAAATTAGAGTTGAGAAATGCATATCTTAGATTTGATTGTAGAGGCTTGAGCTCTAACTCAACTTCTTCACTTGATGTAGTGTCTTCCGATTCATCCTTTCTTTTTAAATGCTCAAACCTTGGTGGCCAACGTGAAGGTTGATATTTAGTCACTTCCATAAGATGCTCATTAGCTTTTTGCACTATGTTTATTTCCATAGATTCTTGCTTTAAATACTCATGAATCACTTCTTCAATGCACTCATCAATAATGTCTATGGATTTAATTTGGCTTGCTACTTCCACCAGTATGGACTCCATGATCTTATGCACATCAAACTCCATGTACTCATTATCCATTTCCAATGTGATCTTTCCTCTCCTCATATCAATAATTGCTCCTGCTGTCATTAAAAATGGTCTTCTAAATAAGATCATAATCTCAAGATATTCCTCCATTTCCAACACAACAAAATCAGCTGGAATCACAAATTTCCCTACTTTAGTTGGCACATTTTCAAGAATGCTAAGTGGATAAGTGATAAACTTGTTCGCCATGGATAAACACATATTTGTAGGCTTAAGTTCTTCCAAATTAAGCCTTTTATAGATAGAATAGTTCTTAAGGCTAACACTAGCACCAATATCACATAATGCTTTATCAAAATGAGTACCTCCAATTATACAAGGGACCATGAAACATCCAAGATCCTTAATCTTTAAGGGTGACTTGGAGTACATAGCCTTGGACTCTTCAATAAAGGATATTAAACCATAATCTTGAAGCTTATTCTTATGATTGATAATATCTTTCAAAAATTTACCCCATGCTAGCATATTTCTTATTGCTTCTACAAATTGTATGGTAATGGTAAGTTCCTTGAGGTAATCAAGGAACTTGCCAAATTATTTATCCAAATTGTGCCTTATGTACTTTTGAGGAAAAGGAAGTGTTTTAAAGTCTACTTTGAGTTCATTCTCCTTGGGTGGCATGGTAGAATCTCCATTCATGCTTTTCATTGCACACTTATCATCTTTTGTACCACTAACTTTCGCTTCTTTAATCCCTACCTCATCATCATCAACCACAATTATTTTTTTCTTACTAGAACTCCCTGCAACCTCCTTACTGCTTCTTAAAGTAATTGCTTGGCAAGTCTCCTTTTAAGCATACTCCGGTTGGCCAAGAAGCATCCCCAAGGGTTTAGTATTAGAGGAAGAGGCTTGTTGGGCAATTTGTGTTTCAAGGATGCGGTTATGAGCATCAATTTATTCAAGCTTATAAGCTAGTTGTTTGAGTTACTCCTCTTTTTTTTTGTGGATGGTTATTTGTTGGTTAACAAACTGCTCTATAAGATTTTCAAGATTGGGTTTAGATGGGTTGGGATTGAAGGATTGTTGCTTAATGGAAAATCCAAGTGGGTTTTAGGGTTTGGTGTTTGAGTTGAATTAGGGGTTTAATTGGGAAGACGGGTTTGACTATGAGAATCCAGGGTGATTTCTCTATTGGGGGTTATATGTATTTGAGTTGAGTCCCAATCTTAGGTTGTAACCACCTTGGACATAATTCACATCCTCATTAGCACCCATTTTGCATTTAGAATATGAATGAGGTCCTCCACAAGTCTCACAAATAATATTAGCACATTCTAATGAATTAACTTGAGATTTACTTACCATATTAGTGAGAGCATATACCTTGCATTCAGCATTTTAATTGTGTCAAGCTCCAAAACTCCTCTTGCTTTAGCCATTGTAGTTTCCTCACCCATATAACCTTGAGATGCAAGTTCCTTCAGTAAGGTTACTGCCTCTCTAGCTATTTTATCCATCCATTTCCCATCAAAAGCCGTATTGACAATGTTTCTATTTTCATCCATTAATCCGTTGTAAAAGATTTGATGAATCATCCATTCTGGCAAACCATTATGTGGACATTGCCTTTGAAGTTCCTTAAACCTCTCCTAAGCTGATTAGATTCTCACTTCCATTTTATTTGAAAGTGGTAATCTCATTTTGAAACTTAGTCATCTTGTGTGGTGGAAAATATTTGTGCTAAAATGCTTGCTTTAATTGATCCCATATTGTGATTAATTCATTTGGCAAACTAGCAAACCAAAGTTATGCTTTTTCCTTGACTAAAAATGGAAAGAGTCTTAGCCTTATTGCATCATCAGTCATACCATTAATCTTGAAGGTTGCACACACATTGAGGAAAGTCAAAATGTGGGCATAAGGATCTTATCCTTGTAAGCCTCTAAACTAATTATTTTGCACCATTTGAATAATACTTGGCTTGATCTCAAAGTTGTTATTAGCAATAGCTGGAGCCACTACTCCACTGAAACTACCCAAGATGTCGGGCATCGCAAAATCGCCTAACATCTTTCTCTCTAGTTGAGCCATTCTATTCAAATTCAGTTGGTTCTCTATTCTTTGTCTTTGTTCCCTATATAAAACACATAAAGTTAATCTAATTTCAGGATTAAACAACAAATTACTATCACTAGTACTTCTAGTAAGCATTTACAAATGTAAATTCAAAGTTTAACAATTAAAAATTAATAAATAACAAGTAAATAATATAAAAACAAACTAAAAATAAAAACAAGACCTAAAACAACCTTTCTCTACCCTAAGTTAATGAAGATTATTAATTAAATTCCCCAACAATGGTGCTAAAAATTTGAAGCTGGTTAAATTGTAATACCCTAGTCTCTAGGACTTAGTATAGAGCAAGTAGGGTGTCGAACACTTGGGAATTTAGAACAACCTTGTATTAACGAGTAGATAATTAGATGGATAGGCAAAGTTAAATCAAAATGATAATAAGAATTTAAAAATAAATAACTACTCTAATACTAACTATTTTAATTATTACTATAAGTTCTTAACAAAGAATATAAAGGAGAATTACAATGTTAGTCAAATAAGGATTAAGTAAATGTTCTTATATATATTGATTGGAAATTAGTCTAAAGTCTTTAAGTGCAATTCTCATTGTCAAGCAAAAGTATTTTCTTATGGTAACTACATTCATTCTCATGAACATGCAGAAATAAAAGAAAACTAATAACATATAACACTAATGTTTTTTCCCTTAAGGTGAATGCCTTGTCTCCAAGTGATATTCAATACTTAATTGACTTCAAATATTCTTCCACCAAATTACTAACTCCCATTGCAAATAATTTGATTCATAAGTTATATATGGTGAACAAGCATACATAACATAAATTTTCACTAATTGAAATCAAATCACTAAACCAAGTTAGAAATGTATAATCCTTATTAAATCAATCATTGCAATTCCTTCAAAGACTTAGCCAATATACACAGTTAATTCAATGAAAAGATAATTAAATAAAATATAAAAAAGAAAATATTAAGTTAATAAAGCCCTTTAAATATCTTCTAATATTTCTTGGCCAAATTAATCTTCTTTTCTTTTTGGTTGGCTTTATCTTCTAAAAATGAACTCCAAATAAGAAACTAAGTAATAATTTTCTATTAATCAAAGTAATATTTTTTAATCATCCATCTCTCCAGATAAATTCCCCTTTTACAGGTTACAAATGATGTATATATAGACCTTAGAGGTAGTTACAATAAGTTATAATTGGAAATGCAAACTTTGGCATGAAGGATCACAACCCTATGCAAATATAGTAACTTCAAGGGCATTTTTGTCCATCTAAATGACATTGTCTTTGGAAAGTCCCCTTATGAAAGTTCTAGATCTATAAGTTATCTTTCCAACACAACTTTAATCACTTCAATTGGATGTATGTAGAGGAAATTATAACCAAATATAGAAATTGCACAAAGTTGGAAAATGATGGCCTTCTTGGACTGACTCGGCACTAAGTCATGAGTTGGCATCGACAAGCTATATTATGAGTCAGCATGTAGTGATGACTCAACATAACTTATTTCTCAGTAAGGTAAGCTCTCAGTCATGACTCGATCCGCTGTTGATGACTCGGCACGAAGGATCTCTATGACAACTCAATCCACTAATAACGACTTGACACAAACTTAAATTGACTTCCCTTTGCTTTGCAAACTTCACATTTCAATCAAATCATTCCAAGGTATTTTCCATGAACCAATTGGACCTAAAAACACATAAAATATATAAACAAACCTAGAAAGCAATTGGAAATAAAAATAACACTTGCATAACTAAAAACACATAATCATAACTAAAATCAAATAAAAATAACTACTAAAATACCCTAAATAAGTATGCATATTTTCATTGTATCATAAGACAAATTTCTTCACTTAGAAATAATCTATAAAGCTCATAAAAAATAACCATGTCAGGTTGGTTCTCTGAAGATTGAATGAAAGGATAGTATTCAAGCCCAAGACCATTAGTCTAAACATAAATAAAATCATTATCATGTATAGGATTTTGAAGAGTAGTGAGTTAATATGCCATAGTTTTGGCTCAATGTGTTTATGCAGCAATCATTTTAGCTGAGTCATGCTGAAGTTTGAAAAACACAGTCTTTATCGTGCAAACTTAAGCATGAGATCCAGAAGCACAAGTGTGAGCCAATCAATCCCAGGCAACTTTGGCATTTAAAGCTCCAACAATTTGAGGAATAAAACTCTCAAAGATGGAACTAATAATCCAACTCGGTACCAGTTGGTCTTGATGAAACCAAGACTCATATAGAGGATTAAGCTAGTTGTTAACAGTACATGGTGGAGGTTGAAGGTGGACATTTATATACTTAGAAAGATTATAACTATTGAGAAGAGGGAGAAGTTGACCTTGCTAAAGAAGATAGTTGGTAGCGTTGAGTTTATATGTAAATGAGTAGCATCATTTGGGAGAGACAAAACATGAAAAATAGTAGTGGACTCTGAGTTGGGAGTGGCAGTAAGAGCCTGAGATAAGGTACCATAAGAAAGATAGATAGGTTGTTATTGTTAGTGATATGCACTAGGTCAATCCTTTGTGATTATGTATTAACTTTCTTATTTTATTAATAAAGAGGTATTTCATTATCATTTGATTTTATGATAATTATATGAATGGTTAATTCTTACTAAGGCCATCAAGTATGTGACTTGATAGTAAAACCCTTAAATTAAAATAAGAGTTCTATTCTAATTATCCCTAGCCATTTATTCATTATATATAAATATTAAAGTATTAAGGCTAGTATGAAGTTGACTGATGGTTATGTTTTACTAATCATGAATATGAGATATTAAGTCAACTCATAGGTACATGATGAGAGATCATGTATTGGATTGACCCACTATGAAAATACTACATAGATTATTATCATAAGTATTTCTCATCACAGTAATTTTATTTTGGTCCTTTAACCTTGAAATCATCATGGATTTCTACATAGCTATTTTATGTTTTGACACATTCTAACATTGTCTTTAACCGGACGATTAAATATGATGTTGTTGGATATGAAATTAGTTATGTGAGGAATGTGAGTGATTCAGAAGGAATTTATCCCTTATTAATATGATAAAGATATCTAAGGGCCCCTTGATGAGATAGACTGAAGGAAAATGCATAGTCATGCTGAAATGAATTGATAAAGAGTTATCATTTTTAGTCTACTTGGGATCAAGTCACAATATTGAACTATATAAGGATGACATTCTATGTCTTATGTTCAATTAGGATATCATGTGATAAAGGGACAATAAAATTCATTATAATTAGGTTATGTCGGATTATTGACTTCACGTGACTTGGGTAGTCCTAATGTCTTGTTAGAGGCCACTTATGACTTGTAGGCCTAAATAGAGATTTAGGCCCACTGCTAATGTTATGTGAACCTATAGGGTCACACACTTAGAACAAGTCTAAAACAAATTTGGGTTTAATGAGCCCAAAAATAAAATATGTGGAAATAAATAATTAAAGTGTTTTATTTATTTATTTATTTATTTGTTTATTTATTTAAGATAAATGTTATTTTAAATAAATAAATAAGATATTATTTCTAATTTTTTTTAAACAAAATCAGAATATAATAAATGGAAGTTACCAAAAGGTCATTGGTAAGTGAAACCCTAATTCGGAGTCTATAAATATGTTATATTCTCTAGGGTTTAACACACTTATTTTCCTGCCTCCAAATTCATTTTCTTTCTTCTTAGAAAACAAAGACAGATTTTTTCTTTTGTTCTTTATATGTAAGACAATCAAGGAGGTTGCTAGCACACACTCCAATTCATTTTGTGAAGGGTTGTTCGTGTGGATACCTATAGAGGATGCATCCTTTTAGAGACGTCTAGATCTGAACAACCAAAGTAAAAGGCTCGAGGTAAGGTGTGACCAGTGTGAACCTCCTCTCATCCTTCCAGAAAATCTTGCCTCTTCTACATCTTGGTGAGATTCTTGAAACCCTAGATTTAATCAAGTAGTCGAATTACATGGATCCAGGTTTGGGAACATGATAAATTTTTTATTTTTTCACTGCGTTTGTATCACGAATCCCAACAGTTATATCATATTAAGCTCTGATACCATGTGAATACAATGAGTAACATACTATATTATATTGATTACAAAATGATTTATACAAAAGGTATAAAGATAGTCATAGCAAAATAATAAAATAAAGATAAAAATATGTGAATGCAATATGACGTTGAATATTGAATAACAACTAATTCTTATCAATTAGAATCATAAATGAATTTTAAAATGTTAAATTTTTTTTATTAGGTCTTTTATGAAAATTAAGGAGAATTATGCGTAGGATCGGATTATGAATAGAGTAGAACTACAAATTACAACTAAAATAATTGAAATCATAAAATTAAAGAAAATATGGAACACGCAAATTTTAATATGGAAAACCCCAAACAAATCAAGGAAAAACCATGGGTATGACTAAAAGAATTTCATTATGAAAAATTATATGAGTTACAACCTTTTTCTTTCTATATAACCTAAGGAGAGAATAAAATCATCATAATGCCCATCACCACCAACACCATACATAAATGCTAACCATTGTAAGCCTATTTATAAAGCTTGAGGCATCCCCTTATGTAGACCCTTTAAGGAGTGTTGAAAGATCGGCTAGAGATCCTAATAAGGATGTGTTGAAAGATCGGCTAGAGATCCTAATGTCTCATGTAGAGATCCTAGTGTCTCATGTGGAGACCCTTGGGAATTTACCTAATGATATTATAGAGAACAAAAAGAGCCTTAGTGAAGCTTTAGATGCCTTCACTGATAATGCAAAGGAAGCTATTCAATCCTTACGTCTAAAGGTGCAAACAGTCAAAAAAATGGAAGAAATAGGCAACATGGGAAGCATTAGAGTTATGCCCATAGGAAGAAATAAGATCTATAGGCTCATAATTCTTAAGTGTTAAGCAAAACATATTGTCAAAACTAACTTGCAAATAACCAAAGTGAAGTTGATTTTGGTAACTATGGCCAAGTTAGTTTTGCTAAATGTGGCTAAGTTGGTTTTGGCAACCAAGAATCCAAAGCCAAGTTGGCCACTTCTTCCTTTTTTTTTTAATAAAGTTGGTTAATAATCTCTCACTTGAAGATTGGATTGAGAATCAATCATATCTTTACACTATTCTTTCTATCTTGCCATTTCAAGTTCATAGAACATTGTCATCATCTTTTGCACTTGTAAAATTTCATTGAGGACTAGAACCTTTTAAATTTCAATAATCATTCTTCAAGTGGCCCTTATTGCCGTAGTTGTAGCATTTGATATTCTTCTTACTTTTTGATTTCCATTCATCCAGCCTCTGTCTCCCATTGGAGTCAGATTCTATTAATCTCCCTCTTAACACCACCAAAGTCTTTGCTTATTGTGAATTCACTATCTTGTCTTCCTTATTTTTATGCTAGCTTTCTTCCTCTACAATAACAGCTGTAATCTTATTAAAGACTAGATAATCTATAAGGACATTATTTTTTAGGTTGATGATGTGTTAATCATATGAATTAGGTAGACTTTAAAGTAGAAGTTTAACACATTCATTTGGCTCTACTTTATATCCCAATGATGTGAGTTAAGAGAATAAAGTATTCAAAATACCTAGGTGCTATGCCACTGAAGTAGATTCTGCCATCTAAAGAGTATAAAGCTTTCTCTTAAGGAAAATTTTGTTACAAATTGATTTAGGCTCATACAGTCAAGTGAGTTGATCATATATCTCTTTTGCAATTTTCTTTCTTCTACCGTTGGATAGTATCTCATCCCTTAATATTAGATGAAGATTTGCAACAACATTTTGGTCTGTCTCATTCCACTTATTATCATATGTGAATTCCACTATCATTTCTTTAATAGCCACCAGACAATTATATTTTCTCAATATTTCCTTTATCTTCAATTTCCATACTAAGAAATTTTTTTCATTGAATTTCTAAATCTTAAGCTTTTCTGCCATTACTTCTATCACGATCCACAAATCAAATGCTTAAATACCACTTATTATGAAAATTG
The DNA here is from genome assembly GCA_947683625.1 of Mallotus nudiflorus. Classification (NCBI taxonomy): domain Eukaryota; kingdom Viridiplantae; phylum Streptophyta; class Magnoliopsida; order Malpighiales; family Euphorbiaceae; genus Mallotus; species Mallotus nudiflorus. The sequence continues at coordinate 3,423,200 of CANTUR010000142.1, forward strand.
GGGCAAATTATGCATAAGATCTGATTGTGGACGAAGTATAGCAAATTACATCTAAAATAATTGAAATAATAAAATTGAAGAAACTATGGAACACACATATTTTAACATAGAAAACCCCAAACAAATTAGGAAAAAACCACAGGTAAGACTAGAAAAATTATAGGAGTTATAACCTTTTTATCTCTATATAACCCAAGGTAAGTAATGAGAGTGTCAATTATTGCATAGTATTTCTATTTAATTTCCATAGGATTTATTTGCGTTTCTTCATATTTTATTTAGGTTATTATTTATAATTAGTATTCTATTAGGATTTTAGTTTATTAGCTTGATTTTATTTTGTTTTTAATTTCTAGCTAATTTATACATTTTTGGTATGTTTTTGTAGGAATTTAACTTTCCTAAAGAGATTGGGATTCAAGCCAATAATTAAGGAGTTCTTTTATTAAGCTATTTTCCAAATTGGAGGAGGTTTTAAAGAAGAAAAATTACTATTTTGGTCCTTGGATGAATTTATAGTATTTTTCTCTATAAATAGAGAATTTTAGCTCTAGGTTAGGGGTTAGGGGATTAGACACCAAAAATCACAAACAAGAGCTCAAAAAGGCAAATATGAGTTTGAAGATTAAAGCGTGCTCAAACGAGTTTTATCTATTCTTTTTCTTCATCCTCTTGTTATTTATTTTATGTTTGTAATTTCTTTTAAAGCCATGTTTGGCTGAACTTTATTTTAGAGTTTTGTTTTGGAGTAGCTAATTAGACTTGTTGGAACTTTTATTTCTTATTAATAATTTTATTTTCAGTTAATTTTATGAGTTGTTCTTAATATCTTGTATTCAATTAAGGGCCCGATTGTTTGCATGTTTATAGGTAGATTGTCATCAATGAAAGTTGAGTAATTTAATAGTTTATAACTCATAAGACTTAAGAACCTCAATCATGAAAGTAGACGAATCCTTCAGGGATCAATAAATTACTAAGAAACCTAATGAGCCCTAATTAATTGACTTGGCTATGAAAATAGGCAATAATTAGTTTTGGCATGCTTAAATGATCTTGAAAGAGACTTTAGACAATTTACAGTATTTTACTCTTGATTGTGATCAATGAAATTGCTAAATTTAATTCCATAATTCAAGTCCTAACTAGTGAAACAAACCCAATCTCTAGTTTATCCCCATTGATTTAATTAGATTAATTAGAGTAGGTAGTTTATTTTAATTTGCTCAATTTAATTCTTGCAATTTCAATTGATATGTGCTAGCTATGGAAAATCGATTGATAGTTAGTACTTAGTACATTTTCCTCGTAGGAACGATACTCTACTTATCACTTTATTACGTGCCATAATTCATACACTTGCGAAGTTGTGCTAGCAAGTAAAGAGAGAACAATAACACTCTTTCTTAAAATAGGAGAAAAGACACTCTCTATATTTTTCCCTCACAAGAAGATTAGTCTCAAAACACTTAATTCACCAATTCACTCTCTCACAAATGCCCATCACCACCAACACTACACACAAATGCCAACCACTGCAAGCCTATTTATAGGCTCATAATTATTAAGTGTTAAGCAAAGCAAGATGTCAAAACCAATTTGCAAACAACCAAATCCTTTGGCAATCAATAATCCAAAGCCATATTGGCCACTTCTTCCTTTTTTTTTAAAAAAAATAATAAGTTAGCTAACAATGCCAAGTTTTGAAAATCCTATTTAATTCAATTGAACAAGAAATTTTAATTTACCTTTCTTTTGGAAAACATTTTATAAACAGTTGCTCTATTTCTCTATGAGTAAACTGCCCCCAAAGATTCTCTGAAACTTAACAATTAATATATAAGGTTTAACTACTTAAAGTCTTTACTAGCTACTTTGGTCATGCAATTTTTATCCTTACTCTTGAAAATATGTTGAGTTGAGTCCAATGGTAAAAGAAAGCTTGATGGCAAAATTCATCCATTGAGTTGGAACCAAAGTCAGTCTTACTGTTAAGTAATTAATGTTGTCAACATGTAACATGCTACATGGTTTTCATACTATTAAATATAACATACATTATTACAAGTATATAAAAATTGAAGTAAAAAATCCAAAGCTTAGATTTGAACTTCAACCAAAGCCAATTGACTGAAATTCATAGGTGTCATATAATTAGTATCTCCTTTATAGAGTCTCTCAGCTAGCAATTCAGAAGCAGCTTGAGATGGATGATATAAGTCCCAAAACAGGTACTCACTCCTATTATGGCAAAGATTGGGATTTATAGGCTTATAGCATGCATATTCTCCATTGTATTCTCCATATCCACAACAAGCTGACTTGATGTCCTTGAAGCCTAAAATATACATTAAAGGAATCACAAATGAGTTATATGCTATTGTTCAAAAAAAAAAAAAAATAGAGTTATATGCCATATATTGTGTTTTGATTGTAAATAGTGTAGAATAATATGTACTTCTTCTATCCTAGTGTTCTTTTCTTTCTACATGGAATATAAATTTTTTAATTAATAGAAAGGTCCAAGATAAATTAACGATGACAATCTAAATAGAAAAAATATGAATGGAACTATGAAAATGTGAAAGTAGATACGGCAAAATGACAATTTTCAAAAATATAAGAAACAAAAATGTGAAATACGTGTAAATATATTAAATATTAAATATATATATATAATTTTGTAAAATTTATTTTATTTCTTATTAAAAAACTAAAAATTGTATTTTTTGGAAATATATTTCTATATTTTCAAGTCGAAATGTACTTTCTAATTTTTAAAATTTATAGAAAAATTTCAAAATATTTCCAAAGAGCTTTTATAAAAGGTTTGATATGAAAACATCTCTCAAAATGTGGAAACGTATAGTAATTAAAGTTTCCAATTCGGCAACTCTTTACTTCATGATACCTTAAAACAATTGTCAAATATTAGACTACTCTCTCATCACACATCAGGAAGTTTTGATATCCCATATGATATAACAAGATCTAAGTATATTGTAATTAGTGGGGGTAATATGCTTACCAAAAGAAGAATATTTGTCAAACAAATCCATAGTCATTTCATATGCATCTCCAAGTGAGTACTTGAGATTTGGCAATTCTGAAGTCATCCCTTGTAATAGAGCGAGAGTTGAGTTATAGAAACCTTGGGCAAAGTCATTCAACAGCTGCATACATGCATCACCGCCACCTTGCTTTTTGTTAATAGCTCTTGCATATGGGCAGCAACCGATTGGTGGAACTCCGATCACAGCAAATTTCCGGCCACCCAGTTTGTACACATTCTGTAATATTTTATATATACACACACGAAAAAATCTCCCCTTATCATTATATAAAAATTAGATAATTTTGTCATTTACTAATAAAAATTAAATTAAATTAATTAAAATATAATTTTAATTTAATTAAAATTATATTTCCTATTCTAATTAAATTAATTTTTATTTTATCTTTATAAAAATTAAATTAATTAAAATATAATTTTAATTTAATTGAGAGTATGTTTCATATTTTAATTAGGTTAAATTCTATTATATCTCTAACAAAATTATATTAAAATGTAATTCTAATTTAATTGAACATATATTTTCTACTCTAAATAGGCTCATTTCTGTTTTAGAGATTTATCAAAATTGCAATGAAATATAATTATATTAAGTTAATACAAAATTTTTATATCAATAATTAACACTTTTTATTATTTGTAAAACTTTTATTTAATAATAATCAAATAATATATTTAATAGTTTATTTACTATTATGAGTCTAAAAAAGTTTTTGCTCATATGCGATACACATGGTTGTTTACTTGTGTGTGTATATAACAAATAAACTCAATTAAATTGATATATATACAAAATAATCTGATTCAATTTGAACATAACTATAAAGGCGACAAAGTCCACCAATAATTAATTTAATATAACTGTATACACTAATATTCGAACCTAAGTCACAACTTAAGTTAGAACAACTCCTTTCTAGCTGACCGTAACTATTATTAGTTATATATATATATATATATATATATATATATATAACTTGGAAGGGGGAAATAAGAATCAAATTGTTAACCTATTAATGTCTTTATTGAAGGAAATTATACTAATAGATTATTTAAATTTCCATAATTCTTGCATATTTTAGATGTATTCAAATGAATGTACTTTGCAATATATCTGGCATATATTTAAATATGAAATAATAAGAATATATATATATATATAAGTTGAAATTTTAAGTTGTTAATCAATTATTCCAATACTAAACCACAAAAAATAATCAAAGTAAAAGAAAAAAATTAAGCAAAACATAGAGGTAGCAAACTGGAAAAGCACCTTTAAATGGTCGTGATATGCAGATTGGACTGTAGCCTGATACTCTTCCTTGGGTGTAGTACTTTTGTTACGCATATAATCGAAGAATTCGTTAGCTCCAAAGCAGAAAATGTACAAAGATCGTTTCAGAATCTTAGCTGTTGCCTGCGGACCCTTTGCTTCTGTAATGTTTCCTATGACTGTTGTAAATTGTTCAATTTGCCGGACCATTGACACTACTTCATTCTGCAGTTTTTGCATGAAATCAAGAATTTATTAAAAATGTTATATAAATTGGTATATATATGTATATGCATGGTTCAAATATATTTTACTGACCCATGTTTTGAATCCAGTGTGATCAAGAATTCCAGATCCAGCAGATGCAAAGTTCACTCCTCGTTGAACTTTCTTCTTAAAATCGATTTTTGGGTGGTTTAGAAGGTCAAGATAAGCTGGTGGACTCTTCTTGAATCCAAACATCATTGCTAGTGTCAAACCAGCATAAAGATCACGAAGTAAGTAATTAAACTAAACAAAGCATAATCTTTAGGTTCCAACCCCTCGATCCAGATTATAGCAGAGACCGCTCTGATAACCAAACTATAGTATCCTAATGGTTATTGCATTTGTTATTAGTAAAAATGTGAATAGTGCATGATATATAATTGTTAACTTACCTAATTGATCGCCAATGTTGTAGCCATTGCTGAACCTTCCTGTGGGCTTATGGTGAGGAAAATCAATCCCATTATAAGGGAAATTAGCCCTTGCGTACGAGTTTAAGTAATTGTTGGTCCCAATATCAATGGCAGAGTCACCAAAAATGAAAATAGCTGGCAAAGTTCGCACATACTCTTCAGCAAAATTGAAGGCAAACATACATTGGACATATAGCAAAAAATAATATAAAAGAATGTGTGCTTTTGCCATGAGATCGATAGAGGAATAGCTAGCTAGATGATGTTGTTCTTTATTGTCTTTCCTAATTGTCTAGGTTCTCCCATATATATATGGTTCATATTAACTATCCTTTTTGTCTTTTTTTTTTAAAAAAAAAAATTATTAATAGAGAAATTAAATACATTATTGAAGAAAAGTTGCCACTTCATTCCTTATTAGCAACTATTTTGTTTTTTTCTTATTACTACAAAAGTCAAATAACCTGAAATTTACTATTGTACCACATAGGTAACGTCGTTTCCGAGAAATTGCAACTAGACCACTCCTTTACTGATAATTATTATTTTATCCTTTAAATTTAAAGATTTAACATTAACAAATGTACAAACAACTTCATTGGTTGGGCGGACTGCCCTAATGCGAATCTTTTGCATTAGCCTTAATAATATCTCCAATAAAACTAATATTTGTCAAGAAGTATTCAGACATTTTCATAAACATTGTATGATAAATAATAGAAAATTCAAAGTAGCAACCATGCCACAGGTTTAATTTTTAAGTTACTATTTTTCCCTTTCTTTTTATCTTCTTGCTGTCATTTATGATTGATCATTTGTGACATAGGAATATTCATCAGCAAGAATAGTCTTGCTGGCATAAATATTGTTTTAAATTCTATCTGTATGTTCTTTAAAACTGTTCCTATTTGCATGTTGTTCTTTGGAGATCATAGCTAAAGTTCATCTGGCAAATATTGGAGATAAATATGACCATTGGTCATATCTTTTGTTTTGTTTTTTTTTTTTTCCTAGCCAAGATTTAGGGACAAATCCCTTTCTAATAATAAAATAATAAATATAAGTGTCTAAATGTAAAATATTAAAACAAATTTGTGCTCATCTATAGGTAATTTGTTCCAATTTATGACATTGAGTGTCCTCCATTTTAGTACCTAGGGTGTAATCGAATCAAGTTTTAACTAGCTCAGACTTGATTATTTTATAAACGAGCTGAACTTAAGTCGAACTTGCTATCTTACATGGTGTTCATAAGTTGTTTGCGAGTTTAAACGAGACTAAACTAGCTTAAAAAATTTTAAACAAATGCAAACTATAAATTAAATCATACATTCAAAAGTTAAAAATAAATTATTTATTAAATAAATTACAATATATTTAATAAAAATTATCATTTTATTCTAATAATATATTTTATAAAATATTTTTTATAATACAAATTTATATATTAAATATCTAAAATCAAATTACTAAATATTAAAATTATGAGCTAACTCACAAGCTTTTATCCGAGTTTGTTCACGAGCCGACTTTTATATAGTTTGAGTTTGGCTCATTTATTAAACGAGCTCGAACAAGCTTTTATTAAACCAAACACCAAGTTGCTCGCAAGTGGCTCGGCTCATTTACACTCCTATAGTTACCAGGAACTCTCATCCCCCAAGTACCACAATCTAGTATTCGAGTACCAAAACGTGATACTTTTGAGTTCTGGATCTCTTTAGTACTTGATATGGATCTCTAAAAGTAAAATACCAATTTTTTATGAAAAAATAAAATTTGAATAAGTAATAAAGGCTATAAAAAATAAGCTAATAAAAAAGAATAAGTCATTTCTCATTACTAACTAATAATAATTATTCAAATATCAAAAAGTTCAAATAACAAATGCTAATAATAAGTCTTTTTGTATCTACCAACTCTTCACATTCTTACTTTCTTTTTCTCCGCAGTCCCTCTCTTTCTATCAAAAATATTAAAAATATATATTTGACGTACCATGTACCAAGAAAGCAAACTACTTAAGTGATGTGGACCAGATTGCATTGACATATATGGACGGATTTGACAAACAGATTTGACAAAAGGGACATGCGCACCTGAGCTTCAAGTAAGCCTAACTTGTGGCCCCAATTGAATTATGGGGCCTATAATATATCAAATTGAAGCTTATTCAGAGCTCCATAATAAGTGTTGCAAGCTTCTTTATGACAGTCCAAATTAGGCCCAAATTTCATCATTTAGGGCCTCAAAATTTAGTTTAAAGTTTATTCCTCTTTATTTTTGGATTTTTTTAGTCTTTTTTCCTTTCTGCTTTAGGGTTTTTTCCTAAACACTATTTATCTATCTCTTTTAGTTGTTTTGGGATAGTTTTTGTTGAATTGATTATTAAAAATTATTATTTTTCCCAAATTTGGTATTCTTGTGAATCAAAAAAATTCTTGGATACTTCTTTTTTGGTATTTTTGTGAACATTAATAGGTTATAGAAGGTTTTTAGATGACCAATCATGTGCGATTCAATGGCTTAGGACATTTATTTCTTTTTCTCTAAGCTTCCGCTGCGTCATTAAGCCTATCCCCCGGAGTATTATACATATTGACACTTGAGTTCCAAGTACCAGTACCCATACCATGAACTAAAATGTACCACGTACCTAGTAACTATTGGTAGGCGTAGAAAAAAAAACACACACACATAAAATGAAGCTTTTGCTTTGGATTGAGACTGATGTAATTTAAATAATCGATCATGTGTTAACTATTCACTCTACACACTGCATCAATATTTCTATCCCATCCTTATTGACTTATTAAGTTAATTTGCATCTAATTTAAAAGAGGAAGACATAGATCATTTGAAATTTTTATTAATAAAAAATATTGGAAAAAAGATTCTTACCATTCCAACCAAGATGATAAAAGCAGCATCAGTACTAAATCTATTGCTAAAATAGAAGATTATTATATGATCAAAGTGTAAAATAAAAAGAAATATATAACTTATTCAATATTCATCCATAGTTACACACTTAACTCTCTACTAAAATGCTAAAGTTTGTCAATTTCATGAACTCTTAATCTCTATGATAAAAAAACATCGGTTGATAAATTGACAGCAGGTTTAAATGGATGAAGAAAGTCCCAAAATGAATACTCATTATGATTTTCACAAAGGCTTGAATTTTGTGCTCTGTTGCAAAACCTTTCTCCATTATAATATCTTAATCCACAATAAGCTTTCTCTGTCTCGTTGAAGCCTAGACAATGATCAAGGAATGGTAATTGAATTATTTAGTACTATATCTAATTTTTAATTAATTTCTTACTCTCATTGACTAATTTTTATGAATATTCAAACTCTCATAGACTAAAATAAATAAATGAATGAATAGGTAAAATTCATATATACCAAATGTAGGATAATTTTTGGGGAAAGATTTTGTCATATTGTACACATTTCCTACTTAATACTTTATTTCATGAAATTCTGAGCTTAGATTTCCTTATATTATGCAAACAATTGTGTTGAAAGCTTGACCAAATTCATTTGGTTTCCCCATACAACCACTATCACCACCTAGAGTTTTGTTTAAAGCCTGGAAGCATGGACTACAGCCAAGTGGTCCAGTAGGTATAATTCCAAATCTCCAAGCTCCCAAATTGTACAAATTCTACCCATAATTTTAATTAATTAAACATATTCATGAAAAATGAAGGTGATACATGCAAAAGGTTAAAAAAAAATCAATTCTTAATGACAACTCATCAGTTTATAATATTTTTCATTTGATACTTTTGATTTCCAGCAATCATATGGATTCTAATTATATATTTTAAAGTTTGAGCCTAGTGGAACCATAAAAGGGAAAACTCAACATTTCATTTAGGACTCAAATTCTATTGAGGAAGTACATAGTTTTTATTGTAAATATTTGTATACAAATAGGAATAAAGTCTTTAATTTATTTTGGATGTTATTCTATTCCTAATTTGGATATGAATAGGTTTCCTTTGTGTATATATAAGGGTTGTAACCTTTCTTTTATGAATATATGAAAATATATTTCCCTTGAATATTTTCATCTTTTCTCTGAATTTTATTCTTCATGGTGTCAGAACATACCCATTGCAATTGAATTTTTTGTATTGAATCTTTAAAATCATATTTTTTTCTTTTCTTATCCTTTGAATCCCTTGAATCTTTAAAACTATGACCACTAAAAATAGATCCATCGTATCTCATGGAACACCCAATTTTATTCAAACTCTTTAAGATAATTCTCCCTTTCCTATAGGAATTATTCTTGATGATACAAACTATCATCTATCTTCACAACTCATGGAGATGGAAATTGGAGCTATAAATAAATTTGGCTTCCTTATTGGCATAATGCCAAAACCACCAATAGGAGATAAAGCTTTGGAGACTTGGCTTATTGATAATAACCAAGTTAAAAGTTAGCTGATTGATTCCATGAGTTTGACTTTGATGTAGAGATTCATCTGTCTTTCAACAGCAAAGAAGATATGGGATGTTGTCATAAAAACTTTCTATAATGGATCTTATGAAACTTAGTTGTTCGAATTAAACCAAAAATTATTCATTGCACATTAGAATGGTAGGCCATTACCTACATATTATAACGAGCTAGTTGGAATATTTCAAAAAATTGATGCCCCAACTTGTGCTCAAAGGGAGGATGTTAATAGAGTAGTATCACTTCACAAGCATATTACTTAGCTTCAAACACATATTTTCCTTGTTGGGCTAGATTCAGAATTTAATAATGCTCAGAGTGAAGTACTACATAAGGATCCACCTCTTGATCTTGAGTCTAGTTATGCATATGTGTGGAGGGATCACAACTGGCAATATACAATGGAAAGGCTAAAGATTCTGCCAGACCATGCAGTACTGGTAACAGCTTAGACTCATCCCTAATTTAAAGGGAAAGTATCAAGTAAGTCCATCACATACAATTGTACTCATTGTGGTGAAGTTGTACACTCCAAGGAATAGTGCTATAAAATTGTAGGATATTCAAAATGGTGAGATTTCAATAGAAAGTCTCATAAGAAGCTAAAAAAAAGCTACAATTGCTACCTCTAGTGATACTAAACCAAGTGGTGATCTTGATGCAACATCATGTATGAAAAATCTTACTCAAAATAATACATGGATTATTAATACAGGTACTACTGATCATATGACAAACTCCATTCACCATCTTACATCCATCTAATAATTAACCTAATAAAATATCCCAACTACTAATGGAGGCATAACACCAGTCACTCATAAAGGATCAGTATCTAACTCTAACTCTCTTAATCTAGATATTATTATTGTTATTTCATCTCTTTCTTATAATCTACTATCTCTTGGCCAAATCACTGAAATCTTGAATTGCACTATCAAATTTTGGCCTAATTATTGTGTATTTTAAGATATTACGATGCACCAAATTCTTGGGTCTTGTGTTAAATGTGGAAAATTATACCATTTTGATTTATATGGTAATGTAAGTTAGAAGTCTAGTTAAGTCAATAGGGTTGGTAGAAGTTACTCGGCTAAAGACCAAGTTATTTTATGGCATCATCGTCATGGTCATCTTTTTTTTCATTATCTTAGACAAATAAAATCGAAATTATTTTTTAGTATCATATACTTTGAATTCAAGTGTGATACTTGTGAATTGGCAAAAAGCCACCAGATCTCATATCTCTTGAGTTATAATAAAAATTCAATTCCATTTATGACCATTCATTCTAATATATGGGGACCTGCTCAGATACTTACTCTGTCTTGTGTTCAATATTTTGTAAGGTGTATTAATGAATGTACTTAGATGACCTAAGTATCAATACTTTTAAATAAGGGAGATGTGTGCTCTACTTTTTAAGACCTATACAAAATGGTGGCCATGCAATGCCTAAGTAAAATTCTAGTTTTGCAGTTTGACAATGATGGGGAGTATTTTAACTCAGCTCTTAATGATTTTTGCCATGAGTATAGCATTCACCACCAAACATCCTATGTCGGCACTCCCCAACAGAATAGTATAGCCGAATGAAAGAATTAACAGTTATTAGAAGTCATTTAAGTATTACTCTTTGACATGAATGTTCCTCGAGAATACTAGGGAGAGGTTATTCGATTCACTATGTATCTCATAAATCAGACTTCATTAAGAGTACTTAATTTCAAAATGCCTCTTTAACAACTTCAAGAGCTTGTCATATCTCTACCTCTCAATAATCTTAAGCCCCAAATCTTTGGATGCTTAGCATATGTTCATCAAAAACTCAGAAAATTAGATCCTCAAGCTATATGGTGTATCTTTATTGGCTATGCAGATCTATAAAAGGGATATTATTATTATAATTCAAAAGCAAAAAAGATGTATGTAACTCGGGATCAGTTCCATGAAAATTCTTCCTTCTTCACTTAATCCGAGTGCTCTCTTTAAAGGGAGAGAATTCCAAGCATCTTTAAAGATAGCACTCCGAGTATCTCAAATGTTTTGACCATTCCGAGCATCTCAGATGTTCTGAGAGACCTGGATAGAAATCTGATGTTTTGAGTGGTCTGAGCATCTCAACTAAATGGACAATCGATGATAATCCAAGTATCTTTCTCTAACTTAAAATAAATCAAAGTAGTATATTTTCCTAACTCACACCAAAAGCTGAAGAAACTCCATATGTTCATAATAAGGTAAACTCATTTCCTATTATAGTACCTCTAAATACCGAGCCTCGTTATCCTTCTAGGATTAATAGAGGGATTATATAAAAATAATATAATCCAGACCTTCATACCAGAGCTAAATATCCTATCAATAATTTCATATTAATTGACCATTTATCTAAATCTCATACATATATTGTGCATCAATTATCTACTATTTTTATTCCCAATAATATGTAGGAGGCTTTAGCTTATCCAGATTGGAAAAAAGCCATAAATAATGAAATGGAGGCATTACAGAAGAACTGAACATAGGATCTTGTTCCACTCCCTAAAAGAAAGAAAATAGAGGGTGCAGGTGGATATTAACTATTAAACTCAATCTAGATGGAAGCATTAATTGATAAAGCTCGATTAGTAGCAAAGGGATATACTCTAAAGTATGTAATTGACTATGAAGATATATTTGATCCAATAGCAAATATGAACACCATTTGAGTTTTTATTTCCTTAGCTGCTTACCTAAACTTGCCACTATGGTAATTTGATGTGAATAATGCTTTTTTAAATGGAACTATAGATGAAGAAGTATACATAGATCCACCACCTGAAACAAGATGTACTGACCAAGTGTGTGAACTAAAAAGGGCATTATATGGACTCAAGAAATCACCTCAAACATGGTTTGGATGACTCTCAACTTTTATGAGGATGCTCGGCTATAAGTAAAGTGATGCTAATCATACGCTATTCATTAAACAAAAGTTAGGTAAAGTCATTGCTTTGATTGTGTATGTTGATGATATAGTGGTCACTGGAAATGATATAAATGAGACAATAATCTTACAAAGATAGTTAGTAGCCAAGTTTGAACTTAAGGATTTAGGTAACTTAAAGTATTTTTTGGGGATTAAAGTTACAAGATCAGCTCAAAGGATTTCCCTCTATCAATAAAAGTATGTAATGGATCTACTGATAAAAATGTTAGCATAAGTGGTATGCCCTAGAGACCAATCACATATTTTGACATTGTTAATAATCCTAAATGGTGCAATTAAATAAAGTGTTTGTTTATTTAAGCATTTACCCTTTAGCATTATGTTAAACAATTTTTTTTTATCAAGAATTGATAATATGAGTGATAATTTTATGTAGTACATATGCTATAAAATTGTTTGTAGTCAATAAATTAATATTTGGGTAATATTAATTTGACTATCACATCTGTCTATTTTCCTTGATTAGTATATAATACTAATAGTGGGAGGTAGTGAGTCTCATGCTACTTGATATGAGATATCAAAATAGAGATGTGGATACTCATTGAATGGGTGGATCGAACATAACATTAGATTTATAATCATAAGGATATTCACTTATAGTCAACGATTACAATCTAGGTCATAATGGCGTATATAGTCCTTTGACATGAGGTGGCACAGTCATCCACATTTAAAATGTTAGAGTTTATTACCGCTTACATACTTGTGTTAATTACACATGGGTATATGGCATATGGTGGCTCTAGTTAGTTAAATGTTGGGATAAGTATTCAAACAAGATGGGATTCATTGCTTGGAGTGAACTAGGTTAAGATCCTATACTATCTAAGTTCATTTTTTATGAATAAGTTCCTGGTCAGGACAAACATGACACATGCTAAAATAGTTTTAGTACTAAAAAGGCGTTTCTAGTATTCGACATGTTTTATTAAAAATTGAAACTTGAGATGAGGTTATATGATAAAGCTATTAGAGTTTGACTAAACCTTAATTCTAGGCTATATCGGGATCTTCTAATAAAGGGATTTTAGTGCACGATAATTATGACCAAAGGGTTCCTATGAATCAATACATGCATTCATTTCTAATTAGGTAGTTGTGACATTAATGTTAGGGGTCACTCACAACTTATGAGAACTAAATGTGTATAATTAGGATTTTCACATTTAGACTTGAAAGGAATTTCAAATAATATCATGTGTTGATATTATCTTTTTATTGCCAATTACACATGAACCTAGTAAGTCACACCAAGTTTCACCAAATCATCATTAACATTAATCTAATTATTGATTAAAGAGTTTAATCAATTAATTAAGATTAATTGAATTAGATTTATGATTTAAGCAATTATTCTAGCATATCATGAAATCTAATTCAAATAAAGATTTAATTATTAATTTATACTTTATTAATATAAGAAATTAATTAAAGTATTAAATTAATAATGTATGTTGTTTGTAATTAGACTTGGATTAATAGCCCAAGTTTTTTAGGCCTAGGCCCAAAATAGTTTTGGACCAAAGATTACAAGATGTTGAGAAAGCCCATGGACCTCATCCAAGCCCATTTATTATATGGATTGGGCTTGGGCTAAGTGTTGGCCAAATTACTAAGCCTATGTCCATGTAAGTGTGAATGACAAAATTTTTCATGTTAGGAATATTATCACTTAAGTGCAAAATGTTGACAATGGAAAATTTTTCATGTTAGGCACATTACCACTTAAGTGTAAAATGTTGACCATGGCAAATTTGTCATGTTAGGCACATTATCTCTTAAGTGTATAATATTGACCTTGGCTAAATTAAAGATTAGGGTTCATTGATTTGTGTAGAGAATGTCTATAGACATATAAATGATGATGTATTCAATTCTCTACATACTTATCTCTTACACTAGTTGTATACTTATCATGATAAGTTGTATACAAATGATTTAAGCAATAATGTCATTAGGTTTGCTTTCTCTACAAGTAATTACATAACCTATTAGTCATGCAAATCCTAGGTAATTTTAAGTTATTAATTAATTTTTCTCAAGCAACAACCAATTTTAATTCACAACCTTTATACAAGAATATTAAATCCCAACTCTTATTGTGAACTCATTCCCCTAAATCAAATTATAAATTTATTCACCCATACCCTATTGGGAATTTAATTTACATATGATATCTCTACCTATAAGCAATTTAAATCTATATTTATAGTTCAATTAAGATTTTGATCTCTCAATCTAAAACCCTAATTATAATTATGTTAATGGTGATCAAGCATCAACATATAATAAGCATAATAAATATAGTTTGCAAGAACTAATAATTCATTAATTAAAAGAAAAACTAATTCCATGTTAAATTATCAATCGCTAACCAACATGAATTTAGCCTAAGATGCTAGAGAAATATCCAATAAAATTCTTAAAACAACCCATGAAAATTACAAGAATAAAGAAAAGAGAAGAAAATAAAAACTAGAATTATGTTTTTCAATCTTGGCTCTTGATATCTCTTAAGCTTCTCCCAATTTTTCCTACACTTTTCAGTATTGATTTCTCCCAAAAATCATCTCCAATTGATAGTTAATTGATGCCTTAAAAATTCATTAGAGTCCTTCGTAAATAGGGAATGTTTGAATGCCAAAATCTTTCCAATTTGATCGACCTACGATAGTAGTGTTTTCGTTATTGTCTCAGCCGAGATTTGCCATTTTTTTCTCCTCTATGCTATTGCTATAGTAGATTGGTGAACATCCCCTCTTTTACATGCAAACATGTCCATGCATCTCAATGTGCAATAGTAACTACACGATAAGCCCCAAATCTAAGTCAAACACCCTTTAATCACCCTAAAAGAACCCCAATTCACCTAGAAAAATAAAGAAATAAAATAAACATAAAAACTGACATTATAAATTTAACTAAAACCTAAAAACTACATAATAACCACACTAAAAAAATTTAAATAAAAATGCAATTCTCATACAAATAAATACTCCCACACTTAAGCTTTTACTTGTCCTTAAGCAAACACTTGAGAACACCTATCCTCACAAAAAATTTAGCACATTGACAAATTTTGACTTGTCCATCCCCTATAATCTTTAGTTAATACAAAATTTATAACTCAAAATTAAATTGATAATTCAAGGTCAAAGATGTAAGCTTTACTAAGTGATGAGCAAACTTAACCATTGAATTTTCAAAAATTTATAAGTTGATAATTAAGAAAAACAAAAGCAAGTGATACCACTCACTCAACCCTTAGCAACCCCTAAATTCTAATATATAAAAGATAGCAACACCATTTTTTTTAGCAAGTGCATGTTACGCTCCATCTCGTACATTTTTTTATTCTCTCTAACAAGTCTTCCCACTCTTAGCAATCCTCGGCCATTACTGCACTACTAAGCGTGAATATCGTCAAGTGGGTCCTTTGGATGCTCTTACTCTAATTAGAGCATTGGAGTAGATTGGAGCATAAGAAGATTGTAATTTAAATATTTTCTCCTTATATATATATATATATTATATATATATATATATATACCATTTTATATGCTATATTCAATAATCAAATAAAAAATAAAATAATTGAGTATCACTTACAACAATCTTTCTTAATTATAAACTTACACAATTCAATCACTCAAAAGCAAGTAAGCATTAAGTTCATTAAATTTTCAAAAGTCCTTAACCACAAATTATCAACCTAACTTAAAAATCAGAAATTAAGCATTAACAAAAGATTATGAAACATGTATAAGAAAATCACATTCAATGTGCTATACTCATTATGAGGATAGGATGCAAAAATTCAAGTGTATAAATCCTAAATACAGCATCCCTAAAACTTAAAATTTTAATAAATAAATAAATAACATAACAAAATTCCAAATAAAGCATAAAATTTAAAACATAACTATATACAAATGCAAATGCAAAAGTTAACCCCCCCCCCCTCCCAACTGAATCTTCATATTGCCCTTAATGTGAAAACTAAGTGAGAAACATAAAATAACATGTACAAAAGTAATATAAAACAAAACAAAACAAAACAACAAAAGGAATGTAAAAGGAAATTCCCCTAATTATGATGAGTGAGGTGATGAAGGGGATGACATCTCATAGCCCAAGGCCGCGAAATATTTTTGGAGACAACATTCTTGAGTCACTATTAACGTATTAATAAGACTTTAGAGTTCATCGTCATCTTTGTGTGATTAGTGAAATTATGTGATAGGTGTGTGAAATTGAAAGGGAAATATAAAAATTAATAGGAGAAGGGATGAGTTTATAAGAATGGGGAAGAAGAAGAATTTAAGATTTAAATAAGAAAGGAAAGGAAAAAAATAAAGAAAAGAAAAGAAAAACAAAAGAGGAAAAGAAATACAAAATAGGAAGAAAGAAAAATAAAAATAAAAAACACTTCAAAAGGAAAAAGAAAAAGAAAACATTTTGAATTTTCTTTTTTTTTCTTAAAAAAAAAAATTTGGCCATTTTGGGGCTTGCTGTTGTAGTAACAAAGCTAATACATAAAATTGGGGCTAGAACGCTACTGTCATAGTGTACTCACTAATAGCGCAGCATGCATGGATGGCTTACCGAGAAATCTTGGCTACTATGGCAACTAATTGAACTACTGTCGTAACACGTCTGGTGCAGATTTGTGAAGTCTTTTGTTATTGTCTCAGCCTGATGGGTTGTTATCGTAGCAATGGCAGCCTTTTTTTTTAATGCACAAGGAGCAATTAGCAACTGAAAAAATGAAATATAAAGGCATAAACACATAAGGAAACATAGATGAGTAAGCAAATAATGAAAATTAAAAAGAAAAATAAGTAAAGGAACAAAAAAATTTAATTAATTTAATAGCAATCCAAAACTGAAATAAATTTAAAAAAATAATAATAATTTGAACATGCTAAAAATGATGAACAAATAAGTTAAGAACACACATGCAATTAATTTAAATAAATATCTCTACAAAAACAAAACTTAAACAAAGACAACACATAAAATAAAAATCAAAGCATGAAAGAAAATAAAGACAATAAAATAAAAAATTAATATAATTATAAAAAATTAATTAATTAATTAATATTTCTAATTTAAGGTCATTAGCTTGACCCATGTGCACTTCACTATAAAGGGAATAATGTGAGAGACTCCCACACATTAGGCACACACCAACTTAGACTTACCTATTCATTATTAGAAATAGGACCAAATAATGCATGTATAAAAAAGTTTCACAATTTCTTTATTCAATACCTCCTTCATGTTTGGGTGTTAAGTCGCCTTTGTCTCTCAACTATAGGCATATTCCACTCTTCCATATATTTGTTATAGATGACAATAGAGGGATTAAATCCTTTATGTCAAAATTATGCCAACCTAAAGCTCGACCTCTACCTTTTACTACCTCATAAACTCTCTTTGCTTGCTCAATGGTCAATTCATTAAGGTAATAATAGGTAGTGTATTAACTTCTTCCTCAAATGCACATCTTAAATAGTTGGGTAGTGACTTAAGCTCTAAGTTTGGAGGTTTTTCAATGGAAGATGGTGTGGGCTTATCACTTCTAAACAAAAATTTAGGTTTGTTGAATGTGTGTTCATGCTCTCCCATACTTTCTAATTTATCACTTGGTATCTTATCTCCCCCACTCACATCTAAAGCAAAATTAACATTTTGAACACATTCATTGTTGGCAATAATTTTCATGCATGATTCATCATTTACAAGGTAATTCATTAATTTTGGCATTATAAAATCAACCTTTTCAACTCCTACCCATAATGTTAACTTCCTCTCATGCACATTAATGGAAAAATTCTATCTTCCTCAGAATCTAAAACAATAAAATAAATAGGAAAAATAAACTTGTCTACTTTTACTAAGATGTCTTTTATCAGTCCATGAGGTTTCTTGATGGAATGATCTGCTAGTTGCAATGACATGTTGGTAGCCATCATGTCTCCTAACCCCAATTTCCTAAAAATAGAAAGAGGCATCAAGTTAATACTTACACCTAAATCATATAAACATTTAGGAAATTCGATAGAACCAACAATACAATGAATTATGAAACTCCCTAGATCATTTAATTTGGTTGGGATTTTTTGAGAAATATTTGAACTGCATGTCTCTGTTAAAGGTACTGTTTCATAAGCATCCTAATGCTACTTGTTTGTGATAAGGTCCTTCATGAACTTGACATATTTAGGCATTTGCACAATTTCTTCTTAAAAAGGAACATTAATCTACTACTTATTGAAAATTTTCAAGAATTTTGAGAATTGCTCTCCATCTTTCTACTTCTTCAATCTTTAAAGGAATGGTAGCTTTGGCAAGAAAAGGGGGGGGGGGGAGAGTAGATTTAGGAACTTCCTTTTGCTCTATTTTGCTCTGCTCTTTTACCTCATCCCCCACCATTACATAGTGCTCTTCACCCTTCTTTTTGTCCGCCTTGGAAATTTTAGCTTATATTTTCACTTCCTTACCACTCTTAAAGTGATAGCCTTTAATTCCTTTGGATTAGAATCTATAGTATTAAGAGTATTTCCTTATGCTCTTGTTCTTATGACATTGGCAAGCTATCTAAGTTGTAATTTGATGTTATGAATCAAAGAGGAGTGATTCTTTACAATTTGATCAAACTTGGCCTTTATTCTCTTTTGATTCTCCTTATGACTTAATAGCTTATTGTAATGGCATCCAAGAATTATCTAACTTATTCTCCAAAGATGCCATTCTATCTTACTGTGGATGTTGAAATCCTGGTAGTGCTTATTGCCTTTTCAAGTTATTATTGTTGGGGAAGCTAGATGCAGCGGCGTTGTTATTATTACTCCATGAAACATTTAGGTGATTTTGCCACCCTATATTGTATGTGTTCGAGTAGGGTTTATTGCCCTACCTTTCTTGAAATTGATTTCTAAAAAAATTAACTTGCTCTTGGTATCCATCTCCCACCATGCCTACATTAAAAACACCAATTCATTAGTATAGTACCTCAAAAAATTATAATTCTCACCTGAAGGAGCTTAATTATTTTTATTATTGAGGTTGCCAAGTTTCTTTATTAATGCATAAATTTGAGCTTGGAGAGATGTCACTACATCAGCTTATATCCTTCCCATTTGTTTTGGTGGATGAACTCTCTCCAAAGACCATAGGCAATTATCAAGTGCCACCCTCTCCAAAATTTATGCAACCTCATCCATAATTTTTCTCATCAAGAATCCACCAGCCTTAGCATCAGTGGACTCCCTTGTGGAACTTAAGACTCTATTATAAAATGTCCTTAGAAACACATCTTCTGGAAATCCATGATATGGGCAGCTCCTCTGCAACTTTGTGAATGATTCGGCTGTCTTAAATGGTGGAAATATTTAGCTAGGAATGCCTTTACTAAATCATCCTAATTAGTGAAAGATCTACCTGGTTGAGATTTTAACCACGTTTTAGCCTTGTCCTTTAGAGTGAATGGGAATAATCTTAACCTTAATGCATCACTAGACACACCATTGTACTTGAGTGTGTCATAAATCTCTAAAAATTTTGCAATATGGTCATTAGAGTCCTTATTTAATAAACCATAAAATTGAATGGTTGATTGGAGCATTACAGCAAAGCATGCTTTATGTCGAAACTATTAGCTTCAATGGTTGGCCTTGTTATGCTCTGCCTTGTACCACTTAACCCAAGTAATGATGTGTCCAACAACACCCTTATGTCAACAGTTTGATTCCCATTGTTGGCTATCATTAGCTATTGTATTGAGCTCCTTTTGAATACATCTTTAATTCTCCTTCTCAAACCTAGTAAGCTTCACTATGTATGTGAGTGGTTTTTTCCTTAATTTTAGGTATTACACATACACTGAAGAACTCTACAAAATAAAAAACAAAAGAATTAAAAATAAAAAGAATTAAAAATCGGTGCCTTAATCCAACAAAAATCAAATCAATTATGATGTTAGAACTAAGTCCCTAACAATAGCACCAAAAACTTGTTGGTGCAAAACCACAAGCGCATGGTAGTGCCAAGTATTTTTTAAAAAATATCATTTCCATAAGGACTCGTTCTAATCTCCTATCAACATATAATTGTTTATTATCTAAGGCTTTTGAATATGGAATTTTAAAATAAAATTAAATAGCAAATAAATTAAATTAAATTCCAAACTAAAGAACAAGTGAACACAGTGGTTAGGAATTGAATCTTTTCACAATCCTTAGCTAACTTAAATAATGAACCTATAAAAACTAGAATTATGTTCTTCAATCTTGGCTCTTGATATCTCTTGAGCTTATCTTAATTTTTCTTGAGCTTCTATTAATTTTTCTTACACTTTTTAGTGTTGATTTCTCCCAAAAATTTTCTCCAGTTGATATGTAATTGATGCCCTAAAAATTCATTAGAGTTCTCCTTAAATAGGGATTATTTGAATGCTAAAAAACTTCCCAATTTGATGGCCTACAATAGCAATGTTTTCACTGCTGTCACAGTTGAGATTTGCCATTTTTTTCTCCTCTGGTGCTGCTGCTATAGCAGCCTGGTGATCAACCCCTCTTTTACATGCAAATGCATCCATGCATCTCCAAGGTGCAATAGCAACTAACGGTAAGTCCCAAATCCAAGTCAAACACCCTTTAATCACCCTAAAAGAGCCTAAATTCATCTACTAAAATCAAGAAACAAAATAAATATAAAAATAACATTATAAATTTAATTAGACACAAAAACTACATAGTAACCATACTAAAATAATTTAAATAAAAATGAAATTCTCATATAAACATTTAACAATGCAGGTTCCTTCTTTAATTTAGCAAATATTAATTTACATGTACAATTTTAGCCTTGTTTTTATATAATATAGGTCTGATAAGATTATTTAGGACATAACATTTTATTTTCCTTGTTAATTTGAAAATGTTGACAACTCAAAAAAAGGAATTCAGCAATTTCCTAGAAGAGAATGTTATCCTCATTTGAGCTTTCTTTGTTTGCATCTTTATTTGATATTGTCAATCATTCTAATGTTTTATCAAGTGCAAAGGATCAGCTTCTTTGTTCAGCTAATTCCCCTCTTCTGTTTTTTGTGAATAATCTTTATAAGCATCTCTTATAGAATTTCAAATATGTTGATTATGTCATCTTGCTAAAAATCTTATAACAACTAAAGTGGAGTTATTATCATGGTTTGCAATGCTTAATTGGTTGCCTACTTGAGACCATATTTTCATACTAAATATTTATCCACTTTCTCTTAAATGTTGTCCTATTTATGGTTTTTTTGGAGAAACTCTTGATCATTTACTTATTCTTTGTCCTCTTGTCATGAAATTATGGTCTTACTTTCTGTAATAGTGGGGTCTCTCTTTTGTTATGCTGAATCAGTTTGTTTTGCTCTATCAACAGTGGTGTGGTTTAGTTTTTGAAAAGTTTAAGCGAAGGTTTGCTATCAATTAGTCTCTTTGGTTTCATTGTAATGTTGTGGTCTTTAACTTAAGCACTTCTTCTTTTTTACATGTTGAGCAATTGGTTTCTAAAGGGGTCTCGGTGTGGATAAAAGCCTCTATTCTTGGTTTCCATTATTCTATAACTAATTTGCTTTATAGTTCTTTTGGTATTCATCTTTAGACAAACTGATCTTAGCTTTTAGTTTGTTTCTCTTGTTGTCTTTGTTTTTTAGTTTCTTTTTTCTTGTATCCTTTTTATCTTTACGGAGGGGTTTTTTCATCACTTGCATTCCTTACAAGTGGGTTTTCCCCTTTATTTGAATAAATAAAATATTATCTTTTTATTAAAAAAAATATCAGCTTTACAAGTTCATATGCACATCTGTAGATCAATAATGTTAATTACATTATATCAAGGAGTTAAAAAGTGATTAAGATATTACAAAGAGAAGGAACTCACTCACCCACACTATCTTTCCAGTTTGGTTAAGAATTCCAAAGCCACCATATACAAAATTAACTCCTCTTAGTAAGGTTATTTGTCATTTTATAGGAAAATGTAAAACATTTTTCCAATTTATGGTACTTTACAAAGTATTTTCCAATTTGTGATACTTTTTTTGTTTAAAAAAATCATTATGCCATTGAAAATGGTAGAATTTAGTGAAGATGAATTTGACTTAAGTGAAACCGCCACTGCCAATAATTAAAGGGAAAAAGAAAATTTTTTCATTCATAAAGGATTATGCTTGTTAATGGCTAAGAGACAAGACAAGACAAGTCCTTACAACCTTAAGGCATTCTACCTACCAAAGTGGTGGAATGCAAGTTGATTGCATGCCTCCCAAAAAAGCTAAAGTTTAATGTATTTAATGTTATTCTCTTTATAAAAAATAGGAAGATAAGAAATCTATTTCATTTGTAAGAAAAATGATATTTTTATTTTTATAACACCTAGTTAATATTTTTATATATTATGTTATATTTTTAATTAATTAGATACTAAGAATAATAAAAAAATATATTAGGCCAATGACAATCCATGCATCATGTTTCTCCAACTTTTTGGGTTTTTAAATGTGTGCTAAAAGATTCTTTGCGAGCGTGCTAGAGGATAAATTTCTTAAAATAAAACTTGACTTCTTCAGACTAATTATGGATTCCCAAACTCTTTTACGACAATTAGTTTGGATTTCAAGTAGATGAAATAAATATTTTATGATGATTTGAGTTTTTGAATAGTAACAGGAAATTGTATTGACTGAAAATTAGTACAAGCTAAAAGACCATTTGCTTTGAAATTAACAAGAAAGTATTTGCTGTAAACTAATTCAAAAGTTGCTAAAGAATGTTTGAATAAAATTTACTAAGCTGATTATGATTATTGATTGAGTTATGTTGTTGATTGGTGTGTATGGATGTAGATGTCTTGATCTGTGTTCTTCCCTTGCCTTTATAGGCCTTCTTCCTTGCAAGTTACTTTTTTAATTTATTTCTCCAATAGCTCAAGAATTTCTTCTGTTTCCTGTAGGAATACATTCGCTTAACTCCTAAGACTCCTTCATCCCCAAGCTATGCTTTTTTCCTCAAGGCATTCTCATCCAAAATCTCTTACAATTTTCCTTCTTAATCATTTAACTTGAACAGACTAGGCTTTTCATTCATTTTGGGCTTCAAAATTTCAATTTAAATCAAATTGGGTTACTGGCCTTAACATGCTTCAAAAAATTTCAAATATGACACAAACACTAATATACAAAATTAAAATAATCATAATAATATTAAAATTAAAAAAAACAGCACATAGCACAAATTATAATAAAGGCCATCCATAAAGGCCACAAAGGCTAATGACAATCCATGTGTTGAACTTAAAAAAAAAATAGCAAACAACACAAACACACACACAAATTGTGATAAAGGCCATGCATAAAGGCCATAATGGCCAAAGACAATCCATAATTAAAATAATCAGAATAATGTTAAAATTAAAAAAAATATAACGACCTGAACCTTAAGGGCATATGACCAGCACTAAGGAATAGGAAAGCATAAAACTTTCGAAACCCATAGTAAGCGTTAGAAATTTTTCACAACAAAACATTACCCAACTTAATGATTTTAACAATAATTTGGTAGAGTTTCCTTTATACCAGGACAAAACCACAACCTACATAAAAAAAATAACACTCCCAAAATATACATCAACCACAACAACTCCAATATCACTATAATCAACAACATCTCAACTCAAGTATATTAAACTACAAATAACAAGGCCATACAAATATCTTTACAAATACAATAACAACAATTCCTCCTATACTACTGCAATGTCTAGATTAACTACAAATATTAATAACATTACAATAACCTACATAAAGCAGTTGGTGAAGACTAAGTCCGGCGTAGAGAAGAACTATAGTAGACTCCCAAGATCTTGGAAAAAAATAGTTGAGGGGAGTTAGATCTCATTGAATGAATTGATTTTATAAAATACATGTTGGTTTAAAAATGTTAATTTAAAACCATTAAATAAAATTAAATACTGAAAATCCTTTAATTTATTAAAAATCATATTTAATAAAATCCTTCCTAAAATTTATAAATCACTTTAATATAAAATTCTCATAAGAAATCATATACATTAAATCTTTAGTTGAAATCATCGTAGAATCATAAACCTCAAATCTACTAGCCTTTTGGCTCTCTTAAATCCAAATGATTGTTGGTCCTAGAGACCAAGCTCAACCAGGGTCCAACCACAGTCAATCTCCCACTCCAAGTGTTTATTAGCACCTAGAGAGCAAGCTCAACCAAGGTCTAACCAGTAATCATACATTCACTTTGAGAGCAAGCTCGACCATGGCTCAACCATAAACATACATCTGCCCAAAGAGCAAGCTTGACCAAGGCTCATAATCCATAATATACATATGCCTAGAGAGCAAAGCTCAATGATAGCTCACAATCCATAATATAATTGGCTCACAAATCAAATCAGTACTAGTGTGCACGCAATTGTGCTGACACCCACAAGGTGGCATGTTCTACCATTTTCTATAAAACACATTTATTTCTTATACCAATAAAATAAAATATAATAAATTCAACTAAAACATCTTCCTCAAAATTATTCACCATAATAAAAAAAATAAATCATGCATGTGGTAAAATTTATAACCAAAACTAAATCTATATATACATACATTCAACTTTAATATTATATTAACCACATGAAAATTCTAATTTAAATATTCTCAACAATACTTTATAAAATAAACTCACGAGTAAAGCGTGTTGGCCGAAGTGTTCTCGACTGTCAAAATGCCACAATTCCTGCTTGGGAACTCTTTAAAATAAATAATATTTATGTAAAACATGCATATACATACACACACACATGCACATATATATACACACACACACAAAAATTCATAAAATTTTCTAAAAACTCTAGAAAAATTATAAAAATTTAGGAATTAATAAAATTGTCTTGAAAACACCTTAGACATAACATTTGAGGATCGAAGAATTATTTTCAATAATCTAAAATAATTTAAATGGAAATTGTCAAATTTCCATCAAAATACTTCCAGAATTTTTAATTCCTAATATGTGAGAAATCAGCCCAAGCTCCAGTTACAAAAATGAATCCTCATAATTTATATTATTTATTAAAAATAACATTAGAATTTTATGCACTAGTCACTATTCCTCATCAAAATCCGAATGGAATTCACTAGATTTCCTTATCGGAAAGTGTCTTTACCATAAACCAACTATAGCAACATGATCACAATAGTATGTAGAACTCAAAAATAGTCTCAAACATAGTAAGGAACTACTAGATTAATAGATCATAGAGAAAAATAGGAATTACTTAATTAATTTTGATTAACACCAAAACTACATGAATCAGACTTAAAATTGGTACCAAAAGACTCCTAGAAACAAGATGACTATATAATGGTAGTGGTGGCAACAACTAACCATTGCCAAAAAATGTGATCTAACATTGCAAAGTTTAGGTAAAAGTGTAGGCCGAAAGTTTAGAGCTTAAACTAATCAAAACAAAAACCACCAGCATGTTAAGAATATTGAGAAATGTTTATAATTAAAATTTCATATCGATCGGAGGTCATTTGCCTATTGAATAAAGGTGTAA
Organism: Mallotus nudiflorus; assembly: GCA_947683625.1. NCBI lineage: Eukaryota > Viridiplantae > Streptophyta > Magnoliopsida > Malpighiales > Euphorbiaceae > Mallotus > Mallotus nudiflorus. The sequence goes on from CANTUR010000142.1 coordinate 3,449,342, forward strand.
ATGATTCAGGTGCTATAGTGTCAAATAGGTGAGTTCAGGGCTTAAAAATGAAATTTTCCACTACCATCAACCTTAAAATAAAGAAAAACTAGCAAATTACCACTTTAATCTCTATATTTTTATAAAATTTCCATTTTAGTCCTCTATAACATTACTGTAACAACTCGACAAGAATCCAATATCAACAAAAGAACAATAGCTCATTAATAGCACAACAATGACTCAATAATTCATCAACAACCCAACATCAACAAAAATTCAGTAACCAATAATAAGCCAAGAATAACAAAGCAACAACCTACCAATGACACAACAATTACACAATAACCCTTGAACAACCTAAAGACAACATTAACATATAGTTGCTATATAAATAAATTACGGGTTATTACATTCTTCCCCCATGAAGAAAATTCATCCTTGAATTTTAAAATCTTACATAAACTTTTAAATAGGTAAGGATATTGACTTTGCATGTCTTCTCAAGTATAATCTTCTACTGTATGGTTACTCCACAAAACGTTCACCATAGGAATCTCTTTAGTGTAAAGCTTGTGAACTTGTCTATCAACAATCGCCACTAAATATTTTTCATATGACAAATCTTCATTAAGCTCTATTATCTATAGCTGAAGAATGTAAGAAGGATCAGAAATGTACTTCCTCAACAATGGGTGAATCTTAGACAATTCTGGCAGTAACACCAATTTGTAATCCACATCACTAACCTTTGACTGAATCTCAAAGGGTTTGATATATCTTAGAGATAACTTAGCCTTTTAACCAAATCGTGTTACTCCCTTCATTGGAGACACTTTAAGAAACATCATGTCTCTAATAAAAAATGACACATCCTTCCTTTTAGGATTTGCATAGCTCTTTTGTCTACTAAAGGCTACTTTCAATCTCTGTTGAATAAAAGGAATTTTTTTTTAAGTCACTTACACTAATTTTGGCCCTATTAGTTGCCTTTCTCCAACTTCCTGACATAAAGGAGATCTATACTTTCTACCATACAATGCTTTTTTTAGTGCCATTCCAATGCTAGAATGATAACTATTATTGTAGGAAAATTTAATCAAAGGCAAGTGTAAATCCCATTACCCACTAAAATTCATAACACATATTCAAAGCATATCCTCCAGTGTTTGAATGGTCCTTTTCTGACCGACCATCTATTTAAGGATGAAAAATTATACTAAAGTCAAGTCTAGTGCTTAATGCCATATGTAATTCTTGTCAAAAGACTAAAGTAAATGTTGCTTTTCTATTTGACACTATACTTTTTAGTACCCTATGGTGGCAAATAATTCAGTTGATATACAACCTTGCCAACTTATTGGTAGTATAAATATTCTTAATTAGTAAGAAGTAAGCTAACTTAGTTAGCATGTCAACTACTACCCATATGGCATTATGACCACTTGAGGTGCAAGGCAATCCAAATATAAAGTCCATCATAATCATATCCCACTTCCACTCTAGAATGAGCAACTATTGTAACAATCCCGAGGGCCTCTGATGTTCCAATTTCACTTGTTAACATGTAAGACACTTTGATATAAATTTTGTAATGTCTCTTTTCATCTCGTTCCACTAATATGTATCTTTCAAATCACGATACATCTTGGTAGAACCTAAATGAACACTATAAGTAAAAAAGTGACATTCTTTCATAATCTCCTTTCTTAGCTCATCCACATTTAGCACACACAACCTAGTGCCCAACTGCAATACACCCTTATTATCAATTACAAAATCTTAAGATTGACCTTGCTGAAATTTTGTCATTATTTTTAGCAATTATGGGTACCTTCTTTAAGTTTTTTTAACTTTATCCAAGTTTACCGACTGTACTATGAAGTGAGCTAATAGACATGACTTGGTTATCTTCCATTATGATTAATGATCAATTAGGTCATACAATTCTTTAATGATTGGCCTCCATTCCATGCTAATATGAGCAAGGCTACCTGTTGACTTTCTACTTAATGCGTCAACTACCACATTAGCTTTACCTGAATGATAAAGAATGGAGCAATCATAATCTTTCAGAAGTTCCATCCATCTTCTTTGCCTTAAGTTCAAATCTCTTTACTAGAAAAAGCACTTTAAACTCTTGTGATTAGTGTATATTTCATAAGTTACACTATATAAGTAATGCCTCCAAATCTTTAAAGAAAACACCATAGCTGCCATTTCTAATCATGAGTAAGGTAGTTTTGCTCATGCTTCTTAATTGACATGAAACATAAGCAACCACTCACCTATTTATCATTAGCACACCTCCCAATCCTACTCAGGAAGCATTACAATCACTATATACCTTTCATTTCCTACAATACTGGAGCTAAAGTCAATCTATCCTTAAGCAAATGAAATTTTTCCTCACATTTATTAGTCCACACAAACTTAGATTTTCTAGGTCAACCTAGTTAAATGGGCATTAATCTTAAAGAAATCTTTCACAAATCTCCTATAATAACCAGCTAAACCTAGAAAACTCCTTATTTCTATGATTGTTGTAGGTCTTGGACATTTTGTAATGGCTTATATCTTCTTAGGATCCATTTGTATACCATCCTTAAATACCATATGGCCTAAGAATGCCACTTGATCTAGCCAAAACTCACACTTTGAGAACTTAGCATACAATCGGTACTCTCTTAAAGTCTGAAGTACTATCCTCAAGTCTGTGGCATGTTCCTCTTTACTCCTTGAATACACCTAGTTATCATTAATAAATACTATTATAAATCAATCTAAGAATGGCCTAAACACCTTAATCATCAAGTCCATAAATGTTATTGGGGCATTAGTCAACCCAAAGGATATCACTAAAAACTTATAATGGTCATATCTTGTCTGAAATGCAGTCTTGGGTATGTCTCCACTTTTAATTCTCAACTAATGATACCCTAACCTCAAGTCAATCTTAGAGAAACATTGTGCCCCTTGTAATTGGTCAAATAAGTCATCATCCTTCGGAGAGGATACTTGTTCTTAATGGTGACTTTGTTCAACTATTTATAATCAATACAAAGATAAAGCCTACCATCTTTCTTCTTCACAAACAATATTGGTCTGCCATAAGGAGATATACTAAGTCTAATGAAACCCTTATCAAGCAATTCTTATAACTACTCTTTAACCTCCTTCAACTCTATAGGTGCTATCCTATAAAGTGGCATAAATATGTACTAGGTACAACATCAATACAGAATTTGATCTCTTTTTTTAGTGGTAAGCTTGGTAATTCTTTAGGAAAAACATTAGGAAACTCACATACAATTGGCATGTTCTCTACTTCTCCCTTATCTACCTTTGTATCTCTAATTATAGCTAAATAGCCTTGACACCCCCATTCTAAGCATCTTTCTAACTGTGATTGTAGAATTGACCCTTTAATCAAAATTCCACATCATTTGGACTCCTAAAGATCATTTCCTTCTCCCAGTAATCTAAAGTAGCATAGTATGGAGCCAACCTATCCATTCCTAAAATCACATCAAAATATATTACATCTAATAAAATTAGATCTGTTAGTAACTCTCTACCTTCCACCAACACTGGACAAGATTAAAATACCACATTTGTCTCTAACTTGCCGTGGTTACTACTAATAATAGAATTAATAACTTAGATGGTTACCATCTCATTCTTAAAGCAAAAACATGAGATATAAAAGAATGTGATGCACCAGGATTAAACAAAACTCTAACATAAAGATAACAGACCGAAAGTGTACCTACCATAACTACATTATATGCCTAAGCGTCCTGAGGTATTAGCGTAAAAAATATGGCCTGCCCATGACCTACTTGTTATGATGTAGATGGCTATATAAATCCTATGCTACTAGATCTCCCTCCAAATCTACCTCTTGAACCATAGCCCTACTAGCCCATAAATTATGCACTACTCTACTAAGGATACAATGATGCACAAAATTAAGGAGTTTACTGTATTGGCTAAGCAACTATAATAGATAAACCCTGTGGGTATGCCTATTAATAACTAGAGTGCGAACATGTTTGAAAAAAATTCCCAACCTGATGGCATTTGAAATAGGCTCCTGATAGTAGGTGACGAGGTTCATGATGTACTAGACCATAGTTAGGACATGCCCTGGGCCTTGAGCATGTACTATTGTACCCAAATCTCTAACCACTATTGCTACTACTAGCCTTAGGCCTAAATTAAATAGGTTTACTATTCCTGTGATTATGTCTTCTAATCTTATGTACTCTCTGACCTTTATACTGCTAGAAGGTACTAATCTACACACCAGTACTACCAAACTGAAACACTAGCTAAGGAATGCCCTGAATACTAATTGCCTTACCATCTCTACTTATATATAGGTCCAAGATAGTACCATGCCTTATATGTCGCCTCTCTAATTTTCTAGCCTCCTTAATAACACTCTATAAAGTGTGACCCTTAGTACATACCCCCATATATGTCAAGCTTAACCCAGTCACAAACAAGTCTATAAATCTACGCTCTTCTCTCATCATGTATGCTGCATGATGTGACAATATGAGGAACTCCCTCGTATACTCCTCAACTAATCTAACTCCCTTATTGATATGCAGTAACTACCATATGTATGCATCTCTTATAGTAGGTGGAAAAAAATGCCTCATGAATCCGCCTTTAATCTCAATCCAAGTGAAAGTGTCCATATAGGGTTATATGGACTGCATGAACTAATCTTAGGCTGCTGCTTAAACTAATAACTCAACTATAAGGATCCTTTAGTAATCTGTATACCTAATTCTAGTCCTTAACTCAATGGCATTAATAAAGTCCAAGGCATCTCTTGTCCCATTAAAGGAAATTTGCCCAACTCTATAGTATAAAAAAAGAGAATCAGCATCTATCATCCCTTGGTTTCTTTGTTAAAGCATTTACTGCACCAACAACATGGCTTGATTAAGTGCAGGTAAACCTTGATTTATTCTTGCCATTCTATCAACAAAGGTTGTAGGATCTACTTTAGGAGCTTCTAGCTCTACTTGCGATTGTTACTCTTATCTTTATGTTGTTGCTGCCCTAGGCCTACCCCAATTTTACCTTGTGGGGGTAGGGGGAGGAGCTTCATCCTTAACAGATTGCTTGCCCTCATTATATACTACATCTCTAACTAGAGCATTTTGTGATCTCCTCATTCTAAAAGACACAAAAACCAACAAGATTCAAAACACAACAATGAAACTAACATATACACGAAATTCTACAAATAATGATGACAACAAATGACATTTATCAACCTAATCACTGCAGTAATTCTAAGAAAAGAGAAACACTAACGACCTAAAGAACAAAGAATGAACCATTGTTTTGATACCAACTTTGTCATGACCTAAACCCTAAGGGAACATGACTAGCACTAGGGAATGGGAAAGTATGAAACTTTTGAAACTCGTAGTAAGCCTTAGAAAATTTTCACACTAATACATTACCAAACTTAAAAATTCTAAAAAAATTTAGCAAAGTTTCATCTGTACTACAAAAAAACCATAACCTACATAAAACAAAGAACACTCCTAAAATACACATTAACCACAATAACTCTAATATCACCATAATCAACAATATCTCAACTTAAGTATACCGAATTACATATAACAAGGCCATACAATTATATTTACAAATACAATAATAACAATTTCTCCAATACTACTGCAATGTCTAGATTAATTATAAATATTCCATAAATATTAATAACATTACAATAACCTCTATGAAGCAGCTGGGGAAGAATAAGTCCGACATATAGAGGAATTATAATAGACTCCAAAGATCATGGAAAAAATAGTTGAGGGGAGTCAAATCACTGAGTGAATTAATCTTATAAAATACATGTTGGTTTAAAAATGTTTATTTAAAACCTTTAAATAAAATTAAATACTTAAAATCATTTACTTTATTAAAAATCATATTAAATAAAATCCTTCCCAAAATTTATAAATCACTTTAATATGAAATTCTCAAACAAAATCATATACATTGAATCTCTAATGGAAATCATGGTAGAACCCTAAACCTCAAATCTACCAGCTTTTTGGCTCCCTTAAATCCAACTAACTGTTGGTCCCATAAAGTATGCTCAACTAGGGTCCAGTGGTAGTTAATATCTCACTCCAAGTATTTACTGTCACCTAGAGAGCAAGCTCGACCAGGGTCCAACTAGTAATCATAAATTCACACAGAGAGCAAGCTCCACTAGGGCTTAACTATAAACATACATCCGCCCAAAGTGCAAGCTCAACCAGGGCTCATTATCCATAAAATACATGTACCCAGACAATATGCTCAACTAGGGCACACAATCCATAATATAGTTGGCTCATAAATCAAATTAATATTGGTGTGCATGTAATCATGGTGACACTAACTAGGTGGCATGTTCTGCCATTTTCTCCAAAACACATTTATTTCTTATAACAATAAAATATAATAAAATATAATAAATTCAACTAAAACATCTTCCTAAAAAGTATTCACGATAATAAAATAAATAAATCATGATGTGGTAAAATCTATAACCATAACTAAATCTACATATACATATATACAAATTTAATATTATATTAACAACATGAAAATTCCAATTTTAATATTCTCAACAAATACATTATAAATTAACTTATAGGTAGAGCATGCTAGCCAATGCGTTCTCGACTACCCAAACGCCACGATTCCTACTCTGGAACTCTTTAAAATAAAAAATATTTATTTAAAACATTCTTATATATATATACACACCAAATAAATTCATAAAAATCCTAAAAACTTTAGAAAAATTATAAAATTGTAGGAATTAATAAATTTGTCTTGAAAACACCTTAGACATGACATTTGAGGCTAAAGAAATTATTTTCAATGACCTAAAACAATTTAAATGAAAATTGTGAAATTTCCACCGAAACACTTCTGAAATTTTTAATTCCAAATATGTGAGGAATCAGCCTAAATTCCAGTTACTAAAATTAATCCCCATAATTTATACTATTTATTAAAAAAAATTAGAATTTTTTGAGTTGGTCACTATTCCTCGCCAGAATTCGATTGGAATTTGCCAGATTTCCTTGCTGAAAAGTGTCTTTACCACAAACCAACTATACCAGCATCATCAAAGTAGTATGTAAAACTCAAAAATAGCCTCAAACACAATAAATAACTACTAAATTAATATATTAGAGAGAATGTATATGGTGGGGTTTAGCACGCGTCCAAGATTTTAGCAACCGTGATACTATTTAAGCTCAGGACTCTAGAGAACACACTAACCACTGTCACAAAGACATGGCAAGGGGATGAGGAGTCACCACCCAAGGTAATAACTGGGACAAATAAACAAGATGGTACTCGATTCCCTAAAAGAAAGTTAGCACCACAACTAGGAGATTCTAGATACGGAATACTAACTTCTTTCAGTCTCGTGTTCATTTAGAATTACTTTATGAATTACTATATTATCCTTTATTTACATGCAATTTCATATAAACCCTTATTCTAGAAATTAACTCCAAGACAAACCAGCCATGAAAATACAAATAATTAATGCATTCAATCAAACATACGATCCCTAAGTTAATATAATCTACATTAATTTTAATTAAATGAGCTAAATCTACATTTTTTATTTTACAAGTGAGCTAAGGACTAATTCCTTTTAATTTTAATTAGATGGACCTAAATCTATTTATTTTAATTCTAAAAAATGGACCTAAAACAACAAATTATGGAATATTTAAATTAATGGGCCTAATTATGCATTTTAATTAATTAAACCTAAACAAACCTAAATTTAAATGGGTGGATTATAATCTAATATGGGCTTAAGGCCCAAAACACATAAAAATAAAAATAAAAACAAGCCTAAAAACAAATGAAATATATTAAAAAAATTAAATAAAAGATCAAATAACTAATTAAATTAATTCCTTCTAAAAACCTAATTTTCATTAACATACAACCTAAATTAATCTACACCCACCATTGATGTTGAAACCCTAATTTTACTAACTAATTAATCAACATAAACATGCAACCACACACAATTTCATTATTTCCACTATTGGGGCTATTACAATAATCTATAGAAAATAATAATAAAAATAATTAAAACAACCCCAAAAACATAAATTAAATAATGAAATTAAATAAAAAAAAAACCTAAAAACTAAATTTACAAGGTCTTATCCATGACATTCCATGGACTTCTCATGAGTTTAGTCCTCCATAATCACCATAAAATAGAACAAAAATTATGATTAGTGAATAAATTATAACAATAATAAAATTAAATTAAAAATTAATAAAATAAATAAATAAAAAAAAATAAGGAGAAGGTGATGCTTATGGATGATTTTAATGGAGTGCTCCTCAAATTTTGTAAAATCACCATTCTTGACAAGTCTTTGAATATTGTTCTTCAAAAATCCTCCAAAGATCTCCAATTAATCAATTAAGCAAAAGAATTTTTGTAGAGAATGCAAATGCACTTTTTCTTTTTTTTTCTCTCCTTTTTTCTGTCCCTTTCTTTCTTTTTTTTTCTCTTTTTCCTTCCTTGTCTCTTTCTTTCTTTTTTTTTTTCTATTTTTTCCCTTTCTTTTTTTCGTTCTCTCCTCCCTCTTTTTTCAAGATCCAAAACACTCCTTTTATAATGAAACATTCTTCAAACCCTACTTATAAATTGATTCCTAAAAGATTTCTATTTCCTTAAAAATACTATCAAAAATAATTTTAAAAGAATTTCATACCAATTAGGACTTTTATTTTCTAGAAAATTTAAAAACCCAATGAAAAAGGTCTAATTCCAACTGGAATTATGTAATTTTGATCGGAATTATTGTAATTCTGACTTGAATTACACAATTCCGACCACTTTTTTACTTTTAATTATAAAAAGGTCCTTAAAAGAATTTAAATTTTGCAATTAGGTTCTTAAAAAGCTTTGCAGTTTAGTCCATGAAACATTAAATCCTTTCTTTGAAAAAGTGCAATCAGACCTTTGAAGTTTCAAAGTTAAAGTATTGAAGACCTATTCATGACATTTTCATCATTGGGGTCTTTTGTATCATCCATAACTCATCATCCCGAAATTGGGTGTCTACAGTTGCCCCCCTTTATTGTTGTTTGCTTGACAAATTGCAATAAAGTGAACTAGCACTCAATTTCTTAATTGAAAGTTAGGATACTTACTTATGCTTGATAAAGCTTTTGCTTATGAACTTGCTATACTCAGACATACAAAATTTATTTAAAATAACATATCATACTCGATCGTATAATCTTGGGTAAAGGGACTCATTGCACTTGGTCATACAATGTCGACTATACTCGGACGTATAGTCTGAATTGAAAAGGAACATCACACTCGGTTGTATGATGATGATTATACTCGGTCATATAATCTTAATTGAAAATACAATGTACTTAGTTGTACAATGCTGACTACACTCGATCGTATAGTTTGAATTAAAAAAGAAATATCATACTTGGTCGTATGATGTCGATTATACTTGGTCGTATAATCTTGGTTGAAAATACATTATACTTGGTCATACAATGTCGACTACACTCAGTCGTCTAGTCTATATTAAAAAGAAACACCACACTCAGTAATATGATGCCGATTATACTCGATCGTATAATCTTAATTGAAAATACATTTTACTCGGTTGTATAGTCTTAATTGAAGGATACACCATACTCAATCATATGACGTTAACTAAAAATACATTGTACTCGGTCGTACAATGCCAACTACACTCAGTCATTTAGTCTCAATTAAAAAGAAAGATCATACTCAGTCGTATGATACTAATTATACTCTGTCATATAATCTTAATTGAAAATACATGGTACTCAATTGTACAATGCCAACTACACTCAGACTTATAGTCTGTATTGAAAAAAACTTCATACTCGATCGTATGATGCCAATTATACTACTAGTGAATTTAATAATTCATTGAATTATTAAATTAGGAGACGTTTCAATTTAGGATTAAATTGCAAGGAAAAGAATGGACTTAAATGCAAACTGAAAGTTGAAGGACTAAAGTGGATATTTACCCCTTTAATATACACATGTTTCCTCTTTTGCCGATTCATTCTCTCTTCTTCATATCCTTCTTCATTTTTTTTCTTTTTTCTCTTCCTTTTCATTTTCTCTTGATTTTTAAATTTCTTCCTTTCAATTATTCTTTCATTTGAAGTTTGATTTTGAATTCATCTGATCCTATGGCTCACCCACAATACAGACTACGTGGGACCAATTCTAGACAATCAGATCCTATCACTTCACATTTGCATTTTCCTCAAAATAATTTGGGACTTTGTGAAGGTGAAGACATGCTTCTTTTGACTCATTTACACCTTTATAGATGCTCTCAAGTTGGAGATGAAGTAAATTTCCTGCCTGTCTTCAATTCTGCAATAAACATATTTATTTTAGTATTAAAATAAATATGTTCATGCATGAAATTATAAAATATTTGCTAGACTAATTAGATATAATTTATGAAAAATTGATAATTTTGAACCAAAATTTCAAAAATATGTTCAAATTTATTGAATTTCTCATTAGGATTCTCAAATTTCTCAAATTTTTTATCAGAATTATAGATTTCCAATCAAAAATCTAGTTTTTTAATTAGATTTTTGCTAAATTTTTTTAATAATAATGAAATAAAAATGATAAAAATCAAAGATTTAGGAAAGAAAAAAGTAATCTTGTGATTTTTTGAATTTTTTAGAAACCATTGAAATTCTCGGGTTGCTTTCACTTGGATCGAGAACTATTTCATGACTTGTCTGGGGAGTTAGTATAGCATATATGGGCATTTGGCTTTCGACGCTTCATTGTTGGTTTACCGACTAGTCGAGGTAAATCAGACCACTACTCACTTTTTACTCTTATCGAGAGGTGGATGGACACCACTTATACTTTTCACACATTAGTGGGTGAGCTGACTATTTCCTCGATGAGCTTCTCTACTATTACTGGGATTGCATTCGGAGGTGCCACAGTCCCCTTTGATATCCATTATTGCACTCTTTTAAAGGATCCTAGGAGTCGTTATGTTTATGACTTGCTCGAGTTTGTTTCAACATGAAAGAATCGAAAGAACGTGCCTCTTTCTTCTCTCATTCAAGGTTTTAAGAGACTACCTACCACTACACCTCACCAGATTCTTCAGAAGGCAAGATGCTTCTTGTTGATATTACTTGGCATTACTATCTTTTAAGAGACTGGTCATGAGGTTAGCATCGCTCTTCTTGGTCCCTTTCAGGATCTTGCTATGGTCGCTACTTTAGATTAGGGATCTGCAGTGCTTGCTTATCTCTACTATAGATTGGAGACTTTTTGTAGAGGCGCTGTGACGATGTGCAATTTTTGGCACGTCTTGCACATATGTCTCCTATCCTTTTCAAATTTGGTTATTTTCACATTTTCCTCCTTATTTCTTTCATCTCCTCTCTTTTAGATCTAGGGCATTGAGATTTGAGTGATCCAAGACTTCAGCGCCATTAGCTTTGATAGGAGTCTTCCTGTGATGCAGAGGTGGGGTTCCTCTCATCTTACCAGTATTAAGCATAACTTGCAGACTTATCAAGATCAGCTAAACTCCTTAGAGTGGGACTTAGTAAGACAAATTTGATCTTTAGTATTTCATCAATTGTAAAAGTTTAATAAACTTAAATAAATAAGTTTACAGGTCAAATCAGATTGGCTGGCTAGTGCTGAAGACATACAGCGATATGATTTTATGACAATAGCTATAAGGCTTGAGACTATAAGAGTTCTGCTCCCTGGTTATGGCTACCAGATGTGGTATTTTGGTGAGCGTGTTTGTCATTGGCATATGGGACCTTCCAAGAGGCTTGTTCCTTCTATTCCTTTATCAATGTTATGGAGTAGCAACATGACTGGTCCCAAGCTCATAGCAACTCTTGCAGGATATCAGGTTTTGACTTTGCTCAAGCATTCGCATCATTATTAGGAGTACATTCGAGAGAATCTCCTAGAGCAGGTTCCTACAGATCCAACGAAGATATGTTTTCTATCACTACTTTATTTCATCTCTTTCATCCTTTCATATGACATTCACTTCTTACATAGATTGAAGAAGTCCCTGATACTGTAATGGAGGAGACTGAGGATGACACTAAGGTGACTAAGCAAAAGGTTGAGCTTGCTCATCATAGTGAGGCTGATCATGGTGATACTTCCTCGAGTACTATTTTGGGCGATGTTCCCCTATTTGATAGGTCCATGTATTATTGGGCTCTAATGGTGCAGACTCCTATTGAGCGACATATGTACTTTGATGCAGCTCAGATTCCTAGTTTCTCTCCTCCTAATGCTTCATATATGAGCTTGATTTTTATTTCCAACCCTTCACTAGTCTAACTTTTATGGAGAGATATTCTAAATGATCCTCCAGATGGGACTATAGAGATGGATGTTGAATATAAGGAGCTTGAGCATCCTATCTAGTCTCTTAAGGTCACCAGGATTATGCTTTTGCAAGTATCATTACTGATGATATTCCCTCACTGGATGGGCCCTTTAGACTCCTGAGGTCTAAAGTCTCATTGAGTATCAGGTTCACCTTGTTAGTGCCACCCTTTTCCTTTCAGATGCTTCATATGTGCACATTCTAACTACATTTATGTATTCTTATAACACTGATTTTGAATATTAGTAGCAAAGTATTTGCACAATTCTACCTAAGCTCAAAGACTTTATTATGTAAATCAAGTATTTCATAATAAATGTATGCAAGTGTATACATGTTATATATGACATGCATAATCCTAATAGGTCTCCTATTTGTAATAGAGCTATGTTCGCAGTGTGGACTGTGAGAATGACGTGCCTCATCAATACCTTATAGGCTTTAGTATTGGATGCTTCATTGTTGGCACTTCTGATGTTGAAGCTTTTGATACAGTTCATTGAATTGCTAATTAGGCTAGCAAGTGGGGTCCATCGCTTTACTCTGAAGCTCATGATTGAGCAATGCACTTTTGAACTTTTCTTTTTGCTACTACTTTTGTTGTATGATAACTGATGTATTTATATGCTTGTTTATGGTCTTAGATCTTTTATACTAGCTCTTATACTTTAGTGTTCTATCTTTACTCTTTAAATGCAGACTCAATTTGCACCTAGAGCTACATTTTGCTCCCCAATTCCATTTTAGATTCATTTACACTATTCTAGCAGTCGTTTTTTTATTTTCATGTGCAAGAGACCAATTCGCTCACTTACTAACCTATTAGTTGCAATCTCATGCACTGGAGATGTAGAGGAATTGGCAAACTAACTAAAGTGAGTTCTTGATGATGAAATCAACTAGACTTCCATTTTAAAAACTCTTGAGCTGAATACAAGGCTTAAAGCTAATGCAATAATTAATTATAGTTACAAGACAAGACTTGCAATGCAAGTTATTGAGATACTTAAATTCTCAAGGTATAAGGGGACACTAGGCTTACAAGGAAAATTACAAAGGGGCGGTAAAAAAGAAAACTTAACTAAAATAGTGATCTCATAGCTTTGATTTAGCTTTCATTATGTATTGTCTTTCCATTCAAATACTTATGCAATAAAATATAAACGAATATATAATTTTTGAACAAAAATTTCAAATTTAATTTTAATCATTCATTAGGGCAAAAAATGAGAACATTTATTACATCACATGATACAACTTTTGTTACCAGCCAGTCCTAATTCTTCCTCTCTAATTTTTACTTTACTGTTCTTTTTTCCATCTTTTTTTCTCTTTTTTTCATTCTTTTTATTTTTTTCCTCAAATTTCCTATCTTCATAAGTTACATCATGTGATATATGTATGTTCTTTGAATTTGCATTTCTACCCATGCTAAATGAATCTAATTGAATTGAATTTGTGTCAAATATGCATATGTGATCAGTACGATAATGCACAGTACCATTAGGATGTACATTACATAAGTAAGCATGATCAGAATTTATATCATTGATCACTAAAACAAAAAAAATAAAATTTTATTTAAAGAAGATAATAAAAAAATTTCTTTCCTATTCTAGATGTTGGAGAAGCTGGGTTTTATAATGGTTGTCCTTCAGGTGGCTAACATAACAACTATTCTTGCATCTTTTTGCCAACTGTCTCCATGACTTCATCTTCTTGTACCTCAAATGTACATTTATCTTTCTTGTCTAGCAGCTTCTCATCATCAAACTCATCACCCTATCCTTAAGGCACAATCGACTCAAAGGGTATATCAAAATAAGGTGGTTTAGTATAAAACACCTTATAGTCGAACTTGCCTGAAAGTTGACCCAATAAGTCTTATGCTCTTTCCACATCTTTAGGGGCATTAGGAGATTTCTCATTGGTTTTAAGGTCTAGATCCTCAAAGGAGCTTAGCACTTCTTCCTCAGTTACTCTTGAATTGATCATCATAGTAGTTGAAGGTGGTACATTTCAGTACTTTGGGAAAGGATTATTTATAATGCTTGGGTTTTCAGGGTTTGTGATATTTCCAGAGTCTATAAGGTTTTGGATTTCGTGTTTAAGGCGCATGCAAGAATTAGTTGGATGACTGGTAACTTGATGAAACTTCCAGTAACTAATTGGATCAAAGCCAGGGAGATTTGGGTTTGGTGGTCTAGAGGGGGTTAAAGGTTTAAGGAGGCCTTTTTAGATGAGACGATCTAGGACTTTGGATAAGGGTTGGTTGAAGTTTGAGAATCTCCTGGGTTGTTGGATAGCATGAACTCCTATAACCCAGCTAGTATTTCCTTACTATGTGCCCTTAGTTGGGTAATTTCTCACTCTAGTGTTCCTAGTGACCTTACTTTTCTCTTTTTTTATCTCTTCAGCTTGTAACCCATCATCATAAAAATCTATAAATGTCTGGGGATTCATCATCTGCAGCCTCTCAACTAGATTAGGTAGCATGTTTTGGACTATCATCCTAACCTGATCCTTCTCAGCCAGCTTATTATTCATTAGTCCTACCTTATTCATGAACATGGTTAGAAATTTGAGAATGACTCATTGGGCTTCTGCTTGGTCAGTTCTAGATCCCTAATAGACACTTCAAGCCTAGTGTTGTAGTTATATTGCTTTAGAAAAGTAGTGCACAACTCTCTTTAGTTTGTACAGATTGACTTCTCCAACCTATGATACCAATTGACAGTCATACCCTCCAATGATAGTACAAAGAGCTTGGTAACCACTGACAAAGGAGACTCAGTGGTGCTCATGGTAGTTATGTATTAACTAAAGTGAATCCTTAAGTCCCCAATACCATCAAACTTTTGTAGTTATGACATCTTGAATTTATCAAGAAATTTATCCTCCCTGAATTGCATCATATCATCAAAATCAAATGAGCATCCAATGCCATGTCCTCTAATCAATTCCTCCATCTTGGAAATTTTTTGAGTTAGTGCTTTCATCTTTTTGGATTCCAGCTCTTAAAGTTGCTCAAATGATTCCCTTTTTTCCTTTTCAACCATATAACTCTCAACATCCTCAAGTTTTTTTCCCCAGTATTGTCATTGTCAGCAGGTGGTGTACCCACAGCAGGTGGATTAATCATAATAGGTGGATTGGCCGTAACAGGAGGTGCAGCAGAAGTAGGTGGTGGCATCAATCCGGCCAAAGCTTGTCTTAACTCATCTTGCATCATCACTCTCATGTCATCCATAAATGTTCCTTTGACATCCTCTAGGGTCCAGTTCCCTCCTTCATGTTGTTCCATTTCTTTGGCTTGTTTTGGTTGTGCAGCTTCTAGGTAGAGTGGATTGATAGGGCTCCTTTCTAGCATGCTAAGGATCTCTTTTATGATCGACTGGGGGCTTGAATCAGTTCTCACTAGTCTACCACCCTTTCAACTCCAAACACAGGAAAACCTGGATTAATCTATGATGGCTGAAAGACAAATGTTAGTATGATGCATGAGCTGCATGTATGCATGATGCACGTGCTATTCAACAAGTAGCAGGTAATAAGTCAAGTTAGGTGTACATACAACCTTCCAACCTTATTCCTCCTACATATGTAATCAATGGTGAGTCTCTTTTCCAAGGAGTTTTAGTCTTGGTCATAATATTAACAGGGGATATCAGAGACTGATGTGCATGCCAAATCTCTCTTAAAGTAGTAAAACATAGAAACAGTATTTATAGGTATAAAAGCATAGCCCAATCTTTATTAGTCCTTACGAGCTTCTAAAGTATGGGCTTGGGCCTTTATAGATAAAAATACCTCGTGGCAACATGCACAAGCAATTTAGGTAGATCCTAGGGGAAATAACTAAGCCATTATATATGGTTAGGGTCCAGTAAAAAGGTTAAGGTTCCCTTAGCAAGATGCCCTCCTTTAAGACTTGAGTCACAGGCCAAGGTCAAAGGGTCCAGTATCCTTTGCAAACTCGAGAGAAGCCCCTTTAGAACTTGGGTTACAGGCTCTAGATAGATGAGCCCGGTAATCTCTCTTGAACCGAATTAAGGCTAAAAGTGATGGTTAGCCAATTTACAATCCCATGAAGCTAATGGAATCATGGAACCATAAACCAACGCCATTGGTTAATAGGGACATGCAGAATGAATGTAAGAATAAAATAATAATTAATAAAATAATTCTAAAGAACACAAGTAGAATTAGAATCTATTATCTCCAGTGGAGTTGCCACTGTAGACGATAAGGTTTAGCATGCATCCATGATTTTAGTAACCACGATACTATTTGAGGTCAGGGCTTTGGAGAACACACTAACCACTGTCATAAAGACATTACATGGAGATGAGGAGTTGCCACCCAGGGTAATAATTGGGACAAATAAAAAATGTGGTACTCGATTCCCTAAAAGAAAGCTAACACCACAATAGGAGATTTTGGATACTAACTTCTTTCAGTCCATACCAACTTCTTTCAGTCTCATGTTCATTTATAATTACTTTATGAATTACTATATTACCCTCTATTTACATGCAATTTATATAAACCCTTATTCTAGCATTAAACTCCAAGGCAAACCATCCATGAAAATATAAGTAAATAATGCATTCAATCAAACATATGATCCCTAAGTTAGTCTAATCTATATTAATTTTAATTAAATGAGCTAAATCTACATGTTTTAATTTATAAGTGAGCTAAGGACTAATTCCTTTTAAATTTAATTAAATGGATCTAAGTCTATTTATTTTAATTCTAAAAAATGGGTCTAAATCTACAAATTATGGAATATTTAAATTAATGGGCCTAATGATGCATTTTAATTAATTAAACCTAAACAAACCTAAATTTAAATGGATGGATTAAAATCTAATATGGGCATAAGGCCCAAAACACATAAAATAAATAAATAAGCCAAAAACCAAATGAAACATATCAAAATAATTAAATAAAAAATCAAACAACTAATTAAATTAATTCCTTCTAAAAACCCTAATTTTCATTAACATGCAACCCAAATTAATCTAGTCACACCATTGATTTTAATTAATTACCCAATTGAAACCTTAATTTTACTAACCAATTAATCAACATAAACATGCAACCACACACAATTTCACTATTCTCACTATTGGGGCTATTACAATAATTTATAGAAAATAATAATAATAATAATTAATAAAACCCCAAAAACATAAATTAAATAATGAAATTAAATAAAAAAAATCTAAAAACTAAATTTACAAGGTCTTATCCGTGCATTTCATGGACTTCTCATGAGTTTAGTCCTCCATAAGTACCATAAAAAAGAACAAAAATTATTATTAGTGAATAAATTATAACAATAAAAAAACAAAATTAAAAATAAATAAATAAATAAAATAAAAAAATAATGATGATTATGGATGATTTTAATAGAGTGCTCCTCAGATTTTGTAAAATCATTGTTCTTGATAGGTATTCGAATATTGTTTTTCAAAAATCCTCTAAAGATCTCCAATTAATCAATTAAGCAAAAGAATTTTTGTAAAAAATGCAGATGCTCATTTTCTTTTTTTCTCTCCTTTTTTTGTCCCTTTCTTTCTTTTTTTCTCTTTTTCCTTCCTCATCTCTTTCTTTCTTTTTTTGTTTCATTTTTTTCCCCTTTCTTTTTTTCATTCTCTCCTCCCCCTTTTTTCAAGATCCAAAGCACTCCTTTTATAATGAAACATCCTTCAAGCCCTACTTATAAATTGATTCCTAAAAGACTTCTATTTTCTTAAAAACATTATCAAAAATAATTTTTAGAGAATTTCATACCAATTAGGACTTAGGAAAAGACTTTTATTTTGTAGAAAAATCAAAAACCCAGCGAAAAAGATCTAATTCCAATCATAATTACATTATTTCATTCGGAATTATAAAATTTCAACCATTCTTTTTTTACTTTTAATTACAAAAAGGTCGCTGAAAGAATTTAAGTTTTGCAATTAGGTCCTTAAAAAGCATTGCAATTTAGTTCATGAAGACATTAAATCCTTTCTTTGAAAGCAGTGCAATAAGACCTTTGAAGTTTCAAAGTTCAAGTATTGAAGACCTATTCATGACATTTTCATCATTGGAATCTTTTGTCGCATCCATAACTCATCATCCCGAAATTAGGTGTCTACATAAAAAAATATAAATTATCCAATTAATTCCAATCAACACCAAAACTAAATGGATCAAAATTAAAATTGATACTAAAAACTCCTAAAAACAACATGAGTATGATGGTGGTGGAGGCAACTACTAACCATCATCAAAAAACATGATCTAATGCCAGAAATTTTAGGCCAAAAGTTTGGAGCATAACCTGATAAAAAAAAAAAACTTTCATAAAATGAAAACCACCAGCATGTTAAGACTATTGAGTAGTGTTTCTGATTGAAATTTCATGTCGATCAGAGGTCGTTAGGTTGGTGAATGAAGGTAAAAAAGATTCAAGTGTTATCATGTCAAATAGGTGAGTTCATGGCTTAAAAATGACTTTTTCTACTATTGTCAACCTTAAAATAAAGACAAGCTGGCAAATTACCACTTTGGTCTTGCATTTTCTATAAAATTTTCACTTAGTCCTCCACAGCTAAGCTGGCCATGGGCCGATTTAGACCTTCGATTAAAACCGAACTGAAATCGATCAAATTCGGAACCGGGACTGAACCGGCCTAAAACCATGGAGGACCAGTTCCTCCCTAAATGAAATCGTAAACCTACAGTTCTGAATAGTCGATTCCCTTCCGAACTGATATTTTTAAAATATGTTTTTTTCTTTGAATTTTTTAATTTCAAGTCACAATTAGTTATAATTTTTAATTTATTTTTATAATTTAATTTTTAATTCAAACCCTTTAAATTTTTTTAAAAATATATATATAATATAAATATTTTCATGCTATGGACATATATTTTAAATTGTGCTTTATATTTTTGTAATATATATATATATATATATATATATATATATAGTAAATTTTTTTTATTTCAACCAATATTATATAAAAACTAACATAAAATAATTTTATTTCTATCTTTTTGAATTTTTTTATCTAAAATTAACTAGTTCATTTATTTTAAGTTAACTAGTCAAAGTAAAATATAATTTTTTATTTTTTATATTTTATTTTTAACTAAAAAATAACTTATGAAAATATTATAATAAATTTTTAATTCAACTTTAAGCTATAAAAAAATTATACCAAATTGAAACAGTTCAAACTTAGAACTGATCGATTTGAACCATAATTGAAACCAAAATTGGCCAATCCATAAACCGGCCCTGAACCAGCCTTATTCCTTGTTCCAGTCTTGTGCCACTAACCCTAGAACTGTGAATGCCCAATTCATGAACTGTGGCCAGGCCTATACACAACAACCACACAATAATACTACAACAACTTGACAATAACCCAACAATAATAACCTAACAACAAAACAACATTCCAATATGAACAACAGAACAATAGCTCATCAAAAACACAACAATGACTCAATGATTCATCAACAACCCAACATCAATAGTAATTTAGTAATCAACAATAAGCCAACAACAACAAATCAACAACCCATCAATGACACAACAAAGACACAACATCCCTTCAATAACCCAAAAACAACATTAACATATATTTATTATATGAATTAATTATAGGTTATCAAAAAACCATAATATTATTATAAATATGATATTATTATAATATTATTATAATTAATTAATCATGATTATTATAATATTAAATTAAAAATTAAAAATTAAAAATTAAAAAAAAACTAGGCTACACAAACACATAGAGCCCTCATTTAATTCATGCACACACACACGCAATAACAATAATAATAATAATAATAATAATAATAATAATAATAATAATAATAATAATAATATTATTATTATTATTATTATTATTATTATTATTATTATTATTATTATTATTGTTATTATTATTATTAAATAATCGTAATAATGTAAAAATTAAAAAACTAAAAAACCATACTATTATTATAATTGCGATATTATTTTTAACATTATTATAATTAATTAATCATAATCATTATAATATTAAAATTAGAAATTAAAGATTAAAAATTAAAAAAAAAAAACTAGGCCATAATATTAGTCATTTGAATACATTTCAATGCCTCGATTAATTAGCCTGGGCAGGGGACAAATTTTTTTGTCCATTCTGCCTGATGCAGTAATGGAATAGACCAAAAGTTTTTTAAAAAATTAAATAAGTCTATCCATACCGCCATTTCAATTCCACCATTGCAAAAGGCAGTATGAAGTGTGTCTCTCTCCAAAATTGAAACATAAAAAAAAGTACCATAAATTGAAAAAATCTTTCAAAATTCACCATAAAAAGGGAAATAGTTTAAAAACTACCATAAAAGGGGATTTTTTTTTTTATTTTTTACCATAAATTGGTAAATAAGTGCCTTTTGGTATCTCCTCTTTAAAAAGCGAGTCATTGTTAGCAAGGTAAAGATAAGGTTAT
The DNA here is from genome assembly GCA_947683625.1 of Mallotus nudiflorus. Taxonomy (NCBI): domain Eukaryota; kingdom Viridiplantae; phylum Streptophyta; class Magnoliopsida; order Malpighiales; family Euphorbiaceae; genus Mallotus; species Mallotus nudiflorus. Next base: position 3,470,340 of record CANTUR010000142.1, read on the forward strand.
GGGCTCTTCTCAAAACCAAGTAACATTACTAAAACACAAATTCACAAGTCAAAAGTTGCTATGAGTTAATTGTTGCATGCATTCTCTAGCTTATATATGGCATTGTTAACTATATTGAGTGATTTTTTTTCTCAATTTATAAAAACAAACACACACGCGTAAGAGTCAGGAACATAATACACTCCTTCTTAAAACCATTTAATACTAATAGTATTTATATATTATTTAACTATTACTTACATTTTAATTATCAAAATTTCATTAATATCATTTTTAATATTTTATTTTACTACATGTACTAAAAAAAAGTTACTTTTTGATGTTCCCATTGATTGAGTCCTAGTTATGCCCTCTAATCACTTTTATTACCCTATTATTACTTGCTTTTATGCCTAACCTATTTAGAATGGATGGTAAAACAACCTGTCATAGGGCTAAGGCATTTGGTTGAGAGTAGGGTTCAATCCTCCAGCTCTTATTGCTCTTCTATCTCCAACTATGAGATTTATCCATTTAAGTTAGTTATTAAAAAAATGCAATTTTGTTGAATTATGCAAATTAATCTTCAATCAACATATATAATAGAAACAACTTAGAATTGAAAGAATGAGAAGAAGATTAATTATATTCATTAGTTATCAATGTGCATATATACAACAGTATGATTTGTGATAGACTTACAAAATAATATGTATAGCAACATGATAATTGAACCTAATAATAAAAAGTAGTTTAGTTTAATATATCTTTAATACCCCCCCCCATAAGCTGAGCATTTGAAGAAGATAATAGTCAAAGCTTATTTCGAATGTTGTTGAATAAAATTTTAAATAAAGGCTTCGTCATTATGTCTGTGAGTTGATCGGCAGATGAGATGGAGGCGACCTTCAACTTGATTTTTAATACTTGTTCTCTTACAAAGTGGAAGTCAACTTTCATGTTCCTTGTCAAAGCTTAAAAGACATTATAAAGATGAAGACTTCCCCCAAGTTATTACACCAAATTTGAGGAATTGATATTATATGCACACCCAACTCAAGCAAAAGCTTTGTCAACCATCACAATTCAATGGAAACATTTGTGATTGCCTTAAATTCTGATTCAGTTAATGATCTTGCTACTATAACTTATTTTTTCGATGTCCAACCAATAAGATTATTTCCCATATAAATAAGAAACCCACCAGTAAAGCATCAATCATCCAAAATTTCTAGCCTAATCAGCATCAACAAAAGCCATAAGATTAAAATTAGAGGTTTTAGAAATTTTATTATTAGTAGATGGTAAAGACGACCGATGCAATTTTTCTAAGTAACAAGCATGACAACTAGTTAAAAAAGAAGAAGACTTAGTAGAACACGATAGTCAGAATTAGTGAAGAAGATGGCGAACAACAAGGTAGTTTGGATGTCCCATATGTGCAAACCAAATGTAAGCACCCAATTTCGGGATGCAATTGTGCACAATTATGACGTAAGCCGCTATGATGAAATTTATTCAAAAATTAAACTTGGTTGCTGATTTTCTGGACTTTAGGGACTAAATTATAATTTTTTTTAGGATTTGATTGCACATAAGTCATTTTTTCAGGGGTCCTTTGGTAATTAAAAGTTAAAAAAAATTAGGATCGGCATTATATAATGCTGGTCGGTATTGCACAGTGTCGGTTGGCATTACACAGTGCCGATGCGCAATAATTTCATTTTTTGATTTTTTCGCATATTTTTCCTTATTTTTATTGATTTTTTCAGTTTTTTGATTGGTTGAAAAATTCAAATTTTATCTGATAATTTTTTTTTTAAAATGCAAAGGATTTTTTTTAAATCAAAACAAACGCTATCTAATCTTATCATATAGGTCTGTTCCTCTTTTGGAGGAAGTTCAGTACACGCAAACTTTGCATTTAAAAGCAGAGTCTACATGCGTGCGAGGAGGCTTGCCTAAAGAGGCTAGGCAGAAGGACTTTTTTTTCCTAAGGATTTCTTTTACACAGAGGGAAGATATAAAAAACTTTGATTTCCTCTATTCTTTAAAAATCCCTAATTTTGTAGTTCATTCGAGGAAGACGATACAATAATTTTTTAGTATCAGTCTATAATCAAATCAACACTGAGTCAATTTCAACAGTGAAAATTCTAATCTGAGGGGCCGAAAAAGGGCATATGCACATCATTCATTTTTTCTTTCTTCTCTTCTATGATTTTTATTCATTTTGTTAATTATTTTATTATTTAATTTCACTACTAATTTGATTACTTTTTTTTTATGTCCGTATGTGGATTAAGGAGGAGGATATCGCCTGTGTTTAATTGAAAAGAAGATCCATGGAATGCCATGGATAAACCTGTACTATTTTAATACTAGTTCTTAGGATTTTGATTTTTGTTCTGCATTTGGGTATCCTGTATAGTTTATTTTAATTTTTGGGTGTATAATAATTTAATTTTAATTTTGTACATAGTTTGTAATAGCCCCAGTAATGGGAATAGTGAAAGATTTAAATTTCTGTATTTTAAAATTGATTAGTAATTAGGTTCAATTAGGTATTAAAATCAATTATGACAGTAGCTTAAATTAGGATTTGCATGTAATTAATTTAGGTTTTTTTAAAAAAAATCATTGTAATGTTTATTTGATCTATTTTTGTATGTTTTATTTATTTTGGGCTTATTTTTTATGCTTTTATGTTTTTGGGCCCCAAGCCCACGTTTAGGTCTAACCCATTTAATAAATAGGCTTAAAAAATGATTTAGGTTTTTTAAATAGTTAAAACCAACTTAGGCCCATTAGATTAATTAGATTTTAGGTCTTCTTAGTTAATTAAAATTGTTTAGACTTAGCTCAGCCCACGTAATTTCATTTTTTTTTAAATAAATAGACCTAGGCCCATATTTCACTTAAAATAAAATCAAGTTAGACTTAGGCCCACTAATTTAATTTTTCTTTAAAATTGAATAAACTTAAGCCCATATCTTAGAAAGACTACAAAATAGATTTAGGCTCATTAATTAATAAAATGCAGGCCCACTTTTATTCTATTTCACTTGTAAATAAAATGTAGATTTAGCTAACTTTTTTTAAAATTAACATAGTTTAGACTTAGGGACAACGTGATCTTAAGTGCATTTTTTACTTGTAATTTTATTAACTTGTTGCCTTTTTGGGTAGATGGATGTTAATTAGGGTTTAATAAAATTGCATGTAATTAGAGGATGAATTAATCATTTTTTTCTAAATGAACACGAGGCTAAGAGAAGTTAGTATTCCGTATCCAGAATCTACTGGTTGTGGTGCTAATTTTCTTTTAGAGAATCGAGTACCACCAATCAAATTGTCCCCATTATTACCCTGGGTGGTGACTCCTTATCTCCATGCCATGTCTTTATGACAGTGGTTAGTGTGTTCTCTAAGGCCCTGAGCCTAAACAGTGTCATAGTTACTAAAATCTTGGATGCGCGCTAAACCCCACCATCTACAATGGTGACTCCACTAGGGATAAGAGATACTAATTCTACTCATGTTCTTTAGAATTGTTTTATTGATTATTATTTCATTCTTGCATTCATTCTGCATGTCCCTACTAAACCGATGGCATTGGTTTATGATTCCATGATTCCACTAGCTTCATGGGGTTGTAGATTGACTAACCATCAATATTAGCCTTAACTCGGTTCAAGAGAAGATTACCGAGCTCTGACCAGAGTCTGTAACCCAAGTCCCTAAGGGGGGTAATCTTCTCTCGAGTTGGTAAAGGATGTTGGGCCCCTCTGACCTTGGCTTGTAACTCAAAGTCCATAATGGAGAGCATCTGGCTAAGGCAACCTTAACTTTTCATTGGACCCTAACCACATATAATGACCTAGTTACTTCCCTTAGGATTTTTAGCCAAAGTGCTTGTTTGTTTGAAATGCCACGAGGTATTTCTATTTATAAAAGCCCAGGCCTATACCTTTGATGCTCATTCAAGCTAATAAGGATTAAACTAGACCTTTATATTTAGAAATGCTACTTCTGTGCTTTTTCTTTTAAGAGAGATCTGGCATGCACGTCGGCTCTTAATATCCCCTATTGATATGAAGGCCAAGACCAAAAATCCTAGGAAAAGAAACTCGCCATTGAACACCTGTGTAGGAGGAATAAGGTTGGAAGATTTATGTTTGCATGTTGCTTCTTGATACTTGCTACTTACTAAGTGCTTGCCTACTACTTGTTGCATAAACACATGCATCATGCATACATACAGTCTATGCATCATACTAATACCTTTTTTTGCAGCCATCATAGATTTATTTAGGTCTTCTCATGTCTGGGGATGAAGAGATGGCAGATTGACTAGAGTTGATTTAAGTCCAGAGTCTATAGCTCAAGGCATTCTTCATAGATTGAAGAGACTAGGGGGGAGTCCAATTAACCTACTATTCCTAGAAGCTGAATCAGCTCAGACTGAACAGACTAAAATGGAACAACAACCAGAGATGTGGACTTTAGAGGACATTAAAGGAGCTTTGATGGATGACATGAGAGCTATGATGCAAGATGAACTGAGACAGGCCTTGGCTGGACTAGTGCAACCTGTTGTTAGACAACCACCTACTGCTATTATTGAACAACCACCAGCTATTACTGTTGAACAGCCACCTATTGAAGGAGCTCCACCTATTGCTCCTCCACCTACTGTTAACAATGTTGGGGGGCAACTTGCTCCTAGAAATGTGCCTGCTACTGATGTGAGAATGGAAGATATTGAAAACTACATGGTAAAAAAGGCAAAAAGAGAGTCACTTGAATTGGTTCAAGACCTTAAGTCTAAGAAGATGCAAGCATTGACTCAGAAAATGTCCAAAATGGAAGAGCTTATTAAAGGACAACGAATAGGATATTCTTTTAACTTTGATTACATGCTGCAAATGGAGAGAGATAAGCTGCCTGAAAATTTCAAAATGCCTCAACTACAGAAGTTTAATGGGAGAGGAGATCCAAGGATTCATTTGAGTCAATACACCATAACCATGAGCACTACTAAAGCACCATTGTCAGTAGTTGACAGGTTATTTATGTTATCCCTGGAAGGAATGGCTGTGAACTGGTACCATGGGTTAGAAAAATCTGTTAGGGCTGATTAGAAAGAACTATGTACTACATTCTTGAAATAATATGATTATAACACTCAATTGGAAGTGTCAATTAGGGATTTGGAGTTGACTAAACAAAAACCAAATGAGTCCTATCTGATTTCTTAACTCGTTTCATGAATAAAGCAGGGATGATGAAAAATAAGCTTACCGAGAAGGATCAAGTTAGAATGATAGTTTGTAATGTGTCACCTAATTTAGTTGAGAGGTTACAGATGATGAATCCCAAAACCTTTGTGGATTTGTATGATGATGGGTTACAAGCTGAAGAGATTGAGAGTGAGAAAAAGAAAACTGTTAGAGGCACTAGAACTCGAAACTACCCAACTGGGAGCATACAACAAGGAAGTACTAGCTGAGCTATAGAGGTGCGTACAGTTCAGTAACCCCAAAGGTTCTCCAACTTTAACCAACCACTGTCCAAAGTCCTAGAAAGTCTAATCCAAAAAGGCTTGCTCTGACCCTTAACCTTTTCCAAACTCCTGAATCCAAATCTCCCTAGCTATGATCCAAACAGTTACTACAAGTTTCATCAAGTAGCTGGCCATTCCATAGATACATGTATCTACCTAAAATATGAGATCCAAAACCTGATAGACTCCGGAAAAATCACCGACCCTGAGAAATCCAATTCCAACCCAAACACCAAAAACAACCCTTTCCCAGATTACCAAAATGTTCCATCACCAACCACCATGATTATCAACTCAGGGGTTAGCGAAGAAGAAGTGCTAAGTTCCTTTGAGGACCTAAACCCTATACCCAATAGAGAACCTTTTGGATAGTCACAGAGAGGAGTAGAAGACTTATTGGGCCAGCCCTCATGCAAGTTTGATTATAAAGTATTCTACTTGAAACCACCCTCTGCTGATACCTCTATTGAATCAATTGAGTCCTCAGGTTAGGGAGATGAGTTTGATGATAAGCCAATAAAAAAAGAGCCTAAAATTCCCAAGCAGTTAAGAGGAGTTAAAGATCTATTGGGAAAACCTTCGGGCAAGTTTGATTACAGAGTATTTTATTCTAAACCTACTTCTGCTGACATCCCCATTAAATAAATTATGTTGACAAGATGGGGTGATGAGTTTGAGGAAGATGAATTCTTAACCCCAGAACTATCCCAAGAAGGGGTTGAAGAGCTGCTAAGTCAACATATGGACAAGCTGAGGGAGTTAAAGGGAAAAGAAACATGCACAGTGGAAGTTTGGAAAAACAGGAAAAGAGAACGGATCGTTGGGGCCATGGACATTTGATATGATTCTTATAAAGAAAAACCCACTAGAGTCAATGTATGGAGTGATACTCCAAATGTAAGTCATGTTACTAGAAGTGGGAGGAATTATCGGACAGTAGAAAAGCAAAATGAAAGGGTTATAGAAATGGAAGAAACATAAGGCAGAGAAATAGAGGAAGGACAAAAAGAGGATCTGATCCTGGAATAATTCAAGAAGGCTAAAGAGAGTGGGAGCATCATGGGAATTACTAATGCATTCAGGCAGCTATAGAAGGGCTTTGGTTAAAGCTTTGTCAAACATGAGCATTGAAATAGCCGCTACTCTAGAGGCTATGGTAGCAAAGATGACAAAAAAGAAACATGGACTGATAACATTCTCAGATGATGACTTGCCTTTGGAGGGAAGAAATCATAACAAGGCATTTTTTATCCCAACTGAAGTAAAAGGGAAGAGAACCAACTTCGTGATGGTGGATGATGGTTCAACTATAAATGTATGTCCGATAAAGATCCTACCTAATCTGGGTCTGAAAGTAGATGACTTGACGGCTTCAAACCTCATAATCAGAGCTTACGATGACAGTACCAGGAATGTAAAGGGAACATTTCAGGCTTTGGTCAAAATAGGGCCTGTAGAGTTGACTGTTGAATTTATGATACTGGACATCCCTGTTACCTATGCCCTGCTATTGGGAAGGCCGTGGTTTCATGCCCTAGGAGGAGTACCCTCAACTGTGCATCAAAAGATAAAATTCCCTTATGAAAGAGAAGTTGTGACCATAGAAGTTGGGACTAATGTTGATGTGGCATCCATATTAGATAAATAGAAACAAGTGTGTGCATCCCCTGGTTTCCATATTACTGGGATATTTGATGGGACTGAAATGGATCCAAGAGTAGCAAAAATGATAGAGAACATGAATTACCAGCATGGACAAGGACTGGAGAAGAATGAACGAGGAGAATTCCCAATATTCAAAAATCAAGAAGACACAACAGGATTGGGATTTACAGGGGAAGCAAAGCCAAAAGGTAGAAGGGCAAGGAAGAGATTCAATGTAGAAAAGAGAAAGCTTTATGCAAAAGTTGGTCCTTTGAGTCAGAACCTCATTAGGCTAGGGGAAGGCAAATACTATCTGAGAGCTAAGGAATCAGTCAATGTTGCTGGAGCATATGTTCCTGGGTTTAAGATCTTCAAGGAGCAAATTGTGGAGAATCTGATGAAGGACAACAAAGAGGAAGTGATGAAGCTAGCAGCTGAGAGGATGGGTAGTATTGTTGTTAAAGAGTTTTTATGTCAACCACCTCAAGGACAACCACTATGAGACTCAGCATTACTAGTATTTAGAATAGGAAATAAAATTTCTCATTGTCTCATTGAATAAAATTTTAGTTTCTAATGATCAATAATATAAATTTTGACCATGCTTACTTATGTAATGTACATCCTGATAGTTCTATGCATTATAATTTAGATCAGTATGTTTAACATAAATTCAATTTAATTAGATTCATTCAGCATGGGCACAAATGCAAATTCAAAGAACATACATATATCACATGATGTAACTTCTGAAGACAAGAAATGTGAGAAGAAAAATAAATAAAAAAGGAAAGAACAAAAAAGAGAAAAAGAACAATAAGGTAAAAATTAGAGAGGAAAATTCATGACTGACTAATAACAAGAGTTATATCATGTAATGTAATGAATGTTCTCATTTTTGCCCTAATGAATTATTAAAATTGAATTTAAAATTTTTGTTCAAACATTGCATATTGGTCTTTATCATACTGCATAAGTATCTGAATGGAAAAACAATGCATGATGAAAGCTAAATCATAGCTATAAGATCACTATTTTAGTTACGTTTTCTTTTTACCACCTTTTTGTAATTTTCTTATAAGCCTAGCATCCCTTTATACCGTGAGAATTTAGGTGGCTCAGTAACTTGCTTTTCAATCCATACATTGTAACTGTCATCAATTATTGCATTAGCATCAAGTCTTCTATTCTACTCAAGAATGCTTCAAAGTGGAAGTCCAGTTGATTTCATCATCCAAAATTCACTTCAATCAGTTCGCCTACTCCTATGCATCTTCAATGCATAAGATTGCAGCTAATGGGGTTAGTAAAACAAAGGGCCAACAACAATAATGACCAAACTGAGTCTTTTGTACACATGAAGAAAGTGATTGCTAGGATGAATTCAAAATGAAGCTGGGGGCAAAATGTAACTCCGGGACAAGCTTGGGGAAAAATGATAAATACAACAGTAGAACTTCAAAGTTGGTGAAAACAATCTCAGGGAAAAAAGGAGCATACTACAAGCATGCAAGTATTACAGTTATTATACAACAGAAGCAGTAACAAAAAGAAAAGTTCAATAGTGCATCGGTCAATCATGAGCTCCAGTGTAAAGCCATGGACCCTACTCACTAGCCTGGTTATTTGTTCGATAGACTATCAGAAGCTCAAATATCAGAAGCACCAACAATGAAGCATCAAGTGCTCAAACCTATAAGTTGTTGATAAGGCACCTCGTTCTCACACTCCAAGCTACGAACATAGCCTTGCTCCAAACAGAAGACCTATTACGATCATGTATGTTATGCATAACATGCATACACTTGCATACATTTGTTGTGAAATACTTTTTTTGCATAATAAAGTCTTTGAGCCTAATTAAGATTATCCAAACACTTTGCTACTAACATTCAAGATTAGTGTTGTAAAAGTACAGGAAAGTAGTCAGAGTATTCACAGGTAAAGCATTTCAAGGAATGAAAATAAAATTAGTAACATTACCAAGAAGCATCATCCTGGTGGCCTCAAGAGGCTAGATAAGACTTTCAAGCTCCTTAAACTCAGTATCCATCTCTAGAATATCTCTCCATAATAGTTAGACCATTGTAGGGTGTGGAATATGGTAATGAGAAGGTCAAACATGTCAGCGATACATGTGCTCGACCTTAAAAAGGGAAGAATGCACTCAAAACTTGAGAGACGAATGCACTTTGAAGACTTCTTTGATGGTGAAATAAAAACCTTTAACTTCTAAATCTTTTCTTTGGCAAGAAATGTTAGGAAGAGGAATGAGGCCCTTTACCATAGCATCAATATTCAGCCTAAAGCCACAACCTCAATGGTAGAATATCACGACCCTGCGATTAGAGACATCATGATTAAAAGGGAAGAATGCACTCAAAACTTAGGATAAATGCACTTTGAAAAATTCTTTAATTATGAAATAAAAATATCTAACTCATAAATCTTCTCTTTTGTAGGAAATGTTAAGAAGAGGAATGATGGAGCCCTCCACCATAGCATTAACAAAAGAAAGCCACAACTTCAATGGCAGAACATCACAACCCTGTAACTAGAGACATCATCACCACAATTAAAAAAGGAAGAATGCAAAAGAATGACATTGAATTTTGACAAAATTTCTTCACTTGCAAAAAGACCATACTAACTTGTAGTATTTTATGCAGGGAAATAACAAAAGAATGAAGAAAGGGAAAGGAACTGATACATCAATAAGAATGACCAGGATAGCAAATGCCAATCACTTATCAAAATCTCACTCTGTGTGACAAATGCCTAACAAATACCAAAGGGTAGTAGTATAACTCTATCTATTTTGATTCTATAGTAAAGTACAAATTGAAAAAAAATTATAAGATTAAGAGTAAATTCATCCACTTCATGATGTCATATGTGAAAACTTATCTCATAACCTTTGATTTTAGTGACTTTCTTTTATTAGCCTCTCAGAATTCAGATGTCTTATTGACAGTTCTATGTTGAAAGTTTCTAAAACTCTAATCAATTTAATGCTTACTTTACACCCAAATGAGGGGAAGAATATGCAAAGACAAAATCTATGAACTTGCAATATAAATTGGTTGAATTTCGAAATGTCATTTTAGTCTTTTGAATAATAAATGTGCATATAATCTACTCTAATGCTCAGAAATGAGTATGAGTACAAATCCCTCAACGGTATCCACGCTAAGTAATATGAGAAAGGTAGGGGAACACTAAGAGGAGAATCAGAATAAGAGCAAGTATAATGTACTCCAATGCCCAAAAATGAGCAAGAGTACCAATGTGAACCTCTGGTGCTATCCATGCTGAGTAATACAAGAAAGGCGGGGGAATACTAAAAGAGGACCCACATTAAAAAAAAACTTTCTATATTTACTCCAATGCTCTATAAGAGTATGAGTATCCAAAGGACCTTTCCAACGGTATCCATGCTAAGTAATATGAGAAAGGCGAGAGAATACTTGGATAAGGAAGAAAAGCACAAAAAACAATTCAAAGACTATTTTGATACTCCGAATTCAATATTTTTATGCTTAATTTCCATAATTTTTTTTTAGCAAATTCTCCCTAAAATTAGGTATGCAAGTAAGCTATTCACTTGGTAAATGCTATACTCTCAACATAAGATGGTTAACAATGCCTCTGACCTTTGCAAATGGCAAATAAGTGACAGTCGTGAAAATAAAAACTAGTGAGATTTGTTAAGTACATGCTAAATTTTCAACATCATAATGTACTTTTATACAATCATCATGGTTGAAACTAACTTCAACAAGTCTGCAGGAATTGTGAATCCAGAAAGAAGTGCATCTAACTTGTAGAGTTGGTTAACACATCAGTACAATAGAGAGCAGTTAGATACGGACATGCAGAAAGTCAAGAATACAAAAACTCTAAATCATTCATCTCGTGCTCTGGTATCACGCCATGGGCTCTATCCTCTGGTAGGGTCATCATGATGATGAGTGTCTAGAGATCTAGTAGATGAAGTCCTAACACTATACGGATCAAAGCCCAAGTCTGCAAGCTGTCGACGAAGCATCTCATTCTCCCGCTCTAGACCACTCGAATAGCTCTGCATACATAGAAAATACCATATCATATGCATTACATGCATAACATGCATACATTTGCATTATCTCAGTAAGGGTGCTTACCCGCCAACTGTCTATAACTTGCATCATAAATAATCTTAGAGACGAGATCCATACAAGAAATAAAGCAAACAGACTCACATGAGAAGCATCTGGTGGATAAAAGCTAGGAAGTTGAGCATCACCAAACTGCATCTGCTGCTTAACTAGAGCCTGAACAGCGAGAGCCCAATAGAACATAGACTTGTCTGGAAGAGAGACATCGCTAAGCGTAGCACCGATAAAGGCCCCATCGCGACTAGACCTAACGTGCTAAGTAGGATGACCAGGACTAGGTCTAGGCTCAAGGCTCTTAATCTCTGGAGCAATCTCAATCTCTGGAGCAATCTCAGTCTCCTCATCGGCATCAACAAGAGAGCGAACCTCCTCAAACTATAAAAAGAAGGAATGAGTCATAAGTTCTAGAAACAGAAGCAGAAATAATGTGAAATTACCTCATCATCATCAATAGGAACATGCTCCAGGAGGCTCTCACGGATAAACTGCTGATAATGTCGAGAACGCTAAAGGAAATTTAAGGCAGCATATCCCTGTAGTGCATCTCTCAACTCTAAACCCGTAAGATGTGAGCTACGGAGCATAAAGGAGGGAACATTAGATGGAATGCAACGTTGAGAAGAGCCAGCAGACCAGTGATAAACTTGCTCCCCTAGATACCACATCAGATAGCCATAACCAGAGAGCATGATCCTCATAGGCTCTAAGCAGGCTGCAGCCGCCATGAAATCATATCGTTGGATGTCTTCAGCACCCTCCAACCAATCAGAATTTATCTGTAATTTATGTAAATTAAATCAAATTTCTATTAAACTATAGCATACTAATGATTTTATTTTTTTTCTTACCAGGGGCCATTCGACAATGTTTAACTAATCACGGTATGTCTGCAAAGTGTTCCTGTTACTAGCAAGGCAAGAAGAACCCTATCTCATCATCAGAGGAAAGATCCTATCATAACTGATAGTGTTAAAGCCTCAAATTAGCCCGATCTCTATGCTCCAAATCTAAAAAAAAAAGAGAACACATCAGAAAAAGCAAAGAAGAGCAAAACTATAGAGATCAAATGAAGGAGAACATACATGAAAGACGTGCCAAAAGCCACACATCGTGATAGCACCTCTACAGATAGTGTCCAATCTATAATAAATATAAGCGAGTGCAGTAAATCCCCAATCTAATATGGCAACTTGATCCAAGTCATGAAGAGGACCCAACAGAGCAATATTGACCTCATAACCGATGTCACAAAAGAGGGTCATGCCTAATAATATCAAAAGGAAATGCCTTGCCTTATGAATAATATGACAATGAGTCAAAGTAGGAAGGCATCTGAATCCCTCAACTAAGGATGAAAGAATAACGTTTTTTCGATTCTTCCATGTTGGGGCCAACTCGATCAAATCTTCCACGTACTGACTTTGTGCATGCTCTGGAAGACTACAATAGCTGATGTCAAATGGAACTGAGGGTCCTCCAAAGGCAATCCTAGTGATAGTAGAGAAACTTATAAGTGAAACGGTCAGTTCACCCACATGAGTATAAAAAATATGGGTAGTATCCATCCATCGCTCGATCAAAGCAAATAAAGAATAACGGTTAGACCAACCTCGAACAATCAGAAGTGTAGCAATGAAATGCCTAAATCCGGAAGCTCAAATTAGACTATACGACCGAGTGTAGTCAGCATTGTGTGACTGAATGCAATGTATCTTCAATCGATTATACAACCATGTATAATCGGCATCATACGACTGAGTATGATGTAATTTTTTTCAATTCAAGACTATATGACTGAGTGTAGTCGGCATTGTACAATCGAGTGCAATGTATCCTCAATCAATTATACGACCGAGTATAATCGGCATCATGCGACCGAGTATAATGTAATTTTTTCAATTTAATTACACTAGACGTCCCACAGGGAATATAGTGTGCATTGTTAGACATCCCACAGGGAATATAATGAAATTCAATTCAATTACATTAGACATCCCACAGGGAATATAGTGTGCATAGTTAGCCATCCCACATGGAATATAACAAAATTCAATTCAATTACACTAGACGTCCCACAGGAAATATAGTGTGCATTGTTAGACGTCCCACAGGGAATATAATGAAATTCAATTCAATTACACTAGACATCCCACAGGGAATATAGTGTGCATTGTTAGACGTCCCACAAGGAATATAATGAAATTCAATTTAATTACACTAGACGTCCCACAGGGAATATAGTATACATCGTTAGACGTCTTATAGGGAATATAACAAAATTCAATTCAATTACATTAGATGTCCCACAGGGAATATAGTATGCATTTTTAGATGTCCTATAGGGAATATAACGAAATTTAATTCAATTACACTAGACGTCCCACAGGGAATATAGTGTGCATCATTAGACGTCCCACAGGAAATATAACGAAATTCATCATTGCTAGACGTTCCATAGGAACTATAGCAAATTTCAATTCATCTACACTAGACGTCCCATAGGGAATATAGTGTGCATTGTTAGACATCCCATAGGGAATATATCAAAATTCATCATTGCTAGACGTTCCACAAGAACTATAGCAAGTCTCAACTTATCATCGCCAAAATGTGCCATAGGGAATATAGCGAAACTCATTTACACAAAGTCCACTAGAGGTTCCACAGGAAATATAATGTGACTTATCAAACACTACACCTTGCTTAACAATGTGAGCATCAATCTATCACTTAGGATACAATCGAGTATCCTAATTTCTTTCTTTTGAAATTATGTGCTTCTTTTGCTTTGCTGTAATTTGTCAAGCAAACAACGACAAAGGGGGGCAACTATAAGCACCCAATTTCAGGATGCAATTGTGCACAATTGCGATATAAGCCCCTATAATGAAATTTATTCAAAATTTGAACTTGGTTGTTGATTTTCTGGACTTTAAGGACTAAATTGTAACATTTTTTAGGATTTAATTGCAAATAAGTCATTTTTTCAGGGGTCTTTTGGTAATTAAAAGTAAAAAAATTTAGGATCGGCATTGGTGTAATGTCGATCGGCATTACACAATGCTGACCGGCATTCTGTAATGTCAATCGGTATTACACAATGTCAATCGGCATTGCATAGTATCGATGTGCAATAATTCCATTTTTTGATTTTTTCGCATATTTTTCCTTATTTTTATCAATTTTTCAGTGTTTTGATTGGTTAAAAAATTCAAATTTTATCTGATAAGGTTTTTTAAAAAAATACAGAAGATATTTTTTTTTTTGAAATCAAAACAAAAACTATCTGATATGGTTAGATAGGTCTATTCCTCCTTTAAAAGAAGTTCAGTACGCACAGACTCTGCATTTAAAAATAGAGTTTGCATGCGTGTGAGGAGGCTTAGCTTGAGGGGCTGGGCGAAAGGACTTTTTTCCAAAGGATTTTTTCACACAGAGGGAAGATAGAAAAAACGTTGATTTTCTCTGTTCTTTAAAAAACCCTAATTTTGCAGTTCATTCGAGGAAGATGATATAGTGATTTTTTAGTCTCAGTCCATAATCAAATCAACACTGAGTCGATTTCAACAGTGAAAATTATAATCTGAGGGATCGAAAAAGGGCATATGCATAACATTCATTTTTTCTTTCTTCTCTTCTATGATTTTTATTCATTTCGTTAATTGTTTTGTTATTTAATTTCACTACTAATTTGATTGCTTTTTTTTATTTTTTTTGTTTTGATGTCCATACGTGGATTGAGGAGGAGGATACCGCCTGTGTTTAATTGAATAGAAGATCCATGGAATACCATGGATGAACCTGTACTGTTTTAATAATAGTTCTTAGGATTTTGATTTTTGTTCTGCATTTTGGTATCCTGTGTAGTTTATTTTAATTTTTGGGTGTATAATAATTTAATTTTAATTCTGTACATAGTTTGTAATAGTCCCAGTAGTGGGAATAGTGAAAGATTTAAATTTCTATATTTTAAAATTGATTAGTAATTAGGTTCAATTGGGTAAAAAAATCAATTAAAATCAATGATGGCAGTAGCTTAAATTAGGGTTTGCATGTAATTAATTTAGGTTTTTTTAAAAAAAATCATTGTAATGTTTGTTTGATCTATTTTTTGTGTTTTATTTATTTTGGGCTTGTTTTTTATGCTTTTATGTTTTTGGGCCTCAAGTCCACATTTAGGTCTAACCCACTTAATAAATAGTTTTAAAAAATTATTTTGGTTTTTTAAATAATTAAAACCAACTTAGGCCCATTAGATTAATTAGATTTTAGGTCCGCTTAGTTTATTAAAATTGTTTAGACTTAGCTCAACCCACTTAATTTCATTTCTTTTAAAATAAATAGACCTAGGCCCATATTTCACTTAAAATAAAAACAAGTTAGACTTAGGCCCACCAATTTAATTTTTCTTTAAAATTGAATAGACTTAAGCTCATATCTTAGAAAGACTAAAAAATAGATTTAGGCTCATTAACTAATAAAATGTAGGCCCACTTTTATTCTATTTCACTTGTAAATAAAATGTACATTTAGTTAACTTTTTTTAAAATTAACATAGTTTAGACTTAGGGACAATGTGATCTTGAGTGCATTTTTTACTTGTAATTTAATTAACTTGTTGCCTTTTTGGGTAGATGGATGTTAATTAAGGTTTAATAAAATTGCATGTAATTAAAGGATGAAATAATCATTTTTTTCTAAATGAACACAAGACTAAGAGAAGTTAGTATTTCGTATCCAGAATCTCCTAGTTATGGTGCTAATTTTCTTTTAGAGAATCGAGTTCCATCAATCAAATTATCCCAATTATTACCCTAGGTGGCGACCCCTCATCTCCATGCCATGTCTTTGTGACAGTGGTTAGTGTGTTCTCTAAGGCCTCGAGCCTAAATAGTGTCATGATTGCTAAAATCTTGGATGCGCGCTAAACCCCACCATCTATACCAAAGTTCTGAATTTGCCAAAAAAAAAAAGCAAACATAGTAGGAGAGTGGTTGCACTTGGATTGCAACTTGTAGAGTCCCAATTCACTCCTTCCTTGGAGTAGTGTTTGTTTAGTCTGGCAATCCTAAATAAAAGAAATGGTCAAGATGAAACTTTAAAAAATAATTATTATCAGTGCATAATTTTTTAACTGAAAGCAAAGGTTTAGTGATTTTAGGAACATGAAAAATGTTGCTAAAAGAGAGTATTTTTTACCATGTAAATGAAGCTTACCTAAAACATTATGAAAGATAGGTAAACCATGACCATTACCAATAATAACTTTTTCATTACCTTTGTACTCATCAACTATTTGTAAGGAGACAATGTCAGGAGTGATTTGGTGACTAACTCCAATATTTAGATGCCACTCTGAAATTGAAGATGAGATAGGTGGTTGTCCAAGTAACAAGACATGAGCTTAAGGAGAGAAAAAAATGATTCTGGTGATTTTGATTGTTATGGAATTTGTCCAACTATGCCATTATAATCAACACCTGTCACGACCCAAAACAGGGGCCATGACCGGCGCTAGGGAACGGGAATTCTTTCCAATTCAGAACCCGTAGCAAGCCTAAAAATAAAATAAACATGCAATAATAATAATAACACAATTAAATAAAATACTGCGCAGTGGAATAAAATTATAAATATAAAAATAATAATCCACCACCAGGGAATTTAAATCAAATTCTCATCTCATATATATAAATCCTTTGATACAAGTTTCAGTTCAAATTTCTCAAAATACATAACTCACACAAATATAATACATAAAACCCATAATTAATTTACAACTACTACAGTGTTTAGATTATTATAAAAATAAAACTCAAGACTCAAATAAGCAGTTTACATAAAGAAGTCGGGGCGGAAGAAATCCGGCGTACAGGCCTGCTACTGAGGTCTGAAGACGATGACTCTCTAGAAAAAAATAGACAACGGAGGGGAGTCAGACCTCACTGAGTGAATTACTATAATATATATACATGCGTACTAAATGACAATGCATACAGTCAATAGTATATATCTAATATGTATATATATACGGGCAAATACACACAGATGCAGCAAAATCATTTTATATATTTTATTGAAAATCATCGTTTATGAAGGATCAAATAGAACCCTAAAATATCACGACCTCAAACAGTGTTAGACAACACTCTAGCCACACAGGCTCACTTATTCCAAAATATGTTCACTTGATCCATTTGGACAGTAGACTGGCCCCGAGACACTAAGTCAACCGAGCTCCAGCAGTATGACTGTCAGTGTGATTGGCCCCGAGACACTTGGTCAACCGAGCTCCAATAATCACACTCCCAAATCACATCACACATCAGATAAATCAATTCCAATCAATATCCACAAATGGTTAGTAATATAGCCTAAATACTATAAGCGTACTGGTACGTACTCGGTCCTAGTGCTGCCCACTAGGTAGCACGTTCTATCGATATCCTTCATTAAAATATAAAACATACATTCATAAAAATAAATGATGCATGAATTTCAATAAAATAACAACATAAACCATATATATACTAGAAATATACCAAAAATAAACCAGGTATATTTCGAGTATATATACGTCAAATAAATCCAATCAAAATACAAAATAAACTAGAAATATATTTAAAAATATTTTAAACCTAATTTATTAGCAAAACATGCATATAATTTAAAATATACTGAAGATATACTAAAGATAAACCAAAATAAACTAAAAATAAACTTAAGTAATAATTAAATTATTTATGCATAATTAATTAAAATAAAACATATATTTCTAAATCATGCACCCTAAACATATATATATATAATAGTAACTCACACTTAAGACGCTCCTCGAGATGGGTTCGATGGGCCTGGTCCACTAGGTCTCGGTCTTGGCGCAACTAAACATACAAAAATAACAGACATCAGAATAAACCTAATAGAAAATTCTAGAAACTCGATCTAGAATATTGGACACAAAATCAAAATTAGGGTTCGACCATACATCACGTTTTACGAGAATTCTATCGAAAATTTGATAGAACCTCCCCTGTGAAATGGACATCTCTCTACTCAAAGAGTAGAGCCGGCCCTGCAAAGAAACACACTTCGAAAAATGGGCACAAAATACATCCATAACCCGTCGGTCGGACTCCAAACTACAATCTACCAACCGGGGTTCACAATCACAGAATAATATAAAAATACCAAAAATACCCTTATATCACAGAAATATATTTTATACATAGAAATTACGTAATTAACCATAAAACACATTAAAAACCAATAAAAACTCATTTTATTAGAAAAAATCGTATATTATATATATAATTGAAAATAATTCACGAAAAATAGTTTTAATTAATTAAAAATATTAAATAATTTGTAGAAATCATTTTTATACCTTAAATAACTATTAAAACTAATTAAATTACATTTTTAGTCAATTTAGGGTAAAATTACCAAAATGCCCTTATATATATATATATATATATATATATATATATATATATATACTAAAATTACTCCAAAAATTCACCAAAAATAATATAATTACACAAATTTAATTTTCTCAACATATTTATCAATAATATCAATAATTAAACTCAATTCACTAATTAATTTCAATTAAAAACACAATTAACCTAATTTTCCAAAATTACATAAACCTAAATAAATTCAAAATAAATACATAGAAATTCATAAAAAGTCCAAATAAATTTCTATAATTCATTTCAACACCTATAATTATCATAAAACACAATTTCATAATTTAATTAATTAATTTTCGAAAATTAGAAAATAATAATAAAATATTCAAAAATACCTAAAAATCAAATAATCTCCAAAAATTATACAAAAATTCAAACATGTAGATTAACCTAAGGGGAAAAACATTTGTTAAGGGATTTTTCATGAATCAACAAGAAAAATTCAAAAAAAAATCCAAAAACCTATTTCGGCCAAAATGGAAAATTTGAAAAACAAGGAAATCAAGGGAGTTTGAGCTCAAACCAAAGCTAGAATCAAGACCACCATTGCTTGAGGAGTCCAAAAGACATCGGAAAACTCAAAGTTTGGTGGCCGGAGGAGGAAGAGCCATGGAAGCTTGGATTCTCGGATCAAAAATGGCAGACATGGAGCTGGTCGGCGTCGGGGAAGACGATCGGAGTGGGCGAGGCAGCGAGGATGACTGCGACATGCAAGGGAGGCACTCTGACGGTCGGTGATCGGACGGCGAGGGTGAGGGTTGATGGAGGAGGGTCGGGGAAGGAGAAAGAAATAGAAGAGAAAGGAAAAGAAAAGAAAAAAAATGAAAAGAAAAAGAAAAAAATAACATTTATATATATATATATATATATATATATATATATATATATATATATATAGTATATATATATATATATATATATATATATATATATATGTATTATAATAATTAATATATATTATAGTATAATATATTAATATAATATTGGAAAAATTTACCCACCACACATATATAATTTAATATTTTAATAATTTAATACTAAATAAAATAATTAAATAACAATAAAACTAATAAATAAATAATAAAATATTAGAGTAATTAATTAAATCCTAACTAAGTAAATACACATATATATGGTGTTTAGCACTTTAAAAATATATATGAGTTCATGCAAGTCCGTAAATCTATTTAAAATAATTAATAATAAATTATTTACGTGAAAATTTCCCCGAAAATACAAGTCCTGGGAAAATTTTACGTAAAGCACTTAAAATAATAATAAATGATTAAAATTAGCTTTAATTAGATAACAAACTCATAAAAATTTCATAAATATATATACAAACATTATTAACACTGTATATCCCGATGCAGTGTAAAAAATATTTAAAAATACGGGATATTACAATACCCCAATTTTCTAAAAATAATTGCATTAAATTCTGATGATGAGAGTGGTTGACCAGACATTGCAAGGGAGTCTACCAAATTTTTAGCTTAAAAAAATAATGGAAACATATTAAAAATAATTGCATTAAATTCTACTAGTGAGGGTGGTTAACCAGCTATTGCAAGAGAGTCTTTAAATTTTTAGCTTGAAATAAATAATGGAAATAGATTTGTCATATTTTTTAAGTTATGAAGTTCAATGTAAAGTTGGGTTCTTTGAGCATTGCTTACTACATCGAAGGCAATCTCCTATGCTTTCCAAATAGCAGTAGCTGAGTTGAGTCTGATTAGATAAGGATAGACCTCTTCGGAGATGGAAGATAATAACTAAGAAAATAGCAGTTAGTCCTTGATAAACCATTGATTATATGCTAGATTAGGTTCAAAGGTAGAAGTTTTTTGTTTTTGAATTTCTTAAGAGATTGGGGTTTAGAGGCATCAAGAATGCTATGCAAATTATAAAAATTTAAGAGGGGTTGGGATTGAAGTTTCTAAGGACATAAT